>JASDDO010000022.1:635741564-637077015 GCA_030015575.1 Agapanthus africanus
TCCTTTAACTTGTAAGTCCCGCATCTGTTCTTCTCTTTCTACTATAAAACTTCTCTTTTTCAAAATATGTCGATAAGTAGAGTTATACCGACATTTGTTTCTAAAACCTTTGAAAACCACAATTCTTCTTAAGAATCACTTGTTCTCATGTATATACCTTACTTGTAATCATTTAACTAATGTTTAGAAACCAATTTCTTTTCTAAAACTCCATGTTAAATAATTTTAATTAAGCTTTTATGTTTCAATACCATGAAGTTTACATACGACATCTTTTAATTATTTTTGCTTAGCATACCTTTAGATAACCTCACGAGGTAATAACCTACCTCTCATATACACACATCTTAACATAGCACGATTCTCTTGAACAATATTTTTGTGGAAAAATATGACTTTTCATCAAAATACTTTAAACTATTAAAAACCCGGATTTCTTTAAATTGTGTTACTTAATTCTTTGCAATTATGTCTCTACAACCTATTTTGGGGAATCCGGTTTGGATGGTGCGGATTATAGCACATCTTCGGGACCAGTAGAGCGAGATGCAGACCTCCTCACGGAGCAAACGATCTCGAAAGAATTTTAATACGATTTTTAAGAAAAACAAGATTTTCTACTTAATAAATAAAATTAATTTTTAATAATTATATAAATATTATCAAAAATAAAATTCCATATTTTCTAGAAAATAAAAGAATTACAAGTTTATGAAAATACCATCAAGAATCAATAAAAATCAAACTTTACACTAAAATACCTTGAACTATTCAAGTTTCACTAATATACTTCATTCTTTAAAAATTTACATCCATGAAAAACTTAAATAACATAAATAAATACTTAAGATTTATTTTGAAAGTATACTAAAAATATTTTTCATAAAACCCCTCAAGTTATATAAAATTACATTAAGGACCCTAGTAAATGTAGGTTTAAGCGGGACCAATTCTTTTGAGCTTCTGGGAGCCGGAGAAAGTGAGTGCTTGCCTATTTAAGGTAGAAAACTAAAACGGGATTATCAATAGTAATTGTCTTGGAAAAAGACACAAATCCTATCGTCCATGTGCAGCACCGATAACACCAAAATCTAATTCAGGATCCAAATCTGTTTAAGTGTTTGACTCAATCTGAGTCTTAGTCTAATCTGAATACAATCCAAACATGAATCCAATCATAACTCCAATTCAATATGAATCCAATATACCAAACATGAACACTTGAACTTGAATATGAATACTAGAACAATATCAACATGACTTGACTTGACCGAACCATGGCTATATCTTGAACTTGACTATATGACTACCGTTTACATCTTGAATCAGTTTACATGAACAACATATACCATGGTCTCGGCAAGTCTGATAACTACAAATCAATACAATATACATTATGGGGTTTAACGGGGTAGACTTGTACAGAAAATGTTAAAAGCGGCACGATGATGGACACTAAAAGACACCTACATGAACATCCTGTGCCGTTGTCCCATGGGTATTGACGGGGCCTTATACTACGGGTTACCATAGTCCACAGGGAAAGTTGGACTCCTCTCGTATATACTGATATCTTCTGTACCAAGCTACAAACAATTATGTTAGCATAACAAACAGATAATTTACCAGTCCTATCCTCTTTACTTTTCTATTTCATTCTATCTTTTGGGACTTACCGAGCGCTAGTTCGCTGACGCCATTCGCGTCTCCTCTTTCTTTGGAATGTTTGGCAGGAGGACCCGACTCTTAGGAGACCGAGCCTAACCAGGACGATTTGGAGTAGTTCACAGAGGAGCCAGAATTCTAGGCTTTTACTTGTACCTATTTCTTTTCAGTTCATATGCCATTATTTAGGCATCGCTTTATATCATTATACTTTACTTTTCAGTTGTATGTAAAGAATAATTATCAATAAAAAGTTGTTGTTTAAATTATATCTCTTGTCATTCTTATGCTTTACATTTATATTGCTTATTTACGCTTAACGTGTTTACTTCTGAGTAAATACGTCGTGTGCCTCGCCACGTCTCCTTCCCTGTACACTGGGAAGCGGGGAGTGACAGGTTTTGTTGGCGGCCCATGCAGGCCGATTCTGTATGAAGTCTTACCATGCAGGTCAGTTCTGCATAGAAACCTAAGCAATATATCATAAGAATTATAAGAATCAGCAACTATACATTCTTTATATTTCAATTCCTTGAATCTATCCTAACCCTTCATTCTCTTTCAAGGTTATGGATTTATCGAAGAACACGAGCACCAACGTGAATGGAAACACTCCACCTCCTCTACCACCACCACCTACCGTTACCGCTCCCATCACCAAGCAGACAATATTGCTTGAGGCAATCAAGATCCTCTTGGAGCGTCAGCAGCTGCAGACTGCTATCCTCTTGCACCGCCCTGAGACTGAGGCACCCGGAGCCAAGCAATTCCGGCACTGCATCCTAAGCATTTTTCTAGGAAAGAGAGCCCACTAGAGGAAGAGGAATGGGCTCAGTCTATAAAAGATGACCTCGCAGCTGCATAAGTGCCAGAGATTGCTTGGGTGAGAGTTGCAAAGCTGCAACTAACTGACAACGCCAGAGTATGGTGGAAGGCTGAAGAAAGCCGTCTTGCCCATCCGATTGAATGGAAAACTTTTCACGACATGTTCGACGCGAAATACTTTCCCGAGACTGCCCATTTCGACATGGAACAACAGTTCATCCATTTGCAGCATGGTTCAATGTGGAACAAATCTGTGGATGAATACGATGCTGAGTTTACCATACTTAGCAGGTTCGCTGCACACCTCATCCCGACTGCTGAGATCCGGGCAAAAATATTTTATTAAGGGTTGGACCCGGAGATCCAAGCTGCACAAGCTATAGGGGATTTCCCAACTTATGATCTTGCACTGAAGGCTGCCCGACGATATGAGGCAGTGGTGAAGAGGAAGGGCGGTCCTCAGACTGCTGGTGTAAAGCGCCCTGCCGCCCAGATGACAGGAGGAGCCTTTTACATGCCAAGTTTTGCACCTAGGAGACCGGAAGTAACATTTAACCGGCCAAATTCAGATTTTTTTCTTCTACTGCAAGAGGGATGGACACCTTGTAAAGGACTACAGGCGTATAAACGGCCTGTGCTTAGTTTGTGGCGCATCGACTCACGACATTGGAACATGTCCTCATGGATGCAACCCAGTTCCAGCACACATCACCTTTCCGCAGCAGCCAGCTATTCAGGCTCATACACCTCGTCTTGCCCTACCTGCTCCACCTTCTTGTGGACCTCCTGCACAACCTCCTCGTCAGTTCCACCAGGCAATGAGGAACATGCCTCAAAGGCAGAGAAACATGCTCCAAGGACAGAGAAATGTGCCACCAACTAGGAGGAATATACCCCAGCGTCAGGCTTTCACTTTAGCTGCCGTAGAAGTCGAAGCTATAAGTCAGGGTAACACTGATAATTCTTCTTCTTTCAAAACTTTGCATCCTTTCATTCTTTCAAACATATTTTTTCAAGAACTTTCAGTAGTTCTTTTCATTACCACTATCATCAAATTTTCTTGAATCTGTTACAACTTCCTTCTATAAATTTCGAGAACGAAATTTTTATAAGGAGGGTAGAATGTAACGACCATGAATTTTCTGTACAAAATTTTTCTTCTTAAAGTACAGAAAGGAGCTTGCAAGCCTAAACACAATTTAAAAGTTATTCTTGTTTAAGAACAGCAAGAAACACTTATAGCTCATTGGTAAAGCCTTGCACTAGTGTGACATAGCCCCTGTGTTCGAATCCCATCAGCCACATGTATTTTTACTGATTTTTCTTTTAAATTTTTTGGAAGCCCAAAAGTTTACACGTGCAATACACGTAAGAATGAAAAGACAAAAAAATAAACATGTGTAAAATGCTGAGTACACAGCCGAGGACACGTGGCACCAATCCCAGCCCCCACTCCTCTATGTGGCCGGCGAGATCGGCTATAAGCCCGACGCCGACGGCCCCCCGTGGGGAATGACTTGCGTGTTTTGCCAACTAAACCTTTTGGCTTACCCCACTACCCCTGTTCTGTTTATTTTCCCTGCAATTATCTAGAGAATTAAACTTTAGCTTAAAATCCAATTTTTAATGCGCTTTAATTCTTACTTCAATTCTAAAACCCTAATTTTCACTATAAATACAACCCCATACCCTAACCCCTCTTCATTCTAAAATTTATTGCTAAAATTCTCAAAAAATTTCTAAGTCTAAGAATAGTACAAGTGGAGTTAGCCCTAGGTCGAATTCCGGCGAGGATTCGAGATGTTTCCGGCGACCCCGGGACTCCACGAAGGCTACTACCCTCATCCTCTACCTCCCCTCTCTCCTTTAACTTGTAAGTCCCATATCTCTTCTTCTCTTTCTACTATAAAACTTTTCATTTTCAAAACATGTCGGTAAATGGAGTTATACCGACATTTGTTTCTAAAACCTTCGAAAACCACAATTCATCATAAGAATCACTTGTTCTCATGTATTTACCTTACTTGTAATCATTTAACTAATGTTTAGAAACCAATTTCACTCTAAAACTCCGTGTTAAATAACTTTAATTAAGCTTTTACGTTTAAATACCATGAAGTTTACATACGACATCTTTTAATTATTTTTGCTTTGCATACCTTTAGAAAACCTCATGAGATAATGACCTACCTCTCACATACACACATCTTGATATAGCACGATTCTCTTAAACAATATTTTTGTGGAAAAATACGACTTTTCATCAAAATACCTTTAATTATTAAAAACCCGGATTTCTTTAAATTGTGTTACTTAATTCTTTGCAATTATGTCTCTACAACCCATTTTGGGGAACCCGGTTTGGATGGTGCGGATTATCGCACATGCTCGGGACTAGTAGAGCGAGATGCAGACCTCCTCACGGAGCATATGATCTTAAAAAAAAATTAATACGATTTTTAAGAAAAACGAGATTTTCTAGTTAATAAATAAAATCAATTTTTAATAATTATATAAATATTATCAAATATAAAATTCTATGTTTTCTAGAAAATAAAATAATTACAAGTTTCATGAAAATACCATCAAGAATCAATACAAGTCAAACTTTACACTAAAATACCTTGAACTATTCAAGTTTCACTAATATACTTCATTCTTTAAAAATTTACATCCATGAAAACCTTAAATAACATAAATAAATACTTGAGGTTTATTTTGAAAGTATACTAAAAATATTTTTCATAAAACCCTTTCAAGTTATATAAATTTACATTAAGAACCCTAGTAAATGTAGGTTTAAGCGGGACCAATTCTCTTGAGCCTCAGGGAGCCGGAGAAAGTGGGTGTTTGCCTATTTAAGATAGAAAACTAAAATGGGGTTATCAATGGTAATTGTCTTGGAAAAATACACAAATCCTGCCGTCCATGTGCAGCAGTTACCGATAACACCAAAATCTAATCCACGATCCAAATATGTTTAAGTGTCTGACTCAATCTGAGTCTCAGTCTAATCTGAATACAATCCAGACATGAATCCAATCATAACTCAAATTCAACATGAATCCAATATACCAAACATGAACACTTCAACTTGAACATGAATACCAGAATAATATCAACATGACTTGATTTGACCGAACCATGGCTATTTCTTGAACTTGACTACATGACTACCGTTTACATCCTGAATCAGTTTACATGAACAACTTATACTATGGTCTCGGTAAGTCTGATAACTACAAATCAATACAATCAATACAATATATATTACGGGATAGATTGGTACAGAATATGTTAAAAGTGGCGCGATGATAGACAATAAAAGACACCTACATGAACATCATGTGCCGTTATCCCGTGGGTATTGACGGGGCCTTGTACTACGGGTTACCATAGTCTGCAGGGGAAGTTGTACCCCTCTCGTATACACTGATACCTTCTGTATCAAGCGACAAACAATTACGTTAGCATAACAAACAGATAATTTACCAGTTCTATTCTCTTTACTTGTCTATTCCATTCTGTCCTTTGGGACTTACCGTGTGCTAGTTCGCTGACGACATTCATGTCTCCTCTTTCTTTGGAATGTTCGTCAGGAGGACCCGACTCTCAGGAGACCGAGCCCAGCCAGGACGATTTGTAGTAGTTTACAGAGGAGCCAGACTTCTAGGCTTTTACTTGAACTTACTTCTTTTTAGTTCATATGCCATTGTTTAGGCATCGCTTTCTATCATTGTACTTTACCTTTCAGTTGTATGTAGAGAATGATTATCAATAAAAAGTTGTTTTTTATATTACATCTATTGTCATTCTTGTACTTTACATTTATATTGCTTATTTACACTTAACGTGTTTACTTCTAAGTAAATACGTCGCGTGCCTCGTCATGTCTCCTTCCCCGTGCACTGGGAAGCGGGGTGTGACACGAGTAATCCTCGAGCACAAGGCCCCTGCGCCTGCCCAAGCCGCCAACGTTTCGTTACGACCACGATCGGTCGTTCGGCCCCCTTTGAGGGACTGCGATGCTGTAGTTATCCCTAAGGCTTCTCGAACGGTATCGACCTCCCGTATTGTCGGTATGCCGGTTCACACTGAACCACACGTAGGGACTCTGAATACTGCACCAGCTATGGCATTATCCGAGTCGGACCCTGAAAATGAAATCGGGAAACATTGTCTAAAGGTGCCTAGGGGAGGAAACGCTCTTCCGTGAGCATTAGCTCGGGCCCCAAAAAGAGGAAGAAATCTGTCATGCGTTTACTTGATGCTTTGCTCGAGCCTGAGCCTTTTGTTTGTGATAAGCCTATGCCTGTGCATGAACCAGATGATGACCTCCTTTTTCTGGACACGTCTGACGAGGAGGCTGCTCAGTTGGTCGAGGCCCTCAAGTTGTTACAGGATGAGACCAAGAATGTGTGCTCTTAGAAAGGAGGCTTTCCTCTCGTAGAGTTTCGCGATGTTAATTCGGCTTCTGCTGTGTCACTGGCAGCCCTTTTAACGCTAACAGAAGAAAGGACTCTAAAACAACTGATATCATCCGCTTCTGAAAACGAGGCTGCTCTAAAAGCGGGTATAGCTCCATCTTCAATCGAATCCCGACGAACGCGGTTAACAAGAAAAGAGCAGCGGCTCGAAAAAGCTATACTTCAGGCTCCTTGGCATATCAGTATGTATTTTTTTCACATCTTTTTCAGTAAATGGTTTATATTGCTCTCATATTGCATTCGTCTTTACACATTTTTCTTTTGCAGGGACTTCCGTTGCGAGCGCAGTTTCGAGCCTAGAGCGCGCCTTAGAGACTCCGGTGATGGCTTTTATTCCTTCGGAGAAGGTTCATAAACCAATTATAGACTCTGTAAATATGACCAGTGGTGCACCAGAGGATATAGAGGAAATTCTCGATGTTGCCGCCTTTTCGGTCCAGGATAGACGAAGTATTGAAGGTAATTTTATATTTTACTTCTTTTATTTAACGATCTTTCAATACGCCTGACTGTTTCTTCTTTTTTTGTGTTTCTAGAGTTGTGGGAGTTGGCGTCCTCCATTGCAGATTGTTCTCCGGAAAAAACCTTCTCATGCCTACTTAATATGGCGGCCCCGCTTGTGATACCCCCACAGCATATCATCCTTTCTTCCGGACATGGTTGGTATTATATTTTTTTTTGCTTTCTGTATTATATTTTCTGGGGCGACAGTGACGTGCCCCTATTTTAAACCACAGTCTTGCAGGCCGACGACGAAGTCGAGGTTTTAGACGGGCCCGGGGATCTTTCAGATTTTCCTTCTGTGGCCGTGGGTGAGTGACACCTTAGACCCAGTATTCTTTTTGCTTCTTTCCTAATTGGAAATGCGACTGACCTTTTCTGTATATTTCACAGTTTTGCCAACCCTGACCCCGTTTGAGTCCAATATTTGCATGCCTATGGGTTCTTACGCCAGACGTGCATTTGAAAGGACGGCAAAGCAAAGTCTACATTCACTGGCTGCTCTTATCGAAGATCTCCGCACCAGCCGTTCAGTCATTGCAGAGGAATTTGCTATCGAAGCCAATACTTCCTTGTCTGTCCTTGCTACCTATCATGACGAGGCATTAGTTCATACTTGGGTTGAGTACAGCTGGCGAGTGGAGACTTCTCTTCATGAACTTGAATGTACACACCTTCCTTCGGACATCTCATCTATGAAGGTTAGATTGAATGAATGGACTGAAAGGTGTGCTGCTAACTTTCGATCCTGTGAGAAAAAGCACAACCGAAATTTTTTGGAGAGGGAGCTAGCCTTGAAGACTTTGGGGGATCTCTAAGCTCAGCCTGCTGCTAAAGCCACTCGGCCTATGAGATTTGGAGAGTTCTCCAAGAAATTATTACGGAGGTGGTGGATTTCGACAGAGCCGTCACCTTTATGAAAGAAATGGTGGAGACTCACAAGACTGCCGAGAAGGAGCTTGAGCATCGCTTCTCTTTGTATCAACAACAGCAAGAACAGGCAGAAGCTCAGCTAGCGACGCTGATGGAGCTTGAGGCAGAAGTCCGACGGAAAAGCGTAGCTCTGGATAGCTTGTTGAACCATCCATCGTCTTAGGCTTTCCCTTTTTTGTATTCCCCTTTTTTTGATTGTATCTTTTACTCAGTTTGATTTGTGAATAAAAAATATCTATTTTTTTACGTTTGCACCTCTCTGTCTCTTATTTGTCCTGAGCTAGAATGCGCTAGTTTATTCACTCATTTTGGATTTTCTAATTTATCCACTTATTTCGGAGTTTCTAGTTTAGTCACTCATTTCGGAGTTTCTAGTTTATGTACTCATTTCAAAGTGTTTTTAGTTTACCTCCCTTAGGTTTATAGGAAAACTCGCCCTAACATTGGATGTAGATAACCCTCATTCTTTTATGACAGGGGTCCATTAGATTTGTGGTACTAGGTTTTAAGTCGATCGTACCGTCGCGTTGGTTGATATATTTCTTGATATGCAGTCTCTTAGGTCGCTGCTCGAGTAGCCCTATGACTGTCGTGTCTCTAATTCTTTCTGAGGCTGGAAAAGACGTCTTCAAGTAATCTTTTTAGGTTAGAGTATCCGTATTACTGTCGGAAGGTCAAGCATTAGGTATTTGTCGTGGCGCTTTTTACTTGAGGTTAAGAATAATTTGAAGCCCGGATGAGTCATAACCGCACCTTTCTGGGGTAGGATAATCTTCAATGGTCTCTAGGCTTGCCGTCAAGACCTGAATCTTGGAATATGCCGTCACTTCATTTTTTTTGTTTTTGTGTTGTACTGATTCTTTGCTGAAGTCGGGAAAAAATCTGTGTGATCTCTATGTTGTATATATAGCAGTCGAGGTCTAGGGCTAGGAATATTCCATTGCTTCAATTTCATTTGATAGTTGCGTCCGCACCCTACTAGAATGAGGAGGAATGTCAAGATGATCTGTAGGCTGTAGATATTGCCATCAATACTTGGTGCTAGGATTTTGCCGTCGCTCCACTTTTATTTGATCATTCTGTCCTGGTTGATGTCGCGTCTGTACTTTACTGGAGTAAGAAAGACGTCCAAATAGTCTCTAGGCCGTAGATGTGCCATCAATACTCGGTTATTCTTTTGACGAAATATGGTGGGAAAATATGGTTCCCTTTTATTTGTGTCCATGGATTGTGTACAAGAGTCAGTATATAACTATTTGCAGGGCAGAAATTTTTATTTTATCATTTATTTATTATTATTATTATTATTATTATTATTTATTTCCGCGATACTGTATCTTTTCAGCTTATATATTCTGAAAGTCGCGATTGCCCAATCATTTCGACTATTTTTTGCGGTGCCCAATCATTTTGGCTATTTTTCGCGGTGCCCAATCATTTTGGCTATTTTTCGCGGTGCCCAATCATTTCGGCTATATCATCTTTTATTTTTACTCTCTATTTTTTTTACGAGTGCCCAAATATTTCGGATATTTTTATATGTAAATTTTTACTCGTTAATTTTTATTGCGAGGTGCCCTATCATTTCGGCTATTTCATATGTATTTTTTTGCTCGCTGATTTTTGGCAAGTCGGGGACTTGGATTCTAATACCAATTTTGGCATCAATATCGCTACAATTGGAATGTTGCCAGGTGCGACTCATCATTTGTTTTTGTTGATTTGAACAAAAACGGCTTAGCAAACAGGGTTAGGATCCTGTCGGCTAAGGCCTTTTGGCTTTATGAGCAGTAAGGGTCTCATAAAGGTATTTCTCCCTATGAGTCATGAGGATCTCATAGGTGTGTTTTCTCCTTAGCAATCTTGGGGATTCCTAAGTGTGTTTTCTCTTATAATTCATAAGGATCTTATAAGAGTGTTTTCTCCTTATAAGTCGAGAGAACTTACAAGTAGTTGTTCACCATATGGGGATACTCCTCGCCATTGGTGGGACTTGGTGGGGAATATATTTATTTATGCTCATGGATTGTATACAAGAGTCGATATTGGACCACTTGTAGGGAAGAAAAATTTCGTAAGGTTTTGGTGGTTTAAGAATAGGTTTGGATCATGTAACCTAAGGCTTTCGAATTCTATAAGCCGTGAGGGTCTTATAGTAGGTATATTCTTCTTACGGGTCGTGAGGATCTCGTAAGTACATTTTCTCCTTAGAAATCATGTGGATTTCTGAGTGTGTTGCTCCTTTGTGAGTCGTAAGTATCTCACGCAGGTGTTCTCTCCTTACAAAGTCGTGTGGATTTTGCAAGTGCATCTTTTTTTAACGAGTTTGCACCCTTTCGGGTTTTCATAAGCTCACCAGTAGCCCTGCTGTTTTTACTCACAGCGCCCTTTCGGGTTTTCATCCGTGCCAATTTCTCTTGTGGACATACCGTTTTTTAGGCGGCCCGTAAGTTAACGCACCATTAGCTGTAGGCCCCGATCTTTTTTGAAGGACCGCATCATGTTGGACATGCGAGAGCTATGAATTGTTAATGCCCATAGATTGTATACGGCGGACAATATAGGGATCTACCGTAGGGCAAAACGTGTTAGTTTGAGGATATGGCAGTCCATTATCACCGTATTTTGGGGCAAGTTTTTAGTTTAAGGACTTTTCGGTCCAACATTCCCGTGTTTTGAGGGAAATAGTCTTGGGACGTCTTGGTCCATTATTAGTTAAGGGACTTCTCGGTCCAATATTATTTTAAACATTTCTCGGTCCATTATCGTCGTATTTTGGGACTAGTTTTTAGTTTAAAGACTTTTCGTTCTAGCATTCCCGTGTTTTAGGGGAAATGCACTAGTTTTAGGACTTCTCGGTCCAATATTAGTTTAAGGACTTCTTGGTCCAATATCGCCGTATTTTGGGGAGAGTGTTTTTTGGTACTACTTTCAGAGTTCTGACTCGGGAAGATAGCGAGCGGACATAAGCGTCGTCATCTATCATTGACCTAAGTCCTGACTCGTCAAGCGTAGTATTTTTTGAGAAATCGGTCGTTTATTGGCCGGAATGGTCTTTCGCCATGCATATTCATGAGCAGGTAGGATCCATCTTGGTTGACATTATTTATGATATACGGGCCTTCATAATTCGGTTTGAACTTTTTCCGCTTTGCGCGATTGGAAATCATCGGTCTTTTAGCAACCGGCATGAGTACACCTTGGCAGAATGTTCAGGGTCTGGTCAATCTTTCATATGACTGAGTCATTCTTGCCTTATAAGCCTCCAGATTTTGTTGTACTATAAGGCGGGTTTCGTCGAGGGCGTCGAACCCTTCGAGCCTAAGATGTGTATTTTTTTCATCTGTCAGCTCGTATTGAACCGCCACTCATAAAGAGGGTAATTCTATCTCCAGTGGAAGCACCGCTTCTGCGCCAAACACCAGTGCGTATGGAGTTATATTCGTGGCCGTCTTGAATATTGTTCGGTATGCCTAAAGAGCTTCATGCAGCCTTTCGTACCAGTCATTTTTGTTTCTGGTCACCATATTTTTTATAATCTTGGTCAAGGTCTTGTTGAAGGCTTCAGCTAAACCGTTAGCCCGAGAATTATAAACTGAAGAGTATCTCCAATCTATTTTATGCAGCTGTGCGAAGCCACTTATTTTGTGGCTTGTATAAGCTGGCCCATTATCCGAGATTATCCGTTGTGGTGTTCCAAACCGATATATGACATGAGTTTTAAAGAAATGGAGGATATTCTCTGTCTTCACCTCCCTCAGCTGTACTGCTTCTGCCCACTTAGAGAAGTAGTCGGTTTTTGCCAGTATAAACCGGTGTCCTTTGGATGATGCCGGTTCGATAGGGCCAATTATATCGGTTCCCCACATTTCGAACGGCCAGCTGGCCACTATCGGGTGCAACGGATTTGGTGTTGATGTATGAAGTCCCTGTGAATTTTGAACGAGTGACACTGCTTCGCATATTTGAGGCAGTTCTGAATCATCATGAGCCAATAATAGACCATTATTTTTATCTTTAGCTTCATCTTTGGCCCAGCTTAATGAGAACTACAGAGTCTGTCATGTATTTCTTAGACGACTTTCTTTGCTTCCTCCGGCTCTAGGCATCTTAGCCATAGGCAATCGAATGATCTCTTATATAGAGTATCATTGACGAAGGAAAATGACAATGCTCGTTTCAAGAGCTGATGTCTAGATGACGCATTTTCGGGCATTCGTTGGGACTTGAAGTAGTGTATGAAGACCTCCCTCCAGTCATTGAAATTTTCTCCGTCCTCTATTTAAAGGGCTACATGTACGGTCGTTTCTTTTTCTTCGAGTGGTTCCGAAGGCATGTCTACTGGCACGAGGATTCTGTGGCTTTGAACAATGATCCTGACGTCATCGAGGTCTTCGTCGGCTAACTCTTTAGCCAACTTGGCTAACGCATCCGCTTTGCGGTTTTCTGCTCGCGGTATGCTTTTCAGCATATAGGAAGGGATTTGCGTCAGCAATTGTAGAACTCTTTCACCATACTCTATCAGTTGTGGCTTGCATGTCTAATGGTCACCGTTTACTTGACCGACGATCAACTGGGAGTCTCCATATATGAGGAGGTCTTTGATTCCCATATCGATAGTGATCTCAAGACCGGCTATTAAAACTTCATACTCCTCTTCATTATTAGTCCTAAGTTCTGTCAAGGAGAGGGTGTAATGCAATATTCCTCCTTGTGGGGTCACGAAGATAAGACCCACCCCGGCTTTGATTATGAGAGTGTTTTGCTTTCGCCGCTTTATGGAATATACTCCATAAAAGTAGAGCTCCCATTAGGAATCATTTTCTTCTTTCTCTTGTTCGATTGCGTCGAACACGTGTTCGTCTGGCAACTCTCAATTTAGGGGAGAGTCGGCTGGTATCGGATGCTCCGCGAGAAAGTCGGCGATGACATGTCCTTTCACTGCTTTGAGGGGTCGATACGTTATCGAGAAGTCATGTCCCGCTTCCCAGTAAACGGAAACAGTGACATAGCATGCCCGCAACGTATTTACTAAGAAAATACGTTAAGCGTAATTAAGAAATATAATAATGTAAAAGAATAACAAGAGTAATAAAATGAAACAACAAATTTATTTACATTCAAATTTATATACAACTGTTTGTAATGAAAATATATAATGATAAAACAAATGCCTAAATAATGGCATATCGGAAGTAAATACAAACAGGAGCTAGAAATCAGGCTGAGAAGCAAACTGGTCCAAATCGTCCTGGCTCGGCTCTATACCCTCAGAGTCTGGTCCTCCTGACGAACATTCCAAAGAAAAGAAACAGAGAGTCATCAGCGAACTAGCACTCGGTAAGTCCCCAAAAGAAATAAGTAATGATGAATAAAAGTGAATAGAAATCAAGTGAATGTGAACAGGCAAGGTTATATATAAGAGAGTATCTAAGGATATTTATTTACCGGTATAAGATAGTTATTCTAACGTGGTTATTTGTAGTTTGATAAAGAATGTATTCATATATACGAAAGGAGTCCATCTTATCCCGTGGACTATGGTAACATGTAGTACAAGGCCCCGCCATAACCCACGAGATAACGGCACGTGGATTCATGTAGGTGTCTTTTAAAGTGACCTCTCATGCCACGATATACATTCCGTACCAATCTGCCCCTTTATCCCCGCGTATTGTATTATATAGATTAAGGTTACAGGTTTTGGCCGGGTATATGAATATAAAAAGTACAGGTTCATGTTCAAGATGCAATCATGTGTTCAGGTATTCATGTCAAGTTAAAACCATGGTTCGGTCAAGTCGAGTCAAGTATTCAAGTTCAAATTTGATATTTGAATTCAAGTGTTTAGGTTCATGATCAAGTATTCAAGTTCGTGTTTGATTTTGGATTCTGATTTGAGTTTGGATTCAGGTTGAAATCAGAATCTTATAAAAGAATTTAGTTCTTGAAATTCTTAGGTTAGGGAGTAATCGGCAATTGTTGCACATAGATGGTAGGATTTGTTTCTTTTTCCAAGACAATTGCCATTGATAATTCTGTTAAGTTGTCTAACCTTAATAGGCAAGCACTCACTTTCTCCGGCTCCCCGAGGCTTAAGAGAAATGATACCGCTTAAGCCTATATTAGTCTATAGTTCTTAAAATATTATTTGCATATCTCGAGGGGTTTTTATGAAAAATACTTAAATATAGTTTTAAAAATAAACCTTGAAGGTGATTTATAATACTTAGAGTTTTCATGAACATGTATTTTAATTGTTGGGGTGTTTTAGTGATAAAAAAACTAGCTTTTAAAAGGTTATGGTATTTTTATGAAAACTAGCTCTTTTGGTAATATTTTGATATTTTATTAAAAATTCTAATATTTCATTAAAAATATAGTTTCAAAATTTGTTTTTTATTGAAAATACGAATTCATAGTTTTATAAAATTTCCAAAGTTTAGTTTTTACTTAGAAAATTCGTATTTTTTATTTCCTTTCGAAACCGAATACTCCGCGAGGAGTTCTACATCTCATTTTACTATCCTAAGATTATGCGATAATCAGCACCATCCATTAGTAGGTCTCCTGACGAGAGTTGTAGAGGTGTATTTGCCAAGGATTTAAAATATCGATTTAAAAGAAAACCGTTTTGAAAAAAAAATGGTATTTTAATGAAAAGATTCTTCATTGAATGGCCCATGTACTTAGAATTCCGTGCTATGAAATCATAGTGTGTGTGTGGGGTAGGTCGTTACCCCGTGAATGATCTAAAGATTTATACTCTAGTTATTGAAATTACGGTTATATTAAAGTTCATGGTATTTTAATGAAAAAGTTCATTATATGAGTATTTCATATGGAAATTTTCATTATGCTAAAAAGCTAAATGATGTGAATAAGATTAAGAGTGGTTTTATAGTGTTCTTTTGATTTATTTTCCTTATCAAGTGGGTGAAAATGTTTGAAAAGAAAGCAATATCGTTTCTAACTCCACTTTACCGATATGTTTTAAGAATGCTATTTTAGTTGAAAAGAAGAAAGGGGAAAAGAACTTACTACTTTATAACGTCAAGAAAAGAGTAAGAAAGAGAGATGGGCTCTGTGGTGTCGCAGTAGCTCCGGGATTGACTCTGATCTTCAACGAAAGAGAACTTGGTTGCTAACTCCACTTGATTTCTCTTGCACTTAGAAAATTTTGGGAGAAATTGGATAGAAATTTCAGAATGGCAGAGAGCCATGGTGGTATTTATAGGGTAAAAAATGAGAGATCGTGTGAAATAAAATGAATTAAAATGGAATTAATGGTATTAATTAGGGATTTGAAGAGTCTCTGTTTGATTGTAGGAAAATCAAACAGTGCAGGAGAGTTGAGAGGAGTCGAAGGGACTTGTGTGTAAAGCATGGAGTCATTTGGACCAAATCGGATCGTCGGCGGCGGCCAAAATGGAGAAACGGGCGGTCGGATTTGAGCCAATTGCGTCGAGATTCGTGCTACATGCTTTAATCAGTGTTTACTCCTCATTGCGCCTGTTTGATTTTTCTGACACTTTTCGTTTCTCCATGTATTGCACTTGCAACTCTTGGGCTTCCGAAAAATTAAAAAGAAAAATCTTAAAAAATAATTGGGACTAAGTGGAATCGAATACACAGGCTATGCCACAGCAGTGTAGAGACTTAACCAGTGTGCTACAAGTTATTTCTTGCTTTTATTGAACAAAAATAACTTATAACTTTACAGCAGGCTGAAATACATTTTCTATATAATAAACAAGTAATTTTTGTACCGGATTTCAGAGTCGTTACATTCTACCCTCCTTATAAAAATTCCGTCCTCGAAATTTACATAAAGGACTAATCTTCGAATAGCTGAGGGTATCGTGCACCCATATCGTCTTCTCGCTCTCATATCGATTCTCCTGGCGAGTCTTTTCGCCACATCACCCAGACCAAGTTCACTTCCTTATTCCATAAGGTCTTCACCTTTCGATCCAGGATCTCAACTGGCTGCTGCTTACAAGTCAGATCGGTATGTACAGTGAGCTCTGAGTGATCAAGTATGCGGGTAGGGTTGCTCACATATCGTCGTAGTTGGGATATATGGAACACATTGAGCACTCCTTCCAATGAGAGTGGTAGTGCCAAACAGTATGCCGCTTCTCCAGCTCGTTCAAGTATGTGGAACGGTCATATATACCTTGGACTTAGTTTACCCCTCTTGCCAAAACGTATCACTCCTTTGTTTGGAGATATCTTCAAGAATACATGTTCTCCGGGTTGAAACTCCAGGCGTTGACGCTTTGCATCTGCCCAATGTTTCTGTCAGTCCTGGGTTATGCGCATCCTTTCCCTGATCGTGCGAACTACATCTACAGTCGCCACGATCATCTCTGGTCCAAGGAGTTCATGATCTCTTACTTCGTCCCAACTTAGCGGGGAACGACACTTCCGTCTGTAGAGTGCTACAAATGGTGCCATCCCAATACTTGTCTGGTAGCCGTTGTTGTATGAAAACAACACAAGATGTAGGTGATCTTCTCACGAACATTCGAAGTCTAACATACAGGCTCCCAGCATATCTTCTAATACCTGAATTGTTTTCTTGGACTGTTCGTCCGTTTGTGATGATATGCCGTATTGAAATTCAGACTCGTTCCCAGGCTAGCTTGCAAACTCTGCCAGAACTGTGATCGGAATCTCATATCACGATCGGAGACGATGCAAACAGGTACTCCGTGTAATCTCACGATCTCCTACATGAGTTTATGGGTATCAAATATGGTACATCTTGAAAGTTTAAATCTTACTTTAGATTTATACTCACTTCCATGTAATTTCTTATTAACTTCTCAGTTGACTGGCCAACTCTGAATGGAATAAAGTGAGTTGACTTGGTGAGTCGATACACAATAACCCAAATTGTATCGTTACCCTTCATGAGGGAGAGCAGTCACGAAGTCCATGATAATGTGCTGCCATTTTCATTCTAGGATTGGTAACGGCTGAAATAGACCAGTAGTTCTGTGATGTTCAGCCTTCACTTGCTGACACACTTAACACTTGGCTACGCTCCTTGCTACTTCGTGCTTCATTCCATGCCTCCAATAATGTTGCCGTAGATCCTTGTACATCTTCGTATCACCGGGGTGTACCGAATACAGAGAGCTGTAAGCTTCTTTCATCAACTTTTCTCGAACAGAGCCGACTGGTTCATATAAACGTCTTCCATATCGCAAGGATCCATCTTCGTGGATGATGAAGTAAGTTCGTAGTCCACTTTCCACTTATTCTCGGATCTTTTGTAGCTTGGCATCATTTGTTTGAGCTGCCTTGATTTGATTTATAAGAGTGGATTGGATTTGTAAGTTCATCAAAGATGAAGCATCACCTGGCACAACTACTTCAATCTCCAATCCATACAGTTTTTGTTGTATTCTCCACTGAGAGGTGAGGTTCATTGCTAATGGATGGCGACTAAGTGCATCCGGAATTACGTTCACCTTTCCAGGATGATACTGTAGGTTGATATCAAAGTCCGGCATAAGTTCTAGCCATCTTCTCTGCCGCATGTTGAGTTCATTCTGAGTAGATACATACTTCAGACTTTTGTAGTCAGTGTATATATCCACTCATTCTTCCAAAAGATAGTGGTGCCAAATTTTGAGTGCGAAGACCACTGCTGCTAGTTCCAGATCATGTGTTGGATAGTTGCACTCATGGACCTGTAACTGTCTTGATGCAAAAGCCATAACTTTTCCATGCTGGTGTGGAACACATCCTAATCCTTTGCCGGACATATCATAATGCATATCGAATCCGCCAGATTGATCCGGTATTACGAGGATAGGAGCAGAGCTTAATCTCGACTTGAGTTCTACAAAATCCTTCTCGCATGCTTCTGACCACATGAATGCTTCGTCTTTACGTGTGAGCTTGGTCAGGGGTGCTACGATATTTGAGAATCCTTCAATGAATCGTCGGTAGTATTCTGCTAAGCCCAAGAAACATCTTATATCTTTCACCGTATTTGGTGTCAGCCACTCACTAACAGCTGACAGTTTAGCTGGATCCACAGAGATTCCTTCGCCTGAAACGATATGTCCGAGAAATCCGACTGTCACGCCCTGCTTCCCAGTGTATGGATAAGGAGACGTGATTAGGCCCACGATATATTTACTCAGAAGTAACCACGTTAAGCGTAAATAAACAATATAATATAAATGTACACAGCAATTTTTTATTTAATAAATATTCTTTACAATACAACTGAAAAGTAAATACAATGTAGAAAGCAATGCCTAAACAATGGAATGAACTCAAAGTAAAAATATATACAAGTGACTAGAGCTCGGGGTCCTCGATGAACTGCTCCAAGTCTTCTGAGCTGGGCTCGATCTCCAGAGAGTTGGGTCCTTCTGACAATATTCCAAAGAATGAATAGAAAGGGAATGTCGTCAGCGAACAATCGCTCTGTAAGTCCCAAAGAGATAGAAATAGAATAGACAGATAAGAGAGAATATAACTGTATAATGAATGTTTTTTTATACTAAGATAGTTGTTTACCTTGGTACAGATTATACCAGTGTATACGAGAGGAGTCCAACTATTCCGTGGACTATAGGTATACGGAGTATAAGGAACCGTTACGCTACGGAACAACAGCAACGGATATTCAGGTTAGGTGTATTAAAATGACCATCATCGTGCCACTTTTAACGCATTCCGTACCAATCTACCCCATTAAAAATGCCGTAATGTTTATTGTGTTGTTTTATAGATGTAAGACTTGCCGAAACCATGATATCAATTGCTCATGTAAACGGATAAGGATGTAAACGGATAGTCATGTAATCAAGTCAATGTATATCCATTGTTCGGTCAGCTCAAGTCATGTTGATATTTGATAGTATTCAGTATATATGGATTCATGTTATATTGGAGTTATATTTGGATTGTATTCATGTATGGATTGTTTTTAGATTAGACTGAGACTCCGTCTGAGTCAGACACTTAAACAGAATTTGATTCCTGAATTAGGTTTTGGAGTTATCGGAAACCGCTGCACATGCACGGCAGGATTTGTGACTTTTTCGAAGCCAATTACCATTGATAACCCTGTTTTATTTTTCTACCTTAAATAGGCAAGCACCCACTTTCTCCGGCTTCCTGAGGCTCAAGAGAATTGGTCCTGCTTAAACCTATATTTATTAGGGTCCTTATTGTAAATTAATAAACTTGAGGGGGTTTTTATGAAAAAATGGTTTTGATATAATTTCAAAATAAACCACAAGTATTTATTAGTCGTATTTAGGGTTTTCATGGATGTAATTTTTAAAAGTGAAGTATTCTAATGATTATAAATCTAGATTGAATAGTATGTGGTATTTTAGTGTAAATTTGAATTGTATGGATTTGTGATGGTATATTCATGAAATTTATGATTCCTTTGTTTAGAAAACATGGAATTTATTATATATATTTAAAATAGATATTTTGATAATATATATATATATAATTATTAAAGATAAAATTTATTTATTAAATAGAAAATCACATTATTCTTAAAAATTGTATTAAAAATTCCATCGAGGTCAGATGCTCCGTGAGGATGTATGCATCTCGCTCTACTAGTACCGAGGATGTGCGATAACCCGGACCATCCAAATCGGGTTCCCTAAAATGGGTTGTAGAGCCTTAATTGCAAGGAATTTAATTAAAATAATCTTAAAGAATACGGTTTTATTAGTTTAAGCTATTTTATTGTAAAATTGTCGTTATCCCACAAAACACTGTTCCAAAAGTCATCGTGTCATGTCATGATGAGTGTTGTGATGAGGTAGGTCATTACCTCGTGAGTTTTCTAAAGGTAATATGAGAAAATACGATGAAAGATGTCGAATAGAAAGTTTGTGGTATTTAACCGTAAAAGTGAAATAAAAGTTGTATAGCATTATATTTTGAATTGAAACTTGTTCTAAATGTTTGTTTATGATTACTAAACAAGTTGTAACAATATGGGTATTTGCTTATTAAGATAAGTTATGTTTTTAACAAAATTAAAATCGGAAGTCGGATTAAATCCACTTCCGACGAGTTTTGAAAAGAGATCTTTTTAGAATAGGAAAAGAGTAGAGGAGAGGGGACTAACAGTTTGAAAAGAGAGAGGGGAGGTATGAGAAAGGTTAGAGAACTTCGTGGAGTCGTGAGATTGCGGGGTTGCCGGATTTGTCCCGAGTCGTCGCCAGAAGATGACCTTGGACTAACTCCACTTGTACAACTAATTTGACCTGGAAAAATTTGAGAGTTTTGATAATAGATTTCAAAATAGAGAGGGCTAGGTATGGGGTGGTATTTATAGGATAGAATTAAGGTTTAGGGAATTAAAAATGCATTAAAATGGATTAAAGAGGTGAATTTAATCTTTCTGTAAATTTACAGAGAAATCAAAAAGTACTGGGGTTAAGGGGGGAGACCAAGAGACTAGGGTTCAAGAATTGGAGGCATTCCCCACGGAGGGGTGGGGGGCGGCTCTGCCGGCCTTTTGGCCAATCTCGCCGGTCGATGTATGGGGTCGGGGTCTTGGATGTTTGCCATGTGTCCCTATCTTTTCATATGACATTTTCCACATGTTTGATTTTAGTGACTTTTCATTTTTACGTGTATTGCACGTGTAAAATTTTAGGCTTCCAAAAAGTTTAAAAGAAAAATCATTAAAAATAATATGTGGCTGGGGGATTCGAACACTGGGATTACGTCACAGCAGTGCAAGGCTTTACCAATGAGCTACTAGTGCTTTCTTACTGTTTTAAAACAAATTAAATACTTATAGCAAACTCAGGGATGCAAATACTCCATTTAATACTTTAATTTTAAACAAATTTATGTACATTAAAAACAGAGTCGTTACATTCTACCCTCCTTACAAAAATTTCGTCCTCAAAATTTACAAATATTTAAGGACTAATTTACAAATAAGAAAGGGTATCTTGCACGCATGTCGTCTTCTCTTTCCCACGTTGATTCTCCTGGTGAGTCTTTTCTCTATATCACTCGGACCAAGTTTACTTCCTTGTTCCTAAGTGACTTTACCTTTCTGTCCAGGATTTCAACGGGTTGTTGCTCACAAGATAAGTCTAGTTGTACAGTGAGCTCGGAGTGATCAAGGATATGGCTAGGTTCACTCACATACCTTCGGAGTTGGGATATGTGGAATACGTGTGCACTCTTTCCAATGAGGGTGGAAGTGCCAAACGATATGCCACTTTTCCGACTCGTTCTAGTATGTCGAACGGTCCAATGTACCTCGGACTTAGCTTACACCTCTTTCCAAAAAGAATCATTCCACGGTTTGGAGAAATCTTTATAAAGACATGATCTCCCGGTTGGAACTCCATGTGTCGGCTCTTTGCATCAGCCCAGTGTTTCTGTCGGTCTTGGGCTATGCGCATTCGTTCCCTGATAGTGCGAACTATATCTACAGTCGCCACTATCATCTCAAGTCCAAGGAGTTCCCTATCTCCGATATCATCCCAACTTAATGGTGAATGACACTTTCTTCCATAGAGCGCTGCAAACGGTATCATTCCAATACTCGCTTGGTAGCTGTTGTTGTATAAAAACTCCACAAGATATAGGTGATCTTCCCACGATCCTCTGAAGTCTAGCATACAAGCTCTTAGCATATCTTCAAGAATCTGAATTGTTCGCTCAGACTGACCATCTGTTTATGGATGATAAGTTGTGCTAAAGTTCAGACTCGTTCCCAAGCTAGCTTGCAGACTCTGCCAAAATTGAGATCGGAATCTGGTGTCACGATCGGAGACAATGCAAACCGGTACTCCATGTAATCTCATGATCTCCTGCATGAGTTCATTGGTATCAGAGATAGTATACATTGAAGAGTTAAATCTTACTTAGATTCACACTTACCTCCATGTACTTTTTTTCTTGTGTCTTGGTGGATTGGCCAACTCGAAATGGGATGAAATGAGCCGAATTTGTGAGTCGATCCACAATAACCCATACTACATCGTTATCTTTTGTGCTGCGAGGAAGAGCAGTCACGAAGTACATGGTGATGTGTTGCCACTTCCATTTTGGAATAGGTAATGGTTGAAGTAAACCAACAGTCCTGTGATGTTCAGCTTTTACTTGCTAACACACCAAGCATTTGGCCACGCTTCTGGCTACTTCACGCTTCATTCCATGCCACCAATAATGTTTTCGTAGATCTTTGTACATATTTGTACCACCAGGGTGTACTGAGTAGGGAGAGCTGTAAGCTTCTTTCATCAACTCTTCCCGAACAGGACCTTGTGGTACACACAATCTGCTTCCATATCTCAAAGATCCGTCTTCGTGGATGATGAAGTTTGTTCGAAGTCCACTTTCTACTTGTTCTCTGATCTTTTGCAACATGGCATCAATTTCTTGAGCTGCTTTGATCTAATTGAAAATAGTAGATTGAACTTGTAAGTTCATCAAACTTTAAGCGTTACCTGGCATGACCACTTCTATCTCCATCTGGTGTAAATATTGTTGTAGCTTCTACTGTGCGGTGAGATTCATTGATAGTGGTTGACGACTAAGTGCATCAGGTACTACATTCACCTTCCCTGGATAATATTGTAGGTTGTTGTAGAAGTCCGCTATAAGTTCTAACCATCTTCTCTGCCGCATATTCAACTCTTTCTGAGTTAACACATATTTCAGACTTTTGTGGTCTGTGTAGATATCTACCAGATCTCCAAGAAGATAATGGCGCCAAATCTTGAGTGCAAAGATAACAGCTGCCAACTCCCGATCATGCGTCGGATAGTTGCGCTCACGAACTTTCAGCTGTCTTGATGCATAAGCTGCAACTTTACCGTGCTGTTGTAGAATACATCCTAATCCCTTACTGGATGTATCACAATGCACGACGAAACCTCCAGATTGGTCTGGTATTATGAGAATAGGTGATGATGTCAATCTTGACTTGAGTTCTACGAAAACTAGTTCGCATGATTCTGACTACACGAATTCTTCATCTTTATGTGTGAGCTTGGTCAAGGGTGTTGCAATTTTCGAAAATCCTTCAATAAATCTTCGGTAGTATCTTTCTACACCCAAGAAACTTCAAATGTCCTTCACTTTCTTTGGTGTCGGCCATTCGCTTACTGCTGATACTTTAGCTGGATCCACAGAGATTCCTTCACCTGAAACGATATGTCCGAGAAATCCGACTTGTTCTTACCAAAGCTCGCACTTGCTGTACTTGGCATAGAGGATACTGTCGCAAAGTCTCCAGAACAATTCGTAAATGTTCAGCGTGCTCTTTCCGATTCTTAGAATACACCAGAATGTCGTCGATGAATATGACAACGAACTTGTCTAGGTACTCTCGGAAAACTTGATTCATCAGATTCATGAATATAGCTGGTGACTTGGTTACTCCAAATGGCATCATGAGAAACTCATAATGTCTATAGCGAGTCCTGAATGCCGTCTTCGGAATATCAGACTCTTTGACCTTCACCTGATGATAAGCTGAACGAAGATCTAACTTTGAGAAAACGCAAGACTTACTTAGCTGATCGAACAGATCGTCGATTCGCGGTAGTGGATACTTGTTCTTTATCGTGACTTCGTTCAAAGCTCTATAATCAATGCACATTTTGTATGAACCTTCCTTTTTCTTCACAAGCAACACTGGAGATCCCCAACTTGATGTACTGGGACGAATCCATCATTTCTGCAGAAGTTCGTCCAGCTGAGTACGGACCTCCTTCAAACCTTCTTGACTTAATCGGTATGGTGCTTTGATCACCGGTTGTGCTCTAGGTACTAAATCAATTCCAAATTCAAGAGCTCGATCAGGAGGCAAACCTGATACATCTTCAGGAAATACATCATCGAACTCTCGAACTATCTCTGGCTTATCTTCTCCCGCTTTTAGAGTTGCAATCACTGCCTTCTTCGGTTTTGCTTTGTATGTGCTAGGCTCCAGGGTACGGTCTCCACTTTTGAAATAAAAGACCGGATGCTCTGGAATCTCGAACACTGCCCTCCTTTGATGAAAGTCGATGGTAGCATAGAAAGTCCTAGCCAATCCATACCCAAAACTACATCGAAGTTCGGCATGTCCAGCACTTTGAAGTCAACATAAAATTCTCTGTTGTAGACGACCAATGGACACAGGTCGCATCCCATTGTTTCCTTTAGAACGACATTCTCTGAACTGACATTCCGGCTGGATACAAGCGGTTTGTCTGGAATCGCATGAATTCGGACGAACCATTGCGATATAAAGCAATGAGATGCTCCAGTATCGAAGAGTGCTAGTGCAGGTAGTGAGGCTACTAAGATTGTACCTAAGTTGTGTGGAATATGTTTAGGTATAGGATACAATATTTGATATGTATAAGGATTGAAAAAAAGTTTGAAAGAAAAGAGTTACCAGTGATGACTTGGCCAGTGGCTTCAGCTTCTTCCACGGTCATTGTGAAAGCCTGCCGTCTCGGTACATTCCTCCTTGCTGGAGGAGCATTCCTCTGTCCGTTCCTCTATCCTTGAGGTAGGTTCCTTTATGCTTGATGGAACTGACGAAGAGGAGGTGCAGTAGGTCCATGAGGAGGTGGAGCTGGGAGAGCAAGACATGGTGCAGGCTCCTGGATAGCTGGCCGCTGCGGATAGGTGATTGCTGGTCTGGTTGCAGGATTTGGATTAAATCTACGAGGACAAAATCCAATATCATGTATGGATGAGCCACAGACTAAGCAAAGGCGATTAACACGCCTGCAGTCCTTCTCCAGGTGTCCATTCCTCCTGCAGTAGGTATAAAAGTCTGAACTGGGCCGGTTGTCACGCCCCGCTTCCCGGTGTACGGCGAAGTGGACACGACGAGGTCCGCTATGTATATACTTAGAAGTACATACGCTAAGCGTATCTAAGCAAAAAAAATCACAAGAGACAAGAGATATAGAAATAACAGCAACTTTATTAATAACATTCTTTTATACAATGCATGAAAAGTAAATACAACTGAAATGAAAAACGATGCCTAAACAGTGGCATAACAGGAAATGAAAATACTGAATAGAACAAGGTACAATATCTAGAGCTCGGGGTCTTCGTGAAACTGCTCCAAGTCTTCACAGGTGGGTTCGATCTCTGCTGGGTCCAAAGCACCTGACGACATTCAAAGAAGAAAGAAATAGAATGTCGTCAGCAAACAGGTCGCTCGGTAAGTCCCAAAGATAAAGAACAATTAGAAAAGACAGAATATAGTATTTTCTAAAGAGATTGTAAAATATTGTAGAATATTGCGTTAACGCTATTGTTTGTAGCTTGGTACAGAAGAATGCCAGTGTATACGAGAGGGGTCTCTATATGCTAGAGACCAGGGAAAACGGAATGTACAAGGAACCGTTAAGCCACGGTACAACAGCAACGGAATATAGGTTAGGTGTCTTAATCTGACCACCTCGTGCCACCTTCAACACCTTCCGTACCAATCTACCCCTTAAACCCCGTAGTGTTTTGACAGTATTGTTGTATTGTATTGTGTAAGTTGAATGACTGACCAAAACCATGATATCAGTAAATGGATTGTAACTGCATAATCAGGTAAATTGTATAACGGGATAATGGGTGTATATCCATGGTTTGATTCAGTCAAGTTGTATAGATTGTTAACTGGATTCTGGGATTCACGTATTCATATTGAGTTGGAATATTAAAGAATGTAGATTGACTTGAATCATATTCAAGTCAGAAATAATCAGACTCAAACCCGAGTCAGACCAAAAGAAATGTAATTTGAAGTTCTATAATTGTTAGGGTCCTTATTGTAAATTATAAAACTTGATGGGGGTTTTATGTAAAAATACTTTTGCATAGTTTTCAAGATATACCCCAAGTATTTATTATTCGTCTTTATACTTATAATGAGCGTGATTTAGTGATATTTCTAGTGAATATATCATAATAAAGGTATTAATATGTAATATTGATTTAATTGAAATTCATGGTATTTTAATGTAACTTTTAATCTTGTAATTTTTAGGAAAAGGTGGAAACTTTATCTTATAATAAAATAGGTGTTTAAATGATAAATATACATATGTTTATACAATAATAATTTTTAATAAATATTTTATTTTCCAAAAATCTCATTTTTCTTAAATGTCGTATTTTAAACCTTTCGAGACCAAATGCTCCTTGCGGAGGTCTGAATCTCGCACTACTAAGCCCGAGGGTGCACGATAAACCATACTATCCCTAACGAGTTCCCCAAAGGTGGGTTGTAGTGGCGCTTTGCAAAGATTTAATAAATACTAATCATTTAGAAAACGATTTTATAAAGATAAGGTATTTATTTGTAAAAGGGTGTAAATTTCCGTATTTTAGATTCTAGGGTTTCCTAAGCCAACTAGCCTATTTCTAAATAGTCTAAACGACACGTCATTAGAAGCATCAAATCGCCTCTTCACCGCCAATTGCGGTCAAGTAAGTGTCAAGTAAGTGGGAGGCTCTCCACTACAAGTAGTGGCCCTAATTAAGTAACCACTTGCCTTAGACACACTTGCCTAGACACCACAAAGTCAGGTTTAGATAAACGATCGATGTCCATGGCATATCGTATTTTCCTATTAAAAGATTTTGTTTTAAAATTGTATACAACTTAGAACTTTCAGAAAAGGTTTCTAAAGAAAATGGTATTTTATTGTAAAATCTTGTATTATCGTATTCTAAGTTTTGATGATATCAATCAGGGTTGTATTTGCGTGTGTGTGGAGGTAGATCATTACCTCGTGATCTATTTTAAGGTATAGCATTGTTAAAAGGTTAAATGTGAAAACTAAATATTGTGGTATTTAAGTGAAAGAAATACGATAAATGGAAACGTTATCATTTCATGTGAGAAACTTTATCCAAATTAATTGTTATGTGATTAGTAGTCAACATGAATATGTTTAAGTATTATGGAATTAGTGACAAGTGAGTTTTGATAGAAAAACTGAATCGGAAATCGGTTTATTCCGATTTCCGTTGGGTTTGAAAAGTCGTATTTTTCTTGAGAGAAAAGAAAGATAGAAAGAGGGGGACTTACGGGTTTAGACAAGCTAGAGAGTGATAGGAAGGTAGTGGGTTTGTCGGTGCGTCGAAACGTCGTGAAGAAGTCCTAGTACGATCGCCGGGATTTCGCCGTCGATTTCGGCAGCGCTTCGCCTTTCGCTCGTTTTCCGACGTACCAAGTTCTCTTGAAATTTTTAGAGAGTGGACTTAGGAATGTAGGGTGAGAGGGTAGAGGGTATGGGGGTTTATATAGGGTTAGGCTAGGGTTAGGGTTTTTAATAAAAAAATTTATAAAAAATATACAAAATCATTAAAAATTCATTAAATATAGGAGTAAAATGGATTTATTGGCCAAATGATAACCGATCCAAGCATTTAGAGTATGCAGGAGGGTGGACCAGGTCAAGACCCAACTTTTCTCTGTTGGTGACTCGGTCGTCCGGCCAAGTCCGGCCAGCGGCGCCGGACCGAGCCGGCCGAGTCGCCGGCCGGCGGCGCCGAGTCGGGCCGAGTCATGGGTCCAATGGCCGGGGATTCTTCGGGGGTACAATTTGGTTTATTTACATTTTGTTGTCCAGTACATATTTTGGGAGTTATGGCCTTTTTACCGTTGACTTCCAAAAAAATCAAAACAAAATAAATACAAAAATAATGTGGGGCATGAGATTTGAACTCTAGTGGCTTGGTTCAGCAGTGTAAGGTATTACCAATGAGCTACAAGCTCCTTCTTGTAATTATTATGGGAAAATAACTACTTAAAGTGGTAACAGCAACATTAAATACTCCTTTATGGATTTTTTAAAAAAATTTAAAAAAAATTGTATAGAAAAGTGTATAGGAAAATTAGGGTTGTTACATTCTACCCTCCTTATAAAAATTTCGTCCTCGAAATTTGTAAAAGGAAAGTGTAACAAATCCCAGGAAAGTTTGGTGCTGGTGTACTGACAGTATGTGAAAAATAATAAGGTGGTGCAGGGGTTTTAAAAAAAATGAGGAATGTGTGACGGAGTGAAAGAATGCGGAGGTTTTGGTAAAATTGTAAAAGAGATGACGGAATTTTGGGTTAGGATAGATTCAAAGTATATGATTCAAAGAATAAGAAATGATGGGATTCAAGGAACATGATTGTAAAGAATGTTTTAGTTGCCGGTTCTTGTGTTATATTGCTTAGGTTGTTCACGCAGACCAGAACTGCATGATAGGGATTCATACAGCTCTGACCTGCATGGGCCACCAACAAAACCTGTCACGCCCCGCTTCCCGGTGTACGACGAAGTGGACGCGACGAGATCTGCTACGTATATACTTAGAAGTACATACGTAAGCGTATCTAAGCAAAAAAAATCATAAGAGACAAGAGATATAGAAATAACAGCAATTTTATTAATAACATTCTTTTGTACAATGCATGAAAAGTAAATACAACTGAAATGAAAAGCGATGCCTAAACAGTGGCATAACAGGAAATGAAAATACTGAATAGAACAAGGTACAATATCTAGAGCTCGGGGTCTTCGTGAAACTGCTCCAAGTCTTCACAGGTGGGCTCGATCTCTGCTGGGTCCAAAGCACCTGACGACATTCAAAGAAGAAAGAAATAGAATGTCGTCAGCGAACAGGTCGCTCGGTAAGTCCCAAAGATAAAGAAGAATTAGAAAAGACAGAATACAGTATTTTCTAAAGAGATTGTAAAATATTGTAGAATATTGTGTTAACGCTGTTGTTTGTAGCTTGGTACAGAAGAATACCAGTGTATACGAGAGGGGTCTCTATATGCTAGAGACCAGGGAAAACGGAATGTACAAGGAACCGTTAAGCCACGGTACAACAGCAACGGAATATAGGTTAGGTGTCTTAATCTGACCACTTCGTGCCACCTTTAACACCTTCCGTACCAATCTACCCCTTAAATCCCGTAGTGTTTTGACTGTATTGTTGTATTGTATTGTGTAAGTTGGATGACTGACCAAAACCATGATATCAGTAAACGGATTGTAACTGCATAATCAGGTAAATGGTATACCGGGATAATGGATGTATATCCATGGTTTGATTCAGTCAAGTTGTATAGATTGTTAACTGGATTCTGGGATTCACGTATTCATATTGAGTTGGAATATTAAAGAATGTAGATTGACTTGAATCATATTCAAATCAGAAATAATCAGACTCAAACCCAAGTCAGACTAAAAGAAATGTAATTTGAAGTTCTATAATTGTTAGGGTCCTTATTGTAAATTATAAAACTTGAGGGAGGGTTTACGTAAAAATACTTTTGCATTATTTTCAAGATACACCCCAAGTATTTATTATTCGTCTTTATAGTTATAATGAACGTGATTTAGTGATATTTCTAGTGAATATATCCTAATAAAGGTATTAATATGTAATATTGATTTAATTGAAATTCATGGTATTTTAATGTAACTTTTAATCTTGTAATTTTTAGGAAAAGGTGGAAACTTTATCTTATAATAAAATAAGTGTTTAAATGATAAATATACATATATTTATACAAGAATAATTTTTAATAAATATTTTATTTTCCAAAAATCTCATTTTTCTTAAATGTCGTATTTTAAACCTTTCGAGACCGAATGCTCCTTGCGGAGGTCTGAATCTCGCACTACTAAGCCCGAGGGTGCACGATAAACCGTACTATCCCTAACGAGTTCCCCAAAGGTGGGTTGTAGTGGCGCTTTGCAAAGATTTAATAAATACTAATTATTTAGAAAACGGTTTTATAAAGATAAGGTATTTATTTGTAAAAGGGTGTAAATTTCCGTATTTTAGATTCTAGGGTTTCCTAAGCCAACTAGCCTATTTCTAAATGATCTAAACGACACGTCATTAGAAGCCTCAAATCGCCTCTTCACCGCCAATTGCGGCCAGGTAAGTGCCAGGTAAGTGGGAGGCTCTCCACTACAAGTAGCGGCCCTAATTAAGTAACCACTTGCCTTAGACACACTTGCCTAGACACCACAAAGTCGGGTTTAGATAAACGATCGATGTTCATGACATATCGTATTTTCCTATTAAAAGATTTTGTTTTAAAATTGTATACAACTTAGAACTTTCAGAAAAGTTTTATAAAGAAAATGGTATTTTATTGTAAAATCTTGTATTATCGTATTCTAAGTTTTGATGATATCAATCAGGGTTGTATTTGCGTGTGTGTGGAGGTAGGTCATTACCTCGTGATCTATTTTAAGGTATAGCATAGTTAAAGGGTTAAATGTGAAAACTAAATATTGTGGTATTTAAGTGAAAGAAATACGATAAATGGAAACGTTATCATTTCATGTGAGAAACTTTATCCAAATTAATTGTTATGTGATTAGTAGTCAACATGAATATGTTTAAGCATTATGGAATTAGGGACAAGTGAGTTTTGATAGAAAAACCGAATCGGAAATCGGTTTGTTCCGATTTCAGTCGGGTTTGAAAAGTCGTATTTTTCTTGAGAGAAAAGAAAGATAGAAAGAGGGGGACTTATGGGTTTGGACAAGCTAGAGAGTGATAAGAAGGTAGTGGGTTTGTCTATGCGTCGAAACGTCGTGAAGAAGTCCTAGTACGATCTTCGGGATTTCGCCGTCGATTTCGGCAGCGCTTCGCCTTTCGCTCGTTTTCTGACATACCAAGTTCTCTTGAAATTTTTAGAGAGTGGACTTAGGAATGTAGGGTGAGAGGGTAGAGGGTATGGGGGTTTATATAGGGTTAGGCTAGGGTTTGGGTTTTTAATAAAAAAAATTATAAAAAATATACAAAATCATTACAAATTCATTAAATATAGGAGTAAAAGGGATTTATTGGCCAAATGATAACTGATCCAAGCATTTAGAGTATGCAGGAGGGTGGACCAGGTCAAGACCCAACTTTTCTCTGTTGGTGACTCGGCCGTCCGGCCAAGTCCGGCCGGCGGCGCCGGACCGAGTCGGCCGAGTCGCCGGCTGGCGGCGCCGAGTCGGGCCGAATCATGGGTCCAATGGCCGAGGATTCTTCGGGGGTACAATTTGGTATATTTACTTTTTGTTGTCCAGTACATATTTTGGGAGTTATGGCCTTTTTACCGTTGACTTCCAAAAAAAATAAAACAAAATAAATACAAAAATAATATGGGGCATGTGATTTGAACTCTAGTGGCTTGGTTCAGCAGTGCAAGATATTACCAATGAGCTACAAGCTCCTTCTTGTAATTATTGTGGGAAAATAACTACTTAAAGTGGTAACAGCAACATTAAATACCCCAAGTGTTACTTTAATTTTAAAACAATTTTATGTACACTAAAAATGAAGTTATTTAAAAACAAAATAAATTCATATATATATATATATATATTGTGCTCAGGTTAAAATACTCCTTTATGGATTTTTTAAAAAAATTAAAAAAAAAATTGTATAGAAAAGTGTATAGGAAAATTAGGGTTGTTACACCGGTTGAAAGATACTCCCGGTCTCCTGTGTACAAAAGGTGGCCTGGAAGAGGCTCCTCCTGCTATCTGAGTAGCAGGGCGCTTCATACCGGCAGATTGAGATCTTCCTTTCTTATTCACCTCTGCCTCATATCTTCGAGCAGCCTTCAGAGCTAGGTCATGGGTTGGGAAATCTCCTGTAGCTAGAGCAGCTTGGATTTCCTATTCCAACCACTGTTGAAATCTTCTGGACTTGATCTCAGCAGTCGGTATGAGATGTGCTGCGAAACTGTTACAGTCTTAAGTTAGCAGTGTAGTATGTGATATTAGAAAATTCGAATATTTGAAACAAATTTTACCTACTCAACATAATGAACTCAGCATCATACTCATCCACGGATTTGCTCCACATATCGCCTTGTTGTAGGTGGATGAATTGCTGCTCCATGTCAAATCGGGCAGTCTCGAAAAAATATTTCGCGCCGAACATGTTGCGAAAAGTCTTCCATTCGATCAGCTGAGTAGGACGGCTTTCTTCCGCTTTCCACCATACTCGGGCTTTATCCGTAAGTTGCAGCTTCGCAATCCTTACCCAAGCAATGTCTAGCACTTATGGTGCTGCCAGATCGTCCTCAATGGATTGAGCCCATTCTTCAGCTTCCAGAAGGCTCTCTTTCCCAGAAAATTGCTTAGGATGTAGTGTCCGGAATTGTTTCACACCAGGTGCCTCAGCTTCTGAGTAGTTCATTAGGATAGCAGTCTTCTGCTGCTGTCCCTCCAAGAGGCTCTTTATTGGCTCGAGCAGTACTGTCTGCTCGTTGATCGGAGCTACAACGGTAGGCGTAAGTAGAAGAGGTGGTGGTGTGGTGTTGTCGTTCACGTTGGTGCTAGTATTGTTCAGAGAATCCATAACCTTAATAGAAAAATAGGGTTAGGATAGATTCAAGGAATATGAAATATAAAGAATATTTAGTTGCCGAGTCTTATAATTCTTGTGTTATATTGCTTAGGTTTCCATGCAGAACTGACCCGCATGGGCCGCCAACAAAACCGGTCATGCCCCACTTCCCAGTGTACGGATAAAGAGACGTGACTAGGCCCGCGACGTATTTATTCAGAAGTAAACACGTTAAGCGTAAATAAACAATATAATATAAATGTACACATCAACTTTTTATTTATTAAATATTCTTTACAATACAACTGAAAAGTAAATACAATGTGGAAAGCAATGTCTAAACAATGGCATGAACTGAAAGTAAAAATATATACAAGTGACTAGAGCTCGGGGTCCTCGATGAAATGCTCCAAGTTTTCTGAGCTGGGCTCGATCTCCAGAGAGTCGGGTCGGGTCCTCCTGACAACATTCCAAAGAAAGAATAGAAAGAGAATGTCGTCAGCGAACAATCGCTCGGAAAGTCCACAAGCGATAGAAATAGAATAGAAAGATAAGAGAGAATATAACTGTATAATGTATGTTTGTTATACTAACGTAGTTGTGTGTAGCTTGGTACAGAATATGCCAGTGTATACGAGAGGAGTCCAATTATTCCGTGGACTAAGGTATACGGAGTACAAGGAACTGTTAAGCCACGGAACAAAAGGAACGAATATTCAGGTTAGATGTATTAAAGTGACCATCATCGTGGCACTTTTAACATATTCCGTACCAATCTACCCCATTAAAAACCCTATAATGTTTATTGTGTTGTTTTATAGATGTAAGTCTTGCCGAAACTATGATATCAATTGCTTATGTAAACGGATAAGGATGTAAACGGATAGTCATATAATCAAGTCAATGTATATCTATGGTTCAGTCAGCTCAAGTCATGTTGATATTTGATAGTATTAAGTATATATGGATTCATGTTGTATTGGAGTTATATTTGGATTGTATTCATGTATGGATTGTTTTCAGATTAGACTGAGACTCCGTCTGAGTCAGACACTTAAACAGAATTGATTCCTCAATTAAGTTTTGGAGTTATCGGTAACTGCTGCACATGGACGGCAGAATTTGTGACTTTTTCCAAGCCAATTACCATTGATAACCCCGTTTTAGTTTTCTACATTAAATAGGCAAGCACCCACTTTCTCCGGCTCCCTGAGGCTCAAGAGAATTGGTCCCGCTGAAACCTATATTTACTAGGGTCCTTATTGTAAATTAATAAACTTGAGGGGGTTTTAAGAAAAAATGGTTTTGATATAATTTCAAAATAAACCTCAAGTATTTATTAGTCGTATTTAGGGTTTTCATGGATGTAATTTTTAAAAGTGAAGTATTCTAATGATTATAAACCTAGATTGAATAGTATATGGTATTTTAGTGTAAATTGGAATTGTATGGATTTGTGATGGTATATTCATGAAATTTATGATTCCTTTGTTTAGAAAATATGGAATTTATTATATATATTTAAAATAGATATTTTGATAATATATATATATAATTATTAAAAATAGAATTATTTATTAAATAGAAAATCACATTATTCTAAAAAATTGTATTAAAAATTCCATCGAGATTGGATGCTCCGTGAGGAGGTCTGCATCTCGCTCCACTAGTACCGAGAATGTGCGATAACCCGCACCATCCAAATCGAGTTCCCCAAAATGGGTTTTATAGGCATAATTGCAAGGAATTTAATTGAAACAATCTTAAAAAATACGGTTTTATTAGTTTAAGGTATTTTATTTTAAAATTGTATTTATCCCACAAAACACTGTTCCAAAAGCCATCGTGCTATTTCATGATGAGGGTTGTGATGAGGTAGGTCATTACCTCGTAAGTTTTCTAAAGGTAATATGAGCAAATATTATGAAAGATGTCGAATAGAAAGTTTGTGGTATTTAACCGTAAAAGTGAAATAAAAGTTGCATAGCATTGTATTTTGAATTGAAACTTACTCTAAATGTTTTTCTTATGATTACTAAACAAGTTGTAACAATATGGGTGTTTGGTTATTAAGATAAGTTATGTTTTTAAAAAAAATTAAAATCGAAAGTCGGATTAACTCCATTTTCGACGAGTTTTGAAAAGAGATCTTTTTAGAATAGGAAAAGAGGAGAAGTGAGGGGACTTACAGTTTGAAAAGAGAGAGGGGAGGTATGGGAAAGGTTTGAGAACTTTGTGGAGTCGCAGGTCGCCGGATTTGTCCGGAGTCGTCGCCGGAAGATGACCTTGGGCTAACTCCACTTGTACAACTAATTTGACTTGGAATAATTTGAGAGTTTTGATGATAGATTTCAAAATAGAGAGGGCAATGTATGGGGTGGTATTTATAGGATATAATTAGGGTTTAGAGAATTAAAAATGCATTAAAATGGATTAAAGAGGTGAATTTAATCTCTCTGTAAATTTACAGAGAAATCAAACAGTACTGGGGTTAAGGGGGGAGGCCAAGAGACTAGGGTTCAAGAATTGTAGGCATTCCCCACGGGGGTGGCCCGGCGCCGCTGTCCTTTTAGCCAATCTTGCCAGTCGATGTAAGGGGTCGGGGTCTTGGATGTTTGCCACGTGTCCTTATCTGTTCATATGACATTTTCCACATGTTTGATTTTAGTGACTTTTCATTTTTACGTGAATTTCACGTGTAAACTTTGGGCTTCCAAAATGTTTAAAAGAAAAATCATTAAAAATAATATGTGGTTGGGGGATTTGAACACATGGGCTATGTTACAGCAGTGCAAGGCTTTACTAATGAGCTACAAGTGTTTTCTTGCCATTCTAAAACAAATTAAATACTTATAGCATACTCAAGGTTGCAAATAATCTATTTAGTACTTTAACTTTAAACAAATTTCTATATATTAAAAACAGAGTAGTTATACTGACTTGATCTAGCCAAAATTCACACTTCCTGTACTTGGCGTAGAGCTGATGTTGTCGTAATGTCTTCAGGACAATCCGTAAGTGCTCGGCGCGCTCTTTCCGATTCTTTGAATACTCCAGGATATCGTCGATGAATATAACAACAAACCTGTCTAAGTACTCTCGAAAAACTTGGTTCATCAGATTCATAAAGATGGAAGGTGCATTGGTCACTCCAAATGGCATTACGAGATATTCATAATTGCCATAACGAATCCTAAACGCCGTCTATGGAATGTCGGACTCTTTGACCTTCAACTGATGGTAACCCGAACGAAGATCTAGCTTTGAAAAAGCACAAGATCCACTTAACTGATCGAAAAGGTTATCGATGTGCGGTAATGGATACTTGTTCTTAATTGTCACTTCTTTCAGAGCTTGATAATCTGCACACATCTTGTAGGAACCTTCCTTCTTCTTCACTAGTAATACACCAGAGATCCCCAACTTGAAGTACTGGGTCGGATCCAACTTTTCTTCAGTAGTTCATCCAAATGAATACAGATCTCCTTCAATTCCTCCGGACTTAACCAGTATGCAGCTTTGATTGCAGGTTGTGCACCAGGTTGTAAATCATAGTAAATTCAAGAGCTCGATCGGGAGGCAAATCTGATATGTCTTCAGGGAACACATTCTCGAACTCTTGAACTACCTCAGGTTTTTCTTCTTCAGCTGGTAGAGGGAACACTTCTGCATTCTTCAGTTTAGCACGGTAGCTTCCTGGCTCCAAGGTTCTATCTCCAGTTTTGAAATAGAAGACTGGGTGATCTGGTATCTCAAATACTACCATCCTTTGACGGCTGTCAATGGTAGCATAAAACACTCTCATCAATCCATTCCCAACACAACATCGAAATTTGGTATGTCCGGTACTTTGAAATTTGTGTAGAACTCTTGACCGCAAACTACAACTGAGCACTGATCATATCCCAAAGTTGCCTTCAAGACTCCATTCTCAGAACTGGCATTCCAGCTTGTAATGAGTGGCTTCGCTTGAATCGCATGCGTTCTCACAAATCATTGTCATGAAGCAGTGTGAAGCTCCTGTGTCGAAAAGTGCGAGTGCAGAAAGGGTGGCTACTAGTATAGTACCTAAGTGGTGTGAGGTTGTTTTTAGATATTGGGATAGTATATCGATGCACAAGAATTGAAAGGTTGAAACGATGGGAGAATTTACCGGTAATGACTTGTCCTGTGGTTTCGGCTTCCTCCACCGTCATTGTAAAATCCTGTTGTCTCGGTATATTCCTCCTCACCGGAAGCACATTCCTTTTCCCTTGAAGCAAGTTTCTCTGTGCCTGATGGAATTGACGCTGAGGCTGTGCAGGTGGTCCACATAGAGCTAGTGCAGGAAGTGCTAGGCTGAGTGCAGATGCCTGAATGTCTGGCCTCTGCGGAGCTGTAATTGCGGGTCTGGGTGTTGTTGCTGTGTTAATATGATATGGGCATGCTCCTATAGCGTGAGTAGATGCGCCACAAATCAAACACAGGCCATTTACACGCCTGCAGCCTTTCGCCAAGTGTACAGTTCTCTTGCAGTAGAAACAGAAATCTGGACTGGATTGGTTAAACGATCCTCCTGGCCTCTTGGGTGCAAAAGTCGGCTTAGAAGAGGCTCCTCTTATCAATTGGGTAGCAGGGCATTTGATTCCGACTGTTTGAGTCTTACCTTTCTTCTTGACTACAGCTTCATAACGGCGTGCCGCCTTCATGAGTTAGATAGTCGCCTGTGGCTAAAGCCGCCTGAATCTCCGGGTCTAAGCCCTGTTGGAATCGTCTAAGCCCTGTTGGAATCGTCTAGCCCGAATCTCATCGGTCGGGATCAAGTGTGCCGCGAACCTGATAAGATGTTGATGTTAGGATAGTGATGTATTTTATGGAACATAATTTGATATGAATTTTTTACCTGATAAGAATGATGAATTCGGAATCATATTCATCCACTGATTTTACCTATATAGAGCCTTGTTGTAGGTGGATGAACTGTTGTTCCATCTCAAAGCAAGCAGTCTTGGGGGAATTTTTTGCATCGAATGGATCACGGAACGTCTTCCACTCAATTGGTTGTGTGAGATGGCTTTCCTCGGCTTTCCACCAGACTCTTGTATTGTCGGTAAGCTGGAGTTTGGCCACACAAACCCAAGCTATGTCTGGTACCTGTGCTGCTGCATGTTCGTTCTCGATACTTTGGGCCCATTCTTCCGCCTCAAGAGGACTTTCTTTCCCTGAAAGGTTCCATGGATGCAGAGCACGAAATTACTTTACTCGAGGTGCTTCGGCTTCAGGACGGTTCATGAGAATAGCAGTCTGTTGCTGCTAGCCCTTCAGAAAACTTTTGATAGCTTCTAGAAGCACCGTCTGTTTATTGGTCGGAGTAGTAACGGTAGGAGGAGGTGGTAAGGTAGGTGGCGGTGTGTTGCCATTGACGTTGGTACTGGTGTTGTTGGGATAATCCATTACCTTGATAGAAAAGGAAAGGTTAGGATAGATTCAAGAAATTTGAAATGCAAGGAATGTATAGTTGCCGATTCTTATAATTCTTGTGATATATTGCTTAATACTTCATGCAGAACTGACCTTCATGGGCCACAAATAAAACATATCACGCCCTGCTTCCCAGTGGACGGAAACAGTGACGTGGCAAACCCGCAATGTATTTACTAAGAAAATACGTTAAGCGTAATTAAGCAATATAATAATGTACAAGAATAACAAGAATAATAAAATGAAACGGCAATTTTATTTACATTCAAATTTACATACAACTGTTTGTAATGAAAAGATATAATGATAAAGCAAATGCCTAAACAATGGCATACTGAAAGTAAATACAAACAGGAGCTAGAAATTAGGCTGAGAAGCAAACTGGTCCAAATCTTCCTTGCTCGGCTCTATACCCTCAAAGTCTGGTCCTCCTGATAAACATTCCAACGAAAAGAAACAGAGAGGAATGTCGTCCGCGAACTAGCGCTCGGTAAGTCCCAAAAAAGAGTAATGATGAATGAAAGTGAATAGAAATCTAGTGAATGTAAACAAGCAAGGTTATATATAAGAGAGTACCTAAGTATGTTTATTTACCGGTATAAGATAGTTATTCTAACGTGGTTATTTGTAGTTTGATAAAGAAGATATTCATGTATACAAGAGGAGTCCATCTTACCCCGTAGACTATGGTAACATATAGTACAAGCCCCCGTCATATCCCACGGGACAACGGCACGTGAATTCATGTAGGTATCTTTTAAAGTGACCTCTTGTGCCATGATATACGTTCCGTACCAATCTACCCCTTTATCCCCGCATATTATATTTTACAGATTAAGATTACAGGTCTTGGCCTAATCCATGGATATAAAATGTACAGGTTCATGTTCAAGATGTAATCATGTGTTCAGGTATTCATGTCAAGTTCATGTCAAGTTATAACCATGGTTCGGTCAAGTCGAGTCAAGTATTCAAGTTCAAGTTTGATATTTGAATTCGAGTGTTCAGGTTCATGATCGTATTCAAGTTCGTGTTTGATTTTGGATTCTGGTTTGAGTTTGGATTTAGATTGAAATAAGAATCTTATGAAAGGATTTAGTTCTTGAAATTCTTAGGTTCGGGAGTAATCGACAACTGCTGCACATAGACGACAGGATTTGTGTCTTTTTCTAAGACAATTGCCATTGATAACTCCGTTAAATTGTCTAACCTGAATAGGCAGGCACTCACTTTCTCCGGCTCTTCGGGGCTCAAGAGAAATGATATCGCCTATATTAATCTATAGTCCTTAAAATATTGTTTGCATATCTCGAGGGGGTTTTATGAAAAATACTTTAATATAGTTTTAAAAATAAATCTCGAGGGTGATTTATAATATTTAGGGTTTTCATGAACATGTATTTTAATTATTGGGGTGTTTTAATGATAAAACCCTAGCTTTTAAAAGTTTTTAGTATTTTTATGAAAACTAGCTCTTTTGGTAACTTTTTGGTATTTTATTAAAAATTCTAATCTTTCATTAAAAATATAGTTTCAAAATTTGTTTTTTTATTGAAAATACGAATTCATAGTTTTATAAAATTTCCAAAGTTTAGTTTTTATTTAGAAAAGTCGTATTTTTTATTTCTTTTCGAGACCGAATACTCCGTGAGGAGTTCAACATTTCACTCTATTATCCCAATGATGTGCGATAATCCACGCCATCCATTAGCGGATCTCCTGACGAGGGTTGTAGGGGCGTATTTTCCGAGAATTTAAAATATCGATTTAAAAGAAACCCGTTTTGAAAAAATGGTATTTTAATGAAAAGCATCTTCTTTGAATGACCCATATACATAGAATACCGTGCTCTGAAACCATAGTGTGCGTGTGGGGTAAGTCGTTACTCCGTGAATGATCTAAAGGTTTACACTCAAGTTATTGAAATTACGGTTATATTAAAATTCATGGTATTTTAATGAAAAAGTTCGTTATATGAGTATTTCAGATGGAAATTTTCATTATGCTAAAAACCTAAATGAAGTGAATATGGTTAAGAGTGGTTTTATAGTCTTGTTGTGATTTATTTTGCTTATCAAGTGGATTAAAAGGTTTGAAAAGAAAACAATATCGGTTCTAACTCCACTTTATCGATATATTATAAGAATGCAATTTTAGTTGAAAAGAAGGAGAGGGGTAAGGGACTTACGACTTTATCATGTCAAGAAAAGAGTAAGAAAGAGAGAGGGGGCTCCATGGAATCGCGGTTGCTCCGGGATTGACTCCGATCTTCAATGAGAGAGAACTTGCTTGCTAACTCCACTTGACTTTTTTTGCACTTAGAAAATTTTGGGAGAAATTGGATAGAAATTTCAGAATGGGGGAGAGATAGGGCATGGGGTGGTATTTACAGGGTAAAAAATGATAGAGGTGTGAAATAAAATGAATTAAAATGGATTTAATGGTGTTAATTAGGGATTTGATGAGTCCCTGTTTGATTGCAGGAAAATCAAACAGTGCAGGAAAGTTGAGGGGAGTTGAAGGGACTTGTGTGCAAAGCACGGAGTCATTTCGACCAAATCATACCATCAGCGGTGGCCAAAATGGAGAAATGAGTGGTCAGATTTGAGCCAATTGTTTTGAGATTCGTGCTACGTACTTTAATCAGTGTTTACTCCTCATTGCGCCTGTTTGATTTTTCTGAAACTTTTCGTTTTTCCGTGTATTGCACGTGCAATTCTTGGGCTTCCGAAAAATTAAAAAGAAAAATCTTAAAAAATAATTGGGACTAAGGGGAATCGAACACACAGGCTATGTCACAGTAGTGTAGAGACTTAACCAGTGAGCTACAGGCTGCTTCTTGGTTTTATTGAACAAAAATAACTTATAACTTTACATCAGGCTGAAATAACCTTTCTATACAATAAACAAGTAATTTTTGTACAGGGATTTCATAGTCATTACACGAGAACTCCACCAAGAGGAGGGCCCATTTGGTGAGCATTCCTGTTAGTATGGCTTTTGACATCAGATATTTGAGGGGATCCACCTTCGATATGAGGTAAACCTCATGTGCTAAGGCATAATGTCTGAGCTTCGTTATTGTGAAGATCGGTGCCAGGCAATGCTTTTCGATGTGGGAATAGTTGCTTTTTGCCTCCAGGAGAACTCGACTTAAATAGTACAGAGCTCTCTTCTTTCCTTGATCATTCTCTTGTGCCCACAATGCGTCTAGAGAACTGATTGATCTATGAAAGTGTGTTTGTAGTAAATAACCGCAATCAGTAACGGTGTCATGTATAGCTAGCCGAGATGAGTACGGGTCTTCCACAGGGATGCGTGGAATTTCTAATCTTGCTTTAGACGAGTTGAATAGAATAAAAGAAGAAAGAAGAATGTATTCTAGATCTATGTTAAATACGGATATAGAATATATAAAAAGATGGCTTGTAGGGTTCGTTAGGAATTAGTAGTCATGGATGAGTAATAAAGATAATGCCTTTTATCTTTTGATAGATTTAAAACTAGATAGATAGTGATGATTGGGGATTAGGGTTCTTGGAAGAAACTAGAGTTTCCCCACTATTGACCCTTGTCCCTTCATTGATCTCTATTCATGTCTAGCCCTTAACAAAACAATTGTTAATCTGATCTCAAATCGCGGTCAAGACTATCAATAAATTGATAGCGCGCTCGATTAGGATGTTAACGATTCTTTTGCTAAAATTTATAAAATTCAAAAGACTTAAAAGAAGTTAAAATATTTTCCCATCCATTGTTCTACCCTAATCCTATGAACCCTATCAAGCAGAGAATTACTAGCGCATGATGGAGATAGAAGAAGAAATGATAGAGAATGAGATCATAATGCAGAAATTAAATACTAAATAATTAAACTAATGATCTACCTTTATTAATCAACTTCACAAGTACAATTCTTCGAGTTTAGATTACAAGAGGAAGAAGAAGTTACTCTCGATCTCTGCCTCGTAGGAAGTAATGTTCCGTCGAATCTCACGTCGCCTTATCACGTCGAATCGCGGACCTGTCGTGGATCACTTGTTCTTTAACGGTGATTTGCTTCGTGTAAAATATGATGATTTCTAACTTTAGCCCCCGTTCCTTTATATAGTCTTCAAATCAGAAATCCTAGATCCCATAGGTTAAGATACATTGATACGATCACCCCCAGAAAATATCAGATCCAATGGCCACCAGAGGGCCGCGGATCCGCAGCACAAGTAGGGCTTTTGCCGCGCAACCGCCGCATCTTGGAGGGGTTAGGGTTAGGGTTTTTTGGAGCTTCTAAATGTTGACACATTAAGATCTTCTAAATGTTGACACATTAAGATCTTCTAGATATCTGGATTTTGGAAATATTTCTTGAGTCTCTGCCAGTATTGATTCTTCGATTTTATTTAACTTTATCGACAGAGTTTTGATTTTGATATCTCGATATCCCGATCTCCTGACCTGAGCCAAACCCTGCACAATATCTTCATGAATAATGTTAGTAATATTTGTTATAGAGATATAATCTTAATCATTTTATGCGGTAATAAATCTTTAAGCAATTTGATTAAGATTATTTGATATGATATGCATAATAAAAATATTATATAAATATTATATGCATATATTTTCCTTTATAATGTTAATTATAATATATAAACATATGGTAAATATTATTTTGCAGATAAACCCAAATATGTTCTATATTTAAAATAAACACCTTTAAATATTTAAGAAAAGTAAGGAAAATGTTATATCAAACGTGCGATATTTTCGACTGAACAAATACCCCCAAACTTAACTTTGATTGTCCTGAGCAAACTATTTATTAAAGAGAGGGAGAAAAAGAAAAAAAGAAAAACTTAAGTAGCACATTTTCGTAGGCAACACAATAGCACTGAGCACGTGCAACAAGCTATTAAACCTCTAGGTGTCCCTAGTAGGAGGAGTGTTGCCTGCTGAGGGTTTTCAGCAGATTACACCCACAAAATCCTATAATAAAAGAAAGAAAATGAAAGTTACTTACAAAGATAAGAACTATAAAAGAAAGAACTTGAAAATAAGAGTTTCCAACTACACTAACTTTTCGGTTGCCATGAGCCCCATCTTAATGAACGTGAAAAAATGTTAGAAATCACATCATCCCTCATTAAAACATCTTCTTTATTCTTCCTCCCTATATTTCTTCCAAACATTGATCATATACCCCTACGTGTGTGTAAAAGACATCCCTACAGTTAGAGAATTCAATTCAAGCTATTATACTCTTGTCCATCTTCCAAAGTACTTTGTAGTCGGTGAATATTTTAAATTGAATTAATCACACATTTTTCATGAGACCGTAACATTTCTTGAGGTACTAACCAACCGATTACAAAATGTGCTCGCGCATTTAGGTGTATATCCTCGTCTTGCAACACCTAAAGCTTAGCAGTGGCTCCCAAACCAGTTGGTCTAAGGCACTAGGTAATAAAGCACCCTCGCTATATTTTTTATGCTGCCTTAAGTAATTACAAAACCAGTGTTCATTTTTCTTCACCAATTATACTTTTTTTTAATTTTATTTTTCATACTAAGGCTTTTAGACAAGAGCATTACAAGGTATCCTCTACTATCCCAAGTTTCAAAATGTGTGCAAGTGCGTATACTAGGGTATCGACGTTCAAATGTTTGGCCTCAAGAAAAGAGACTATTTTTCAGACTTATTTTTATCCTCAGATTAGTAATTTCCTTCATCTTACTAACCCTTAGGACAACGGCTCATAAATACTTATTACTAGTTTCGTTTAAGAAAACATCTAACTTTCTTGTTTTTCTTAAACTTTTCCAATCTTTCATATGTAAATTTTTCCCTTTCAAACTTTCATTATCAAAAATAATTTTGTGCCTATATTTATGATAATGCAAAATAATGCGTAAATAAGCACAACCCCCCCAAACCTGTTTGTAGCAGTGTCCTCACTGATGTCATCTGTTAAGCTTAAAAAAACTGTAGACTTAGGAGGAAAAGTTATTAAAGGGGACAAGAAATAATGATAGTGAAATTCTCCCCCAAACTTATTTTTGGCTCACAATTTAGTAAAAATTTATTTTCTTTCATTAGCCAAAATATATCCCTCCAAACTTGAGTGAAACCGTATTAAGCATTTAAAATTATAAGAGGGAGGGTTAAAGATATTGGTCTATGCAAAGCATTACAAAGACCAAAAGTCAACACCAACCATTCAAAATTTTTATCAATAAAGCACCGAGGTTGGTAGAAGAACATGTTATACGTAGACAAGAAGAAGTGGGGAGGAGATAAGAGGTGGTATGGTTTACGCCTTGGTTGATAGAGACGAAACAGTGATGGTGAACGAAAACGAGAAGGTGAATGATTAGGAATGGGAAGAATAGTCACATTCTCGTATGAGATAAGAAGAAATGGTGGTGGTTCAACTTCTTCGGGTGGATGTTGATTAATCATAAAATTCATGTCGTTTAGGATTGCGAGTTCGTCGGCGAAAATATCTTCGAAACTTTCATCGATGGTCCGATTGAACGTTTCAATGTCAATAAGTGTCGCGCCAGAATTCAACACACTTGATTTGTCAAAAACTATGGAGGTAGGAGACTCGAAAAGCTCATCTACCTCATTCTCAAAAGGGTCTAAATCAAGTTTTCTTTCTAGAATTATCAAACTCAAAATATTGGAGTGTGATTTATCAAAACTCGATAGAATTAAAGGAAGATTAGAAGAAGAACCAAAGAAAGTGGGTGATGAAATGAGTAAACAAATTTGGGTGTCGAGTATTGCTGAACCAGATGTGGGAAATGAAGGCTGAATCATTCTACTTTTCGGTCATGCATTTATCATCAATTTCCAGACGCATATGGGGTTCGGGAAAAACAGTTAATGGTTCGAGATGATGGTCACACGGAAGTGAAAGGACCTGATGAATTGGTGAGAAAAACTCATCCAAAATTGTGGGTTCATCATCCAAAATATTCTCAGCGTCAATATCCTCAATCAAGTGAAGGTTAAAATTCTCAGACACCTCATTAAAAGCATGGTTTTCAATTAATTTTGGTTCTAGAGTGGAGGTGTAGAGATCAAAAGGATTGGGTGTGGTTTCACGTGAAATAGACCCTTCACAATCGAGTAAATCAAACACTACAAAGTCACACAACTCATTAAACCTTCTATTTTCAATTGGTGAATCATTTGGTGTAATCGATAGATTTGTGAAACTGGTGTTGTGGATTTCAATTTGGGATGGGGAGGTTTGATTTGGAAGGGTGTACTGCTTTCTCCCACTACCCAAATTCTCAATTTTTTCTATTGTCGTATCATACATTAAAATTTTTTGAGCTAGTTGGAAACTAGTTGCACGTTCGTTAGGTTGTATGAAGGCGGCCATGGACACATTCAATTTCTCTATGTGGCGGCGCGACGCTGCCCAAAAATCTCCCATTGTCCGTTCAAGACTAGACATAGGTCGGTAAGGGGTTTCAGCAGAAGATTGAAATTCTTGTGGATATGTAAAACTCCCAAATGAATGTTCAGATGAAATGTCTAGAGAATGTGTAAAAGTCGGATAGGATTGATAGGAATCGAATGGTTGTGAAAATTGGACAGAAGTAGGATCAACATTGTGATAAGAAAAATATTGATATTGGTTGGTTGGTTGGCGACTAGCAACAGATGTCATATACACCGTAAAACGAGTAGCAATATCTTTCTTAGAAAGTGATGGTGTTTGTTGTCCTAACGGTTTGACCGGATTGAAACTTTAGCTTTTAGCCCTCGCCATATGCTCAGCGATGGACATGCGTTTAGGAGTTCTCTCACACGCTTTAAATGGAGTATCAACATAAGAAGATGTAGAATTTTGATGCGGTTGATAGGACCTGGAGTGAAGTGTCCAACTGTTTCTTTTCGCTTGCTCTATCTGATCTCTTAATGACATGGTAGAGTCAGAATTTTGACCAAAGCAATTACGAAAACAAGAAATATCTGGTTCTGGATAGCAAAGCTCTGCAAGAGTTCGTCTATTTGGGTTTTCCATTATAAGAAAGTGAAAAGAAAAGAGGGTGAAAAAGGAAAGATTTAAGCTCTATTTGGATTGTTTTGTTTTGAAAGTGGGACTTGATGGTTGACTCAACAAATCACAAATGCACAAACAAACTCTAAACCTAAGGTCACCTAGGTCAAGCACTAGACCGCTTCTAGACTTTCAAAGGAAAAACTGCAGGCTCAATCCTCTACCACCTCTTTATCACTCTTGTGTCCAGGTAAGTGCCAGGTAAGTGGGAGGTATCCGCTATACGAATCATCGAAAATAGAGGGCATAATTAAGTAACCACTTTCCTAGACACACCTCCCTAGATACCATAAAAGAAATGCAGATAAGCGATAGATTACCCACAACCTTCCTCTGTCCTAATTGAGCGCGACGGTCCTTAGGGTCTTGGTCTAGATATTTTTTAATTAATATTGGGTTATGCGCATGCACGTTTGCGATTTATGGGGCTTAGGAAGGGTTATGAAATCCCCACCTAATCTGAATTATGGTCTTGCCCCTTAAAGTCCGTATTAAAAATATGCAAAAACAACCCACAAAACAAAACAAGCAAAAAGATTTTTGAGCGGTGAAATTTGCAAATAATCCTGTAGAAAAATATATTATTAGATTTCTAAAGGAGAGAGAAAGAGCCGAGAAAGATCACCAGAAGAATTTGGCGCCCCAACCCAATAAGGCCGCCGCGGTTCCGCGGCTAATTGCTTGGTTATGCCGCGGTTCCGCCGCTCTTTGACGTGTTCGTTTGATGAATCTTCTTATGTGGTCTCCTTTACTCCTCTGGTCCTCTCTAAAAGTCTCTGAATCTTGATTTTCTCGTTCAAGTGACTTCAGAATCCCTCGCAAAAATCGCACACTAATCATTAAATATGCAAGTTGCGGGTTTGTTTTATTATTATGATGTGAATCGAATAAGAATTCAACACGAATAACAAGAAAAAAAATTACGCAGTATCCCCGGCAACGGCGCCATTTGATTGATCTATGAAAGTGTGTTTGTAGTAAATAACCACAATCAATAACGGTGTCGTGTGTAACTTGCTGAGATGAGTACGGGTCGTCCGCAGGGATGCGTGGAATTTATAATCTTGATTTAGACGAGTTGAATAGAATAAAAGAAGAAAGGAGAATGTATTCTAGATCTATGTTAACTACGGATATAGAATATATAAGAAGATGGCTTGTATTGATTCTTCAATTTTATTTAACTTTATTGGCAGATTTTTTATTCTGATATCTCGATATCCCGATCTCCTGACCTGAGCCAAATCTTGTACAATATCTCCATGAATAATATTAGTAATATTTGTTATAGAGATATAATCTTAATCATTTTATATGGTAATAAATCTTTAAGCAATTTGATTAACATTATTTGATATGATATGCACAATAAAAATATTATATGCATAAATTTTCTTTTATAATGTTAATTATAATATATAAACATATGGTAAATTGTATTTTCCAGATAAACCCAAATATGTTCTATATTTATAATAAACACCTTTAAATATTTAAGAAAAGTAAGGAAAATGTTATATCAAACGTGCGATATTTTCGACTAAACAAGAACCTTCAAGGGCCGTTGTATATAAGATATGGGGTTTTCTCTTAACCGGAGTGGCTAATACCGGCGGATTTTGCAGGTATTGTTTGATTTCGTCCAGTGTGTTTTGGCACTTCTGATCCTAGATGAACATGGTGTAGGGTGTTTTTCGTCACCCCATTGAGATGGGAATGCGGGCGCGCTTGTAAGGCGCATTATAGATTCCCCCTGCCTAGGGTAGGCTGGGGTTTATTGATTATGGGGATCCGAATCTCCGGCAGCCGCGGACTAAGCTGTCGTTAATTACTCCTCGCCTTTGGAACGAGAGAATCTCCGATTAACGGGTCAAACAGGTCATGCGAACTCGATGTGCAGTGTACGTATGTTGTGTTTTGAAAGGGGTTTTGGATATATCGGGGGGCCCGCAGAGTTTTTACGGGGGTCCTGCTACCCGGATAGCGGGCTAGGGGTCAAGGGGGCTACCAGCCCCCTTACGAGGTGCGGAGCAGCGCCCCGTTAGAAATTTTTCCTAACAGGGGACAGTGTTGTAGAGTGTGTATGTGTGTGTGTGTGTGCGTGTGTAAGGGAAAAGGGTATCCAAAGGATGCGTGGGAGAAGGCGCCAGCGCCCTCCGTGCATGGCACGAGGGCGCTGTGCGCCAGAGCGCCAGCGCACCACGTGCCTGGCATGCGGGCGCTGTGCGCCAGCACCCCACCTGCCTGGCACGCGTGCGCTAGGCGTCAGCAGTAAAAGGGACTTGGTCCCTGCACTGGGAGCTGTGCTCCCGATTTGACTTATGGAGTTGAACTCCTGATAGAGATTAATTTAGGAAGTTAAACTCCAATGGATCTTGAATGGAGTTAGACTCCTAAAAATATTTAGAAATGAACAAAGGGGGACGCTTTGTTTCTCCCTTTGGCTCTGGATCTTCCCAAGATGGGATTTTTGGAGATGGGTCTCCTCCTTCCTCCTCTGTTGACCGGATCTTGAAGAACAAGAAGTTTGAGATTTTAAAAATCTCTTATTTTTAAGATCTGATGGGAGATCTAAGTTCTCCTTTGTGGGTTTTGTTATGAAAAACTATTTTGTTTTAGAAAAGGAAGAGTAAAACTCTTGATTTAATTGAAAAAGGGGAAGAAGGTTTAGAATCTTGATGAAGGAGAAGGAGGCACAAAGAACCCAAGATTTTTTTAGGAATGAAAATTGTATGTTTTATTCATCATCATGTTGTCTTATATAGGCTTACACATTTACATATAGCCCCTTGGGCTTTACAAAATGGCATTTTGCCCATCCCATGTCTCATGTGCTATTTCTTTTTGCACATAAGCTATGGGCTTTTACAAAAATTTGGCTTCATTCCCATTTATGCATAAAAAAATTACATAAAAATTATTTCTTACATGATTTCATTTTGGCATGGGGGGCTGGCCACGGGCTCGACTTGGGCATGTGCCCACTTACCTGGGCTTGGGCCCACCTGGTTTGGGGTTGACCTTGACTTTGACTTGGTCAACCGGGGTGCAATTTTAGACCCCAACAAAGTGCCCCCATCAATAAATGCACACCACATATGTGGGTCGTGTGCATGAAATTGATGGATCTTCCTTCATGTGGAGACGACTTTCTTTGGTTCCCACTTTTTGGGACGCACTGCCCTTTTTTACGACATGGACGGTCGACGGTTGACGCGTCTCCGAGACGGAGTGTCCAGGGTAGACGTTTCCCTAGCCTGGAGTGATTTGGTTCCCGATTTGTGGGAAGCCTGGGCTGCCCTTTTTACGACATGGACGGTCGACGCTTGACGTGTCTCCGAGGAGGAGTGTCCGTGGTAGACGTTTTCTTGGCCCGGAGTGTCACTGGTCGATGTTTCCCCGAGGCGGAGTGTCGGCTGGTTGACGTGTCCCCGAGACAGAGTATCTTCTTGACGTTTCCCCGTTACGGAGTGTCACTGTTGGACGTTTCCCCGGTACGGAGTGTCGCTGGTTGACGTGTCCCCGAGACGGAGTGTCTGCTTGACGTTTCCCCGTTACGGAGTGTCTGCTGGTTGACGTGTCCCTGGCACGGAGTGTCTGCTTGACATTTCCCCATTACGGAGTGTCTGCTGGTTGACGTGTCCCCGGCACGGAGTGTCTGCTTGACGTTTCCCCGTTACGGAGTGTGGCTGTTGGACGTTTCCCCGGTACGGAGTGTCACTGGTTGACGTGTCCCCGAGACGGAGTGTCTGCTTGACGTTTCCCCGTTACGGAGTGTCGCTGGTTGACGTGTCCTGGCACGGAGTGTCTGTGTTGGACGTTTCCCCGGCACGGAGTGTCTGCTTGACGTTTCCCCGAGGCAGAGTGTATGTAGTCGAAGTGCCCCCGGCACGGAGTGTCTGCTTGACGTTTCCCCTAAGCGGAGTGTCTGTAGTCGACGTGCCCCCGGCACGGAGTGTCTGCTTGACGTTTCCCCGAGGCGGAGTGTCTGTAGTCAACGTGCCCCCTAGTTTTTTTGTTTTTTTGTTTTTGTTTTTGTTTTTTTTACCGCGATTGCTCTATCATTTCAGCTTTCCTTATCGCGAAGGTCGCGATTGCCCTATCGTTTCGGCTATTTATTCGCGGTTGCCTCATCATTTCGGCTTTATTCTCATCTTTATTTTTACTCGCTGATTTTTATTGCGAGTTGCCCTATCATTTCGGCTTTCTAATTTTTTATTTATTTGTTTGTTTTATTTACACATTTTTACATCCCCAGTTTAACGACTTAGAGGTCGATACTTCCCAGTTTAACGACGTGGTGGACATTTACTCCCAGTTTAAAGACTTGGTGGTCTGTTGTTTGCTTATCCCAGCTCCTCGAACTTTGATCTTGGCGGAGCAGTGTTGATGATCGTAGCTCCGTGACTTGTCGGTACATCTGACGACTGTGAGGCTTTCCCGAGTTTGTATTGGTTCTCCACCCATTCTTTAAAAACATAGCAATCTTCAATGGTATGACTCACCATTCTATGATATGGGCAGTATATGGGATTGTCGGTCATGTTCATCTCCTGTGGCCTCTTTGGAATAGGCAGTTGAAGACCGTTGTTCAAGGCGTCCACGAATATTTCGCGGACTTTATCCCTCCTGAAGGAGTATACTTTCTTCTTTATCTCCATTAGTGTAGGTGCCCTTAATGATGCTGGACCCTGAGGATGATCAGTCTTTGGTTCGCCTACTGTCCGCTTACCACGTTCAGTGTACCTATCGGAGGGACTGGAGGCTGATCGCGTCCGTTTTTCACAATGGTGTTCCGCTCTCGGGATGGAAGGAGTATCAGTTGGCTGCTTCCGGATATCAATCCCCAGCTCACGAACCAAAATTTGATTTTGCTGTAATTGCAATCGGGCGACTTTGTTGTGAGATCCGCCATGACATTTTCCAGCTCGTCGACTTTGGAATGGACCTTGGCCATCTTCTCATCCCTGTCTTGAAGTTGCCTTTGAAGCCAATGGAATAATGCTTGTTCTATAGTTCCGGGTATGGCAACGGGGTCATCCTTACAGCATGAACCTAATTCAGCATGAACCATGGGTTCCTTTGGCTTAATGGCCTGAGCGAGCTCTTCATCATTTGGATCGAGCCGATATTGGATGGCAACAACCGCGTCATTGTCATGGTTATAAGGCGTAGGAGGACTTGTTCCTCTGAGCTCCATCATATTGACCGTATGGGTTGTGTACCCGTCTATTGCTTCTTCATTGGCAATGTTGCTCGCTTGGCTCTTAGCTTGTTGCCTTGGTCCGCTGTTTTTAGAGAAAGGCAGATGTCCGAGAGAATCAGGTCCCTGAAGGACTTCGGTCTCCGTTTGTATGAAATTGGCGGTCGCAGCTTGATTGTTTGTTAACAAACCAGGGGACAATGATATTTCTCCTGCCTTGTATTGTTTCTCGACCCAATCCTTGAAGATGCAACAGTCTTCAATAGTGTGTCCCAGCACTCGGTGGTATAGGTAAAAGTTGGGATGATCAGTCCTATTCGCTTCACTTAGCCTTTTTGGTTCTGGTAGCCGCAAGCCATTCTTCAGAGCATCCTTAAAAATTTTGTGGACCTTTTCCTTTCGGAAAGAGTAGACCTTATTTCTTCTTTCTTCCAAAGTTGGATCTCGAGATTTGTTAGTCTTTGCTCCGCCCGCTCTCTGCTTATCCAGAGAATTGGTGCTGTTGGAACTTTCACTTTTTCGGTTGTCGTCCCTCCAATGTCTCGGTCTGTTTGTGAATTGGAGATTCTGAGTGGACTCGGGCTTTGAGCGTTCCAACGTTTGAACTTTCTTGGTCAGCACTTGGAATGTTTTGAGGCATGCGGTGCACAGAAAAGGTTTCATCCTGTCGTTCAGATTTTCTATAAGAAGACTGACGGATTAGTCTTACTCCAACGACGGTTCACATTTGATAGAGAGATTGCACCATCGGACTATAAAATCCATGTTGCTTTCGCTGTTCTTTGGCTCGGTCCTTCCGAGGTCGGCAATGGTGATTTTATCGCTGACACTCATGAACCTTTGCTTGAACATGGATTCTATTTGAGTGAACGTCGTGATCGATTCATCCGGTATGCTTGCATACCAATCGAAAGCAACATCGGTCAAGCTATTGACAAACTGGCGGAGAAGGAGCGTATCGTTGCCCCCAGTATTCGCGCATGATGCTTTAAATTGGGCAATGTGTCGGTTCGCATTTCCCGTCCCATCGAACCTTTCAAATTTGGGGACGAAATAGCTAGTGGGAAACTCCACAAGATCGTACCGAGCAGGATATGGTCTCCCGCTACTGCTGACATCTTTTTGCTATCCGGCTTCAGCTACCAATGTTTTGACTTTGTTGGCAACCAAATCCATGATTTGATCTTGAGTTAGCGGGTTGCTGTCATCTGTAGCCAAGACATTTCCCGAGATAAGATGCGACTGGATTTCATGCGGTCCGCCCACCTTTGGATTTGAGGGAATAGGCGTCGGCTGTCTCGGGACACCGTTCCCCGGTCCATGAGTAGAACCATGCACTTTATTGGGTGGCTGAGAGGCAAGTTGGGCTGTGAGCTGTAAGACGACGTTTGTCAAGTCGTTAATTTTTTAGTATAGTTTGGCCATCTCCTTATCTTTGTTTCTGAGCTGCTTTCGGAGCTCCTGAAGAAGTTGCTGCTCTGTGGTCTTAGGATGGAAAATTGGCTCATCTTCACTTTCCGAGCCCGACTCCTCATGAACTGAGGGATCTCTGTGCTTATCAGCTTCACTTGGAGCATTTTCATTACCTTCAAGAGTATGCTGGTCTTGGGAAGTGATTGATCATTTATCTTCGTGTGTATATAAAATGTTTCACAACCAAAGAAATTTATACCGCAATCAATTAACGGTGTCGATGTAACGCGTTAATGAATACGGATCGTCCACTGAGATGCGTGTTTTGATCGATCTTGTTTTAGTTGAGTCGAAAATTAAAAGATAAAAGAAATTTGCAAGAAAATTGATTCAAGATTTGTGAATTTTAATTTCAAGAAACATAAAGAAACTAAAGATCTAGAATCAAGAATCAAGAAATGTCCCAATCAATTTAGTTATCAAGATTTGTAGAATAGCTTGTAGGATTCGATTGAGTTAATAGTTAATGATGAATCTAATAATTCCTAATCTTATCTATTGATAATTTGTAGCTAGACTGATGATGATGAATGAAGATTAGGGATCTATTGAAGAAACTAGGGTTTCTCCTTCTATCCATTGTCTTTTCAATCATGATCATTCGGATCTAGCCTCTAGCAAAGAAAAGCATCAATCATTTGATCCCTAATTTGCAACAAAATTCGCAAGAATGTGATCTCAATCCAAATTAGGTCATTGATGATTCTTTTTTCTAGAGTTCACAAATCTCATAAGACTTAAAATTAGTATTAAGATTTGATCATCATTAAATCTATCAATCCTCTCGAATCCTCCACAAGCGGAGAATTTACTCAAGCATCATGAAAATAAATGAATCAAAGATCAAGAAATTTCACAACGCAAGAATGTAAAGAAAACAAGAATTTTAATTATCACCTTTATTAAATCGACGACTAATTACACATTCCCTCAATTCGAGGTTACAAGATGTTGCTCTCGATCGCTCCTTTTGAAGAGGTAACTAGCTCCGTCGAATTTCGCTCCGCTCGATCTCCGTGAGTCGCGGATCGTCGTGGATCTCTTGCTCGGATGAAGATTGGCTTCGCGGATAAAAGATCGATGGTTGCTTACTTGATTTGTTTCTCAAAATGATCTTGATTTGGCTTTGGAAATGGATTTGGGCTAGGGTTTTGGTATCAAGTTGTGTCACTCAACTTGAATTTGAATTTTGGCTCCAAATGTGTAACTAACTCACCACTAATTGTCTAACCTCCAAAACCCTAGATCTAGATCTCTTTTTATAACCACCTAATTTGAATCTTCCCTCCAAAGCTAGGTTGTTAGAGAGATCCTTCTAGAATGAGTTTGTTAGAGGGAATATTCTAGAATGAGTTTGTTATAAGGAATATTCTAGAATGGGGTTGTTACAAGGAATATTCTAGAGTGAGTTTGTTATGCAGAGCCTTCTGGAAGAAGCCACGTGCTCTTTGAGAGTCTTCTGGAAGCTTAGGCCGTTACAAGAAGCCAGGTGGAGAAATTTGACGCGCTAATGAGTTAACAAGGCCGCGGAACCGCAGCAACTCGGCCGACTCGGCCACGGATCCGCGGCCATGTTGGTGAATTAGTGCATGCAATTTCCAGGTAATTCTTCTGTTGGCTTTATGGCACTTTCCTGATATCTGGAATATTTTTATACTTTCTTGTTTACTGTCAGATTTCAAGTCTTTGACTTGACATATTTTATCAGCACTTTTAGCAGTTCCGGCTCTTTTACCTGGAGAATTTCTTGCACACAATCTCGAGATAAGTGTTGATACACAAAAGATCATGCGCATAGTAATAAACACTCAATTTCCCTCAAAATGCCGGTTATAATGTATAACACATGTTATTTGGTATTTTGCAGACAAATTGCTAATATGTGCTATATTTATACCAAACACCTTTAGATGATTGCAAATAGTAGGGAAATTGATGTGTTAAAAATGCAATATTTTCGACTGATCAAATTCCCTCAAACTTAATTTTGGTCGTCTCGCGCAAACATCTTTTATTCAAGAGAAGGAGAAAATAAAGAGAAAGAAAAATTAACCAGCACACTTTCATAGGCAACACGATTGCACTGAGCACATGCAACAAGCCTTTAAACCTCTAGGTGTCCCTAGTAGGAGGAGTGTTGTCTTTTGAGGGTTTTCAGCGGATTGCACCCACAAAATCACATAATAAAAAGAAGACCGTGAAAGTTACATGTAAAGATAAGAATTATAAAAGAAAGACTTTGAAAATTAGAGTTTCCAACTACACTAGCTTTTCGGTTGTCATGGGCCCTATCTTAATAGTCATGAAAAGACATTAGAAATCATATCATCCCTCAATAAAACATCGTCTTTATTCTTCATTCCTACCTTTCTTCCAAACATCGATCATATAACCCTACGTGTGTGTGTAAAAGACATCCCTACACTCGGAGAATTCAATTCAAGCTATCATACTCTTGTCCATCTAACTCAGTACTTTTTAATCGGTGAATATTTAGATGGGATTGCTCACACATTTTTCATGCGACCGTTAATACTTCTTGAGGTACTAACCGACCGATTACTCATGTGCTTGCTTATTAGGCGTATTAGTATTTTCCTCGTCTTGCAACACCTAAGGCTTAGCAGTGACTCCCAAACCAGTTGGTCTAAGGCAGTAGGTGATGAAGCACCCTCGCTATATATTTTTTTTGCTGCCTTGGTGATAACAAAACCAGTGTTCATTTTTTTCTTAACACCATTTTATCTTTTTTATTTTTTATTTCCTTCATACTTTGGCTTTTAGACAAGAGCATTTCAAGGTATCCTCTACTATCCCGAGTTTCAAGACGTGTGTAAGTGCGTATAGTAGGGTATCAACGTTCAAAATGTTTGGCTTCCAGAATAGAAACTATTTTTCAGACTTATTTTTATCCGCAGATTAGTGACTTCTTTCATCTTACTAACCCTTGGGACAACGGCTCATAACTACTCATTACTAGTTCAGTTTAAGAAAACTTCTAATTTTCTTGGTTTTCTTAAATTTTTCCATTCTTTTGGATGCAATTTTTCAATATCTAATCTTTTATTATCTTATTTATGTACAATTTTTTTTATATGTTTTTTTTGTGCTTATGCAAGGTATGATGCAAAGTGATGCATAAATAAGCATAAACCTCTCCCAAACTTTTTTTCAACGGTGTCATCACTGTTGTCTTCTGTTAGATCACAAAAACCTGTAAGCCTGGGAGGAAATTATTTATTAATGGGGACATGAAATATGATCATGAAAATTCTCCCCCAAACTTATTCTTTTGGCTCACCATTTTGAGTAAAAATTTTATTTTCAAGAGCCAGCTTATACCCCCCCCTAAAAAAAACTTGAGTTAAACAATGTTAATCTTTTGAAAATCACAAGAGGGGGTCAAAGTTACTGGTCAATGCCAAGCTTTGCAAAGACCGAAAGTCAACACCAACCATTCGAAGATTTTATCCGTGTAGTGCACCGATTGGTGAAAGAACATGTTGTATGGAGACATGACGAAGTGGGGAAGAGATAAGTGGTGGGATAGAATGTGTTTGCGTCTCGTTTTGGAGAGACGACACAGTGATTGTGATGGATTACTCGCATTCTCTTTATAGTCTAGAAGAAGGAGTGGAGGTTCAATTTCTTTGTATTGAGATGGATTCATCTCAACACCCGTGTCTTTTAAAAATGAGAGTTCATCAGCGAAAATTTCCTCAAAACTCTCATCGATACCCCGAAGAATAATGTCATCAAAAAGCACAGGGTGATCTTTAGACTCCAAAAACGGTTCATAATCAGTGTTAGTTGTTGACCCGGACAACTCGGTGGAAGAGTCCGTATATGAATGATACATAGTTGGGTCAAACAACAACATATGAAAAGATTCTAGATCAGTATCATGAGGCTCGTCAAATTCGCTGCTGTCGACATCCATTAATTCGACAGAACATACTCGAGCATGAGGATCGGAGGGTTGACTTCCCAACTTGTAAATGTTGAGCTCAATTGACCTATTCCCGAAAGATAGGTTCATAGAGCCGTTTCTACAGTTGATTACAGCGTTGGAAGTAACCAAAAAGGGATGACCTAGAATCACCGGAATTTGGTTCCGTGGGTTCGCTACAAGCTGTGTATCAAGAACAATAAAGTCCACAGGGAATAAAAATTCCCCAATTTTTATCAACACATCCTCAAGTTCACCCCTAGGTTTGGTGATTGATCGGTCGGTCATCTGGAGAGTTATGTTCGAGGGCTTTAACACTGCGATACCTAGTTGCTCATAGACTTAATATGGAAGCAAGTTAACACTAGCGCCAAGGTCAAGTAAAGCACGGTTAATGTGTTTATCCCCAATAGAAATAGAAATAGTAGGACAGCCAGGGTCCTTACGTTTCCTTGGTAATTGTTGGGGAAAAGCCGTGTCTACAGTACTTTACATGAAAACTTTTTTAGGCACTTGAGACTTCCTCTTCCTAATGCACAAGTTCTTAAGAATTTTCGCATAGGACGGAACTTGTTGTATAGCATCTAGGAGAGGGATGTTGATGTTAACTTGCTTAAACATTTCCACAAGCTTCTCCATTTGGGCATTGGGTTTGTTGGGCCTCAACCTTTCCCGAAATGGAGCTCTATCAATAAGTGTTGGGTCCCACATTTATGGAGAAGGTTGTGGGGGTGGAAAGGATGAAGTGGGTGGAGAGTTCGAGCCTTTGGGAAAACGGAGAATAGGCTCGGAAGAAGAAGGTAAATTAGACGAAATAGGGTAAGAAGTAGAAGTGGGAGTGGAAGTGGAAGTGGAAGCCTGGGGTTCAATTGATTCCTCAACATCAATCTGTTCACCCACATGATTATCTAGCACTCTTCCAGATCTCAACATGGTAAGTGCATTCACATTAGTGTAATGTGAAAGTCCAGGATCAGGTAGAGGTTGAGATGGAAGATTCCCTTTCTCTCTAGCACTTATTTCGGCTGTTAAATGTGCAATTTTTGCTTCCATCGATTTAATAATCTCACCTTAGGAGGCGGTGGTTTTCTTTATATCATCGATAGAAGACTTAAAATCAGCCGACATTTGAATAGTATTTGTCAGAAGCAAACTCATGGTTTGTTCAAGTGCAGAGGTGTTATCGGTACCGGCAGAAAAAGGATCAAAGTTGTTTGCCGGGTTTTGAAAATTTTATGGGTGGTAGGGGTGCTGACTCAGTTGTGGTGGTTGCTGTTGCTGTGGAGGGACCCATTGAAAGTTATTCTGGTTTGGATCCGTGTATTGAGTTTGGTGTTGGATCCAAGAAAGATCAGAGTGATTCCTCCAATCTTGATTATATGAGAAAGAAGAAGGATCGTTTCCAGGTCTTTACTGAAATGCAGCATTAGTGTGACCTTGAAACGGTACATTCAAAGGACATTCTCCTGTCAAATGTGATGGATTTGAACAGCAGCCACACACGGTTTTGGGAAGTGTGTAATGGTTTAGGGGGGCTGAAGAAATTTTGTTTTCTATAGCGTCGAGTTTCCTTTGTATTGCGGCCATTTCGGTTCTCATTGTGACGGAAACATCGAGCTGATTGATATCATCCCTAGACGATGGTGGTCTAACACTTTCCATTGTAATGTGTTTTGAGCTAAATCTTCTAGGTATTTCCAAGCTTCACCATCATCTTTAGATAGTAATTAGCAATGACACATGGTTTCAAGCATCTGTTTAGTCGTGAGATCAATACCCTCATAGATAACTCGACACAAGTCCCATCTGGGGATTATGTGATGAGGGCATTGTAAAAGAAGATCCTTGAACCGTTCAAAGTATTTTCAAAATGGTTCATTAGGAAGTTGGGTAAATTTGAAGATTTCGCTCCGAACACGGCTGGTCTTGTGATTGGGATAAAATTTCTTAAGGAATGCTGTAACAAATTCATCCCATTTTGAAATAGAATGTGCGGTCGTATTATAAAGCCACTTCTCGGTTAAATCGCACAAAGTGAATGGGAGAAGACGTAAACGCAGAGCACCCAAAGACAATTGTGACGTTCCAATCATTGCGCATACGTTTTGAAATTTGGAGATAAGAACATATGCGTCTTCAGACTCAAGACCGTGAAATTTGGGTACAGTTTGATAAATTGGGGGTTGATTTCAAAATTTTCCCCGTTGGCAGGTGGTATAGAAAGACAAGTGAGAAGGGGAACACGTGTAGGATAGCATCTCTCTTGGAGAGAAATGCATGGAGGATTCTGCGCACCTGCGGGCGGTGGCAGAGTGGTATTAAAGTGTGATGGATATCCGTCCATCGCGGTGGTGGTGGGAAAAAGAAAATGTAGAAATACCGACTTTGGGGTCGATGGAGGAAACGCAGACAAGACGGGCACCAGAATCCCGTGTCCAGCCGAGCTTACACTAAAGGGTTTAGCACAAGTGGCAGCGTTGTGATAATTAGGGGAAATGATGGATTTGGTGTTTGTTTTGAAAAATACGGTTTTTTGAAAAATCAAATCACAAAAAATGCACACACCACCTTAAATCTAATGGTCACCTAGGTTAAGTCACTAGACCGCTCCTAGACTTCCAGAAGACAAATCGCAAGATAAATCCTCTACTGCCTCTTTACCCTTCTGTGGCCAGGTAAGTGCCAGGTAAGTGGGAGGTTCTGCACTACGTAAGTAGTGGGCCTAATTAAGTAACCACTTGCCTTAGACAGACTTGCCTTAGACACCACAAAAGAAACGCGGATAAGCAATAGATTACCAACGACCTCCTTCTGTCCTAAGTGAGTGCAACGGTCCTAAGAGTCATGTCTAGATCTTTTTTAGTTAATGAGGGTGATGCGGAAACAAGTTTATGATTTCCGGGGCATAGGAAGGGTAATGAACTCCCTACCTAATCTGAATTTGGTCTTTGCCCCTTAATTTTCGTATTAAAATATGCAAACAACCAAGATCAAACACGCAACAATTTTTCTTTCTGCGGCGCTGCGAATTTTTGCAAAGAATCCTGCAGAAATTGGTTAATGGACAGAGCAGGGAGGAGATAAGAAAGTATAGAAGTTACTACATAGAAATGAAATTCTGAAGCTTCAATATCACCGCGGATCCGCAGCGAAATGCTTGCTATGGCCGCGGTTCCACGGTGAGTTGACGAGATCTCCGCACAAAATTTTGTACAGATGCTCCTTTTACTCCACTGGACTTCCTGAAATGATTTGAATATTTTCCTTTTGCTCTGATGATTCCATATTCCCTCGCAAAAATCACAACAAATCGTTAAGCGCTTGTTGCGAACTTTGATCTAAAAATTCTGATGGAATAATAAATTTTCAACTCAAATAACAAAAATGAACAAAATAGCACACATCCCCGGCAACGGCGCCATTTGATTGATCATTTATCTTCATGTGTATATAAAATGTTTCACAACCAAAGAAATTTATACCGCAATCAATTAACGGTGTTGATATAGCGCGTTAATGAATACAAATCGTCCACTGAGATGTGTGTTTTGATCGATCTTGTTTTAGTTGAGTCGAAAATTAAAAGATAAAAGAAATTTGCAAGAAAATTGATTCAAGATTTGTGAATTTTAATTTCAAGAAACATAAAGAAACATAAAGAAACTAAAGATCTAGAATCAAGAATCAAGAAATGTCCCAATCAATTTAGTTATCAAGATTTGTAGAATAGCTTGTAGGATTCGATTGAGTTAATAGTTAATGATGAATCTAATAATTCCTAATCTTATCTATTGATAATTTGTAGCTAGACTGATGATGATGAATGAAGATTAGGGATCTATTGAAGAAACTAGGGTTTCTCCTCCTATCCCTTATCTTTTCAATCATGATCATTCTGATCTAGCCTCTAGCAAAGAAAATCATCAATCATTTGATCCCTAATTTGCAACGAAATTCGCAAGAATGTGATCTCGATCCAAATTAGTTCATTGATGATTTTTTTTCCTAGAGTTCACAAATCTCATAAGACTTAAAATTAGTATTAAGATTTGATCATCATTAGATCTATCAATTCTCTCGAATCCTCCACAAGCGGAGAATTTATTCAAGCATCATGAAAATAAATGAATCAAAGATCAAGAAATTTCACAACGCAAGAATGTAAAGAAAACAAGAATTTCAATTATCACCTTTATTAAATCGACGACTAATTACACATTCCCTCAATTCGAGATTATAAGATATTGATTTCGATCGCTCCTTTTGAAGAGTAACTAGCTCCGTCGAATTTCGCTCCGCTCGATCTCCGTGAGTCGCGGATCGTCATGGATCTCTTGCTCGGATGAAGATTGGCTTCGCGGATAAAGGATCGATGGTTGCTTGCTTGATTTACTTCTCAAAATGATCTTGATTTGGCTTTGGAAATGGATTTGGGCTAGGGTTTTGGTACCAAGTTGTGTCACTCAACTTGAATTTGAATTTTGGCTCCAAATGTTTAACTAACTCACCACTAATTGTTTAACCTTCCAAAACCCTAGATCTAGATCTCTTTTTATAACCACCTCATTTGAATCTTCCCTCCAAAGCTAGATTGTTAGAGAAAGCCTTCTAGAATGAGTTTGTTAGATGGAATATTCTAGAATGAGTTTGTTAGAGGGAATATTCTAGAATGAGTTTGTTAGAGGGAATATTCTAGAATGAGGTTGTTACAAGGAATATTCTATAGTGAGTTTGTTATGCAGAGCCTTCTGGAAGAAGCCACGTGCTCTTTGAGAGTCTTCTAGAAGTTTAGGCCGTTACAAGAAGCCAGGTGGAGAAATTTGACGCGCTGATGAGTTAACAAAGCCGCGGAACCGCAGCAACTCGGCCGACTCGGTCGCGGATCCGCGGCCATGTTGGTGAATTAGTGCATGCAATTTCCAAGTAATTCTTCTGTTGGCTTTATGGTACTTGCCTGATGTCTGGAATATTTTTATACTTTCTTGTTTACTGTCAAATTTCAAGTCTTTGACTTGACGTATTTTATCAGCACTTTTAGCAGTTCCGGCTCTTTTACCTGGAGAATTTCCTGCACACAATCTCGAGGCAAGTTGTCACGCCCCGCTTCCCACAGTACGCAAGATTGGGCACGTGACATAGCCAACCATGCTACCTGTGGGTAGGAAGTATCCATCCACAGTCACATTACGGCTGTAGAGATATCAAGAACAAGAAAGTAAACTAACTACCTAGTACATGTCCATAAGCCAGAGTAAAAGAGTCAAGAGATAACAATATGCGGAAGCTAAAAGATACAATAAATGAAACACCTGGAGTGAAACTACGTACCGACAGGAACCTCACCGCTCGTCTAACAGCGGCAAAACTCCTAATCAGTCTGCAGCAAGGTAAAAGAATCTGGGCCATGCAAAACCCAGACGTCAGCGCGTCAAGTCATCAAGCAATATAATATGAACAATGTAACAGGAAATGCAAAAATAAACATGAATAAAGCAATAATGTGAAACAAGCAGTGCAAGATAGTGTGCAGTGGGTAACTAAACTGTTCTATCAGATTTTCTAGTCTAAAGTCTTTGAAATCAATTAATGAATCGTCAATGTAACTCAATATTATCCCGTACATACCCGGGACCACGGCCACAATATTCTCGGCTGCAGCCGAGACATGCCGCTAGGCACAAAACAGGAATGTGTACACTCGATAGTATCCCGTACATACCCGGGACTACGGCCACAATATTCTCGGCCGAAACCGAGACATGCCGCTAGGCACAAAACAAGAATGTGTACACCAGAACAGGTAGTGAACTGTCGAGTTACAAGTCAGATTTCACCTTTGATTTCCCCCATACCCCCAAGTCATGTGTGTAGGTCAAGTCAGGTATTCCGAAATCAAGAAACTAATGCCAACACAGGATCAGGTAAACAGGTTTGTCTGGATAGACAACAGGAACGGTCCATGAGGACTACATGTCAGATTTGTTGGCATTAGACACAGGATCAGGTAACGGGTCAGGTCATGGTACATCAGGTCAAGTCAACAGTAAACGGTACCATGTCAGGTGTATCAATATATACCATGTGTAACAAAGTCAAGTCGAGGTGTAACAATATCGTGGATGTGCTCACAAACAGATATATAATCGAACAAGATATTTAACAACATGGAAATAAGCAATGAGTTAAACAACAATAAGCAGTTTCATTCAACCACAAGAGTGCAGTAATACAGTGCAGCCGTTTTATTATATTAACAGGTTTTGATCACCCTTAGCGGTGCAATAATTTAAATGATGATACAATACAGTTATATCAAGCCTTTGAATACGAATGTCCGAATATACTAGAACTACATGGGTAAGGGCTATCATCTATTAAACAGTAAAATGTGATTAACAGGTAAACTTAGTTATTAGTTTAAATTGGCAAACTGTAAATCTTATGTTAACTGTAAAATGATATATGTCATATTGCAACCAAATGAGAAACGACTATACCAAGTTAAGTTTTACAGGTTTAATGTGTCAAAACATATATAAATATATAGTATAGCATGTAGCAAGTGATACTTGCCTCGACGGGTCGCGAACCGGGAAAAACGGAACGTAACGTCGGCGGGGAAACACGCGACGTACGCACGGTTCACGAATTGAACCCAAACGACGAACCAAGGGACCTCACGGGTCAGAGCACTCCGCTGGATCGTCGGGACACGTCACCGGCACGGCCGGATTCCGGCGAGCACAAAAACAGTAAATAGGGTTTCAAGCGGGTATAGACTTTGGAAAGAAGGAAAAGACCAGAGAAGAAGATGATGGGGGAAATACTCACTGGTCCAGAGGGTATTTGCGACGACGGCGAGATCGACGGCGGCGAGGACGGCGTCTCCGGCGATCTGCAAAACTTCCAGCGACTGTTTTCAGTTCTGGAAAAAGAGAAGAGGAAAGGAAAGGTAGAGGGGCACTTACAAGGTGTTTAGAGGTGGTTGGGGCTCGTCGGCGACGGCCAGGGGCGGCGCAGGGGGTCAGGGGGTCGCCGGCGATGTTTCAGGCAGCAAAGGGAAGTCGCGGGGGTAGCCGGGGTCGTTGTTCTGGTCAGGGGGGTGCACCGGGAGAAGGAGAGTGATGGTGAGGGAACCACGGCGAGGTGTTGGTCGGCGGCGCGGAAGGCGACGACGAGGGCCGCCGGCGAGGAGGTTGCTGCAGGGAACTTCTGCAGGTGGCCGCGTCGAGCAGGGTGTGCGGGGAAAAGAAGACAAGGTTGAGGGGAGGAGGCGGAGGCGAGGGCGACGGTGACGTTGGCGCCGGCGTCGGGGCTGCGGCGGCGACGGTGAAGGCGGCTAGGGTTAGGCTCGCTGGGTTCTCGCGATGGGTTTCTCTGTGCTCGTGGTTCAAAATATGAAGGGGGAAAAAATATATATATGAGGGAAAGAGAGAGAGTTAGAGAAAGATAGAGAGAGAGAGAGAGGAAGAGATACGAGGGAGAGAGAGAAGGAGATGTGAGAGGTAGAGAGAGAGAGTTAAAGGAGGGGCCCACGGGGTGATAAGAAACCTCGTGATAGGCTGAGGAAGTGGTTAAAGGGAAATATACTAAAGATTTAAAAGATTTTTAGAAGATTATTCAGTAAGGAATACATGTGAAAGAAATAATATATGGTTTTAAAGATTATATTAATTTGGGATTTTGGCGCTAAATGAAACATTTCCAAATCGCGCCCGGGTCGGGTCCAAAAATTCGTAATTTAAATAATAGGATTTTAAGCGGGTTCCAAATTTTAAAATGAAATGTTTTATGATTAAAAAGCATACCCCCAAGTTGGACACCTGTACGCGCGCGTAGCCGTCCAAACTCGTCCGTTTCACCGAACGGGACGAGAACTCGATGCACGGACGCTACCACGCGGCTAGGGGTGTCGAGTAGGCCAAGATGGATATTTTTAATTTTATTTTAGGTGCTAAAATTTGTTATGCGCACAAATGACTTAGCCCGATAAAATTTCACGGCAAGTGTCAAACAGGCAAGCTAAATGAAATGAGTAATATCTAATGCTCAACCAGTAACAGAAAATGGTAGTATTGGACTCGGGTGTTACATTATACCCAACTACAAAAGAAATTCGTCCTCGAAATTCCAAGAATACAAGATAGAAATTACAGGAAAAGGTGAGGAAACTTCTGCCGGATCTCATCTTCTCGTTCCCAAGTGGACTCTCCATGCGATCGATTTCCCCAAGAGACAAGCATAAGGGGGATAACCTTGTTCTTAAGAACCCTTTCCCTTCGATCCACGATTTCAACCGGTCGCTCCTCAAAAGTCCGGTCCTCCCGTACTGTTAACTCCGAATGGTCCAAAACGTGTGTTTCATCTCGAACATACCTTCGTAGTTGAGATACGTGAAACACATCGTGCACACCTGCCAAGGACTGCGGTAACGCCAAACGGTACGCTACCTCTCCAACACGCTCCAAGATCTCAAAGGGTCCAACGAATCGAGGACTATGCTTTCCTCGACTCCCAAAACGAATCACCCCTCTAGTCGGTGATATCTTCAAGAAAACCAAATCACCCACGGCGAACTCTAGAGGTCTTCTTGACGTGTCAGCCCAACTCTTCTGTCTGTCTTGAGCTGCCTTCATATGCTTTCTGATAGTGTTAACCTTCTCAACTGTCTGCACCACCAAATCTGGTCCCAACAATTTTCGTTCACCGACATCATCCCAACAAACCGGTGAACGGCATTTACGCTCATACAAAGCTTCAAACGGAGCCATCTGGATAGTTGCTTGAAAACTGTTGTTGTAAGAAAACTCCACCAAGTGTAAATGATCCTTCCACGAACCCTTGAAGTCCAACATGCATGCTCTCAACATGTCTTCAAGAGTTTGGATCGTTCTCTCCGACTGACCATCAGTTTGAGGATGATAAGCTGTGCTAAACTTCAATCGAGTCCCCAAACTTTCCTGTAAACTCCTCCAGAAGTGTGATAAGAACCGAGTATCCCGATCGGACACGATGCTCACCGGTACTCCATGCAATCTTACAATCTCCTGCATGTACCGCTCTGCCAAAGTCTCCGTTGATTGACCAACCCGGAAAGGAATAAAGTGAGCGGCCTTGGTCAACCGATCAACAATCACCCATACTGCATTGTTGCCTTTTGGACTCCGCGGTAAAGCCGTCACGAAATCCATGGTTATGTGTTCCCACTTCCACTGAGGAATCGGAAGTGGTTGCAATAAACCAGCAACCCTTTGGTGTTCAGCCTTGACTTGCTGACACACCAAGCACTTAGCCACGAAGCGAGCAATCTCCCGTTTCATGCCTTCCCACCAGAAATGTTGTCGAATATCACGGTACATCTTTGTGCCTCCTGGATGTACAGAATAAGCTGAACTGTGTGCCTCCTTCATAAGCTCTTCACGAACATCTCCCTTTGGCACACACAAATGGCTACCATACCTCAACGAACCATCTTCGTGGACTAGTAAATCTGTTCGTAGTCCGGCTTCAACTTGCTCTCGAAACTTTTGCAGCCTAGGATCCTTCGATTGTGCTGCTTTAATTTTCTCAATTACAGACGACTGTACTTGCAACTGCAACAACTGTCCCGTAGAACGCGGTAGCACAACCTCCAAGTCAAATCTCCGAAAATCTGCAATGATCTCCCTCTGCGTAGTTAACACCTGAATTGCTGGTAACCGGCTAAGCGCATCCGACACGACGTTAACCTTCCCCGGATGGTACTTAAGATCAAGATCGTAGTCGGCCATCAGCTCCAACCATCTACGCTGCCTCATATTCAACTCCTTCTGAGTGAACACGTACTTCAAACTCTTGTGATCTGTAAAAACTTCGACTCTCTCGCCCAAAAGGTAGTGTCTCCAAATCTTCAAAGCGAAGATCACAGCCGCAAGTTCCAAGTCATGAGTTGGATAATTCTTCTCATGGGTCTTCAGTTGTCTTGATGCGTATGCTACAACCTTTCCATGCTGCATTAAAACACATCCCAATCCTTTCCCATATGCGTTGCTGTGAATCATCAATCCTCCGGAATTGTCTGGCACGGTCAGAATTGGGGCGGTTATCAACTTCTGCTTCAATGTCTCGAAAGCTAATGCACACCTATCCGTCCATACAAAAGGTACCTCCTTGCGCATAAGCTTGGTCAACGGTTCTGCCAAACGAGCGAAGTTCTCTACAAATCTCCTGTAGTATCCGGCTAATCCAAGGAAACTTCTTATCTCGGCAACATTCTTTGGAATCGGCCAATCTCGAACTGCTGCAATCTTTTCGGGATCGACGGCGATTCCCTCGCACGACACAACACGCCCCAAAAACTTCACTTCCTCCAGCCAAAATTCGCACTTACTTATCTTCGCATACAATTTCTCCTGTCTCAATGTCTGCAGTGCGATCTTCAAATGCTCAGCATGCTCCTCAAAACTCTTCGAGTAAACCAGAATATCGTCAATGAATACCACGATAAACTGGTCCAAGAACGGTGAAAAGATTCGGTTCATCAAGTCCATGAATACTGCCGGCACATTTGTTACTCCGAAGGGCATCACTAGGTACTCGTAATGTCCATACCGAGTTCGAAACGCTGTGTTGCAAATATCTTCTGCTTTCACTTGGACCTGAAGATATTCGGATCGCAAATCCAGCTTCGAGAATACCCTCGTGCCACTAAGCTGCTCAAAAGTTCTCCAATGCGAGGGATCGGGTACTTATTCTTAATAGTCACCCGGTTTAATTCTCGATAGTCGATGCACATCCTTCTTGTGCCATCCTTCTTCTTTACTAGAAGAACTGGAGCTCCCCAAGGCGAGTTACTGCTTCGAATCCAACCCTTTTCAAGCAATTCAGCAACCTGTTTCTTTACTTTTTCCAACTCTACTGGCGCCCTTGGATAATACGCTTTAGATACTGGCGCTGCACCAGGAATAAGATCAATGCGAACTCCACGTCTCTCCTCGGCGGTAAATCCGATATATCTTCAAACACGTCCATAGAATCGCGAACAACATCCGGCTCTTTACTTTCATCACTTCCATTGATGCAAGAATATTGTTTGTCGGCCTAGCCCTAAACTCGACCGGCCCGACCGAACTGCTTCGTTAACGCAACTGCTGTCTGCTGCAAACTCCCTTTCATCCCAGATAAACTCTGCTGTTCTTGGCTGCTGCAAGTATTTGTGAGAAAGTGGTCAAACCCAGGGAGACAATCTGCCTCTGGATGTCCACGTCCAGTCTGCGCATGAACCTCCGTGCCCTGTCTGCATCGTCGGCAACTAAAGGTCCAGCGAAACTACTGAGTCTCGTCCATTCTGCTACATGCACATCTACGGGTGCTCCCTTCTCCTTTAGTCCGATGAACTTCTCTTCCATTTCCTCCCGTGCAGTCCGCGGGAAGAACTTCTCCAGGAAACTCTTAGAAAAAAATCCGCCCACTTGATCGGCTTGGGCAAGCGGGTCTCCTCAACAGGCCACCATTCTCGGGCGTAGTCTACTAGCGAATGCGTACCACAACAACCTTTTTGTCATCTGGAATCTGTGCCGCAAAAAGCAAGTTCTCTGTGTCAACTAGCCACTGCTCGGCTGGCAACGGCTCCTCCAAACCAGTGAATGTAGACGAACCCAAACGTCTGAAATCTGCCACGGTCCCTACTCGGTCAACTGGTTTAGCTCCAACGTTGTTTACAGACTGCTGAACGATCTGCAAACCTTCCTGAAACGAATCTGCTTGCTGCTGGATTAGCTCAGTCTGTCTCTTTTGATTCTCCAGCATTCCTCTTATCACTCCAATCATGGCGGCTTCGTCCACACGCCTCTGGTACGTCTTCAAATTCTTACCTGCCATAATCCTGAACTCAAAACACCCAATATTAGCATGATGATAGATTCTGAATATGGATCAAGGCTAGAACTCCAAGATACTTAAATAGAGTACCGTATTGTAACTATACCGCGGTATCATAGCCACAATTACTTAACTCCACCCAAGTCGCCTAAGTCCTAGAGATAACAAGAAAATCAGGTTTTTCGAGTCGACATGCAAAGTAAGTTTGCACGTCGTAAAAGATATAATCAGGAAGAATGTGATTCAAGAATGGTAACCGGCAAGGTGGCAGGACATGTTTCCTAAACACGGGTATTCTGATTCGTGTATTGGGTACAATACCCAACTACAAAAGAATCAACCCAACTAATCTATGGCTCTGATACCAAAAGAACCATGTCACGCCCTGCTTCCCAGAGTACACAAGATTGGGCACGTGACATAGCCAACCATGCTACCTGTGGGTAGGAAGTATCCATCCACAGTCACATTACGGCTGTAGAGATATCAAGAACAAGAAAGTAAACTAACTACCTAGTACATGTCCATAAGCCAGAGTAAAAGAGTCAAGAGATAACAATATGCGGAAGCTAAAAGATACAATAAATGAAACACCTGGAGTGAAACTACGTACCGACAGGAACCTCATCGCTCGTCTAACAGCGGCAAAACTCCTAATCAGTCTACAGCAAGGTAGAAGAATCTGGGCCATGCAAAACCCAGACGTCAGCACGTCAAGTCATCAAGCAATATAATATGAACAATGTAACAGGAAATGCAAAAATAAACATGAATAAAGCAATAATATGAAACAAGCAGTGCAGGATAGTGTGCAGTGGGTAACTAAACTGTTCTATCAGGTTTTCTAGTCTAAAGTCTTTGAAATCAATTAATGAATCGTCGATGTAACTCAATAGTATCCCGTACATACCCGGGACCACAGCCACAATATTCTCGGCTGCAGCCGAGACATGCCGCTAGGCACAAAACATGAATGTGTACACTCGATAGTATCCCGTACATACCCGGGACCACGGCCACAATATTCTCGGCCGAAACCGAGACATGCCGCTAGGCACAAAACAAGAATGTGTACACCAGAACAGGTAGTGAACTGTCGAATTACAAGTCAGATTTCACCTTTGATTTCCCCATACCCCCAAGTTATGTGTGTAGGTCAAGTCAGGTATTCCGAAATCAAGAAACTAATACCAACACAGGATCAGGTAAACAGGTTTGTCTGGATAGACAACAGGAACGGTCCATGAGGACTACATGTCAGATTTGTTGGCATTAGACACAGGATCAGGTAATGGGTCAGGTCATGGTACATCAGGTCAAGTCAACAGTAAACGGTACCATGTCAGGTGTATCAATATATACCATGTGTAACAAAGTCAAGTCGAGGTGTAACAATATCGTGGATGTGCTCACAAATTGATATATAATCGAACAGGATATTTAACAACATGGAAATAAGCAACGAGTTAAACAACAATAAGCAGTTTCATTCAACCACAAGAGTGCAATAATACAGTGCAGCCGTTTTATTATATTAACAGGTTTTGAGCACCCTTAGCGGTGCAATAGTTTAAATGATGATGCAATACAGTTATATCAAGCCTTTGAATACGAATGTCCGAATATACTAGAAATACATGGGTAAGGGCTATCATCTATTAAACAGTAAAATGTGATTAACAGGTAAACTTAGTTATTAGTTTAAATTGGCAAACTGTAAATCTTATGTTAACTGTAAAATGATATATGTCATATTGCAACCAAATGAGAAACGACTATACCAAGTTAAGTTTTACAGGTTTAATGTGTCAAAACATATATAAATATATAGTATAGCATGTAGCAAGTGATACTTGCCTCGACGGGTCGCGAACCGGGAAAAACGGAACGTAACGTCGGCGGGAAAACACGCGACGGACGCACGGTTCACGGATTGAACCCGAACGACGAACCAAGGGACCTCACGGGTCAGAGCACTCCGCTGGATCATCGGGACACGTTACCGGCACGAACGGATTCCGGCGAGCACAAAAACAGTAAATAGGGTTTCAAGCGGGTATAGACTTTGGAAAGAAGGAAAAGACCAGAGAAGAAGATGATGGGGGAAGTACTCACTGGTCCAGAGGGTATTTGCGACGACGGCGAGATCGACGGCGGCGAGGACGGTGTCTCCGGCAATCTGCAAAACTTCCAGCGACTGTTTTCAGTTCTGGAAAAAGAGAAGAGGAAAGGAAAGGTGGAGGGGCACTTACAAGGTGTTTAGAGGTGGTTGGGGCTCGTCGGTGACGGCCAGGGGCGGCGCAGGGGGTCGCCGGCGACGTTTCAGGCAGCAAAAGGAAGTCGCGGGGGTAGCCGGGGTCGCTGTTCTGGTCAGGGGGGTGCACCGGGAGAAGGAGAGTGATGGTGAGGGAACCACGGCGAGGTGTTGGTCGGCGGCGCGGAAGGCGACGACGAGGGCCGCCGGCGAGGAGGTTGCTGCAGGGAACTTCTGCAGGTGGCCGCGTCGAGCAGGGTGCGCGGGGAAAAGAAGACAAGGTTGAGGGGAGGAGGCGGAGGCGAGGGCGACGGTGACGTTGGCGCCGGCGTCGGGGCTGCGGCGTCGGGGCTGCGGCGGCGACGGTGAAGGAGGCTAGGGTTAGGCTCGCTGGGTTCTTGCGATGGGTTTCTCTGTGCTCGTGGTTCAAAATATGAAGGGGGAAAAATATATAAATGAGGGAGAGAGAGAGAGTTATAGAAAGATAGAGAGAGAGAGGAAGAGATACGAGGGAGAGAGAGAAGGTGATGTGAGAGGTAGAGAGAGAGAGTTAAAGGAGGGGCCCACGGGGTGATAAGAAACCTCGTGATAGGCTGAGGAAGTGGTTAAAGGGAAATATACTAAAGATTTAAAAGATTTTTAGAAGATTATTCAGTAAGGAATACATGTGAAAGAAATAATATATGGTTTTAAAGATTATATTAATTTGGGATTTTGGCGCTAAATGAAACATTTTCAAATCGCGCCCGGGTCGGGTCCAAAAATTCGAAATTTAAATAATAGGATTTTAAGCGGGTTCCAAATTTTAAAATGAAATGTTTTATGATTAAAAAGCATACCCCCAAGTCGGACACATGTACGCGCGCGTAGCCGTCCAAACTCGCCCGTTTCACCGAACGGGACGAGAACTCGATGCACGGACGCTACCACGCGGGTAGGGGTGTCGAGTAGGCCAAGATGGATATTTTTAATTTTATTTTAGGTGCTAAAATTTGTTATGCGCAGAAATGACTTAGCCCGATAAAATTTCACGGCAAGTGTCAAACACGCAAGCTAAATGAAATGAGTAATATCTAATGCTCAACCTGTAACAGAAAATGGTAGTATTAGGCTCGGGTGTTACACAAGTGTTGATATACAAAAGATCATGCGTGTAGTAATAAACACTCAATTTCCCTTAAAATGCCGGTTGTAATGTATAACACATGTTATTTGGTATTTTGTAGACAAATTGCTAATATGTGCTATATTTATACCAAACACCTTTAGATGATTGCAAATAGTAGGGAAATTGATGTGTTAAAAATGCAATATTTTCGACCGATCAGGAAGTGACAGCCACATTCAAACCATATTGGATTTGAGATGTGGTGGCCCCATCCTTGATGCGAAGGTTGTCACTGGGACGCACGCCTACCATGTAGACTGTGTGGATAACACATTCAGCCATCCTTTCATCACTGGCAGCTGGTTTCGCGGAGCGGTCCGGGCTTTGGAAATTCATAAATTTTAACATGGCCAGAGCCCTGGCCCTTTTGTTGGCTCTGTATCTGAGTCGCTTCTGCCTCAGCTTCTCTGCCTTGAGCGCTTGGCAGGCTTCTGCTCTTCGGGAAGCCGCCATAGGCCGAGTGATGGGGAGCTTAGAAAAGATACCCAATCGAGCAGTTGTCGAGGGTACCGTTGGAGCTTGCTCGAGATTCCCCGTTGCTTCATTGACGTTGATGGCCTTGGCCCCAGCTTGGGAAATGGAGAGTCGTCCGGAAAAGGACTTGTGCTTGGAATGAGGTGCCCTCGCGACTATGAAATTAGGCCTTTTCCCTTTTGAGACCGGTTTGTCTGTTACCGGAGCTTGAGGAGCTGGGATGGCGTTAGATGACACGAACATAATAGAGCCAAATGGTAGCAGTGGCTCCTCCCATTGTCACCCGAGACTGGCCGGGAGGACCGTCCTGGAATCCATCTTCATCATGTAAGAGATGGGAGCCGTGCCGAGAGCTGAGCTTGTCCTTGGAGACATTTTGCTGCGTTCAAAGATTGCAATTAGAGATTGTTAGCCTGCAAATAGAAACATGATTTCAGTATAGGCAATCGATATGTATATTGATTGAGTTCGCATGAACGTTTAGCCCGAAATATGGGAGGAGATATAGGTCCCACCGGGCATGCCAGAATCTGTAGGGTATTTTTCGTCACCCTATTGATATGGGAATGCACGTGCTCTTATCAGCCGCATTACAGATTCCCCCTGCCTAGGGTAGGCTGGGGTTTATTGATTATGGGGATCCGAATCTCCGGCAGCCGTAGACTAAGCTGCTGTTAATTACCCTTCGCCTTTGGAGCGAGAGAACCTCCGATTAACGGGCCAAACAGGTCATGCGAACTCGATGTGCAGTGTACGTGTGTTGTGTTTTGAAAGGGGTTTTGGATATATCGGGGGGCCCCGCAGAGTTTTTATGGGGGTCCCGCTACCCGGATAGTGGGCTGGGGATAAAGGGGGCCAGCAGCCCCCTTGCGGGGTGTGGGGCAGCGCCCCGTTAGAAATTTTTTCTAACAGGGGACAGTGTTGTAGAGTATGTGTGTGTGTGTATAAAGGGAAAGGGCATCCAAAGGATGTGTGGGAGAAGGCGACAGCGCCCCACATGCCAGGTACGCGGGCGCTGTGTGCCAGAGCGCCAGCGCACCACGTGCCAGGCATGCGGGAGCTGTGTGCCAGAGCGCCAGCGCACCACGTGCCAGGCACGCGGGCGCTGTGTGCCAGAGCGCCAGCGCACCACGTGCCTGGCACGCGGGCGCTGTGCGCCAGAGCGCCAGCGCCCCATATGCCTGGCACGCGGGCGCTGTGCGCCAGAGCGCCAGCGCCCCATATGCCTGGCACGCGGGCGCTGTGCGCCAGCAGAAAAAGGGACTTGGTCCCTGCACTGGGAGCTATGCTCCCGATTTGACTTATAGAGTTGAACTCCTGACAGAGATTAATTTAAGGAGTTAAACTCCAATGGATCTTGAATGGAGTTAGACTCCTAAAAATATTTAGAAATGATCAAAGGGGGCCGCTTTGTTTTTCCCTTTGGCTCCGGATCTTCCCAAGATGGGATTTTTGGAGATGGGTCTCCTCCTTCCTCCTCTGTTGGCCGGATCTTGAAGAACAAGAAGTATGGGATTTTAAAAATCTCTTATTTTTAAGATCTGATTGGAGATCTAAGTTCCCCTTTGTGGGTTTTGTGGTGAAAAACTATTTAGTTTTGGAAAAGAAAGAGTAAAACTCTTGATTTAATTGAAAAAGGGGAAGAAGGTTTAGAATCTTGAGGAAGGAGAAGGAGGCATAAAGAACCCTAGATTTTTTTGGGAATGAAAAGTGTACACTTTATTCATCATCATGTTGCCTTATATAGGCTTACACATTTACATATAGCCCCTTGGGCTTTACAAAATGGCATTTTGCCCATCCCATGTCTCATGTGCTATTTCTTTTTGCACATAAGCCATAGGCTTTTACAAAAATTTGGTTTTATGCTCATTTATGAATAAAAAATAACATAAAAATTATTTATTACATGATTTCATTTTGGCCTGGGGGGCTGGCCGTGGGCTCGACTTGGGTATGGGCCCGCTTGACCTGGGCTTGGGCCCACCTGGCTTGGGGTTGACCTTGACTTTGACTTGATCAATTGGGGTGCAATTTTCGACCCCAACACAATGTACCCTTCTTCATCAGATGACTGTAGAGACGGCATTTTCCGGAAAGGTTGGGTATGAACCGTCAGATATACGCGAGCTTTCTTTGAAAAGACTGCAATTGTTTGAGGGTTCTTGGTGAAGGAATTTCCATAATCACCTTGATTTTTAAGGGATCGATTTCGATGCCTCAGTGAAGAATGATGAATCCCAAGAACTTGCCCGAAGAGACTCCAAACACGCATTTCAGAGGGTTCATTTTCAGATTATACTTCCGAAGACGTTGGAACACTATTTTTAGATGTTCCCAATGTTCCTCATGAGATTTGCTTTTCACCACCATGTCGTCGATATAGCATTCGACGATCTCGTGTATGAGGTCATTGAAGATCTTTGTCATAGCCCTTTGGTATGTAGCACCGGCATTCTTCAAGGCGAAGGGCATCACATTGTAGCAAAATACGCCTAACGGGGTCCGGAAGACAGTATGCATCTAGTCTTCAGGACCTATTTTTATTTGGTTGTATCTTAAAGATCCATCCATGAAGAGAAGTTCTTATGGGTGGACGTGTTATCGATCATAAGCTCGGTAACGAGTACTGGGAAGTCATCTTTCGAGCATAATTTTTTGAAGTCCCAAAAGTCCACACAGATGCGAACTGTCCCATTTTTCTTTATCACTAGAACGATATTAGTGATCCAGTCGGGACATTTAACCTCTTGGATGAAGCCGGAGTCGATTAGTTTCTTGACTTCACCATTGTTAGTTATCTCAAGTTCGAGCCGCATCTTTCTTGGTGTCTGTTTGATTGGCTTTATGTTTGGCGATATGGCCAGTTTATGTACCGCTACTTCTGGATCTAGACCCAGCATATCGGAATAGTTCCAGACGAAGCAGTCTTTGTACTGCATGAGCACGTTTTTTAATGTGGCTACCGGTTTTTCAGATAGTAGCTCACCGACAAATGTCGGCATCATATTTTTCTCCATCCCTAAGTCAATTTTTCTTAGGTTGTCCGCCGTGCTGTGTATCCTGTCCTCCAGGTCTCTTCATGCCGGTGGAAATTCTGATATCTTCTCATCATCATCTTCATTTGTGAAGCATCCGAAGAGGTCAATCATATTCTCATGCCTTCCTTCCCTTGAGAGAGTTATCATATGGCAAGTACGAGTCCGCTTCCATTTTCGCGGTCGAGCTGGTTCTATCCTGACGATTTAGGTATTCTTTGGCTCGTGTTTTTGTGGCGGGCTTATCTTCTAACTGCCGGATAAAGTAAACATATTTTGTTGATACCGGTCCTTTATCCAGTCCTTGAACGTGAAGCATTCTTCAAGAAGGTGACCTACTGCTCGGTGATAGGAGCAATAATCCGGGTGATGGAACTCGTTTATTTGTTGGGGATGCCGGGACTCTGGAAACGTTATCAGTTGGTGCTTCATGACAAGGTTAAATATTTTCTCTTTCTTGTTCTGCGGGAAAGAGTATTCCCGACCCATCTTCTTTATAAAGGACGGGCTCCAATCAAGCTTTTATCGATTGAACGGCATCTTGGACCCACTTTGTTGTATTTGAACGTTATTTGCGTTCCTTGCCCTATTTTTACCTCCATTTCGGGATTTTCCCCCTTCGTGAGAACACATAGTGGGCTGGGGACGAAGAGCGTTATGGTCTACTTCCTCTACAGATTGTTGACTGAGACGCTGCGTCTTGACCTTTTCATATATGGCCATTTCGTGCCTTTGATTGTCTCGGCTTATTTGACAAGCTTCTTTTATTAACTTGTCGATTTGTTCTTTGAGCGACAGGCTTAACGTTCTCAAAGCGGGATCTTGCTCCAATTTGACGTCGCGGTTATCTAGAAGAACATTTTCTTCTTCACTCAAGCTGTTTATGACGTGGCAGCTGTAAACTTGCTCTCGTTTCTTGGACCGAATATATTTGAGCCCAGTTGTTTCCATCTTCCCGTTGGGCTTCTTTCGTTGAGTCCCGGGAATATCCTAAATCTTTTTGTAGAATCGGGTCTGCCGAATCGTTTGTTCGAAAGGTATGCCTTGGCATTTTAACAGTTTCTTTAATCCCTCCGCATAATATCTTAGCATACGGATGGGATGGAACCTGTCAAGAGCAGGGTTGACACCATGCCAGACTTTTTTTCTATCTTAGTCTCCATAGATTTGTAGAAGATGATTACCTTTTCACCTTTTCTCCTAGGAGGCACGTAGAACGTTTTCAGTTCTTGTACGTTGTATGTATTGAGCGCATCAAGTTCTCTATAGAGTCAAGGTAGAGCCATCATAATTTGTAGATTCCGATCCGCTTCAGTAAGAGTTTGCATCGACCGGTGGGTGGAGAACACTATATTGGCCTCATCCTCGGAGTCACTGCCAAAGACTAAAATAGGAGTGGATCGTTCGGGCTTATTGTTTTGCCTTTGGGTTTTTCCCGAGTAAACTATTTGTTCGTCTTCCTCGGTGTCACTTCCAAAGATCAGGATGGTGGCCGCGGATTTTTGTTTATTCTTCGTCTTGTGGCACCTTTCAGTATCCTCGAAGTCCGGCAGAAAGTACTTCGCGTTTTCATACTTCCGCATTTCATTCACCGAGAAAGGATTTAGTTCTCGTGTGATAGTATACTCCAAGCCATCCTTGAAATACTTCATACACTGATGTTGTGTAGAAGTGACGATGTTGTACTCGTGTAACCAGGACTTGCCGAGTAGAGCGTTGTAGAAAGTCTTGGCATCAATGACATGAAATTTGATGTCCGTGACGATCATCCCTAAGCGTAGCGTCAGTATTATAGACCCAAGTGTCCATGACGACTGTGAATCGAACTCAGAGATGGTAATTTTATCTCGGGCAAGGTGCTGAACATTCATGCAAATTTTCTTCAGCACTCTCATGTTGAGAAGATTAACGGAGGATCCGATGTCGACAAGGATTTTCCCTATCTTGATTCCGTGGCAGTACCCGGTGATATATAGCGGTCGATTATGTTAACATGTACCGAGGAGTAGATCTTCATCGCTGAATGTAATATTAGCCATGTGGACCTCTGCCGGTTCATTTTTCATCTTCTCTTCTGCGAGAAAAGCTTGGAGCTTATCAAGCTCTTATAAGGCCTTGATCAGGGAATCTTGTGCTTCTTTGGACAGGAGGAGAGCATCCAATATGCTTAGCTGCGAGGGTATTTTCCTCAGTTATGATAGGACATTGTAATCCACCTTATTTTTCTTAAGCGAGTCCTTTGCGGCGAGCTCTTTGACTGCTTCTTCATCAAGGGCGATTTCCTCGGGTATCTTCCCTTTCCCTTTGCCCTTTTTGTTCGAACCTTTGTTTGCAGATCTGAAGTTCTTCTCAAGTAGCGTACGGTTATGCAGCTGAATGTTTTATCAATTTTTCTCCTCCTATTCTTTTTCTAAGGGGGAATTTTCAAAGAGAGGTCGAGGGGTGTTTCGTCCTCAGAATCGCTCCCAAAGGTGAGAACTTGAGGTTTTTCCCTTTTTGAACTGGTACCAACCATATGACAGTTGCCATTCATTTCTTCATGCGTGTTCGTCTCGCCATTTTGATGTTGAAGAGTGTGAGCTCCACGCTTCTCCTTCTTGAATTGTTTTCGATGGGCAACATATTCTTTCCACCACTTCTTGAAGGCACTGCATTTCTCGATGGGGAGAGCGACTCTTCAATGATAGAGGCAGTATTTTAGATGTGATTCTCCACTGTCAAAGTATGGGACTCCGGGAGTGTACCTTATGAAAGATGGTAGCTTCATCCCCATTGATAGGGTTTTGGTGAACCGCATCTCAGTTTTGATCCTGCTCTTATTTGTTGCAGGTGTGCTTTGGTTTGGTCGGAGCACTTTATAACTCATTTTCACCGCAACTTCTGTATTCAGACACTGACGCTTAGCCTTTTTATATATGGCTGTCTCGCGTTCTCGGTCGTATTTTCTTTTTTGAAAAGTTTTGTTTAAAAGTCTCTCAACCGGGTCTTCTTCTGGCAGTTTCGGGGATTTTAGCGCTGATTTTCCCCCCAGTTCCTACATGTCGTTTTCTGACGCTGATGGAGCTTCTTCATTATATAACGACGAATAGGAGACCATGTGGTAACTTGCTACATAGTCTTCCACTTCTTCTGATGAGTCATTTCCCTCATCATTGTCGCGGTCTCCATCCTCAAGAATATGCTTGATGAATTTTTCGAGCATGAATGGTGTCCGCACCTTCTAGTTATACTCCTCCAACGCGTCTATGTACTTCTGTAGATCTATGCGTTTGTCGTTATATTCGGCAAGCTGCACATGTTTTTTGGTATTTTTCTTTTTCTTAGAAAACTTTGAAAGCTTTACTTGGGGGTTTTTCCCCTTATCGATGGTTTTCAGCGCGGGACAGGGTTTTAGCATCCCTTCGATTATTTCAGGTTCAAGTAGGCTTTTCTACCTGATTGTCGGACATGCATGTAGATCTTTCAGCATTCTTTTAGTTTTTGCTGAAATAGCTACTTCCCACGGAGCTTCCTCTACAAGCGAGCATGATGACCCCTACGTGTCCACCTTTTCGGGAGCGTGCTTTTGGGGCGGGTTTACCCTCCAGTTATCGAAATTTCCCTGTTGGTACAGGTCTTCAACCCAATTTTTGAAGATGTAGCAATTCTCAATTGGGTGACTCACTATTCTGCGATAGGAGCAGTAATTGGGGGTGTTGACATCACCGGGTTGTGCTTGATGCCGCTGTTCTGGCAATATGATGAGCTTATTATGCATCACCAGTTCAAACAGTCTCCTCGTCTTATCGTGAGGGAACGAATAAGTACGTCCTACCCTTTTTTCTAAGGATGGACGCGGACGCGTGTTGTTTTGACAAGCAACCGGTTTTGCGCCGCCCTGCTATTGTTGCGTGTTGGCAACAAAGGTCGCTTTCCCTTTACCCTTGTTATTTCGAAGGTCCTTATTTGAGGTGGAAGGGCCATAGCCCATCTGATCCATTTAGGCCAGCTTGTCTATCATCGATTGAAAGGTTGTGGGTTTGAAGAATGTCATGAACTGGGACGCATTCGATTGAGTATCGAGGATCCCGATGAACATGCCCACGGCTGGAGACTCTTCAATGTGTCGTTCACACTTAGACCACAGGTTTCTCCACCGGATCGCATATTGGACCCAAGTTTCTCCTGGCTTTATCTTGGCACAGATCAGTGCCGTGACCGGAGTGCGTTCACTTGCGCTGGTGAACCGTTGCGTGAACAATAGTTCTATTTCGGAGAAGGTTTTCACGGAGTCATTTGGAAGCTCCAAGTACCATTCAAAAGCTGTTTCTGACAAGCTTCCGACAAATTGGCGAAGCAACTGTTTGTCGTTACATCCAGTATTACCGCATAGTACTCTGAATTGTGAGACATGTTGGTGGGGATTGCCCGTTCCTTTGTAAATGTGGAACTTTAGAATCGTATATCCCAGCGGGTACTTGATTTGGTCATACCAAGCTAGATATGGTCGCCCGGTTTTGACGAGTTATCCGGTGGCTTCTTTTTCCTGATAAGCTCTGATTTTCTGCGCGATGTAGTCATCCAGGGCTGCGTTGGAGATTGTTTCCTCTTTGGCCACTGATAAGGCCGGGGGAGGATTTGATGTTTCTCCTCTATCATCCTCAATAATTACCGGTAGATCGTCAGCCAGTGGTTCTGATTGGATCATCATTTCCACCATGTCTTGGAATAAAAGTGACATCTGCTTGATGTTAGCAGCTTGCTCCGCAGCTTCCCTTTCTTTTCTTTCCAGCACTCTTCACAAGAACTCTATGTCGGTCTTTTGCTCTTGACATTGTTCGACTTCTTTTTCCGGACTTTCTTTTTGTCTAGCGAGTGCTGCCATTTTGGTCAGCATTTCTTAGAGCTTTTGCTGTTACTCCTGTGCTTTCGTCAATGACCGAGTTTGCTATCGGTTACTCACCGAGACATGTCTTTCTTCTTTTCCCGAGGCCATGTAGACCGTATGTATCGTTATGCCCCCATACTTGGGGCGTTTAGATCTTTCGCCATTGGAATTTGCCGCGGGCGGTAGAATTTTCTCCGGCTTCGTTCTTTTATGAAAGGTCTGGGCTGAAGGAGCCATTGTGACAGGCGCCTGTTTAGGAAAGGTCCCCCGTTGTATGGCGGAGGAGAAGTCCTTCTTTTGTTGACCCTTTGATTTCTTAGGTCAATGAGAGTAATTTTCGTCAAGCACAGAGTCTTGGACTTTTTTCCAGACCCTATGTATCTGTGAAGAAAACCGTTGGTGAGGCAGCTCTGGCTGTCGCTGCACAGGGACCTTTGTTGGTGGAGGTGATTTCTTCAGTACTGCCGTCGGGGAGTTCTTACGGACTCTGCCGAGCGGATTAAAGCTATTCCCGATTGGAACAGCAGCATCAACCTCCACCATAGGAGCTGGTGGGGTAAGCCCAGAGGACGAGTTCCCCCAGTCTATCTTACTTGGCACCAGTGGCGACGTCGAGCGTGCCTTATTGCAGGGACCACCTCAATATCAAAAGCAGCTTCATATTCCCCCGGCTTTTCTGATGAGCTTTAATTGGCGCCAGCCTGTTGAAGACCAACGTCCTTGATTGAGTTAGAGTAGGGTTGGCCAATCTTTGGAAGACCGAATGCCTGGGAAAGGAAGCATTTTTGCTGACTTCACTTGTAGCAGGAGCAGGGAAGGATAGAAATTTTGGAGTGGCTCCCTCAGGTATCACGAGCTTCTTTACGAGCCCGCTTGAGTAGCCTACTGAAGGCCGAGACTCCAGAGTTTAACGGCTTGCCGGTAGGAGCCGTCTTGTTTGCCAGCTGATCAAAGACTGGCCTTCTGGGAGCTTCTCGTGGCGCTGAGGCGCCAAGGTTCTGTAAGTCTACGGTAGCGCCCCGGCAGTCTACAGATGCCAAATGCGGAACAAAAACTTTTTAACTGGCGCTATCGTATACTTTAACCCGGATCTGCCATTATTGCTAAACTAACAAACTGTAAAGAGTGTAGGAAGATTGTACCGAACGATCCGAGTCCTTCGTTCTACAACCATCATCCCACGCTCCGTTGCGGCTGCTCCGATCTCATCGATCTCCGATATCCTCGTCGAGGTGGCACCACATCACCGATTTTTAAACGGGCTCCCGCCTCTGACTTGAGGTAACTCGATCGTCAAGTTTGCTAAAAGAGACGACCAAGAATGATGTAGAGAATGAGTAGATGACTTTGTCTCACTTCGTCCAAATCCGTGGACGATCGGTTAATGAAGTTGCCGTGGAAATCGGGTGATGGAATGAAATGAACTGTAAAATTCCATACACCCCGAATACTATCATAATCTTTTCTAACCAAAATGAAATATCAAGTGAAGTGAGGAGGAGAGAGAAGGCCGGCCACTTTTATATGATGGAGGGAGGTGACCGTAGGAGCAAGTGGTGACCATAAGCAAAAGCTTCTCACTTCAAAATATCCTAAGGAAAACAAGAAGCTTTAATAATAAAGCATGAGTCATTAAACACAATAATGCATAAATGATGACTATTAAACCTAGTCACCATTACAATAAATGCATCCAATAAGAACACAACACCAATTAGCCTAGTCACCTCATCTAGAATCTTCTAGAACACTGACTCACCTCAACAGAAGAAAAGATAAATCCGTCTTTAACAGAATGTTAAAAGACAGCTGATAGAAAATTGGAAACTGGCAACTTCCAAAAGTGATCCTGAAACAACTTTCAGGATAACCCCGAAACTGTATAAATATACCCGCATTTGTATTACGACCGAATACAAATGCAACTGAGACAAAGATATTATACCTACTCAATATAATACTCGGATCCGGCTTAAACCAAAGCCGACCAGTATCATCTGCCCGAAAACTGACACGTGCGTAAACGCACGTGCATTTTCCGAACCCTGCCATAAAACCATACGGCCTCTACAACGTTTCGCCCGAACTTGGGAAACTGTCTGTGGGGGACTCTAATGACTCGTCAGTACCCTGGCAGTGGGTTTAACCACAAACCGTCAGCGGCACTAGCAATGCGTAACGGCTGCCCACGGACTGACCTCAAGGGAGGCTGATGAGCACACTCAAGGGAGGCCGATGAGCGAACTCATCCAGAAACCCTACTGAGCCTAACAGTGACAATGTATATACAGTCCGGTCCGTTCGTCAATGAGTATCACATATCTACCTAGGGCGCTAGCAACGTCAGACCCCCAATAGCAGTATAAGTTGTGTCGGAGTGAAGCCCAATAACACCCTGAGATACTACTGGAGTACCTACCAGTAAATCTCCTACCATGGCCATGGATTTGTGTAATGGCTCTCCTAGACACAGCACGATCTCGCCCCCAATACCGGGAGAGACGAATCCCCTGCCGATCCGCTCACGTGCCTCCATATGGCTCGGGACTGTACCCAAAAGCTACCTGTTTGCACGACTCCTTTGAGCCGTGGTAGGGTAGAAATCAAAGCACAGTGGGAACTCACACGAGACAAATGACGACCTCAGGTCGATGAACTAACCTGTACACATGTCACCAGGGAACTGCTATCTGACGGTAGATATAATACTAACTAGCAGATTCCCGGCGAGTCCTGTCCGGTGTACTCAAAACCCAATGAGCACCTGTATACATCTTAGGTGATCCAACTGACACCAGTAGCTTGTGAGACCGGCCACCGCCCCTCGTCGGGGTCTCGACTGTACACACTAGTCTACTCCGGAGTATCGATGCCCTGTCTCGAAACTCCCACGACTAGGGACCACAATTAAGGATATGCATATAAACTACCCAACTCTCACGTATATGATCTCCATCATACTGTTGGTAGTAAAGCAAGATCCTAAGGGCTCTATCAAAGTGTAACATGCAATCAGTCACCTGAACATGTACACGACTGATAAAGGCAAACCAGATAGCATACTATCATCTCGAGTAAGACTGTCTTACCGGTATAGGTCCTCCGCAATCATTGCAATCACGTACATGCGATCCAATAATTGACTATGAGGGCACTATCTCCAACAATCTCCCACTTGCACTCAAGGCTAATTATTGCGATGTTGCGTACTCACAGCCCGTGTGAAACCAACACCCAACTCCTCTACTAATCAGTATCACAAAGCCCGTTTGTAAAACTATTGTGTTCGAGAAATAGCCTCAGTGAGTGGATCCACCTAGAAGTATCTTTCTATATCTCTCTTAATCTCAAGTTCGCGGAGAAAACCATCTCCCGAATTGAGTAATACCTGTCTTAGAACATGTCTGGATATCTGATGGGACCTTAGTTCATAAATGAACTCCATATCCAAACTTCTTAGACTGAATCGATCACTGAACCTAATCAGTATCGGGCACCTTGCTTCCCACAGTATCCTCTTGGACCACCTGTCCATAATACTGTCCCTCTTTGTCAGAGGGAAAAACTAAAACTCTGACAGTCACTCTGTCATCCACGTCACCTTTGAAGCCTGGAATGATAATCGTCTCCCGAAGGAGGCTGTCGTCATCAAATCCGTAGAACATGTACTTATGTTCTAAAACTGCTTCCTTATGTTTCTCCAGGATTGGATTAATACAAACTTATTGCATCTAGTGCAAAACCAACATTTGGTGTGGTACTTGACATCTCATGATTGACTCAATTGCCTAAGCAAGTGATCTGCCAATCATGCACATCCCTCTCCTCTTTAGTCTGTAAGACACCTTTAGAGAGGGTGACTCCATCACCTGCAGGTACACCACCATGCTAGGAGTCAACTATTCCAAAAACCATTAGAATATCTGTCAAAGTACCCACATTGGGAAACTACCCAAATCCAGATCTAAAACCATAGATCTAGAAACCAAAATGTCAAATATTATATCCATATCCTGTCTGGAGAAACAACTGTGTGACGACCACAGTACAACCGATCGTAGTATAGGAATTTTACTTCCCACTCTGTGTATGTCATCAAGATACCATGACATCACACCCTACTACCTTCTTAACAGATCCATCCCTTATTCTGATTGAAGTCAAACCCATGACTGTCACATCAAAATTAGATGATCTATCTCCGCTATAACTGCTCAAGTCTATAAATAGATATAAGCATCTTGCCCACTATGCTTCCGCTGCTCCCACTGACTACGACAACCCTCTTACCGGGTCTCATATCCTGGAACAACAGTAGTGTCAAGTCTTGGTAGATAAGAACCTCCCTGTCACCGTCTCTGAGGCTACCGAAGTACCTCTCGGGCGCCTGAGGTTACCTACCATACCTGCGGAGTGGCTATTGGAATGTCAAACCTGATTGAATGTATAGGTCCTATTAAATTTTCCGTAATCGTTCGCGGTTCTGGAATCACTTCCAGTTCTACCATACTCCTACTACTGTTTTCTGAAAAAGATCCATTTTACTAAAACTGTGGCGAGTCAAGAACAATATCACTATTGATCTTCCAAATGGTAGAATATCAACCCTCGTCATAGCCAGGGTCAACCCACAAACAGCCATTACAGAAACGTGCCCTGAGTTATCCAGTGTCTGGTTTTAATCATAAGCTGGACAACTCCCCGTACCTTAACTTCTTTTAAGGTACGATCCATTCTATATCCAATATAGAAACTTTGGCACTTATTTAATTGGAACCATATTCAATCCATGCATCTGTCTCCAGTGCATATCAACTTAATGGAAAAAGTCTAATCAGCATTACTCAACTTAGGAATCCATCCAATTATGAGTAACCTGAAAGAGAAACACGTTTCTCAAAACCATCACTATCATCTGAATACCAATCACAAGAATCTACATCTTCGATCTCTTTGAAGAATCCCGATACTTGTGACACCTGGTTCTCCACTTTATTCTTATACCCACAACTTCTCAAAACTTAGACCTTGTATTTCTACGAAACACTTGTCTAAATACTAGAGAAGTTATAAGTAAACAGAACATAGTACGAGGACCTACCCCTTTGTCCTGATGGACACTGGACAACATACAATACTTTGTATAAGTCCGCTGAGTTGAACAACTCAAAACCTGTGCGTTGTAGGTGGAAAACTGTACCCTGGCGATTTCCTCAAATATCACCAATTACAACGAATTCCGATATAACGAGGATGATCACCTAATTCCCAATATCTTACTCCTACTCATCATCTGTAAAACCATACAGATATGAGAATGAAACCTGGTAAATACATACCCTTGGAGTAAGTGTCTAATCGGGAAAACAGTTTTTCCTTTAACAATGCACTGAAACATGAAAATGTTTTGTAGGGGTATCCTGGTATTCATAGCAATGCCTCTTCCATAATCCAATTCATGACTTCAACCGTATATTTTATTGCCATCTCTCCAAATCCCTTTATTTGTCTTTAGTCGTTACCTTCTGTACACCATCGTTAGGCTAAATGGTTTTCTTCCTTCCCTACCGTTCGGCACCAGCCTATGGTTTGGAAGAAGACTATCCAGTAAGCATAATAGGTGTACCCTCCTAAACCAAGGAGTACTCGCATCACGAGAGAAGGTGACGATAAAAGACAATTGAATAATACCTTATTCTTTTAAAGGTGAAATAGGAGTGGCGATGAAGTACGCGGTTTTGGTCGTGAATGATATCAGTCGCAATTTACTTTGCCCTCTTTCTAATCCCTTTATTTTGTCTTTACATATTACCTTCTGCACACCCTACTTAGGCTAATTGGTTTTCTTCATTCCCTACCTTTCGGCACCAGCCTATGGTTTGGAATAAGACTATCCAATAGGCGTAATAGGTGTACTCTCCTAAACCAAGGAGCTCTCGCAACCTGAGAGAAGGTAATAATAAAAGACAACTGAATAAACCAATTCTATTTCTCCTGAACCTGGATCCATCCCCGAAGAAGTCCCTTCGAGTTCGTATATAACCATACGATGGATCTATCCAATGGAAGTGGATATCCGTAGTAATACGGGTGTTCTGAGAAATTCAAAGGGTAAAAGAAGGAGTGGCAATGACTTATGCAACTCAGACAATCCAAAAAGCCAGTATTTTTAAGAAGGTTCGGTCAACTTGGTCACTGAGTCATAGTCTAGGGTCGGTCAAAGGTCGCTGCCAAAGAGAGAGAGAGAAAAGAAACACTCTGCGTGCACTCTAACCTAGATCAGAATGGTCATCAATTTATCTAATCCGGAAACCTCCCACTGTCCTGTCAAATTCTCCTCCAAACCTAAAGAAGAATCAATCGGGATCACCCGAAGAGTAAACCAACTCATCAGTGGGAATCGGGATCCTACTCTCATCGCATGATAACGTGATGGAATGCATCCACGTTACTCATACTCCAGATGGTATGCGCATACTTGGCAAGTTTCAGTTTCTTTAGAAACTCCCGATATGATTTATGCCCCATGCTCTTATGACCTTGGCGTATGTCAACAAATCATAAGTCACATGTCAAGTTCTGCCCGTCATTATCTTGTTAATTTGAACCCACCCGTACATACCCTTGACGTATGCCAACAAGGTAATACGACTGTCCCAAACCAACTCATCTATCTATGCAACAAATGAATACCCAGCAGCTACCAAACACTATGCCTTGACGTATGCCAACAAACATAGCTTGAATACTACTGACCATCCATAAGAAACGACGGAGGGCTACGGCTGGTTTTTGGCGAAAAACCTTTAGCATAGTGAACTTGATATCGCTGAAGGAACCTGATAGCTTTTTAAAATATAGTGGCGAAAACCTTTTGCTAAAGAGGTCACTCCCGGTAAAGGGATCTCGGCTCTTTCCTCGTGGAATGAGGTGCAGGATATTCCACTGAATACCGCTATGCAAAGCAACTTGTAATCGACTATAGTGAAGTTATTACCCTGACGCAAACTTCTGTCCAAAGGGTCGGTCCCGGTGAAGGGATATCAGCCCTTGCCCCGTCGAATGAGGTGCAGGATATTCCACTGAATACCGCTATGCATAACAAAAGGAAACGTCTTTGCAATAACACTTTTTAAATTGTTCCAACAACTGTAAACAGGTTTGTTTTACTTTGCGTTGATCAGAATCAACGCAGTCCCATCAATAATCACACCAGAAAAGAACGAAAATAAAATGTACGTATATGCCATCCGCATTCGTCACTGGGTCCCATCATCACTCGTTAGGTTACTTAACTAACGACAGAGCGGGGACTGGACTAGCGCGGGTGTAAAACATATACAACATCTAATAGTATATAAACCAATATACAATAATCGCTCCAGGCGTGATAGTATGCAACATTACAGAAAAGTAATAAGCATCACAGAACAATACAGATAATCTGGGATCCTCGGGTTTCACAGAGCCGCTACTGAAACCCGACGTTCCCCTGTCGTGTGGATAGCCTGTGCAATGAAACCTAGACCCCTACGGGTGCGGCAAGTTACCCACCAAAACCTGAAGCGAGGTAGTCCCCACAGCATAGTGAATGGAACACCCGGCACTTCACGGAATCCGGTAAATTGAGCACCCCTTCTTGGGTCAACCTGTACCCCCTACGAGTGCGGCGAATAGTCTGCCAATTCTAGAGTGGGACCCCTCTGCCTCTCAAAGCCATGATATGCGGACCCGTTGCCCCCCAGAACCCGGCTATCCGTGCACTCCGTCGTGGGGCAAAACCTAGTACAGTAATGAAAAATAGTACAATAGGTACATCGACCGCAACCTGTTCGTGCCCCAAAAGAATATTATACAACAGGCAGTGACGGCAGTCCACAAGTTGGACGCTCGCCCCGCAATATCAAATGTACAAATAAACTCAAACTGTACTACCATTGCACACTGCTATCCACCATGACAAATCCGCAACATCACAGCACAACACAGAACATCAACGCGAATGTCACGTTCGCAAACCCGTCTAAAAGAACTATAGCAATCAGACGCGGTTTACCGATCAAATGACATTCCCGGTCGGAGATATAATGTAAGCACTGTAAACTAACGCGTTTAAATTTCGATCGACCAAAGACCAAATATCAAAAAGTGGGCCCCACGGCTTACTGGTGAACAGTAACAAAACCTGGGCCAAAACGATATATACCAAAAATCCCAATTTGCAATAGAGAATGCACTGTAGAAATTGCGCAGAGTGATTTGACTTTCCTGCGGCGCATCCGCGGCCAAACCCATGCTTGGGCCGCGGATGCGCGGCGGAACAGTAAGATTACTTCGTCGAATTTCTGCAGTATTCCTAAAAAAGCCTGCTTGATTTTCTGGTATGGTCAAAATGACATTTGGACCAGTTTTGAAATTAACAGAAACTGTCATGTTAGAAAATGCAGTTTTTAGTTTTCCGGTTCGATCGATGTTTTAAACGCGTTAGCACAAGTTAGTATAGCAAAATGGTGAGGCTCTGATACCACTGTAAGTCTACGGTAGCGTCCCGGCAGTCTACAGATGCCAAATGCGGAACAAAAACTTTTTAACTGGCGCTATCGTATACTTTAACCCGGATCTGCCATTATTGCTAAACTAACAAACTGTAAAGAGTGTAGGAAGATTGTACCGAACGATCCGAGTCCTTCGTTCTTCAACCATCATCCCACGCTCCGTTGCGGCTGCTCCGATCTCGTCGATCTCCGATATCCTCGTCGAGGTGGCACCACATCACCGATTCTTTAAACGGGCTCCCGCCTCTGACTTGAGGCAACTCGATCGTCAAGTTTGCTAAAAGAGACGACCAAGAATGATGTAGAGAATGAGTAGATGACTTTGTCTCACTTCGTCCAAATCCGTGGACGATCGGTTAATGAAGTTGCCGTGGAAATCGGGTGAAGGAATGAAATGAACTGTAAAATTCCATACACCCCGAATACTATCATAATCTTTTCTAACCAAAATGAAATATCAAGTGAAGTGAGGAGGAGAGAGAAGGCCGGCCACTTTTATACGATGGAGGGAGGTGACCGTAGGAGCAAGTGGTGACCATAAGCAAAAGCTTCTCACTTCAAAATATCCTAAGGAAAACAAGAAGCTTTAATAATAAAGCATGAGTCATTAAACACAATAATGCATAAATGATGACTATTAAACCTAGTCACCATTACAATAAATGCATCCAATAAGAACACAACACCAATTAGCCTAGTCACCTCATCTAGAATCTTTTAGAACACTGACTCACCTCAACAGAAGAAAAGATAAATCCGTCTTTAACAGAATGTTAAAAGACGGCTGATAGAAAACTGGAAACTGGCAACTTCCAAAAGTGATCCTGAAACAACTTTCAGGATAACCCCGAAACTGTATAAATATACCCGCATTTGTATTACGACCGAATACAAATGCAACTGAGACAAAGATATTATACCTACTCAATATAATACTCGGATCCGGCTTAAACCAAAGCCGACCAGTATCATCTGCCCGAAAACTGACACGTGCGTAAACGCACGTGCATTTTCCGAACCCTGCCATAAAACCATACGGCCTCTACAACGTTTCGCCCGAACTTGGGAAACTGTCTGTGGGGGACTCTAATGACTCGTCAGTACCCTGGCAGTGGGTTTAACCACAAACCGTCAGCGGCACTAGCAATACGTAACGGCTGCCCACGGACTGACCTCAAGGGAGGCTGATGAGCACACTCAAGGGAGGCCGATGAGCGAACTCATCCAGAAACCCTACTGAGCCTAACAGTGACAATGTATATACATTCCGGTCCGTTCGTCAATGAGTATCGCATATCTGCCTAGGGGGCTAGCAACGTCAGACCCCCAATAGCAGTATAAGTTGTGTCGGAGTGAAGCCCAATAACACCCTGAGATACTACTGGAGTACCTACCAGTAAATCTCCTACCATGGCCATGGATTTGTGTAATGGCTCTCCTAGACACAGCACGATCTCGCCCCCAATACCGGGAGAGACGAATCCCCTGCCGATCCGCTCACGTGCCTCCATATGGCTCGGGACTGTACCCAAAAGCTACCTGTTTGCACGACTCCTTTGAGCCGTGGTAGGGTAGAAATCAAAGCACAGTGGGAACTCACACGAGACAAATGACGACCTCAGGTCGATGAACTAACCTGTACACATGTCACCAGGGAACTGCTATCTGACGGTAGATATAATACTAACTAGCAGATTCCCGGCGAGTCCTGTCCGGTGTACTCATAACCCAATGAGCACCTGTATACATCTTAGGTGATCCAACTGACACCAGTGGCTTGTGAGACCGGCCACCGCCCCTCGTCGGGGTCTCGACTGTACACACTAGTCTACTCCGGAGTATCGATGCCCTGTCTCGAAACTCCCACGACTAGGGACCACAATTAAGGATATGCATATAAACTACCCAACTCTCACGTATATGATCGCCATCATACTGTTGGTAGTAAAGCAAGATCCTAAGGGCTCTATCAAAGTGTAACATGCAATCAGTCACCTGAACATGTACACGACTGATAAAGGCAAACCAGATAGCATACTATCATCTCGAGTAAGACTGTCTTACCGGTATAGGTCCTCCGCAATCATTGCAATCACGTACCTGCGATCCAATAATTGACTATGAGGGCACTATCTCCAACAGGTTCACAGTCGGGAGCATGGTCCCGAAGAAAAGTCCGGTAATGGCCTGAGTGACTTGTCCTATTAGCATGGTGAAGATGGAGGCCGTGTTGGGCCCATACATCAATCCTCCAGCTGGGACGGAGTGGGAGTCGCTGTTGCATGAGGTGCAGTGGGAATCCATTGATTTCTGCACATGAGCAAACACCAAGTTTTAGTACCTCGAAACCAGAGGCAATCATGAATATAGCGAACCATGATTTTTTTCGCGATCATGACACACGAAATATGGAGTGAAAAAAGGAAGAGGTCCTACCAGGCATGTCAGAATCTGTTTACCGCTGAAAATAAAGACGAACTGAGATTGAACATCTTGCCGGAATTTAGGGACAGATGCTATTTGGATATATCCATCCACCTCTCCGAAAATACCAAGTTGATTTATGGCACCGTATATCGAAGGTTTGGACAGATGCGACCGTTGTAGTAGACTTTATCGGATTCCCCTTCGTCTATGAGGGGGTTTTGATTATGGGGACGCTCTTCCCTGCAGGCGCAAGCCCCTGCAGTTAATTACGCTATCGCGTTGCGATAACCACTTTCTCCTACTCCGGTAGTTCACTTCGTGTCGTGTGTTTTGTTTGTTATGGTTGCCTGTGGATTGTATATGGAGACTACTTTATGTCGTTGCCCGTAGGACGTGGATTAATCCAAATCCGTATATTTTAGATTTGGGTTTGAACTTAGGTTGTATGTATTCCCTCAGTTCAAGGATATTTTGTTTCATTTAAGAACCGTTAATCTGCTTTTAGATTAAGATCAACTTAAATAATTGAGCATTTGGGCTCAATTTATTTTAACTAAGGATACATTGGTCTTATTTGAGACTAAGATCAACTTACCAACATTTTTAGGATCATTTAGTTTTATTAAGATCCAACAACAGAGCATTTGGGCTTAGCTGCAAGCAATTTTAGAGTGACTTAGCCAATTTGGGCTCAGTCTGCTCAGTCTTGGGCTTTCTCCCTTTATTTAGAAGTGCTAAGAACTTATTTGCAGCTCTGGCGCTCACGTGGGAAGCACGTGGGGCGCTTAGATATGGGCACTACCCAATCAGTGCTAAGCACTTAGTCATTCTGACTATATATATTGCTAAGCACTTTTATACAGCACTCACGTGTATTATATGTGAGGCGCTAAGCATTTGTTTTTGAGTGCTCATGTGTGTTTCATGTAGAGCGCCGAGCTTATATTTTTGGGCGCTCACGTGGGAAGCACGTGAGACGCTGAATGTTTTGTTTTAAAGATTTTAATCTCTATTAATATTTTCTGAAAAAGTTTTAACTTCTGTTAATGGCATTTTGACCATTGATGATCACCAAGATTTCTGTTTTGAAGATCTGGCATCGGTTTTATTGGAGAACTAAGTTCTTCTGTTCTTTTTGTAAGAACTAAGTTCTTTATGTAGGGTTAAACCCTGTTTGCAGAGGAATTAAATTCCTAGAACATATGTCTTTTCTCTCTGTTCTTTTTATCTATTTATTTCCCCTAAATTTTGAGTTTGAAGAACACGATCTCCCTGATGAGAATTAAATTCTCAACTTGTGGGGAGATCTGTCTTATAGATCTCAGATTCAGAGAAAGAACTAAGTTCTTTTAATGAAGGGTTAAACCCTTATTTTACTTATGCCTGGCAAAGGGGATATGTTTTATCTTTTCTTTTTCGTTACTTAGGGTTGGAGAGAACGAGGAAATCTTCTTTGAAGGAGAATTAAATTCTCAGTTTTTTAGAAAACTTATGGGGTTGATTCTTCTCTTTTTTGACACTTAAAGTCTCAGGTTCTTTATATAGAGAAGGCAAATTGTTAATTAGCTTGAGAAAATCTCTCATTTGAGATATACTAATTGATTTAATTGTCCTCTAAGATTATTTGGGGGATTTTATCCACCGTTGGATTTTTGATTCAGAGAATTTCTGTTTCACATAATATATATTCTTGTTTTGAACAAGATTAGAGATATATTTTCCCATATATAGAATTTAATTCTATCAAACGATGATTTTTAATCACCATTGGATTTTTAATTCAAGGGTTCGGAGTATATCTTTCTCATTTGGAAAGATTAGGAAAATATTTTTCCAAATTAGAATTTGATTCTAATATTGGATCTTTGATTCAGCAGAGAATATCTTTCTCATTTAGAAAGATTGGGGGTATATTTTGCACTAAGAGAATTTAATTCTATATTTGATAATTTTTAATCACTATTGGATTTTTAATCCAACGGTTTTTTGTTTAACAGAGAATATTTTTCTTATTTAGAAAGAATATTATTCCATATCAGACTTTAATTCTGGTACTGGATCTTTGATCCAACAGCTCTCTGTTTAACAGAGAATATTTTTCTCATTTTAGAAAGATCGGGGGAAGTATTTTATCTAAAGTAGAATTCAATTTTATATAGAATTTAATTCTGTCTGAAGCCAGTGCTTCAAAAGTTGTGTTCTCACGTGTTTAACATGTGACCCCAGTGTGGGTTTTAACCTGCTTATATTTAGCACTCATATCCTTTGCATATGAGCGCTCGCGTGTTTAACACGTGAGGCTAGTTTGTCCCCTTTTGGTTACTTATTTACAACGCTTATATGCTTTGCATATAAGCGTTGAGGCATGTTTGGTCTTTAGTTATTTGTTTTCAACGATTATATGCTTTGCATATAAGCGCTCACGTGTTTAACACGTGAGGCCAAGCTACGGGAATTCTTTTCCTTTTTCTTTTCTTCCCCTTTTTATAAGGGAACGGTCCGGTCTTTTCGTCAAAGAGTATCGCATTCCGGTTCTGGAGGGTTGGAACTGTCAGACCTGCAATAATCCAATAAGTCATGCTAATATCGAAATCATAACCAAAAGAGATAAAACTGATAACACTTATTAGTTTATCTCACTTGTTGTGGCATAGACTTATAGTTATAGTTATGTCTTGCACCGCGCGTTATCAACTTCGTATACCGGGAGAGACGAATTCTCTTGACCGCTCACTGCCTCTATGTGCTTCGGGACTATACCCAACTAAAATCTGTTTTCTCGTCTCCTTTGAGCAGTGGTAGGGTAGTGATCAAAATATAGTGGGAACACACACAAGACACCGTGGTGATCTCAGGTCGAGAGACTATCATGTACTATCAGCACCATAGAACTGCCACCTGACATTGGTATAATACCATCTAGGAGTTCTCGATGGGTCCGTCCAATGAAACTTATACTCTTATGAGCACCTGAATACAATCATCGGTGTCAAATACCAATAGCTGTGGGATCAGCTATCTCCCTCCAACCGGATAAGGAAACGTACACAGTAGTCTAAACTGAAGTACTGATGCCCAGTCTCGATACTCCTACGATTAGGAACATTTAAGGATGTGCTTATGAACTACCCAGGTTCCACTAGTATGATCCCTATCATTAATCCTGTCGGGACCCTGTTCTTGCTCATGGAACAAAGTGCCACACGGAACAAAGTGTCACGCCAATTGTCATGCCAAGGAGGTGGGGGCCACCTTTTGAATCCGTGGGGGCCACCTCTTGAGTCCGTGGGACCTACTGTAGAACAATGGGGAGTTTTCGGAACACATTCCAAAAGAGAACCGAACTGCATTATAAATATAATGATACCACCCTCAATTACATAGGCGCCTTTTAAGTGAACCAGTACTACAGGAGCTTGAGAACTCCATAGTTAAGCATGCTCGGACCAGGGAAGTCCTGGGATGGATGACCTCATGGGAAGTGGCCCCTGGTCGGGTCCGGTTTGCTCTGAAGGGAAAAACCGTGCGGTTTCGGCCAAAGCGGACAATACCATCTGTATTAGGACGTAGGGCATTACATTTATGGTTGCCCATGTAGGTCCCTGAGTAGTAGGTATGTAGTTCAAGGACAAACCATTGTTCAAAGATGGGGAGAATGTCCGGACCCGGTTCTTGCTCACGGAATAAAGTGTCACACGGAACAAAATGCCACGCCAATTGTCAAGCCAAGGGGGCGGGGGCCACCTCTTGAGTCCGTGAGACCCACTGTAGAACAATGGGGATTTTTTGGAACACATTCCGAAAGAGGACCGAACTGCATTATAAATGTAATGATACCACCCTCAATTACAGAGGCACCTTTTAAGTGAACCAGCACTATATGAGCTTAAGAGCTCCATAGTTAAGCGTGCTCGTGCCAAGGAAGTCCTGAGATGGGTGAACCCCTGGGAAGTCCCTAGTCGGGTCCGGTTCGCTCTAAAGGGCAAAATCGTGTGGCTTCGGCCAAAGCGGACAATACCATATGTATTGGGACGTGGGGCATTTACAATATTGGTGATGGTTAATGTTTGAAATTTCTCACATCGGTAAAATAATATTGCAGTCTCCCCAAAAAGCTTTCTTTTAGATAATGTTCTGGATACACTATAGCAACATTCAGGATCAACTTGCGAATGTCCTCACAAAAGCATTTGGACGCATACACTTTCTTAAACTTCGATCCAAGATCGGAGTCTTCAACGGAGCCCTAATCTCACGAGGGCGTATTAGCGACACAGGCCAAAATCAACAGTAGAAGTCTGAAGACAGTATTGCAGACATGTTCTATACATCTGCCAAAATAGCAGAGCTTGGCCAGAAGTCCGATGAAAGTGTTACAAATTGGAGTGGTGATTTCTTTAGCTCCTTCCATGAAAAACTTTTTCAGGAGAACGACAATGTGGTGATGTTGGGATATAGATGCACCTGTATCTTCCTTTTTCAGATGGCGTTCATAGTCTATGAGTTTGTTATAGAGCCTGTCGAAAATGATGGAGTTATCATGAACTCAGATGGTAGCTACGAATTTTTTGAATTCAGGTCCGAGACCAGCGAGGATATGGAGAACAAGGGCATCTTCAGGAAGAACGTGATCGGCGAGAGCAAGATCGTCGGCGATAGATCACATATCTTGTAGGTACTCGCTTATAGATTGTGAGCCGTGTTAATTGTTGATGAGGTGTTCTTTCAGCGACATAACTCGTGAGCGAGATTTGTTTGCAAGAAGAATAACAAGTTGATCCTATACTTCATTGGATGAGGAAACATATAAGATATGAGGCTGGATTGTCTCAACACAACTGTCGAGGATAGTGTTCAGGATGAGTTGATCCTGACGGTACTATTGATGGTAGTCTGGATTTTCAACACGCTTGGTGTTGTCGTTGACGTCAGTGATAGTTCTAGGAGGAGAAGATTTGGGGCCGTCGATATGACCAAGAAGATTATAGCCGATTAACGCCAATTGAATTTGGGATCTCCACATAGTGAAATTTGTGTGGAAAAGTTTTGTTGGAAAAGGGAATTTGGAGATGGTGATTGAGTTTTGAGAGAAAGCCATGAATCAAAATTGAGCTTTTAATCACATGGCTCTAATACCATATCAAAACTTGAAGAAGATAGTTTTTAGGGTTTTCAACTTGGTAATTGTATGTATGTATGTGTGTGCGTGTGTGTGTGTAAATATAATCTTGCCATAAAAATCAAATAAAATCTTTCCTAAACTTATAATAAAATCAATTTGGAAGTTATGAAAAGATTGGTGTGATTAAGATCCGCAACAGCCGCACTTGCGGTGGTCAGACGTCTGTAGCACATTGTTTAGATGTTTGATTGATAACCGCTACTTTGGTGGTTTTATAGCCAAACGTCCGGACCTTCTTCTTCAGACGTCTGACCCCGCTCTGTTGTTTGGTAGACATAACACAGACGTTTGTAACACCTTCTTCGGACGTATGGATACGCTCTACTATTTTGGCAGACGTATGGAAGACGTGTGCAATACCGTCTTCAGATATCTGTTGTTGTTTTTGACCTTTGTTGCTAATACGGAGCATCGATGGGCATGCTACCGGTAAAATTATTGTTGAAATGTGAGATTTATGATTTAATATATTTCAAAATAATGTCAAATAATGTGATTTATGAAATTGTGTTAAATTTGAGTTTCAATGTTGAATGATATGATGGGTGCATTGGTGTGATCCGCTGAATCTTAGAATGTTATTATATCTTCAGCCATGTATTTTGATTAAAGATTACTGAATCCTATAGTTGGTGAATTAAATTTCTTCTCATTTGATGTAAGCAAGTTAGCCAAATTAAATATCTCGAGGTGAGAGGCGGAATCTCTCTCAGATGTTGTTCTCTATCGATCTTACGGTCTGCGGGACTGCAACGGTTGATATTTAAGATGAAAGTTGAGCGTGTGGATCTCAATGAGTTGTTGGTTATTATTGACGCCGAGCTAACTGCAAGGGAAGTCCCGGTGGGAAACCACCGTAAGACCCTATGACGATCAAGTAAGTTCCGATGAATATTGAGACAAAATAGCGGCGTGTTGGAGTGAGTTTCCTATACCTGAGTCGTCTGTAAGAGGGGTTTATATATCGGTCGTATGGAGCGAGCCGATACGAGATTCTCGCTATCATCTATGCCCCTGCGTTATGTTTACGTTGATGGCGGGATACGCCCATTAACGGCGAGATACGCTGGCGTGGGATGCGAGATGTGGAGCGGCAGAGATCTCGTCGTGACAAGATATACGGAGTCGTTATGGGGCTGCTCGGACCCTGTGCTTCTGGCCAAATAAGGACACTGAGGAATTTCAGATATAGGATGGCTCGGAGACAAACGAGTGAGCTGAGGAGTCTCAGCTATAGAATAGCTCGGAGACAAGCTATTGGCTGGCGGCCAGCCGAAAGGGGAACGTACTCCGGAGAAATCTTCTAAAAGGTCGGACGCAACCTCGGAGGCGAGACGCCGAGGAATGTCCTAAATGCACCATACTTATTCCCTCTCCGCAGCCCTAAGGAATCTAGTGGGATTACGTAGACGACTTGTCATCTGCTGCATATCATGATATGAGGAATTCCCACACTTATGAGTATCATCACAGTGAGTTTGTACCATACAATTTAGATTCGTATATATGAAAATAATAATGCATTTTAGTTTTAATTTACTTGATGACTTATCAACTTATCCTTTCTTATAAGCCTCACAAAATTTTATGCAAGTCCAAATTAACGTAATGGCTAGCTATTTACTTTTTATACTCGCTTCCATCCAATTTATTTGTCGAATTTTGAACTTTCACAACTATTAAAAAAATTTAGAATTCAGACAAGTTAATAAAAGTATGATGCAAAAAGAGCAATACTTTACCTACCGGTTGAAATCTTGCCACCATCTACAAAAGAGACAAAATGGTGGGACACACAACACCTAAATACTAGTGCCAAACAAATGGCCCCATAGTATTTGTCTCTTGGATAGATTGTGGTAGGATTTCAAGCCCAGTAGGTCAAGCATTTTCCATGTAGAAACTCCATTTTAACTCTATTAAATGTTCATATATGGAGGATAGCATGGGTTTAATTGAGGGTTAGCTTAGATATGAATAATTAAAAGTGCATTGATAATTTAAATGGATAAATATTTTGAAAAAAAAGTTCAAAAATGTACAAATAAATTGGAGCTTAGGGAGCAATTGTCTAGCTACTTATAATTGCATTAATCATTTTAGGTTCATGGCAAGCTATCTAGCGCCATACATCCTTTAAATTAAAAGAAAGCATTTATAACAATGAGTCATAGCTCTGCTGTTATGGGCACTTCTTATCATGGGAAGAGTGCGGAATTCGAGCCTCTAGAGCCCCCTGGGCAAGAGGACATAAATTAACGTTTTCGGGACAAATTTGCGTGGATGTGTCTGTGCTTTGTGTGCATAGGATATATCTTGCTGACCAATGTAAATAAAAAGAGCACTTACTAAAAATTCCAAAAATGCTATACTTGGCGCATATGTTGCACACATTAATCACAACTAGTCTCCATATGCTGTAAACCCAAACGGTAAAAAGAAAAAGAAAAGGAGAAAAAAAAAAACCAAACCCAATAGAGTTTGTCCTTTATTTTTGAAATAAAATTGTCGTATATCTTTGTCACAGCATAGAGTTTATTTCTTATATTGATCAAAAAGTCAACTTTTCATTCCTTTTTTGATTATCGACATCGTCTATCTTGATCGTCATGGTCTCAAGCATAGGTATGCCAATATTCATGTGATTTTGATACTCCTTAACTGCTGGTTAGGATATGAAAAATATTATATTATCGGTAAACCGTTAAGTTTGGACCCATTTTATACAAATACAAGAAGTATTGAAATCACATGATTATTTTGTGTGTGGATAGCTTATAAGATGTCGATCAAGATAAACAACGCCGATCAGAAGTAGAGAGATCACTGATCTTTTGATCGAGTAGGAGAGGGAAAATTCATTTTCCATAAGAAGGAGGGGCAAAAATAGAATTTCCATATCTTTACTGTTATAACCAGAAGTTCATGTCATTAACCAACAAATAAAAAATATAAAAATACTAGTCACGTCGTAATCTTATCATCAAACTTACTATTTAAGCTGTTAAGATGCTACTCGTCTAAATGAGGGTCAACAGTTGGAATGTTAGCAAGCAGCTGTCATTAACTATTCCATTAATTGAAATTTGAAAAACGTAGCCTGCATTAATTATTTAGACACCTTGCTTTCATTAATTTATAGACACCAATGCATCACATCTTGTTCCTGCAGCCTAATTTGCTCGTCACAAACTGCTATAAATTTTCATCTCTTGACTTCATATCATCACCAATCACCAAAATCAACCATGGCTTGCTCAGAGGTGAAAGTAGTGAAGATGGATTGTGAACCAAAGACCGGAGTTTCTTTTCCTGTTAAGCTTGACGACGGCAAAGAGCTCAACTCCATTGGATTGAGAACGAAGAGACTTTTCGTTCTCAATATCAAAGCCTTCGCCTTCGGTAAGTATATTCTATCAACGATATGTGAATCTTCCTTTCACTGTACCAAAACATCAAAGTCATGATACGAGTTGATGATTTTATTATATTTTAACACGTCTCCATATGTCGAAAGCCCTTTTGGGCCAAAATAGGAGCCTCTGTGCCACCATATTTTTACCTTAAATAAATATATATTTAATACACGCTTTATGAGGAGTTGAAAGCCCTTTTGGGCCAAAATAGGAGCTTTTGTGCCACCATATTTTTAACTCTGGGTTGCTCCGACACTGTCTGAATGTCCGCTCTACTGTACAAAAACTCTCAAGTTATTATGAGTATTGAAAGATTCATATTTGTATTCTAATACAACATAGACCTGTCGGCGAAAGTTAGGCAGACCTGTCGGTGATATTTATCCGATTACCATGTACCGATGTTTAGCTTAAGGGTTATCTGAAATGGGTGTCAATGTAAAGCTTTTGAGTTGATGAGGTATCAATAGAATTATCCAAGTCCATGTTTTCGGTTTTTCATCTCCGCAGTCGGTGATAGTTCGACCGAGGTATCACTGACGGAGTTCTGTCATCGGCAACACCCATTCCTGCAGTATTATGTAGCAATAGTAGTGCTCAACTTTACTGATTTCTAATAAGTTTGACTGCTAAACTTAAGTTCGCTTGGAATGACTTGAAGCATTTTAGGGATGAAAGCCCGTTGGTGAAAATTTGTTGAACATTTTCGACGGATCCTTGCCTCTGGGGGTTCCCTTCTGCAATTTTGTGGCATTGTGCGGCAGCAGCAGTGTTCTATTTTTGACTTACAAGATTATTTGCATTTGCGAAGGATAGATTAACAAACTAATTGATTTCTCAATTAAATAGCTATACTAATCTTAATTTGCAACCATTGTGACAAATAGGGATGTATGCTGACAATGCTAAAATGAAGGAGTTTCTCAAGGCAAAATTTGGAAAAGCACCACCAAATCCTACCAAGGAACTATACGATGCAGTGATTAACAGCGACGTTGGAATGGTTCTAAAGGTGGTTATTGTTTTCGGCGGTCTCTCTTCGGTCATGATTAGAAAGAAATTTGAAGAAGAGATCACGGAATCGATGAAGAAGATCAACAGAGGCCAAAAGGATGAAGAGCTCATAAAAATGTAAGATTTTTTGTTTTGTTTTTGAAACAAGTGTTTGCTAATACAGTACTAATTTGATGCTTAATTGCAGGGCCATGGGAGATGCAAAGGATAACATAAAGGTGCCGAATGGGTCAGTCATTGAGGTTACTAGGTTCCCAAATTACATCCTTCAATTCAAAGGTATAGATTTTAGTCTAAATTTCAATTTGCTGCCATGAGCTTTGGGTATTTTTCATGAGTGGTATCCTGAACTTTTAGAATGATGGATTGCTATTATGATATTTCCAATTTCATTAATTTATATAAAAGGGTAGTATATTTTAACCAAAAAAGTTAATTCCTTTTTTTTTGTTGATTGATATAAAACAGCAGTGTAGTCATTTTCTATTTTTCCGTTAACGTCATTATGATAGTTTTGCAATACTTTGAAATTTCATGGCAGCAATATCCATCATTTTAAAAGTTTAGGACATCATTGGTGGAAAATGCCCAAAGTTCATGGTAGACTACCAAGTTGAAATTTATAGATTTTAATATGATCAAACGACCATAAATTTCATTGTTTAGATGCTTAATTAACTGCTAGTTTGTAACTTAACCATTGGATTTTGTTAATTAATGGATGCAGGGAATGATGAGGTAGTAAGCAAGGTGGAGAGTGAGCTGCTTTGTAGATCCTACTTGAACTTGTACCTTGGAGATGATCCATATGATGAAGAAGCCAAAGAAAGATTTGGCAGATCCCTCCTTTCTCTTTTCTAATCTTATTATATTAATGTATGCATCTAATAAATAATACAGAAATATAATCGTCTCTTTCTCTTCGTAAGTAGACGGTTATGTAATCTGATACAAACATGTTCGAGCTTGGATTCGTTTCTTCAAGCTAGGTATGATTGTTCATCCTATATCGGTACTATGCAGCGAAAAGCTCTATTTAAGAACTGTTTGAGTGAGTGTTATTCCTTTCAAAAAATTACAGAAAACTTATAATGATGTTGTTATTATTTGCTTTCATATTTTTAAAAGTGCTATTGTAGTTGTGAAGGTGTCTTGTATATCGAGATTGCATAAAGTTGAGCGGCTCATGCTTATCATGAGCCGTCTCATACACCTAAAGAATAAAGATGATTCAAGATATTCTATGAGCCGTCTCAACAAGGGATGTGCGATCTCAACGAAAGGCTGAGCCGTTTCATAGAGACAGAGAACTCAGCATGTTTTGAGCCGGCTCAAGAAGATTTTGAGCCGGCTCAAGGAGTTTGTTGCAGTTCGGTTGCGGGAATCAGTTTTTGAGTTTATCTCAAAAATAAGGTTGGGGTGACAGTTTCGTAATTAAGTATATTCTTATTATATATCTGATTTGTAATTAGTATAAACAGGAATGTAGGGTTAAAGTTGAAGTAAGGTTTGATCATAAAATTAAAAGGAGACGTAACGACGGCTCCGTAAGGATTCGTGGCTTCATAAAGAGAACTTGAGCAAAAAGAAGGAGACCTCGTTGGAGATCAATAAGAAGTGGGTTTTTGTACCTCATATAAGGGTTTTCTTTTTTTTTCTGTTAAAGTAATTCTTCCGTTATTTCCAAATCGCTTTCTTGTGTAATTTGATTTTAAATTATTTCTATTTATTATTCGTCGAAAGGAATCTTTTAAGATCCATCAGGCTTTCGTGTATGCAACAAATATTGGTATCGAAGCCCTTTCTTTGGTTTTTCGATCTAAGTTTACAGTGGATGATGATGCTTGTGTTCACTCCCCATCTTCTTAGATTGTGATTCTATTGAATTGGTTCATAAGGATTCGAGAGAAAGGTTTTTGTTTCGGAATTAAGGATGACGGATAATAAGGTCAATAGCACCAAGTTCGAGGTGGAGCAATTCAATGAGAAAGAGAACTTTTCGATATAGCAGAGAAGAGTTAAAGCACTTGTTCACACCAATTTTGACGTGAAAATATGTTAGGTGCGCACCTATCATAAAAGGGTAAGAGCACTTGCGCAAGCATATCAAGTGCGCACATGAAAAGCAACTTTGATGATGTGCGCAACAGTATACATGCACATGTGTAAACTGAGGCATGAGACATGCTTCACAACATGATATACATATGTGCATATTCTTGCAATACGCAACGAAGCACGCGCTTCTGATAAAGAAGAAAAATCATCTTTGTTAATTTAAAAATATATTTTTTGAACAAAAAGATTGACATGGTGTCTAATCCAAGGGTGCATGCGCGTACTAAATTGATAGATTTTTTTGTTAGGGATTTACCCTAATAAACCCATCTCTTATAAAAAGGAGCCCCCTTCAAAAAAAAAGGAGAGATACAGAGACTTTTATATCAGCCGCCATCAAAATAAAGTGTGCACTTTTTCAACCGAGAAGATTTTCTTCATCTTCTTCCTTCCTCGGCAAAACCCTAGAAAAGCTAGGTAAATAAAAAAGAAAAAACTTATCTTCTCTATGTTAAAAAGCTTCGGCTTTATGATAAAATCGTTTGCTAATTTTTGAATCCATCGATTCATTAAACAAGATCAAAAGATCTTATGGCTGGTCTCTCTTCATGATAAAAGTTTCGACTTTTTATGAGAGATCGATCATGAGATCTAAGACTTGAAGAAAAAACCCCTTAAAAAATAAAATAAGTGTTTCGACACATAAAAGATAGAATCTTTCGCTTTTCTTGAGTTTCGACTTTTTATGAAAAACATAAACCTTCATAAAATATTGATGCGCACCATAGAGGCACCCAAAAATCAATGCACATAAACTTATGTTTCTTTTTGAAAGCCAAAACTTTCTGTTTAACCATGCGCACCCAACCCTAGGGAGCACTTAGTAGAAAATCTCCTATACAGACTTACGCATCACGTGATATGCATGTGTGCGCATGGGGGAAAATCATGTCCCTGAAGATGTGTGCATCACGTGATATGCACGTGTGCACATGGGAGAAAATCATGTCCCTGAAGATGTGCGCATCACATGAAATACACGTATGCGCAAATGAGAAATATTGACTTTTGAACAAACACGCATATATATATATATATATATACATACACACACACACATAGAAATATAGACTTATGGAGAGGTGCACAACTACGTGATATGCACATGCGCAACCTCCTGATTGCAAGCAAGTGTGCATCATATACAAAGTATGTGCGCACTTGGACAACAAGGTTTTGCTTGACTACTTAGTTAAAGTAAACCAAGTATAGAAGTATGTGCTTCTCATATATGATCTTATGATCAAACAGACAATTTTATCTAAGTTAATCTTAATCTAAACCAAGATTAACGATCCTTAATTCATATTTTCTAAGTTGACCTTAGTCTCAAATACGACTAACAGTCCTTAGTCAAAATCCTAAGTTGATCTTGGTCTTATATAAGACAAACGATCCTTAGATAAAATATAAGTTTGCCAAGAAGCCCATTTAGTAAATTGAAACATGTTCTCTTCCTTCATAAACGGGATTTGGTTTAAGGGTATATTTTTCCACATCTCTGATATATAGCGTTGTAATTCTTCAGCATTTTCAGAGAGGTGGCGGGTCCTAATAACCAACGAGTCCTTTTTCATCCCAATTTCTTGAAAGATATGAAATTTTATCAAGACAAGGAATGCCTTAACCTTAGATGCACACCCCATATTGATACACACCCCATTTGAAGCGCACCTCATACAGACGTACACACCATCAGATAAAAGAATAACAAGCCCAACTTTATGAAAGCATACATATATGTATATGTATATTTTTGGATGAAATATAAACTCCTTCAGATTGGATCGCACTCCAATATTGGGCGCATCCCATTTAGATGTTCACATCATGCGGTTCACTACGCGATATATATGTTGGATTTAGGTGTCCTCAAGTCAATTATTGTAATTGAAGGAGGACCTATACGAGAGAATAATCTTACTCGAGATAATAGTATGCTATCTGGTTTGCCTTTATCTTTCATGTGACGCGTTTTATTTACTATCACGTATCGTATAGACATGAGATAAAGCTCGAGTATTTTGCTTGACTACTACGATGATGATGGAGATCATACTAGTGGGGCCTGGGTAGTCGATAAGTACATCCTTAAATGTCCTTAGTCGTAAGAGTATCGAGACTGAGCATCGGTACTCCAGTTTAGACTAGTGTGTACGTTTCCTGACCCGGTTGCAGGGCGATAGCTGATCCTGCAGCTATTGGTGTTTGACATCGAGAACTGTATACATGTGCTCATTGGATTAGTTACACTGGACGGACTCACTGAGAACTCCTAGTTGGTGATATACTAATATCATATAGCAGTTCTCTTGGACCTGAGATAGCCATAGTGTCTCATGTGTGTTCCTACTATACTTAGATTTCTACCCTACCATGGCTCAAAAGAGTCGTGCAAACAGATTTTTGGTGGATATAGTCCTAAAGCACGTGGAGGTAGTGAGCGGTCGAGGGGATTCGTCTCACCCGGTATAGGGAGTTGATATCACGCCGTGCAGGACATGACTTCAACCATAAGTCGATGGCCATCGCAGTGGAGATAAACTAATAAGTGTTATCAGTTATATCTCCGGTTGGTTATGAGTCCTCTGTCGCACGACTTATCAAGTTATTGGGGTCTGACAGATTCCAAACTTTAGACCCGATATGCGATACTCTTAGGCGAAGAGACCGGATTGTATGGTGATGTCACTGATAGAATTTGCAGGGTTCGGATGAGCTTACCTGTTGATCTTCTTTCGTTCAATATCTGGGTAGTCATTACGAGCAGGTAGTACCGCTGGCTTACTTGTGGGCTATGGAAATGATCCTAATATACTGCCAGCGTATTGTCGAGTTTTTAGAGTCCCACACAGAGATTTCCCAGCATATGCAAAATGATTTGGGGCATGTATAGGGATACGTGCAGCAGTTCGATTAAACACGTGTATTTGATACACGTATCTTAATCGGGTGTTTATTGATATTAGCCGGTATATATATGATATATCCGGATTATTAAATCAAGTGTTGATTTAATAATTAAATGTATATTTATCTATTAATATTTATATATTAAATAATATCGTGCTCACTTTATTATTTTCTTCTCTTAATTAATATTTATATTTGATATAAATATTGTTTCATGTATGTTGATACATTAGAAATGGGTGTGTAAGAATCATATGGAAGATGAGAACACTTTTAAATAAGAATGAGTCATTGAAATTAAATGGTTGTAGACTTGATGAGGTGTTTTTACTTGGTGATTCATTTTTAATGACCCATTCTTGGAATTTCCCCCCACTTTTTAGCTATTCTCATCTTCATCTTCTTCTTGATTTCATCTCCTCCATGGTCATCTTTTCTTAATTTTCTTCAAGCGAGGAATGGAAAAAGAAAAGAGAAAAATTAAGTGAGCTAATTATTCTACATTTCCAACCAATCATCCTTAGCAAGTTTAATTAGTGGGTTGCTTCATTTTGATGAGATCAATTTGAGGCTAAACCTTGTGTTGAAGTTATCTTAAGGAGGATCATTTTCGCCGAGGAGATCATCGAACAAGTTTGTTCCCGGCTTTGTGGAGACTGGTCGGAGTACATGAGGGGTGGCTAACGCGCTACAAAAGTTGTAGCCCGCCAACTCTAGTTTTTTAGCTTACTAGTTTAGTATTTTGGTTTGATTCTTAGATTGGGTTTGCTAATACTCTCTAGATTTTTAAATTACCACTTCCACCGCATTTAAACCCTACTAGAGGAGCCTACCAACCCAACTGTTGTATCAGAGCCATACTAAAACACTACAACTTGTTTTGGAGACATTGGAATTCATGAAACCAAATTTTTCAAAATTAGTTTTAAATATTTGCATGAAAAGCTCTCATTTTTTGCTTGTACCGATGCCACCGGATTCTTGGTTCGGATCAAGAGTTTAGAGTAGGCTCATGATAACTCGAACCCACCCAATTTGAGCTCGATTCGGCCCTGATTCGGGGCCGAACCGAGGTTGATTCAGCCCCACATCGGAGGTTGAATTAGCCACTGGATCAGCCCTGATTTGGGGCTGTTCCTGGGCTGATTCAACCCTGTTGTAGGGCTGATCCCACCCCCGATTCAGCCCTGTTTCGGGGCTGAATCAAGGCTCATACAGTGTGGGGTTTTATGGGGTTATCGGGGTTCAAATTCGCCCAAAAATGAGGGGACTTTCATTACTAGGATGAACTTGTAATTCAGTTTTTGGAATTTCAAGTTTGTGATCTTGCGGTTTATGAATTCTAATGTCATGGTTCAAATCAACTAAATCAAAGTGATTGATTTAGTCGGCTCGAATATGGCTACAATAATGATATGGGTTGGTAAACGTCGCCTAATTGTTATATGATCAATTAGACAAGATTGCACATTTTTTATTCTGATTGTTGTTGATATATGTGTATGGCTTGGTTTCGGATTATCGCGAAATCAATAGCCCCCGTGCGGAAGTGTGATGATGCGATAAGTGTTATTTCCATTCATTCTTGTAGCCTATATGTATATTCATTTGTTCGGGACGAACTCCAACTTGTGACCGTCGTTTCCGCTATATGTATATTCTTTTTTGGAGTGAGCGAATGACTTGTGGTCGTCGTTATCGCGATATATTATTATTTGTCGGGACACGATCAGGTTGCGATCGTTGTCGCTGTTGTATTAATACAGGTTTAGCCCGCGGAGAACCTCACGGGCGGCCGGGTTCTAGATTGGAGCGGGTGGCCATCTCAAGGAGTTAAGATCGGATCGCTCGAGCCTAGGATAGGCGGGTTGCTTGCCGTGCTTGTAGGGGGTATATAATAGACCCACGGGGGAGTGCTCAAGTCATCGGATTCGAGAAAGTATAGGGTTGACCCCTCATGGTGATGATCTTGGGTTACCTCATTTCTTAGGTTGGCTGTAGCTTGCCGCACTTGTAGGGGTCTGGTTTTGGCTACGCACGGGCTATTTACGCGACCGGAGAATGTCACGTTTAATTTTATAGCTCGAATGAAAAACGGGATTCCTAGGTAATCTGACCATTCCGTCTCTGTATTTTTCTTTACTTGCTTGTGATGTGATTACCTGCATGTGACGATGTTTATCGTTTAGTTGTAATGATGATTATCTACCTATGATGATACATACATACATACATATACATACATACATACATACATACATATATATATATATATATATATATATATATATATATATATATATATATATATATATATATATATTTGCTATATACGTTTTGCACCCGCACTAGCCCTGCCCCGGCCCTGCCGTAAGTTAAGTAACCTTACGGTGAAGATCCGGGGCCCGTGGCGAATGCGGATGGCGTATATATGCATTCTATTTTCTTTACATACTTTTTATGTGATTGTGTGAAGAGATACTAAGTAATGAGATTATATAAATGATGGGATTGAATTGATTCGGATTAATGCAAAGATAATAAACCTAAAACACGTTATAGGGACCAAATATCAGATATTGTGGTGTTATAGTAGAATCTTTTTTTTTGCACAGAAGTATTCGGTTAGAAATATTCTACACCTCATTCCACGAGGAAAGAGCCTAGATCTCTTCACAGTGAATGACCTCTTTGGCAAAAGATTGTGTTACTATAAATTTTCAAATTGTATAACCATAGTCTTTTGCTTTGCACAGAGATATTCGGTTAGTTATATCCTGCATCTCATTCGATGAGGAAAGAGCCTTGATCCCTTCACAGAGAGTTCGCTCTTAAGAAAAAGTTTATGTTACTATAAATTTGCAAAACCGCTCGGTTCATACGATGAGATCAAGTTCATTACGTTAAAGTTTTTTATCAAAACCAGCCGTAGCCCTCTGTCATTTCAGAAAGTATAGTACTTAGTATTCATGTTGCGTTTGTTGACCACAGTTAAGACGAAGTGTGCGGTAGCTAAGTGATATATTTCTGCTTGCATATGATGCGATTAGTTAGGACAGTCGTACGATTTTGTTGACCATAGTTAAATATCATGCGGGTGGGTCCAAAATAGTCAGGTTGAACTTGATTAGCGACTTATGATTTGTAGACCATAGTTAAGGTGATAAGCCATTAGGGGTAAAAACTGATATCGGGAGTTTCAAGTGTTGAAACTTGTAATGAGATTGCATACCTTCTATGAAGTAGGGTGACTTGTTGAATTTAGTTAAGCTTACCATGACATGATAGTTTGGATCCCGATTCTCACTGTGAGTAATAGTTACTGTAGAAAGATTTTCTATTAATGATACCGGCTAGTTCTCCTTTTAAGCTTTGAAGAAGAATTCGACAAAACAGTGGGAGCCATCCTGATTAGATAAATATACCAATCTAATTTAAGTTAGAGTGCATGAAGAGTGTTTCTTTTCTCTCTCTAGCAGCGACCTAAGAATGACCTTAAACTAAAAACTCGTAAATCTAGTTAACCGAACCTTTTTTTTTACAATCAATGGTTTTGGAATGTCATGATTGCCCTATTTCACGACATAATTGCATATGTCCTTACCCCTCCCACTTTCCCTTTTTGCTTCCTCCAGAACACTCTGTATCCGATACAGAGATCCGTATTACTTGGAAGGCCATCGTGTAGTTTGATACGAACTTGAAAAATTGTTTCAGTCAAGAATGGTCGTAGGTTCTAGAGAAAGTGAATTGTATATGATACAATTCATTTGTCTCTCCTTTTCACCTTATCTTAAGTTTGAGAGTTATTTAAATAAGGAGAATATACCAGTTATGCTTGTTGGATAGTCTTCTTCCAATCTTAATGCTGGAGCTGAAAGGAAAGGTAAGAAGTAAACCAACTAGTATAAATCTGGTATACACAAGGTAAGAAAGAGAGATATCCAAAAGGGGTCGAAGTGAGCGGAAAGGAAAATGCAACTACTGTTATGATCCTGGGCAATGAAAGAAGAATTACTTAGAATACCCGGCCACCACTTGAAATATTTTGATATTTCATGTTTTTTATGTGATTGAAATCGAAAACTGTTTTCCAATTAATTCTGACTCCTGGATATATAGATACCAGATTAACGTCCCATATCTGTAAGTTGTTACAGAAGCAGAGAATGATTAGATTATTGGAAAGGTGATTTGTGTTAGTTATATATATGCCCTAGAGGGCATTGTTGTACATATGATGTTTATTATAGTGGATGTTTGAATATATATAGAGAGGACTTTCTTGCTCGACATGATAGTTTGCTATTTGGTTTCACTTTATCTTAACATGTTGACCTGTATTAGTTTACTGTCTTGCTCTCACATGTTGATAAAGCCCTTAGGATATGTACTCGACTACTGGGACTATGATGTGATCATACTAGTGGGACCAGGGTAGTCAATGAGTACATCCTATAACTGTTCCTAGTCGAGGGTGTATCGAGACAGGGCATCGATACACCAGAGTAGACTAGCGTATACGCATCTTGACCCATATGATGGGCGATGGATGATCCCATATCCATCGGTGTTTGACATCAAAGATGGTGTACGGATGCTCAGTGGAGACTGGGTACACTAAACGGACTCGTCGAGAACTCCTGGATGGTATTATACCTATCGTCAGATAGCAGTTCTCTAGTGACACTGGTACAGGTTAGTCTGTTGACCCGAGATCGTCATAGAGTCTTGTGTGATTCCTACTGTGCTTTGATTTCCACCTTACCACGTCCAAGAGGGCGTGCAAAACGGTGGCTTTTGGGTACAGTCCCGAGTCACATGGAGGCAATGAGCGATAGGAGGGGTTTTGTCTCTCCCGGTATAGGGAGATGTTGTGCTGTGTTCGATTGGCTATAACTGGAAGTCCCTGGCCAGGGCTGATATGGAGATTTACTGGTAAGAGTTATCAGTAGTTTCTCGACCCGTTATGAGCCTTACATCGACACGGCTTATCGGTTACTGGGGTTTGACGTTTACCACCCCTAGACTAGATATGCAACATATCAGACGAAGAGACCGGACTGTACAGTAGTGTTACTGAATGGATTCACAGGAGAATGTACAGGCTTGCTTGTTGATCTTCTGATCGCTCAATACCTGGGTGGCTGTTACGTTTAGCTGACCGCTTGCAGCTTGTGGGTGTTTGATATGATCATCACCTACTGCCAGAGTATTGACGATTCTTTAGAGTCTTACACAGAGATTTCCTGGCTCAGGAAAAACGGAGTAGGAGCACATATGTGATATGTGCGGCACCGAGAATAATACGATATTAGATACCGTATTCTATTCTCGCGATATATGATATCGGCCGGGTATATGTGATATAGCTGGGTCATCAGATCAAGTGTTGATTCGATGAATCGGTACATGTTATATTAGTCGGTTATATGCGATATAGTCGGATTGTCGGATCAAGTGTTGATTCGATAATTTAATGTATAATTATATAAGTGATATATTACATTACATTAACTAATATAAGCTCACTTTATTGATTCATTTTCTCACCGGATAATACATTGATATATATGCGATATATGTTAATTGTATTATTTTCTTCTGTTACAAAAATATATTATATGTGTGATATATAATATTGTAACAAGTTAGGGTTACAAATGCAACATGATTTGTGGAGTTTAAACTAGTTAGGGTTTGATTTGGGTTAGCTTTTTCATGAAGCTTCATGAAGCTTTCTTTTGTTTTTAGCTTAGATATTTTGTCTTGATATTTTGTGTAGATATTTCTTAACCCAACCCAACCCCTTTACCCTAGTTTATTCTCTACAAGGGTTAAGCCTTCATACTTAACCCATGTTTGGATTTGTAACCACAACAATTTATTCATTATTCATCACAAAAGGATTTTCTTCTTCTTCTTCTTCATTCTCTTGAAAGAAAATCTTAACTAGCTTTTCATTTTGTGATGATAAATGGTGAGAAATTGAAAATAAAATAGAGCTAAATTCCTAATTCATCATCCTCATCTATTCTAGCTACTTAGATTAGGGTGTTCACTTCTCTAATAAGTTGTTTAGTGAAGTGTAAGCTTGGGTTAAAGATTCTTCAAGGTAGATCATCTTCGAAAAGGAAGACTTCAAGCAAGTATGGATCATTCGGCTTGTGGAGCCTCTCAAGAGTCCGGAAGTTCATGGATCGCGGCGAAGGGACTACTACTCAGAGCTTATGAAGCGAAGGAACGGACTACAAAGGTTGTAATCCATCTCTCTTAGATGTAAAGTTGTTTACATGCTTTGTTAATCCTAATACTCTAGTTAAGATCTTGGTTAGGGTTTGTTTAGCACCCCAAAAATTTTAAAGTAGCATGTTTGATGCTTGCCAAAACCTTCACAAGCTGCTATGCTAACCCTACAGTGGTATCAGAGCCAAGCTAGAGCATTAGGTGACGTGTATACGAAGTTAAAAGTCCGATCGAACCCCGAAATATGATTTTGGACCCCCTCTCTGGAAAATTTTAAAATATTTGATTTTTTCCGTATTAAAAATACTCAGAAAAATAAGCAGGTGATTCTATGGATATCTGTGAAGTACGATTCCCTAAATCCATCAAGCCACCAGGGAACCGTGGACAAACCAAGCTATTGGCGGCGGTTCCGCGGCCGAACATGAGGATTCAGGGATCATACTTCAACAGGTGATCCGTAGGTATTACATTATTCTTCTGGGAATTTTTAATATTATTCAAGTGTTGAGTTTTAAGAATTCGTTGATTCGATCGGAAATTTTAACATCGTTTAGTTTTTCGGATAATTTAGAACGTGTTAAAAGGTTCGAACGGATATCAATAACTCACTTTTTCAACTGTCGGAAAACTTTCAAGTGTTGGATTTTTCCTGAGTTTAAAACTTTCGGGAAATCATGCAAGCGTATCTATGGACCCTCTAGAAGAATGTAACCTTAACTCGATTATGTGACCGTCAAAACCGCCACTGAACCCTAGGGTTTGTGGTAGTTTAGCGTTGCCACATGTGAGGCGTTGGTTTGACCCTTCTACGGCCGGTTCATTGGGGCTGTGACATGTTTTGGGATTTTTGAACTCCGCTCAAGTGTTAAGCTATTTGGGAAATCTTGGGTGTTTGATTATTCGATCGGAAAGTTTAACATTGTCTATTTATCTGGAATGTGATACAATATGTGGAATTTATATAGTTAGGCATGAAATGCGAAGTATGCGATATTTCGGATTTAAGATGTCTAAAGTGATTGTGGATTCCAAATGTTGCAGTTTTACACTTTCTTTTATGTGACCGTAAGTGTAGTATGTGGGGTATTGCCGGCTTCGTTGCTATACATCAACGACAATCGGGATACGCATACTTGCTTATGTATGTGTTGCTGTGATATGTTATATTGGATCGTCGTGTTCTGAATAGCCGGGGGTTTTATGTAAGATGAGGGTTTCTTTTTCATTCATGTAAAATTCATTGTATATAATATTCTTTTATTGGGGTACTTCCGGGTTGAGGATGATGTCACCATTGTATATTATTTACTTTTCCGCATTAGGATAGACCCGAAGAGGGGAGCACAAGTAACCGGGTTCTAGGGTCCAGTGGGAGGCCATCTCGAGGAGTCGAGACCGGGTATCCTAACCCTAGAATTGGCAGTGTTGCTTGCCGCTCTCGTAGGGGTCTAAGGATGTGGGTTTGGCTATTCATCGCGATCGTGGAATCCGTGTTTTATACAGGCTCGAAATAAAACACGGACGTCCTAGTATATCCAATATTTCATATATTATCTTCTGCTGCAATGTTCTGTGATGAGATCATATTACTGTCTGAGACGAATGCTTATACTATATATATATGATGATATATAAATATTACTGCTTTCGTTTCTTCTGTGATGCTTAGGAAGCATAATTGATGGGTTTTATTAATGAGATTAATAAAAGAAAAGAAATCTAAAAGATGTTGTAGAATCAAAACTTTATAAAAAGGGTAGCTACAATTATACCTTATTCGATGAGGAAAGAGCCGAGATCCCTTCACCGGGAGTGACCTCTTTAGCAAAACTGGAAGAAGCCACAAACTCGCGGTTTAGTTTTTGATTACTTCTATAGTTCTTACTTTGCATAGTGGTATATATGATATACCATGCACCTTATTCGATGAGGAAAGAGCCGAGATCCCTTCACTGGGAGTGACCTTTTTAGCGAAACTAGAAAAGCCTAAAAAACACTCCTTTTCAAAATCACTTGTTTCTATAACGATATCAAGCTCCTTACGCAATAGGTTTTTATAAAAAACCGTCGTAACCCTCCGTCATTTCAGATAAATAATATTTAGTATTCGTGCTACGTTTGTTGACTTAGTCAAGGCGTAGTGTACGGTAGCTAAATACTGTTTATCTGCTAAAGCATGAGATGCGATTGGATTAGGGTAGTCGTACGGCCTTGTTGACTTAGTCAAGGGTCGTACGGGTGGGTTTAATTCAATCAAGAAATGTACGGGTTGAACTTGACTTGCGATTTATGGTTTGTTGACTTAGTCAAGGTCATAAATCGCTAGGGGTAAAATAATTATCGGGAATTTCAAGTGTTGAAATTTGCAATGAGATTGCATAACTTCTATGGGATAGATGGATCCTGATACTCACTGCGAGTAAGAGTTACTCCTGGGAGAATTTTACACAGGACAATTAGCCGATCAAGTATGTGTCTAGAAAGGTGTTAACGGGTTAAGCCTATGGGAAAACGAGGTTTATTTTAATTAGGTCCGTGCGAAAGCACGGGGAACCTCCCTCAAAGTACCAACACTGATCTGGCTGAAAGATTGACGAACTTGTAAGGTGTAATTAATCCCGGCTAATCTTACCTTTTAGGGTTTGAAGGAAGATTTGATTAAAACAGTGGGAGCCATCCTGATTAGATAAGATAATAACCAATCTAATCTTGCAAGAGCGCACGCTAAAGTGTTTTTTTTCTCTCTCTCTCCAGGTAGCGACCATGTCAGGCCTTAATCAATATAATAATATGGATGTATTTACCGAACCCGCTTGTTATACTGAGTAGGGGAACGTTGGTCCCGTTCTTTCTTATAAATGTTATAAGACCGAGCAGGGAATAGGACAATATCTGAATTCTCACGCCGCCCAAACGAAGAATAAGTATGTTGATGCATCTTCTTCAGGTGTGTTAGTTACCGAGAACTGTTTCCCAGTTTACTCTACGTCCTGGGCATTAGATACCGGATCAGGATCCCACATATGCAATATATTGCAGGGGCTAAAGAAAGGTAGAGAACTGGGAATGGGTGATCATTCCGTAAGAGTAGAGAATGGTGCAAATGTTGCAGCCAAAGCAGTTGGCGAATATCACCTTGTATTACCAAGTGGTAATACATTGATTTTGAACGAATGCTATTATATACCGAACATGATATGCAACATTATATCAGTTTCTTTATTAAGTAAAGAAGTATATAATTTTGTAATACAGGATAATGTTATGAACATCTCCTAAATCATAAGTTGATTGGATCAGGCTCGTTAAATAATGGCATATACGTTCTAAATCAAAATACAGTTCTTAATATACAGAACACACACAAGAGGAAAAGTTCAGAAATGAACGAATCCTTCTTGTGGCATTGTAGACTTAGTCATATCAATGCGATACGACTGGCTAAGTTACATAAAGATGGTTATTTAAATACGTTTGAATTATCATCTTATGAAACTTGCCATTCATGTCTCAAAGATAAAATGACCAAAACCCCGTTTAGTGGACACGGAGAAAGAGTTACGGAACTCTTGGGACTAATACATAGTGATGTATGCGGTGCCATATCTACACATGCCAGGAATGGTTCTTCGTACTTTATTACATTCACCGGCGATCTCTCAAGATACGGACATGTGTTACTGTTGAAACACAAGTCTGAAACTTTTGAGAAATTCAGGGAATATAAACACGAAGTCGAGAACCAAACGGGTAAAAGTATTAAAATCCTTCGATCTGATCGAGGAGGAGAATACTTGAGTAATGAGTTCCTGGACTATCTAAAAGAGAATGGGATTCTCTCTCAGCTTACTCCTCCTTATACACCACAGCACAACGGTGTATCGGAGCGGAGGAATCGCACCCTATTAGATATGGTGCGCTCTATGATGAGCACTGCTGAGTTGCATATTTTCTTTTGGGGGTATGCGCTTGAGACAACCATATACCTATTGAATCTAGTTCCATCTAAATCTGTACCCACCACACCATATGGGATATGGAGTAGGAAGAGACAATATTTTAAACGAGTTAAGATATGGAGTTGTCCGGCCTATGTCAAAAGGCAATATCCGGACAAGCTCGAGGAACGATCAGTTCTTTGCAAGTTTGTGGGATATCCAAAGAATTTTCAAGGATATTTTTTCTACCACGCCGAGGAACAAAAGGTCTTTGTTGCTCAACATGCCACCTTTTTAGAAAAGGAATTTCTTGTAAAAGAAATTGGTGGCAAAGAGGTAGAGCTGGAAGAAGTTCCAATAACACAAACTGCAACTGAAGATTTAGTGGAATCAGAAGATTCAGTAGTTCCCGACGAACCTCAGCCTCTCCGCCGATCTAGTAGGGTTCCTCATCCACCTGAAAGATACTACGATTTTCTCCTAGATGGTGGAAGCGAGGATTGCATCATGGAAGATGATGACCCCACTAGCTTCGAGCAGGCCATCATGAGTGGTGACTCTGTGAAGTGGCTGGATGCAATGCGATCTGAAATGGAATCCATGTACACCAACAAAGTATGGACTTTGGAAGTTGCTCCTGAAGGGGTAAAACCCATTAGGAGCAACTGGATCTTTAAAAAGAAACTTGGTGTATATGGAAAAGTTGAGACTTTCAAAGCTAGACTTGTTGCAAAGGGTTTTCGTCAACGACCAGGTGTGGATTATGACGAAACCTTTTTTCCAGTGGCTATGCTTAAGTCCATCCGGATCCTACTTGCCATTGCTGCATACCATGACTACGAAATCTGGCAGATGGATGTTAAGACCGCCTTTCTAAATGGTGATTTAGAAGAGTGCGCGTACATGACTCAGCCAGAGGGCTTCGTTGATAATGGGAGCAGCGGAAAGGTGTGCAAGCTGCTTAAATCCATCTACAGGTTAAAGCAGGCATCGCGGAGTTGGAACATCTATTTTGATGTAGTAGTCAAAGAGTTTGACTTCATCAAAAACGTAGATGAACCTTGTATATACAAGAAGGTTGCAGAGAGTATGGTTGTCTTCCTCGTATTGTACGTGGATGACGTACTCTTGATAGGAAATGATGTTCCTATGCTGCACTAGGTCAAGCTCTTCTTATCACAAAGATTCTCAATGAAAGATCTAGGTGATGCCTCCTGCATTTTGGGAATTAAGATCTATAGAGATAGATCTAAACGGATACTGGGATTGTCCCACTCCAGGTACATTGATACCATACTAAAGAGGTTTAGTATGGAAGAATCCAAGCGTGGGAATCAACCCACGATCCTTGGACTCACTCTCTCCAGAGAGATGTCTTCCAAGACTAATTTGGAGAGAGCTCGCATGCAAGGGATACCCTGTGCTTCGGCAGTAGGCTCTATCATGTATGCGATGCTATGTACCAGACCCGATGTAGCATACTCACTAAGTGTAGTGAGTAGGTATCAAGCAGATCCTGGAGAGAGTCACTGGATAGCTATGAAGAACATTCTCAAGTACTTGAGAAGAACTAAGGAGATGTTCTTGGTGTATGGTAACGGAGAACTCCAGGTGGAGTCCTTTACCGATTCGAGCTTCCAAAGTGATAAGGACGACTCTAAGTCGCACTCGGGATTTGTCTTTACCCTCAATGGAGGGGCGGTGTGTTGGAAGAGTTCCAAACAGGAAACCGTTGCAGACTCGACGATGGAGGCTGAATACATCGCTGCCAACGATGCTGCCAAAGAGGCTGTCTGGAAGAAGTTCATCACTAAACTTGGTGTGGTTCCATCCATTGAGCATCTAATACCTTTGTATTGTGATAACAATGAAGCTGTGGCATTGGCCAAGGAACCCAGGTCCCATCAGAAGTCCAGACATATTCTGAGGCGGTATCACCTGATCCGGGAGATAGTTGATCGCCGGGAGATCGAGGTCAGGAGAGTTGATACGAAGGACAACACTGCGGATCCACTCACGAAGGCCATTCCCCAGACACAGTTTGAGAGACTTTTCGGGATGTTGGGTATGAGATACTACAACAGCTGGCCTTAGTGCAAGTGGGAGATTGTTAGTTATATATATATGCCCTAGAGGCCATTGTTGTACATATGATGTATATTATAGTGGATGCTTGGATATATATAGAGAGGACTTTCTTGCTCGACATGATAGTATGCTATTTGGTTTCACTTTGTCTTAACATGTTGACTTGTATTAGTTTACTGTCTTGCTCTCATATGTTGATAAAGCCTTTAGGATATGTACTCGACTACTGAGACTATGATGAGATCATACTACTGGGGCCAGAGTAGTCAACGAGCACATCCTATAACTGTTCCTAGTCGAGGGTGTATCGAGACAGGGCATCGATACACCAGAGTAGACTAGCGTATACGCATCTTGACCCATATGATGGGCGATGGATGATCCCATATCCATCGGTGTTTGACATCAAAGATGGTGTACGGGTGCTCAGTGGAGACTGGGTACACTGAACGGACTCGCCGAGAACTCCTGGATGGTATTATACCTATCGTCAGATAGCAGTTCTCTAGTGACACTGGTACAGGTTAGTCTGTAGACCCGAGATCGTCATAGAGTCTTGTGTGATTCCCACTGTGCTTTGATTTCCACCTTACCACGTCCAAGAGGGCATGCAAAACGGTGGCTTTTGGGTACAATCTCGAGTCACATGGAGGCAATGAGCGATAGGAGGGATTTCGTCTCTTCCGGTATAGGGAGTTGATGTTGTGCTGTGTTCGATTGGCTATAACTGGAAGTCCCTGGCCAGGGCTGATATGGAGATTTACTGGTAAGAGTTATCAGTAGTTTCTCGACCCGTTATGAGCCTTACATTGACACGACTTATCGGTTACTGGGGTCTGACGTTTACCACCTCTAGACTAGATATGCAACATATCAGACGAAGAGACCGGACTGTACGGTAGTGTTACCGAATGGATTCACAGGAGAATGTACAAGATTGCTTGTTGATCTTCTGATCGCTCAATACCTGGGTGGATGTTACGTTTAGCTGACCGCTTGCAGCTTGTGGGTGTTTGATATGGTCATCACCTACTGCCGGAGTATTGACGATTATTTAGAGTCCTACACAAAGGTTTCCTGGCTTAGGCAAAACGGAGTAGGAGCACATATGTGATATGTGCGGCACCGAGAATAATACGATATGAGATACCGTATTTTATTCTCGCGATATATGATATCGGCCGGGTATATGTGATATAGCCGGGTCATCGGATCAAGTGTTGATTCGATGAATCGGTACATGTTATATTAGTCGGTTATATGCGATATAGCCGGATTGTCGGATCAAGTGTTGATTCGATAATTTAATGTATAATTATATATGTGATATATTACATTACATTAACTAATATAAGCTCACTTTATTGATTCATTTTCTCACCGGATAATACATTGATATATATGCGATATATGTTAATTGTATTATTTTCTTTTGTTATAAAAATATATTATATATGTGATATATAATATTGTAACAAGTTAGGGTTACAAATGCAATATGATTTGTGGAGTTTAAACTAGTTAGGGTTTGATTTGGGTTAGCTTTTTCATGAAGCTTCATGAAGCTTTCTTTTGTTATTAGCTTAGATATTTTGTCTTGATATTTTGTGTAGATATTTCTTAACCCAACCCAAACCCTTTACCCTAGTTTATTCTCTACAAGGGTTAAGCCTTCATACTTAACCCATGGTTGGGTTTGTAACCACAATAATTAATTCATTATTCATCACAAAAGGATTTTCTTCTTCTTCTTCATTCTCTTGAAAGAAAACCTTGACTAGCATTTCATTTTGTGATGATAAATGGTGAGAAATTGAAAATAAAAGAGAGCTAAATTCCTACTTCATCATCCTCATCTATTCTAGCCACTTAGATTAGGGTGCTCACTTCTCTAATAAGTTGTTTCTTGAATTGTAAGCTTGGGTTAAAGATTCTTCAAGGTAAATCATCTTCGAAAAGGAAGACTTCAAGCAAGTATGGATCATTCGGCTTGTGGAGCCTCTCAAGAGTCCGGAAGTTCATGGATCGCGGCGAAGGAACTACTACTCGGAGCTTATGAAGTGAAGGAACGGACTATAAATGTTGTAATCCCTCTCTCTTAGATGTAAAGTTATTTACTTGCTTTGTTAATCCTAATACTCTAGTTAAGATCTTGGTTAGGGTTTGTTTAGCACCCCAAAAATTTTAAAGTAGCTTGTTTGATGCTTTCCAAAACCTTCACAAGGTGCTATGCTAACCCTACAATTTGATCTTCAATATCGGATGCTGTAGAAATTGTTGCTATTGAGAAAATCACATGGTTTTGTTTTTGGCAAACTTTTGGTTTTGAATATCTATTATTATGCACCAACTTTTAAAAATTGATATATCCGTCTCTTTATTTGATAAAGTAGGATATAAATTTTCAAAAATTATGTTATGAACATTTGCCTTTATCATTAGATGATTAGGTAAGGTGCATTGAATCACGGGATATACATTCTAAACCAAAATACAGTTTTCAAATTACAACATACAGAGTATGAATTAGTAAACTCATAGGACTTATACATAATGATGTATGTTATCCGGTGTCCGCACGGACAAAGGATTGGTGCTCATAGTTCGTTCCGTTTTATTATGAGTTCTCTGGTTTTAGACACACATTCTTGTTGAAATGCAAAGTCCAAAATTTTTGAGAAGTTCATAAGATATAGGAATAAAGTGGAGAACCAAACGTTGGAAGTACCAAGATTCTTTGAAGTGTTCGAAGATATGAATACTTATTCTAGGTATTTCGTAGTTATATTACCGAGAATTTGATTCTCTCTTAGATTACTCATCCATGGATGCGCTCCTTGATGACTAATGCTATAAGCCTTTTTCGATTAAGTGATGCACTAGAAATAGATGCATATAAATTGATACCGGTTCCAACTAAATCAGCGTCTCAAATTCTATATATGATATAGAATGGGTTTTCATATTAAGATTGTTAAGATGTTGAGTTGTCCGGCTTATGCTTAAAACCAGAACCCGGATAAACTCGAGGCACGTTTCAGTAATGGCAGTTTATGGGTTATCCCGGGCATTGATGAGGGGTTTTGTTAGCTATAGTGCCCTCAAGGCAATTATCATAGTCGCAGGTAGGTAGTTATGATGATTGAGGGAGGACCTATACCGGTAGAACAGTCTTACTCGAGATGATAGTATGCTATCTGGTTTGTCTTTATCATCATGTACATACTTTATGTGGCATTAAAGATCACTATTACATGTTGATAGAGCCCATAAGATTTATTCTTGACTACCAGCATTATGATTGCGATCATATACGTGAGAGCTGGGGGTCTATAAGCACAACCTTAAATGTCCCTAGTCGTCAGAGTATCGAGACTGGGCATCGATACTCCAGTGTAGATTAGTGTATACTGATCAAGACCTCAACGAGGCGTGGTGGCCAGGTCTTACAAGCCATTGGTGTTAGTTTGTTCACCTAAGATAGTATACAGGTGCTCATTGGGTTATGAGTACACTGGACGGACTCGCCGGGAACGTGCTAGTTGGTATTATACCTATTGTCAGATAGCAGTTTCTAGGTGACATGTGTACTGTAGGGTTCCTAGGCACACTCAAGAGGTTCCACAAGGCATCAACCATGCCAAACAAAAATTTTCCGGTGCCGAGAAACCCTAATATAGATCGTTAACTAGAAGTTAAGGCGAAAAGGCATGCAAGCAAACAACTTTGCTAATAAGTGAAAGGGATTACAACCTTTGTAGATCCGGTCCACCACTTCTTTAGCTCCGAGATGACGTCCCTCCGCTGCGATCATCGGGATCCCGGACTTTAGCAATGGTTTTGTCGGAGAAATGAGTGGGCTAGGTCGTTGACTTCGAGGCCGAAGATGATCTACGTCGGGGAGACTCAAACTCAAGCTATTCCTTCACTTGGTCAAAAACTTTGTGAAGAGAACACCCTATACTACATGGCAAGTGGTATAGGATGAAGAAATAGGAAGTGGGTTCACTTTAGAATTGGATTTCTCACTCTTTTTCCCATGGCACCATTGGACCTCTCAAGCTTTTGTGAGCTTGATGAAGATCAAGAAAAAGAAAAGAATCATATGAAAATAAAAGAATAATATGAATACTTATCCTTTTAATCATGGAACCATGGTTGAGTTAAGCCCTCATGCTTAACTCATGTAGAGAATTAACCATAGCATAAGGTTAAGGGTTGGGTTAGCTAATATTTTAACCAAATGACAAAGAGAGTTGACTTTGTCAATGATCATCAAGCTTCATGAAGCTTGATAATTTTGACCAAAGTCACACTCTTTTGTTATATGCTTAGGAAAATAGTAAACCCTAATCTAACCTTGATTTGGTTCAAGTCTCATACACACAACTTGTTTGTATCATCAAGCATGATACAAACATGTACACTTGCATATATCACATATAAACAATATGCACATTCAAGTGAGAAAATCAATCTTAAGTGAACCAATACTAGTTAATGTAAAGTAATATATCAAATATATAATTATACATTAAATCATTAAATCAACACTTGATTTAACGATCCGGTCATATCGCATATAACCGACTAATATCAATAGTAACAACTTATCGAATCAACACTTGATCCGATAACCCGGCTATATCGCATACAACCGATCAATGTCATAAATCGCGAGAATAGAATACAGTATCACATACTGGTATTATTCTCGGTCCCGCACATATCTCATATGCGCTCCTATTTCGTTTCGCTTGAGCCAGGAAACCCCTGTGTAGGACTCTAAAGACTCGTCAATACGCCGGCAGTAGGTGATGATCATATCAAACACCCACAAGCCGCAAGCGGTCTGCTAAACGAAACGACCACCCGGGTATTGAGCGATCAGAAGATCAACGAGCAAGCCCGCTCACACTCCTATGAATCCAACGAGTAACACTACCGTACAGTCCGGTCTGTTCGTCTGATATGTTGCATATCTCGTCTAGGGGTGGTAAACGTCAGACCCCAATAATTCGATAAGTCGTGTCGATATGAGGCTTATAACGGGTCGAGAAACTACTGGTAACACTTACCAGTAAATCCCTAAAGCAGCCTTGGCCAAGGAATTCCTGTTATAGCCAATCGAGCACAGCGCAACATCAACTCCCTATACCGGGAGAGACGAAACCCCTCCTATCGCTCATTGCCTCCATGTGATTCGGGACTGTACCTAAAATCCACCTTTTTGCACGCCCTCTTGGACATGGTATGATGGAAATCAAAGCACAGTGGGAATCACACAAGACTCTATGACGATCTCGGGTCTACAGACTAACCTGTACCAGTGTCACCAGAGAACTGCCATCTGACGTAAGGTATAATACCATCTGGGAGTTCTCGGCGAGTCCGTCCAGTATACCCAGTCTCCACTGAGCACCCGTATATCATCTCTGATGTCAAACACCAATGGATATGGGATCATCCATCGCCCATCTATATGGGTCGAGAAGCTACACGCTAGTCTACTCTGGTATATCGATGCCCCGTCTTGATACACCCACGACTAGGGGCTTTGAAGGATGTACTTATGGACTACCATGTCCCCACTAGTATGATCCGCATCATAGTCCAGGTAGTCAAGTACACATCCTAAGGGCTTTACCAACATGTAACAGAGAGACAATCAGTGTACACGTTAAGGTAAAGTGTAACCAGATAGCATACTATCATATCGAGCAAGAAAGTCATCCCTAGATATGTCCAAGCATCCACTACAATATACATCCTATATATAGTAATGGCCTCTAGGGCATACATATAACTAACAATCTCCCACTTGCACCAGGGCCATCTGATAGCAGTGGTTGTAGTATCTCATACTCAACCATCCCATAAAAGTCTCTCTCTAGGAAAAAGGCCTTTGTGAGTGGATCCGCCGTGTTGTCTTCTGAGTCTACTCTCCTAAGCTCGATCCCCTGGAGATCAACCATCTCTACGATCAGGCGATACTACCTAAGAATATGTCTGGATCACTGATGGGACATGCGTTCCTAGGCATAAGCCACAACTCCATTGTCTCACAATGGTAGGAACGAAGTTCATCTCATGAACTAATATACACCCAGACTTCCTCTTTGGTAGCATCTTTGGTAACGATGTATCTTGCCTTTAATCGTCTAGTATGTCACGGTATCTAGCTTGGAACTCTTCCAACATACCGTCCTTTTACTGAGGGTAAAGACAATGCCTGTGACTGACATTCAGTCATCCTTATCACCCTGGAACCTTTCCAGTGATTCTCCCCAGGATCAATTGATACCATCTCACTACAACTAGTGAGTATCCTAATATCCAATTAGATCTATCTCATAGATCCAAAATCCAGGATTTAGTAGGTATCACTTTGATCCTATATGGAGAATCCTAATGATAAGCGGAGATTGACCGAGCGTAGCATAGGAAACTTCTTCCCTATCAAGAGTATGTCATCCATGTACTCTACGAGGATCACCGCCATACTCCCTACTACCTTTTTGTATATACAAGGTTCATCTACCATTTTGATGATGTCAAACTCTTTGACTACCACATCAAAACAGATGTTCCAACTTCGTGATGCCTGCTTTATCATATAAAACATCTTGCACACGTTTTCGCTGCTCCCACTGTCTACGAAGCCCTCTGACTGTGTACTTATAGACTCTCTCTTCTAAATCTTTATTTAGAAAAGCAGTCATGACACCCAACCGCCAGATATCGTAGTCATGGTATGTAGCCGTGGCAAGTAGGATCTGGATGGACTTAAGCATATATACTTAGAAAAGGTTTCATCACAATCCATAGCTGGTCAATGATGCAAACCTTTAACAAGTCTAGCTTTGAAAGTCTCAACTTTTCCATGTACACCAAGTAATCTTCTCAAGATATACTTGCTCCTGATGGGGATTTAACCCTTCAGATAAAGCAACAAAAGTCCGTACTTTGTTGGTGTATAAGGATTCCATCTCAGATCGCTAAGCATCCAGCCATTTTTACAGAGTCTCACTCCTGATGGCCAGCTCGAAACTAGTTGGGTCATCATCTCATGATGCAATCCTCGCTCCCACTGTCATAGAGAAACCGAAGTATCTCTCAGGTGGGTGAGGAAACCTACTAGATCGGCGGAGAGGCTGAGGTTCGTTGGTTTCTATTGAATCCTTTGGTTCTACCAAATCATCAGCTGCAGTTTTTATAGCTGGAACTCTTTCCCGTTCTACCTCATGTCCACAAATTTCTTCATAAGAAATTCCCTTTCACAAAGGTGGCATGCTGAGTAACAAAACATTTTTGTTCCTCGGTTAGGTAGAAGATATTCCCTTGCGAATGCTTGGGATATCCAACAAACTTCCACAGAACTGACTTTGTCTCGAGCTTGTCCGGATTTTGCTTTTAGATATAGGCCGGACAACCCCAAATCTTAACTGACTTAAGAGATGGGCTCTTCCCTTTCCATATCTCATATGAAATGGTAGGCATCTGATTTGATCGGAACCCTATTCAATAGGTATGCAACTTCATAAGTGCAAAACTCCCTAAAAGGAAATAGGAAACTCAGTAGTACTCATCATAGAGCACACCATATCACATAGGGTGTTATTGCTCCGCCCCGATATACCATCGTGCTATGGTGTATACGGAGGAGTAATGCTGAGAGAGAATCTCAATCTCCTTTAGAATAATCCAGGAATTCCGTGCTCAAGTATTCTCCTCCTTGATCACATCAAAGGACATAATACTTTTACCCATATTTTGGTTCTCTACTTCTAACTCATATTCTATGAATATCTCAAAAGGTTCGGACTTGTGTTTCAACAGGAACATATGTCTGAATCTTGAGAGATTATTAGAGAATGTAATGAAGTACAAAGAACCGGTCTTGGCATGTGTAGACAGGGGACCTTCATACATCAGCATGTATCAATCCCAAGAGTTCACTAACTCTTTCTCTGTTTCCAATAAACAGAGCTATGGTCATCTTATCTCTGTGACATGACTGGCAAGTTTCACAAGATGTAAATTCAAACAGATTTAAATGTGCATCTCGATGTAACTTAGTTAGTCGGGTCGCATTGACATGACCTAGTCTACAATACCTCAAGAAGGATTTGTTCATATCTGAACTCTTCTTCTTGTGTGTGTTCTATATACTAAGAACTGTAATTTGATTTAGAACGTCAATGCTTTTAGATTACGTGCTTGAACCAATCAACTTTTGATATAGGAAATGTTCAAAACATTATCCAACAATACAAAATTATATCCTTCTTTACTAATAAAGAGACTGATATGATTTCGTATATCAGGTTCGGTATCTAATGACATTTGTTCAGAATCAATGTATTTAGGTAATACAGGATGACAGTGACCAACAGACCTGGCTGCAACACTTGCACCGTTTTCTGCCTCATGAAACTTATCACCCGTTCTCAGTTCTCTACCTTTCTGTAGCCCATGTAACAAATTACATATGCGGGATCCTGATCTGGTATCACATACCCAGGACGTAAAGGATACTGAGAAACAGTTCTCTGTAACGAACACACCCGAAGATGATGCATCGGTATGCACTTTCTTAGTTTGGGCGGCACGGGAATTCAGATAATCCCCAATTTCCTGCTCTATCTTATAACAATTATAAGTTGAAGCGGGACCAACGTTCCCCAGCTCAGTATAACAAGCGGGTTCGGTCAATATATCCGTTTTATTATCTTGATTAAGGCGTGACATGGTTGCTACCAGGAGAGAGAGAGAAGAAAACACTCTGCGTGCGCTCTTGCAAGATCAGATTGGTTATTATTTTATCTAATCAGGATGGCTCCCACTGTTTTTATCAAATCTTCCTTCAAACCTTAAAAGGAAAGACTAGCCGGGATTAATTACACACTACAAGTTCACCAATCTTTCAGCCAGGCCAGTGTCGGTACTTTGAGGGAGGTCCCCCGTGCTTTCGCACGAACCTAATTAATGTAAATCTCGTTTTCCCAGAGGCGTAACCCCGTTGACACCTTTCTAGACACCTACTTGATCGGCTAATTGTAATGTGTAAAACTCTCCCAGGAGTAACAATTACTCGCAGTGGGTATCGGGATCCAACTATCTCATAGAAGGTATGCAATCTCATTGCAAATTTCAACACTTGAAATTCCCGATAATATTTTGCCCCTAGCGTTCTATGACCTTGACGAATGCCAAACAACCCATAGTCCACTAGTCAAGTTCAACCCGTACATTTCTTGATTGAATTAAACCCACCCGCACGACCCTTGACGAATTCCAAACAACGCCGTACGAATACCCTAATCCAATCTGCATCATATGCATAAACAGATAAATACTAGTTAGCTACCGTACACTACGCCTTGACGAATGCCAAACTACCGTAGCACGAATACTAAGTAGTACTTATCTGAAATGACGAAGGGCTACGACAGGTTTTTCTGAAAACCTATTGCGTAATGAACTTGATATCGTTGTAGAATCAAATGATTTTAAAATGGAGTGTTTTTGAGGCTTTTCTAGTTTTGCTAAAGGGGTCACTCCCGGTGAAGGGATCGTCGGCCCTTTCTTCATCGAATAAGGTGCAGGATATATCACATATACCGCTGTGCAAAGCAAGAACTATAGGAGCAATCAAAAGACAAACCGAGGGGTGTAGCATCTGCCAGTTATTGCTAAAGGGGTCACTCCCGGTGAAGGGATTTCGGCCCTTTCCTTATTGAATAAGGTGCAGGATGTTCTACAAGGAACACCACGATGCAAAGCAAGAACTGCAGCTACCTGTTTTTGAAAATTCGATTCCACAACATCTTTAGGTTTCTTTTTCTTTCATTAATCATATTAATGAAGTCCCATTAATTAAGTTACCTAAACATCACAGATAAATATGACGTACACTTATGCCATCCACATTCGCCTCGATGTCCCCTCGTGCACCGTTAGGTTAGGTAACTAACGGCAGAGCGGGGCAGGGCTAGCGCGGGTGTAAAACATAAGTAACATCTATATAATATATCATATATACTATATACAGTATTTATCACAGAACATCAAATGATCACATCACAGATATCGCAGCAGAAGAATCATATGAAATATTGGATATACTAGGACGTCCGTGTTTTCAATACGAGCCAGTATAAAACACGGATTCCACGGTCGCGATGAATAGCCAAACCCACACCCCTAGACCCCTACGAGAGCGGCAAGCAACCCTACCAATTCTAGAGTTAGGAGACCCGGACTCGACTCCTCGAGTTGGTCTCCCACTGGACTCCAGAACCCGGTTACTTGTGCCCTCCTCCTTGGGTCTATCCTAGTGCGGAAAAGTAAATAATATACAAAGGTGACAACTTCCGCAACCTGGAAGTGCCCCAATATAAAAGAATATTACATACATTAAATTTTACATGAATGAAAATAAAAACTCTCATCTCACATAAAAACCCCCGGCTATTCAAAACGCGACGATCCAATATAACATATCCAGCAACACATAACATCACATGTCATCAACGTAAGTAAACATGCGTATCCCAATTGTCGTTGACATATAGCAACGAAACCGGCGATATCACATATTACACTTACGGTCGCAAAAAAGAAAGTGTAAAACTATAACAGTTGGAATCCGCAACCTCCTTAGACATCACATGCCTAATCAAATGAATTCCTTAGACATCGCATGCCTAACAATTATAAACCCCGCATTTTAGTCTCTATATCGAAAACACTTTTCAATATCTAGTCGGGCAATTCGACAAGATTCCCAATAATCTGATCGAATGCTCGTCGCAAACTTCAGTAGATGGCCGCAACCCCAGATGCCGTCGACGAAATGCACTAAGGCGGAACACCGCTTCCACGAGCACCCGAACGGATGCTTTTGGCGACGGGGTTCTCCTACAGTCACTTGGTCGGGGCTATGGGGTGTAGCTGTCTATTAAGTTTATCCGGCGAGTATCCGCGTATGCTACGTGATTGCGACGGACTTTTGATCACATCAAAATTCTGTGGCAGCCGATCAAGTGAGACTAAAGTACTATGCTTATAACATTCAAATCAGTTATCTCATAACTATTTGTGGATTCCAAATATTGTATCACATTCCAGATAAATAGAAAATGTTAAACTTTCCAATCGAACAATCAAACACCCAAGTTTTCCCGAAACAGCTCAACACTTGAAATAAGTTTAAAAACATTCACTTCATGCCACAGTACCAACAGTCCAGCCGTAGAAGGGTCAAGCCAACGCCTCACATGTGGTACGCCGTACTGTCCCAAACCCTAAGGTGCAAAGGGCAGTTCAAGACGGTCACATAATCGAGTTAAGGTTTGTTGTCTTCTAGAGGGTCCATCGCGTTACTTGCACTACTTAGAATGTTTTCAAACTACGGAAAAATCCAACACTTGGAAATTTCCCGCAGGGGAAAAATTGGGTATTTATATCCGGTCGAACTTATTAACATATTCTAAATTATCCGGAAAAACACAGACAAAGTTAAAGATTCCGATCGAATCGTCGAACTCCCAATACAACCCAAAAAAACTCAACTGTTGAGTATAATTTAAAAATTCCCAGAAAACTCAGAAGCTCCAGAAATAAGTTACTGTGCAAACCACGTGGCCTAACTCACCATTGTGGCCGCGGAACCACCGCACAAGCCATGGTGGGGCCGCGGTTCCGTGGCTCTTTGGTCGAGTTGGGGTCACGTGCTGCACAGTAACTCATACAATTCCCTGCTGAATTTTTTTGGATATTTTTAATTTGGAAAAATCCACATTTTCAGAATATGTACAGAGAAGGGTTTGAGTTAGGGTTTCGGGGTTCGATCGGATTTCTAACATCGTCTACACTTCGCCTAAAGCTCTAGCTAGGCTCTGATACCACTGTAGGGTTCCTAGGCACATTCAAGAGGTTCCACAAGGCATCAACCATGCCAAACAAAAATTTTCCGGTGCCGAGAAACCCTAATATAGATCGTTAACTAGAAGTTAAGGCGAAAAGACATGTAAGCAAACAACTTTGCTAATAAGTGAAAAGGATTACAACCTTTGTAGATCCGGTCCACCACTTCTTTAGCTCCGAGATGACGTCCCTCCGCTGCGATCATCGGGATCCCGGAATCTAGCAATGGTTTCGTCGGAGAAATGAGCGGGCTAGGTCCTTGACTTCGAGGCGGAAGATGATCTACGTCAGGGAGACTCAAACTCAAGCTATTCTTTCACTTGGTCAAAAACTTTGTGAAGAGAACACCCTATACTACATGGCAAGTGGTAGAGGATGAAGAAATAGGAAGTGGGTTCACTTTAGAATTGTATTTCTCACTCTTTTTCCCATGGCACCATTGGAGCTCTCAAGCTTTTGTGAGCTTGATGAAGATCAAGAAGAAGAAAAGAATCATATGAAAATAAAAGAATAATATGAATACTTATCCTTTTAATCATGGCACCATGGTTGAGTTAAGCCCTCATGCTTAACTCATGTAGAGAATTAACCATAGCATAAGGTTAAGAGTTGGGTTAGCTAATATCTTAAACAAATGACAAAGAGAGTTGACTTTGTCAATGTTCATCAAGTTTCATGAAGCTTGATAACTTTGACCAAAGTCACACTCTTTTGTTATATGCTTAGGAAAATAGTAAACCCTAATCTAACCTTGATTTGGTTCAAGTCTCATACACACAACTTGTTTGTATCATCAAGCATGATACAAACATGTATACTTGCATATATCACATATAAACAATGTGCACATTCAAGTGAGAAAATCAATCTTAAGTGAACCAATACTAGTTAATGTAAAGTAATATATCAAATATATAATTATACATTAAATCATTAAATCAACACTTTATTTAACGATCCGGTCATATCGCATATAACCGACTAATATCAATAGTAACAACTTATCGAATCAACACTTGATCCGATAACCCGGCTATATCGCATACAACCGATCAATATCACAAATCGCGAGAATATAATACAGTATCACATACTGGTATTATTCTCGGTCCCGCACATATCTCATATGTGCTCCTATTTCATTTTGCTTGAGCCAGGAAACCCCTGTGTAGGACTCTAAAGACTCGTCAATACGCCGGCAGTAGGTGATGATCATATCAAACACCCACAAGCCGCAAGCGGTCTGCTAAACGTAACGGCCACCCGGGTATTGAGCGATCAGAAGATCAACGAGCAAGCCCGCTCACACTCTTGTGAATCCAACGAGTAACACTACCGTACAGTTCGGTCTGTTCGTCTGATATGTCGCATATCTCGTCTAGGGGTGGTAAACGTCAGACCCCAATAACTTGATAAGTCGTGTCGATATGAGGCTCATAACGGGTCGAGAAACTACTGGTAACATTTACCAGTAAATCCCTAAAGCAGCCTTGGCCAAGGACTTCCTGTTATAGCCAATCGAGCACAGCACAGCATCAACTCCCTATATCGGGAGAGACGAAATCCCTCCTATCGCTCATTACCTTCATGTGATTCGGGACTGTACCCAAAAGCCACCTTTTTGCACGCCCTCTTGGACGTGGTATGATGGAAATCAAAGCACAGTAGGAATCACACAAGACTCTATGACGATCTTGCCAGACTTGTGCATACTTTTTGGAGTGTGGTAACTTGAGTGGATTCCATCAAGTTATCATGCGATGATAGTTGGATCCTGATTCCCACTGATGAGTTGGTTTACTCCTTGGGTGATTTTAGATGATCCCGACTAATTCTTCTTTTAGGTTTGGAGGAGAATTCGAGGAAACAGTGGGAGCCATACCAGATTAGATCAAGTGATCAACTATTCTGATCTAGGTTAGAGTGCACGCTGAGTGTTTCTTTTCTCTCTCTCTTTGGTAGCGACTATGGCCCAATCCTTGACTAAAACTCATGAACCAAGTTAACCGAACCTTCTTAAAACACTTTGGTTTTTGGAATGTCACGGTGTCGCAAATATCATTGCCACTTCTAAATCACCTTTTGCATTTCTTCAGAACACCCTGTATCACTACAAACATCCACTTCCATTGGATAAATCCATTGTATAGTTACATACAAACTCGAAGGAACTTGTTCCAGATTTGAGGATGGATTCTGGTTCTGGAGAGATAGTATAGGATTATTCAGATATCTTTTCCCTTTACCTTCTCTCAGGTTGCGAGGGCTCCTAGGATTAGGAAAGGGTACACCTATTAAGCTTATTGGATAGTCTTCCTCCACACTATAGGAAGGTGTCGAAAGGTGGGGAAGGAAGAAAACCAATTAGCCTAAAGGTGGTATATAGAAGATAATAAGTAAAGACATATAAAAGGATTAGATTAAGGGCAAAGAAAATTGCGACTGCTATCATTCACGACAAAAACCGTGTATACCCCTGCCACTCCTACATCCACTTTGCATTTCACCAGAACACTCCGTATCACTGCGGATATCCACTCCTATTGGATATGCCATCGTATAGTTACATACGAACTCGAAAGAACTTGTTCCAGATTCGAGGATGGTTTCCGGTTCAAGAGAAATTGAATAGGATTATTCAGATGTCTTTTCTTTTTACCTTCTCTCAGGTTGTGAGGCTCCTAGGATTAGAAGAGTACACCTATTACGCTTATTGGATAGTCTTCTTCCAAACCTTAGGCTGGTGCCGAAGGGTAGGGAAGGAAGAAAACCAATTAGCCTAAAGGTGATGTACAGAAGGTAATAAGTAAAGACATAATAAAGGGATTGGAGTGAGGGCAGGTAAGTAAATGGTTACTGTCATGAATCAGGATAGTGGAAGAGGTGTTGCTAGGAATACCCGGTTACCCCTTCGAAACATTTTCATGTTTCAGTTTCACTGTGCGATGTTAATTGAAAACCGTTTTCCCAACTAGAATCTAACTCAAAGGTATGTATTTACCAGATCAGTTTCTCACATCTGTATGTTATTATAGATGGTGAGTGGGAGTAAGATATTGGGAATTGGATGATTAGATCCTCATTATATCGGAATTCGTTGTAATTGGTGATACTTGAGGAAATCACCAGGGTTTTTGCCGGACGACAAATATTTGGTTTTGAATATCCGATTGTTATGCACCATTTTCAAACCGATATATTTGTACGTTTATTTTATAAAGTGAGATATAACTTTTTGATATTGTGTCTGTGACATTTACCTATATCAGTTGGTGATTAGGTAAGGTGCATTCAACAGCGGTGTAATTCTTCTTAACCATAGTACTGTTTTTCAACCCATGACATACAGGGTTTGAGTTATTGAACTCATGGGACTTATACAAAGTATTGTATGTTGTCCAGTGTCCATTAGGACAATGGGGTTGGTACTCGTACTATATTCTGTTTACTCATAACTTCTTTATTTCCAGACAAGTATTTCGTTGAAATATAAGGTTCAGATTTTGAGAAGTTACAGGTATAAGAATAAAGTAGAGAACCATTTGTTGGAAGTATCAGGATTCTTCGAGGAAGTCAAAGATGTAGATACTTGTGTTTGGTATTCCGTTGATAGTAATGGTTTTGAGAACTTGCTTCTCTTTCAGGTTACTCATATATGGATGCACTCCTAGATGAGTAATGTTGATTGGACTTTTCCATTTGGTTGATATGCACTGGAGACAGCTGCATGGTTTTGAATCTGGTTCTAATTAAATTAGTGCTTTTGTTTCTATATTAGATATATATAGAATCAATTTATATCTTAACGATGTTAAGGTATAGGGAGTTGTCCGGCTGATACTTAAAACCAGAATCCGGATAAACTCAAGGCACGTTTCAGTAATGGCTGTTTGTGGGTTATCCCGGGCTTTGACGATGGTTAACTTTCTACCATCAGGAAGATCAATATTTATATTGTTCTAAACTCGCCACAGTTTTAGTAAAATGGATTTTTCAGAAAACAGAAGCGGGAGTATGGTAGAACTGGAAGTGATTCTAGAACCACAAACGATTACTGAAGTTTTAATAGAAACCGAGAATTCAATTGGTTTCGACGTTTCATTAGCCACTCCGCAGATTTGGTGGGTAACCTCAGGTACCCGAGAGGTACTTCGTTCTTCTCAGAGATGGTGACATGGAGGTTCTTGTTTACCCAGACTTGCCATTGCTGCTGTTCTAGACTATAAGACACGGCAGGAGGATGAGTATAGCGCCGTTCTAAACTATCTTTGGAAGTGCACGTGTATATGACTCTGCCAGAGGGTTGTTGTAGTTAGTGGGAGCAGCGGAAGCATAGTGGGCAAGTAGCTTATGTCTATTTACAGACTAAAGCAGGTATAGCGAAAATAGATCATCTATTTTTGATGTGACAGTCATAGGCTTTGACTTCATCAGAATAGGAGATGGATCTGCTAAGAAGGTAGGTATTAGGATGACATGCACTTGATAGGAAAAGATATTCCTATATTACGATCGGTTATACTGTGGTTGTCACAAAGTTGTTTCTCCACAAACGATATGGATATAATATCAGGGTTTCTGGTTACTAGATCTATGGTTTTAGATCTAGATTTGGGAAGTGTCCCAATTTGGGTACTTGACACTATTCTAAAGTGTTTTAGAATGGACGACTCCAGGCATGGTGGTGTACCTGCAGGTGATGGAGTCACCCTCTCTAAAGATGTCTTACAGACTAAAGGGGAGAGAGATCTGCATGATTAGCATATCGCTTGCTTAGGTAATTGAGTTAATCATGAAATGTCAAGTACCATACCAGATGTTGTTTTTCCACTAGCTGCAATAAGCAGATATATTAATCCAATCCTGGAGAAACGTGGGGAAGCAGTTTATGAACATAAATGGATGTTCTAGGGATATGGTAATGGCAGGCTCCTTCGGAAGACGATTATCATTTCAGGCTTCCAAGGTGACCTGGATGACAGAGTGACTATCAGAGTTATAGTTTTCCATCTTTTGAGGGACAGTATGCTGGACAGATGGTCCAAGAGGATACTGAGGAATGGCATGGCGCATGATACTGATTAAATTCAGTGGATGATACAGTCTAGGAAGTTTGCTGGATTTGGAGTTCGTTTGTGAACTGGGTCCCATCAGATATCCAGACAAATTCTAAGACAGGTATTGCTCATTTCGGAAGATAGCTTTCTCCGCGAAGTTGAGATATAGAGAGATACAGAAAGAAACATTAGAGCGGATCCACTCACTGAGGATATTTCTCGAACGCAATAGTTTCGCAAACGGGTTTGTGAAACTGATTAGTAGAGAAGTTGGGTGTTCGGTATCACATGGGCCGTGAGTAAGCGACACCGCAATAATTGGCCTTAAGTGCAAGTAGGAGATTGCTAGCTATAGTGCCCTCAAGGAAATTATCATAGTCGCAGGTAGGTGATTATGATGATTGAGAGAAGACCTATACCGGTAGAACAGTCTTACTCGAGATGATAGTATACTATCTGGTTTGTCTTTATCATCATGTACATATTTTATGTGGTATTACTGATCACTATTACATATTGATAGAGCCCATAGGATTTATGATTGACTACCAGTATTATGATGGCGATCATATACATGAGAGCTGGGGGTCTATAACCACATCCTTAAATGTCCCTAGTCGTCGGAGTATCGAAACTGGGCATCGATACTCCAGTGTAGACTAGTGTATACTGATCGAGACCCTGATGAGGGGCAGTGGCCAGATCTCATAAGCCATTGGTGTTAGTTTGTTCACCTATGATAGTATACAGGTGCTCATTGGGTTATGAGTACACTGGACGGACTCACCGGGAACGTGCTAGTTGGTATTATACCTATTGTCAGATAGCAGTTCCTAGGTGACATGTGTACAGGTTAGTCTGTCGACCTGAGATCGTCATTTGTTTCATGTGAGTTCCCACTGTGCTTTGATTACTACCTTACCATGGCTCAAAAGAGTCGTGCAAATAGGTTTTAGTTAGGTACAGTCCCGAGCCACATGGAGGCAGTGATCGGATCGTCGGGGATTCGTCTCTCCCGGTATTGGGGGTTGATGTCGCATTGTGCATGGGTGGCCATCACAAAAAATCCATGGCCATGGTGGACGAGAATTACCGATCCAGGATCGATAGTTTCTCAGGTGGTGATGGGTTTCATGCCGACACTAAATGTTGCGTTGTTAGGGGTCTGACTTTATCCACCCCCTAAACTCGATATGCGATACTCTTAGACGAACAGACCGGACTGTACGGATATTGTCACTATCAAGCTCAGTAGGGGTTCAGGATGAGTTTGCTCGTCGGCCTCCCTTTCGCTAAATACCTGGGTAGCCGTTACGTACAGCTAGTGCCGCTGACGTGCTTGTGGTTAAACCCACTGCCAGCATATTGAAGAGTCTTTAGAGTCCCACACAGAGAGTTTTCACGGTTCAGGAGATATGGTGTAGATGACGTATGTTGGTACATACAGGTGTCCGGTTAAATATGTGTACAAGCTGCACAGACTTTAATCGGACGGTTGATAATACTAGCGGCTTAGGATTAAGCCGGATTATTAAATTAGGTTTTGATTTAATAATTTATATATATGTATTTATATATATGTATTCTAGTATTATTGTTTACTATTCATTTTCTCTCTTGGCTATTCGTATTTTTGTACGAATACGCGTATATGTATTTCGATACGTGTACTGGGAAGTATTCCGTATTTATACGGAATAGCTTCTAGAAGATGGCCACCTCATTATTGATTTTCTTTTTAGAAAAACAATTATGGAAATAAGATGGAGGAGTGAGGTGGCATGAGCATGTCTTGGACATGTTGAGAGGCATGGGTCTTTATTGTTTAATGGAAAATTATGGAGATATTTTGGGTGCATGAGAGAGACGGGGCAGCCACTAGACTTGGGCTTGGCTCATTTCTTTTCACTTGATTTTTTTCTTGCTTGCATACTTACTCACTTCAACACTTAGCCATTCTTGAGTTGCTCATGCCACATGTTTCGTCACCTCCTTCTTTATCTTCTTTGGTTGCTCATTGAGAAAATGTGAAGAGAGAAAATTATAGTGACACATTCCTACACCTCCACTCTCCATTGCTAGCAACCTTGGAGCGTCGGTTGCCTCGCTCGACGAGGCTGAAGCTTGCGCCCTTTCTCTCAGGTGGATCATCATAGATGGAGGAAGACCGGCAACCAAACTCGATCACGGAGCCACTAGGAGCTTGGGGATAATGGTTGAAGACCGAAGGACACGGATCAACTCGGTATAACCATCTAACTTTTTATATATAGCTTGCTAATTTAGTGTTTAGGGTAGATCCGAGCATCGGGTAATGGTAGCGCCAGTTTAGTAAATTTTTGTTCCGCATTTGGCCACGGTTTGATGGCCGGGGTGCTGCCGTAACCCAACAGGTTTAACTTTCTACCATTTTTGGGATCAAAAGTTATTTTGTTTTCGACATGCCACCTTTTTAGAAAATGAATTTCTTGTAAAAGAAATTTGTGGGAGTATGGTAGAACTAGAAGTAATTCCAGAACCATAAACGGTTACAGAAAATTTAGTAGAACGAAAATTCAATTGACCCTGCCAAACCTTAGCCACTCCGCAGATTAGGTGGATGACCTCAGCCACATGAGAGGTACTACGGTTTCCTTGTTAACGGTGACAAGAAGGCTTGCATCATGTGATGGTGACCCTACTAGTTATCAGCAGGCCATGAAAAGTGGTGACTTCCGACTGATGGCTGGATACCAAGTTATCATAGTTAGACTCCATGCACTGCAACAAAGTGTAGACTTTGTTGGGTGCTCCTGAAGGGATAAAACCCATAAGGAGAAAGTAGATCTTTCGATATCAGTGCAAATGGAAAGGTACTAACCTAATAAAGCTAAACTTATAGTAAATTGTTTTCATCAAATACCCGTTGTGGATTGTGATGAAACTATTACTTCAATGTTTGTGCTGAAGTCCATATGGATATAACTTGCCATTGTTGTTTTTCATGACTATAATATCTGGCAGATGGAGGACTATTATGTATTTCTAAATAGGATTTAGAAATGTACGTGTATATGAATCTGCTAGAGGGTTATCTTATTCAATGGAAGCAACGGTAAGCATGCAAGTGGCTTAAGTATATTTTAATACTAAAGCATGCATGGAGGAAATGGATCATCTATTTTGATGTCACGGTCAAAGGGTTTGAATTCATCAAAATGAGAGATAAACCTGGTATTTATAAAGAGGTAGTAGGGAGTGTTGTCAGAATCATCATGTGGTATGTGAATGACATACTCATGATAGGAAGTGGTGTTCCTATGCTGTAAATCGGTAAAACAATGGTGGTCACGTGTATTTCTCTATATAGGATATGAATATCAGTCCAATCCTGGAGAAACATGGGAAGCAGTAAAGAGCATTTGATGTTCTTGGTATATGGTATTGGCAGCCTCCTGAAGGAGGTAGTTACCGATTCTTGCTTCTTACGTAATATGGAAGAAAGAGTGTCTGTCGCGAGTTATAAATTTACCCTCTTTTGAGGAGCACTATATTAGAAAAAGTTCCAAGTGGGATACTAAGGTAGTCGAGGCGCTAGATGCTGATTATGAATCGGCAAAAGATATTGCCTGAGAATTCGCTGGATAAAATTGTTCATTTATGAACATGATCTCATCGTCTGTCCAGACAAATACTAAGGCATATATCGCTAAGTTCAGGAGATATTTGATCTCCGCAAAGTTGAGATTTAAGGAGAAACAGAGAAATGCGCTATGCCGGTCCATTTATTAAGGCTAGTTCTCGAACACAGTTTGTGAAACCGTCAGTACAAAAGTTAGGTATGTAATATCACAATAATTGGCCTTAAGTGCAAGTGGGAGATTGTTGGATATAGGTGCTCTCAAGTCAGTTATTGTAATTGAAAGAGGACCTATACGAGAGAACAATCTTACTCGAGATGTTAGTATGCTATCTGGTTTGTCTTTATCTTTCATGTGATGCATTTTATTCACTATCACATATCGTATAGACAAGAGATAAAGCCCTAGGATTTTGCTTGACTACCACATTGATAATGGAGATCATACTAGTAGGGCCTGGATAGTCGATAAGCACATCCTTAAATGTCCCTAGTCATAGGAGTATCGAGACTGGGCATCGATACTCTAGTTTAGACTAGTGTGTATGTTTCCTGACCGGTTAGAGGGCGATAGCTGATCCTGCAGCTATTGGTATTTGACATCGAAGATTGTATATAGGTCCTCATTTGATGAGTTACACTGGACGGACTCACTGAGAACTCAAAATTGGTGATATACCAATGTTAGATAGCAATTCTCTGGTGACAAGAGTACAGGGTAGTCCTTAGGACCTCTGATCGCTATAGTGTCTCATGTGTATTCGCAATATACTTAGACTTCTACCCTACCACGACTCAAAAGAGTCATGCAAACAGTTTTTTGTTGGGTATAATCCCAAAACACGTAGAGGTAGTGAGTGGTTTAGGGGATTCGTCTCTCCCGGTATAGGGAGTTGATGTCGCGCTGTGCAGGACATGACTACAACCACAAGTCGATGGCCATCGCAGTGGAGATAAACCGATAAGTGTTATCAGTTTATCTCTAGTTGGTTATGAGTCCTCTGTTGCACGACTTATCGAGTTATTGGGGTCTAACAGATGTTAGTTGTATGTATGCCCTAGAGGCCATTATTATACATGATTGTATATTATAATGGATGCTTGGACATATATAGAGAGGACTTTCTTTCTCGACATGATAGTATGCTATCCGGATGCTTTTTATCTTAACATGTAGACTAGTATTGTGATACTGTCTTGCTCTCACATGTTGGTAAACCCCTTAGGATGTATACTTGACTACCGGGATTATGATGCAGATCATACTAGTGGGGCCAGGGTAGTCCACAAGTTCATCCTTTAATTGGTCCTAGTCGTGGGTGTATCGAGATGGGGCATCGATATTCCAGAGTAGACCAGCGTATACGTTTCTTGACCTATTTGATGGGTGATGGATGATCCCACATCCATTGGTGTTTGACATCAAAGATTGTATACGGGTGCTCAGTGGAGACTGGGTACACTGAACAGGACTCGCCGAGAACTCCTAGATGCTATTATACCTAATATCAGATAGCAATTCTCTAGTGACACTGGTACATGTTAGTCTGTAGACCCGAGATCGTCATAGAGTCTTGTGTGATTCCCACTATGCTTTGATTTCCACCCTACCACATTCAAGAGAGCATGCAAACATGTGTTTTTTGGGTACAGTCCCGATTCATATGGAGGCAATGAGCGATAGGAGGGGTTTCGTCTCTCCCGGTATTGGGGGTTGATGTTGCGCCGTGCTCGATTGGCTATAACAGAAAGTCCCTAGCTAGTGCTGATGATGAGATTTACTGTTAAGTGTTATCAGTAGTTTCTCGACCCGTTATGAGCCTCACATCGGGATGACTTATCAAGTTATTGGGGTCTGACTTTTACCACCCCAAGACTCGATATGCGACATATCAGACGAAGAGACCGGACTGTACGGTAGTTTTACTTATTGAATTCACGGGAGTATGAACAAGCTTGCTTGTTGATCTTCTGATCGTTCAATACCCGGGTAGTCGTTACGTCCAGCTAGTACCGCTGACGGCTTGTGGGTGACTGATATGATCATCACCTACCGCTGGCGTATTGACGAATCTTTAGAGTCCTACACAAAGGTTTCCTAGCTCATGCGAAATGAAGTAGGGCACATATGTGATATGTGCGGGACCGAGATTGATACGTGTATGTGATACAGTATTCCAATCTCGCGATATAGGTTATATGTGATATAACCGGATTATTGAATCAAGTGTTGATTCAATAATTTATTAAATGATATTAGTCGGTTGTATGTGATACAGCCGGATTATTAAATCAAGTGTTGATTTAATAATTTAATGTATAATTATATATTTGATATATTAATATACATTAACTAATATTAGCTCACTTAAGAATTTCTTTTCTACTTATACATTTAATATATATGTGATATATGTTAATGTATTTATTTTCTGTCATGCACATTGCACATGGGTGTATGAGACTCATACCATACTTAAGATAATTAGGGTTATTATTTATATAGGGAATAAACAAAATTAGGTGGAAAATGGCTTGGTTTAGATGCTTGTGGAAGCATGTGGAAACCTTGACTTAGTACACTAATTTTGTTTTACTCTAGATATTTATAAACCTAACCATGATCTTTAGCCATAGTTAAGTCTCTACATGAGTTTATATAAAATATTTTCTCACCCATGGTTCATCACTTGATTCATTCATCTTCTTCTTCTTGATCTCATTTGAGCTCACTAGGTTTTCTTGAGTGAAGAAAAAAAAGAGAGAAAAATAATTCCAAAGTGAGCAAAATTCCTACTTCACCAATCTATACCAAACTAGCCATTTAGTATAGGTTGTTTCATTCACTAATTCTCAATTAGTGAAGAGCTAGCTTGAGTTAGAGATTCTTCGACGTAGATCATTTTCGGTCACGAAGATCCTTGAGCAAGCTCGTTCCTTTCGTCTAGTGGAGCCTAAGGAGAGTCCGGGAGACCACCACTTGGAGCAAAGAGACTACTACACGGAGCTTTAGAAGTGAAGAACCGGTCTACAAAGGTTGTATTCCTATATCACTTAGTGTAAAGTTGTTTACATGTTTTAAAAACCCTAATTCTCTAGTTAGATCATTTGTCGGGATCGCTCGGCACCCTAATTTTTTTAAAATAGCATACTTGATGCTTGCCGAAACCGTGTTGGGGTGCTAAGCGAACCCAGCAGTGGTATCAGAGCAATGTTAGAGCATTAGAAGCTGTCTAGGCGAAGTTAAAGTGTTCGATCGACTATTCGAAACCGGAAAATCCCACTCTCTGGAAAAAAATTTAAAAGTTGGAATTTTTCTAATTAAAAATATTCAGAAAATTGTGCAGGGTTTTCTATGGACTCACAAGAAAAACGATGGCCTAAATCGACCAAACGACCGCGAAAGCGCGACCAAAGTATACCTTTGGCGGCGGTTCCACGGCACCGTTGGTGAGGCAGGGAGCATGCCTTCTGTTTACCTGTGTAGGTTCGTAGGTACTTGGGGCACTGTCTGGGTATTTTTAACCGTGACTTAAGTGTTGAGGTCTCTAGGAATTTTGGGTGTTTGATAATCGATCGAAATATTTAACATCGTCTAGATATCCGTGATTTGTGATACAATATTTGGAATCCACGATAATTAGTTTTGTGAAAACTAATTTGTATTTTGTAAATCTAGAAATTTAGTCTCTTTTGATCGGTTGCCGCGGGATTTTGATTCGGATCAAAACTCTGTCGCAATCTCGTATAGTACGCGAACGTTCGCTGGGTAACACTACTAGATAGCCACGCCCCATAGCCCCGACCAAGTGACTGTAGGAGAACCCCGTAGCCAAAAGCTCGAGTGCTCGCGGCCGCGATGTTCCTCCTAAGTGTACTTTGTCGACGGCATCGGGGATGCGACCGTCTACTAATGTTTCCGACGAGCATTCAATCATTCGTTGGGAATTTTGTTGAATTTCCCGACTAGATATTGAAAAGTGTTTTCAATTTGAGACTAAAATGCCGGGTTTATAATGTCAGGCATGAAATTCGGAATATGCGATATTCCGGGTTTATGATGTCTAAGGAATTTATACGGTTAGGCATGAAATCCAAAGTATGTGATATTTCGGGTTTATGATGTCTAAAGATGTTGCGGATTCCAGTTATTATAGTTCACTTTCTTTTCTGTGTCCATAAGTGTAATATGTCAACGACAATTGGGATACAAATATTTACTTACTTTGATGATATGTGATATTATGTGTTGCTGTGATATGTTATATTGGATCTTCGTGTTTGAATAGCCGAGGGTTTTTGCGTGAGATGAGAGTTTTTCATTTTCATTCATGTAAAAATTTGTATGTAATATTCTTTTATTGGGACACTTCCAGGTTGAGGATGACGTCACCATTGATGTATATTATTTATTTTTCCGCATTAGGATAGTCCTAAGGCGGGGAGCATAAGTAACCGGGTTCTAGAGTCTAGTAGGAGACCATTTCGAAGAGTCGAGTCTGGATCTCCTAACTCTAGAATTGGTAGGGTTGCTTGCCGCTCTCGTAGGGGTCTAGGGATGTAGGCTTGGCTATTCATCACGATCGTGGAATCCGTATTTTTTACTGGCTTAATTTAAAATACGGACCTCCTAGTATATCCAATATTTCATATGTTGACTTCTGCTGTAATGTTCTGTGATGAGATCATATTACTGCCTGAGACGAATTCTTTATATTATATATATTATATATAATAAACGTTGCTTATGTTTTACATCCACGCTAGTCCTTCCCCCGCTCTGCCGTTAGTTATCTAACCTAACGGTGCATGACGGGACCCTGTGACGAATGCGGATGGTATAAGCGTACGTTATATAAGTATTTTTGTTTCTTTATCTGTGATGCTTAGGAAGCATAAATGATGGGACTTCATTAATGAGATTAATGAAAAGGAAAGAAACCCAATGATCTTGTGGAATCAAATTTTCAAAAGTGGTAGCTCTAGTTCTTGCTTTGCATAGCGGTATTCCTTTATGAATATCCAGCACCTCATTAGATGAGGAAAGAGCCGAGATCCCTTCACCGGGAATGATCTCTTTAGCAAAAGCTAGCAGATACTACGCCCACTCGGTTTATTTTGAAAAACTCGATTTTAAAAGGCGGAGCATGAACCACTTCTTTTCAAAATCACTCGATTCTACAACGATATCAAGTTCATTACGCAAAAGGTTTTCTTAAAAATCCCTCCGTCATTTCAGATAAGGAATATTTAGTATTCGTGCTACGTTTGTTGAGCTTGTTAAGGCGTAGTGTGCTGTAGCTAATTAGTGCTTGTCTGCAACCATATGATGCGATTGGATTAGGGTAGTCGTACGACTTTGTTGACCTTGTTAAGGGTCGTACGGGTGGGTTTAATTCAATCAGGAAATGGCGGGTTGAACTTGGCTAGCGCTTATGATTTGTTGACCTTGTTAAGGTCATAAGTAGCTAGGGGCAAAATATTATTGGGAATTTCAAGTGTTGAAATTTGCAATGAGATTACATACCTTCTATGAGATAGTTGGATCCCGATACCCACTGCGAGTAGGAGTTACTCCTGGGAGAGTTTTGTACTTTACAATTAGCCGATCAAGTAGGTGTCTAGAAAGGTGTTAATGGGGTTATGCCTTTGGGAAAACGAGATTTATTTTAATTAGGTCCGTGCGAAAGCACGGGGAACCTCCCTCAAAGTACCGACACTGGCCTGACTGAACGATTGATGAACCTGTAGGGTGTAATTAATCCCGGCTAGTCTTACTTTTTAGGGTTTGAAGGAAGATTTGATAAAAACAGTGGGAGCCATCCTGATTAGATAAAATAATAACCAATCTAATCTTGCAAGAGCCCACGCAGTGTTTTCTTCTCTCTCTCTCCTGGTAGCGACCTTGTCATGCCTTAATCAAGATAATAATATGGATGTATTGACCAAACCCGCTTATTATACTGAGCTGGGGAACTTTGGGTCCGCTCTACTTTATAATTGTTATAAGTATGAGCAGGAAATAGGGGAATACCAGGATTCCCACATGACCCGAAGGAGGAATGAGCATGTTGATGCATCTTCTTTGGGTGTGTTTATTACCAAGAACTGTTTCTCAGAACACTCTACGTCCTGCGTATTAGATACCGGATCGGGATCCCACATATGTAATATGTTACATGGGCTAAAGAAAGATAGAGAATTGGGAAAAAGGTGATCATTCTCTAAAGGTAGGGAATGGTGCAAATGTTGCACCCAAAGCAGTTGGTGAATATCACCTTGTATTACCAAATGAGAATACATTGATTCTGAACGAATGTTATTACATACCGAACCTGATATGCAATATTATATCAGTATCTTTATTAACTAAAGAAGGATATAATTTTATATTGCAGGATAATGTTATGAACATTTTCCTAAATCAAAAGTTGATTGGACCAGGCACGTTATGTAATGGTATATACGTTCTAAATCAAACCACAGTTCTCAACATACAGAACACACACAAGAGGAAAAGTTCAGAAATGAACGAATCCTTCTTATGGAATTGTAGACTAGGCCATATCAATGCGACACGACTAGCTAAGTTACATAAAAATGGATATTTGAATCAGTTTGAATTTACATCATATGAAACTTGCCGATCATGTCTCAAAGGTAAAATGACCAAAACTCCGTTTACTGGACACGGAGAAAGAGCTACTGAACTCTTGGGACTAATACATAGTGATGTATGCGGTCCTATATCTACACATGCCAGGAATGGCTTCTTGTACTTCATTACATTCGCTGACGATCTCTCAAGATTCGGGCATGTTTTCCTGTTGAAACACAAGTCTGAAGATTTTGAGAAATTCAAAGAATATAAATGCGAAGTATAGAACCAAATAGGTAAAAGTATTAAAATCGTTCGATCTGATCGGGGAGGAGAATACTTGAGCACGGAATTCCGTGACTATCTAAAAGTGAATGAGATTCTCTCTTAGCTTACTCCTCCGTATACACCATAACACAACGGTGTATCGGAGCACAGGAATCGCACCCTATTGGATATGGTGCGCTCTATGATGAGTATTGCTGAGTTGCCTATTTCCTTTTGGGGTTATGCGCTTGTGACATCCGCATACCTATTGAATAGAGTTCCATCTAAATCAGTGCCTGCCACTCCATATAAGATATGGAATAGGAAAAGACCATCTCTTAAACGAGTTAAGATATGGGGTTGTCCGGCCTATGTTAAAAATCAAAATCTAGACAAGCTCAAGGCAAGGTCAGTACTGTATAAGTTTGTTGGATATCCCAAACATTTACGAGGGTATATCTTCTACCACACTGAGGAGCAAAAGGTGTTTTGTTTCTCGGCATGCCACATTTTTAGAAAAGGAATTTCTTGAAAAAGAAATTAGTGGTCATTAGGTAGAACTGGAAGAAGTTCTAGCTACACAAACTACAGCTGATGATTTAGTGGAGCCGGATGATTCAATAGTCCCCGACGAACCTCAGCCTCTCCGCAGATCTAGTAGGGTCCCTCATCCGCCTGAGAGATACTACGGTTTTCTTAATGACAGTGGGAGCGAGGATTGCAACATGGAAGATGATGACCCTACTAGTTTTGAGAAGGCCATCACAAGTGGGGACTCTGTGAAATGGCTGGATGCAATGCGATCTGAGATGGAATCCATGTGCACCAATAAAGTATAGATTTTGGAAGTTGCTCCTGAAGGGGTAAAACCCATTGGGAGCAAGTAGATCTTGAGAAGATTCTTGGTGTAGATGGAAAAGTTGAGACTTTCAAAGCTAGACTTATAGCAAAAGGTTTTTTTCAACGACCAGGTGTGGACTATGATGAAACCTTTCTCCAATGGCTATCCTTAAGTCCATCCGGATCCTACCTGTCATTGCTGCACACCATGAATACGAAATCTGGCAGTTGGATATCAAGACCGTTTTTCTAAATGGTGATTTAGAAGAGAGCGTGTGCATGACACAGCCAGAGGGCTTCGTAGACAGTGGGAGCAGCGGAAAGACGTGTAAGTTGCTTAAATCAATTTACGGATTAAAGCAAGTATCGCGGAGTTGGAACATCTGTTTTGAAGTGGCATGTTCCTTTATAAAAATAAATAAATAATAAGTAAAAAAGCAATGGGAAAATTCCCCAAATGGAGCATCATGTGTCCACACGTGATGCGCCTTGAAGACAAAATTATAAGCACTTAACAAATAGCAGGCCAGAAGGCGCATCACGTGCCAACACGTGATGCGCTTCTTTGGGACTGCTGCATATAGGCAAAACGGCCTAGTGCCACTGGGTCACGTGCTACACGTGAGGATTCCTAATATTTTCTGACCCGATAGAATTAAATTCTATATAAAAGGGATCAAAACCCTATTTTGGAAATATTTTCCTAAACAAGAAAGATTGTGCTATGTAAGTTAGAGCACCATTGGATTTTTGATCCAATGGTGATTAAAAATCACCAAGATACAGAATTAAATCCTGATTGAGGAAATACTCCTCGAATCTTTCTAAACAAGAAAGATTGTGCTCTGTAAATCAAAGCACCGTTGGATCAAAGATCCAATGGTGATTAAAATTCACCAAGATACAGAATAAGTTCTGTATGGGAATATATTTTCCCAATCTTGTTAAAAACAAGAAAAATATCTTCTGTAAAACAGAAGTCCTTAGATCAAAAATCCAATAGTGGATAAATTCCCCAAATCAATTAAAAAATCTCTCAATAAGAGATTTCCTTAACTGAATCAACAAATCAGCCTCCCCTATATAAAGGCCCCAAGACTTCAAGTCTAAAGGAGAAGAATCCCCCCATAAACTGCAAGTTCAAAAGAAAAGAAGAAACCCTAGGTAAGAAGGAACAAAACACAGAGAATATCTTACTTCTTCTTCGTCTCCACAAGAGTTTAACTCTTCCAAAGAACTTAGTTCTTTCTTCTGGTAAAAAGATCTGCAGAAGCAGTTCTCCCCACAAGTTGAGAATTTAATTCTCATCGGGGAACTCTACCACACAGATCCAAAACTTAGGGGAAGATCCAAGTTCAGAGAATTTAATTCTCCCAAAAAGGCATATAGGAATTTAATTCCTCTGATAAAACTAGGGTTTAACCTTTCATATAAGAACTTAGTTCTCTCTTCTGGTGAAAGATCTGCAGAAGCAGATCTCCCCACAAGTTGAGAATATAATTCTCATCGGGAAGACTCTGCCATGCAGATCCAAAACCTAAGGGAAGAACTAAGTCCAAGGAATTAAATCCTTAATATATACATATATATATATATATATATATATATATATATAATAAGGGATTTGAGATTTTTAAACACTCAGAGAAAGAATTCCATGCATATTGATGATAACGTGTTCACACATGACTGTTCCCCTCCGAATGGCGGCCAAGACATGGACTGTCTTGCCTGAGATTCGGGGCAGATGCTATTTGGTTTTATCCGTCCACCTCTCCGAAGATGCCAAGTTGATTTATGGCACCGTGTATCGGAGGTTTAGACGGATGCGGCCGATGTAGCAGACTTCGTCAGATTCCCCCTCGTTCGAGGGGTTTTTGATTGTGGGGATGCTCTTCCCTGCAGGCGCAAGCCCCTACAGTTAATTACGCTACCGCATCGCGGTAATAACTTTCTCCTTCTCAATAATTTCACTTCGTGTCGTGGGTATTTGTTTTGTTTCTGGTTGCCCGTGGATTGTATACGGAGACTAATTTATGTCATCTCCCGTAGGACACGGATTAGTCCAAATCCGTATTTTCTTAGATTTGGGTTTGGGGTTTTGGTTTAAGGATATGTTACCCCTATTTAAGGCTAAGATCAACTTAAATGTTTATTAAGGATACGTTAGTCCAGTTTGAGACTAAGATCAACTTAACGGGATCGTTTAGATCCGACAAAAGAGCATTTGGGCTCTATTGTTCCAGTTTAGGGACATAGTGGTCCATTGAATGTATGGCCGTCGGGACCCGTCACCTCTCTGACGACGTTGAAGGATTATAACGACAGATATCAGAGGAGTTCTGAGATGTATCCTTGAACCAAAGTTGGTTGGGAGACCTGTAGTCCAATTTGGGACTAAAGTCTGTTTGAGGGTTTAAGGATACGTTAGCCATATTTGAGGCTAAGATCAACTTAAACGTTTGTTAAGGATACGTTAGTCCAGTTTGAGACTAAGATCAACTTAACGGGATCGTTTAGATCCGACAAAAGAGCGTTTGGGCTCTATTGTTCCAGTTTAGGGACATAGTGGTCCATTACCAGTTTAAGGACATGGTGGTCCATTGAATGTATGGCCGTCGGGACCCGTCACCTCTCTGACGACGTTGAAGGATTACAACGACAGATATCAGAGGAGTTCAGAGATGTACCCTTGAACCAAAGTTGGTTGGGAGACCTGTAGTCCAATTTGGGACTAAAGTCTGTTTGAGGGTTTAAGGATACGTTAGCTATATTTGAGGCTAAGATCAACTTAAACGTTTGTTAAGGATACGTTAGTCCAGTTTGAGACTAAGATCAACTTAACGGGATCGTTTAGATCCGACAAAAGAGCGTTTAGGCTCTATTGTTCCAGTTTAGGGACATAGTGGTCCATTACCAGTTTAAGGACATGGTGGTCCAATAAAATGTATGGCTGTCGGGACCCATCACCTCTCTGAAGACGTTGAAGGATTACAACGACAAATATCAGAGGAGTTCAGAGATGTACCCTTGAACCAATGAGTTGGTTGAAAGAGCAGATGTGCTCAGTTCAAGATGATTTGAGGAATTATGGCCAGTTTGGGCTAAGTCCAATTATGTTTGAAATATTGGCCCTTTGGGCCATTAGACATTTGTCTGGGTTCAGCCCCTCATCATTCAGCAGTGCTAAACAGAGGTTTGGGGGCTCTGACAACATTTTGTCTTTGATTTTCTCAATTTTGATATTCATTTGGAGGAGGGACTTTTGCCTCTGGAAAATTAGCCAATTTGGCTAAAAGTAGTGTTAAACACTTAGAGAACAACAGTGTTAAACACTGGAGATAGAACTCTCAAATTAGTGTTAAACACTAAAAGACAATCAGTGTTAAACACTGGAAATATAATCTTTAATTTAGTGTTAAATACTAGAAACAATCAGTGTTAAACACTGGAAATATAATCCCCAAATTAGTGTTAAACACTAAAGACAGAGGGGTCACGTGTGGACACGTGAGACCGCCCAAAGAGGGGAACGGATCCCTTTTCTTCGTTCTGCAATTAAGTGTTAAACACTTTTCATTTCCTGTCCATCACGTGTGGGCACTTGATAGGCATCCATCCATTGGATATTAAAGGGATTTGTTAGGGGTCACGTGGGGACACGTGAGGGTGCCCTAAATGTGGAGCCAGATCTCCTTTTGTTTTATCCTCAAATCTGCGAATAAGTGTTAAACACTTTTATTTTTATTTTAGAGCATCACGTGTTGGCACGTGATGGGGATCTGTGCGCCAATTGTTAAAGCATTTGCTGAGGGATCACGTGATAACACGTGAGAGCGCCCAAAGCTTTCATTTCCTTTACTTTTTCTTTCTGCGTTTTAGGAGTCACGTGGGAGCACGTGAGGCATTGCCTCAAAGCTTTCCTCCTTCTCATTTCTGGGGATCTTTTCAGGGGTCACGTGGGGACACGTGACCTTGGTTTTATTCCTTCTTTTCTGATCACTGCGGATTGGGGTCACGTGTCATCACGTGACCAATATTCTTTATGTGCATGGAGATCTTTCAAGTCTCTTTATTTTAAGAATTAAATTCTCTGTAGGGTTAAACCCTGATTTTGTTTTGGAGGAATTAAATTCCTATTGTGAAAAAATTAAATTCTTATTTAGGGTAAAACCCTAATTTCTTTATAAAGGAATTAAATTCCCAGATATGTAAAAGAATTAAATTCTTGATTAGGGTTAAACCCAAGTTTTGTTTTAGGAGAATTAAATTCTCAAAACTCAATTCCCCTTCTAAGTTTAGGATCTGCATGGCAGGATCTCGACCCGATGAGAATTAAATTCTCAACTTATGGGGAGATGTGCTCTGTGCAGATCTTCAACCAGAAGAAGAACTAAGTTCTTTTTTGTATAAGAGTTAAACTCTTGGATTTTGAGAATTAAATTCTATGTTTAAAGTTTTGATTCCCTTTCTTTTCTCACTTAGGGTTTTCTTTTGTTGAGAATTAAATTCTCCTTTCTTTTCTTCACTCTTGAGAATTAAATTCTCCTCTCTCTGTTTTTTTCTCTTCAAAAGGTACCTCTCTTCTCTTCTTTTCTTGGCTCCTATTTATAGGAGAAAGAAAAGAATCAATTTGTTTTGTGAATCTTTCATTGAAAGATTTTAATTGATTTCATAATTAATATGATCCTTTAGATCATTCAGTGAACTTTATTCACCGTTGGATTTTAAATCCAAAGATATTCTGTTTGTTATTTCCGGTGAGATTTCAGGGGAAATCTTTCCTTGTCTAAGAACTTTCCATAAATCGGTGATATTTAATCACCCTTTGATCTTTAATCCAACGGTCCCCATAATCCTTTTCCATTTGGAAAGATTTAGAGAAATTTAGAATTTTAATTCTATTTCGAAAGATTTTAGAGAAATTTAGAATTTTAATTCTATTAAACTGTAAAGCTTTCAAAGCCTGTCACGTGCTGGCACGTGACCCTTGGTCACGTGTGAGAATGTGACCCCCAAATTGGTTCCTTTAACAGCCACATGTTTATGTTGTTGTTTTAACCATCACGTGTCAACACGTGACCATTGGTCACGTGTGAGCACGTGATACCTCGTTGAGGTACTTCCTGATTTTTAATCAGGGAACAGATTTTAGAATTTAATTCTATTCATTATTTTAGAGGCCTTAAAAGCCCATCACGTGTCTGCACGTGACCCATGGTCACGTGTGAGCACGTGATGCCCCATTGGGGTCTTTTCTGAGTTTTTATTATATCTTTTAACTCCTCCAGCGGGTTCTTAAAGGTCCATCACGTGTGGACACGTGATGCCTCATAACTTTTGATCCCGGATAAATTATGAGGCCCATAATATATCAAATCGAAGGGTTTTTCGAGATGCTTCCAATACCATCAGAATTTAATAGTTCTTCCTTCGGGAACCTATCAAAATACAGGCCGGAAGATATTGGTTCGCATTTCCTTAAGCGTATCGCTGCCATTTGATACCTTGGACTCTTCTGCGCAGAAATTTTTGGCGGGAACAAATGCCCCCCAATACTTTGCCCACGTAAGTATATACGTGGGTGAAGTAGTGCAAAGTAATGCATAGCGTATGATCAGTTTCGGGTTGGTATATTACTTTTAGAATCTTGATCTGAGAAGATAACGAGTGGACACAAGCGTCGTCATTTATCATTGACTTAAATCTCGACTCTTAAGAGATATAGTTCCAAACCCTTAACTCCATGAGCCGCACCCTTCTATCTCTTTATATCTTACTCTGGCGTGAAGTAGTTTATATGCTCATGAGTAGCTTTTCCATTTCAGTGGTATGTAGCTTTGGCGAGTGTGGCTCATAGATGGTCCATCTTGACCTCTTTGCAGGGCGGTGATGGCATAGGAGATAGGGTTAGGATCTGCCACCTAAGACTTTTCAACTTTATGAGCCGTGAGGGTCTCATAAAGACTTTTCTCCCTACGAGTCGAGAGGATCCCGCAGGTGTATTTTCTCCTTAGGGGTCGTGAGGACTCCTAAGTGTGTTTTCTCTTGAAAGTCATAAGGATCTCACAAGAGGATTTTCCCGCTTATAAGTCGAGAGGACTCGTAAGTGGTTGTTTCCCTCCTTGTCGAGATTCGAATTTGGAGAGTGTGACCCGTGGATAGTATGCAAGAGATCGTCTTGGGCCGACTTGCACGGTCCCAGTGCTTAGGAAACAGGTTTTTTAATCCCTACTGCCTAAGGCTTTATCTCACGAGTCGAGACGAATCGAGAAGTTCTCGCAAAGACATCAATTTTCTCACGAGTCGAAACGGATCGAGAAGATCTCGCAAGAATCTCCTAACGTCACAGTCAACCTCTGCTCTTTACGACAAAGGTCCATTAGGGTCTGAGGTACTAGGATTTTGTCCGTCGTACCGTCGCGTTGGCTGATGTATTCCTCGATAGGCAATCTTGCTGTTCGAGTAGCCTTGCGACTGTCGTGTCTCTGATCCCTTCGGGGGCTGGACAAGACGTCTTCAAGTAATCTTCTTAGGCAGTTTGACCGTCAGAAGAGCAAGCGTTAGGAATTTGCCATGCCTCTTTTTACTTGAGGTTAGGCTCATTTTGGAGAGCCCCGATGAGTCATAACCACTCCACGCTGGTGTGGGATGATCTCCGATAGTCTTTCGGGCTTTATATGACTTGCCGTTAAGACCCTGAAGCTAGGAATTTGGCCTTTGCTTCGTTTGCTGGCATTGCGTCCTCTGTATCTAGACGAATGTCGTGGTGGTCTCTAGGTTGCTGGTGAACCGTCGAGGTTTGGAACTAGGGATTTTGCCGTGGCTCCTTTTGGTGATGTTGCGTCAGCTGTATCGAGACGAACGTCGAGGTGGTGACCACTCCGCACTGGTGCGAGATGATCTTCGATTGTCTTTCAGGCTTTATATGACTTGCCGTTAAGACCCTGAAGCTAGGAATTTGGCCTTTGCTTCGTTTGCTGGCATCGCGTCTGCTGTATCGAGACGAATGTCGCGGTTGTCTCTAGGTTGCTGGTGAACCGTCGAGGTTTGGAACCAGGGATTTTGCCGTGGCTCCTTTTGGTGATGTTGCGTCTGCTGTGTCGAAACGAACGTCGAGGTGGTGACCACTCTGCACTGGCGCGAGATAATCTCCGAATGTCTTTCAGGCTTTATATGACTTGCCGTCAAGACCCTGAAGCTAGGAATTTGGCCTTTTGCTTCATTTGCTTTGGCGCGTCCGAATCCTGCTGGGGGAAGAACGCTGGGGTGAAATTTCATCTTCTATATCGAGACGATCGTCGAGGTGGTGACCACTCCGCGCTGGTGCAAGATGATCTTCGATTGTCTTTCAGGCTTTATATGACTTGCCGTCAAGACCCTGAAGCTAGGAATTTGGCCTTTTGCTTCATTTGCTTTGGCGCGTCCGAATCCTGCTTGGGGAAGAACGCTGGGGTGACATTTCATCTGCTATATCGAGACGATCGTCGAGGTGGTGACCACTCCGCGCTGGTGCGAGATGATCTCCGATTGTCTTTCAGGCTTTATATGACTTGCCGTCAAGACCCTGAAGCTAGGAATTTGGCATTTTTCTTCATTTGCTTTGGCGCGTTCGAATCCTGTTGGAGGAAGGACGCTATAGTGACATCTTGTCTGCTGTATCGAGACGAATGTCGAGGTGGTCTCTAAGTTGTCTATGAACCATCGAGATTTGGAGTAGGGGCTTTGCCGTAGCTCTGTTTACTTTGACCGTGAGGTCTTTTGTTGACGTTGTACCTGCATCATGCTGGACTACGAAAGAACGCCGTTGTTGACATTGCGTCTGTTGTAGCGAGACGAATGCTGAGATGGAGTTGAGATATTTCTGTCACTCCGCTTTGTTTTGATCGTGAGGTCTTTCGTTGACGTTGCATCTGCATCCTGCTGGACTGCGAAGGAACGCTGTCGTTGACATCTCGTCTGCTGTAACGAGACGAATGCTGAGGTGGAGCTGGGATTTCGCCATCACTCCGTTTGATGGTGTAACATCTGTGTCCTGCTGGAATGAGGAGGCACACCGTTGTTGGTTTCCAGGCTGTTGTGTGGCCATTGAGATTTGGAACTAGGGACTTTTGCCATGGCTCCGTTTCTTTGCGAATCTGAGGTCGGTTGTTGACGTCACGTCTGCATCTAGTTGGAGTGAGGAGAAACGCCGTTGGTGATCTCTAAGTTGTCGATGTTGACGTCGAGACCCTGAAGTTAGGGATCTTCCTTTGCTTCATTTGTTGACATTGTGTCTGCAATATTGCGACAAATGTCGAGGTTGTCTCTAGGTTGTCTATGAACCGTCGAGATTTGGCTTCGCTTTCTGATGGAGCCTATCGGGAAGGTATGGTTCCCTCTTTGTTTGTGCCCCTGGATTGTATACAGGGATCGATATGATCTCACCTGTAGGGCATAAATTTCATTTTTATTTTTATTTTATTTCCGCGATGCTCTATCATTTCAGCTTTTATATCGCGAAAATCGCGATTGCCCAATCATTTCGGCTATTTTTCGCGGTGCCCAATCATTTCGGCTATTTATTTTATTTTCTACTCGCTGCTTTTTATTGCGAGTTGCCCAATCATTTCGGCTATTTTTCATGCATACATTTTTACTTGCTAATTTTTATTGCAAGTTGCCCCATCATTTCGGCTATTTCGTATGCATGTATTGCTCGCTGATTTTCTTTTATCGCGAATGTGGAATTCGGGATCTGACGTCAATCTCAGTATCAGCATCGCTACAACTGGAATATTGCCAGGAGCGAATCATCATTTGCCATGACAGGACTTGGAATCTGATACCGGTCTAGGCATCAGCATCGCTACAACTGGGGATATTGCCAGGAGCGAATCATCATTTGCCTCTGTCGATATTGAACAAAGATGGCTTAGTAAACAGGGTTAGAATTCTGTCGACTAAGGCTTTTGACTTCATGATTCGTAAGGGTCCCACAAAGGTATTTCTCCCTACAAGTTGTAAGGATCTCGTATGTGTGTTTTCTCCTTAGGGCTCGTGAGGATTCCTGAGTGTATGTTCCCCTGTAAGTCGTAAGGATCTTACAAAAGGGTTTTCTCCTTATAAGTCGAGAGGACTTACAAGGCTTGTTCACCGTATGGACATATCCCCAGTCACGGGCGGGAATTGGTTAGGGAAATGTTTATTCGCTCCCGTGGATTGTATACAAGGGTCAGTATTGAGCCGCTTGTAGGGCAATATCGAAGGTTGTGGGGGTTGCTTAAGAACAGGTTCAGGTCTCTGTAACTTAAGACTTTCAAATCTATGAGCCGTGAGGGTCCCATAAGAGAGTTCTCCTTACGAGTCCTGAGGATCTCGCAAGTGTTATTTCTCCTTAGGAATCGTGAAGATTCCTAAGTGTATTGCTCCCTTGTGAGTCGTAAGGATCTCACGCGGGTGGTTTCTCCTTACAAGGTCGAGAGGACCCTGTAAGTGTCTTTTAACGAGGTTGCGCCCTTTCGGGTTTTCACAAACACTCGCCGGTAGCCCTGCTGTTTTTACTCACGGAGCCCTTTCGGGTTTTCATCCGTGCCCATTTTGCTTATGGACATACCGTTTTCCTCTTTTTTTATTCTTTTTTCTAACGAGCATGCGCCCTTTCGGGTTTTCATAAACACTCGCCGGTAGCCCTGCTGTTTTTACTCACGGAGCCCTTTCGGGTTTTCATCCGTGCCCATTTTGCTTATGGACATACCGTTTTTTTTGTTTTTTGTTTTTTTTTCTAACCATGCCAGCCTTAGGATGCCGCGGGTTGATAGTAGTTTAACGACGTTTCGGTCATTTGCAAGTTTTAGGACATTGCGGTCCGTCGTTAGTTTAGGGACGTTTCGGTCCGCAGCCAGTTTTAGGACATAGTGGTCCATCGTTAGTTTAACAACGTTTCGGTCTATCGTTGCCATATTTGAGGCGAGTTTCTAGTTTATGTACTTTTCGGTCCATGGGGCTTTCTCTATGAAAGAGCACGATGCCCCCGGCATGTCCATCTTTTTTGGAGCATGTGGTTGTGGCGGGCTCACCTTCCAGTTGTCAGACAACGCGAATTTGCCCTGTTTGTATTCATCCTCAATCCAGCATTTGAAGACATAGAAATTTTCGAGTGGGTGACCCATTACTCTGTGGTAGGGACAATAGTTAGGATTGTCAACGTCACCTGGCTGCAACGGACGTTTTGGATCCGGCAGAGTGAAGAGCCCGCTGCGCACCGCTAGCTCGAACAGTCTCTTTGTTTTATCTCTGGGAAACGAGTAAGGACATTTCAACTTCTCATTGAGGTATCACGGCTTGTTGTTTTGACGACCAAACGGTTTCGGGTCACTCGGCTGTTGTTGAGCATTGGTGACGGAGGTCGCTTTTCCATTCCCCTTATCCCTTTTGTTCGATCCCTTGTTTGCGGGTCTGAGATTCTTTTCGGGTAGCATGCGATTGCGCAGCTGAACGTTCTCGCAGCTCTTCTTTTCTTCCTATTTTCCTGAGGTGGATTCTTTGAAGAGAGGACTGAGAGTCATTTCTTCTTCAGAATTTCTCCCGAAAGTGAGAGCTTGCGATCTTCTGCCGTCAACCATGTAACCGTTGCCGACAGTTTTCATATGCTCATTTGTCGTGCTCTGTTTCCGACGAGCTTCGTGCTTCAATCGCTGAACGTGCTGCCGGTGAGCAACGTATCCCTGCCACCAGTTTTTGAAGGCATTGCCTTCTTCAGTAGGGTATGCAATCTTCTGATGATATAAGCAGAAGTTAAGATGCATGTCCGCTTCATCAAGATATATATCTGTGGGAGAATTTCCTCTGAAAGAGGGGAGCTTCATTCCCATCGATATGGCTTTGGCGAATCTTTTCCTCATCTTGAACCTGCTTTTATTTGCGGCGGATGTACTTTGATCCGGTGGGAGTGTTTCGACCCTTTCATCTAGTCGCCGGCGTTTGGCTTTCTCGAATATGGTCATCTCGCGCTCTCGATCAGCTTTGATTTTAAGACGGGCTTCGTTCAGGAATGCATCAATCATTTCGTCTGATGGTCCTAGAAGTTCTGGCTCAGGATCTGCCCCCAGCTTCTCTGTGTAAGGAGCTCCTTCGTCGTTTATCAACGAGTGAGAGATCACATGGCAGCTTGCCACATAATCATCAGATTCATCCGACGAGTCTTCTCCATTGTCATCATCTCCGTCCTTAATGACGTGGCTGAGAAATTCTAGGAGTGTGATTGGAGTCCGCGCTTTTTGATTGTATTCTTCCAACGCGTCAATCTTCTTTTGCATGTCCGTGCACTTGTCACTAGGCTTCACGGGCTTTTTGGTCTTCTTCTTCAATGACTTTGACGGCTGAGTGTGAGCGCTTTGGCTATCATCACCGATCTTTGGAATTGGGCGCGGTTTCAGCATCCCCTCGATGATTTGAGGTTCGAGCGGGTTCTTCCATCTGACCGCCGGGCGCGTATGAAGATCACTCAGCATCCTTTTGGCTTTGGATGAAAGCACGACCACCCATGGGGCTTCTTCAACAAAAGAACAAGTTGCCCCCGGTGTGTCTGTCTTCTTAGGAGTGTGCGGTTGTGGTGGGTTTACTTTCCACTTCTCAGACAGCGCAAACTTGCCTTGTAGGTACTGATCCTCGATCCATCCCTTAAAAACGAAGCAATCCTCGATCGGGTGACTTACCGTTTGGTGGTAAGGGCAATAATTGGGATTGTTGACATCGCCTGGCTGCAACGGACATTTTGGATCCGGCAGATTGATGAGTCTGTTGCGCACTGCCAGTTCGAACAGTTTCCTCGTTTTATCCTGAAGAAACGAGTAAGGACGTCCCAGTCTGTTAGTATATATGCCCTAGAGGCCATTACTGTATCATACTAGCTTGTATATTACTTAATGGAAGCTTATGATATTCACAGTTGTATACACAATCTTGCTCAAAATGGTAGTATGCTACTTGGTTTGTTTCTACTTCAATATGTGCATGTGTTTCTTTTAGCATATCGCTTATAAATATTAGTAGAGCCCTTAGGATCTTTTCTTGATTACCAGCGTTGTGATGGCAGTCATACTAGTAGGGGCTGGGTAATCTACAAGCACATCCTTATACAGGTCCCTAGTCGTAGGACTATCGAGACGGGGCATCGATACTCCGGATTAGACTAGCGTATACGCTTCTCATCCCAGAACGGGAGGTGGTCTGTCCCACAGCCATCAGTACGTCGTACTGGAGATAGTATGCGGGTGCTCGTTAGGTTACGAGTACACTGGACAGGACTCATCGGGAACTGTTTGTTGGTATTATACCTATCGTCAGTTATCAGTTCCCAGGTGACATGAGTACAGCTTAGTCCGCTGACTTGACACTGTCACTTCGCCTCGAGTGTGTTCCCACTGTACTTAGATTACTACCCTACCACGGCTCAAAGGAGTCATGCAAACAGGTAGTAGTTGGGTGCAGTCCCGAAGCACTTGGAGGCAGTGACGGTTAGACAGGATTCGTCTCTCCCTGTATTGGGGGTTGACATCGCGCTGTGTCTAGGAGAGCCATTACACGAGTAGTCCCTGGCCAGGGCAAGCGAGATATACTGGTAGGTTTCCAGTGTTATCTCAGGGTGTTCTGGGCTACACTCCGACACGACTTGTACCACTATTACGGGACTGACTTTCACCACCCCCTAGGCCCGCCATGCGATGTATCAGACGAACAGACCAGACTGTACGGAGATTGTCACATACAGGCTCAGTAGGAGTTCGGATGGGTTTATCTCATCGTCCTTCTTTTCGACATCTACCTGGGGACCGTTACGTACAGCTAGTGCCGCTTGCGGTCTGTGGTTAAACCCACTACCAGCGTAGTGTCGAGTCTTTAAAGTCCCACACAGAGAGTTTTCCTGCACTGAGCGAAACGTGTAGAGGCCGTATGGTTTTACGGCAGGGCTGCGATCACTTACGTGCACTTCTGTGCGTATGCTATTCGGGCAGGCAATACTAGTGGGTTTTGGTTTAAGCCGGATCCTAGTATTGCACGGATGGATTTGTTTTGTCTTCTGTGCATTCGCATTCTACGGAATGCCGATGCGGGTGTGTATGCACAGTTTTGAGGAGCGATGAAGGAGGAGGTGCCTCATTAGGGTTTTGGCAGTTGGTTCGGCCAAAACCGTTATATGGCAGGCTCATTAGGGATTTTGGCAATTCGTTCGGTCAAAACCATTATGAGCCGGAGACATTATTTACTAATCCTTTTAGTGATAATTTAGTGATGGCTAATTTCTTTGACCATTTGACCACCTTGACCACTCTTGACTTTGTTGACCCGTTGACCAAAGTTGACCTTGACCTTCATGAGAGGTATACACTCTTCTTTGGTTTTCTTTTTCTTTTTGGATTATGAAAATGGTCATGTCAATGTAGCCATCAACTTTATCATGATAGGATTAGTAATGATGATGTTTAGTATTATTTGCAACCATGGTGCCTTTTTTCTTGAGTTCATAATTTCTTTATTTTTTTCTCATTCTCTCTCTTGCAAGTGAGAAGAAAGAAAGAGAGCTCCATGGTTGCTTGATCTCCTTCATCTTCCTCCTCTTGAAATTTTCTTTTGATCTCATGTGTTGAGAGAAAAAGAATCCACATAGACAAATACTTCCATCAACCTCTTCTACACAACCTAGGACTTCAAGACTAGCGATCTTGTTGCCCTAGTTGCCTCGGCTCGAGGTGGAGCTCGGTGTACATCTTTCGGGTGGATCGTCTTCGACTCAAGAAGGCCGCGGAGGTGACCAAGATCCGGATCGACCCTCGGAGCGTGGATGGATGAGCCGGACAGCGGAGAGAAGACCCGAAGGACCGGTTTCGTGAGGTATAATTTCTACGGCATAGTAGTTAACTCCTCTAGTAGTATGCTAGTTTCTAGTTTAGCAAAGATCCGGCTTTTAGTCCATGTTGCCTTTGCGCCAAAAATTGTTTTTCGCCGTTTCCGCCTCCCCGTAAGAACCGGGGTGAGCAACGTGGACTTACAGTGGTATCAGAGCCTAGCTAAACATAAACTAGCAAGTTAGCAAGGTATTTAGAATATCGATCGGAAAAAATTCGCAAAACAAGTCCGGAAAATTTAACTTTCTGCCGATTTTTTATACTGTTCAAAAAGTAATTTAACATATATGAAAAATCGGCTCAGGGTTTTCTAAAGACACATACTAAAAACGATCCACTGAACCGGTCAAAGTGCCGCGGTTCCGCGGCAAGAACATGCTTCTTGCCGCGGATCCGCGGCCGAGTTGACTCGGCCGTGGACCGAGTTTGGTGCAGTGTGCTTAGTTGGCTGTTTTGGGATTTTTAGTACATGTTGTTTCTACCCAGATTTTTCAAAGAACAAATTGATTTTTGGGGTGGTTACAAATCCGTATTTTGATCGATATTCTGTAGACTTTGGCTAATGGATATTATCTGTGATGTGTTATATGTATTGAACGTCTGCTAATCGCTATACGTCGATTAGTGGGGGTTATACATATCTGTGATCTGTAATGTTGATGGTTTGTGTATATGAATTCGTTGGATTGTCGTGGATGAATAGCCGGGTGGATGTGAGATGCGAGTTTCTTTTTCTTTCATTCATTGTAAAATTTGTAAATTGATGTAATATTATTTGTTTGGCCGCACATCCGGGATGAGGTTGTAGCCGCCATTGTATAATTTCTTTTTACTGTTTTTACTCCTAGGATAGACCTAAGGTGGGGTACACAAACTACCGGGTATCTCGAAGTGCCCAGTGGCCTACTCACGGTGTTGAGGGAGGTTGCTTCACTTCGGGTACTTGGCGGGTAGTTTGCCGCACCCGTAGGGGTCTAAGGTGGGGTTTGGCTATTCATCGTGACCGTGTAATCCGTTCTTCGTTACAGGCTCGTACGAATTGCGGATTCCTAGTATATCCAATGTATTCATCTGTGATCTGGAATGGCTATCATTGCATGTGACGAATGTTTATATATATCTATATGATATCTATTTAGGCGTTGCTTATGTTTTGCATCCGCGCTAGTCCAGCCCCCGCTCTGTCGTTAGTTAAGTAACCTAACGGGTGATGACGGGACCCCGTGGTGAATGCGGATGGCATAAGCGTACGTCATATTTTCGTTGTTTTCGGCAATGGTAGGATTAAATGATGGGACGCATTGGAATTAATGCAAGAAAATAAACCAAGTAAAAGTCGTTGGAACACTTTCAAAACCACTCGGTTCTTTTCAAAAACCAACTTTGAAACACGGAGCTTGAACCACTCCATTTAAAAGCTATCTCATTCCATTGATTATATCAAGTTCACTACGTTCACGGTTTCGCTAAAACCATTCGTAGCCCTCCGTCATTTCGTATGAATATTCAATAGTATTCAAGCTATGTTTGTTGACCTTCGTCAAGGCATAGTGATTGGTAGCTGTTGGATGTTCATATGAAGCATAGATAGATGCGTTGGTTTGAGACAGTCGTATTACCTTGTTGACCTTCGTCAAGGGTATGTACGGGTGGGTTCAAATTAACCTGGACAATGATGGGTAGAACTTGACATGTGACTTATGATTTGTTGACCTTCGTCAAGGTCATAAGAGCATGGGGCAAAAATCCACATCGGGAGTTTGAAAAGAACTGAAACTTGCTAGCGCTGCATACCATTTGGAGTGTGATGATTCTGGTAGGATTCCTTCAGTTTTGTCACGCGATGATATTTGGATCCTGATCCTACTGTGAGTATATGCTACTCCTCCGGAACTTTCTCGCTTAACGATCAATGCTATAAACCAAGTAGGTGTCTAGAAAGGTATTAGCGGGGCTACGCCCACAGGGAAAATAGGTTATTTAATTAAGGAACTTCGCGAAAGCGTTGGAAAACCTCCCTCGAAGTACCGACACCAGCCTGGCTGAACGGTTAAGCAAGTATTGTACGGTGAGATTGATCCCGACTAATTCTTCTTTTATGGTTTGAGGAGGGATTCGAGAGACAGTGGGAGCCATCCTGTTTAGATAAATTAAAAACCAATCTAAACTTGCAAGAGCATCATGCTAAAGTGTTTTCTTCTCTCTCTCTTAATTGCAGCGACCCAATGACCAGACATAGGTTACATCTAGATAATAAAATGACTGAATCTGACTGTTATGACTGGCAAAGGTCTGTCCAGATGTCCATTGCCCATGACAAGCTGGGACACCTCTTGACTGATCCAACCCCTGCCGTCTCAGGTCCAGTTTCCCCTGTCAGGGATATTCATATACGTAAGACATCGGAAAAAGACTGTGCGAAAGCCAAGTGCCTCGTGTTAGCCTCAGTTGATGGTGCATACCAGAGGCAGCACGAGAAGATGGACTTAGTTTCTATCTTCCTCCATAACAAAGATTTATATGGAGAGAAATCTCGTATCGCAAGATATGAGACCTCGAACGAATTGCTTCCAGCGAGGTTGGCTATCGGGTCATCTGTAAGAGGCAACGTCCTTACAGAGACCAGCTCTTTTGAGCTCACGGACCTGAAGACAACGTTGAAGAACAGGCCAGACGCTGACTTAGTTCAACAGTCTCTACCTACTATCCTGAAGAAAACCAGGGAAGTAGAAAGAAAGGGAAGGGAAGAAGTTTCGGGACTGGATGTAGTAAAAGAGGGATGTTCCTATTGTTACAGGAATGAACATTGGCAGAAGGATTGCAGGGCTTGCAAAGCTAGTAGCCAGAATTCGAAGCATGTTGTGGCTTCGGCTTCGGGTGTGTTTGTAATAGAGAACTGTATGTCAGTTAACCCTACTTCCTGGGTATTGGATACCGGATCAGGATCTCATATCTGTAATTCGTTACAGGCTCTGAGAAACCGTAGGGTTATCAAGAAAGGTGATATGACTCTCAGGGTTGCTAACGGAATGAGCATGTACGCTGAATCCGTAGGGGAATATCATCTTGGACTGACAACTGGGCAGATATTGATTCTGCGTAACTGTTTTTATGTACCAGGTGCGACTTGTAATATCATATCTGTATCCTTACTTTCTAGGGAAGGATATGATTTTACTTTTGTAAGCGATGTAGTAAACATCCACCTAAATCAAGTTCTGATTGGGTCAGGTACATTAGAAAATGGTATATACGTATTAAATCAAGCTCAGATTTTCAGTGTCCAGAACACACTTAAAAGAAAGTCTCCGGAAACAAATCAGGCTTTCTTATGGCATTGTAGACTGGGTCACATTAATGAGACACGGTTAACAAAGTTACATAAAGAGGGATACTTGAATCCGTTCGAGTATCAGTCTTATGCCACTTGTGAATCTTGTCTCATGGGAAAGATGACAAAGACTCCGTTCACTGGATATGGAGAAAGAGCAAGTGAGCTCTTGGGACTCATACACAGTGATGTGTGTGGTCCAATGTCTACACATGCGCGAAGTGGTTATTCATACTTCATTGCTTTCACAGATGATTTCTCTAGGTATGGGCATGTCTTCTTGATGAAGCACAAATCCGAGGCCTTTGAGAAATTTCAGGAATACAAGAATGAAGTTGAAAAACAAACAGGCAAAAGTATCAAGACACTGAGATCTGATCGAGGTGGTGAATACTTGAGTGCCGAGTTTCTGTACTACTTAAAAGAGAATGGAATTCTCTCTCAGCGTACTCCTCCATACACACCACAACACAACGGTGTATCGGAAAGGCGGAATCGAACCCTATTGGATATGGTTCGTTCCATGATGAGTAAGGCTGAGTTGCCGCGATCCTTCTGGGGTTATGCGCTAGATATAGCTGCATATCTCTTAAACAAGGCTCCAACCAAGACTGTGCCTACCACCCCATATCAGGTGTGGAGTGGGAAGAAACCCTGTCTTAAGTACCTTAAGACATGGGGATGTCCAGCTTTTGTAAAGAAGCAGCATGCAGAAAAGCTCGAGGCACGCTCAGTACTGTATAAGTTTGTGGGATACCCAAAGAACTCCAGGGGGTATCTTTTCTATTCCGCAGAGGAACAAAAGGTTTTTGTTTCTCAGCATGCCCACTTCTTGGAAACTGGATTTTTAGAAAATCAGATAAGTGGGAGCGCAACAGAACTGGAAGAAATTCCAGAACCACAAGATATTAATGAAAGATTGAAGGAACTAGAAGGTTCAGGAGAACCGGACATCCCAGCGCCACTCCGCAGGAGTAGTAGGCAGTCTCATCCGCCCGAGAGATACTACGGTTTTCTCATAGACGGGGATAGAGAGGATTGCACCATTGACTATGGTGAGCCTACTAGCTTCCAGCAAGCCATTCAGAGCGGTGACTCGGTAAAATGGCTGGATGCAATGCGGACCGAGATGGAGTCCATGTACACCAACAAAGTTTGGACTTTGGACTTTGCTCCAGAAGGGGTAAAACCCGTAGGCTGCAAATGGATCTTCAGAAAGAAGATTGGTGTAGATGGGCAGGTTGAAACCTATAAAGCTAGACTTGTAGCAAAGGGTTTTCGTCAAAGACCTGGTTTGGACTATGACGAGACCTTTTCTCCAGTGGCTATGCTCAAATCCATTCGGATCCTCCTTGCCATTGCTGCCTTCCACGATTATGAGATCTGGCAGATGGACGTAAAGACGACTTTCCTAAATGGAAATTTGGAAGAGTGCGTCTTTATGGATCAGCCGGAGGGATTCATTCAGAGTGGGAGCAGCGGTAAAGTGTGCAAGTTGCTCAAGTCCATCTATGGACTGAAGCAGGCATCGCGGAGTTGGAACATCTGCTTTGATGATACTGTCAAGGAATTCGACTTTATCAAAAACCCAGATGAACCATGCATTTACAGTAAGATTGTAGGGAGAACTGTGGTATTCCTCGTCTTGTACGTGGATGACATTCTCCTAATAGGAAATGATATTCCTATGCTACAGTCAGTCAAAGGATTCTTGTCACAGAGGTTCTCCATGAAGGACCTGGGCGATGCCAACTACATTCTGGAGATCCAGATCTATCGTGATAGATCTAAGAGGATGTTGGGACTTTCACAGTCAAGGTACATCGACACCATACTGAAAAGATTCAGTATGGAAGATTCCAAGCGTGGTAATTTACCGGCTTGTCACGGGATCACCCTCTCCAAAGAGATGTCTACCAAGACTGATTTGGAAAGGGATCGCATGTCTATTATACTCTACGCTTCTGTGGTAGGCTCTATAATGTATGCGATGTTATGTACCAGACCAGATGTAGCATACGCATTAAGCGTTGTAAGCCGGTATCAGTCGGACCCAGGGGAGAAACACTGGATAGCGGTAAAGAACATTCTCAAGTACCTGAGAAGGACTAAGGAGATTTTCTTGGTGTATGGCGGAAAGGACCACCAGATCGAGGCCTTTGCTGACTCCAGCTTCCAGAGTGACAAGGATGACTCCAAGTCCATGTCGGGTTATGTCTTTACCCTCAATGGAGGGGCGGTTTGCTGGAAGAGTTCCAAGCAGGAGACCATTGCTGACTCAACTATGGAAGCGGAGTACATAACTGCTTGCGATGCCGCAAAGGAAGCTGTCTGGATGAAGAAGTTCCTCACGGAGCTTCAGGTGGTTCCTACCATTGTTGATCCAATACAGCTGTATTGCGACAACAACTGCGCTATAGCTTTAGCGAAGGAACCCAGGTCCCATCAGAAGTCCAGGTACATTTTGAGGCGGTACCACCTGATCAGGGAGATCGTAGATCGCCGGGAGATTGTAGATCGCCGGGAGATCGAGGTGAAGAGAGTAAATTCGGAGAATAACACTGCAGATCCACTCACGAAGGCCCTACCCAAGACTCAGTTCGAGCGGCTGATCGAGATGATAGGTCTTCGATACGCCAGTACATGGCCTTAGTGCAAGTGGGAGATTGTTAGTATATATGCCCTAGAGGCCATTACTGTATCATACTAGCTTGTATATTACTTAATGGAAGCTTATGATATTCACAGTTGTATACACAATCTTGCTCAAAATGGTAGTATGCTACTTGGTTTGTTTCTACTTCAATATGTGCATGTGTTTCTTTTAGCATATCGCTTATAAATATTAGTAGAGCCCTTAGGATCTTTTCTTGATTACCAGCGTTGTGATGGCAGTCATACTAGTGGGGGCTGGGTAATCTACAAGCACATCCTTATACAGGTCCCTAGTCGTAGGACTATCGAGACGGGGCATCGATACTCCGGAGTAGACTAGCGTATACGCTTCTCATCCCAGCACGGGAGGTGGTCTGTCCCACAGCCATCAGTACATCGTACTGGAGATAGTATGCGGGTGCTCGTTAGGTTACGAGTACACTGGACATGACTCGTCGGGAACTGTTGGTTGGTATTATACCTATCGTCAGTTATCAGTTCCCAGGTGACATGAGTACAGCTTAGTCCGCTGACTTGATACTGTCACTTCGCCTCGAGTGTGTTCCCACTGTACTTAGATTACTACCCTACCACGGCTCAAAGGAGTCGTGCAAACAGGTAGTAGTTGGGTGCAGTCCCGAAGCACATGGAGGCAATGACGGTTAGACAGGATTTGTCTCTCCCGGTATTGGGGGTTGACATCGCGCTGTGTCTAGGAGAGCCATTACACGAGTAGTCCCTGGCCAGGGCAAGCGAGATATACTGGTAGGTTTCCAGTGTTATCTCAGGGTGTTCTGGGCTACACTCCGACACGACTTGTACCGCTATTAGGGGACTGACGTTCACCACCCCCTAGGCCCGCCATGCGATGTATCAGACGAACAGACCGGATTGTACGGAGATTGTCATATACAGGCTCAGTAGGAGTTCGGATGGGTTTATCTCATCGGCCTTCTTATCGACATCTACCTGGGGACTGTTACGTACAGCTAGTGTCGCTTGTGGACTGTGGTTAAACCCACTGCCAGCGTAGTGTCGAGTCTTTAGAGTCCCACACAGAGAGTTTTCCTGCACTGAGCGAAACGTGTAGAGGCCGTATTGTTTTACGGCAGGGCTGCGATCACTTACGTGCACTTCTGTGCGTATGCTGTTCGGGCAGGCAATACTAGTGGGTTTTGGTTTAAGCCGGATCCTAGTATTGCACAGATGGATTTGTTTTGTCTTCTGTGCATTCGCATTCTACGGAATGCGGATGCGGGCGTGTATGCACAGTTTTGAGGAGCGATGAAGGAGGAGGTGCCTCATTAGGGTTTTGGCAGTTGGTTCGGCCAAAACCGTTATATGGCAGGCTCATTAGGGATTTTGGCAATTCGTTCGGTCAAAACCATTATGAGCCGGAGACATTATTTACTAATCATTTTAGTGATAATTTAGTGATGGCTAATTGCTTTGACCATTTGACCACCTTGACCACTCTTGACTTTGTTGACCCGTTGACCAAAGTTGACCTTGACCTTCATGAGAGGTATACACTCTTCTTTGGTTTTCTTTTTCTTTTTGGATTATGAAAATGGTCATGTCAATATAGCCATCAACTTTATCATGATAGGATTAGTAATGATGATGTTTAGTATTATTTGCAACCATGGTGCCTTTTTTCTTGGGTTGATAATTTCATTATTTTTTTCTCATTCTCTCTCTTGCAAGTGAGAAGAAAGAAAGAGAGATCCATGGTTGCTTGATCTCCTTCATTTTCCTCCTCTTGAAATTTTCTTTTGATCTCATGTGTTGAGAGAAAAAGAATCCACATAGACAAATACTTCCATCAACCTCTTCTACACAACCTAGGACTTCAAGACTAGCGATCTTGTTGCCCTAGTTGCCTCGGCTCGAGGTGGAGCTCGGTGTACATCTCTCGGGTGGATCGTCTTCGACTCAAGAAGGCCGCGGAGGTGACCATGATCCGGATCGACCTTCGGAGTGTGGATGGATGAGCCGGACAGCGGAGAGAAGACCCGAAGGACCGGTTTCGTGAGGTATAATTTCTACGACATAGTAGTTAACGCCTCTAGTAGTATGCTAGTTTCTAGTTTAGCAAAGATTCGGCTTTTAGTCCATGTTGCCTTTGCGCCAAAAATTGTTTTTCGCCGTTTCCGCCTCCCCATAAGAACCGGGGTGAGCAACGTGGACTTACACAGTCTCTCCTCGAGGGATGGGCGTGGACACATGTTGTTTTGGCGAAGAACCGGCTTTAAGTTGCTCGGTTGTTGTTGAGCGTTGGCGACGAGTGTTTCTTTCCCTTTGCCCTTTTCATTCCAAGGCTCCGTCTTTAAAGAGGAAGGCCTATGGCCCATCTGGTCCATTTGGGCCATCTTGTCAATCAAGGCCTGGAAGGTGGTCGGCTTGAAGAACATAATGAACTGTGAGATGGTCGCTTGCGGATCAAGGGTACCCACAAACATGCCTACTGCAGGAGCCTCTTCTATGCGTTGTTCGCATTTCGACCATAGGTTCCGCCATCGTGTTGCGTATTGGACCCACGTTTCGCCTGGCCTTATCCTGGAATTAATCAGTGCTGTTATCGGTGTGCGTCCACTAGCACTCGCGAATCTCTGTGTAAACAGCAGCTCCATCTCCGTAAATGTCTTGATAGAGTCATTTAGGAGTTCAGAGTACCACTCAAATGCCGTTTCCGACAGGCTGCCAACAAACTGGCGGAGCAACAATTTATCATCACCTCCAGTGTTGCCGCACATGGCTCTAAATTGAGCGACGTGCTGATGCGGATTTCCCGTCCCCTTATATACGTGGAACTTAGGGATCGTATATCCCGGCGGGTAACTAATTTGGTCATACCAGCCCGGGTAGGGTCGTCCGGTTCTAGCAATTTGCCCAGCCGCTTCATTTTCCTGGTGAGCTCGTATTTGCTGAGCTATATGGTCATCCAGTGTGGCCTTGGAAATGGTTTCTTCCTTGGCTGCTGAAAGAACCGGAGGAGGATTCGATGTCTCTCATTTGTCATCTTCAAGGATAATCGGAGGATCTTGAGCAGGAGGATCTTGCTGGATCATCATCCCTACCATATCTTGGAAGAGAAGCGCCATTTGTTTTATGTTAGCCGCTTGCTCTGCGGCTTCTTTGTCCTTCTTTTCGAGGACTCTGCGTAGGTAGTCAGCGTCAGTTTCTTGTTCATGACGCTGCTCTGATGATGCCTCCGAGCTTTCTTTTGTCCCGGTAAGTGCGGCCATTGCAGTCATCATCTCCTGAAGCTTCTGTTGCTGCTCCTGGGCTTTCGTTACGGATCGGGTGAGCGGTCGGTGACCCGTCGAAGAACGGCTTTCCTCCTTTCTAGAAGACATATAAACAGTGTGCACCACCATGCCCCCAGACTTGGGGTGTTTGTGCTCAGCGCGTTTACGGTTCGCCATGTTCACAGGGGCTTTTTGCGGCCTCTTTTTCTTTTGAGTGGTTGAAGTTGAGGGGACCGTTGTAGTGGGCGCCCAAGTAGCCGTTGCTTTTTGTGGCTTGACGGAGTAATCCTTCCCCTGCCGAACCTTCATCGTTTTCTGTCGGTGGAGATAGTCTTGATCAATCACCGACTCCTGGATCTGTCGCCAGACCTTGTAAATTTTAGAGGGTAGCCGTTGAGGGGGCTGCTCCAGCTTCTTCTCTGGAGTATCCTCCACAGGTGAAGGAGTTCTCTTCAGCATCGCAGTAGGAGAGTTTCTGCGCACCGTGTTCAGCAATTCAAAGCTGTTCCCGGTTGGGACAGCAGCATCGATCCCCACCGTTGGAGTTGGCGGAGTTATCCCAGATGGGGAGTTGCCCCCAGCCTTCCTCACTCGGCGCCAGTGGCGACGTGAGCGTGTCGTGTGGATGGAGTCGTCTCTGCTGTAGGGGTGACCTCCTCATGCCCCCTACTTTGAGGAGAGACCATTATTGGTTCTGGCCTGTCGAAGACTGACACCCGTTGAGAAGCAATGTCTAATCTGTCAAAGACAGACCTCTGGGCAGAGGAAGCAGCTTTGAGGACCTCGCCTAGAGCAGAAGCCGGAATGGACATCCTTGTAAAAACTGACTTTTTGGAAGGAGAAGCCTTTCCAATGATTTCGTCCGCTTGAGCCGGGATGGCTATCCGCTTTGGGATGGCAACTTCGGATATCGCGGGCTTGTAGACGCTCTGGCCCAATCTGTTGAAAACTGAGGTATTGAAGTTGGGCGACCCATTGAGAGGGGTCGCGGCAGTGGTAAGCCGATCAAAGACTGACTTCTTTGGGGATTCTTGCAACGTCATTGTGGCATTGAAGCTCAACGGTGGGAGCATGGTCCCGAAGAATAATCCAGTGGTGGCCTGAGTTACCTGCTCCACTGGCATCTTGAAAAGGGAGGCCGCTTGGGGCCTATAAGTCACTCCTCCAGCAAGGACCGAGCGAGAGTTGCAGTTGCAGGCAGTGCAGTTTGAAGCCATTGATCTCCTGTTTTCTGCACGGAGCAAGACACCAAATCTTAGTACCCCGAATCCACAGGCAACCACAGTAAACCGCGATTCGTTCGCGAACACGACACACGAAGTGTAGAGTGGAAAGAGGAAAAGGTCCCACCGGGTGTGCCAGAATCTGTTCCCCTCCGAATGGCGGCCAAGACATGGACTGTCTTGCCTGAGATTTGGGGCAGATGCTATTTGATTTTATTCGTCCACCTCTCCGAAGATGCCAAGTTGATTTATGGCACCGTGTATCGGAGGTTTAGACGGATGCGACCGATGTAGCAGACTTCGTCAGATTCCCCCTCGTTCGAGGGGTTTTTGATTGTGGAGATGCTCTTCCCTGCAGGCGCAAGCCCCTGCAGTTAATTACGCTACCGCATCGCGGTAACAACTTTCTCCTTCTCCATAATTTCACTTTGTGTCGTGGGTGTTTGTTTTGTTTCTGGTTGCCCGTGGATTGTATACGGAGACTAATTTATGCCGTCGCCCGTAGGATGCGGATTAGTCCAAATCCGTATTTTCTTAGATTTGGGTTTGGGTTTTGGTTTAAGGATACGTTAGCCCTATTTAAGACTACGATCAACTTAAACGTTTGTTAAGGATACGTTAGTCCAGTTGGAGACTAAGATCAACTTAACGGGATCGTTTAGATCCGACAAAAGAGCATTTGGGCTCTATTGTTCCAGTTTAGGGACATAGTGGTCCATTGAATATATGGCTGTCGGGACCCGTCACCTCTCTGACGACGTTGAAGGATTACAACGACAGATATCAGAGGAGTTCTGAGATGTACCCTTGAACCAAAGTTGGTTGGGAGACCTGTAGTCCAATTTGGGACTAAAGTCTGTTTGAGGGTTTAAGGATACGTTAGCCATATTTGAGGCTAAGATCAACTTAAACGTTTGTTAAGGATACGTTAGTCCAGTTTGAGAATAAGATCAACTTAACGGGATCGTTTAGATCCGACAAAAGAGCGTTTGGGCTCTATGGTTCCAGTTTAGGGACATAGTGGTCCATTACCAGTTTAAGGACATGGTGGTCCATTACTAGTTTAAGGACATGGTGGTCCATTGAATGTATGGCCGTCGGGACCCGTCACCTCTCTGACGACGTTGAAGGATTACAACGACAGATATCAGAGGAGTTCAGAGATGTACCCTTGAACCAAAGTTGGTTGGGAGACCTGTAGTCCAATTTGGGACTAAAGTCTGTTTGAGGGTTTAAGGATACGTTAGCCATATTTGAGGCTAAGATCAACTTAAACGTTTGTTAAGGATACGTTACTCCAGTTTGAGACTAAGATCAACTTAACGGGATCGTTTAGATCCGACAAAAGAGCGTTTGGGCTCTATTGTTCCAGTTTAGGGACATAGTGGTCCATTACCAGTTTAAGGACATGGTGGTCCAATAAAATGTATGGCTGTCGGGACCCATCACCTCTCTGAAGACGTTAAAGGATTACAACGAAAAATATCAGAGGAGTTCAGAGATGTACCCTTGAACCAATGAGTTGGTTGAAAGAGCAGATGTGCTCAGTTCAAGATGATTTGAGGACTTATGGCCAGTTTGGGCTAAGTCTAATTATGTTTGAAATATTGGCCCTTTGGGCCATTAGACATTTGTCTGGGTTCGGCCCCTCATCATTCAGCAGTGCTAAACAGAGGTTTGGGGGCTCTGACAACATTTTGTCTTTGATTTCCTCAATTTTTATATTCATTTGGAGGAGGGACTTTTGCCTCTGGAAAATTAGCCAATTTGGCTAAAAGTAGTGTTAAACACTTAGAGAACAATAGTGTTAAACACTGGAGATAGAACTCTCAAATTAGTGTTAAACACTAAAAGACAATCAGTGTTAAACACTAAAAGACAATCAGTGTTAAACACTGGAAATATAATCTTTAATTTAGTGTTAAATACTAGAAACAATCAGTGTTAAACATTGGAAATATAATCCCCAAATTAGTGTTAAACACTAAAGACAGAGTGGTCACATGTGGACACGTGAGAGCGCCCAAAGAGGGGACCAGATCCCTTTTCTTCGTTCTGCAATTAAGTGTTAACACTTTTCATTTCCTGGCCATCACGTGTGGGAACGTGATAGGCATCCATCCATTGGATATTAAAGGGATTTGTTAGGGGTCATGTGGGGACACGTGAGGGCGCCCTAAATTTGGAGCCAGATCTCCTTTTGTTTTATCCTCAAATCTGTGAATAAGTATTAAACACTTTTATTTTTATTTTAGAGCATCACGTGTTGGCACGTGATGGGGATCTGTGCACCAATTGTTAAAGCATTTGCTGAGGGGTCACGTGATAACACGTGAGAGCGCCCAAAGCTTTCATTTCCTTTACTTTTTCTTTCTGCGTTTTGGGAGTCACGTGGGAGCACGTGAGGCATTGCCTCAAAGCTTTCCTCCTTCTCATTTCTGGGGATCTTTTCAGGGGTCACGTGGGGACACGTGACCTTGGTTTTATTCCTTCTTTTCTGATCACTGCGGATTGGGGTCACGTGTCATCACGTGACCAATATTCTTTATGTGCATGGAGATCTTTCAAGTCTCTTTATTTTAAGAATTAAATTCTCTGTAGGGTTAAACCCTAATTTTGTTTTGGCGGAATTAAATTCCTATTGTGAAAGAATTAAATTCTTATTTAGGGTAAAACCCTAATTTCTTTTTAAAGGAATTAAATTCCCAGATATGTAAAAGAATTAAATTCTTGATTAGGGTTAAACCCTAGTTTTGTTTTAGGAGAATTAAATTCTCAAAACTCAATTCCCTTTCTAAGTTTAGGATCTGCATGGCAGGATCTCGACCCGATGAGAATTAAATTCTCAACTTATGGGGAGATGTGCTCTGTGCAGATCTTCAACCAGAAGAAGAACTAAGTTCTTTTTTGTATAAGAGTTAAACTCTTGGATTTTGAGAATTAAATTCTCTGTTTAAAGTTTTGATTCCCTTTCTTTTCTCACCTAGGGTTTTCTTTTGTTGAGAATTAAATTCTCCTTTCTTTTCTTCCCTCTTGAGAATTAAATTCTCCTCTCTCTGTTTTTTTCTCTCCAAAAGGTACCTCTCTTCTCTTCTTTTCTTGGCTCCTATTTATAGGAGAAAGAAAAGAATCAATTTGTTTTGTGAATATTTCATTGAAAGATTTTAATTGATTTCATAATTAATATGATCCTTTAGATTATTCAGTGAACTTTATTCACCGTTGGATTTTAAATCCAAAGATATTCTGTTTGTTATTTCCGGTGAGATTTTAGGGGAAATCTTTCCTTGTCTAAGATCTTTCCATAAATCGGTGATATTTAATCACCCTTCGATCTTTAATCAAACGGTCCCCATAATCCTTTTCCATTTGGAAAGATTTAGAGAAATTTAGAATTTTAATTCTATTTCGAAAGATTTTAGAGAAATTTAGAATTTTAATTCTATTAAACTGTAAAGCTTTCAAAGCCTGTCACGTGATGGCACGTGACCCTTGGTCATGTGTGAGAACGTGACCCCCAAATTGGTTCCTTTAACAGCCACATGTTTATGTTGTTGTTTTAACCATCACGTGTCAACACGTGACCATTGGTCACGTGTGAGCACGTGATACCTCGTTGAGGTACTTCCTGATTTTTAATCAGGGAACAGATTTTAGAATTTAATTCTATTCATTATTTTAGAGGCCTTAAAAGCCCATCACGTGTCTGTACGTGACCTATGGTCACGTGTGAGCACGTGATGCCCCATTAGGGTCTTTTCTGAGTTTTTATTATATCTTTTAACTCCTCTAGCGGGTTCTTAAAGGTCCATCACGTGTGGACACGTGATGCCTCATAACTTTTGATCCCGGATGAATTATGAGGCCCATAATATATCAAATCGAAGGGTTTTTCGAGATGCTTCTAATACCATCAGAATTTAATAATTCCTCCTTTGGGAACTTATCAAAATACAGGCCGGAAGATATTGGTTCGCATTTCCTTAAGCGTATCGCTGCCATTTGATACCTTGGACTCTTCTGCGCAGAAATTTTTGGCGGGAACAATGACCACTTGTGATGAACTTAAATGAAAGATTGAAATAGATCACGTGTTCACATGTGACCCTCCTCACTGATAATGCTTGCCACTTTTTAAAAGATTAGGGGATAAACCCAAGGAAACAATGTCTGACTCTGAGGTGCCCTCACGTGCTCACACATGGATAAATTGTTTAACACTTCTATAAAGATGGGGAATAAAATCAAGCGAACAGCACCATCTTTAAAAGCATCACGTGGGACACGTGAGCGCTCTCAAATTCCTGTGTTTAACACTGCCTCAGAGTATCACGTGGGAGCACGTGAGCACTAAAGGTACATTACTGTTTAACACTATAAGGAACCAACTCCAACCTCAAATTAGTTAAGTTCTTCCTGAGATTAAATCTCCAAACAAACCGAGCCTCTATGCTCAGAACTGATAACTCCTCGATTTGGAATCTGGTTCAAGGGTACATTTCTCCACACCTCTGATACATGTCGTTGTAATTCTTCAACGTCTTCAGAGAGGTGGAGGGTCCCAATAACCAATAACTCTCAGACCGCAACGTCCCTAAACTAAATTTCATGGACTATGATGTCCTTAAACCCAACGGACCGCAACGTCCCTAAACTAAACTCCATGTCCCTAAACTAAACTCCATGGACTATGATGTCCTTAGACCCAACGGACCGCAACGTCCCTAAACTAAACTCTATGGACTATGATGTCCTTAAACATGGACAATGATGTCCTTAAACCCAATGGACCGTAATGTCCCTAAACTAAAACGCTAGAGCCCAAATGCTCTTTCGTTGGATCTAAATGATCCTAAAATCTTGTTAAGTAGATCTTAGTCTAGAATTAGACTAATGTATTCTTAACAAACATTTAAGTTGATCTTAATCTCAAAAAAGATTAACGATCCTTAAATCCAAACAAACCCAAATCTAAGAAAATACGGATTTGGACTAATCCCCGCCCTACGGGCGACAACATAAATTAGTCTCCGTATAGAATCCACGGGCAACCAAAAACAAAACAAATACACACGACACGAAGTGAACATCTGGAGAAGGAGAAAGTGGTTATCGCTACGCGTTAACGTAATTAACTGAAGGGGCTTGCGCCTGCAGGGAAGAGCGTCCCCACAATCAAAAACCCCTTGCAAACGAGGGGGAATCTGACGAAGTCTGCTACATCGGCCGCATCTGTCCAAATCTCTGATACACGGTGCCATAAATCAACTTGGTATCTTTGGAGAGGTGGACGGATAAAACCAAAGAGCATCTACCCCCTAAAATTCAGGCAAGACGAGCTACGCGGTTTCGTCTCTATTTTTGGCGGTAAACAGATTTTGGCACGCCCGGTGGGACCTTTTTCTCTTTCCACTCCACATTTCGTGTGTCGTGAAAAAATCGCGGTCTGCTATGGTTGCCTGTGGATTCGAGGTACTAAGATTTTGTAACATTTCAGAAAAAATAAAATATTATTTTTGGGAATTTTTATAATTAAATAATATTATATTGAATATTTTAATATTTCGGTATAATTAAATACCGATTGGGAAAAGTTTGGAAAATTATGGAAATTACTAAAAGCGGGTGTTTCATGTGAATTATATGAATTATAAGTTTTTATGATTTATTTGACACTATTTTAGTGCTAATCGCGAATAAAAATCGCTAATCGCGGATTAAGCGTGTTTTGTGTACATAGCATGCACAAAGTCTTTTTCACACTTGTGCATTTTTCTACCATGGTTTCATTTGGGTTTCCTATTCTATTCTAATAGAATGAGAAGAGAGAGGAAAAGAAAAGAAAAAGCAATAAGAATAAAGTATTAGGTATGGGTGAGAGAGAGAAAGGTGAGGGTGCTTTGACTTGGCCATTCTCTCTTCATTCTTCACCCATTTCCTCCCCCTCTCTTCACCTAGCTGCTGCTGCTGCTGCCCCTCCCTCCCTATCCACAAAACCCCCCAAAACTCAATGAAAAACACCTAAAAACCCAAGTCCCTTTTCATTAAAAAGATGCATGAGCTCACTAGCTACCCCATGGACCAAGAAAAATCAAATTTTGGACTCTTGGGGCAACTCAAGAAAATTCTTGAGTTGCCAAATGAGGTATTTTATGAACTTTTAGCTTAGTATTTCCATTACTTTTACCCCCATGTTAGATTAGAACCGATATTGTGTGGTTTGGGCGAACTTTGAAAATTCTAGTTAGGGTTTATGGAAATTGATGGTTGTGATGTGAAATTAAGCTCAGTAGAGGCCATACAAACCCCCTAGTGCTAGAATTCAGACCTAAACCAGAGACTAGAACCCCGGAATACGGATTTAGAAAAGCCGATATCGAAAAATTGTGGATTCTGTGAGTTTGTTTTTAGATTTGCTAACACCCGGAGCCTCTGAAAATTATTTTGCAAGGACAGAGAGACAAGCAGGCAACCTAGAACCCCCCACCAAAACCCTAGCCCCTATCTCCCAATCCAGGCCGCAAATTTATTCCTTCTGGCCGCAATTTGCAGCCAGAGCAGTGAGGAAATGTTTCGTGTTTGTTTCAGGGATTTATCTCCAGTAAATTAGACCCTTGGTCTATGCAAAATTGACCAATTTGACCTAGGGTGAAATCTGGGTCCATTTTCCTGAGTTACTGTTTTGATTCGGAGTTCGTTCCTCGTATTTTAAATTTTGGATTTGCGTATTTGTGTTTTACCTCGACCACTTGACGTTTGTACGACGATATCGAGGGTTGTTTGATGGTTTTGAAAGCGTGGTTTATAGGTTCTAACCTATAAGACTTAGCGTGCCATTTTGGTTTCCGATGTGATTTTAATACGCATTTGTGATACGTTAATTTGTAGGTACCCCACGAAGACTTCGGGACGACAAGCAAGCGCATGACGACGTCGGCAACGGAAGGCGAAGAGCAAGGTGTGCAGATTATATCTACGGGGGAAGTCGGGTGGATGGCGTATAGCACCCTTGCAGTTCGATGTTTAGTATACTATATATATACTATATATGATAGCTTAATGCGTGACAAGGATATTTTAGATGTGATTAGGTGTAATATGGTTAGATTAGGGTTTAAAAGTAAACTAGTATAGTTTCCTAGTTGTGAACCCTAGAATAGGTTTACACCCACACGCACACACATGCTTACTTGTTATACTTATACCTGGGTGATGAGGATAGTGGATGATATTTGGAGATGAGTCGATGAGATTGGGCATAGTGCCATGAGATCGGTGATATGATGTGGTTCGTATTTGGGACACGACATGAGATTTTAGCGGGCCTTTGATGGTGTTCAATACACGCATTTATATTTACATAGATGGTATCGGTTTGTACTAGACTTAGATCAGTACCCCAGTTCATGAGATATGATGATAAAGATACCGATTAATTGATGAGATAAATGTGATATTGACCCGTACCCAGATTTGGGATGCCGTACGATGATTTACCGTACGAGCTTTATTGATGATATATCCGCACTCATGACTCGAGGATGTCATATGATATATTGTATCGTACGTGATACTATTGAGGCAGGATCACCGACTATTATATATATATATATATCGACTCAGATTTAGGTGGTTTCCATACCCTTCCGATTTGCTTATTAGTTAGATCTGTTGTTTACTTAGTAGATGCTAAACTAGACCCGAGTCATACCTATTTCAAAACTAACGAATCGTGAGTATTTTAAAGACAGGATAAGGAATTCTACGGATATTTTCAAAAGATGCATCTTTTCTTAAAAACACCGTAGCCCTTATTTTTCTAAACACCACGATTCGTCTTATTTCAAATGCCAAAACTGTATGACATTTTTTTATTGATGTAGATTCTTCACTGTTGCGTTGATTATTCGATTTCCGCATATTCATGCTATTCGTATCGTATTGCATGTTTAAATATGTTTATTGTTATATTAAAACCATGCTGTCAGGACACCAGCACCATTATCGATGATGCGTATGTTCCACGTACACCTGCTTGCCGGCTCACACACTTCATCATCGATAATTGCCATGTCACTACACAGTAGGTCAGTTGCATCAGGATATGACTCCTTGCATGACATACATGCGTACAAACATATTGTACACCTATACTTGCATACATACATAGTTGTACATACATAGATGATTCTGGCTTGATTTTGGAGATTTGGGAACCGCAAGATATATTTTAAAACTGTATTCATTTTAAAAGAGCGGTTTCCCTCAATATGAGCATATTACTATTCCATGTTGTATGATATACTGATATGCTTACATTTCTTTTATATGTCGCATACATCATGCTTTATGATTATACGCATCGAGATGTGTTGTTTCCATGATATTTCTGGATTTGGGAACCGTTGTTATTTCAAAAGAGAGTATGTATTGTTTTAAAAACCCGGTTACCCTTGATATGATATTTCAGTACGTCCACCATGTGTTTTCTCGGTTCTGAGAGTGGCATGTGAAACCGATTCGAGGAGCGGTAGGCACTGTCTGCGAATACATGGTGGACCCGGTGAGGTACCTCGGGGCAAGAAGACTCGTATATGTTGGACGGTGAGCCTGGCAGGGGAGTACTACTTACCGGTGATTGTATTTGAGCTCGGCGGATATCCGAAGGATACCGACCAGAGTCGAGAGATGATACGGGCCGATCTGGACTGACGGAGCCCGTGGGCCGATTCGGGCTGACGGAGCCCGATATATGAGGATTTACGTGCCGATACTAGGCACAGGTTTCATGATATTTTCGAGTGTCGATGCTAGACACTCAGGTTCCATGATTTTGATATGTCGCGAGCGACACATATTGATTTACATCCTCATACTTCCATGCATATGCTTTATGATATTTACATGCATGATGCTTATTGTCATTGGGTGACACGTAGACGAGATCAACACACATACATACATACATACATATAGTTGGTATAGATGTTTACCTTTGCCACCTTATCATGCTTCAGACTTATTCATTTGAGGTTTATATATATATCTGATCGTATTGACCTAGGATTGAGTCATACATACGATTTCTGCTCTGTGATGTTTTCTATTCATGAGTTGGTAACTCACCCCCGTTGTGCCACAGTTCTTGCAGGTTTTGCCGTACAGGTTTCGTGGCGGCTTTTCTGGCACACTGCTTCCTTTCTGGGTGATTGCATTGGTAAGTGGGTTCACTCGCATCGTGACCACCCTTGTATTTATTTTATTCAGCTGTATCTAGTAATTCCATCAACCAAACTTGTATATTGTTTCAGACTTAGAAACCAGTTGTGCATTATTTCGACCCTAGAGTCGCGAGTTGTAGTATTTTGGTTTTCATGCAGATTTTGAGTTTCCTTTTGAGTTTTGATCGTCGCCCTTCGGCGTTGTATATTATATTGCTTGCGTGGTTGTGACCGTCGATTGACGAAGAGCTAGCTCCCGCTTAGGGATGCCTTTTATCACTGTGCATATATTATTCTTGTTGTACCCCGTTCGGGGCCAGTATTTACAAAGGAAACTCTGCCGAAATTTTCAGAAAAGCCTTGAGGTTTTAAAAATGCATATTCGGTGTATTTATTTAAAAATCTTGCTTTAAAAACTTGTTTTCTTTACTTCTTAAAAAACTAGTTTTCTTTATTTACTCTTTAAAATGGTTTTAGATTTCTGGGCTTTTGGCTTACTTGAATTAGATGAGGTCCTATAGACTTCATATGATTCAAGGGTCAGTCACGTGCTATTTCGGGTCGTGACAAAGTTGGTATCAGAGCGCTAGGTTAACCTTGGTTCGAGTCTAAGTTTGACTATGCGGAGCCTAGAGAGTTTATATATATACGGAACTTATGCTTGACCTTACGGAACTTAGACTTAGTCGAGGGGGTATTATACCCGAACTTTCATCGCGTAGGATGACCCTTGGTTGATGGAGTAGGTAGCTTGAGTAGAGTGACGTACCATACGTATGTTCCGCGGCATACTTACGATACGCTACTCCGCTTAAGAAACTTTTGGATGTACATTTCCTTGCACAGTATTATATTCATTAGTATGATCTATCCTCATCGATATTGGTTATGATTTTGCTGCCACGATTGCACGGGCAGAGAGGGCTACGGCTAGAGGCCAGCCAGAATGTGACGACCATCGATATATCACTTATTCATGATGATTGAGGCGCTGTTCAGCGTACAGACGAATGAGCCAGTTGCTGCTGCAAATGACGAGATATCGCCAAGATGTTGGAGCTACCGCAGCATGAGTATATAATTAGAGATATGATGGAAGGTCGCTGGTCACCCGAGGGTGAATGACTAGGACATGTGGTTCGTTCGCTTACCCCGATGAAAGGTCATCAGATAGATTGATTCCAGCTAGAGACGACTTCACGAAGATTCGTTGAGAGTCGATGGAGGCGATCGAATGTCAGAAACCCATATTCCAAGTTTAAAGTATTCGGAAAGACATGTAAGCGATTCTATGGATCCTCTAGAAGAATGAGACCCTAACTCGACATAATGACCGTGTGAAAGCCTTTGAACCTTAGGGTTTGCGGCAATTCCGCAGCGCTATTAGTGAGGTTTGGGTTTGCCCTTCTACGGCTGGTCTACCGATACTGTGGTATGTACCCGATACTATTAAACTGTACCCAAGATGTTGAGCTCTTGGGGGATTATGAGGTTTTAACGAATCGATCGAATGGTTCGACTTCATTCAGATGCTATGTGATGGGATGGGTTGCTTGGGAGACTCTAGATACGATTATAGCCGTTGGAGCACAGTCCATGCAGCCACGATGAGACGATTCCGAAGCAGTCGACAGCAGAGAAAAGTGGAGTAAGTGGTTCGTACGAGATCTTGATGAGATGACGTTCCACTACGCCGACATCAGAGATGCGATACGCATGCAGAGGCGTTGATTAATGATATATCGTCCAGAAGGAGTCGCGATGAGTATGCAGCCGTTCTGGATCAAGAAACAGAATGAGAAAAGGGTGATAACTTCCGGACAGTTTGGCAGAAATGAGATTTGAGAGAGACCTCGATAGGACCTTTCTGGAATACTATACGAGAAGACTTGGACCCAGGCGCGGTTATATTGCGCACACCCAGCAGGCCAGAGTTCGGCATCGTCGATGAGATATTTGGCCAGAGATCTGTAGAGGATGTGCCAGAGCGGGACTGTTTCCGTTGTCGTTCCATATTGGGCCGTTGAGCTGAGGAGCTATATATATAGCAATGCACAGTGAGAGACAAGAGCCTAAAAGCACCAGACAACAGGTCATGAATAGGAGGCAAGTAGATATCTTGCTCTGCTAGCATTGGATGCACCAACACCTTCTCGACTGCGAAGGAGGAAGTATCGACGACGATATTTATGATTTGTGATTTGGTGATTCGATTATCACGAATCCGTCATCTTGGATTTAGGTATTTTGGGCGACCTATTCGCATGATTTAGTCTTGATGACTGAGTTACATGATATTTGTTTTCGTGCACCATGGTTGCACCTACTGGGTATTCATATTTTGTGCATAGTTATTATGCTTGAGGTATTGATTGTGATTTCATGCCTATTTTATACCTGATCTGGATTGAGCTGTATTGTATACCGTCAATTTTGAATTTGATTTTGATGTTGATTTCGTGATTTCGTGCATGATGGATGCATCGATTTGGATTTTCGCGCATGTTGGGCGCATGTCATGAGATGCGATTTTGGTGCACACCAGGTGCGCTAAATCGAGATTCTTCGTGCATGTCAGATGCACCTGATTTTTCTGTCAGGCACACACGTTGCCTATGACAGATGTTTCGTGCACACCCGTTGCACCTAGATATTGTTTCTGTGCACATGTATGGCACATATATGGATTTTGATTTCCGTGTGCACCAGACGCACACAGCATTCTTATGCACATTTTGGAATTGATTTCTTATGGAGCAGTACGTTTTTATGATATTTGCTATTTGTTTTCGTACCGAGCAGGACTAGTCAGAGGACAGTACCTGTATATATTTTTACTTGCATTGATAGTTATCGAAGGGATTTCCAAAAAGGGGAGCTATAGTCTCCGTACATACCTACGTGTCTGATATGACACGAAACGTTTAAAATAAGGAAACCCTTCTAAAATGTTTTCAAAACGGCGGAACGTACATATTAAACAAAAGATATATACATATATGGTTATTTTCGTACAATAGACGTCCGCCACTATGCCGCGATACGCGCATAGCACAGCAACATGAAAAGGTTTAGCATGCATTTCCTTCAGATATTTACATGTATAGATTTGATGTTTACATGTATAGTTCTGATTTATATCATATTGGTTTTATTTTGGATTTGACATTTGTGTCTTTACCATGACTCCGATGATCGCGGGATGCTTGACGGAGCTTTGTTTTTGAGTTATCTTCTCATTGTTCATGCATATGCATTGCGCTATGATGCGTCTTATGTATTGATGATTTCGGAGCCCCGACGATTTGGACTTATTATTGAAATGTTTTAGTATTTGAGGGGTTTAAATTTAAATTCGGGGACCGAATTTCTTTAAGGGGGGAAGATTTTAACATTTCAGAAAAATAAAATATTATTTTTGGGAATTTTTATAATTAAATAATATTATATTGAATATTTTAATATTTCGGTATAATTAAATACCGATAAATTGGGAAAATTTTGGAAAATTATAGAAATTACTAAAAGCGGGTGTTTCATGTGAATTATGCAAATTTTAAGTTTTTATGATTTATTTGACACTATTTTAGTGCTAATCGCGATTAAAAATCGCTAATCGCGGATTAAACGTGTTTTGTGCACATAGCATGCACAAAGTCTTTTTCACACTTGTGCATTTTTCTACCATGGTTTCATTTGGGTTTCCTATTCTATTCTAATAGAATGAGAAGAGAGAAGAAAAGAAAAGAAAAAGGAATAAGAATAAAGTATTAGGTATGGGTGAGAGAGAGAAAGGTGAGGTTGCTTTGACTTGGCCATTCTCTCTTCATTCTTCACCCATTTCTTCCCCCTCTCTTCACCTAGCAGCTGCTGCTGCTGCCCCTCCCTCCTTCTCCACAAAACCCCCCAAAACTCAATGAAAAACACCTCAAAACCCAAGTCCCTTTTCATTAAAAAGACGCATGAGCTCACTAGCTACCCCATGGACCAAGAAAAATCAAATTTTGGACTCTTGGGGCAACTCAAGAAAATTCTTGAGTTGCCAAATGAGGTATTTTCTGAACCTTTAGCTTAGTATTTTCATTACTTTTACCCCCATGTTAGATTAGAACCGATATTGTGTGGTTTGGGTGAACTTTGAAAATTCTAGTTAGGGTTTATGGAAATTGATGGTTGTGATGTGAAATTAAGCTCAGTAGAGGCCATACAAACCCCCTAGTGCTAGAATCCATACCTAAACCAGAGACTAGAACCCCGGAATACGGATTTAGAAAAGCCGATATCGGAAAATTATGGATTCTGTGAGTGTGTTTTTAGATCTGCTAACACCCGGAGCCTCTGAAAATTATTTTGCAAGGACAGAGACACCAGCAGACAACCTAGAACCCCCTACCAAAACCCTAGGCCCTATCTCCCAATCCAGGACGAAAATTTATTCCTTCTGGCCGCAATTTGCGGCCAGAGTAGTGAGGAAATGGTTCGTGTTTGTTTCAGGGCTTTATCTCCAGTAAATTAGACCCTTGGTATATGCAAAATTGACAAATTTGACCTAGGGTGAAATCTGGGACCATTTTCCTGAGTTTCTGTTTTGATTCGGAGTTCGTTTCTCATATTTTAAATTCTGGATTTGCGTATTTGTGTTTTACCTCGATCACTTGAAGTTTGTACGACGATATCGAAGGTTGTTTGATGGTTTTGAAAGCGTGGTCTATAGGTTCTAATCTATAGGCCTTAGCGTGCCATTTTGGTTTCCGATGTAATTTTAATACGCATTTGCGATACGTTAATGTGTAGGTACCCCGCGAAGACTTCGGAACGATAAGCAAGCGCGTGGCGATGTCGGCAACGGAAGGCGAAGAGCAAGGTGAGTAGATTATATCTACGGGGGAAGTCGGGTGGATGGCGTATAGCACCCCCGCAGTTCGATATTTAGTATACTATATATATACTATATATGATAGCTTTATGCGTGACATGGATATTTTAGATGTGATTAGGTGTACTATGGTTAGATTAGGGTTTAGAAGTAAACTAGTATAGTTTCCTAGTTGCGAACCCTAGAATAGGTTTACACCCACACGCACACACATGCTTACTTGTTATACTTATACCTGGGTGATGAGGATAGTGGATGATATTTGGAGATGAGTCGATGAGATTGGACATAGTGCCATGAGATCGGTGATATGATGTGGTTCGTATTTGGGATACGACATGAGATTTTAGCGGGCCTTTGGACGTGTGTTCGATACACGCATTTATATTTACATAGATGGTATCGGTTTGTACTAGACTTAGATCAGTACCCCAGTTCATGAGATATGATGATAAAGATACCGGTTAATTGATGAGATAAATGTGATATTGACCCGTACCCAGATTTGGGATGCCGTACGATGATTTACCGTACGAGCTTTATTGATGATAGATCCGCACTCATGACTCGAGGATGTCATATGATATATTGTATCGTACGTGATGCTATTGAGGTGGGATCACCGACTATTATATATATATATATATATATCGACTTAGATTTAGGTGGTTTCCATACCTTTCCGATTTGCTTATTAGTTAGATCTGTAGTTTACTTAGTAGATGTTAAACTAGACCCGAGTCATACCTATTTCAAAACTAACAAATCATGAGTATTTTAAAGACAGACAAAGGGATTCTACGGATATTTTCAAAAGATACATCTTTTCTTAAAAACACCGTAGCCCTTATTTTTCTAAACACCACGATTCGTCTTATTTCAAATGGAAAAACTGTATGACATTTTTATTTTGATGTAGATTCTTCATTGTTGCGTTGATTATTCGATTTTCGCATATTCATGCTATTCGTATCGCATTGCATGTTTAAATATGTTTATTGTTATATTAAAACCATGTTGTCAGGACACCAGCGCCATTATCGATGATGCGTATGTTCCACGTACACCTGCTTGCCGGCTCACACACTTCATCATCGATAATTTCCATGTCACTGCACAGTAGGACCATTGCATCAGGATATGAATCCTTGCATGACATACTTGCGTACACACATATTGTACACCTATACCTGCATACATACATAGTTGCACATACATAGATGATTCTGGCTTGATTTTGGTGATTTGGGAACCACAAGATATATTTTAAAACTTTATTCATTTTAAAAGAGCGGTTTCCCTCAATATGTGCATATTACTATTCCATGTTGCATGATATACTGATATGCTTACATTTCTTTTATATGTCGCATACATCATGCTTTATGATTATACGCATTGAGATATGTTGTTTCCATGATATTTCTGGATTCGAGAACCGTGGTTATTTCAAAAGAGAGTATGTATTGTTTTAAAAACCCGGTTATCCTTGATATGATTTTTCAGTGCGTCCACCATGTGTTTTCTCGGTTCTGAGAGTGGCATGCGAAACCCGATTCGAGGAGCGGTAGGCACCGCCTGCGGGTACATGGTTTACCCGGTGAGGTACCCCGGGGCAAGAAGACTCGTATATGTTGGACGGTGAGCCTGACAGGGGAGTACTACCTACCGGTGATTTTATTTGAGCACGGAGGATATCCGGAGGATACCGACCGGAGTCGAGAGATGATACGGGCCGATCCGGACTGACGGAACCCGTGGGCCGATCCGGACTGACGGAGCCCGATATATGAGGATTTTTGTGCCGATGCTAGGCACAGGTCTCATGATGTTTTCGAGTGTCGATGCTAGACACTCAGGTTCCATGATTTTGATATGTCACGAGCGATACATGTTGATTTGCATCCTCATACTTCCATGCATATGCTTTATGATATTTACATGCATGATGCTTATTGTCATTGGGTGACACGTGGACGAGATCAACACACATACATACATACATATAGTTGGTATAGATGTTTACCTTTGCCACCTTATCATGCTTCAGACTTATTCATTTGAGATTTATATATATATCTGATCGTATTGACCTAGGATTGACTCATACATACGATTTCTGCTCTGTGATGTTTTCTATTCACGAGTTGGCAACTCACCCCCGTTATGCCACAGTTCTTGCAGGTTTTGCCGTACAGGCTTCGTGGCGGCTTTTCTGGCACACTGCTTCCTTTCTGGGTGATTGCATTGGTAGGTGGGTTCACTCGCATCGTGACCACCCTTGTATTTATTTTATTCCGTTGTATCTAGTAATTCCATCAACCAAACTTGTATATTGTTTCAGACTTAGAAACCAGTTGTGTATTATTTCGACCCTAAAGTCGTGAGTTGTAGTATTTTGGTTTTCATGCAGATTTTGAGTTTCATTTTGAGTTTTGATCCCCGCCCTTCGGCGTTGTATATTATATTGCTTGCGTGATTGTGACCGTCGATTGACGAAGAGCTAGCTCCCGCTTGGGGATGCCTTTTATCACTGTGCATATATTATTCTTGTTGTACCCCGTTCGGGGCCAGTATTTACAAAGGAAACTCTGACGAAATTTTCAGAAAAGACTTGAGGTTTTAAAAACGCATATTCGGCGTATTTATTTAAAAATCTTGCTTTAAAAACATGTTTTCTTTACTTCTTAAAAAACTAGTTTTCTTTATTTACTTTTTAAAATGGTTTTAGATTTCTGGGCTTTTGGCTTACTTGAATTAGATGTGGTCCTATAGACTTCATATGATCCAAGGGACAGTTACGTGCTATTTCGGGTCGTGACAGATTTGGTGTCTTACTCTCGCCTAGAGAAAAGAAGATCAATGGCTTCCAGCTGCACCAACTGCAGCAACTCCCGCTCCGTCCTATCTGGAGGAGTAACTTACGGGCCCCAAGCGGCCTCCATCTTCGCAATGCTGGTGGACCAGGTGACACAGGACACCACTGGGTTATTCTTCGGGACCATGCTCCCGCCAACAAGCTTCAGCGTCCCGATGCCGTCACAGGAAGCTCCGAAGAAGTCGATCTTTGATCGGCTTGCAACTATCGCGGCCCCTCTCAACGGGCCGTCCAAGTCTAATACCTCAGTCTTCGATAGGCTGAGCCTAAGCTCAAAGGGGCCCCCGAAGAGGCTCGCAATACCAGAGAGGGCTATCCCAATTCTTGCTGCAGGAGAAGTCGTCCAGACTACTTTCCCTACTCGAAAGTCGGCCTTCGACAGGTTGACCATTCCTTCCCAGCGGATGTCAGTCTTTGAAAGGCTGGCGCCAATAACAGCCTCTTCTCAAAGCAAGGGGCATGACGAAGCTACTCCGATGGTAAAAGTGATCCCAGCTACGCGACATGCTCGACCTCATCACTGGCACCGAGTGAGAAAAGCTGGGGGCAGTTCCTCTTCTGGACTTACCCCACCAGCTCTAATGGTGGAAGTTGATGCTGCTGTTCCAACTGGGAACAGCTTTGAGCCGCTCAGGAGGGTGCGCAAGAACTCTCCAACTGCCGTGTTGGAGAAGTCTCCTCCAGCCGCTAAAAATATTTGTAAGGCGAAGCCGGAGCAGCCCCCTCAGCGGCTGTCCTCCAAAATCCACAGGGTCTGGCGAAGAGTCCAAGACTCCGGGATCGACAAAGACTACTCCCGCCGACAGAAGAAAATGAAGGTCTGGCAAGAGGAGGGTCATCCTGCCGTTGTACCACGGAAATTATCGTCTGCAACAGCCCCCTCAACTTCGACCGCCCATAAAAGGAGAAGGCCGGAGAAGATCCTTATGTCTACGACAAATCTCAAGGGTACTGAACCCAAACGCCCCAAGTCTGGGGGCATGGTAGTGCACACCGTATACATGGCTTCCGGAAAAGAGAAAAGCTATGCTACTGGGGGTCATCGACCACTTATGCGGTCCGTAACTAAGGCTCAAGAGCAACAACAGAAACTCCAGGAGATATTGACAGAGATGGCCGCACTTACTAGGCAGAAAGAAAGCCCGGAAGTATCGTCGGATCAACGCCAGGAGCAGGAAACCGACGCCGAATTCTTTCGAAGAATGCTCGAAAAGAGAGATAAAGAAGTCGCGGAACAAGTAGCTAACATAAAGCAAATGGTGCTTCTGTTCCAAGGTATGGTGGGAATGATGATCCAGCCAGACCCTCCAACCGAAGATCCCCCAATGATAATTGAAGATGATAGAGAGGAGACATCAAACCCTCTTCCGGCTTTATCAGAGGCCAGGGAGGAGACGATCTCGAAAGCTGCGCTTGATGACTACATAGCTCAACAGATACGAGCTCATCAGGAAAGTGAAGCTACTTGCCAAGTCGTTAGAACTAGGCGACCATATCCAGGCTGGTATGATCAAATTAAGTACCCACCGGGATATACAATCCCTAAATTTCACGTGTATAAGGGGATAGGAAACCCCCATCAGCACGTCGCTCAATTTAGGGCTCTATGCGGCAATACTGGAGGTGATAACAAACTGCTACTTCGCCAGTTCGTCGGCAGTTTAGCGGAGACGACATTTGAATGGTACTCGGAGCTTCCGAATGACTCCATCAAAACGTTTACGAAAATGGAGTTTCTATTCACCCAGCGTTTCGCAAGCGCTAGTGAGCGCACCCCGATCACGACATTGATAAATGCCAGGGTGAATCCAGGAGAGACATGGGTTCAGTATGCAATTCGGTGGCAGAACCTATGGTCGAGATGCGAACAACGCATAGAAGAAGCTCCTACCGTGGGCATGTTCGTGTGGACACTTGATCCACAGGCAACTATATCCCAATTTATGATGTTCTTCAAGCCGACCACTTTCCAAGCTTTGATCGACAAGTTGTCCCAAATGGACCAGATGGGCCATAGACCGCTCTCCTCGAAAACGGAACTTCGAAACGAAAAGGGCAAAGGGAAAGCGACCTTCGTCACCAATGCTCAGCAACAGCCGAGTGACCCAAAACCGGTTGCTCTCCAAGGCAACAAACCGCAATTCCTCGACAAGAAGTTGAGACTTCCTTACTCATTTCCCCGCGATAAAACGAGGAGACTGTTCGAACTAGCGGTGTGCAACAGGCTCATCACCCTGCTCGATCCGAAACGCCCAATGCAGCCCGGTGACATCAACAATCCTATTTACTGCCCCTACCACCGGATAGTGGGACATCCAATCGAAGATTGCTTCGTCTTCAAAAACTGGATTGAGGACCAGTACCAACAAGGCAAATTCACGCTGTCTGAAAACTGGAGAGTAAACCCCCCACAACCGCACGCTCCTAAAAAGGTGGATACGCCGGGGGCATCATGCTCATTTATAGAGGAAGCTCCATGGGAGGTTGTTCTTTCAGTCAAGACTAAGAGAATGCTTAAGGATCTTCAAGCATGTCCTGAAATTAGATGGAAGAGCCTAGTGGAGCCAGAGATCATTGAGGGGATGCTGAAACCACGCCCAATGCCGAGAGTTGGTAGCAATGGGAAAAATACCCAGGCCCAGCCGTTAAAGTCTTCAAACAAAAAGATGAAGACCAAAAAGCCCACGCAGTCTGATGACAAGCGCACGGACCTGCAAAAGCATATTGACGTGCTGGAAGAATATAACCACAAGGAGCGAACCCCAGTCACACTCCAAGAGTTTCTCGACCATATCCTTGAGGGCGGAGATGACGACAATGATGAGGGAGAAGACTCGTCAGAAGAACCCGAGGATTATGTGGTAAGTTGTCACATGATCTCCCATTCACCAATAAATGACAAAGAAGCTCACTCAGCCCCAGAAGATAATATAGAGGAGCTGGGGGCAGGATCGGCGCCAAAATCCTTAGAACCGTCAGACGAGATGATTGACATGCTGCTGAACGAAGCCCGTCAGAAGAGCAAAGCTGATCAAGAGCGTGAAATGGCCATATTCGAAAGGGCCAGGCGTCGGCATCAAGTTGAAGAAGTCATGGTAGGGATGAGTCGCAAAGCACTCCAACCAGACCGAAGCACGCTTGCAGCAGACAAAAACAGGCTTAAGACAAGGAAACAGTTCGCTAAAGCCCTGTCAATAGGAATGAAGCTGCCATCTTCCAAAGGAAATACTCCTGGCGGTATACGCCTTGATGAAGCGGATGTACACCCTAACTATTGCTTGTACCATCAAAGGATTGCACACCCTACCGAAGAATGCATTGACTTTAAAAAGTGGTGGCAGGGATACGTTGCTCACCAACAACATTTCAAGCAGATGAAGACTCGTCGGGAGCAGAGAAGCACGACAGACGAGCACAAAAGAACTGCCGGCAACTATCACATGATTGATACCAGGGGATCGCAAGTTCTCAGCTTCTGAAGTGACTCTGATGAAGAAGTAGCCGCGGCCCTCTCTTCGAGGAATCCACCCCAGGAAAAGAGGAAGAGATAAAGAATTGTGAAAACATTCAGCTGCGTAATCGTACGTTGCCCGAAAAAAATCTCGGACCCACAAACAAGGGGTCGAACAAAAAAGATAAGGAGAAGGAAAAAGTCCGTGAGGATATCACCCTTGATGATCGAGTCGTCAAAGAACTTGCAGCCATGGACCAGCTTAAAAAAGAAAAAGTGGATTACAATTTCCTATCATAGCTGAGGATGATACCCTCACAGCTAAGCATTTTGGATGCCCTTCTGTTGTCTAAAGAGGCACGAGATTCTCTTATCAGGGCCTTACAAGAGCCCAAGCAGTTTCAAGCTTTTCTTGCCGAAGAAAAGATGAAGGACGAGCTGGAAGAAGTGCACACAGCTGACATCACTTTCGGCGATGAAGATCTTCTCCTGAGAACATGCGAGCACAACTGTCCCCTGTATGTCACCGGGTACTGCCATGACATCAAGATGGGGAAGATCTTAGTTGAAAACGGGTCCTCAGTCAACCTCCTAATTGTGAGGGTGCTAAAAGAAATCTGCATGAGCATTTAGCACCTCACTCGGGATAAAATCACCATCTCCGGGTTCAACTCCCAGTCATCACGGACGCTTGGGTTTGTAATACCGACTTTACGCTTTGGGCTGCTCGTCAGTGACTTAAAATTTCATGTCATTGACGCCAAGACCTGCTACAACGCATTGCTCGGCAGGCCTTGGTTACACGAGTACAAAATCATCCCTTCTATACAGCATCAGTGTGTGAAATATTTCAAAGATGGTCTCGACTATACCATGACGGGGGAACTAAACCCATTCTCCGTAAATAAAGTACGAAAATACGAAGATGCAAAGTATTTCCTACCAGACTTTGAAGACACGGAAAGATGCTATAAACCGGAGAATAAGCAAAAAGCTATCGCCACTATTCCGGTCTTCGGGAGAGATACCGGGGAGAAAGAAGAGATAGTCTATTCGGAGTCGGCCCAATGCAACAGGTTGGGACCATCTACCCCTATTATGGTCTTTGGCAGTGACTCTGAAGACGAAGTCAACGCAGTGTTTTTGGTCCGTCCATCAATGCGGGCCCTCATTGGAGATGATCAGAGTTTGCAAACCGCCATGGTTCCGCGGCAGCACTACAGAGAGCTTGATGTGCTTAAGACATATAGTGTGCAAGAGCTGCAGACATTCTACGTTCCTCCTAGGTGAAGAGGTGAAAAAGCGATCCTATTCTATCGATCCACGGAGACTAAAATCGAAAGAGAAGTCTGGTATGGTGCCGAACCTGCGCTTGACAGGCTCCAACCCATCCGTCTGCCCAGATACTACACGGAGGGATTGAGAAGGTTATTAAGATGCCAATGCGTACCTTTCAACTAGACTCCTTGACAAGCTCAGTTCTTCAACAAGATTTGGAACGTCCCCGGAACTCAGCGAAAATTGCCCAACGGATAAATTGAAACGATTGGGCTTGGATATGTCCAGTCCAAGAAACGGGAACAATTCCATGACTGCTATGTCATAAATGATCTCGATGAAAAAGGGGAAGCTCTTTTAAAAGATGCTGACGTTGAACCAGAACGAGGTCCTGCTATAAAAATGTCGAGCCCGTCGTTTGAAGAACAGATTGACAAGCTAATAAGAGAAGCAGGTCAAAGGGTTCGGGATGACCACATCCGCGAAATGGTCATTTAAGAAAAAGCCAAGAAGCAGCGCCTCCTTCAGCAGGCTATGGAGGATGACAATGCCCTTCACCATCAGCCCGCCATGCATTCCCAAAGCAAGGAAAAGGCCGGACGCGGAGGCAAAAACAAGTTAAAGAAGGGAAAAAACGTTCGACAGCGGCAAAACGGATCCAAAAGGCCACGCGATCGAGAAAGGGTCAGCCGGAATCTGTCTCTTATGAAAAATATGGGTCGAGCATATTCTTTCCCTCGAGACAAGACAAGGAGAATCTTTGACCTTGTCATGAAATATCAAACGATGACACTCCCAGAGTCTTGGCACCCCGATCAAGCAAACGAGGTTCATCACCCGAATTATTGATCTCATCACCGAGCGATAGGACATCCTCTTGAAGATTTCTTCACCTTCAAAAACTGGGTTGAAGACCAATATCAACTCGACAGATTCGCTCTATCCAACAGTTGGAAGGTAACCCCGCCGTAGAAGCATGAGCCAAAAAGGACCTATACCACTAGGGTAAGATTGGCTCAATGTCAAGAATGGAAGCGAACCCGTACTTGCCATGTGATAACAATCTCAAAAGAAGAAGTGTACGAGAATATGGATGACCTTTCATGGTGCTTAAAAAATGAGGATGAAGATGAGTTGATCTCAGAGTTTCCACCGGCGCCAAAAGAGTTTGAAGATGGAATACACACTACTGCGGATAACCTAAGAAAAATCGACTTAGGGACGGCAAACGACCCGCGGCCTACGTTCGTCAGTGAGCTGCTGTCTAAAGAGCAGGTGGCTACACTAAAGGACATGCTCATGCAGTATAAAGATTGCTTCGCATGGAACTATTCCGGGATGTCGGGGCTAGATCCAGAAATCGCTGTGCATAAATTGGCGATATCTCCGGACGTCAAGACAGTCAAACAAGCACCAAGAAGGATGCGGTTCGAACTTGAAATGAGTATCAACGCCGAAGTCAAGAATCTAATCGACTCCGGCCTCATCCAAGAAGTTCAATACCCCGACTGGATCGCCAACATCGTACCAGTGATGAAAAAAAATGGAACGGTGCACATCTGCGTGGACTTTCGGGACCTCAACAAATCTTGCCTGAAGGATGACTTTCCCGTACCGGTTACCGAGTTTATGATAGATAACACGTCCACTCATGAAGTCTTCTCCTTCATGGTTGGATCATCAGGGTACAATCAAATAAAGATGCATCCCGAAGACCAGGAGCATACCGCTTTCCGGACTCCTCTGGGCATATTCTGCTACAAAGTGATGCCTTTCGGTCTGAAGAACGTCGATACTACCTATGAGAGGGCCATGACAAAGATTTTCGATGACCTCATACATGAAGTCGTCGAATGCTATATCGATGACCTCGTAGTAAAAATCAAATCGCATGAGGAACACTGGGTGCATTTGAAAATAGTGTTCCAATGTCTTTGTAAGTATAACATGAAGATGAACCCTCTGAAATGCGCATTCGGAGTCTCCTCTGGAATATTTCTAGGGTTCATCATACGACACTGGGGTATTGAAATAGATCCATCGAAGATCAAGGAAATTATGGAAATGCCTACTCCAAGAACCTTAAAACAATTGCGGTCTCTACAAGGAAAGCTCGTGTATATCCGACGGTTCATAGCTAACCTCTCCGGCAAATGCCGCCACTATAGTCATCTAATGAAGAAGGGGACCCCGTTCGTTTGGGATCATAAATGCCAAAGTGCACTGGACGAAATCAAGCAATACCTGTAGAATCCGCCGGTATTGACTGCTCCGGTCAAGGGAAAGCCCCTCATCCTGTACACAACAGCCCTTGAAGGTTCTTTATGCGCGCTATGGGCACAAGAGAATGACCAAGGGAAGGAGAGAGCCCTCTACTATTTGAGTCGAGTTCTACTGAGGGTAGAAAACAACTACTCCCCTATCGAAAAACACTTCCTGGCATTGATCTTTGGGATAACAAAGCTTCGACATTATGCTTTAGCGCATGAGGTCCATCTCATATCAAAGGTGGATCCTCTCAAGTATTTGATGTGAAGAGCCATACTAACGGGACGGCTCGTTAAATGGGTCTTACTCTTAATAGAATTCTCGATAACATACCGACCTCTTAAGGCAGTGAAAGGCCAGGCCATCACCGACTTCCTGACTGAGCATCCGATACCTGCCGATTCACCCCTAAATTGTGAATTGCCAGACGAGCACACGTTTGACACGATCGACAGGGAGAGAGGAGAGAGTGATACCCGATAGGAACTTTACTTCGATAGGGCATCTTCCATGAAGAAGCGAAAGCACAGCTCTCCCATAATCAAATCTGGGGTAGGCTTCATCTTCGTGACTCCATAAGGAGGGATAATGCGCTTTTCCTTTTCCTTAACATAGCCGAGGACAAACAATGAAGCAGAATATGAGGCTTTGATAGCAGTTCTTGAGATCGCTGTCGACATGGGAACCGAAAACCTCCTGATATACGGAGACTCCCAGCTGGTCGTTAGACAAGTAAACGGTGACTATCAAACATGCAAACCAGAGTTGGTGAAGTATGGCAAAAGAGTGCAACAGTTACTAACTCAAATTCCCTCTTACGCCGTGGAAAGCATACCGCGTATAGGAAATAGCAAAGCAGACGCACTAGCCAAACTCGCTAAAGAACTGGCTGACGAAAACCTCGATGACGTAAGGATCATTATGCAGAGCCATCGGGTTCTTGCACCGGCAGAAATATCTCCGGAGTCGTCTGAAGAAAAGGAAGAGACCAAGAAAACAACCCTACAAATAGAGGACCAAGAAAAGGCTAAGGATTGGAGAGAAGTGTTTATAGACTACTTCAAATCCGGTCAAACGCTGGAAGATGCATCTTCAGGACATCAGCTCATGAAACGAGCTCTGTCTTTCGCCTTCGTCAATTATACTCTATATAAGAGATCATTTGACTCTCTGTGGCTGAGATGCCTCGGGCCAGAAGAAGCAAGGAGAGTCGTCCAAGAAACCCACGACGGACTCTGCGGTTCTCATCAAGCCGGGCCAAAGATGAAGCTGAAAACCAAAAGAATGGGCTACTATTGGCCCACAATGATTCAGGACTGCCTCGAATACGTGAAGCAGTGCCACTCGTGCCAAATTCATGGAGACTTCATCCACCAGCATCCAAACCCGCTGCACCCAATAGTGGCTAGCTGGCCGTTCGAAATGTGGGGAACCGATATAATTTGGCCCATCGAACCAGTGTCATCCAAAGGACATCGGTTCATATTGGCAACAACTGATTACTTCTCTAAGTGGGAAGAATCCATACCGCTAAGAGAAGTGAAGACGGAGAACATCCTCTATTTCTTCAAGACACACGTCATCTATCGGTTCGGCACTCCACGACGGATTATCTCTGATAACGGGCCGGCCTATAGAAGTCACAAAATCAGCCCCTTTGCACAGCAGCATAATATAGACTGGAGATACTCTTCGGTCTATAATCCTCGAGCTAATGGTCTAGTTGAGGCTTTCAACAAAACCTTGACAAAGACCCTAAAAAAGACGGTGACCAAAAATAAAAAGGACTGGCACGAGAGATTGCATGAAGCTCTCTGGGCCTATCGGACCACGTTCAAAATGGCCACAAATACAACGCCATTCGCGTTGGTATTCGACACAGAAGTGGTACTCCCCCTTGAGATAGATCTACCCTCTCTACGAGTGGCGGTTCATTACGAGCCAACAGATGAAGAGAATGCTCATCTTTGGCTTGAAGAGCTCGACGCCCTCGATGAAACTCGTCTCGTGGCGCAGCAAAACATAGAAGCTTACAAAGCAAGGATGACGCGCTCATACGAAAAATTGACTAGACCGAGAACATTCCGCCAATGAGAACTCGTGCTAGTCGTAAAAAGACCTATGATCCCCAATCATGCCAAACGGGGGAAATTAGAGCCAAACTATGAGGGCCCGTACATTATAAACAAAGTCTACCAAGGTAGGGCTTACTTTCTCATGGATATGCATGGTGAAAGACCCTTCCGGCCAATAAACGGCCGATTCCTTAAGAAATACTATGCCTGACAAATCACGACTCAGGTCAATGATAGATGACGACGCCTATGTCCGCTCACTATCTTCTTGAGTCAGGACTCTAAAAGTAGTATCCAACGATACCCCATCCCAAACACGGAAAACAACGGACCGAAACGTCCCTAAACTAAAAATGGACCGCAATGTCCTGAAACTAGCTACAGACCGAAACGTCTTTAAACTACTATGAACCGCAGCATCCTTAGGCTAACGCGACAAAAAAATGGTACGTCCATAAACGAAATGGGCACAGATGAAAAACCGAAAGGGATCCGTGAGTAAAAACAGCAGGGTTACCGACGGGTTTGTGAAAACCCGAAAGGGCGCAGACTTGTAAAAAAATTCATACACACTTGCAAGGTCCTCTCGACCTTGTAAGGAGAAAATACCTGCGTGAGATCCTTATGACTCACAAGGGAGCAACACACTTAAGAATCCTCATGATTCCTAAGGAGAAATTACACTTACGAGATCCTCACGACTCGTAAGGAGAATTCCCTTATGAGACCCTCACGGCTCATAGGATTCAAAAGCCTTAAGCTGCAGGGACCTGAACCTGTTCTTAAGTAATCATATCCCCCAAACTGCCCTACAGGCGGTCAATATTAACCCTTGTATACAATCCACGGGCATAAATAAGTGTTCTCTCGCTCAGTTCCACCAACGGTGTGAAATTCCCCTATTTGGTGAACACACTTGCAAGTCCTCTCGACTTATAAGGAGAAAACACTCTTGTAAGATCCTTATGACTTATAAGAGAACACACACTTAAGAATCCTCACAATTCCTAAAGAGAAAACGCACCTACGAGATCCTCACGACTCGTAGGGAGAAACACCTTCATTAGACCCTTACGGCTTATGAAGTCAAAAGCCTTAGTCGACAGGATCCTAATCCTGATTGCTAAGTCACCTTTGTTCGAACCGACAAAGGCAAATGATTATTCGCTCCTGATAATATCTCAGTGGTAGAGATGTTGATGCCTAAATCGATATCAAATTCCAAGTCTTTTCACGGCAAATGATGATTCGCTTTTGGCAATATTCCAGTCGCGGCGATGCTGATGGTAAGATTGGTATCAGATCTTAAGTCCACACTCACAACAAAGTCAGCGAGCCAAAGAGACATATAAAATAGCCGAAATGATTGGGCAACTCGCAATAAAAAGCAGCGAGTAAAAAGAAAATAGCCGAAATGATTGGGCAATCGTGACTTTCGCGATATAAAAAGCTGAAATGATAGAGTATCGCGGAAAGAAATAAAAAAAGGTACAAGTGAGTCCATACTAACCCTTGTATACAATCCATGGGCATAAACGAAAAGGGAACCACATTTCCCTACCAAACTCTGTCAAAGGGAGAGTCAGATCTCGACGGCAACATTTGCATCCCAGAAGATCAACACGGCGTTCCTTCTCAACTCCAACAGGATGCAGACGTAACGTCAACAACCGACCTCAGGGTCGGAACGAAGCGGAGCCATAGCAAAGTACCTAGTTCCAAATCTCGACGGCCACATCTACAGCATTCCAGCAGGATATGGACGCGACATCACCGATCGGAGCCATGGTAAAGTCTCGGGTTCCATGACTCTACAGTTCACAGACAACCTAGAATCAACCTTGACACCGCAGAAAGCGGAGCAAGTCAAACCTGACACCGTAGAAAGCGGAGCAAGTAAACCCCGACACCGCAGAAAGCGGATCGAGTCAACCCCGAGACCGCAGAAAGCGGAGCGAGTCAACCCCGAGACCGTAGAAAGCGGAGCGAGTCAACCCTGAGACCGCAGAAAGCGGAGCGAGTCAACCCTGAGACCGCAGAAAGCAGAGCAAGTCAGCCCCGACACCACAGAATGCGGAGCGAGTCAACCCCGACACCGCAGAAAGCGGAGCAAGCCAACCCCGACACCGCAGAAAGCGGAGCAAGTCAACCCCGACAACGCAGAAAGCGGAGCAAGTCGAACCCGACACCGCAGAAAGCGGAGCAATTCTAACCCGACACCGCAGAAAGCGGAGCAAGTCAAACCCGACACCGCAGAAAGCGGAGCAAGTCAACCCCGATATCCCAGAAAGCGGAGCAAGTCAACCCCGACACCGCAAAAAGCAGATACAAGTCAACCAATGATCCCTAGATTCGTCTCTACTCGTAGGGAAAAGCCTTAGGCAATGGGGATAAGGAACTGTTTCCTAAGCACTGGGGCCCTGCAAGTCGGTCTAAGATGGGCCATTGTATACTATTCGTGTGCCATACTCTCCAAACTCGTATCTCGACAAGGATGGAAACAACCACTTACGAGTCCTCTCGACTTGTAAAGGGGAAAAATTCTCTTGAGAGATCCTTACGACCCTCGAGAGAAAATACGCACTTAGGAGTCCTCACGACCCCTAAGGAGAAATTACACCTACGAGATCCTCTCGACTCGTGGGGAGAAAATTCTTTATGAGACCCTCATGGCTCATGAAGTTGAAAAGTCTTAGGCGACAGATCTGAACCTGTTTCCTAAGCCATTGCTGCCCTGCAAGGAGAGCAAGATAGACCATCTACAAGACGTATTTGCTAAAGAAACAAGACGGTACGACTGTGTATGTGTTTAAATGGATATGGTGTCTAAAACGTGTTGATTTATGTATGACACTAGCGCTCGCACTTAAAAGAGAATTCCCAAAGATAAAGTATAAAGTTCATATACAGAGATGAGATTCATGTACAAATATATGACAAAAGGAAAACATTCAACACTCAATAATAAGGGAAGTACATCAATATAAATAGACTACTCTACAGGGAAAAGATCAGCAAATATGGGATCAGAGATACAGGGGTTAACAAAACAAAACACAAGGTTCTCCAGTTCCCTCTCTGCGCTCTCCACCATGTCGAAGCGATGGTCTTCGCGAGGGGTTGATCCCCACCGATTATCGCTATGCTCATCAGTAAAAGCAGAACTGATAGCCTGCCGGGCTCTTATCTGACTCAGTAAATGAACCGAGCGATCCTTCAGAGCCTGGGTAATTAAGCGTGCCTTATGAAAAAAACTCAATTTTATCCTCCACCATATCAAGAATTGCCGGGGTCATCTTTGTCGGATGAGGAGGAATATCGGCGAGTACGGATAGAAAGATCATCCGGAGCCAAATGGAGCCCATAGGAAGAGGAGAGCCTCTACGAGTCACGAGCTTATACATCATCGCGTCACATTGAGCATCGGTGAGAAGGGGATCTACTAGCCGTGCAGCAAGGCCAGGAATCATTTCCTCGATGGGCACCTCCCATGGTTGCTGACAAGCGTGAGGGTGATTGCAGGCCATAGCTATGGGTTTGTTTGAGTTCTGTTAATAAAAAGAAGGGTTTCTCTTTGAAGAGAAGAAGGAAGGTGTAGCCTCGGGTTATAAAGAGACGCATTCAAAGCTAAGCACAAAAAACATCGTGCATGGTGGAGCTATTCCCAAGGCTGAAAAAGGGGGGCATGGGAAAAGAAAAGGGTGACTCATAGGAATCAGAGTAGGGAGGCGAAACAACCTCATCAGCAGAGCCCCACGTGCATGGCATGTGAGCACCAGCCTTGATCCCTTTTGAAAACTAAAACGGCACCGTACGTGCATAACACATAAGCGCAGGCGCTAGTGCAGGATTAAAATCCCCAGCGGTGCCTCATGCGCAAAACACGTTAACACCAACAACAGTATAACAACGCCTCATACAGAACACATGTAAACATAAAAAGAAAGGAGGGTAAACATGAAGTTTTGTCATTCATACTCCAAGAACTTATACATGGTGTGAAAATGAAAGAAAATGTTTACAATGGTAAAACACTTGATCCTGGACATGGATTAAGGAATTCAGAAGCAAGGTCGAGTAAAGTGTTTCTGGCTTTTCTGACAATTCTCGTGTGCATCTTCTCGCGAATACAAGCGTCAGGATTCCCGCTGATATCATCCGCCCTTTGATATGCAGAGATTATCGTTGTCTGTTGGAAAACTTGATGCAAGATATCAACAAGACTATCTCGCCGCCTCTTCGAGATCAAGACTATCAGATATACTGAGTGTACCTTGTCTTCGGCGTTATCAAGCGCCTCCAGCGGCATGGCTTCGTAAAATCCAGGAAAGGCTTCCCAAATCGCTCCCATGATGATCTTCAACAAAGCAAAACGACGGGGGAGTAGTAGACCGTTGTATCCATCGAGGCGACGCATAACCTCAGCGCATTGAGCGTCCGTAAACTCCTGGTTTTGACAACGATATTGGAAGCGAATGTCTTCATAGGAGATAATTTCATCAAGATCATAAAAATAAACGGCCATAGTATCTGAAAAGAAAAATCAATCAGAGTTAATAATCAAAGTGATTAAGACAGGGTTTATTATGAGGATCTAAAAAGATTCTCATTTCAACGGACACGGGGGTTTAAATAACCCTTGACATCCACATAGAGATAGCAAGTTCTGTTAAAATATTCAAAAAATTTGAATTTACGCAAATAAGGAAAAACCCTGTGAAAATGTTTTCAAGAACACATGGGAATCAAATTCCCAAAGAGCCCTCTTGATCTTTCAGAGCTAAGCTCTTCGGTGATGAATTAAATTTCTTTTATGCAATGGGATTAAATTCCAGAAACCCCATAAAAGGGGAAATGAGAAACAAAATGCCATGAATCCTTAAAGATCAGAGAGGAATGCCCAAAACATTGAGAGTTATTACTCAAAAATCACATCTTTGGATCTCTAAGAGATGAGTTTTAGAGAAGAGCAAAGCTCTCATGATGGATTTAAAATCTAGAAGTTTTCTTTAAAGAGAAGGGTTTCTCTAATGTTTGAAAGCTTTACCTAATAAAGGGTTTCTTTTTCCAACAGAGTTTAACTCTGGAATTGCAATAGCAGAGAACTAAGCTCTGAAGAGGAGAATTAAATTCTCAAAGAAAACAAAGAAGGAAGAAGATGAAAAAAACAGTGTCTGCCTAAAAGACCAAACTCTTGCATTTATAAGACATGACAAGGGCGTTTCACCTCCCCGTTCCCCTAGGCAATCCAACAGCTGTAAAGGTGAGAGCGTTGCACTCACGTGCAAGCCACGTGAGAACAACGCTGTGGGGGCATTTGTTCCCTTATAAAAATAAATAAATAATAATTAAAAAAGCAATGGGAAAATTCTCCAAATGGAGCATCACGTGTTCACACGTGATGCGCCTTGGAGCCAAAATTATAAGCACTTAACAAATAGCAGGCCAGAAGGCGCATCACGTGCCAACACGTGATGCTCTTCTTTGGGACTACTGCATATAGGCAAACCGGCCTAGTGCCACTGGGTCACGTGCTACACGTGAGGATTCCTAATATCTTCTGACCCGACAAAATTAAATTCTATATAAAAGGGATCAAAACACTAATTTTGAAATATTTTCCCTAATCTTTCTAAACGAGAAAGATTGTGCTCTGTAAATCAGAGCACCGTTGGATCAAAGATCCAATGGTGATAAAAAATCACCAAGATATAGAATTAAATCTTGATTTAGGAAATACTTCTCGAATCTTTCTAAACAAGAAAGATTGTGCTCTGTAAATCAGAGCACCGTTGGATCAAAGATCCAATGGTGATTAAAAATCACCAAGATACAGAATAAGTTCTGTATGGGAAAATATTTTCCCAAACTTATTAAAAACAAGAAAAATGTTTTCTGTAAAACAGAAGTCCTTGGATCAAAGATCCAACGGTGGATATATTCCCCAAATCAATTAAAAAATCTCTCAATGAGAGATTTCCTTAACTGAATCAACAAATCAGCCTCCCCTATATAAAGGCCCCAAGACTTCAAGTCTAAGGGAGAAGAATCCCCCCATAAACTGCAAGTTCAAAAGAAAAGAAGAAACCCTAGGTAAGAAAGAACAAAACACAGAGAACATATTACTTCTTCTTCGTCTCCACAAGAGTTTAACTCTTCCAAAGAACTTAGTTCTTTTTTCTGGTAAAAAGATCTGCAGAAGCAGTTCTCCCAACAAGTTGAGAATTTAATTCTCATCGGGGAGACTCTGCCATACAGATCCAAAACCTAGGGGAAGATATGAGTTCAGAGAATTTAATTCTCCCAAAAAAGCATATAGGAATTTAATTCCTCTGATAAAACTAGGGTTTAACCCTTCATAAAAGAACTTAGTTCTCCCTTTTGGTGAAAAATCTGCAGAAGCAGATCTCCTCAAAAGTTGAGAATTTAATTCTCACCGGGGAGACTCTGCCATGCAAATCCAAAACCTAAGGAAAGAATTATGTCTAAGGAATTAAATTCTTATAATACACACACACACACATACATATATATATATATATATATATATATATATATATATATATATATATATAAAATAAGGGATTTGAGATTTTTAAACACTCAGAGAAAGAATTCCATGCATATTGATGATCACGTGTTCACACGTGACCACCTGTGATGAACTCAAAAGAAAGATTGAAATTGATCACGTGTTCACACGTGACCCTCCTCGCTGATAATGCTTGCCACTTTTTAAAAGAAAAAGTGATAAACCCAAGGAAACAATGTCTGACTTTGAGGCGCCCTCACTTGCTCACACGTGATGGCCACATGGATAAAGTGTTTAACACTTATATAAAGATGGGGAATAAAATCAAGCGAACAACACCATCTTTAAAAGTATCACGTGGGACACGTGAGCGCTCTCAAATTCTAGTATTTAACACTGCCTCAGAGCATCACATGGGAGCACGTGAGCACTAAAGGTACATTAATGTTTTACACTATAAGGAACCAACTCCAACCTCAAATCAGTTAAGTTCCTCCTGAGATTAAATCTCCAAACAAACCGAACCTCTATGCTCAGAACTGATAACTCCTCGATTTGGAATCTGGTTCAAGGGTACATCTCTCCACACCTCTGATACATGTCGTTGTAATTCTTCAACGTCTTCAGAGAGGTGGAGGGTCCCAATAACAAATAACTCTCGGACCGCAACGTCCCTAAACTAAACTCCATGGACTATGATGTCGTTAAACACAATGGACCGCAACATCCCTAAACTAAACTCCATGGACTATGACGTCCTTAAACCCAACGGACCGCAACGTCCCTAAACTAAACTCTATGGACTATAATGTCCTTAAACATGGACTATGATGTCCTTAAACCCAATGGACCGTAATGTCCCTAAATTAAAACGCTAGAGCCCAAATGCTCTTTCATTGAATCTAAATGATCCTAAAATCTTGTTAAGTAGATCTTAGTCTAAGATTAGACTAATGTATCTTTAACAAATATTTAAGTTGATCTTAATCTCAAACAAGGTTAACGATCCTTAAATCAAAACAAACCGAAATCTAAGAAAATACGGATTTGGACTAATCCCTGCCCTACGGGCGACAACATAAATTAGTCTCCGTATACAATCCACGGGAAACCAAAAACAAAACAAATACACACGACATGAAGTGAACATCTGGAGAAGGAGAAAGTGGTTATCGCTACGCGGTAACGCAATTAACTGCAGAGGCTTGTGCCTGCAGGGATGAGCATCCCCACAATCAAAACCCCCTCGCAAACGAGGGGGAATCTGAAAAAGTCTGCTACATCGGTCCAAACTTCCGATACACGGTGCCATAAATCAACTTGGTATCTTTGGAGAGGTGGACGGATAAAACCAAATAGCATCTGCCCCCGAAATTCAGGCAAGACGGCCTACACGGTTTCATCTCTTTTTTCGGTGGTAAACATGGCAGTCAAAGAGTTTGACTTCATCAAAAACGTAGATGAACCTTGTGTATACAAGAAGGTTGTAGAAAGTAAGGTTGTCATCCTCATATTGTACGTGGATAACATACTCTTGATAGGAAATGATGTTCCTATACTATACTCGGTCAAGCTTTACTTATCACTGAGTTTCTCCATGAAGGATCTGGATGATGCCTCTGACATCCTGTGGAGAAACACTAGATAGATGTAAAGAATATATTTTTAAGTACTTGAGAAGGGCTAAAGAATTCTTCTTGGTGTATAGTAACGGTGAACTCCATGTTGAGTCCTTTACCGATTCGAGCTTCCAGAGTGATAAGGTCGACTGTAAGACAGCCGCGTTTTTTTCCTTTACCCTCAGTAGAAGGACGATATGTTGGAAGAGTTCCAAGCTAGATACTGTAGCAGACTCGAAGATGAAGGGTGAATACATCTCTACCAACGATACTGCCAAAGAGGCTGTCTGGATGAAGATGTTCATGAGATAAATTTGGTGAGGTTCCTACCATTGTGATGACAATGGAACCGTGGCTTTGGCTTAGGAACCCAGGTCCCATCAGCGATCCAGGCATATTCTGAGGCGGTATCACCTGATCCGGGAGATAGTTGATCGCCGGGAGATCGAGGTCAGGAAAGTTGACACGAAAAATAACACGGTGGATCCACTCACGAAGGCCATTCCCTAGATACAATTTGAGAGACTCTTCAGGATGTTGGGCATGAGATACTACAACAACTGGCCTTAGTGCAAGTGGGAGATTGTTTGTTGTATGTATGCCCTAGAGGCCATTATTGTACATGATTGTATATTATAATGGATGCTTAGACATATATAGAGAGGACTTTCTTGCTCGACATGATAGTATGCTATCCGATTGCTCTTTATCTTAACATGTAGACTAGTATTGTGATACTGTCTTTCTCTCACATGTTGGTAAAGCCCGTAGGATGTATACTTGACTACCAGGATTATGATGCAGATCATACTAGTGGGGCCAGGGTAGTACAAAAGTTCATCCTTTAATTGTTCCTAGTCGTGGATGTATCGAGACGGGGCATCGATATTCCAGAGTAGACTAGCACGTTTCTTGACTCATTTGATGGGCGATGGATGATCCCACATCCATTGGTGTTTGACATCATAAATTGTATACGGGTGCTCAGTGGAGACTGGGTACACTGAACAGGACTTGCCGAGAATTCCTAGATAGTATTATACCTAACGTCAGATAGCAGTTCTCTGGTGACACTGGTACAGGTTAGTCTGTAGACCCGATATTGTCATAGAATCTTGTGTGATTCCCACTATGCTTTGATTTCCACCCTACTACGTTCAAGAGAGCGTGCAAACAGGTAGTTTTTAAGTACAGTCCCGAGTCACATGGAGGCAATGAGCGATAAGAGGGATTTCCTCTCTCCCGGTATTGGGGATTGATGTTGCGCTATGCTCGATTAGCCATAATAGGATGTCCCTGGCCAGGGCTTATGATGAGATTTACTGTTAAGTGTTATCAGTAATTTCTCGACCCGTTATAAGCCTCACATCAGCATGACTTATCAAGTTATTGTGGTCTAACGTTTACCACCACATACTCGATATGCGACATATCAGACATAGAGACCGGACTGTACGGTAGTGTTACTTATTGGATTCACGGGAGTATGAACAAGCTTGTGTTAGTTATTTATATGCCCTAGAGGCCATTGTTGTACATATGATGTATATTATAATGGATGCTTGGTTATATATAGAGATGACTTTCTTGCTCGTCATGATAGTATGCTATTTGGTTTCACTTTATCTTAACATGTTGACTTGTATTGGTTTACTGTTTTACTCTCACATGTTGATAAAGCCCTTAGGATCTGTACTCGACTACTGGGACTATGATGAGATCATACAAGTGGGGCCACGGTAGTCGATGAGTACATCCTATAATTGTTCCTAGTCGAGGGTATATCGAGACAGGGCATCGATACACCAGAGTAGACTAGCGTATACGCATCTTGACCCATATGATGGGCGATGGATGATCCCATATCCATCGGTGTTAGACATCAGAGATGGTGTACGGGTGCTCAGTGGAGACTGGGTACACTGGACGGACTCGCCGAGAACTCCCAGATGGTGATATACCACACGTCAGATGGCAGTTCTCCGGTGACACAGGTACAGGGTAGTCTGTAGACCCGAGATCGTCATGGAGTCTTGTGTGATTCCCACTGTGCTTTGATTTCCACCTTACCACGTCCAAGAGGGCGTGCAAAACGGTGGCTTTTGGGTACAGTCCCGAATCACATGGAGGCAATGAGCGATAGGAGGGGATTCGTCTCTCCCGGTATAGGGAGTTGATGTTGTGCTGTGTTCGATTGGCTATAACTGGAAGTCCCTGGCCAGGGCTGATATAGAGATTTACTGGTAAGTGTTACTAGTAGTTTCTCGACCCGTTATGAGCCACACATCGACACGACTTATCGGTTACTGGGGTCTGACGTATACCACCCCTAGACTTGATATGCGACATATCAGACGAACAGACCGGACTGTACGGGAGTGTTACTGATCGGATTCATAGGAGAACGCACAGGCTAGCTTGTTGATCTTCTGATCGCTCAATACCTGGGTGGCTGTTACGTTTAGCTGACCGCTTGCATCTTGTGGGTGTTTGATATGATCATCACCTGCTACCGGCGTATTGACGATTCTTTAGAGTCCTACACAGAGGTTTCTTGGCTCAGGCGAAACGGAGTAGAGGCACATATGTGATATGTGCAAGACCGAGGATATTGCGATATGAGATACCGTATTATATTCTCGCGATATTTAGATATGAACCGAGACATCGGATCAAGTGTTGATTCGATAAATCGGTACATGATATATTAGTCGGTTATATTCGATATAGCCGGATCGTCGGATCAAGTGTTGATTCGATGATTTAATATATATAAAAATATATATGATATATTATTATATTAACTAATATTGGCTTGCTTTATTATTTCATTTTCTCACTGGATGATACATTGATATATATGCGATATATGTTAATTGTATTATTTTCTTTTGTTGCAAATATATAATATATATGTGATATATATTATTGTGACATGATATGATTAATTGTTAAACATGTTTAAGGATGATTAATTGAGGTTAGTGTTTGATTAGGGTTAGATGCTTCAAGTTCCTTCTAGAAGCATTTTTCTTTTGTCATTGCAAAGATATTTTGGATGACACATTCTTTTAACCTAACCAAATCCTAACCCTAGTTGTTTCTCTACTCATTATTATCCTATCATCCTTGACCATGGTTTAAAAATCAATCATATAGTTCTTTCTATTCATCACAAATTTTTTTTTAATCTTAGGATTATATTTTCCATTATCATCTTCTTCCTTCTTGATAAGCTCTCTTGAAAATCCTAAAGTGATGAATAAATATGAGAAAATGATATAAAAAAGAAAGCATAAATAATACTCTCTCATCCTCATCTCATCTAGCCCATGAGATTAGTATGTTCACTTCTCAAGAGAGAGATAGCTTGAGTTCTTTGAAACCTCGACGTAGATCATCGGAGATTTGGAATACTTCGAGCTAGCATGGATCGTTCGAGTCGTGGAGCCTCTCATGAGTCCGGGAGATCGTGGATCGCGGCAAAGGGACTTCTACTCGGAGCTTGTGAAGTGAAGGAGCGGACTACAAAGGTTGTAATCCCTCACACTTAGATAAAAGTTATCTTCTTGCATGTTAAACCCTAATAATCTAGCAAAGATCCCGGCTTTAGGTTGTTCGGCACGTCTAAATTTTTATCCGGGCATGTTTGATGCCTTATGAACCTTCACAAGAGTGCCTAGGAACCCTACAGTGGTATCAGAGCCAAGCTAGAGCATTAGGCGATGTGTTTACGAAGTTAAAACTCCGATCGAACCCGAAACGACGAAACTAGACCCCTCTCTGGAAATTTTTTAAATTTTGGGATTTTTCTGAATTAAAAATATGTAAAAAAATCAGCAGGAAATTCTAAGAATTACCAAGAAGCCCGAGCCCCCCAATTCGATCAAACGGCCGCGGAAGCGCGGCGCAAGCTTGCTTGCGCGGCGGTTCCGCGGCGGATTGATCGATTGGCGACACGTGGCTTCCTGGTAATAACCGTAGGTACTTGTTGAGGCTTCTGGATATTTTTAACAGTGATTCAAGTATTGTTTAAATCTGGGGTTTATTTTGTAATAGTAGATTCGTTCGGAATTTTTAAGTTCGTATTTCTTTCCGGATATTTAGAAACTGTTAAATTATTTGAACGGATATCATTAACTTACTATTTCCCGGTACGGCAAACTTTCAAGCGTTGAATTTTTACTGGGTTTAAATCTTTCGGAAAATTGTACAAGTTAAGCGGTGGACCCTCTAGAAGACAACAAACCTTAACTCGATTATGTGACCGTCTTGAACTGCCTTTTGAACCTTCGGGTTTGGGGCAGTACGGCATGCCACATGTGAGGCGTTGGCTTGACCCTTCTACGGCTGGATCACCGGTACTGTGACATATTCTGCGATTATGTGAACTCCGCTCAAGAGTTGAGCACTTTGGGAAATTTTGGGTGTTTGATTATCTGTTCGGAAAGTTTAATACTGTCTATTTATCTGGAATGTGATACAATATGTGGAATTCATAGAGTTAGGCATGAAATGCGGAATATGTGATATTTCGGATTTACGATGTCTAAAGTGATTGTGGATTCCAAATATTGTAGTTTTTCACTTTCTTTTCTGTGACCGTAAGTGTAATATGTGATATCGCCGGTTTTGTTGCTATATGTCAACGACAATTGGGATGCGCATATTTACTTACGTTGATGATATGAGATATTATGTGTTGCTGTGATATGTTATATTGGATTGTCGCGATCAGAATAGCCGGGGGTTTTATGTGAGATGAGGGTTTTTATTTTCATTCATGTAAAATTCTTTTGTAATGTAATATTCTTTTATTTGGGGCACTTCCAGGTTGCGGTTGATGTCACCAGTGTATATTATTTACTTTTCCGCATTAGGTAGACCCAAGGAGGGGAGCACAAGTAACCAGGTTCTAGGGTCCAGTGGGAGGCCATCTCGAGGAGTCGAGACCGGGTCTCCTAACCCTAGAATTGACAGAGTTACTTGCCGCTCTCGTAGGGGTCTTGGGATGTGGGTTTGGCTATTCGTCGCGACCGTGGAATCCGTGTTTTATACAGGCTCGTATTAAAAACACGGACGTCCTAGTATATCCAATATTTCATATATGTTCTTCTGCTGCAATGTTCTGTGATGAGATCATATTACTGCCTGAGACGAATGCTTATACTATATATATGCTGATATATAAATATTACTGCTTTCGTTTCTTCTGTGATGCTTAGGAAGCATAAGCTGATGGGATTTTTATTAATGAGATTAATAAAAGGAAAAGAAACCTGAAGATGTTGTAGAATCAAAACTTTATAAAAAGGATAGCTACAGTTTTGCTTTGCATAGTGACATATATGATATGTCATGCACCTTATTCGATGAGGAAAGGACCGAGATCCCTTCACCGGGAGTGACTCCTTTAGCAAAACTGGCAGATGCTACAAAACGCGGTTTGTCTTTTGAATGCTTTTAGTGTTTTGCTTTGCACAGCGGTATATATGATATATCCCGCACCTTATTCGATGAGGAAAGGGCCGACGATCCCTTCACCGGGAGTGACCCCTTTAGCGAAACTAAGAAAAGCCTCAAAAACACTCCTTTTTAAAAACCACTAGATTCTATGACGATATCAAGTTCATTACGCTCAGGGTTTTCTGAAAAACCTGCGTAGTCCTCCGTCATTTCAGATAGATATTATTTAGTATTCGTACTATGTTTGTTGACTTAGTTAAGGCATGGTGTACGGTAGCTAAGTAATGTTTATCTGTTAAAACATGAGATGTGATTGGATTAGGGTATTCGTACGGCTTTGTTGACTTAGTTAAGGGTCGTGCGGGTGGGTTTAATTCAATCAGGAAATGTACGGGTTGAACTTGACTTGCGATTTATGGTTTGTTGACTTAGTTAAGGTCATAGATCGCTAGGGGCAAAATATTATCGGGAATTTCAAGCGTTGAAATTTGCAATGAGATTGCATACCTCCTATGAGATAGTTGAATCCCGATACCCGCTGCGAGTAAGAGTTACTCCTGGGAGAGTTTTACACAGGACAATTAGTCGATCAAGTAGGTGTCTAGAAAAGTGTTAACGGGGTTACGCCTCTGGGAAAACGAGGTTTACTTTAATTAGGTCCGTGCGAAAGCACGGGGAACCTCCCTCAAAGTACCGACACTGATCTGGCTGAAAGATTGACGAAGTTGAAGGGTGTAATTAATCCCGGCTAATCTTGCCTTTTAGGGTTTTAAGGTAGATTTGATAAAAACAGTGGGAGACATCCTGATTAGATAAGATAATAACCAATCTAATCTTGCAAGAGCATACGCTAAAGTGTTTTCTTCTCTCTCTCTCCAGGTAGCGACCATGTCAGGCCATAATCAAGATAATAATATTGATGTATTGACTGAACCCGATTATTGTACTGAGCAAGGGAACGTTGGACCCGTTCTTTCTTATAAGAGTTATAAGACTGAACAGGAAACAGGAGAATATCTAGATTCTCACGCCGCCCAAAAGAACATGCATGTTGATGCATCTTCTTCAGGTGTGTTAGTTATTGAGAACTGTTTCTCAGTTCACCCTACGTCCTGGGTATTAGATACCGGATCAGGATCCCACATATGTAAACAGTTACATGGGCTACGTAAAGGTAGAGAACTGGGAAAAGGTGATCATTCCGTTCAAGTAGGGAACTGTGCAAGTATTGTAGCCAAAGCAGTTGGCGAATATCACTTTGTATTGCCGAGTCGTAATACACTGATTCTAAATGAGTGCTATTATATACCGAACATGATGTGCAACATTATATCAGTTTCTTTATTGAGTAAAGAGGGATATAATTTTGTAGTACAGGATAATGTTATAAACATATTCCTAGATCAAAAGTTGATTGCATCAGGCTCGTTACATAATGGCATATTCATTCTAAATCAGAATACAGTCCTGAATATACAAAACACACACAAGAGGAAAAGTTCAGATATGAACGAATCCTTCTTGTGGCATTGTAGACTTGGTCATATCAATGCGACACGACTGGCTAAGTTACATAAAGATGGTTATTTGAATCCGTTCGAATTATCATCTTATGATACTTGCCATTCATGTCTCAAAGGAAAAATGACCAAAGCTCCGTTTAGTGGACACGGAGAAAGAGTTACCGAACTCTTAGGACTGATACATAGTGATGTTTGTGATCCCATGTCTACGCATGCCAGGAACGGTTCTTCCTACTTCATTACATTCACTGACGATCTCTCTAGATACGGACATGTGTTTCTGATGAAACACAAGTCTGAAGCTTTTGAGAAATTCAGAGAATATAAGCATGAAGTAGAGAACCAAACGGGCAAAAGTATTAAGATTCGTCGATCTGATCGAGGAGGTGAATACTTAAGCGGTGAGTTTTTAGATTATCTAAAAGAGAATGGGATTCTCTCTCAGCTTACTCCTCCTTATACACCACAGCACAACGGTGTATCGGAACGAAGGAATCGGACCCTATTAGATATGGTGCGATCTATGATGAGCGATGCTGAGTTACCTATTTCCTTCTGGGGGTATGCGCTTGAGACAGCCATATACATATTGAATCTAGTTCCGTCTAAATCTTTACCTACCACACCATATGAGATATGGAGTGGGAAGAGACCATATTTTAAACGAGTTAAGATATGGGGTTGTCCGGCCTATGTCAAAAGACAAAATCCAGACAAACTCGAGGCACGATCAGTTCTTTGCAAATTTGTGGGATATCCTAAGAATTCTCAAGGATATATTTTCTATCACGCTGAGGAACAAAAAGTGTTTATTTCTCAATATGCCACCTTTTTAGAAAAGGAATTTCTTGCAAAAGAAATTAGTGGCAAAGAGGTAGAGCTGGAAGAGGTTCCAGCACCACAGACTACAACTGATGATTTATTGGAACCAGAGGATTCAGTAATACCCGACGAACCCCAGCCCCTCCGCCGATCTAGTAGGGTTTCTCGTCCACCTGAGAGATACTACGGTTTTCTCATTGATGGTGGAAGCGAGGACTGCATCATGGATGATGATGAACTGACTAGTTTCGAGCAAGCCATCACGAGTGGTGACTCCGTGAAATGGCTGGATGCAATGCGATCTGAGATGGAATCCATGTACACCAATAAAGTATGGATTTTAGAAAATGCTCCTGAAGGGGTAAAACCCATTGGGAGCAAGTGGATTTTTAAAAAGAAATTTGGTGTAGATGGAAAGGTTGAGACTTTCAAAGCTAGACTTGTAGCAAAAGGTTTTCGTCAAAGACCAGGTGTGGACTATGACGAAACCTTTTCTCCAGTGGCTATGCTTAAGTCCATCCGGATCTTACTTGCCATTGCTGCATACCATGACTACGAAATCTGGCAAATGGATGTTAAGACCGCCTTTCTAAACGGTGATTTAGAAGAGTGCGTGTACATGACTCAGCCAGAGGGCTTCGTAGATAGTGGGAGCAGCGGAAAGGTGTGCAAGCTGCTTAAATCCATTTATGGGTTAAAACAAGTATCGCGGAGTTGGAACATCTATTTTGATGTTGTAGTCAAAGAGTTTGACTTCATCAAAAATATAGATGAACCTTGTATCTATAAGAAGGTAGCAGAGGGTAAGGTTGTCTTCCTCGTATTGTACGTGGATGACATACTCTTGATAGGAAATGATATTCCTATGCTGCAATCAGTCAAGCTCTTCTTATCACAGAGATTCTCAATGAAAGATCTAGGTGATGCCTCCTGCATATTGGGAATCATGATCTATAGAGATAGATCTAAACGGATATTGAGATTGTCCCAATCCAGGTACATTGACACCATACTAAAGAGGTTTAGTATGGAAGAATCCAAGCGTAGGAACCAACCCACGATCTCTGGACTCACTCTCTCCAAAGAGATGTCTCCCAAGACTGATTTGGAGAGAGCTCGCATGCAAGGGATACCCTATGCTTCGGCAGTAGGCTCTATCATGTATGCGATGCTATGTACCAGACCCGATGTAGCATACTCACTAAGTGTAGTGAGTCGGTATCAAGCAGATCCTGGAGAGAGTCACTGGACAGCTGTGAAGAACATTCTCAAGTACTTACGAAAGACTAAGGAGATGTTCTTGGTGTATGGTAATGGAGAACTCCAGGTGGAGTCCTTTACCGATTCCAGCTTCCAAAGTGATAAGGAAGACTCTAAGTCGCATTCGGGTTTTGTCTTTACCCTCAATGGAGGGGCGGTATGTTGGAAGAGTTCCAAACAGGATACCGTTGCAGACTCGACGATGGAGGCTGAATACATCGCTGCCAACGATGCTGCCAAAGAGGCTGTCTGGATCAAGAAGTTCATTAGTGAACTTGGTGTGGTTCCATCCATTGAGCATCCAATACCTCTGTATTGCGATAACAATGGAGCTGTGGCTTTGGCAAAGGAACCCAGGTCCCATCAGAAGTTCAGACATATTCTGAGGCGGTATCACCTGATCAGGGAGATAGTTGATCGCCGGGAGGTCAGGAGAGTAGATACGAAGGACAACACTGCGCATCCATTCACGAAGGCTATTCCCCAGATACAGTTTGAGAGATTATTCGGGATGCTAGGTATGCGATACTACAGCAGCTGGCCTTAGTGCAAGTGGGAGATTGTTAGTTATGTATATGCCCTAGAGGCCATTGTTGTACATATGATGTATATTATAATGGATGCTTGGTTATATATAGAGATGACTTTCTTGCTCGTCATGATAGTATGCTATTTGGTTTCACTTTATCTTAACATGTTGACTTGTATTGGTTTACTGTTTTACTCTCACATGTTGATAAAGCCCTTAGGATCTGTACTCGACTACTGGGACTATGATGAGATCATACTAGTGGGGCCACGGTAGTCGATGAGTACATCCTATAATTGTTCCTAGTCGAGGGTATATCGAGACAGGGCATCGATACACCAGAGTAGACTAGCGTATACGCATCTTGACCCATATGATGGGCGATGGATGATCCCATATCCATCGGTGTTAGACATTAGAGATGGTGTACGGGTGCTCAGTGGAGACTGGGTACACTGGACGGACTCGCCGAGAACTCCCAGATGGTGATATACCACACGTCAGATGGCAGTTCTCCGGTGACACAGGTACAGGGTAGTCTGTAGACCCGAGATCGTCATGGAGTCTTGTGTGATTCCCACTGTGCTTTGATTTCCACCTTACCACGTCCAAGAGGGCGTGCAAAACGGTGGCTTTTGGGTACAGTCCCGAATCACATGGAGGCAATGAGCGATAGGAGGGGATTCGTCTCTCCCGGTATAGGGAGTTGATGTTGTGCTGTGTTCGATTGGCTATAACTGGAAGTCCCTGGCCAGGGCTGATATAGAGATTTACTGGTAAGTGTTACTAGTAGTTTCTCGACCCGTTATGAGCCACACATCGACACGACTTATCGGTTACTGGGGTCTGACGTATACCACCCCTAGACTTGATATGCGACATATCAGACGAACAGACCGGACTGTACGGGAGTGTTACTGATCGGATTCATAGGAGAACGCACAGGCTAGCTTGTTGATCTTCTGATCGCTCAATACCTGGGTGGCTGTTACGTTTAGCTGACCGCTTGCAGCTTGTGGGTGTTTGATATGATCATCACCTGCTACCGGCGTATTGACGATTCTTTAGAGTCCTACACAGAGGTTTCTTGGCTCAGGCCAAACGGAGTAGAGGCACATATGTGATATGTGTAAGACCGAGGATATTGCGATATGAGATACCGTATTATATTCTCGCGATATTTAGATATGAACCGAGACATCGGATCAAGTGTTGATTCGATAAATCGGTACATGATATATTAGTCGGGTATATTCGATATAGCCAGATCGTCGGATCAAGTGTTGATTCGATGATTTAATATATATAATAATATATATGATATATTATTATATTAACTAATATTGGCTTGCTTTATTATTTCATTTTCTCACTGGATGATACATTGATATATATGCGATATATGTTAATTGTATTATTTTCTTTTGTTGCAAATATATAATATATATGTGATATATATTATTGTGACATGATATGATTAATTGTTAAACATGTTTAAGGATGATTAATTGAGGTTAGTGTTTGATTAGGGTTAGATGCTTCAAGTTCCTTCTAGAAGCATTTTTCTTTTGTCATTGCAAAGATATTTTGGATGACACATTCTTTTAACCTAACCAAACCCTAACCCTAGTTGTTTCTCTACTCATTCTTATCCTATCATCCTTGACCATGGTTTAAAAATCAATCATATAGTTCTTTCTATTCATCACAAAATTTTTTTTAATCTTAGGATTATATTTTCCATTATCATCTTCTTCCTTCTTGATAAGCTCTCTTGAAAATCCTAAAGTGATGAATAAATATGAGAAAATGATATAAAAAAGAAAGCATAAATACTACTCTCTCATCCTCATCTCATCTAGCCCATGAGATTAGTATGTTCACTTCTCAAGAGAGAGATAGCTTGAGTTCTTTGAAACCTCGACGTAGATCATCGGAGATTTGGAATACTTCGAGCTAGCATGGATCGTTCGAGTCGTGGAGCCTCTCATGAGTCAGGGAGATCGTGGATCGCGGCAAAGGGACTTCTACTCGGAGCTTGTGAAGTGAAGGAGCGGACTACTAAGGTTGTAATCCCTCACACTTAGATAAAAGTTATCTTCTTGCATGTTAAACCCTAATAATCTAGCAAAGATCTCGGCTTTGGGTTGTTCGGCACGTCTAAATTTTTATCCGGGCATGTTTGATGCCTTATGAACCTTCACAAGAGTGCCTAGGAACCCTACAGCTTGCTTGTTAATCTTCTGATCGTTCAATACCCGGGTAGCCGTTATGTCCAGCTAGTACCACTGACGGCTTATGGGTGACTGATATGATCATCACCTACTGCCTGTATATTGACGAGTCTTTAGAGTCCTACACAGAGGTTTCCTAGCTCATGCGAAACGAAGTAGGGCACATATGTGATATGTACGGGACCGAGATTGATACGTGTATGTGATACAGTATTCTAATCTCGCGATATAGGTTGTATGTGATATAACCGGATTATTGAATCAAGTGTTGATTCAATAATTTATTAAATGATATTAGTCGGTTGTATGCGATACAGCCAGATTATTAAATCAAGTGTTGATTTAATAATTTAATGTATAATTATATATTTGATATATTAATATACATTAACTAATATTAGCTCACTTAAGAATTTCTTTTTTACTTATACATTTAATATATATGTAATATATGTTAATGTATTTATTTTGTATCATGCTTGATGATACATTGCACATGGGTGTATGAGACTCATACCATACATAAGATAATTAGGGTGATTATTTATTTAGGGAATAAAACAATTAGGTGGAAAATGGCTTGGTTTAGATGCTTATGGAAGCATGTGGAAACATTGACTTAGTCCACTAATTTTGTTTTACTCTAGATATTTATTAATCTAATCATTATCTTTAGCCATAATTAAGTCTCTACATGAGTTTATATAAGATATTTTTTCACCCATGGTTCATCACTTGATTCATTCATCTTCTTCTTCCTGATCTCATTTGAGCTCACTAGGTTTTCTTGAGTGAAGAAAAGAAAGAGAGAAAAATAATTCCAAAGTGAGCAAAATTCCTACTTCACCAATCTATACCAAACTTTCCATTTAGTATAGGTTGTTTCATTCACTAATTCTCAATTAGTGAAGGGGTAGCTTGAGTTAGAGATTCTTCGACGTAGATCATCTTTGGCCTTGAAGATCCTTGAGCAAGCTCGTTCCTTTCACCTAGTGGAGCCTAAGCAGAGTCTGGGAGACCACCACTTGGAGCAAAGGGACCACTACACGGAGCTTTAGAAGTGAAGGACCGGTCATAAAGGTTGTATTCCTATATCACTTAGTGTAAAGTTGTTTACATGTTTTAAAAACCCTAATTCTCTAGTTAGATTCTTGGTTGGGCTCGCTCGGCACCTTAAAATTTTTAAAATAGCATACTTGATGCTTGCCGAAACCGTGTCGGGGTGCTAAGCGAACCCAGCAATAGATTCCAAACCTTAGATCCGATATGCGATACTCTTAGACGAAGAGACCGGATTGTATGGTGATATCACTCATAGACTTTGCAGGGTTCGGATGAGCTTGCTCGTTGACATTCTTTCGTTCAAAACCTGGGTAGCCGTTACGAGTAGGTAGTACCGCTGACATGCTTGTGGGCTATGGATATGATCCTAATCTACTACCAGCGTATTGTCGAGTCTTTAGAGTCCCACATAGAGATTTTCCAGCACATGCAAAATAATTTTGGGCACATATAGGGATACATGCAGGAGTTCGATTAAACACGTGTATTTGATACATGTATTTTAATCTGGTGTTTATTTATATTAGCTGGCATATATATGATATAGCTGGATTATTAAATCAAGTATTGATTTAATAATCAAATGTATATTTCTATATTGATTTATTTATATATTAAATAATATCATTCTCACTTTTTTATTTTCTTCTCTTAATTAATATTTATATTTGATATAAATATTATTTCATGTATGTTGATACATTAGAGATGGGTGTATAAGAATCATATGGACGATAAGAACACTTTTAAATAAGAATCAGTCATTGAAATTAGATGGTTGTAAACTTGATGAGGTGTTTTTAATGACCCATTAATGGCTATCCTCTCTTGATTTTCTTCAAGTAAGGAATGGAAAAAAAAGAAAATTTAAGTGAGCTAATTATTCTACATCTCCTACTAATCATCCTTAGCAAGTTTAATTAGTGTGTTGCTTCATTTTGAAGAGATCAATTTGTAGCAAAAGCTTGTTTTGGACTTATCTCAAGGTGGATCATTTTTGAAGAGGAGATCATCGAGCAAACTTATTCCGGGCTTCGTGGAGACTAACCGGAGTCCAAGGAGAGGTGGCTAATACGCTACGAAGGTTGTAGTCCGCCAACTCTAGTTTTTTAGTTAACTAGTTTAGTTGCAAGTTTAGTATTTTGGTTTAATTCTTAGGTTGGGTTTGCTAATGCTCTCTATATTTTTAAAATTACCGCTTCCGCCGAACTTTAAACCCAACTAGAGGAGCCTATCAACCCAACAATATACGTGCTCGGAAGCTGAAAGATGGGCCGCCATGTCCCTAAACTAGTATTCCGCCCAGTGATCTGTCACCAAATTGACTACCGTATTCTATCCATGAGCTACCATAGTAAAGCGCACCTTATGATAAACCAAAACTTGGAACTTAACCAAAATATGCTAAGTATAAAAGCTTATACTTCATATGTGATCAAATGATCAGTTGAGCCCATATGCTCGCCGTTATCTAAGTCGATCTTAGTCTCATATACTACTAATGATCCTTAAACCATATTATCTAAGTTGATCTTAGTCTTCTATACGACTAAAGATTCTTAGGTCAAAACAAATATCCCCTGAATTGATAGACCTCATTCATATGAGATATGCGACCTAAGTTCACCCCAAATCTAATATGTACGGATTTAGACTAATCCGCACCCTATGGGCGACGACAACATTAGTCTATGTATACAATCCAAGGGTAACCCTAAAATAAACAAACTATAATAAGCCATGAAGTGATAGAAATAGAGTAGAGAAAGATTTTATTGCGTGGTGATAATGTAATTAACTGCAGGGGCTTGCGTCTGCAGGAAAATGCGTCCCCAAAATAAAAAAAAACCTTCATCATTAAAGGGGAATCTGAAAAGTCAGTTACAATGGTCGCATTCATCCAATATCCGATATATGGTACCATAAATCAACTTGGTATCTTTGGAGAGGTGGATGGATATGTTTCATACAGCATCTGCCCCGGTATTCAGTCTAGACGCTGTTCCCGCGCTTCAGTTCGGTTTTCGGCGGTAAACAGGTTCTGGCACGCCCGGTGGGACCTTTTTCTCTTTCCACTCCATACTTCGTGTGTCGTGTTTTTCGGGAACAATATCGCGGTATATATGTTTATAGGCGCCCTTGGGTGGTGGGATACTGAAACTGACGTCTCGTCTCTATGCAGAGATCAATGGCTTCCAACTGCACTCACTGCAACTCAAACTCTGCCCCATCCGGGGGAATCAAGCACGGGCCCCTCGCAGCCCTGATGTTTTGCATCCCTGCGGTGCATATGCCTGAAGAAATGAATGGTATCTTCTCTGGTTCGATGCTCCCTCTTCTTTCCTATGGTGATTCAACGCCAAAGGAGGAAACTCAAAAGAAGTCTGTCTTCCACCAACCGACTCCTACCGAAGGTCCTGACCTATGTAAGGGGCATGATGAAGAAACCCCGCAAGAAAAGGAGGTTCTTGCTTTAAGAAATGCCCGAAGTCGCCACTGGCATTGAGTAAGAAGAGCTGGGGGCATTTCCCTATCAGGATTGACTCCCCCTGCTCCAACTCCAATGGTGAATGTTGGTGTTCCAACCAGGAACAATTTTGAATTGTTGCAAAGGCTCAGACAAAATTCCCCTACCGCAGTACTGAAGAAGTCTCCGCAGCTGTCACATCCTGCTTTCCAGAAGACGACAACGGCACGTGACGAGGTCCACAACGTATTTATTACGAGAATGTTATTTCCCTTAATAAATATGTTAAGCGTTTTAAAGCAATATAACAACATGAAAGAATTAACATAAGTAATTAAAATTCAACAGCAAATTTATTTACATTCAAATTTCAAGTACAGATGTTTGAAATAAAAGATACAATAATTGAAAGGTGCCTAAACAATGGCAATAAATGCAAAAAAGAAACTTGTAGACTGGCTGAGGTGTAAGCAGATCGAGGTCTTCCTGGCTTGGCTCGATCTTCTATGAATCCTGTCATCCTGATGAACATTCCAAGGATACAAAAGAGGAAGGAATGTCATCAGCGAACTAGCGCTCGGTAAGTCCCCAAAAGAAAATAAGTAATGATGTGTATGCAAAAATAAACAGGTATGAATGAAGGAAAAATATATCTCAAGAATGACAGGTATATGTATATGGTTATTCTATTCTAACATGCTTGTTTGTATTTTGATAAAGAAGGTATGCATATATACGAGAGTAGTTTAGCTTACCCTTTGGACCAAAGGAAACAGGAAGTATAAGGCCCCGTCATAACCCACGGGACAACAACACTCTGTATTCAGGTTAAGTGTCTTTTAAAATGATCTCTCGTGCCACGACACACGTTCCTTACCAATCTACCCCTTATCCCCGCATGTTTTATTGTATAGTTCCAGTTTACAAGTTTAGGTTCAGGTTGTGTGCAAGTATTCTTGTCAAGTTATATTCATAGTTCGGGTCAAGTCGAGTTCGAGTTTGTATTTGAGTTCGAGTTCAAGTTAGATTGGGATTCGAGTCAAGTTCGAGTCCAATGTGATTTGATTCAAGTAATATTACACTTTATTTTAGCAAGGATTTTATCCTAGTAGATTTCTTAAGTTTAAGAACAATCGGGCAACTCCTAATCATGGACGACAGTATTTATAACTTTTCAAAGATGATTGCCAACGATAATTCCACTCTAAGGTTACGATATATATTTAGGGAGAGGCAAGCGGTGCATTATTATCTCCGGCAACCTCAAGGCACTGACATGAGAAGATGCTGTTGGAGATAGTGCCTTCAGAGTCAATTATTGGATCACAGGCACGTGATTGCAATGATTGAGGGAGGACCTATTCCGGTAGGACAGTCTTACTCAAGATGATAGTATGCTATCTGGTTTACCTTTATCATCGTGTACTGCTTTAGGTGACCTGACATGTCGCTATTACACGTTGATAGAGGCCCTAGGATTCTTGCTTGACCACCAGCAGTATGAGGGCGATCATATAAGTGGAAGCTGGGGTCTATAAGCACATTCTTAAAAGGTCCCTAGTCGTGGGAGTTTCGAGACAGGGCACCGATACTCCAGAGTAGACTAGTGTATACAGTCGAGACCCCGACGAGGGGCGGTGGCCGGTCTCACAACCCACTGGTGTCAGTTGGTTCACCTAAGATGTATACAGGTGCTCATTGGGTTATGAGTACACCGGACAGGACTCGCCGGGAACATGCTAGTTGGTCTTATACCTGACGTCAGATAGCAGTTCCCTGGTGACATGTGTACAGGTTAGTTCATCGACTTGGGGATCGTCATTTGTCTCGTGTGAGTTCCCACTGTACTTTGATTACTACCCTACTACGCTCAAAGGAGACGCGCAAACAGGTTTTAGTTGGGTACAGTCCCGAGCCACATGGAGGCAGTGAGCGGATCTTCAGGGGTTCGTCTTTCCCGGTATTGGGGGTGAGGTCGCGCTGTGTCTAGGAGAGCCATTACACGAAGCCCTCGGCCGAGGCAGGAGATTTACTGGTAGGTATTCCAGTAGTATCTCAGGGTGTTCTGGGCTACACTCCGACACGACTTGTACCGCTTTTGGGGGTCTGACTTTTACCAACCCCCTAGGCCCGCCATGCGATGCTCATAGACGAACGGACCGGACTGTACGGATATTGTCACTGACAGGCTCAGTAGGGTGTCAGGATGAGTTCGCTCATCGACGTCCCTTTTGGTCAATAGCTGGTGGCCCGTCACGTATGGCTAATACCTCTGACGTGCTAGTGGTTAAATCCACAGCCATAGTATTGACGAGTTTTTAGAGTCCACCACACATACAGTTACTCAAGTTTCGGGCGAAACGCTGTAGAGGCCGTATGGAGATATGGCACGGTTCGATCAGATACGTGCGGTATTGGACGGATCAGGATCAGACGGTTAGTACTAGAGGCCGTATGGATATATGGCAGGGTTCGATCAGATACGTGCGGTATTGCACGGATCAGGATCGAACGGATATTACTAGCCGGCTTTGGTTTAAGCCGGATCCTAGTATAGTACAGTGTAGATTTTGTCTCATTGCATTTGTATTTCGGTCGGAATACAGAAGCGGGTGTGTATACACAGTAGCGGGGTTTTTCCTGTAATTTATTACGGGACCAGTTTTCTGGAGTTGCCAGTTTGATTTCCGTTTCGGCCATATTTCTTTGTATCTTTTATTGGCCGAAGATTGGTGGAGGAGGGCTTATTTGCATTTGTGCAAATAAGCAATGTGGAGGGTGTTCTTTGCATTTTCTTATGTCATGATGGTTGCACCATCATTTGACTTGCTCACTTCATGATGGTGCATCATTGCATGACTTTTGGTTGTTATGATGATAGATGGAGTGTGAGGTTGGTTTTGTGATCATTGTTGATTATCACCATTCCTTTCTTATTCTCTTGCATTATTCTTATGGCTTATCTCTTGGGATTATTCCTCTCTCTCTCTCATTCTTTTCTTTCCCAAAGCCATGGCCGGCCAAGCTCCTTGAGGGCTGTCCAAAATTTGATATGTGGGATTTTTTTCTCTTTTGGCTTTGGAAAAATCCCACAACACCATCTCCAAAAGCTTATATCATTTCTTCTACCATATGGCAACTCCATGAACCCCAAAATGAGACATGGTTCTACATTATGTTCTACAGCAAATCTTGGGTACGTCGACTCGCCAGCTTCGTGCCCGAGTTGCCTCGGTATAGAGGTGGGAGCCCGTAAAAGAAGTAGGCGACGTGGTGCCTTTCCGGCGAGGAGTTGGAGACCGGACATTCCGCGGGAGATCGGGACGACGACGAGAAGACCGGAGGACTCGGATCACTCGGTATATCTCTCTTCCCCATCTTGTAGTTAGCTAGGACTAGTTTAATAGCACGATCCGGGTTTTATAGTGCGCGGTGGTGCCGGTTTGAAAAGTTAAAGTAAATCACCGCTTCCGCATTCCGGCGTCGGATTGACGGCCGGGGCGCCGCCGTGCACTTACAGTGGTATCAGAGCCTCGCCATTAACATAGTCTAGCTTTGTCTAATGTGTTTTACATTTCCGATCGAACAATTTTCCAAAAACCGTATTTTTCTTCACATCAGTTTCTGTCGAAATTTTTTGAAGTCAAAAATTTTTTCAGGTTGTTTCAGAAAGATGTGTAGGACATTCTAAGAGTTCTGTGAAAATTTGGGCTCGTGAACAGTCCAAGTCACCGCGGAACCGCGGCCAAACCCATGCTTGGGTCGCGGTTCCGCAGCGACTTGAACTGTTCAGTCCCCAAAAATTCTACAGAATGCTCCTGAGTGGAAAATAGGTATTCTGGAATGTTATTTTTGGGCCCAGATTTCTTGATGTGCTACAGTAGTACTTGGGGGCCCACTTGGTAAAATTTAATCGATCGGATATTTTAAACACATTAGTTCACAGTATTTACATTATATCTGCGACCGTGAATGTCACTTGATCGGTAAATCCTGTCTAACTGCTATAGCCCGGTTAGACGGATTTGCGAACGTGACTTTCACGTTGATGTTCTGTGTATTGCTGTGATGTTGCGGATTGGTCGTGGGGGATAGCCTGGATGCAATGCTAGTACAGTTGTGGTTGTATTATGTACATTTGATATTGCGGGGCGAGCGTCCGACATGTGGACTGCCGTCACTGCCTGATTGTATTATTATTTTGGGGCACGACCAGGTTGCGGTCGATATACCCGTTGTATGTATATTTTACTTTCTGTTCTAGGATTACCCCAAGGAAGGGTGCACGGATAGCCGGGTTCTAGAGGGCAACAACCCCGCATCTCATGGCATTGAGACGGAGGGGGCTTCACTCTAGAATTGGCGGTCTATTCGCTGCACTCGTAGGGGGTACATGTTGACCCAGGAGGGGTGCCCAAGTTACCGGATTCCGTGAAGTGCCGGGTGGTCCATTCACGGTGCTGAAGGGGGTTGACTCGCTTCAAGTTTTGGCGGGTAACTTGCCGCACCCGTAGGGGTCTAGGATTTCATTGCACAGGCTATCCACACGACCAGGGGAACATCGGGTTTCAGTAGTGGCTCTGTGAAACCCGGGGATCCCAGATATCTGTATTGTTCTGTGATGCTGTACATTTCTGTGATGTTGCATTTTTTTCACGCCTTGAGCGAAATATAATATATTGGTATATATATTAATAGATGTTGTATATGTTTTGCATCCGCGCTAGTCCAGTCCCCGCTCTGTCGTTAGTTAGCTAACCTAATGGGTAATGACGGGACCCGGTGGCGAATGGGGATGGCATATACGTACATCAGTATATTTTCGTTCTTTGTGGTGTGATCAATTGATGGGACTGCGTTGATTCGGATCAATGTAAGTTAAAAACAAACCTAATCTGATGTTGTTGGAACACTTTTCAAAAAGCTGTTATTGCAAGGACGTTCACTTTTGTTTTGCATCGAGGTATTCAGTTGGAATATCCTGCTCCTCAGTCGACGAGGCAAGGGCCGAGATCCCTTCACCGGGAGTGACCCCTTGGACAAAAGGTTTGCGTCAGGGCATTAACTTCACTATAGCCGATTACTTTTGCTTTGCACCGTGGTATTCAGTTGGAATATCCTGCACCTCATTCTACGGGGAAAGAGCCGAGATCCCTTCACCGGGAGTGACCTCTTTAGCAATGGTTTTCGTCACTATATTTTCAAAAAGCTATCAGTTCCTTCAACGATATCAAGTTCATTACGTTAAAGGTTTTCGCCAGAAACCATTCGTAGCCCTCCGTCATTTCAGTTAAATATTCGGTAGTATTCAAGCTATGTATTTTGACCTCACGCCAAGGTATAGTGATTGGTAGCTGCCGGATATTTATCTGTAGCATAGATAGATGCATTGGTTTGGGACAGTCGTACTACTATTTTAGCCTACGTCAAGGGTATGTACGGGTGGGTTCAAATTAACCTGGATAATGATGGGCAGAACTTGACATGTGACTTATGATATTTTGACCTCACGCCAAGGTCATAAGAGCATGGGGCAAAAATCACATCGGGAGTTTCTAAAGAAACTGAAACTTGCCAGATATGCGCATACCTTCTGGAGTGTGATGACGTGAGCCGATTCCGTCACGTTATCATGCGATGATAGTTGGATCCCGATTCCCACTGATGAGTTAGTTTACTCCTCGGGTGACCCCGACTAATTCTTCTTTCAGGTTTGGAGGAGAATTTGAGGTGACAGTGGGAGGTTTCCAGATTAGATAAATTGGTAACCATTCTAATCTAGGATAGAGTGCATGCTGAGTGTTTCTTTTCTCTCTCTCTCTGGCAGCGACCATTGACCCGACCCTATGACTATGACTCAGTGACCAAGTTGACCGAACCTTCTTAAACACTGGCTTTTGGATTGTCAGAGTTGCAAACCTCATTGTCACTCCTACTTTTATCCTTTTCTCCAGGACACCCCGTATTACTACGAACGTCCACTTCCATTGGACAAAACCATCGTATGGTTATATACGAACTCGAAGGAATTTATTCGAGGATGGTTTCCGGTTCTGGAGGAAACGGATAGGACTATTCAGTTGTCTTTTCATTTTACCTTCTCTCAGGTTGCGAGTACTCCTCGGTTTAGGAGATAGTACACCTATTACGCAAATTGGATAGTCTTCTTCCAAACCTTAGGCTGGCGCCGACCGGTGGGGAATGAAGAAAACCAATTAGCCTGACGATGGTGTACAGAAGGTATTAAGTAAAGACATAACAAGGGATCAGTAAGAGGGCAAAGTAAATTGCGACTGATATTCACGACCAAACCAGGTATTTCATTACCACTCCCACTTCACCTTTGTATTTCTCCAGAACACTCTGTATCACTACGAAGATCCACAGTTTATTGGATACTCCATCGTATGGTTATATACGAACTCGAAAGGAACTTGTTCCAGTTCGGGGATGGATTCTGGTTCAGGAGAAATAGGAATAAGGTTTATTCGGTTGTCTTTTATCTTCACCTTCTCTCGCTTTGCAAGTGTTCCTAGGATTAGGACAGTACACCCATTATGCTTATTGGATAGTCTTCTTCCAAACCATAGGCTGGTGCCGAACGGTAGGGAAGGAAGAAAACCAATTGGCCTAAATGGGTGTACAGAAGGTAATGACTAAAGACATATAAAGGGATTTGGAGAGGTGGCAAAGAATTACACGGTTACAGTTGTGAATCTGGATAATGGAAGAGACATTACTAGGAATACCGGGATACCCCATCGAAATATTTCAATGTTTCAGTTTCGCTGTGTACTGCTAAAGGAAAACTGATTTCCCAATTAGACACTTGCTCCAGGGTATGTATTTACCAGGTATGATTCTCACATCTGTATGGTTTTACAGATGATGAGTGGGAGTAAGTTATTGGGAATTAGGTGATCATCCTCATAATATCGGGATTCGTTGTAATCGGTGATATTTGAGGAAGTCATCTGGGTTGTTTGCCGGACGATAAATATTTGGTTTTGAATATCCGCTGTCATGCACCAATTTCAAATTGATATATCTGTACGTTTATTTTTATAGAGTGAGATATACCTTTTTGAAATTATGTCTACGACATTTACCTATATCAGTGGATGGTTAGGTAAGGAGCATTAAACAGCGGTGTAATTCTTCTTAACCATAAGTACAGTTTTCAACTTACGACCCACAGTGAATGAGTTATCAGACTCAAAGGACTTATACAGAGTATTGTATGTTGTCCAGGGTCCATCAGGACAGAGGGGTTGGTCCTCGTACTATATTCGGTTTACTTATGACTTCTCTAGTTTTTAGACAGGTGTTTCGTGGAAACACAGGGTCCGAATTTTGAGAAGTTATAGGTATTTGAATAAAGTAGAGAACCAGGCATTGCAAGTATCGGGATTCTTCAATGTGATCGAAGATGTAGATACTTGTGTATGGTGTTCAGTTGATAGTAATGATTAAGAGAACTTACTTCTCTTTCAGGTTACTCATAATTGGAAGCATTCCTAAGTTGAGTAACGCTGATCGGCCTTCTTCCATTTAGTTGACATGCACTGGAGACAGTTGCATGATTTGAATCTGGTTCAATTAAATCAGTGCCTCTGGTTCTATATTGGATATAGAACAGTTCATATCTTAACGATGTTAAGGTACGGGGAGTTGTCCGGCTTATGATTAAAACCAGACACTGGACAACTCAAGGCACGTTTCTGTAATGGCTGTTTGTGGGTTGACCCAGGCTATGACGAGGGTTGACTTTCTACCATCTGGAAGATCAATAGTGAAATTGTTCTAGACTCACCACAGTTTTAATAAAATGGATTTTTTCTTCAGAAAACAGTAGTGGGAGTATGGTAGAACTGGAAGTGATTCCAGAACCGCAAACGATTACTGAAGATTTGATAAGGAACCTAAAGATTCAATCTGGTTTGACATTCCATTGGCCACTCCGCAGATAAGGTGGGTAACTTCAGGCACCCGAGAGGTACTACAGTAGCCTCAAGGACGGTGACAGGGAGGTTCTTGTTTACCCAGACTTGCCATTGCTGTTGTTTCAGACTGTGAGACCCGGCAGGAGGATGGGTATAGCGTCGTTCTGAACTGGCTTTAGAAGTGTACGTCCATATGACTCTGCCAGAGGGTTGTCATAGTCAGTGGGAGCAGCGGAAGCATTGGTGGACAAGTGGCTTATGTCTATTTATAGACTAAAGCAAATATAGCGGAGATAGATCATCAATTTCTGATGTGACAGTCATAGGTTTTACTTCATCAGAATAGGGGATGGATCTGTTGAGAAGGTAGTAGGGTGTGATGTCCTGGTATTTGGATGACATACACAGAGTAGGAAAAGAAACTCATTTACTACGATCGGTTATGCTTTGGTCGTCACACAGTGGTTTCTCCACATGAGACTTGGACATTATATCAGACATACTGGTTACTAGATCTATGGTTTTAGATCTAGATTTGGGTGGCTTCCCAATCAGGGTACTTAGACAGCATTATAAGAGTATTTAGAATGGATGACTCCTGGCACGGTAGTGTACCTGCAGGTGATGGAGTCACCCTCTCTAAAGGTGTCTTACAGACTAAAGGGGTGAGGGATGTGCATGATTGGCAGATCACTTTCTCAGGCAATTGAGTCAATCATGAGATGTCAAGTACCACCCCAGATGTTGTTCTTGCACTAGATGCAATAAGTTGACATTGATCCTATCCTAGAGAAACATTCGGAAGCAGTTTTAGAACATAAGTGGATGTTCTAGGGATATGCTAATGACAGCCTCATGCGGGAGACAGTTATCATTCCAGGCTTCCAAGGTGACCTGGACGACAAGGAGGTTGTCAGAGTTATAGTTTTCCTTCTGACAAGGGGCAGTATTTTGGACAGGTGGTCCAAGGCAATACTAAGGGAGGCATGGCGCAAGATACTGATTAAGTTCAGTTGACGGTACAGTCTAAGAAGTTTGGATTTGGAGTTCATTTATGAGCTTGGTCCCATCAGACATCCAGACACATTCTAAGACAAGTATTGCTCATTTCGGGAGATGGCTTTCTCCGCGAACTTGAGATATAGAGAGACATAGAAAGAAACATCAAGGCGGATCCACTCACTGAGGCTATTCCTCGAACGCAATAGTTTCGCAAACGAGCTTTGTGAGACTGACTAGTAGAGGAGTTGGGTGTTCGGTATCACACGGGCTATGAGTATGCGACATCCCAATAATTAGCCTTGAGTGCAAGTGGGAGATTGTTGGAGATAGTGCCCTCAGAGTCAATTATTGGATCACATGCACGTGATTGCAATGATTGAGGGAGGACATATAAGTCGATGTACAACACCCCAATACTTGTGGGGAGGCGGAATTTTCAAAAACGAACTTGTTTAGTGAACAAACATCGACTAACCGCTTGAATCGAAGCTAAACGATAACTAACTTAAAACATAGAGTTTCTATGCTACTATGTTTAGGGATTATACCTAACGAATCGTGTCCTTCGTCTTTGCGAACTCCACCTCCTCCTCGGCCTTCTCGAAGTAGTAGACGATCCACCCAAGAGCTTTACTCCAAGCTTAGCCTCTAAACTTGAGGCAACCAAACTTCTCTAAGTGCTAATCAAAGAAGCTAGGTGAAATATAGAGAGGGTTCTGGATTAAGTAGTCTAACTAATCCTTATACTCATCACATGAGAGGGGAGGTTTAGGGTTTGAAGAGGGAGAGCTTGAGGAGAGAGAAGGTGAGGATAATAATGAAGTGAGAATAATGAGTTATGATAATATATATCAAGCATTTCTTTTATCAAGAAAAGAATAAGAAATGAATTTAGCAATCATGCTTGATAATATCTAGTGATGATTCACTCCATGAGTCATTAAGCATTTATCATGCATTAATGACATGGATGAATCATCCATATGACTCACTAATCACATTCATTGCTTATGCCACCTTAACCCCCTTAGTCACCACCTTCTAGAAGCTTCTCGTGCAATTACGAGAACGCCCCCCCTTTCCGCAAAAATACGGAAAAAATTTAGACTGTATAAATCCAATAACCGGATACCAGTAACTGGCTTAAACCAAAGCCGACTGGTAAAAACTGTCCGAAAGTCGTACGCGCATAAACGCACGTATGCGTCCGAACCCTTGTCGTAAAACCATACGACCTTTATATTGTTTCGCCTGGAGTAGGGAAACTCTCTGTGTGGGACTCTAGAGACTCGACTACTACGCTGGCAGTGGGTTTAACCACAGACCGCAAGCGGCACTAGCTGTACGTAACGGTCCCCAGGTAGATGTCGATAAGAAGGCCGATGAGGGAACCCATCCGAACTCCTACTGAGTCTGATGTGACAATCTCCATACAGTCCGGTCCATTCGTCCAAGACTATCGCATATCGGGCCTAGGGGGCGGCAAGCGTCAGTCCCCTAATAGCGGTATAAGTCGTGTTGGAGGGAAGCCCATTACACCCTGAGAAACTACTGGAACCTACCAGCAAATCTCGCTTGCCCTGGCCAGGAACTTTGCGTAATGGCTCTCTGACACAGCGCGATATCAACTCCCAATACCGGGAGAGACGAATCCTGTCTAACCGCCACTGCCTCCAAGTGCTCGGGACTGCACCCAACTGCTACCTGTTTGCACGACTCCTTTGAGCCGTGGTAGGGTAGCAATCTAAGAACAGTGGGACACACTCGAGGCGAAGTAGCAGTGTCAAGTCTGTGGACTATGCTGTACTCATGTCACCTGGGAACTGTTCACTGACGACTGGTATAAAACCAACCAACAGTTCCCTGTGAGTCCTGTCCGGTGTACCCGTAACCTAACGAGCACCTGCATACTATCTCCAGTACGACGTACTGACGGCTGTGGGACAGACCATCTCCCCAACTGGGATGAGAAGCGTATATACTAGTCTACTCCGGAGTATCGATGCCCTGTCTCGATAATCCAACGACTAGGGACCTGAATAAGGATGTGCTTGTAGACTACCCAGCCCCCACTAGTGTGATTGCCATCACAACGCTGGTAGTCAAGAAAGATCCTAAGAGCTCTATCAATACGTACACTCACATATTAAGATAGAAAAACCAAGTAGCATACTACTATGTTTAGCAAGACTGTTATATACATGTGAATATCCCAAGCTTCCATTAAGTAATATACAAACTAGTATGATACAGTAATGGCCTTCTAGGGCATAAACACTAACAATCTCCCACTTGCACTAGGGCCATGTACTGGCATATCGAAGACCAATGATTTCGAGTAGCCTCTCGAACTGAATCTGAGGTAGGGCCTTCGTGAATGGATCAGCAATGTTCTCTTCAGAAGCAACTCTCCGAACCTTGATCTCCTGACGATCAATGATCTCCCTGATCAGGTGATACCGCCTCAAGATGTGTCTGGACTTCTGATGGGACCTTGGTTCCTTCGCTAAAGCTATAGCTCCGTTGTTGTCGCAATACAGAGGTATTGGATCAACTATGGTAGGAACCACCTGAAGTTCTGTTAGGAACTTCTTCATCTAGACTGCTTCTTTTGCAGCATCGCAAGCAGCTATATACTCTACTTCCATCGTTGAGTCAGCAACGGTGTCCTGCTTGGAGCTCTTCCAGCACACCGCCCCTCCATTGAGGGTAAAGACATAACCCGACATGGACTTGGAATCGTCCTTATCACTCTGGAAGCCGGAATCAGCAAAGGCCTCCAACCTGAGGTCTTTTCCGCCGTAAACCAAAAACATCTCCTTAGTCCTTCTCAGGTACTTGAGAATGTTCTTTACTGCTATCCAGTGCTTCTCCCCTGGGTCTGACTGATACCGGCTTACCACACTCAGTGCGTAAGCTACATCTGGTCTGGTACACAACATCGCATACATTATAGAGCCTACCGCAGAAGCGTAGGGTATAATAGACATGCGTTCCCTTTCCAAATCAGTCTTGGGAGACATCTCTTTGGAGAGGGTGATTCCGTGACAAGCCGGTAGATTACCGTGCTTAGAATCTTCCATACTGAATCTTTTCAGTACAGTGTCGATATACCTGGACTGCGAAAGTCCCAACATCCTCTTGGATCTATCACGATAGATCCGGATCCCCAGAATGTAAGAGGCATCACCCAGGTCTTTCATGGAGAACCTGTGTGACAAGAATCCTTTGACAGATTGTAGCATAGGAATGTCATTTCCTATCAATAGAATGTCATCCACGTACAAGACGAGGAATACGACACTTCTGGCTACAACTTTACTATATATGCATGGTTCATCTGGATTTTTGATAAAGCCATATTCTTTGACTGTCTCATCAAAACAGATGTTCCAACTCCGCGATGCCTGCTTTAGTCCATAAATGGACTTAAGCAGCTTGCATACTTTCCCGCTGCTCCCACTCTGATTGAAACCCTCTGGCTGATCCATATAGACGCTCTCTTCTAAATTTCCATTCACAAAAGCCGTCTTTACGTCCATCTGCCAGATTTCATAATCATGGAAGGCAGCAATAGCAAGAAGGACTCGAATGGATTTGAGCATAGCCACTGGAGAAAAAGTTTCGTCATAGTCCAAACCAGGTCTTTGACGAAAACCCTTTGCAACAAGTCTAGCCTTATAGGTTTCCACATGTCCATCTACACCAATCTTTTTCTTGAAGATCCATTTGCATCCTATGGGTTTTACCCCATCTGGAGCAAAGTCCAAAGTCCATACTTTGTTGGTGTACATGGACTCCATTTCGGTCCGCATTGCATCTAGCCATCGTACCGAGTCACCGCTCTGGATGGCCTGCTGGAAGTCAGTAGGTTCATCATCATCTATGATGCAATCCTCTCTATCCCCATCTATGAGAAAACCGTAGTATCTCTCAGGCGGATGAGACGGCCTACTACTCCTGCGGAGGGGTGCGGGAATGTCCTGTACTTCTTGAACTTCCGGTTCTACCAAAATTTCAGTAGCAGTTTGTGGTTCTGGAATTTCTTCCAGTTCTATTTCGCTCCCACTTATTTCCTTTTCTAAAAACAGATGTTTGGGCATTACGAGAAACAAAGACCTTTTGTTCCTCTGCGTAATAGAAATAATATCCATTGGAGTTCTTTGGATATCCCACAAACAAACATTTTACTGATCGTGCCTCGAGCTTGTCCACATGCTGCTTTTTAACAAAAGCTGGACATCCCCAAATCTTCATATGCTGAAGATGGGGTTTCTTCCCAGTCCACATCTGATATGGAGTGGTAGGTACAGTCTTGGTAGGAGCCCTGTTCAGAAGATATGCCGTTGATTCTAGCGCATAACCGCAGAAAGATCGCGGTAACTCAGCATTACTCATCATGGATCGTACCATATCTAATTGGGTTCGATTCCGTCTCTCCGATACACCGTTATGCTGTGGAGTGTATGGAGGAGTAAGCTGAGAGAGAATTCCTTTCTCTTTTAGGTAACCTAGGAACTCAGCACTCAAGTATTCTCCACCTCGATCAGATCTTAGTGTCTTGATACTTTTGCCGGTTTGGTTTTCTACTTCATTCTTATACTCTTGGAATTTCTCAAAAGCCTCGGATTTATGTTTCATCAGATAAATGAATCCGTATCTTGAGTAATCATCCGTGAAAGTAATGAAATAGGAAAAACCACCTCTTGCATGTGTAGACATTGGACCGCATACATCGCTGTGTATGAGTCCTAAGAGCTCGCTCGCTCTTACTCCTTGTCCAGTAAATGGAGTCTTTGTCATCTTTCCTTTGAGACAAGATTGACAAGTGTCATAGGTTTGATATTCGAACGAGTCCAAATATCCTTCTCTATGCAACTTAGTCAACCTTCTCTCATTGATGTGACCCAGTCTACAATGCCATAAGAAAGCTTTATTTAAATCTGGAGACTTTCTTTTTAGTGTGTTCTGGACATTGAAAATTTGGAGTTGGTTTAAAACATATATACCGTTATTTAGTGTACCTGACCCAATCAAACCATGATTAAGGTGGATGTTAACAACATCTCTTACAAACGTGAAATCATAACCTTTATTTGATAACAAGGAAACTGATATGATATTACACGTTAAGCTTGGTACAAAATAACAGTTATGTAAAACCAAAATGTGTCCACTCGTCAATCCTAGGTGATAATCCCCGACGGACGCAGCTCCCACGCTAGCTCCGTTAGCAACCTTTAGGGTCATATCACCTTCCTTCAGCACTATACGGTTTCTCAGTGCCTGCAATGAATTGCAAATATGAGATCCTGATCCGGTATCCAATACCCAGAAAGTAGAGTTGATCGACAGACAATTCTCAATTACAAACACACCTGAAGTCGAAGCCACAGCTTGCTTCGGTTCCTGGTTCTTGGCGTTCCACGCCTTGCAATCCTTCTTCCAGTGCCCTTTCCTGTGACAATGGAAGCACTCATCCTGGCCAACTACCGGTACCGCAAACTTTTTCTTTCCCTTCCCTCCCACCTTACTAACACCTCCTCTAGGTCTGGGGACGACCTTCTTCTTCCTTCCTTTGGCCCTAGCCTTGGACCCGGAAGAAGATGCACCGCCAACAAACATAGCGGGTGTTTCCCTTGCCTTCTGCAAGGTGCCCTCTGCACTCCTTAACATGTTCAGGAGTTCCGGAAGTTCAACTTCTTTTCTTTGAATGTTGAAGTTCAGGATAAACTGGGCGTAGGTGGAAGGAAGGGACTGGAGAATAAGGTCTGTATAAAGCTCATTATCCAAAGTCGTCCCAAGGTCTGCGAGCTCTTCTATATAGCCGATCATCTTTAGGACATGTTCTCCTACCGATGACCCGACAGCCAACCTCGCTCGAAACAAGTTCTTTGAGGTCTCGTATCTTGCTATACGAGATTGCTCTCCATAAAGTTCCTTTGTATGGAGAAATATGGCGTCTAGTTCCATATCCTCGTGCCTCCTCTGATGTTCATTGTTCATCGAGGCAAGCACGATGCACTTGGCTTTCGCGCAATCTAAATCCCAGGTTTTGCGGATTTCCTTATCCGCATTGCTGGATTTGGGACCAGGGACAGCAGGTGCCGTAGCGGTGAGGACGTACCCCAATTTGTCATAGGTCAAAGCCATTTTGACATTCCGCAGCCAATCTTTATAGTTTGGCCCTGTCAATATATTTTTCTCTAAAAGTAACTTAAGTCCAGTCATTTTCAGGGTCGCTGCAATTAGGAGAGAGAGAAGAAAACTCTTTAGCATGATGCTCTTGCAAGTTTAGAGTGGTTTTTAGTTTATCTAAACTGGATGGCTCCCACTGTTTCTCGAATCCTTCCTCAAACCATAAAAGAAGAATTAGCCAGGACTATTTTCACCGTACAATACTTGCTTAACCGTTCAGCCAGGCTAGTGTCGATACTTCGAGGGAGGTTTTCCAACGCTTTCGTGAAGTTTCTTAATTAAATAACCTCTTTTCTCTTGGGGCGTAATCCCGCTGACACCTTTCTGGACACCTACTAGGTTTATAGCATTGATCGTTAAGTGACGAATATCCTGATAAGTAGCATATACTCACAGTAGGATCGGGATCCAAATATCATCGTATGATAATGTTGAAGGAATGCTACCAACATTCATCAAACTCCAAATGGTATGCATCTCTTTGCAAATTTCAGTTTCTTTAGAAATTCCCGATATAAGTTTTTTCCCCATGCTTTTATGACCTTGGCTTTGGTCAAAGTGTCATAAGTCACATGTCAAGTTCTACCCGTCATTATCTTGTCAATTTGAACCCATCCGTATATACCCCTGACTTTGGTCAAATGGTAATACGACTGTCCCAAACCAACTCATCTATCTTATGCAACAAATGAAAACCCAGCAGCTACCAAACACTATGCTTTGACTTTGGCCAAAATGCATAGCTTGAATACTACTGAATACCCAAATGAAATGACGGAGGGCTACGAATGGTTTTGGCGAAACCGTGAACATAGTGAACTTGATATAACCGAAGGAACCTGATAGCTTTTAAAAGGAGTGGTTAAGGCTCCGCATTTAAAAATATCTGTTTTAAAATTAACCGAGTGGTTTCTTTTAAATTGTTCCAACGATTAAAACTTTGGTTTATTTTCTTTGCATTATAGATAATGCGTCCCATCAATAACCTATCATTGCAGAAAACAACGAAAATACAACGTCCTCATATGCCATCCGCATTCGCCACGGGGTCCCGTCATTACCCGTTAGGTTACTTAACCAACGACAGAGCGGGGGCTGGTCTAGCGCGGGTGTAAAACATAAGTAATGTCTAAATAGCTATCATATATATAGATATTTTACATTCGTCTGACGCAATGATATTCATTCCAGATCACAGATGAACTTAATTGGATTTGCAAGCAATCCGTGTTTGTTTTGAGCCTGCAACAAAAGACGGATTACACAGTTGTGATGAATAGCCATTACCCCACCCACGACCCCTACGTGTGCGGCAAACTACCCGCCCGGCAGTTTGTGCACCCCACCTTGGGTCTGTCCTAGGAGCAAAAATAGTAAAATGAAATAATACAACGGTGGCTACAACCGCAACCTGGATGTGTCCCGCAAAATAATATTACAACAAATTACATTTATATCAAATGAATTAAATAATAACCCATCATATAACCCCGGCTAAACTTCGAAACAGTCCAATACAGTTCATATGCACAAACAGATAAAATCCATTTCAGAAATGTGCAACCCCCTGCCAACTGACATACTAGCAGTTAGGGGAGGTTTACGAACACATTATACAATCACAGATATAATCCAACAAGCAAATACTGTATAATTTCGATCGATTAAACACTTATAATTTTGCTCCAATACTGCTCTGCAAATCTGAAACCTGAGCAAAAATTATATATTCCAGAAAATCCCAAATATCACATAGAACCAACACAGGAAAATTGGGTTCATGACTCGGCAACTCGGCGGCGGAAGCGCGGCGGATCGGTGGGATCAGCCGCGTTTCCGCGGCGCTTTAGCTGAATCATGTGCCCAAATTTCTTGGGTGTTCTTATACTGTCTTTTTAAGCTTTCTGAACCTCCCTGAAAAATTTTTGGACTTCATTTAAAAATCGACAGAAACTTGTGATTTCGGACTTTTCCGCTTTCGTTTTTTCCGTTCGAAATTCATACAAATTTGCAAGTAAGTTATTTATTGTTTAGAGAGGCTCTGATACCACTGTAAGTCGATGTACAACACCCCAATACTTGTGGGGAGGCGGAATTTTCAAAAACGAACTTGTTTAGTGAACAAACATCGACTAACCGCTTGAATCGAAGCTAAACGATAACTAACTTAAAACATAGAGTTTCTATGCTACTATGTTTAGGGATTATACCTAACGAATCGTGTCCTTCGTCTTTGCGAACTCCACCTCCTCCTCGGCCTTCTCGAAGTAGTAGACGATCCACCCGAGAGCTTTACTCCAAGCTTAGCCTCTAAACTTGAGGCAACTAAACTTCTCTAAGTGCTAATCAAAGAAGCTAGGTGAAATATAGAGAGGGTTATGGATTAAGTAGTCTAACTAATCCTTGTACTCATCACATGAGAGGGGAGGATTAGGGTTTGAAGAGGGAGAGCTTGAGGAGAGAGAAGGTGAGGATAATAATGAAGTGAGAATAATGAGTTATGATAATATATATCAAGCATTTCTTTTATCAAGAAAAGAATAAGAAATGAATTTAGCAATCATGCTTGATAATATCTAGTGATGATTCACTCCATGAGTCATTAAGCATTTATCATGCATTAATGACATGGATGAATCATCCATATGACTCACTAATCACATTCATTGCTTATGCCACCTTAACCCCCTTAGTCACCACCTTCTAGAAGCTTCTCGTGCAATTACGAGAACGCCCCTCCTTTCCGCAAAAATACGGAAAAACTTTAGACTGTATAAATCCAATAACCGGATACCAGTAACTGGCTTAAACCAAAGCCGACTGGTAAAAACTGTCCGAAAGTCGTACCCGCGTAAACGCACGTATGCGTCCGAACCCTTGTCGTAAAATCATACGACCTCTATATTGTTTCGCCTGGAGTAGGGAAACTCTCTGTGTGGGACTCTAGAGACTCGACTACTACGCTGGCAGTGGGCTTAACCACAGACCGCAAGCGACACTAGCTGTACGTAACGGTCCCCAGGTAGATGTCGATAAGAAGGCCGATGAGGGAACCCATCCGAACTCCTACCGAGTCTGATGTGACAATCTCCATACAGTCCGGTCCGTTCGTCCAAGACTATCGCATATCGGGCCTAGGGGGCGGCAAGCGTCAGTCCCCTAATAGCGGTATAAGTCGTGTCGGAGGGAAGCCCATTACACCCTGAGAAACTACTGGAACCTACCAGCAAATCTCGCTTGCCCTGGCCACGGACTTTGCGTAATGGCTCTCTGACACAGCGCGATATCAACTCCCAATACCGGGAGAGACGAATCCTGTCTAACTGCCACTGCCTTCAAGTGCTCGGGACTGCACCCAACTGCTACCTGTTTGCACGACTCTTTTGAGCCGTGGTAGGGTAGCAATCTAAGAACAGTGGGACACACTCGAGGCGAAGTAGCAGTGTCAAGTCTGCGGACTATGCTGTACTCATGTCACCTGGGAACTGTTCACTGACGACTGGTATAAAACCAACCAACAGTTCCCTGTGAGTCCTGTCCGGTGTACCCGTAACCTAACGAGCACCTGCATACTATCTCCAGTACGACGTACTGAAGGCTGTGGGACAGACCATCTCCCCAACTGGGATGAGAAGCGTACACACTAGTCTACTCCGGAGTATCGATGCCCTGTCTCGATAATCCAACGACTAGGGACCTGAATAAGGATGTGCTTGTAGACTACCCATCCCCCACTAGTGTGACTGCCATCACAACGCTGGTAGTCAAGCAAGATCCTAAGAGCTCTATCAATACGTACACTCACATATTAAGATAGAAAAACCAAGTAGCATACTACTATGTTTAGCAAGACTGTTATATACATGTGAATGTTCCAAGCTTCCATTAAGTAATATACAAACTAGTATGATACAGTAATGGCCTTCTAGGGCATAAACACTAACAGGACATATCCCGGTAGGACAGTCTTACTCAAGATGATAGTATGCTATCTGGTTTACCTTTATCATCGTGTACTGCTTTAGGTGACCTGACATGTCGCTATTACACGTTGATAGAGCCCCTAGGATTCTTGCTTGACCACCAGCAGTATGAGGGCAATCATATAAGTGGGAGCTGGGGTCCATAAGCACATCCTTAAAAGTTCCCTAGTAGTGGGAGTTTCGAGACAGGGCATCGATACTCCAGAGTAGACTAGTGTATAAAGTCGAGACCCCGACGAGGGGCGGTGGCCAGTCTCACAAGCCACTGGTGTCAGTTGGTTCACCTAAGATATATACAGGTGCTCATTGGGATATGAGTACACCGGACAGGACTCGCCGGGAACATGCTAGTTGGTCTTATACCTGACGTCAGATAGCAGTTCCCTGGTGACATGTGTACAGGTTAGTTCATCGACCTGGGGATCGTCATTTGTCTCATATGAGTTCCCACTGTACTTTGATTACTACCCTACCACGCTCAAAGGAGACGTGCAAACAGGTTTTAGTTGGGTACAGTCCCGAGCCACATGGAGGCAGTGAGCGGATCTTCAGGGGTTCGTCTCTCCCGGTATTGGGGGTGAGGTCACGCTGTGTCTAGGAGAGCCATTACACAAAGCCCTCGGCCGAGGAAGAAGATTTACTGGTAGGTATTCCAGTAGTATCTCAGGGTGTTCTGGGCTACACTCCGACACGACTTGTACCGCTTTTAGGGGTCTGACTTTTACCAACTCCCTAGGCCCGCCATGCGATGCTCATAGACGAACGGACCGGACTGTACGGATATTGTCACTGACAGGCTCAGTAGGGTGTCAGGATGAGTTCGCTCATCGACGTCCCTTTTGGTCAATAGCTGGTGGCCCGTCACGTATGGCTAATACCTCTGACGTGCTAGTGGTTAAATCCACAGCCATAGTATTGACGAGTTTTTAGAGTCCACCACACATACAGTTACTCATGTTTCGGGCGAAACGCTGTAGAGGCCGTATGGAGATATGGCACGGTTCGATCAGATATGTGCGGTATTGCACGGATCAGGATCGGACGGTTAGTACTAGAGGTCGTATGGATATATGGCAGGGTTCGATCAGATACGTGCGGTATTGCACGGATCAGGATCGAACGGATATTACTAGCCGGCTTTGGTTTAAGCCGGATCCTAGTATAGTACAGTGTAGATTTTGTCTCATTGCATTTGTATTTCGGTCGGAATACAGATGCGGGTGTGTATACACAGTAGCGGGGTTTTTCCTGTAATTTATTACGGGACCAGTTTTCTGGAGTTGCCAGTTTGCTTTCCGTTTCGGCCATATTTCTTTGTATCTTTTATTGGCCGAAGATTGGTGGAGGAGGGCATATTTGCATTTGTGCAAATACGCAATGTGGAGGGTGTTCTTTGCATTTTCTTGTGTCATGATGGTTGCACCATCATTTGACTTGCTCACTTCATGATGGTGCATCATTGCATGACTTTTGGTTGTTATGATGATAGATGGAGTGTGAGGTTGGTTTTGTGATCATTGTTGATTATCACCATTCCTTTCTTATTCTCTTGCATTATTCTTATGGCTTATCTCTTGGGATTATTCCTCTCTCTCTCTCATTCTCCTCTTTCCCAAAGCCATGGCCGGCCAAGCTCCTTGAGGGCTGTCCAAAATTTGATATGTGGGATTTTGTTCTCTTTTGGCTTTGGAAAAATCCCACAACACCATCTCCAAAAGCTTATATCATTTCTTCCACCATATGGCAACTCCATGAACCCTAAAATGAGACATGGTTCTACACTATGTTCTACAGCAAATCTTGGGCACGTCGACTCGCCAGCTTCGTGCCCGAGTTGCCTCGGTATAGAGGTGGGAGCCCGTAAAAGAAGCAGGCGACGTGGTGCCCTTCCGGCGAGGAGGTGGAGACCGGACATTCCGCGGGAGATCGGGACGACGGCGAGAAGACCGGAGGATTCGGATCACTCGGTATATCTCTCTTCCCCATCTTGTAGTTAGCTAGGACTAGTTTAATGGCACGATCCGGGTTTTATAGTGCACGGTGGTGCCGGTTTGAAAAGTTAAAGTAAATCACCGTTTCCGCATTCCGGCGTCGGATTGACGGCCGGGGCGCCGCCGTGCACTTACAGATGCCACTCAAATCAATCTGCAACCTAAACACGTAAGCTAGACTAGTATTTTGATTTCTAAGGTATTTATGAAAAAATGTCATTTAAAAATTCTCGAGGGTTTGTAATTCATCCTAAAACCTCGAAAATGTTTTTTATAAAAATATGTTAATTAAAATGTCATGATTTTTCATAAAAACGTATTTTATATTTTGTGGTATTTTAGTGTTAAAACCTAACTTTTAAAAGTTTATGGTATTTTAATGAAAGATCATTATTTTGAAAACTTGAGGGCATTTTCTTAAAAACTTTATTCTTTTCATTTTAGAGTATTTATCTAATTTTCACAATTTGTTTTCCTTTGAAATTACGAATATGTGATTTGACTTATTTTCAATTTGTTTAACATTATTTTAAAATTTCGTAATTTCTTTAAAACCATATTTTCTTCCTTTCGAGACTGAATTCTCCATAAAAAGTTCTGTATCTCACTCTACTATCCTTAGGATGTGCGATAATCTGCACTATTCATAAACATGTACCCTAACGATGGTTGTAGAGGCGTATTTGCAAAAGGATATAAATTCTTATTTTACATGAGTGTATTTTAGCGAAATACGTTTTAAAAAAATATAAATATGGTATCTTTCTACGCTTTCCATGGATGCATGAGTGGGGTAGGTCATTACCCTGTGCTAACTAAATTATCATGTCACAAGAATAAATTATATACTAGCATGGCATTAAAATGTAAATTGGCATATAATGATCAAAGAGGTTTTATTAACATGTCTTTAAATTTATTTAACATTATTTAAGAATGTCATAGAATGGAGATTCATGGGTATTATATAATGATAATAGAGTTATAATGATTTTATAAATTTGTACAAGTTAAATCTTGACTCCAATCGACGAGAAGCGAAAGGAAAAGTGTTAGAATTTATTTACGTAGTTTGATGGCAAGAATTGGATTCAAGGTTAGAAGAAAGAAGGGAAGTGGAGACTTATTTGTTCCGCTAGTACTCAACAAGTGAGGAAGTGAAACGAAGTAGCCTCAGTTTGAAAAACCGAGATCGATAAAGAACAGGAAACGAACTTGTCATGAACGAGCTTTAGCGAATCCAAGAGCTTGGCTTGGACTTGAGATAACTTGAGTGATAGAATTGAGAGAAATATTGTTTGGGAGGTGCCTAGGGGAAAGAAACTATATTGAGTTGAATATTTATAGGAAAGGAATGGGGTGTAGACGAATTACAAATAATTAAAAGGATTAATGGGAGAGATGAAGGGTCTTTGGTTGTTTTCAGAAGTTTTACAATATTAAAAGGGGTAGTGGGCAGCTGAAAGGGTGCACTTACAAAAGATGGGGGGTTTTGGGGAAGGTTGGGCCGCTGGTTTTAGGTTTTGTGCACTCCAAGTTTGGCCTCTGGCCTCAATTCTCATACCTATAATACCAATCATCTTAAACACCTCATTTATCCACTTTAATTCTGTTGCAACTTTTCGTATATCCGTGTGAAGCTTGTGCAAACTTTTGGGCTTCCAAAACGTCGAAATCAAAAATATTAAAAAATATAGTTTTCATTGGAATTCGAACACTTAAGCTAGAGAACAGCAGCGGGGAGTCTTAACCAGTGAGCTACAAGGAGTTTCTTGCTCAAACTTAACTAAAATAACATATAACTTGATATCAATACAGAAATACACTCATTTATTAATATTGGATTAATACAAGTGTACAGGGATATCAGGGTCGTTACATCCCACCTCCTTAGAAAAATTTCATCATCGAAATTTATACAAGGAATTAATCTTCAAACAAGTGAGGGTATCGAGTAGCATATCATCTTCTCTTTCCCAAGTCGATTCTCCTGGTGAGTCCTTTCTCCACATCACTCGGACTAACTTGACCACCTTGTTCTACAATGTCTTCTCCTTGATCTAGTATCTCGACTGGCCGTTGCTCGCAAGTTAGATCGATCTGCACAGTGAGCTCCGAGTAATCAAGTATGTGGCTGGGGTCACGCACATAACGACATTGCTGGGATATATGGAATACGTTATGCACTCCTTCTAATGAAGGTGGCAGTGCTAAACGATATGCCATTTCTCCTACCCGTTCCAATATGTCGAATGGACCATTGTATCTTGTCCTAAGCTTTTCTCGTCATCCAAAGCGAATGACTCCTTTGTTCGGAGAGATCTTGAGGAATAAGTGATCTCCAGGTTGAAACTCTAAGTGCTGGTGCTTTGTTTCTGCCCAATGCTTCTGTCTTTCCAAAGTCATGCGCATATTTTCTCTGATCGTGCGAACTACATCAACTGTTGCCACGATCATCTCTGGGCAAAGGAGTTCTTGATCTCCTAAATCATCCCAACTCATAGGAGAAAGACACTTTCAACGGTAGAGTGCTGCAAACGGTGTCATTCCAATGCTATCTTGGTAACTGTTGTTGTATGCAAACTCCACAAGGTGCAGATGATCTTCCCACGATCCTCCGAAGTCAAGCATACAAGCTCATAGTATATCCTCTAGAATTTGAATGGTTCTTTCAGACCGTTCGTCCTTTTGAGGATAATAAGCTGTACTGAAACACAGATTCGTGTCCTGACTGGCTTAAAGACTTTGCCAAAACCGGGATTGAAATCTGGTGTCCCGGTCTGAGACGATACAAAATAGTACTCCATGAAGTCTCACGTCTCCTTCATGATTCATGAGTATCAATATAAGTGGGGAGTACAATCTGAAGGTATAAATCTTACTTTAGAATTGATTTACCTTCATGTATATCCTTGCCAAAATTTCTGTTGACTGGCCAACTATGAATGGAATAAAGTGGACCGATTTGGTGATTCGATCCACAATAACCCAAACAGCGTCGTTAACCTTCGTACTACGAGGGAGAGTAGTTATGAAGTTCATGGTAATGTGTTGTTATTTCCATTCTGGAATAGGTAATGGTTGAAGTAGACCAGCAGTTCTATGATACTCAGCCTTCACTTGCTGACAGACTAAACACTTAGCTACGCTCCGAGTTACTTCCCTTTTCATGACGTGCCACTAGTAAAGCTGTAGAAAATCCTTGTACATCTTCGTTCCGCAGGGGTGTACAGAATAAGAAGAGCAGTGAGCTTCTTTCATCAACTCTTCTCGAACAGTACCGGCTTTTCATAAAAGAAAGAAGCCAAATAAAGTCCAAGCGCCCGAGGAAAATCCCAAAGGCTGAGATTCCATATTCCCCAAGCCTAGGGGCATGGTAGTTCATACAGTCCATATGGTGAACTCCAAAGACGAATTATGTGCCTATGTTAGTCACAGGACGCATACTCGGTCTCTAAAAGAGGCTCAGCAGCAACATGGAAAACTGCAGGAGATACTTGCTCACATAGCAACATTCGCTAGTTCATCGCTTAATGCAAACTCGAAGGATGAACCCGAAGAACGCATGGGACAGGAGTTTGATGTTGACTTCCTAAAACGCGTTCTCGAAAAGAAGGACAAAGAAGTGGCAGAGATGTCCGCTAATATGAACAAAATGGCCCTCTTGATCAAGAATATGGCTGGAATGATTGCTCAATCAGAATCACCGGAAGATGAACTGCCGATAGAAATTATTGACGACAAGGGAGACAACTCAAGCCTTCTGCAAGCCTCTTTAGCGGCCAAAGAGAATATGATCTCGGCCGAAAAGCTGGATGAATATATCAAACTGAAGATCAAAGCTCACCATGCCAGTAAAGTGGCAAATAAGTTGATCAGTCGACCGTATCCGGCATGCTACGACCAGAGGCAATACCCTCCGGGATACACATTTCCGATGTTCCACATATACAAAGGGACTGGGAATTCTCTCTAGCACATAGCCCGGTTTAGAGCCATGTGCGCCAACATTGGAGGAGATGATATGCTTCTTCTCTGTCAATTCGTTAGTAGTCTGTCAGGCACCACTTTCGAATGGTATTGAGAGCTTCTAAATGGCTTCATGAAGAATTTTGATGAAATGAAAATACTGTTTTGCTGGAGATTCTCCAGTGCAAATGAACGCATTACCATGACGACGTTGATCAATAAAGGGTCAGACCGAATGATACATAGGTTCAATATGCTATCCGGTAGCAGAACCTGTGGTCTAAATGCGAGCAGCGCATCGACGAAGCTCCAACCATCGGAATGTTTGTAGCTACTTTTTACCGACATTCGCAGGTGTACCCATTCATGGCCTTTTTCAAGCTTGCTACCTTCCAAGAGCTTATAGATAAATTAACTCAATTGGATCAGATGGGTCAAGGCCCTTCTTCTTCTGGTGAAGATTTACAAAATAACAAAAGCAAAGACAAGGCGGCACGTGTCGCCAACGCACAACAACAATCGAGCGGCACTAAATCACCTGGTCGTCAAAATAATGAACGCACGGGTCCCACCCTTGAAAAGATTGGGACGCAGATACTCATTCCACCGAAGCATACGTCGGGGGCATTTTGCTCGCTGGCGGAGAAATCTCCATGTGAGATGGTCCTTTCATCAAAAAGCAAAAGGATGTGAAAGGACCTTCAAGCATGTTTTGCAATCAAGTGGAAAAGCCTGCTTGAATCAAAAATTATGGAAGGGATGTAGAAGTTATGTCCCACTCCGAAAACGGATGATAAATGGAAAAGCCCCTGAGTCAAGTTAATTCTTCTAAAGAAAGAGAAGAAGAAGACTAAGAATCCTGTCCAGCCTGCCGAATATGTAGACAGCCGGACGAATCTGAAAAATACATTGACGCATTGGAGGAATATAACCAGAAGGCGCACTCGTCAATCATTCTTGAAGAGTTTCTTTAGCATCTCTTCGAAAATTGCGATGCCGAGGAAGAAGAAAACTCAGCAGAAGAAGAAAATGAGCATGTGGGAAGCTGCTACATGATTTCTCATTCCTTCGTATATGACGAAGATTCTCCGTCAGCGACAGAAAGAGACACTGATGAGCAGGGGGCAGGTACCATGCAAAGTGCTATGTATTTCCCGCAAAACAACTTAATGGACGCAATGATAAAAGAAGCAGTCCAAGAGGGTAGAGATAGCCTAAGGAATAAAGGGTTAATTTATGAAAAGGCCAGGCAACAACGCCTAAGCAAGCAAGCAGTGGAAGGGACGAGTTATGTAACTCTCTGACCGAAACAAACATGATAGACCACTATGCTCATAAATCCCTAAACTGGCACTCTGCCCTATGGTATGGATCATATAACTAATCATATACAATCCACGGGCAGGAACAATATGTACCCTATGTTTCCCATAGACCGCTATGTCCTTAAACTGGCATTTTGCATACGGTTTGTCTCCATATTGACTACCGTATACAATCCATGGGAACGAGAGATATGTATCACTATCATGTTCTTCCAAATATATGTTATTATACAGGCTCCTTGAGATCCACGTTGTCCCTGAAGTCTCACTGGCGAAGATTGCAACACAAGTCCCACTTGCGAGGCTGCACCTGAAGTCCCACCGGCTATGAAGTTCCACCAATGATGCAATCCTCCAAAAGATATTACGGCCTACGGTAGATCTTCATATTGATCACCGTATATAATCTATAGGCATGAAAGATCTATATCTTTCCTAAGTCTTACCGGCAAGCGATGTTGGGACACCCGCAGTGAAGCTACATCGGAGTTAAAAAATGGTATGTCCACAAGAAAAATAGACATGGATGAAAAATCGAAGGGGCTCCGTGAGTAAAAACAGTAGGACTATCAGCGAGCTTGTGAAAACCTGAAAGGGCGCAAACTCGTAAATAAAAAAGTGTACACTTGCAAAGTTCTCTCGACTTTGTAAGGAGAAAACATCCACGTGAGATCCTTTCGACTCGTAAAGGATAAACACACTTAAAAATCCATATGATTCCTAAGGAGAAAATACACTTACATGATCCTCTCGGCTCGTAAGTAGAAAATATTCCTACGTGACCCTCATGACTCATAGAATTTAAAAGCCTTAGGTTACAGAGATCTAAACATGTTTCCTAAGCCATCATATCCCCCAAGCTGCTCTATAAGTAGTTCGATATCGACTCTTGTATACAATCCACGAGCACAAACAAATTTGTTCCAACCAAGTTCCACCAATGGAGAATGATACTCCCTATATGGTGAATGGCACTTGTAAGTTCTCTCGACTTGTAAGGAGAAAATACTCTTGTAAGATCCTTACGACTTGCAAGAGAAAATACCGCTTAGGAGTCCTTACGACTCCTAAGGAGAAAATAAACTTACAAGATCCTCTCGACTTGTAGGTAGAAAGAACTTCATGAGACCTTTAGAGCTTATAAAGATGGAAAAAGCCTTTGTTTGCAGGGATCTAAACCTGTTTTCTAAACCACCTTTGTCCAAATAGGCGATGGCAAATGATGAGTCGCTCCTGGCAATATTCTAATTATAGCGATACTGATGCCAAAATAAGTATCAAATCCCCAGGTTTTCCCAGGCAGATGATGAATTGCTCCTGTAATGTGTGCTTCAGTTTTAGCAACGCTGATACTAACCTGAAGTTCATAAACCTCGACCACTAAGTCGTTAAACTGGGAAATATATAAAAATGATAAAAATAAAAATAAAATAGCCGAAATGATTGGGCACCGCGAATAAATAGCCGAAATGATTGGGAAATTGTGACTTTCGCGATATGAAGAGCTGAAATGATAGAGCATCGCGGATATAAAAATATATACATGTGGAATTTTTGCCCAGCAAGTAGGTCAATACCGACTCTTGTATACAATCCACGGGCATAAATGAAAGAAAGGAAACTATATTTTCCACCATGCTTCGTCAGATGAAGAACCAATTCTTGATGGAATATATAAAACCAAGAGACTATTTGGACGTCCCACTTCTCCAGCAGGGTGCAGACGCAACGTCGAAAAAGCTCTAAGGAGACAATGCAAAATGGAGTGATGGAAAATTACTAGCTCTAGATCTTAATGGCAATATATATACAACCTAGAGACGTATGGACGTCTACTCTATTTCAGTGAAGAATCGGCGCAACATCATCAAAGCACAAGTGAAGTGACGACATATTCCTAGCTTCAGATCTTGATGGAAAGATATACGATGCCTATAGACCATTAGATGTTATCCCACCTCAGACGGGTGCGTCTATGACTTCGCTGGGACTCTGAACTGAGTCTGACCTCAAGGTAAAGCGCCACGGTGATGCCTAAAGCTGAATCCTCCAACGGTAACATGGATATCCCAGCCTAAGAGATTACTTGAGACGTTGTATCACTGCATCGGAAGGGTTGGGTGAGACAACAAGTATGCAGCAACTCCAACCAGCGACCCGAGTGGACGTGGATCGAGAAAAAATCAACTAAAGTAATGGTGCGATGGACTAAACCCCGCACTACAAACCTAACAGACTCCTATGATAAAAAGGGTATGTATGTTTAACATTAGGATGAGTTTATCCATATGCATAATAGAAGGGTAAACTGAACGCTCTGGAATGAGTAAATAAACTAAGCTTAGCTATTCCAACACAAACAATGTGGAAAAGAAGCCATTTACAGGTCCTCTCAACTCATAAGTGGAAAAAACTCATGTGAGATCTTTACGACTCTTAAGAGAAAAGACACTTAGGAGTCCTTACGACTTCTAAGGAGAAAATACACATATGAGACCCTTTCGACTCGTAGGGAGAAAATACTTTATGAGACCCTCACGGCTCAAAAATTGAAAGGCCATAGGTGATAGGGATCTAAAAACCTGTTTCCCTAGCCATTGTTGTCGTGCGGTTGGTCTCAAAAATTGACCACCGTATACTATCCATGGGCCACCTATGACAACATTGGTATGCGAAGACGCCATCAAAAGGAGAAAGTGGAAGATTTTCTGGGCCTCAAGGTTTAGAACTACATTTCTTAAGAATCATGACTTGAGTCACTGGTAGATGATGAAGCCTATGTCCTCTCACTATTTTCTTAGATTAAGATTTTGAAAGTTGTGTACAATACGCCAACTTGATAGCAGTTGTTTACTCTACACTACTTTACCCATGCATATACCTTCGTGGGAAAAATAATGGGGGGCATTTGTTCACACCAATTTTGACGTAAAACATGCTAGGTGTGCACCTATCATAAAAGGGGAAGAGAACTTGCTCAAGCATATTAAGTGCGCACATGAAAAGCAACTTTGATTATCTAAGAAACAGTATACATGCGCATGTGTAAACTGAGGAATGAGACAGGCTTCGCCACGTGATATACATATACGCACATCCTTGCAGTGCGCAATGAAGCATGCACTTCAGATAAAGAAGAAAAATCTTCTTGGTTAATTTAAAAATATATTTTTTAACAAAAAGATTGACATGGTGTCTTATCCAATAGTGCGTGCGCGTGCTAAATTGAAATGAATCAATTTAAATCTTTTTGTTAGGAATTTACCCTAACGAACTCATCTCCTATAAATAGAAGTCCGCTTCCAAAAAAAGGAGGAGGAGAGATACAGAGAATTTTATATCAACCGCCATCAAACTAACGTGTGCACTTCTTTAGCCGTGAAGATTTTCATCTTCTTCCTTCCTCGGCAAAACCCTGAAAAAACTAGGTAAAGAAAAAGAGAAAAAACTTCTCTTCTCCATGTTAAAAAGTTTCGACTTTATGATAAAAGCGTTTGCTTTTTGTTGAATCCATCGATTCATTAAACAAGATCAAAAGATCTTATGGCCAGTCACTCTTCATGATAAAAGTTTCGAATTTTTATGAGAGATCGATTAGGAGATCCAAGAATTGAAGAAAAGACCCCTTACAAAATAAAATACTTGTTTTGATACATAAAAGATAGAATCTGTTGCTTCTTGTTCATCATGTAAAATTGCATTTTTATACCGCTCATTCGATATCATTTTTGTGAAATCGGTGTTATTAATCCGTGTTTGCTCAATAAGTACAGGATACAGGTATTCATGAAAAAACACTGAAAACACACTCAAAATGCATGGATACGACATATGAGAGCCAATACTGCAACTGGAACGGAGAGTCGATCATTATTCAAAGAGTTTTTTCTATTAATCAAGTGCACAACATTTTTATCCAAAATGGTCCAACATGATACACTCTTTTTCTAAGTGTGAACTCACATTTTTTTGGATACATGAACCGGCCATGATATGGCTTGAACACAATTGTGCAAGTGGGAATGTGGATGAGCAAGTGGATGGGCGATGAGAGTGATAAAAAGTTATGATTTGATGTGTTTTAAAGTTTGCATTTTCCCTCCAAATCTTCATAGAAAAACACAAGTTGATATAAAAGAAACAAACAATGCCAGTGAGATGATGGAGAGGTCATGAGATCATACAAAGAAGACGGGACCCACCAGCAGTTAATTGGCCGCCAATTTAATCAAATCAGCCACTTCCGGCATTCCCACATGCTTCGACACCTTGCTAATTGAACTCCGTCCAAAACACACACAATCCGTTCCGTTAAGCACCCTATCCTACTACGATAACGGTGATTCCTAATTATGACCGGTTGCATTTGGTTTGGCCGAAGGCGAGGGCTAAGAGATAAGAAAGGAAGGACAAGAGTCGATAAGTACAGATTTCGTGTATATTCACAAATAACGTATTTAAGCACGCTAATCCACGTTTTTACCGATTACCCTAGTATCAATAGTCAAGAAAGGCACAAAGAAAAATATGGATCTTTCTAACATCAACTAACCTAACTCTATCTCTAACAAGTGTTCTTTTGAACATATACGAAACACTTAGGATAGAATCAAACACATTCCGTCTTTTGATTTAACTCGTAAGAACAAGAAGCAAAAACATACCATCTCCCTGCGGATGACCCATACTCATCTCGGCTAGCTATACGCGACACCGTCTTGATTACAGTATCTTAAAACTTAGTACTACATAGCAAATCTCTACCAATCAAATGGCACATTGTCGGGAAGATGGTAACGCTTTTCTTCTTGTGATCTCGGGTTAACTTTTGTATATCTTGTGCATACAATTAACTATCAGAAAAACCAAAAAAACTTGAAAATTTTCAAAAACTAAAACAAAAATCTAACACATTCTAACTTTTGTTCTCTGTTATTTTAATCCGCAATCACTCTGTGATTAATTAGAAAATTTAAAGTATAAAATTGGGACAATATAAGAACATAGGGCAAAGTGTAAAAACTTGGAGCCAAAATTACCAGCTCCAGTCGTTGGTTTATGCAAATTTCCTGCAATTGGTGGCCCAATATTCTTTGCTTGTTCCAATTTTTTGTCTTGTGATCCATTGTTCTATTATTAACCCATTTTTATAGTTTGATTTTCATGATTTTGTGTGTGCAGAACATTGGCCATATATATCGCTTTCTCATCAATAATATCTGTTTTCCGACATTTGTAGATTTTTATGGATTTGCGAGCAGCGATCGTGCGGAGCAAAATACATTTTCAAGATCAAGGCAAGAGTAAGTACAATGCCAAAGATCCGGATAGTTTGACCTGCACAAGCGAATATTCAATCATTCAGGGATCACTTCAACAGGGGTTTCTTAAACCCGACAAATTATCGGTGCGTATTTTTCTATCACCTTCTTTCTCAAATCCGACGCTCCAATATTCTAACTTTGCAGGATACTTTGCAAGTTCGCCGCCAAAAGCCTAAGTGACTAACCCGTATTTGTTGCAGTGTCGCGGTTAAATTTAATAAAATGATTGTTTGATATTTAGTACGAACTTAAGGGTAAACGAACCCCACAACATACGGTAAAAGATTTCATCACCTTTCTCTATGGCCCACAAATTATGAAATTGAGCATAATGTTTATCCGCACAAATTTTAAAAGAAATTAGAATTTAAGCTTTTAAGGACTTTGCGCTCATTAGGAGAAGTCAATTGTGTTTAGAATACCGCTTAACATTATATCATTCACGGGGTGTCTAGGAAAGTGTTCATGGTGCAATTGCCGAAAGAGAAAGGGTTATTCTACTTAAGAAATTTTGCGAAAGTGTTGGAAAAGCTCCTCTTATCTCTGCATTTATCCGGCCTTGTGATCAGTATATCTTGTGCCCGTTTCTCGACACAGTTTTACTTGGAAAATCAAGTTCTTGAGCAAGTCTAGTTGACCTAGGTGAACCCTAGACTGATTAGGGGTGTGGTTATCATGTTGTGATTGATTTTTGTTTCACCTTTTTGTGTATAATTTCAATTCATTCTTTTGTTAATGACTAACAAAAAAAATCAAAACCGTCACCACCTTTTTCATCCCATCTTCTTTTCACTTTTCATATCATGCCTACCCTAAATCGACCAACTCTTGTTGAACTTTGGTACTCTCAACCAGGTATTTCTTCATATAGTTCTTGCTTTGGTAAAACTTCTAGCGATGCATCTATGCCTAAAATTTCGTTGAAAGATTGAATAGACTCTTCTTGAAAATATAATTGGACACCGCAATCCATTTCCTATCAGCCGTTTCAAATTTTCACACCTTCTTATATTGATACCCCTTCTGAGGATAATGTGGCGATGCTTAAACCCATGTCCATTGCTGAGCACATTGAACAATCTCATAGCCGGTCTTTCATGCCTTTCACTACTCTGAATTATTTAGGTCAACAATCCAATCATCTTTCTATCAATATGTTGATCATAATCCCACCCATTTTACACAACCATTCAATTCATATCAATCCTGCCAGACTTTTAAACCTTTGTGGGGTGTTTTTCGCCAACCCATTGAGATGGGAATGCACGCGCTTGTTAGGCGTATACAGATTCCCCCTGCCTAGGGTAGGCCGGGGTTTATTGATTGTGGGGATCCGAAACTCCGGCAGCCACGGACTAAGCTGCCGTTAATTACCTCTCGCTTTTGAAGCGAAGTAACCTCCGATTGACGGGTCAACTAGTCATGCGAACTCAATATGCAATATGCGTATGTGTGGTTTGAGGGGTTTTGGGTATATCGGGGGTCTCGCAGAGTTGGGGGTCCCGCTATCCGGATAGCGGCTATGGTTCAAGGGGGCTAGCAGCCCCCTTACGGGGTGTGGGGCAGCACCCCGTTAGAAATTTTTTCTAATGGAGGACGTGTTTTGAGTGTGGAGTGTATGGAAAAAAGAGGGGTGAGGAGCGTCCTAAGGACGCGTGAGTGGCGCGTGGGCGCTGGGCGCCCATGAGTCACGTGCCCTGCACGTGGGCGCTGGACGCCAGCGGGTCACATGCCATGCACGTGGGCACCAGCGGGTCACGTGCTTGGCATGCGACCGCTGGGCGCCAGCGGGTCACGTGCGTGGCACGCGTCCGCTGGAAACACCAGCAGAGAAAGGGGCTTACCCCCTGGGTTGGGAGTTGAACTCCCGAACATGAATTATGTATAAATTTGGAGTTAAACTCCCAAAATATTTGGATTTGGGGTTAAACTTCTATGTAATAAATTGGATATGGATTTGGAGTTAAACTCCTAAAAGGCTTAGATTTAGAGTTAAACTCCTGAGGGACTTTGGAAACACCCAGAAAAGGGAAGGAATTTTATCTTTATAGTGTTATACTCCCAAAAGGATTTTGAGTGGAGTTGAACTTCCAAAAGAATTTTATTGATGGAGTTAAAATCCAAAAGATTTTTGACAAATGGGGTTGAACTCCCAGAAATCTTTGGAGATGAGCAAAGGGGACCCCCTTCTTCTCCCCTTTAGCCCTGGATCTTCTTTTGAGCCTTGGATCTTCCCGAAGTAGGGTTTTGGGGAGATGGGTCTCCTTCCTCCTCCTCTCTGTTGGCTGGATCTTGGAGAAAAAGGGGTGAGACTTAAAAATCTCCCTTTTTGGGGATTTGATGGAAGATCCGAGCTATCCTTCAAGGGTTTTATGGTGAAAAACTGTTTTCTTTTGAAAAAAGAAAAGTTAAACTCTTGAGTTAATTCAGAAAAAAGAAAGAGGGTTTAGAACCTTGAGGAAGGAGAAGGAGGCACATAACCCTAATTTTTGAGAGAATGAAAATTTGTTGATTTTTTCATCATGTTTGCCTTTATAGGCTACACACTTTACATATAGCCTCTTGGGCTTCGCCAAATGGCACTTGTGCTACCCCATTCCTTATGTGCTTATTTCTTTTTGCACATAAGCCACGAGGTTTACAAAATTTTGGTTTTCTGCCCATTTTTCATACATTTATTTCTAAAAAATTGCATTGAACTAATTTATTGCTACATTCTTGGCATAGAGCCGGTCCCTTCCATTCTTAGTCTTGACCTGGGTTTGGGCCCACTTCGCTTGAGCTTGGGCCCGCTTGATTGGGGGTTGACTGACTTTGACCTGGTCAACCGGGGTGTAATTTTTGACCCCAACAAAGTTCCCCCAATTAATAAATGCACATCACATATATGGGTCGTGTACATGAAATTGATGGATCTTCTTTCGCATAGAGGTTGACATGATTTGGTTCCCATTTTGACGACATGGAGGTCGATGCTGCCCTTTTCACGACGTGGACGGTTGATACTGCCCTTTTTGTGATGTGGACAGTCAGTGCTGCCATTTTTGCGACGTGGACGGTCGGTGCTGCCATTTTAGCTATGTGTACGGTCGGTGCTGCCCTTTTTGCGACTTGGACGGTCGGTACTGCCATTTTAGCGACGTGGACGATCGATGCTGCCCTTTTAGCGACGTGGACGGTCGGTGCTGCCTTTTTGAGACGTGGACGGTCGATACTGCCCTTTTTGCGACTTGGATAGTCGATGCTACCCTTTTTGCGATGTAGACGGTCGATGCTGCCCTTTTTGCGACTTGGACGGTCGATGCTTGCGACGTGGACGGTCGATACTGCCCTTTTTGCGACGTGGACGGTCGATACTGCCATATTTGCAACTTGGACGGTCGGTGCTGCCCTTTTTGCAACTTGGAAGGTCGATATTGCCATTTTGTGACTTGTACGGTCCGTGCTGCTCTTTTTGTGACTTGGACGGTCGATATTGCCATTTTTGCAACTTGGACGGTCGATACTGCCCTTTTTGCGATGTGGACGGTCGATACTGCCCTTTTTGCGATTTGGACAGTCGATACTGCCCTTTTTACGATGTAGGCAGTCGATACTTGATTTGACTTGCTCCGCTTCTTGCGGTGTCGGGATTGAAGATTACTTGCTCTGCTTTTTGCAGTGTCAGGATTGATTTTTTTTCGAGATGGAGCTTGATTCCATCGATGAGGTGATTGGTTGATTTGATTTGTTTTGGGAGTTCCCTACCCTCCCAGCGGGACTTTTGAGCTTAGAAGTGCTGCCGCGTGGGATGTTGATTTGATCTGTTTGATTTTTGCCTTATTTGGCAGGAGGAATTTGGAATTTGTTTAGCATCAGCATTGCTGTCCTAGAATAATGCCAGGAGAAACTCATCATTTGCCCTGGGAAGACTTCAGATTTGGTTTTAAGTCGGCATCAGCACCGCTAACACTGAAGCGTAGTGCCAGGAGCGACTCATCAATTGCCGTTGGGAAAACTTCGGATTTGGGTCGGCATTAGCACCGCTAACATTGAAGCGTAATGCCAGGAGCGACTCATCGATTGCCTTTGGCCATTGGGGAACGATGGCTTAAGAAACAGGTTTAGATCTCTATCAGCTAAGGCTTTTCAATTTTATGAGCCGTAAGGGTCTCATAAAAGCATTTTCTCCCCACAAGTCGAGAGGATTTTGCAGGTGTATTTTCTCTCTAGGAATCGTGGGGATTCCTAAGTGTGTTGCTCCTATGTGAGTCGTAAGGATCTCACGCGGGGATTTCTCCTCATAAGGTCGAGAGGAATTTGCGAGTGTATTTCATCCATTTTCACGAGTTTGCGCCCTTTTGGGTTTTCACAAACTCATCGGCAGTCCTTCTGTCTTTTACTCACGGAGCCCTTCCGTGTTTTCATCCATGTCGCTTGTGGACATACCTTTTTCTCTTTTTTTTTTCTTTTTCTTTTTACATTGGTGGAGCTTCATCGCCGGTGGGACTTTAAATGTAGTCTCGCCGGTAGGACTTGGGAGAGATAGGGGTCGTTTATGCCCGTGGATTATATACAGTTTTACAGGATGTATGATCCGGACCGTAGGGCCGGTGTGCTCAATTCGTCTACGATTTGGAGCATTCATACGTAGTATTTCTTGAGATATCGGCCATTGATGGGTGGCATGGGCCTTTCTCCCTCGGCATTTATTAGTTGGAAAGACCCTCCGTCGAACACTTTCTCGATGACGTATGGCCCTTCCCAGTTTGGCTCGAATTTTCCCTTGGCATGTCGATTGGGGATGATCGGTCTTTTAAGGACTAACACTGATTCGCCCTTCTTGAAAGGACATAGATGGGTCATCTTGTCATAGGACCATGAAATTTGGGTTCGGTACAGCTCCAGATTTTGCTGTACCGCGAGCCTCTTTTCTTCGAGCGCGTCAAGTTCTTCTAGCCAAAGGAGAACGTTTTCCTCCTCCGTCAAATTACGCTAGACGACCATCCCGAGGCTTGGAACTTCGACTTCGAGGGGGAGGATCCTTCTACTCCAAAGAGTAATGAGTATGGAGTGGACTGAGTTGGAGTGCGGTGCATGGTACGATATGCCCACAACGCCTCGTGAAGTTTGAGATTCCAGTCTCTCTTGTTGGCTAAAGCATTTTTCCTCAGGAGCTTGCATAGAGTTTTATTGAAGGTTTCAGCTAGCCCATTGGCTCTTGGATTATAGATAGAGGAATATCTCTTGTCTATCTTGTGTTGAGTAGCAAACCTTGAGACTTTGAAGCTCTTGAAAGAAAACCCATTGTCAAAAATGATTTTTCTAGGTGTACCGAAGCGGTATAGAATATTATACCGGAAGAATGTCAGAATATTTTCTGTCTTGACTTCTTTTAGCAGGACAGCTTTAGTCCATCTAGAGAAGTAGTCAGTTGCGGCCAATATGAACCGGTGGCCTTTGGATGACGGAGGATCGACTGGACCAACTTTGTCGATGCCCCAAACTTCGAAGGGCCATGACGTCACCGTAGGATGCAACGGATTGGGGTGCTTGTAAATGAAGTCATCGTGAATTTGGCAGAAATGACATTTCTTCGCATAGTCTTCACAATCTCTTATCATGGTGGGCCAGTAATACCCATTCCGTTTGATTTGAAGAAGCATTTTGGGGCCAGATTGGTGAGCTCCGCAGACACCTGAGTGAACTTCTTTCATGACTTTTTGGTCTTCGGCTGATGACAGACACCTAAGCCAGAATTGGTCGTATGAACTACGGTATAGCGTATTATTTACAAACACATATCGGAGGGCTCTTTTCTTTATCTGAACCCTCACAGATTTTTCTTCGGGAAGCTTGTTGTATCGGAGGTACTCTATGAAGGGTTCTCACCAATCGGGCTCATCTTGAATGATCAGAGCTTCTTCGACAGGATTGCTCTTTTGTTCTGCGCTTTCATGTTCTCGTAAAGAGACCGGGGGTAGAATATTCCGGCTCCTGACTGTGATAAGAATTTCTTCCATGTAGAGATCAGCCAGCTCTTTGGCTAAGCGAGCGAGTACGTCGACTTTTCCGTTTAACGCCCTAGGGACTCTCATTAGTTCAATGTGAGTGAACTGTTTCGTGAGTTCCACCACCCGGCTTCTGTATCGAGCTAATTCGAGCTTATATATCTTGTAGTCGCCACTCACCTGGTTGAAGACAAGCTGGGAGTCACCATAAACCCATAGCCGTAGGATTTTCATTTCTCTGGAGAGCTCCAGACCAGCTATCAGAGCTTCATACTCAGCCTCGGTGTTTGTGCGAGGCTCGGTAAGAGAAAAGGAACGTCGTAAAGTTCCTCCAGATGGCGTGACGAACACCAATTCTATCCCTGCTTTTATCTCCTGGACACTTGATTTGCTGGAGGTTCTTATTGATGAGGCTCCATCGAAGTAGAGCTCCCAACATGGCTCTTCATCCTTGAGGTGCAGCACTTGCTCGTCGGGTAACTCGTAATTGAGCGGGGACCCTTCTGGTATGGGATGAGCAGCAAGAAAATCAGCAAGGGCTTGCCCTTTTACTGCTTTCTAAGGAGTATATATTTTGTCGAATTCAAGCAGCATGACAGCCTATCTTTCCATTCTACCAGCTAGACTTGTTTTGGTCATTAAGTGTTTGAGCGGGTCGACCTTAGAAATCAGCATAACCCGATGAGCGAGCAGATAGTGTCTCATCTTCATCACAGCAAATATCAAAGCCAGGCATTGCTTTTCAATCGGGGAATAGTTGTGTTCCGCTCCGACTAAAGTTCGACTGAGATAATAGAGGGAATTTTCTTTTCCCTCCTCTTTGTTCTGGGAAAAGAGCACACCGAGTGACTCATCTAGCGCGGCAGTATAGAGAATCAACGGTTTATTTGGAATATGAGCAGCAAGCACTGGAGGGTGCAACAGGTACTGTTTGATACTTTCGAGCGCTTTTTGAAATTCGACATCCCAGACAAAAGGAGCTCCCTTCTTCATGAGCTTTGAGAAAGGCCGACATCTCCCTGATCAGTTCGAGATGAACCTTCGTATGTAACCGAGTTTGCCTTGAAAGAATCTTAACCGCGTCAGATTCTTCAGAGGTGGTATTTCCATGATAGCCTTTATCTTTGATGGGTCAACTTCGATCGCCCATGTCGGACTATGAAGCCCAAGAATTTTCCCGATGACACGCCAAAAGCGCACTTCAGAGGATTCATCTTCAGATCGTATTCCCTCAGTCAGGTGAAAACGGACCTGAGATCTCGCATGTGATCGGCCTTGGCTTTTGTCTTGACTACCAAATCATCAATATAACATTCGACAACCTTATGGATTAAGTCATCAAAGATTTTGGTCATTGCCCTTTGATATGTAGCGCCCGCATTCTTTAGTCCGAACGACATTACCTTGTAGCAGTATATCCCGATCGGGGTTCGAAATGCTTTGTGTTTCTCATCCTCGGGCGACATCTTGTTCTAATTATATCCAGATGAGTCATCCATGAAGGTGAACAACTCGTAATTTGAGGTATCATCGACCATCATTTCCATGACCGGTAGCGGGAAATCATCTTTAGGGCATGCCTTGTTAAGATCTCTGAAATCGATGCAGACTTGGATCTGCCCATTCTTCTTTTTCTCTGGGACGATGCATGAGATCCAATCCGCATATTTCTCTTCTCTGATGAAACCGGCATCGATAAGTTTCTTGGTTTCCTCGATGACCTTTTCTTCCAGTTCTCTTCTCATTCTTCGAGGAGCTTGTTTGATTGGCTTGGCATCAGGAGATATAGCCAGCTTAAGCACGGCCACTTCAGGGGAGAGGTCAGGCATTTCTTTGTACGTCTATGCGAAGAAGTCGGCGAACTCATGCAGCAGGGAGATTATCTGCTCTTTCATTTCCTCTGACAAGAGTGAGATGATGTAGGTCGGCCTTGAATTATCGGGCGTTCCCAAATCAACCTTGGTTAGCTCGTCGAAGGTTGCTTGTCCACCATCTTTGAACTCTTGAGGGGCTTCTTCTGGTTCTGCTAGCTCGTCTTCATCATTTGACACTTCGCTGGCTTCACCAATATGGATTATGTAGCATGCCTTAATGTCAGGTTGAATGAAACCTATGCCCCGTCTATCTTTGATTCATCATTCGATGAGTGCTCGGACCTGAGGCGGGTGCCACAGCCCTTCATAAAACTTCGCTTCGGAGTCCGTTTGTTATAACCGACATCTGCACTTTTTAAAATATTCCCGCATCTTGGGCGCATAATATCTGGGGTTTAGGATGACACTTATGCCTTTTTCATAGGGAAGGCACGCGACTGAAAAATTATCCGGGTGCACGACAGGATTTGACCCATAAAACAGGATGCTCTTCTGTCCACTCTTTCTTCCGAGTATGTAGAAGGTCTTCAGCTGGTCCACGGTGGAGACTGACAATGCATCGATCTCTTTGCACATTTACTCCGGCACCCTTGTGACGGCTAGGGACCCTTCCGTAACTTCGAAGGTTTCTCTTAGCTTCTCTGTTTGCACAAGAGCATGACTTGCATAGTTGTTGCAAGACGGATCCTTTTCTTCTAATTCTTCAGTGTCACTGCCTAAACGAGGGCGGATTTTGCTTCCGGATGAACCTTCACTATCAGACTCGTCCGTATCGCCACCAAAATGAGTGCGAGTTTTACAGAAGGACGGACTTCCAGCGTCGGACTCATCAGTGTCACTGCCGAAATGCAGCCATACATAGGGGTTTTTGCTTTTGAAAGTGACAGATGGCTCAGATTTTCTTTTGAGTTTCACGGTCATTATGTCTTTGGTCAGCTGTGGCTCAGCACATTGGAGGTTCACAAAGTACCGAGAATTTTTGTATCGAACTTTATGCACACCGAACGGCTGGATGTCCCCGTCAATGTGTCTTTCTTCACCATTTTTGGTATACTTCATGCACTGATGGAGAGTTGAAGGAACGATGCAATAATCTTGAAGCTATGGTCGTCCCAGGATGATCTTATAGGATGTGTCGGCGTCGATCACGTATATCATAGCTTCGGTTTGCAGGTCCCCAAACCTGATCGGCAAAGCTATAGATCCCAGAATTTGCTGGCAGTTTTGATTGAAACCTTGGATAACAATCCTCTCCCTTAACAGGTGTCAGACATCCATTGATAAACTCTTTAGAGTCCGCAAGTTCATGATGTTCACTGAGGACCCCGGATCAATAAATATGCGATTAATTTGATCTCCGTCACTGTATCCTGTCACGTAAAGCGGTCAGTTGTGCTTAGCTATTCCCAGTAACAGGTCTTCATCCTTAATGTGACCGTGGCTGTATGCAGAGTGTACTGGGCCTCTTTCATATTAATTTCCGCAAAGCGAACCTGGTACCACTCGGGGTGTTGTAGAGCATGAATGAGAATATCTCTGAGATCCTTAAACAGGACCGCATCATAGATGCTTAAGAGAGACGGAAGCTTCCGGAGATGAGCCAAGACATTATAGTCTACTGGGGAAGGACTCGAGTCTTCATGAGCAAGCTCTCTACCATCTTCTTCATTAGAGATTTGTTTTCCTTCCCTTTTGGGGCGTTGCCTTGATTTGGCGGTAGATCTTTGCCGCTTCTGAGCTAGATTTGGTTAGCCTTCGTGGCGAGCTCCTCGTCCTCTTCAGGAAAACAAAGTTCTTCCTCAGAGTCGCTACCAAGGTGGATGACATAGCATGTCACTATAGGGATCTTTTTATCAGAGTCTTCTTCTAACTCCTCCAGAATCTCAGCCGGTTCTACAGGGAAGAACTCCATCAATTGAATTAGAGTTCTTTTGTTTTGTTCATAGTCTTTAAGGGAATCAATATATTTTGAATGGTCGATCTCCCTGCAGAACCTTTTTCACGTCAAGCTGCATTTTTCTTCTTCTTGAGCTTTTTAGATTTTGAGCCCGATTGAGCCGAAGTGGTAGCTGGAACGGTGGGCTCCTCTGCCCCTCCTATTTTGTTCTAGGCTCTTTCTGAAGTAGCTTTAGCATCTTCTTCATCTTTTTGGACATGTGCATGATCTATTGAGGTTGTGGCGAGTCGGATTCATTTATCTGGGCAGCGGTTTCAGCTGTCTTCTCCCAAAAGGCTTCAGCTTCTGTCTGTATAAAAATTGGTGGTTGCAGCTTGGTTGTTCACCAACCACTCTTGGATAAATTGATCTCTTCGGTCTTGTATTTATTTTCGACCCAGTTTTTGAAAATGTAGCAATCCTCAATCGCATGGCTCAATACTCTGTGGTACGGGCAATACAGGAAATTGTCGGTCATTTTTGCTTTATGAGGTCTCTTCGACTCCGGCAATTGTGACCGTTGTTCAGGGAATCCTTGAATATCTTGCGGACCTTGTCCCTCTTGGACTTTGTTTTTTTCTCCTCTAGGGAAGGCCCTTCTCCTCCAAGCACTGGTTTTCGGGCCAATCTATTTTTGACCCGCCCGTCTTTTTCTTATCTTCACTGTCAGACGCATTGAAGGCGTTGATCTTTCTGGAACTCCCACTTTTATGGTTTTCGTCTTTTCTGCTCTTCCAAGACTTGTCACCTTGAGAGTCCGGGGTAAACTCTTACTTCGAGCGTTCCAACATTTGTACACTCTTGGTCAGCTCTTGAAACGTCTTGAGGCCTTCTCTACATAAGAATGAGATGTCACGACCCGAATATGTGGAACATGACTGGCACTTAAATTACGCAACATCTAGAGGCGTAACGTAATCTAAGTAAGAAAAAGCCAAGAAATCTAAACCGTGTAAAGATATAGAGTGAAGAAAATTTGTTTTAAAGTTAAGTTAACATAGAAAAGTTTCTTGAAAATCTTTATAATAAGCTCAAGTTTTTTTAAAAATTTCGACAGAGTTTCCTTTGTAAAAATTGACCCCAAAAGGGTACAACACAAGAATATATATAAGTGATGAATAAAGGCATCCCCAAGCGGGAGCTAGCTTTTCCCCGAACGGCGGAACGCAACCACATACAAGATATATCATCATAATATGAGATCAACATTTAAAAGCAAGAAAATAGAAACCAAATATAAATTCGACTCACACGAGCTCGACACCAGAATCAGAATAAACATATACCAATCTCACAAGCTCACAGTCTAAGTCCAAAATACAAATGGTGGGAATGGTAGATAGGGTAGATGGAGTGTACTACATACAACAGTAAATACACAAGGTGGGAACAAAATAGTATCCTCACAAACCCACCTAAAAGCAAGTCGCAAGACGATGCAAAGGGAACAGAAGAGGAAGTATGCCCGCCGCTACTATGCTGAAGGGTCGGACCTGCAAGATACTGTGGCACAACGGGAGTGAGTTGCCAACTCGTAAGTAGTAAGTAACATCTAATAAGGCTATCGTAAGCATGCACGCAAATGCGTCACAAACTACATATACAATTATGATACGATGCACTAGTATGAATGCGACATGAATGAATAATCAACCACGAAATCTGGATATATCTGGTATGAGAAAATCTGTGTTCTTATCTTAGTAAAACTTTTGTATAATAAAACTGGAATATCATTAGTGAAATCGACAGAAAATACGTATCAAGCATCGACACAATATCCTCAATATCCCGGGCTCCGTCAATCCGGATCAGCCCATATCATCAAATCTCACGACTACGGTCGGTAACCTCCAGATATCTGTCGTGCCAAATATCACTGGTAGGTAGTCCTCCCCTGCCAGGCTCATCGTCTACAACTCAAGCTTCTTGCCCCGGGGTACCTTACCGGGCCCACCATGTACCCGAGACGGTTCATCCTACTCCTCGAATCGGGTCTCGAAAATCAACTCAATCAGGAAAACTCATGGTGGACGTCATATACATCATATCATGAGAAAACTGCAACTTGCACTTTTTAAAATGATAATAGGTTTATAAAATTCTTGTGGTTTTCCCCAAAATCCATAAATCTCATAAATACTGAAAACTCCAAAAAGAATCACAATATATGAACATGTCGGAAATGATGAATTTCTATGATATCAATAATATGCAATGCGATGTATGACTAGAAAACTATGTATGAATGATGATGCAATGAGGTATATATGACTAGCAATCCTACGTATCCATCCTGATGAAATGAATATACAACTACAAGTTTACATCTCATATATGATGCAAATGCTCGGATACTAATTTAAGCAAGTTCTATAGTGTTCGTGACATAGCAATTACCAATGGCGTGTGTGTTCGCATAAATAGTGCACGTGCGACATGAACCAATGGTAATGGTGCAAGTGTCCTAGGTAATAAAATCACATGTAAGAAGATGCAATACCATGATATGAATGATTTGAGACTACGCATATAGATGCAAGAACTACTAATAATCCTAACTATCGGACGCTTTGCGCCAATCCAGACGACCCCCCTATAGATGTGCATCTACTCACCGGAACGCCTCGGCTAATTTGACCCAATCACAGTTTTTCCTTTCCTTGCCGTGTCTGACGTCTCCACAACCGATCCTAGAATCACACAAGTATCAATATATAGAAAGCTAAGCATTCGATAATATGTGAATACAAGACGATATGGAAGAATTAACGTCACGAGTTAAAATACGTGTGCACTTGGTGCACAAAACGTGCGTAATATCGCTCAAAACCAACCCGATTTGGCTGTTATCATGGACACGCCAGACCATGACTCGAATCGTAAATATCGCGCAAGACACAATACTAAAAATATAAGTAAATGTTCCTAGATTTTATCTAGAGCAGAAACAAGAAAACAAGCAATACCATATACAATAAAATACCTACAGACAACTGCCTGCAAAACCCCAACGTTCAACTCAAGAAGGGGACCGGCCAGGCCGGAAATTTGGACATTTTCGCCGGGCTAAGTCGGGCGAAAGGGGTCCGGATTTCAAGGGTAAGGTCAGGGCTATAATTATACTCTACTCTATATGTTTGTTTAACTTAAAAACCAACACAGTAATAGCAGATTCACAGTATCATACAACTAGATTAAAAACCGTTTTTAAAACACTAATTAGTGACATTATGGTATTTTGGTGCAAACTTGCAGAATGAATTTGATTATTAGATACTAACTACTTTTAATTACCCTAATTAAGCCATAAAACCCCTAACTTAACCCAATCTTCTGTTTAAATCTCAAAACTTGCACTAATAACCACTTAAACAACCAAATTAAGTTAATTTGAGACAAGGATTAGTAAAACAAGTTAAGATTGGTTTTATACCTTAAGAATTAGTAGAGAGAGATCCTAAAAGAGAAGACTTGCCATCCAAAAGAACACTTGCTTCAAGAACCCTTGCTTAGCTTAGAAAAAAAAAAGATTTTTGGGATGATTTTTGGAAGAATTTGTGTTGATCTTAGTGAAGTTTGATGTGAGGTAGAGAAGTTACAATTTATTTTGCAAAAGAGAAAAGAAAAGAATGACAGGGGGCTGCCTTGGTGAGGGAAAGAGAGAGGGAGAGAGTTCTAGAGAGTGAGAGAGAGAGAACCATGTGATGCATTAAATGCGCCATGCCTCTTTTTTTTTCCATTTCATTTTCAATTTTCTCAAAAAGGAAAAGTCTAGAAACTTAGAGAGGAGAGAAAGAATGAGCATGTTACATTCTTATTTTGAAAAAGATTAAGTTGCCATGGTGCAATGCAACTTGTATCAACATATCAAGACTAGTGATTAACACTAATTATGTGTGCATGTTCTAAATAAATAGTTTTAGTAATTAATAAATAAGTAAAATAATTTATTAAGTAAACAATAATTTAAATATTAACTAATAAAACATAATTATATATATAATTACATAATTACATAATTAAAATAGATTTATTCATGTCTATGTGGAAAATAGTTATTAATTAGGTTTTATGAAAAACATGAATTATCAATTAACATAAAATTAACCTAAACGAATTTTAAAATGTTACACGGGACCATCCAATTGCTGAGGTTCCCAATGAGGAGGCTGGCGGACTGGTCCTACTCTAGCGGTGGTTCGCACTTGACAATGAGGTTGCGCCATCGGGCAATAAAGTCCGTGTTGCTTTCATTTTTCCCCGGCTTGGTTCTCACGAGGTCAGCAATGGAGATCTTTTCACTAACACTCATGAATTTTTGCCGAAACAAAGACTCTATTTAGGCGAAAGTAGTTTTGAACCCGTCTGGTATACCTGCGTACCAATCGAAAGCGACACTAGTCAGGCTGTTGAAAAACTGATGAAGAAGGAGCGCATCATTGCCCTCTGTATTTCCGCACGACGCTTTGAAGTGGGCGACGTGCTGATTTCCGTTTCCCGTCCCGTCAAATCTTCCGAACTTAGGAATGGCGTAGCCGCTCGAGAACTCGATCAGATCGTACTGTGCGGGATATGACCGTCCATTACTGCCAATTTTTTTTCTGAGTTTCGGCTTCGGCCACCAATGTTTTAATCTTGCTGGTGACCAAATCCATTATCCAATCTTGTGTTAAAGTGATAGTGCTATCTGGGGATAAGGCGTCCCCAGAAGCGGAATGTGGCCGGCTTTCATGTTGTCATCACCCGGTTCATGAGTAGAAACATGTGCCTGATTGGAAGGCGCCCGAGCAATTTGAGCTGTGAGCTGCATCATAACATTCGTCAAGTCATCAATTTTTTAATAGAGCTTGGCGAGGCGGCTGATCTTGGGAAACAACAACCATATTCAAGCCAAATTGGGCTTGGGATATGGTGTCCCCATCTTTGCTTTTGCTGCGCAAATTGTCGCTGGGACGCGCGCCCGCCATATAGACCATATGGATAACATATCCAGCCGTTTTTTCATTATTGGCAGCTGATTTTGCGGACTAATGCCGAGGCCCTTCTTTTTTGGTAACGGGCAATCGACTAAAGGCGGTTGGCCTGACCGGGTTCTTGAATAGTCCTGACATTTCCATTTTCTCTTTGCCCCGCTGTTTTCACACGGCATAGAGCGCCTGATAGACTCTTGAAGAGACGGTGTCATGCTTTTTCTGTTGGGGATGGGATACATATCTTTGTCGCATCATTCAGACAGCTGTCTTCCTGATTCTGGCGGTCATGGCGTTTTTCTGAACCCACTTCAGAGGTTCGAAAGAATTGTTGACTTTTACAGCCATCTCAGCCGTCATCGCGGGGTGACCCTGCTCTTGGAACCTCATAAGATTCTATTTGGCCGGAGTCCTGGACCTCTTGTTGGCTCGATACCTGAGCTACTTCTGTCTCAACCTTTCTGGTTTGAGCACTTGGCTAGCTACGACTCTTTGGTAAGCCTCCGCATACTGGGCGATGGAGGGCTTTGGAGATATGCCTGATTGTGCACTTGTTAGAGTCGTCGCCTGAGCTCTTCCATAACGTTTGATGATGCCCTTTGTACCGGAAGTCTTTCCCCCAACTGGAGCACCAGAGAGTCGTTCGGACACCGTCTTAAGTTTGGGTTGTGGTGCCTTATCGATCACAACATATGGCCTCTTGCCCCTTGAGACCGGCTTGGCCACCTGATTTGCCAGGATTTCTTCCAGATGAGCTCTTCCGGCAGGGTACATGATGATAGAACCAAATTGGCGGGGTGACTCGTCCTATTGCCGGATGAGACTTGCAGGGAGAACCGCGCGGGCATTGATTTTGACCACATAGGGAATTAGAGTCACGTCAGAAACGAAGCTCGTCTTGGAAGACATGATTGCTGAGTTCGAGATTGTGACTGAAAACTTGTTAACCTGTACATACAAAAAAATGACTTCAGTACAGGAAATCGATATATATGTTGATTGAGTTCGCATGAATGTTTAACCCGAAATATGGGAGGAGAGAAATGGTCCCACCGGGCGTGCCAGAATCTATAGGGTGTTTTTCGCTACCCCATTGAGAGGGGAATGCGTGCGCTTGTCAGGCGTATACAGATTCCTCCTGCCTAGGGTAGGCCGGGGTTTATTGATTGTGGGGATCCGAATCTCCGGCAGCCGCAAACTAAGCCGCCATTAATTACTCCTCGCCTTTGAAGCGAAGGAACCTCCGATTGACGAGTCAACTAGTCATGCGAACTCAATATACAGTATGCGTATGCGTGTCTTGAGAGGTTTTGGGTATATCGGGGGCCTCGCAGAGTTTATGGGGGTCCCTCTACCCGGATAACGAGCTAGGGGTCAAAGGGTGCTTCACCTCCAAGGCAGTCCGTCTTCCACAGATTGACATCTCCTAATCTTGTTCAGCCGAAGACGTCAGTCTTAAAAAGATTGACATATGTTGAAGCTATAGAACAACACAGGGGCAATTCAAGGCTCCCAAAGCTGAAGAAGCTCTGTTTACCACCGAAAACTAGACCGAGACATTGGAAGGACGTCCAGCTTAAATTTGGGGGCAGATGATATTTGGAATATATCCATCCACCTCTCCGAAGATAACAAGTTGATTTATTGCACCGTATATCGAAAGTTTGGATAGATGCGTCCGATGTACCGGACTTTTCAGATTCCCCCTCACGGATGAGGGGTTTATTGATTGTGAGGACGTTTTTTTTCTGCAGGCGCAAGCCCCTGCAGTTAATTACGTTGCCATGTACGACAACAACTTTCTACACTCGAAGTCTATTCTTTCATGTGTCGTGTTTTGTTTATTTTGGGTTGCCCTTGGATTGTATACGGAGACTAATTTATGTTTTCGCTTATAGGGCGCAGATTAGTCCAAATCTGTACATATTTAGATTTGGTCGTGAACCTAGGTCGCATTTCTCAAATTGATGAGGTCCGTTAGTTTAGGAGATATCTGTTTTTATCTCAGAATCGTTAGTTTTGTTTTAGGCTAAGATCAACTTAGAAGTTTTGACTAAGGGTCGTTAGTCATATTTGAGACTAAGATCACCTTAGAACATTGGCTAAAAATCGTTAGTCTTATATTTGAATAAGATCAACTTAGATAATATGGTCTTTTTGATCATTAGATCATATATAGGAAGTACAAGTTTCAATACTTAGTTTATTTGACCAAGTCTTCAAGCAATAGCTTGTTGTTTAGGTGCGCTTGCTCACATGCATAGCACGGGGTGAGAATGCCATCCATCACATTTCTTCAGCTTGCGCTCATGTATATGGTACATGATGCGCACGTCTTCATAGACGATACTTCCACCTTACGCTCATACGTATGGAATGTAGTGTGCATGCTTCATAGATAATATTTTTCACTTTGCGCTCACGTATATGGCACGTGATATGCAAGATATTTTTCACTTTGCACTCACGTGTATGGAACGTGATACACACTTTATACAAATTTTATAGAGTGCGCCCTAGTGTAGGGTGCGATCGACTTGTGCGCACATGCATAGCACGTATCACATGCTTTAGGGGATGCGCACCGGGTTAGGGTGCGATTGTCTTATGCGCACGGGTGAAGCACGTTGTGCGCAACGTAAAGGTTTTAGAAAGGGTATGCTCAAGGTTAGGGTGTGCCCTAGTTCATCCAAGAAAGTTTTTTGGCTTTCTAGAAAGACCGAAGTTTATGTTCTCCGATTTTGGGTGTGTTTATAGGGTGCGCACCAATTTTGTTGTGAAAGTTAGAACTTTCAAAGGAGTCGAAACTCATGAGGAAGCAAAAACTTAGGTTTTTATGTGACGAAACACTTTTAAAAGGGTATTTTTTATTCAAGCCTTGGATCTTAGGATCGATCTCTCATAAAAGTCAAAACTTTTGTAAAAGAGGGATTAACCCTAAGATTTTTTGACCTTATGCATGATGAATCAATGGATTCAAAGAAAAGAAAAAGCTTTTAAAATAAATCCGAAACTCTCTTCTTTTAAATGTAGATTGATCTCCTTTACCTCAGGATTTTGAATGAGGAAGAAGAAGAATTGCAGAGCTTATGGGGGGTCTGCCTACTTTGATTCCTTCACCCCCCTCATATTTATAGGAGAGGGGAATTGTTAGGAAAGTGAAAGAATCTCTCAAATTGATCTTAAGATCACCCGAGGTGGTTAAGCACCGTTGAATTGTAAATCCAATGGTTCTTTATTAACAGAGTTAATATCTTTCTTGTTTTAGAACGATATTAAAATTATCTCTTGTTAACAAAAGAAATCTTTCTATTTAAGAAAGATAAGGAAATATTTTCAAATATAGATTAAGCTATACTAAAGTATGCGCTTCAACCTAAGGTGCGGCTTGTGCTGTGTGCTTTGCACATGATGCGCATGCGCATGGGCTTGGCAGATTGCACTACGTGCTTTTCATGTGGTGCGCACGCACAACCTAACACGTGGCTCGCACAATGCACTTTTCATGTGATGCGCATGCGCAGCAGGCTTGGCGGCTTGCACCACGTACTTTACATATAGTGCGCATGCGCATCCCTACTTGACACTTTTACCTTGGCATTTTTCTTGCTTTGGTGAAGCTTAAGCTTCGAGCATCAATTTTTTTGGTAGGAACAAGCTCCTGCCTCAAGAGGCACTCGACGTCGCTACTGGCATCGAATGAGATAAGCTGGGGGTATCTCTCTGTCAGGGCTGACTCCAGCAGCTCCGGTGCCAACTATCCATGCTGCTATTCTAACTAGGAATAGTTTTGAACCGCTGAGGAAGGTAAGGCGCAACTAGCCTACCATGGTGCTAAAGAAATCTTCACCACCTATGGAGATACCAAATGAGCCAAAGCTGATGCGCTCACCCCAGCGACTTTCCTCAACAATCTACAAGTTTGGAAAGAAGTTTTAGGCTCTGTCATCAATGTCAGCTCCACCCTCAAATCAAAGAAGACGAAGAGTCAGCCAACAGACAACTCCTCTCCAAAATCCAGAACGGCTTCTCACAAGAGATGAAGTCCAGAGAAAATTTAAACGCCCAAGGAAAATCCCAATAAGCGAGATTCCAACACCCTAAGCATGGGGGAATGATAGTTTACACCGTATACATGATGAACTTGGGTAACGCTTGCAACGCTTCCGTAAGTCACAGGCCGCATACTCGGTATTTGACTACTGCTTAAAGACAGCAGCAGCTCCAAGAAATGGCTGCTCAAGCAGCAACCCTTGAGAGTCCTCCGCCAAAAGCGAGTTCGGAAGATGAGCAAGAAGAACCAAATGGGCAGGGGTCTGATATTGACTCTTTAAAGCGTTCCCTCGAAAGGAATGAAAAAGAAGCAGCGGAAATGGCCGCTAATATGAACAAGATGGCTCTCCTGATACGAAATATGTGCGGAATGATGTCTCAACCCTTAGACCCGGCGGATGAAGAAACACCAGTGGCTTCTAAAAATGAAAGTGGGATACTTCAAGTCCCCTACAAGCCCCTCCAACCGTCAAGGGTGATATAATCTCAAAGGCGCAACTCGATGAATATATTGCCCAGCAGATTAAAGGTCACCAGGACAGCAAAGCGGAAAACAAGTTGGTCAAGACTGGTCGGCCATATCAAACATCGTACGATCAACTGCAGTACCGTTCGGGATATGTAATCCTGAAGTTTAATGTCATCAAGGGGACGGGGAACCCATACCAGCATATCACACAATTTAAAGCAATGAGCGGTATTACTGGAGGTGATGACAGGCTGCTCCTCCGACAGTTTGTCAGTAGCCTGGCGGAAACAACTTTTGAATGGTACTCGGAGCTCCCAAATGACTCCGTTGAAACTTTTACCGACATGGAATTACTCTTTACACATATGTTCGTCAGTGCAAGTGAACGTAATACGATTTATGCGTTAATCAATGAAAGGGTGAGATCTAATGAAACGTTGGTACAATACGCCATCCAATGGAGGAATCTCTGATCAAAATGCAAACAACGCTTCGCCGAAGGTCTAGTCGTTAGACTGTTCATTGGTGCCCTTGATCAACAGTCGAATGTGTACCCATTCCTAGCCTTTGCCAAGCTTACAATCTATCAAGAGCTCATCAATAAATTAGTTCAACACGAGCAGATTGGTCAAGCCTCTTCCTCTTTAAGTGGAGAATCTCGGAACAACAAAAGTAAAGGCAAGATGGCGTTTGTCTCCAATGCCCAGCAGTAACAAACCGGCTCTATGGTACCCAACCATCAAAATAACAATCGTTCAGGTCCCACCCTCGACGAGAAGTTAGGACGCGAATAGTCATTCCCTCATGACAAGACAAAGAAGTTATTCGAGCTTTCCATAAAGAACCGTATGCTGTCACCGCCTGAAACATTGCGACCAGCACAAGCATATTCGGTCAACAACCCTAACTATTGTCCATACCATCGGCTAGTAATCCATCCGATCGGGGACTGCTTTGTATTCAAGAATTGGGTTGAAGACCAATACAAGTAGGGCAAGTTTATGTTATCGGACAGCTGGAAGGTGGATCCGCCGCAAAGACACACCCCAAGAAGGCTGATACGGTCGGGGCATCTTGCTCGATGATAGAAGAAGCTCCATGACAAATGGTTCTCTCGTCAAAGACAAAGAAGCTGCTGAAAGAACTACGAGCGTGCCCGGAAATCAAGTGGAAAAATCCACTTGAACCACAAGTCATCGAGAGGATGTTAAAACCGCATCCCACTCCAAAGGCTGACAACAAAGGGAAAAGCTTCCCGAGTCCCTCTTCCAAGAAGAAGAAGAAGAAGGCCAAGAAACCCTCATGGCCTGATGAATATGTCGACAGGCGTACGGATCTCTAAAAGTATATAGATACGCTGGAAGAATATAACCAGAAAACGCATATACTGATCACTCTTGAAGAATTTCTCCAGCATCTCTTCGAAAATAGTGATTTCTAGAAAGATGACTCAACGGGAGAAATAGAAGAGCGTGTGGAAAGTTGCCACATGGTCTCTCATTCTTTTGTATATGATGAAGATGCTCTGTCGGTGTCAGATAGCGACATAGATGAGCAGAGGACAGGACCCATGCAAGGTGCTACAAGTCTGTCGTCAGAAGATTCGATTGATACGTTAATAAGAGAAGCGGTCCAAGAGGGTGAAAATATCATGAGGCATGAAATATCCCTCTACGACAAGGCCATACGACTGCACCTAAATAAGCAAGCAGCAGAAGGCACGAGTCATAGTACCTCCCAATTGAAGCGACTTCCAGTAGCAAAGTGCAAAAATAAGGCCAAAGCCGAGAAGCACTTCGTTAAGGCTTTCTCTAAAGGAATGAAACTACCTCCTCTCATGCTGTATACGCTCGGAGTTTCGTACTTCGATGGAGGGGAAGAGCACCCAAAGTATTGCCTCTACCACCGGAGGATTTCGCACCCTATCAGCGAGTGTAATGCATTTAAGAAATGATGGCGATCCTATATCTCTCAAGGAAGAAAGCTGAAGAAAGAAAAACGAAAATCTTATTATTTTCAGCTCGAGGATAACAATCTTGAAGCGGTTGGTCAAACAAAATCAGCGGCGAAAAACTGCCATATGATTTCTCAAAGCAATGGCCATCCAAATAAGAACCAACCTCCAAAAGAAGGAGGTGGCAAAGTTCCTACCATTGGAAGTGACTCCGAAGAAGAAGAAGTCATCTACAATCCCCTTTTCGCAAGCTTCTCCTTAGAAAAAGAAGAAGAGACGAAAGCTTGCGACAACATCCAGCTACAAAATCTCACCCTTCCCAAGAAAAATCTATAGCCTGCAAATAAATCCTCAAAGAAGCAGGATAAAGGAAAGGAAAAAGTGATTGAAGCGATCGAGGTCGATGAAGAAGTTTCCAAATATCTCACCATCAAGGATCCGTCTAAAAAGATCAAGGTGGATTACAAAGTTCTAGCGCATCTGAAGAAGTTGCCATCGCATTTAAGCATATATGACGCTCCACTCCTGCCGGAAGAAATTCAGGAGTCCCTTGTCAAGGTTTTAAACAAACCTGACCAATTTCAAGCTTACTTAGCCGAAGAGAACATGAAGGATGTGCTTGCAGAATTCCATACCGCTGATATAACATTCAGTGAAGAAGACCTCCTCTTGAGAACGTTCGAGCATAACCGCCCACTTTACGTCACCGGTTATTGTGAAGACATGAGGATAAATAAGATTCTCATCAACAATGGATCCTCAGTCAATCTCCTTAACTTAAAGGTTCTTAAGGAATTGGTCATGGATGTCAAGTATCTAGCTCGAGAGAAGATCACAATCTTCGGTTTTGATTCCCGGTCTTCCCGATGGGTCCATAGTGCTAAAACTTCGGTTCAGACAACTTATCACTGATGTCATGTTCTACGTCATCGACGCCAAGACATGTTATAAAGCTTTGCTCGGTAGATCTTGGCTATACGAGTACAACATCATCCTATCTATGCAGCATCAATGCATGAATTACTTCAAAGACGGGAAAGAGCATATCATCAGGAAAGAGCTCAACCTTTCTCTATGAATGAGGTGCGCAAGTATGAAGACACCAAGTACTTCTTGTCCAACTTCGAGGATACTGAAAGATGTAGAAAACCCATATCCGATGGAAACAACAAGCAGAAGCAGGTTTCCACCATCCCGGTCTTCGGAAGCGAGTCTGAGAATGAGGAAAAGATGCTGTTCTCAGGCCCACCTCGAATGGGAAATGATGAGCAAAGCGCGAACCCCATTCCAGTTTTTGGAAGCGATTCCGAAGAACATAATGAATCCGTGTTCACCACACACCCGTTATCAAGAACCTTTGACGAAGCAAATCGGACATTACTTCCAATCTAGCCCCGCTTCGGCATTTCAAGGAGCTCGATGCTATCAGCACCCATAATGTAGAGGAGTTGATAACTTTATATGTGCCTCCCAAACACAGAGTAAAATCGATTCTCTTCAACAAATCTAAAGAGACCCAAGTAGAGAAAATAATCTAGCCGGGACTTGATCCAAATCTTGACAGGTTGCAACTGATTCGTATGTCGAAATACTTCTCAAGGAGTTTAAAATAGCTCCTCATGTGTCAAGGAGTACCTTTCGAACAAACTGCTCGAGAAATTCAATTCTTTAAGAGTATTTGGGAAGTGCCAGGGGCTCGTAGAGTCGGCCCTAATGGTAAGGCCGATACCAATGGATTGGGATATGTCTGATCTAAGAAGAGAGAATGTAACGTTTCGGAAAAATTTGTAGATAATTAATTATTTTATTTTATTTAAAAATGTTATTTTAAATTTATAATTTAGATAAAAAGACTTTTTATAAATGGTTAGGATATTTAAGTAAAATGGTAATTAGTTTAGGTGACATTAGTTTTTAAAGAAGGGTTTTTGTGGAAAGCCTTAATTCTATGGGGAATATAGATTTGTGTGGGGATTTATATGCATTTTGTGATAATCATGAGGTTGAGGTTATGATGAACCTCATCCACACCACACCTAGGGATGCACCTCAAGCCACCACCTCACCCTTGCACCCTTGCACCCATGCACCTCATCCCTCCATGGTGACACCTCCTCCTCTCCTTTTCAACACCAAAACTCTTTTAATTGTTCAGTTTATCTACTGAATACAAATTTCACAACACTTAGCATATAGTGAAGCTCTCCACTCCCACTTAAAAAAAGGAAAGGAAAAGCAAGAGTTTCATGAATTTTGATTCAAATCTCTCAAGCTAGGCCCTTCAACTCTTTGTGCACCTCTTGAAGATTGAGCTCAGTGGAATCCTGCATATAGGTATAACTCTCAACCTTTTAGGTCTTAGTATGATTTCTGTACAAGCTAGTGTTTACGATATCGGGAAAAAAACGTATTTTTGTTAGAATTTTAGCTCTGTTAGTATCTGCTATAATTATACTAATCCTTAAATAAATCTAACAGTACAGTATTATGATATTAGAACATAGAGTGCACCCTTGAAACCCGGACCTATTCCTGTACATTTCGACCAGCGAAATCCTTCATTTTCCCGGTACCGCCGGTTTTATTGTTGAGTTGGGTTTTGAGATTTTATTGGTTGCTCTCTGTAGGTTATATATGGTATTTGGTATACTTTGTTTTTCCTAGATAGTTTGTAAATTAAATCTGGAAGCTAATTGCCTTGCTTTTTTATAATATTTTAACGTATGATACGGACATTTCGTATCACGTTTTTATGTTTTCTCAAAATACAAGGAGCCGGGGTAGCTCTAGTTAGCCTAGGGTCTGTATAGCACACGATATTCAAACTTATCACATTACATAAGTTAGTTCACTTAGAATTTACGTATTCACCATATCGGAATTTAGCCGCTTATATACAAAAGTTCTTTTCAATGTTAGGTTCGACCGCGGGGACTTGGGCGGCAACAAAGAAGGGAAAAGGAGTGATGTGATCTGAATAGATCATGACTTGTTCCGGTGAGTAGACTAAATATCTACCGGGGGGCATTGTATGGATGGCGTATAGCTCCCGAAACTAGAAATTTTGTTATATTTGTTTTCCATGCATATTGTTTGCATAATTAAACCTAGTATTGCATTGTATGCATTCATACCTATAAATCACCATTGCTTAACACTTGCTAGGAAACTTGCACTATTATCGATGAGTTATGTTGCACTTACAAATGCTTACATGCTACACTATACCCCATCGGTAATTAACATGTCACGTACACTCCTAGAACTTGCCATGTCACCTATAATCTATTACGCACTGTTAGTATCATTAATAACTGTTGTTACGCACCATTGCTATTATTTTGACACATATCATATATCATTTTCATTGCTATTACTTGTATCATGATATATTGAATTATGAGACTTTCCTTGTTTCGAGTTTTATTCACTACATGTTATAATTTTACGGGTCTTCATGATTGATGTGATGTGTCCACCATGAGTTGTTTTTTTTTCTAATTTGGTTTTATTCCGAACTGAGTAGGGGGACTATACGGTTGCGGATTTTTACGTTATCCGTACTGAGTGGGGGGGATATACAGTCGGATACAGGAGATAGTTTGAGAAATACGGCAGACATCTGGAGGATACCGACCGATATTGTTGGCTGTTAGGATTGTTTGGGGAACGATTCCCGCTAAAACTGAAGATTTGTGTCGATGTTTGACACCGGATTTGAGGATCGTTATGAAAATGACCAAGATTTTAGAACACTTGATGAGATTTATGTTTCCTTTTATACAGGAACTATAGTTACATATTCATATTTCATACGTTATTATATATCATGTCTACCTGATGTATAATTTTAGTCATTATTTTGTTATGCATACAATTTCAACTTTTGGATGTTAGTTTATTCGCCGAGTTGGCAACTCACCCTTGTTGTGCCTTAGTTCCTTGCAGGAGACGTGTGGACGCATAGCTGCGCTGCGGACACAGATACCATAGCTTTCATCGTTTATCTTGCTAGGTGGGTTACATGTTTAGTAACCGCCTCTTTTGGGTATTTTGTATTTTGTATCTAGTATCACTCCATCAGACCATGTATATTTTTTGACTTAGAACGATGGTATACTTATATTTGTATTTCGGGTCGATTGAGTAGAATTGACTAGTTATGTGTGATTGTGCTTTCTGTTACTTTTATGCATGTGATTCTTCGCTTCAGAGCATCGTATATTATTTGCCTGGGTTGTTTCCGCCGATTGGCATTGATTTTTCTTCCAAGTAGGGGATGCCACTAAATTAAATGTTTATGTACTTACTTTTCTTAAAGATTACAAAGGAGGTGTTGTCGAAGTTTCCAATACTAAAACCAATTGTTTTAACTTCATTTTACAATCCATTCGACATGTGACCTCATTTTCTTTATTTTTATAAATTTACCTTCTTAATTCCGCAAACAGGTTTTAGATCTTGGTTTTTTGGCTTACTCGGATTGTGTCGGCATCTCTAGACGTCACACAATCTAAGTGCCGGTCACGTGCCAAATTCGGGTCGTGATAGGGAACAAGTTCACACTTGACATGCCATAAGATCTTTAAGCAAAAGGAGATGCTTTAGCGAGAAACAACACGGCTGAGTAGGAGGCAAGGCCCACCCAAGTTGCTTCAACTCTGACACAAAAAGACCCGATTGATTGGCTGGTAAAAGAAGCTGTTCGAGAAAGTGAAGATATGATAAGGCGGGAGATAGCCATATATAAGAAGGCCAAATGACTGTGCCTAAGCCGACAATCCGTAGAAGAGACGAGCGATAATACTCCTCAACTACAGCAGCATCCGTCTTCCTCTTTAAAAGGAAAATCTCGAAGCAGCCGAAGTAAGAACAAGACGGTGTTTGCCACCAATACCTAACAACAGCAGGGTGATTCCAAAGCACCTGGAGGTGAGAAGAATAACCATTTGGGTTCTACTCTTCAAGAAAAGATGGGATGCGAATACTTTTTTCCTCGTGACAAGACAAAGAAACTATTTGATCTTGTCATGAAAAATTGCATGTTATCATTGCCTAGACAGCGACGACCAGCACAAGTAACTGCGGTCAATGACACTGATTATTGTTCATACCACCGGATTACAAGCCACTCGATTAAAGACTACTTCACATTCAAAAATTGGGCTAAAGAGCAGTACAAACAATGCAGGTTCATGTTGACCGACTGTTGGAGGGTCGATCCACCATGAAAGCATGTGCCGAAGAAATTCGATACCACCGGATTGGGATACGTCCGGTCCAAAATATGGAAGCCATCTTATACCTTACATATGATAAAACTCTCAAATGAGAGAGGGGACGAAGATATGTCCGAGCTCTTCGGTTGCTTCGCCAACAAAGACGAGGAGATCTCTAAAATGTCACTAGCACCAAAAGAGCTAGAAGATGAGATCCATACCACGACATACGAATTAAAGAAATTAAACATGGGAACGAAAGATGATCCTAGGCCTACATTTGTCAGCGAGTTGTTGTCCGAAGAACAAGTAGCTACCCTGAAGACTGGACTGTACTCATGGAGTATTTAGATTGCTTTTCCTGGAACTACTCTGAGATGCCAAGTCTCGATCCAGACCTAGCAGTGCATAAGCTGGCCATAAATCCAGGAATAAAACCCATTAAACAAGCACCAATAAAGATGCGGCTCAAACTTGAGATGAGTATCAACACCGAAATTAAGAAACTAATTGACTCTGGCTTCATCCATGAGGTGTAATATCCTAAATGGATTGCCAATATCTTCCCCGTGATGAAGAAGAATGGAACGGTTCGGATCTGCATGGAATTTTGGGACTTAAACAAGGCATGCCCGAAAGATGATTTCCCCATGCCAGTTACGGAGCTGATGATTAACAACATTTCCACTTAAAAGGTCTTCTCGTTCATTGACGGATCTTTCAGATACAATCAAATAAGGATAGATTCTGAAGATCAAAAGCATACAGCCTTTCGCACCCAGTTAGGCGTATTCTGCGACAAGATGATTCCCTTCGGACTAAAAATGCTGGGGCTACATATCAAAAAGCCATGACGAAAATCTTTGATAATTTGATCCATAAGATCGTCGAATGCTACATTGATGATCTCGAGGTCAAAAGAATATTGCACAAGGAACACTGGGAGCATCTCAAAATCTTCTTCGAGCGTCTCCGAAAATATAACTTGAAGATGAATCCGATAAAATGCGCTTTCGGAGTCTCATTTGGTAAATTCCTGGGATTCATAATCCGCCACCGAGGGGTCAAAATCGACCCCTCCAAAATCAGGGAAATTTCAGAAATGCCCCCGTCAGGAAATCTCATGCAACTGCGATCGCTTAAAGGGAAACTCACGTATATCCGGAGATTCAAAACCAACCTATCTGAAAAATGTCATCCTTTCTCTCATCTTATGAAGAAAGGAACGCCGTTCATATGAGACCAAAAATGGCAAAGGGCGTAAGAAGAAATTAAGCAATACCTGCAAAATATAGCTGCTCCATTCGCAAGAAAACCACTTATAATATACACAACAAAACTCAATCACTCTTAAGGTGCAATATGGGCAAAAGAGAATGAGCAGGGAAAAGAAAGAGCTATGTGCTACCTAAGTCGAGTCTTCCTTGGGAAAGAATGCAACAATTCCCCCATCAAGAAGCATTGCTTGTTGCTAATTTTTTCAGTTATGAAGCTCAGACACTACGCCTTAGCGTGTAAAGTTCACATTATATCAAAGGTGGATACCCTCAAGTACCTGATCACAAGGGCTATTCTGACAGGAAGGTTTGCCAAATGGCCCCTTCTGCTGATGGAGTTCTCAATCACATATCGCCCTCTCAAGATGATAAAAGTATGGGCCATCTCCGATTTCCTTGTTGAACACCTCATCTCTGCCGACTCCCCGCTAAATTGTGAGTTTCCGGATGAACACACATTCATTGCGACGATCAATGAAAAAGAAGAGACAAAAAAAGCGTCAATAGGAGCTCTATTTCGATGGAGCGTCTTCCATGAAGGTGCAAAAGAAGAATACCCAATCATCAAAGTTGGGGTAGGTCTCATCTTCGTGACTCCGCAAGGTGGAATAATACGTTATGCGATCTTGTCGACAGAACCAAGTACCAACAACGAGACAGAATATGAAGCCCTCCTAGCCGGTCTCGAAATTCCGATCGACATGGGTATCGAAGATCTTCTCAAATACGGAGATTCTTAACTGATCTTCAGTCAAGTCAACGATGATTACAAAACATGCAGGCCCGAGCTAATAAGGTATGGCAAAAAGATGCAGCGGTTGTTAACGTAGATTCCATCATACACGCTGGAGAGAGTGCTGTGAGCGGAAAATAGCAAAGCAAACACGTTAGCCAAACTAGCCAAAGAACTGACGGATGAAAACCTCGATGATGTGAGTATCAGTTTTCAAAGTCACAAGATCCTTGCGCCGGCAGAATTACCTTCGTAGTCTCCAGCGGAACTGCCCGAAGAAAATGTCCTTCAAGCAGAAGAAAAAGAAGAAGACTGGCGAGAAGACTTCATCGACTACTTTAAGTCCTAGCGGGTTCCTAAAGATGAATCAGAAAGAAATCAGCTCATAAAACGAGCTCTGTCATTCTCCTTTATTGATGGAACTTTATACAAGAGATCTTTCGACCATATAAGAATAAGATGCCTAGGACCGAATGAACCAAGGAAGGTCGTCCAAGAAATTCATGACAGACTTTGCGGATCCCAACAAGCCGGTCCGAAAATGAAGCTAAAGATCAAGAGAATGGGCTACTATCGGCCCACGATGATTCAAGATTGCATCGAGTATGCCAAATGGTGTCATTCGTGCTAAATACACGGAGATTTCATCCATCAGCATCCCAAGCCTCTACATCCTATAGTAGCCAGTTGGCCGTTTGAAATACGGGAGACAGACATAGTTGGCCCCATTGAACCAGAATCGTCCAAGGGATTTCGGTTCATCCTGGCTACAAAAGACTACTCCAAATGGGCAGAAGCAGTACCGCTAAAAGAGGTGAAGACGGAGAACATCCCACACTTCTTTAAGACTCATGTCCTCTACCAGTTCGAAGTTCCTAGAAGAATAATCTCGGATAGTGGACTAGCATACAGAAATCACAAGATAAGCTGCTTCTCACAACAGCACAAAATAGACCGGAGATATTCCTCTGTCTACAATTCTCAAGCCAGCGGTCTAGCTGAAGTCTTCAACAAGACCTCAACAAAGCTAATAAAGAAAATAGTGGCCAAGAATAAAAAGTATTGTCATGAAAGATTACCTGAAGCTCTTTGGGTATATCGAATGATGTTCAAGACTGCCATAGAGACGAAGCCTTACTACCTGGTATTCGGCGCCGAAGCAGCACTCCCATTGGAAATAGAATTCCCTTCTTTGTGGATGGCGATCCAATACAAGCTCACCGATGAGGAAAATGCCCATCTCCGGCTCAAAGAACTTGACGCTCTCGATGAAACCCGTCTTGCAGCACAACAATGTCTAGAAGCTTACAGGGCGAAGATGACTTAAGCATATGAAAGGTTAACCAGACCGAGAACATTTCGCAAAGTCGAACTCGTCCTGGTCGTTAAGAGACCAATGATTCCTAACCGTGCAAAACACGGGATGTTCAAGCTGAACTATGAATGCCCATATATAATAGATAAGTTCTACCAAGGTGGAGCCTACATGCCGATGAACATGCTCAAGAAGTATTATGCTTGAAGAGTCGCGACTCGAGTCAACGATAAATGATGACGCCTATGTCCACTCCCTATCTTCCTAACTCAAGCCTCTAAAAGCTCCTTAAAATATCTGTTGCCCTGCGGTTGGTCAATCGTACACAATCCACGGACATAAATAATCCGTAGCACCCCAAAGTCCCAACGGAGGCGAGCAATTCCCTCAACATGGTGAACGTCACTTGTGAGTCCTCTGACTTGTAAGGAGAAAATACTCTTGTGATATCCTTACAACTCATAAGGGAAAAGACACTTAGGGGTCCCCATGACTCCTAAGGAGAAAATCCACTTATGATATCCCCTCAACTCATAATAAGAAAATACTTTTATAAGACCCTCACGGATCATAAAAAATTGAAAAGCCTTAGGTGAAAGGGACATAAACATGTTTCCTAAGTGCCCTATGGTATGTTTCCAAATTGACTACCGTATACAATCTATGGGCTACCCACAAAAAAGTTGCACCTCCAAGTCCCACGGGTGAACGATGCTCTCATAAAAGTATACTCTGCCCTATGGCTGGTCTCTAAAATTGAATAACATATACAGCCCATAGGATACCCGCGTATCCTCACGACTAAGATACCAACGAGGAGAAGGTAAGTCAAAATCGTTTCCATAACCTCCTCTATCGGTCAACCAAGATACCAACGAGGAGAAGGTCCACTAAAGTATCCTCACGACTAAGATACCAACGAGGAGAAGGTAAGTCAAAATTATTTCCATAACCTCCTCTATTGGGCAATCGCGATCTTCGCGATAAGAAAAGATGAAATGATAAAGAAATCGCGGATAAAAAAAGAAAGAAATTTTTTTCTACCCTGCAGGTAAGTCAATACTGACACTTGTATACACGGGCAAAACCAAATGAAGGTGAACAATATGTTCCAGCATGCTTTTCCAAACAAAGAATTAAGACTTGATGGCATGCACATAGCCTAAATACTATATGGACGTTCATTCTATCTCAGCAGAGTACAGATGTAACGTCCGCAAAGACCAAAGGGTGAAAACAAAAGCAGAGTGATGGTAACTTCCTAACTCTAGTTCTCAGTGGCAGGCCTAAAGACCATTAGATGCCATCTCACCTCTGAAGGGTGCAGTCATGAATTCTCTGGGACTTAAAACAGTCTAACCTCAAAGAAAATCTCCATGGTGACGCCTAACGCTGAATTTTCGATGTCCATCTATACACTCGCCTAAAAAGATTACTTGAGACATTGTATCTTTGCCTCAGAAGGGATTGGGAGATACATCAAGTGCGTGGCTACTCGAACAGTGATACGAGGGAACGCAAACCGAGAAGAAACAAGCTAACGCAATGGTGCGACGGACTACAAACCTATCAGGGGTTAAGTTTGTTTAACGTTAGGCCGAGTTTATTCATCAAAAGAGGATAAGCTGAAAGCTCCGAGACGAGTACATAAACTAAACCAGGTCATTTCAGCACAAAGGAAAAGAGACGTGTGAATTAAGAAATAATATCGTTTATTCACATGTCAATTTTTTTTTAAAAAGGTACGAAGCTGCACAAAATAAAAAGTGGTACAATAAAAGACGCTAAGAGGGTGAAGCTTTCAACAAGGTAGTAATACACTCGCTCTCCTGCCGGAGTCCTTCTTCATGTTTCACAAGTGTGGCCAACAGCGCTTCGGACTGTGGTTTTTGTCGCAGATGTAAGTTGCGCTTGTCAGCAAGCCCATGCCTGGCAGTATTATAACCCAGCAATGTTCTCTCTCTTGAGTCAATATCCCTCTCCAATGCTATCCCTCTGGCCAGAAGGCGCTGAAGAGCCTGGAAGGTGGCCTGAACCTGTGTGGCATTAGCTTTTATCAGAGCTTTTAATTGGTCCACTCCTTCAGAAGCCACTACATATTTCGATTGCTTTCTGGCCAACTTCTGCTCGTAGGACTGAACGAGAGAGACACACCGTTCAATTTGTTCACCTAACTGAGCACTCAATGATAAGGCCTCAGGAGTAGAGCGTTTGTGCTCAAGCTCATACAGACTGGTTTCGACCTACTTGCAATAATCAACCTAGGCTTGGACTGAGGCCTCATTGTGGAAGGCGATGAAAGTAACCAACATGGAGTTGATCTTGGTGGCAAATTCCTCCATAGAGAGAAGAGCCCCGGTACTAAGCTCTTCGATAAAGTAAACATAAAATGGTGCAATGCAAATATGCCAAGGACCGACGGAACCACGTAATGGGATCCTTTGAGAGTCGGCAGGGCATGAGTCAAAACTGTTTCCTGGGCACTGCTAGCCTCAACACCCACCTCGACAACATCGCTCACATCAGTCTCCATTGCAACAGAGGAGACAGAATCAATGTGTACCCATATCTCCTGAACCGAGGGCTACTGTCGCTATACAGGAATTACCAGTAGATACTTGAGATCCGCTTAAAGGAGCAGTGGCATCAGAAGCAACATCCATATGCTAGAGAACATTGGTGGTAGGATCATGGATCTCTGTCCAAGAGTTCTTTGGCTCTGCCACATTACGTTGAGGGACAGCCGACTCATCACCAACATCCAAAGGCTCCGTCGGTGGCACAAGAGTCTCGACAAGAAGAATATCACCCTCTACATGTACGTCAGGAGGAAGCAGTTGGCTGGAACTAGTGCCCGCCGCAGAAGATCCTGCAAAAGAAAAGCATTAGAATATGAACGAGATAGATCGTTCTCTTTGAAATTCATAAGGGAAAAGAGATAAGCCATACCAACGCCCATAGAGACGTGAAGGCTTTCTCCCTCACGATGTGTCTGAATCGACTCCTGGAGAGCTCCTGTGGTAGAAAACCATGCCGGAAGAAAAAATTGTTAAAATATGCACAATATACCTTACCATAGAATACAAAAAAGGGAGGTGTAAATGAAATTTACCGATCTCTGTGAGAGCACGTATCCTCGCTTCTTTGCGAAATGTTCGCTGGGACTCCTGGAGAGCCATCAGAAGAGTGGCTTCCTCATCATTAACCTGGGATACCTCAAGAGCCTCCAAGAGGGTAGAATCCTCCTCATCAACCTTCACCAAAAGGGTATACGGTTCAGGCACATCAGGAGGCAAAGCTTCGCTGACAAGATCCGCATTCGTGCCATATTGCGAAAGGCCTTTGTCCAACGCAATCCCCGAATCAAACAAGGAAACATCTTAGCCCTGACCCAATATCACGTCGATGGAGAGCGCGTATCTCTTCATTCGGGAACATGAAGCAACACCCGAGAAGCTCGCTTCTTTCCCTTGGGCTCTTTCTGCCTGACTTCAATAATATGGTCTTCACGCAATTTAGCATCTAACTCAGACGCTACGACAGCTACTATAATACCTCTGGCAGTCGATTGAGACTCATATGCTAGGACATCTGGAGAGAGGGAACCGACGGTTTAGGGTTCAGACGTCCTAAAAAGAACTAGCGGAACACTCCCTCTCTCCAATGGGCGACGAGGGAAAAAAGACCGTCGCTTCAAAGGGACTGCAAGATCTTGTCCCGGCACTGGGCCATAACGATCAGCGAGAAGCCTGACCTCATTTTGAATAATGGCACTCATAGAGTACCCAAACCACTTCATATAGGAAGATAAGGCATTTGGAGGAGAACCTGGTCCTGCAATTGCAAAACAAGAACCAGTGTTCAACCGCATGAAGTGGTGGAGTGCGTCCCTTGACGATTCCCATGAAGGATTGGGCGCGATACGAAAGGCCTCAGTGGGGATGCCCTGAGCATAGCAAAGCTACTGGGCAAAACAATATGGATTATATGCCATGATAAAAACAATCTTGTTTTGCCTACAGACAAGATAGTCAGACCTAATGGAATAGAAGAACCTTATGGTCTCCTTAGCTTATAAAGTTAGGGTCCCATCCTTCATATCATTATGCAAGAGTTCTCCAGCATGGGACACTACAACGCCGGCCCTGTCGGTGAAGGTTAAGTGCCAGAGGCTCTGGGGACGAAGGAGAAGACTCCTAATGACCCGTGATGACATGGTCGCAATAGCTTTAATCAGCCTGGTCATCCTTAGGAACGTATGCCTGACATAGAACGAAGGATGCTTGTGTTAGTAGAATGCACCTAACACGTGCATCTCGATCCGTGAGGTATAATAATGGAGAGGAAGATGCACGTGTAGTACTGATTGGTTTCAAAAAGAAGAATACAGGTTTGTAGTTTAGTAACCGCAATCAATAACGGTATCGCGTGTAGCGAGCGTTAGTGAGCACGGGTCATCCTCTGGGATTCAAGAAATTCGCAAATTCTTGCTTTAGTTGAGTCGAAAGAACTAGTAAAGAAATTCAAGAAATAGTTCAAGATTTAGTTGAATTTTTATAGTTTCAAGAAATTCAAGAAATTGTTTTCAAGAAAGAAAATTCAAGAAAATGTTCAAGATTTAGTTATCAAGAAAATTGTAGAAGGCTTGTAGGATTCAAACGGAATTGGTAGCCATGGATGACTATTCAAAATGATTAATCTTATCTATTGGTAGAATTAAAAAAAGATTTATGTCTAAAAATGAGAATTAGGGATCCCTTGAAGAAACTAGGGTTTCTCCTTCATTGCCCCTTATCCTTTCATTGATTGCCATTCTTATCTAGCCTTTAACAAGAAGGATCGTCAATCTAATCTCCAAATTATGACGAAATTCATAATAAATTGATCTCACTCACAATTTGGACATCGATGATTTTCTTTACTAAAGTTTATAATCTCCATAAGACGTAAGATGAATATAGGATTCTCTCACCATTTGATCTACCAAATTTCTTTGAATCCTAGCAAGCGGAGATTTACTCACACATCATAAAAATAGAAGAATCAACAATTAAAGATTTCATAATGCGGAGATTTAAAGAAAGCAAGATTAAAAGTAATGATCACCTTTATTATTCAACTTCAAATTACAACTTCTTCAATCCGAGATTACAAGAAAAATTGCACTTGATCACTCCCTTGAAGAGGTAATTTCTCAGTCGATCTTCGCTTCGCTCGATCACCGTGAGTCTTGGTTCTATCGAGGATCGCGTGCTCATTGATGACGACCGGCTTCACATAAAGAAATCTTGAATGATATCGCTCGATGAATTTCACAACGATTCTTGATCTTGATTTGGAATTGGATCTTTTTAGCTCTTTTCTTGATTTGATTTTTGGATCAAAAGTTTTGAACCCCTCACCTCAAGGCTTAGGTCCTTTTTATAGCCCCTAATTAAGCTTCCCCCATAAGCTAGGTTGTTATAGAGAGGCTTCTAGAATAAACTAGGTAGTTATCAAGCTTCCTCAACAAGCTAGGTTATTATAGAAAAGTTTTCAGAACAAGGTTGTTACAACAAAGCGTCCTCAACAAGTTAGGATGTTGCAATGAAGCTTCTGGAGAATTCTCGATAGTCGGCTCCATGAATCGGCCGTGGATCCACGGCGACTCGGCCTGAATCGGCCGCGGTTCCGCGGCCGATTGGTGAGTTTGTTGCTTCAAAATTCTGTGGTCTTCTGGTTTTGACCTCTAGGACTTTATGTGATATCTGGAATCTTCTTATCTCTTCTGAATTTCTGCCAGTATTTGATTCTTCAATTTCCTGTTTTTTAATCGGCAAATTTCCGATTCCGATATCTGACCTGAGTTGATTTTTGCACAAGTTCTCAATGAAGGATGTTAGAGATATACAAAATTATGCGTGAAATATTAAACACACAATTTCCTTCATGATGTTGATTATATTGTATAATACATGGTAAATGATATTTTGCAGACGAACTTCTAATATGTGTTATATTTATATCAAATACCTTTAGATGATTAAGAAAAGTAAGGAAATTGTCATGTTAAAAATGCACTATTTTCGACTGAAAAAATACCCCCAAACTTGACTTTGATCGTCCCGAGAAAACTTTATTTATTCAAGAGAAGGAGAAAAAATAGAAAGAAAAAGAAAAAAACTAAGTAGCACACTTTCATAGGCAACACGATTGCACTGAGCACGTGCAACAAGCCTTTAAATCTCTAGGTGTCCCTAGTAAGAGGAGTGTTGTCTCCTGAGGGTTTTCAGCAGATTGCATCCACAAAATCCTATAATAAAAGAAAGACTGTGAAGGTTACATATCAATATAAGAACTTGAAAATCAGAGTTCTCAACTACACTAGCTTTTCGGTTGTCATGAGCCCTATCTTAATAGTCATGAAAAGATGTTAGAAATCACGTCATCTCTCAATAAAACATCGCCTTTATTCTTCATCCCTACCTTTCCTCCAAACACCGATCATATACCCTTACGTGTGTGTAAAAGACATCCGTACACTCGAAGAATTCAATTCAAGCTATCATACGCTTGTCCATCTAACTCGGCACTTTTTAGTCGGTGAATATTTTGGATGGAATTGCTCATACATTTTTCATGTGACCGTTAATACTTCTTGAGATACTAACCGACCGATTACTAAATGTGCTCACATATTAGGTGTAATTAGCAATTTCCTCGTCTTGCAACACTTAAGGCTTAGCAGTGACTCCCAAACCAGTTGGTCTAAAGCACTAGGTGATGAAGCACCCTCACTATATTTTTTTATGCTGCCTTGGTGATTACAAAACCAGTGTTCATTTTTCTTTACCATTTTATACTTTTATGCTTTATTTAAATTTATTTTCTTCGTACTTTGGCTTTTAGACAAGAGCATTTCAAGGTATCCTCTACTATCCCGAGTTTCAAGACGTGTGTAAGTGCGTATAGTAGGGTGTAAGTGCGTATAGTAGGGTATCAATGTTTACATGTTTGGCTTCCAGAATAGGAACTATTTTTCAGACTTATTTTTATCCTGAGATCAGTGACTTCTTTCATCTTACTAACCCTTGGGACAATGGCTCATAACTGCTTATTACTAGTTTCGTTTCAAAAAACATCTAACTTTCTTGTTTTTCTCAAACTCTTCCAATCTTTCAAATGTAATTTTTCACTTTCTAATCTTTTATTATAAAAGAAATTTTTTTGAAAATTTTGTGCTTATGCAAAGTGTAATGCAAGGTAATACGTAAATAAGCACAAACCTTTCCTAAACCTGTTTACAGCAGTGTCCTCATTGTTGTTATCTTTTAAATCTCAAAAACCTGTAGACTTGGGAGGTAAGTTATTAACGGGGACAAGAATAAATGAAAGTGAAAATCTTCCCCAAACTTATCTTTAATCATATGGATATCCTGTTAATTCCTTTTTAACTCACCTCCATTCTTATGATGAGACAGTATCATCGAGACATGAAGGTGAGGTGGAGAAAATTTAGTTATGATAAATCGGCTCCTGCAAAAACAGGAGCTCCTCCGTGGGTTCAGTGGAAAAATATGGTTTTAACCTATGCCCATTCACTTTAAAAATATAACTGTTTTTAATATTTTAACCTTCAACTGCTCCGTGCGGGTATACATACCGCACCACAAATGGTCATTTCCAACGAGATCTTAACTTACCCGCATGAAGATGGAGACGGGAATCATAAAGAAGGACTTTTTGTCCTGGGATGAAAGTTTTTTTCAAAATATTTTTGTCGTGAAATACCTTAGTCCAGTTCTTTACTATAACTGCATTATCGTAAGCTTCATCGCGGAGTTCGCGTAGCTCATTTAATTATAGCTTCCGAAAGTTGCAGGCTTGATTTAAATCGAAGATAAGTTCTTTAATGGCCCACATTGCTTTATGTTCGATCTCGACAGGAAGGTGGCAAGCCTTTCCAAACACTAGACGGTAAGGAGACTGTTTCCTGATTTAAAATCAGGAAAGCTTCTGTGGAAAGCTTCAGAAAGGGGCCACGTGCTTACACGTGACCAGCAGTCACGTGTTGACACGTGACCTATAAAGTACAGAAAAGGGGCACAATGATTCGCTGAACAAAGTCAAGAAAAAAGAGCTTCAGAAGAGGTCACGTGCTCCCACGTGACCAGGGTCACGTGTCGACACGTGACGTTTAAAGCAGCAAACTCGCTCTCCAATTGAACCAAGGAAAGAAGTGCCAGACAGGGGTCACGTGTACACACGTGACCAGGGGTCACGTGGTAGCACGTGACGTTTAAGCAACGATCAGAAGACAGCGCAAAAGAAAGGAAAAGGCTCATTCCAAAGAGGGTCACGTGCTCACACGTGACCATGGGTCACGTGGTCACACGTGACCGGCTTTCAAAGCCCTTTTTGTCAACAGAATTAAATTCTGAGAGAAATGAAAATCTTTCCAAAGGAACGCAACTATATGCATCCAATCAAATTAAAGATTCAGAGGTCATTTATTTATGGAAAATCTCGGGTTTGGAAAGATTTCCCCCTTAAATCTAACCAAAATAACAAGGGAGAATCTCTGGATTTGAAATCCAATGGTGAATAAAATTCACCTAATAATCCAAAGGTCCAGAACGAATGAAGGATGCAAATCAGATCTCTCAACGAAGATTCGTCAAAAACCAACTGATTCAGCTGCTTCTCCTATAAATAGGAACCAAGAGACACAAAAAAGAGACACATGCGCAGAGAAGAAAAGAAAGAAAAAAGGGAGGAGAGCTTTGATACTTTGAAAAGACTCGGATCTTCTGCAAAAAAACCCTAGGTAAGAAAGGGAAGGCTTTTTGAAAACAAAGAGAATTTAATTCTCAACATGTAAAACAGAAGAATATATTTCTTCTCTCTCTGGCAGAGGATCTGCAAAGTGCACATCTCCCCTTTAGGTTGAGAATTTAATTCTCAATGGGTTGAGATCCTGCCATGCAGGTCCAAAACATAGAGAGGGAACGCAAGCATGAGAATTTAATTCTCAGAATTACAGGAATTTAATTCCTTTAAGATAAAAGTAGGGCTTGACCCTGTATCACGGGAATTTAATTCCTCCAAAACAAAAGAAACAGGGTTGAATCCTAATTGAGAACATAGTTCTGTTGAAACAGCGGGAATTTAATTCCTTTAATCATAATTCCCGAAAAGGGGAGTTTAATTCCTTAAAAGCTTTTGTTCAGTTCTTCGCATAAACGAGGAATTTAATTCCCACAGAAAATCTAGAGTTAAACTCTATTCCAGAATACAAGTCTTCAAAAGGAAATAGGAATTTAATTCCTCTAAGATTTAAAGTTCGAGGAATTTAATTCCTGAAAAAAAAAAAGAGTAACAGATCCTCTAAAAACTACATGGAGGCTGGGTCACGTGCTACCACGTGACCCCCCAAAACCCCTACAGAAAGCCCCTTTGAGGCGGCACCCCACGTGACCTACGTGACCCTCAGCGGAAGCCTTAACACAAAGGCATTTGAATGCCCATCACGTGATGGCACGTGATGCTCTGAAAGACGCGATAGTTTCAGCAGAACAAATGAAGGGAAGGCGCTCTCACGTGCTGCCACGTGACCCTTCCTGCCTTAGTGTTTAACACTAAAATTAAAACTCTCGAGCCCAGTGTTAAAACACTGTCGGGCCTTAGCATTCAATGCTGATTAAAAAAGCCTTATTTGCAGTGTTCAACACTGATCTGTTTTAGTGTTTAACACTAATTTGAAAAAGCCTTTTTGCTGGTGTTTAACACCAATTATCTCTCAATGTTGAACACTAACTTGTCAACCGAGATGTCATTCCCAGTATTCAACGCTGATTGCTCTGAAGTGTTTAACACCAGGCTTAGGCCCAATTGGCTAAAGGGATAGAGGCAAAGCCTCTCCTGATTGGACTTAGCCCAAGCTGGCCATAAGTCCTCAATTCGTGATTAACTGGGCCAATGGGCTCATAACATAATTGATCAGTCTTGACCCAAATTGGGCCAGGGACTATTTAATCCACCGCGGTTCTAGGGTACATCTCTTCACTCCTTTGATACATTGCATTGTAATCCCTCAATGTCTTCAAAGAGGTGACGGGTCCCGAAGACCACTCATGATATGGACTGTGGGGTCCTTAAACCCACGCATAATGCAAAATTCCTGGTTACGTGGAACGCGGATAACGTCACTCTTTGACCCCGTGGAAAACGTCCAGAGCGGATCCTGGTCCTCGCAGAGCACGGCAGTGAACCCGTGTGAAGCATCCAGAGCGGAGCCTGGTCCTTGCCTAGCACGGCAGTGAACCCGTGTGAAGCATCCAGAGCACATAACGGACTGTGGAGTCCTTAAACCCATGGACTATGACGTCCTTAACCTCGACCGAGATGTCTTTAAACTACCCATCGACCGAGATGTCTTTAAACTACCCATCGACCGAGATGTCTTTAAACTACCCATCGACCGAGATGTCTTTAAACTACCCATCGACCGAGATGTCTTTAAACTACCCATGGACCGCAATGTCCTTAAACTACCTACGGACCGCAATGTCCTTAAACTACCCACGGACCGCAACGTCCTTAAACTACCCATGGACCGCGACGTCCTTAAACTAGAACAATAGAGCCCCATATGCTCTTTCGTCGGATCTAAGCGGTCCCGTTTAAGTTGATCTTAGCCTCAAAGATGGCTAACGCGTCCTTAAACCTTCAAGCAGACTGGACTATGAATCCCCCTAATTAACTCTGGCTCGAGGGTACATCTCTGAACTCCTCTGACATCCGTCGTTGTAATCCTTCAACGTCGTCAGAGAGGTGACGGGTCCCGACGGCCACATAGACGATGGACCGCCACGTCCCTAAACTGGAACATTAGAGTCCAAACACTCTTTTGTAGGATCTAAACGATCCCGTTAAGTTGATCTTAGTCACAAAGTTAGACTAACGTATCCTTAACAAATGTTTGAGTTGATCTTAGCCTCAAGCATGGCTAGCGTATCCTTAAACCAAACCCCCAAACCCAAATCTAAGAAGATACGGATTTGGACTAGTCCATGCCCTACGGGCAATGACATAACTCAGTCTCCGTAAACGATCCACGGGCAATGAAACATAAAACAAGAACACACGACACGAAGTGACCATCTGGAGAAGGAGAAAGTTGTTACCGCAAAGCGGTAGCGTAATTAACTGCAGGGGCTTGCGCCTACAGGGAAGAGCGTCCCCACAATCAAAAACCCCTCGAACGAGGGGGAATCTGACGAAGTCTGCTACATCGGACGCATCCGTCTAAACCTCCGATACATGGTGCCATGGATCAAATTGGCATCTTCGGAGAGGTGGACGGATAGCACCAATTAGCATCTGCCCCGAATCTCAGGCGAGACCCCACGTCCCGCGTGTCCGTTCGGAGGGGAACAGATTCTGGCACGCCCGGTGGGACCTTTTCCTCTTTCCACTCCACACTTCGTGTGTCGTGATTCGCGAGCCAATCGCGGTTCGCTAACAGTTGCCCTTGGGTTTCAAGATACTAAGAATTGGCGCCTTGCCTATTGCAGAAAACAAAGGATCGATGGCTGCTACTTCCGCGAAATCCTCCAACTGCTCAAGCTGCAATTGCGACCAACGCTTTGCCTCGCCGGGAGGTATAGCCTATGGACCCCAAGCTGCTTCGTTGTTCACAATGCCGGCGGACCAGGTGACTCAGGCCTTTACCGGATTGTTCTTTGGGACTATACTCCCACCATCCAGCTTCACGGCGCCAGTGCTGACAAAGGAAGCTCTCAGGAAGTCGGTCTTTGATCGTCTCACCCCTGCCACGGATCCTCTCAACGAGTCGTCCGATGTCGACGCCTCAGTCTTTTCTAGATTGGGCCAGAAATCCTGCAAATTCATCGCAGAGAAGGCTGTTCCCAAGAAAACGGCCGCTCATGCCTCCGAAATCGCCAAGGCAGCTTCCCCAGCCAAAAAGTCGGTCTTTACCAGATTAACGGCTTCAGCTCCCGCTCCCGCTGCACAAAGGACATCGGTCTTTGACAGGCTAACACCAACAACGACCCCCCACCTACACAGGGGGCAAGACGAAACCATTCTTATATCTGACTCTACGCCGTCTGCTCGACGTCGTCATTGGCGCCGAATAAGAAAGGCTGGGGGCAACTCCCCCTCTGGATTGACTCCACCAGCCCCGGTGGTAGAAGTTAATGTTGCTGTTCCAACTAGGAACAGCTTTGAAATGCTAAATAAGGTGCGAAAGAATTCCCCTACGGCAGTACTGAAGAGGTCTCCTCCCTCACTAAAAAAGGCTGTCGAAACAAAACCCGAACAGCCCTAATTTCCTCAACGGCTGTCTTCTAAAATCTATAAGGTTTGGCGGCAAGCCCGAGACTCGATCATCGATCCAAACTTCTCCCGCCGGCACAAGAAGCCGAAAATCCAACCGGAAGCTGGTCACCAGGCTAAACCCCAAAAGGTTGTCTGGACGCCCGCCTTATCGGCCCCCTCAACCTCCGTGGCTCATAAAAAGAGGAAGCTGGAGAAGACCCCGCAGCACGCCACGACGGCTAAAAGCAATAAACCCAGACACCCTAAGTCCGGGGGCACGGGGGTGCACACTGTTTACGTGGTCTCTGGAAAGGAGGAGAGCCGCAGTTCTACAGGCCACCGACCACTAACCCGATCCGTAACGAAATCCCAGGAGCAGCAACAAAAGCTCCAAGAAATGATGAATGCTATGGCCGTGCGCACCGGGCCAAAGGAAAGCCCAGAAGCGTCCTCAGACGCACGCCGGGAGGAAGAAACCGACGCTGAATTCCTTCGCCGGACACTGGAGAAAAGGGACAAAGAGGCTGCTGAACAAGCGGCCAACATACAACGGATGGGCCTTCTCTTTCAAGATGTGATAGGAATGATGATCCAGCAAGACTTACCCGCCGAAGATCCTCCGATTATTCTTGAAGACGACCGAGGAGAGACGTCAAATCCACCACCAGCCCTCTCAACGACCAAAGAAGAGACGATCTCTAAGGCTGACTTAGCCGACTACATAGCCCAGCAAATCCGGGTCCATCATGCGACTGAGGCAGCTGGTCAAGTCGTGAAAACAGGGCGGCCGTATCCAAGCTGGTACGATCAAATCAAATACCCGCAAGGCTATACGATACCGAAATTCCATGTGTATAAGGGGACCGGCAATCCTCATCAACACGTCGCCCAGTTCCGGGCCCTCTGCGGTAACACCGGCGGTGACGATAAACTGTTACTCCGTTAGTTCGTTGGCAGCTTATCAGAAACAGCGTTCGAATGGTATTCAGAACTCCCGAACGATTCCATCAAAACGTTCGCTGAAATGGAGCTGTTGTTCACTCAGCGATTTGCAAGTGCCAGCGAACGCACTCCAATAACTGCACTTATTAACGCCAGGGTAAAACAGGGCGAAACCTGGGTCCAGTACGCCATACGCTGGCGGAATTTGTGGTCGAGATGCGAACAACGCATTGAGGAAGCACACGCAGTGGGTATGTTCGTGGGAACCCTAGACCCCCACGCAACTATCTCCCAGTTTATGATGTTTTTTAAGCCAACCACATTCCAGGCTTTAATCGACAAGTTGGCTCAGATGGACCAGATGGGTCATAGGCCACCTCCCCCGAAGTCGGAACCTCGGAATGATAAGGGCAAAGGAAGAGCAACCTTTGTCGCGAATGCCCAACAGCAACCTGACGCCCCGAAATCGGCAGATCAACTGGAAGAAAGACGCCGGTATTATAATGAAAAGATGAAGCGTCCCTACTCATTCCCACGAGACAAGACGAGATGGTTATTTGAGCTGGCAATACGCAACAGACTTATTAACCTCCCGAATCCAAGGCGACCGCCACAACCCACCGAGGTGAATAACCCCAACTATTGCCCTTACCATCAGACGGTAAGCCATCCGATTGAAGATTGCTTCGTCTTCAAACGATGGATCGAAGATCAATACCTCCAGGGGAAGTTTGTACTGTCCGAAAAGTGGAAGGTGAACCCGCCACAACCACATACTCCTAAAAAGGCAGACACACCGGGGGCAACCTGCTCCTTTATCGAAGAAATTCCATGGGAGGTCGTGCTATCAACGAAGACCAAAAGGATGCTGAGAGACCTTCATGCGTGCCCTGCAATTGAATGGAAGGACCCTCTTGAACCTCGAATTATCGAAGGAGCAGTGAAGCCCCGCGCAACTACGAAGACTGCTGGTAAGGGCCCAAATACTCACACCCGGCCGTCAAAAGCTTCGAAGAAAAAGAAGAAGAAATCCAAGAAGCCCGCGAAGCTTGGAGACGAGCGCACGAACTTGCAGAAGCAAATCGACGCGCTGGAAGAATATAATCAGAAGGCGCGAACTCCTGTCACACTGCAAGAGTTCCTCAGCCACATCTTTCAAGAGGACGATGATGGAGAGAACTCGTCGGATGAATCCGAGGGATATGCGGCAAGTTGCAACGTGATCTCCCATCCGTTTACCGATGATGAGAAAACTCCTAGCACTAAGAAGCTGAAGGCGGAGCCCGAACCAGAGCGTGCGAGGCTGACAACTGATATGATCAATGCCTTCTTAGACGAGATTCGTCTAAAAAGTAAAGCAGATCAGGAGCGTGAGATGGCAGCATCAGGAGGAACCAAATGCGGGCGACTGAACGAAGGAGCTGAACTACCCCTGCCAGAGCGAAAGGCATCCGAGATGGACAAGAAGATATTCAAGACGAGGAAAAGGTTCGCCAAAGCCATGTCAATGGGAATGAGGCTACCACCCTCGGAAGGAAACACACACAATGGGGCGGAGAAGCACCCCGATTACTGCGCATATCATCGGAAAGTCTCACACCCCACAGAGGAGTGCGACGCCTTTAAGATATGGTGGCAAGGATATGTTGCTCGTCGGCAACATTTCAAACGCATGAAACGCAAGAGCCGTCGGGAGCAAAGAAGCACTGTTGACGGGCCCAACAGAATTACTGGCAACTGTTATATGGCTCATGCCGAGGGGTCGCAAGTCCTCACCTTTGGGAGCGACTCTGACGAAGAAGTGACTCTGGGCCCTCTCTTTGAAGAATCCACGCTAAGGAAAGATGAGGAATCAGAAGCCTGCGGAAACACTCAGCTGCGCAATCGCACGCTCCCGGAAAAGAATCTCGGGCCTACGAACAGAAAAGATAAGGGAAAGGAAAAGGTCACTGAAGATATCACTTTGGATGACCAAGTCGCGAAAGAACTGGCTGCCAAAGACCCTCCTAGGAGGAGTAAAGTGGACTATAACATCCTCGCGCATCTAAGGAAGCTACCTTCTCAGCTTAGCATTCTCGACGCCCTCCTATTATCAAAAGAAGCGCAGGACTCACTAATTAAGGCATTACAAGAACCTGAGCAATTCCAGGCCTTTCTCGCCACTGAAAAGATGAAGGACGAACTGGAAGAAGTGCATGCGGCCGACGTCACTTTCGGTGATGAAGACCTCCTTCTCGGGACGTGCGACCATAACCGTCCCCTATATGTCTCTGGGTACTGCCATGACATCAAGATAGGCAAGATCCTGGTGGATAACGGATCCTCCGTTAATCTCCTTAATGTTCGGGTGTTGAAGGAAATCTGCATGAGTGTGCAACATCTCGCTCGAGACAAAATTACTATCTCCGGTTTCGATTCACAATCGTCACGGACTCTTGGATCTGTGATACTAACGTTACGCTTCGGGCTTCTCGTCACAGACATCAAATTCCATGTCATTGACGCCAAAACTTGCTACAACGCCTTGCTCGGCCGTCCTTGGCTACACGAATACAACATCGTCCCTTCTACACAACATCAGTGTATGAAGTACTTTAAGGATGGTTTCGAGTATACTGTAACGGGTGAGCTGAACCCATTTTCCGTGAACGAAGTCAGCAAATACGAGGATGCGAAATACTTTTTTCCAGACTTTGAAGATACAGAAAGGTGTCACGACTCGGAGAACAAGGCCGCCGCCACCATCCCTGTTTTCGGAAGCGATACCGAAGAAGAAGAAGAGATAGTTTATACGGGGCCATCTCAACGCAACAACCGGAGGACGCCCACCCCCATACTGGTCTTCGGAAGTGATTCGGAAGATGAGGTCAATGCCGTATTCTCCAATCGGCTTTCAATGCAAGCACCTCCTGGCGATAACCATAACTTGCAAATCACTATGGTACCGCAAGGACACTACAAGGACCTCGACACGCTTCAAGCTCACAGTGTGCAAGAGCTGCAAACGTTTTGCATCCCCCCCAGGCGAAAGGGTGAGAAGATGATCCTATTCTATCGATCCTCAGAGTCAAAAGGAGAGAAAGAGATCTGGCACGGCGCAGATGCTACATGCGACAGACTCCAACCCATCCGTCTGCCCAGATACTATACAAATGGATTAAAGAAGCTATTGAAGCGCCAAGGAGTACCCTTAAAACAAACTGTTCGACAGGCTCGGTTCTACAACAGGATTTGGGATGTCCCTGGGACCCAACGCAAATTGCCCAACGGGAAAATGGAGACACTCGGGCTTGGATACGCGAGAACCGGAAAACGAGAACGGACTCATAACAGCTACGCTATATATACCTTTGATGAAGAGGAGGACGCCCTGTCAGGAGATGCCAACCCCTCATCTAAACCAGACCACGCGATTGAGGCGCCAAGTCCGTCATTTCTAGAACGAATGGACAAGCCTATCAGGAAAGTGGGTCAGAAAGGTCGGGAAGACCCCAACCACGAAATGGCCATCTACGAGAAGGCCAGGACGCAACGTCTATTTCGACAGGCTGCGAAAGGCAAGAATGCTCATCCTTGTCAACCCATCATGCGAAAGGCCCGATGCGGAGACGAAAATAAGCCGAAAGGCGGAAAGAAGAGCCGACAACAACGACGCAGGATTAGAGGGTTACGCAATCGGGTATTGCACAGCTCGGATTCGTCCTTCATAGAAAAGATGAGTCGAGCGTACTCCTTCCCCCGAGACAAGACGGAAAGGTTACTCAAGCTCGCCCTAAAACATCAGATGATCGCGCTTCCGGAGTTTAGACACCCTGAGCAAGCTAATAAGGCCTCTCGCTCGGGCTATTGCTCTTATCACCGAGCCGCAGGACATCCCACCGAAGACTGCTTCACCTTCAAGAACTGGGTCGAGGACCAGTACCGACGGGGCAGATTCGCCTTATCCGACAGCTGGAGGGTAACGCCGCCACGAAAGCACGAGCCCAAGGCCGCAAGAGCAAAGCCGGATCTGCCTCGGCCCCGGGAGTGGATTCGCACCTGTTATACGATTACGATAGACAACCCTCCACGGTGCTTCGAAAACAGCGATGATGAGGTTATCTCAGAATTCCCGCCCGCTCCGAAAGAACTGGAAGACGGTATACATACTACTGCAGATAACCTCAGAAAGATTGAGTTGGGATCGGCAGAGGACCCGCGACCGACATTTGTCAGCGAGCTGCTATCTGAAGAAAGGGTGGCCGCGTTAAAGAACGTGCTTCTACGGCATAAAGACTGCTTCGCGTGGAACTACTCCGAGATGCCAGGATTAGATCCGGAGGTCGCTGTGCATAGATTAGCAATATCCCCAGATATCAAGCCAGTCAAGCAGGCACCAAGAAGGATGCGACTCGAGCTTGAGATGAGCATCAACGCCGAAGTCAAGAAACTGATCGATTCTGGATTTATCCAAGAAGTCCAATATCCCGACTGGATCGCCAATATCGTCCCGGTAATGAAGAAGAATGGGACGGTACGTATATGCGTGGATTTCAGGGATCTCAACAAAGCCTGTCCAAAGGATGATTTCCCGGTGCCGGTGACCGAGCTAATGATAGATAACATGTCCACTCACGAGATCTTCTCCTTTATGGACGGTTCTTCAGGATACAATCAGATAAAAATGCATACCGAAGACCAGAAGCACACCGCTTTCCGGACCCCTTTGGGTGTATTTTGCTACAGGGTTATGCCCTTTGGTCTAAAAAACGCTGGCGCTACCTATCAGAGGGCCATGACAAAAATCTTCGATGACCTCATACATGACATCGTCGAGTGCTATATCGATGACCTCGTAGTAAAAAGCATGTCATACGATGATCATTTAAAGCATCTGGAGACTGTATTTCAACGCCTTCGGCAATATAATTTGAAGATGAATCCCCTCAAATGCGCGTTTGGAGTCTCCTCGGGAAAATTCCTGGGATTCGTCATCCGACACCGAGGTATTGAGATAGATCCGTCAAAGATTAAAGCGATCATGGAAATGCCTCCGCCAAGAACCCTCAAACAGTTGCGGTCTCTCCAAGGGAAGCTCGCATACATCAGGCGATTCATACCCAACCTTTCCGGAAAGTGCCGTCCTTACAGTCACCTGATGAAGAAGGGGACCCCATTCGTCTGGGATCAAAAATGCCAAGGGGCACTAGATGAGATCAAGCAATACCTGCAGAACCCGCCGGTATTGGCTGCGCCGGTCAAGGGAAAACCCCTCATTCTTTATACAACCGCCCTCGAAGGTTCCTTGGGCGCATTATGGGCGCAAGAGAATGATCAGGGAAAAGAGAGAGCACTCTACTACTTAAGTCGAGTTCTGCTGGGGGCAGAAAGCAACTACTCTCCCATTGAAAAACATTGCTTGGCATTGATCTTCGCGATAACAAAGCTCAGGCACTATGCGTTGGCACACGAAGTCTGCCTCATCTCGAAGGTGGACCCTCTTAAATATCTGATGTCAAAAGCCATATTGACGGGACGACTCGCTAAATGGGCCCTGCTCTTGATGGAGTTCTCGATAACATATCGACCTCTCAAGGCAGTGAAAGGCCAGGCCATTGCCGATTTCCTCGCTGAGCACCCGATACCGACCGATTCTCCTTTGAATTGTGACTTGCCGGACGAGCATGCATTTGATGCGATTAGCGGTGGAAGCACCCGATGGGAACTCTATTTCGATGGAGCTTCCTCTATAAAGAAACAAAAGCAAGGAATCCCAATGATCAAGTCAGGGATAAGCCTCATCTTTGCGACTCCATAAGGAGGGATAATGCGCTTCGCCTTCTCCTTAACAGAGCCGAGGACAAACAATGAAGCTGAATACGAAGCCCTGATAGCAGGCCTCGAGCTTGCCATTGACATGGGAATTGAAGACCTCCTCATATACGGGGATTCTCAGCTGGTCGTTAGTCAAGTAAATGGTGACTACCAAACGTGCAAACCGGAGCTGGTGAAGTACGGCGAAAGGGTGCAACAACTATTGTCCCGAATTCCCTCCTACACTTTGGAGAACATACCACGCGCAGAAAACAGCAAAGCAGACGCATTGGCTAAGCTTGCTAAAGAACTGGCCGACGAGAACCTCGATGATGTCAGAATCGTGGTACAAAGCCGTCGAGTGCTCACCCCCGCAGAAATACCTCCGGAACTATATAAAGAGGGAGCAACTGAGCAGACAACCCTACAAATGAAAGACCAAGAGAAGGCCGAGGACTGGAGGGAAGTCTTCATAGACTACTTTAAGTCCCGCCGCATACCCAAAGAAGCGTCCTCGAGACATCAGCTCATGAAACGAGCTCTATCTTTCGCTTTCGTCAACGATACTCTATACAAGAGATCGCTTGATTCTCTATGGCTGAGATGCTTGGGACCCGACGAAGCAGAAAAAGTCGTTCAGGAAGTGCACGACGGGCTTTGCGGCTCTCATCAAGCAGGCCCAAAGATGAAGTTAAAAATCAAACGGATGGGTTATTACTGGCCCACGATGATCCAGGACTGCCTCGAATACGCGAGGCAATGCCACTCGTGCCAGATTCATGGAGACTTCATCCACCAACACCCAAATCCACTACACCCCACGGTGGCCAGCTGGCCATTCGAAATATGGGGAACTGACATAATTGGACCCATCGAGCCAGCATCATCTCGGGGACATCGTTTCATCCTGGCGACAACTGATTACTTCTCCAAATGGGCAGAAGCAGTACCACTGAGGGAAGTAAAGACGGAGAATATCCTCCACTTCTTCAAAACGCATGTCATCTATCGGTTTGGAACTCCACGGCGGATTATCTCCGATAACGGGCCAGCCTACAGAAGCCATAAGATTAGCCGCTTCGCGCAGCAGCACAATATAGACTGGAGGTATTCTTCAGTTTACAACCCACGAGCCAACGGTCTGGCCGAGGCCTTCAATAAGACCTTGACAAAGATCATAAAAAAGACCGTTTCCCGGAATAAGAGAGACTGGCACGAGAGGCTGCAAGAAGCCCTTTGGGCTTATCGAACTACATTCAAGACGGCCACAAACACAACGCCATACGCGTTGGTATTTGGGACGGAAGCAGTACTCCCCCTCGAGATAGAGTTACCCTCTCTACGAGTGGCAGTCCACCACGAACTGACCGACGAAGAAAATGCGCACCTTCGACTTGAGGAGCTTGATGCCCTCGACGAAACCCGACTCATAGCGCAACAACATCTAGAAGCCTACAAAGCAAAGATGACGCGCTCGTACGAAAGATTGACCAGGCCAAGGGCATTCCGCCAAGGCGAACTCGTGTTGGTAGTCAAAAGACCTATGATCCCCAATCGTGCCAAGAGGGGAAAATTCGAGCCAAACTATGAAGGCCCGTACATCATAGACCAGGTTTACCAGGGTGGAGCCTATCTACTCGTGGACATGCACGGTGAAAGGCCTTTCAGGCCAATAAATGGCCGCTTCTTGAAGAAATACTATGCTTAGTGAGCCACAGCCTGGGTCAACGGTAGATGACGACGACTATGTCCGCTCGCTATCTTCCTAGGCTCAGACTTTACAAGCAGTAGCTGGCCTTTCCATAACGACGGACCGAAACGTCCTTAAACTATCAACGGACCGAAACGTCTTTAAACTAACAACGGACCGAAACGTCCTTAAAATATCAACAGACCGAAACGTCTTTAAACTAACGACAGACCGAAACGTCTTTAAACTAACAACGGACCGAAATGTCCTTAAACTAACGACAGACCGAAGCATCGGTAAACTAACAATGGACCGAAACGTCTCTAAACTACTGCCGCAGCATCCTCAGGTTGACCAAAAAAAAAATAAAATAAAATAAAATAAAATAAATAAATAAAAAAGAGAAAAAAACGGTATGTCCATAAAGCAAAATGGGCACGGATGAAAACCCGAAAGGGCTCCGTGAGTAAAAGCAGCAGGACTACCGGCGAGTGTTTGTGAAAACCCGAAAAGGCGCAACCTCGTTTAAAGACACTTATAGGGTCCTCTCGACCTTGTAAGGAGAAACCACCTGCGTGAGATCCTTACGACTCACAAAGGAGCAACACACTTAGGGATCCTCACGATTCCTAAGGAGAAAATACACTTACGAGATCCTCACGACTCGTAAGGAGAATTTTCTTATGAGACCCTCACGGCTCATAAGACTTGAAAGTCTTAAGTTACAGAAACCTAAACCTGTTCTTAAGCGAATCCTCCACAACCTCCGATACTGCCCTACAAGCGGCTCGTACTGACCCTTGTATACAATCCACGGGCGCGAATAAACATTTCCCTAACAAAGTCCCACCCGTGACTGGGGATACACCCATACGGTGAACGACCCTTGTAAGTCCTCTCGACCTATAAGGGGAAAATCCTCTTTGTAAGATCCTTACGATTTACAAGAGAACATGCACTTAAGAATCCCCACGATCCTTAAGGAGAAAACATACCGGCAAGATCCTCACGACTTGGAGGGAGAAACACCTTTGTGAGACCCTTACGGCTCATGAAGTCAAAAGCCTTGGTCGGCAGGACCCTTAACCCTGTTTACTAAGCCACCTTTGTTCAAACGTCGACAGAGGCAAATGATGATTCGCTCCTGGCAAACATTCCAGTTGTAGCGGTGCTGATGCCGAAACCGGTATCCAAAAAAAATCCGAGCTTGCCGCGAAAAAAACTAGCAAGCCACACATGCATGACAAAATAGCCGAAATGATGGGACAACTTGCAATAAAAAGAAACAAGCAAAATCTCGGCGGTCCACAGATAACTTAGTGTTCACCACCATGGCATTCGTCTCGATACAGCAGACGCGATACCAGCAAATGAAGCGAATGCCAAATTCCTAGCTTGATTGTCTCGACGACACAACATCAAGCGAAACGGAACAGCGGCAACCCCAAGTTCCATGGCTCGGCGACACATATCGCCAAGAGTCCACCCCCATCCCGTGAAATGCGGATACAATCAGCAAACTTCCTGGTTACGTGGAAAGCAGATAACGTCACTCTTTGACCCCGTGGAAAACGTCCAGAGCGGATCCTGGTCCTCGCAGAGCATGGAAGTGAACCCGTGCGAAGCATCCAGAGCGGAGCCTAGTCCTCGCCTAACGCGGCAGTGAACCCGTGTGAAGCATCTAGTGCAAACTTCCTGGTTACGTGGAAAGCGGATAACGTCACTCTTTGACCCCGTGGAAAACGTCCAGAGCGGATCCTGGTCCTCGCAGAGCATGGCAGTGAACCCGTGCGAAGCATCCAGAGCGGAGCCTAGTCCTCGCCTAACGCGGCAGTGAACCCGTGTGAAGCATCTAGTGCAAACTTCCTGGTTACGTGGAAAGCGGATAACGTCACTCTTTGACCCCGTGGAAAACGTCCAGAGCGGATCCTGGTCCTCGCAGAGCATGGCAGTGAACCCGTGCGAAGCATCCAGAGCGGAGCCTAGTCCTCGCCTAACGCGGCAGTGAACCCGTGTAAAGCATCTAGTGCAAACTTCGTGGTTACGTGGAAAGCGGATAACGTCACTCTTTGACCCCGTGGAAAACGTCCAGAGCGGATCCTGGTCCTCGCAGAGCATGGCAGTGAACCCATGTGAAGCATCCAGAGCGGAGCCTAGTCCTCGCCTAACGCGGCAGTGAACCCGTGTGAAGCATCTAGTGCAAACTTCCTGGTTACGTGGAAAGCGGATAACGTCACTCTTTGACCCCGTGGAAAACGTCCAGAGCGGATCCTGGTCCTCGCAGAGCATGGCAGTGAACCCGTGCGAAGCATCCAGAGCGGAGCCTAGTCCTCGCCTAACGCGGCAGTGAACCCGTGTGAAGCATCTAGTGCAAACTTCCTGGTTACGTGGAAAGCGGATAACGTCACTCTTTGGCCCCGTGGAAAACGTCCAGAGCGGATCCTGGTCCTCGCAGAGCATGGCAGTGAACCCGTGCGAAGCATCCAGAGCGGAGCCTAGTCCTCGCCTAACGCGGCAGTGAACCCGTGTGAAGCATCTAGTGCAAACTTCCTGGTTACGTGGAAAGCGGATAACGTCACTCTTTGACCCCGTGGAAAACGTCCAGAGCGGATCATGGTCCTCGCAGAGCATGGCAGTGAACCCGTGCGAAGCATCCAGAGCGGAGCCTAGTCCTCGCCTAACACGGCAGTGAACCCGTGTGAAGCATCTAGTGCAAACTTCCTGGTTACGTGGAAAGCGGATAACGTCACTCTTTGACCCCGTGGAAAACGTCCAGAGCGGATCCTGGTCCTCGCAGAGCATGGCAGTGAACCCATGTGAAGCATCCAGAGCGGAGCCTAGTCCTCGCCTAACGCGGCAGTGAACCCGTGTGAAGCATCTAGTGCAAACTTCCTGGTTACGTGGAAAGCGGATAACGTCACTCTTTGACCCCGTGGAAAACGTCCAGAGCGGATCCTGGTCCTCGCAGAGCATGGCAGTGAACCCGTGCGAAGCATCCAGAGCGGAGCCTAGTCCTCGCCTAACGCGGCAGTGAACCCGTGTGAAGCATCTAGTGCAAAATTCCTGGTTACGTGGAACGTGGATAACGTCACTCTTTGACCCCACGGAAAACGCCCAGAGCGGAGCCTGGTCCTCGCCAAGCACGGCAGTGAACCCGTGTGAAGAATCCAGAGCAAACACCGGACTGTGGAGTCCTTAAAATCCACGGACTATGACGTCCTTAACCTCGACCGCGATGTCTTAAAACTAACGATCAACCACCCCTATTCCTTACAGATCTTTGCCTCGGTTTAAGGGTACATCTCTTCACTCCTTTGATGCCTGGCGTTGTAATTCCTCAACGTCTTCAAAGAGGTGACGGGTCCCTGCAACCAAACGTCGGACTGTGGAGTCCCTAAATCCACGGACTATGAGGTCCTTAACCTTGACCGTGATGTCTTAAAACTAACATCGGACTGTGGGGTCCCTAAATCCACGGACTATGAGGTCCTTAACCTTGACCGTGATGTCTTAAAACTAACATCGGACTGTGGAGTCCTTAAATCCACGGACTATGAGGCCCTTAACCTTGACCGCGACGTCTTTAAACTACAATATCTGGAGAAACCCCTGACTCCGTAGAACACGGACAAGGGTAACCGCATCCGGCGCTTACAAGTCCTCACGACTGGGAGAAAAGCTCTTTATGAGACCCTCGTGGTTCATAAAATGTAAAAGTCTCAGGAAGCAGATCTTAACCCTGAATCCCGAGCCATTGCTGTCCTGCAAGGAAATCAAGATAGGATATCCGCAGAATGCATTCAATAAAAAGGAGACACACCATTGAGAAGAAAAATGTATCTTTTATTCATAAACCAAAAAGGGTACAAGGTACAATTCAAGAAACAAAAATGAAGATACTCTCATCCATGAGTAGGTACAAAAAGGGGAGAAAAGATACAGTCCTCAAGCCGGTGGCCGGTGTAGTAATTTTAGCAGCTCGTCGTTTTGTTGCTGAGCCACGGCTTCATGACGCAAGATCTCCAGAAGGCGAGCCTCCGCCTGAGCTTGTTGGGCCTGATATGAAGCGAGCCGAGCTTCAAGCTCTTTTTCAGTGGCCTTGTGAGCCTCAATCCTCTCGCGAGTAAACATGGCGGCTTTATCAAGAGCCACCACCTCCTTGATAGACTCCTGAAGCACTCGCCAAAGGTCATACGCTTTGTTGGCTTTAGCTGTAAGGCTAGTCTGAAGCTCGCTCAACGCCTTGGAGGCTAGCTCCCTCTCTGAGAACTTGCGGCCAAGTCTCTTCTCGCACGACGTCATGTTGGCCGCATGTCGTGCTATCAGACCTCGTAACTCCGCCTTTGCAGCCATGGCCTCCGAGGAAAGGCGAGAACTCTCGAGAGCATACAAACAAGCCTCCACCCTCCTACAGAACTCCACCCAGACCCGCACCACCTCCTCACTGTGATAGGTGGCGAGAAAAGGAAGGGAGCCGTTAGCTTCAGCGGCGAACGCTTCGGCCGTGGTTGCACTACCAGCACGAAGCTCCTCGATGAAGGAAGATAAGGAGACCAGGCTCAATTGGGCCCAGCGCTCTGAAGCCCGCAAAGCGTAGGGGCCGGACGGCATCACAATGCGTGATTCCAAAGCCATGGAGACTGGCAAGGCTGTTCAGATTTGGCAGATGTTAGTAAAACTTTTAAAACAGGATGAACAGGATTTTGATAAGATGTCACTCACCGACAGTCATGCACGAAGGAGTTGAAGGTTCCCCTGGCCCTTCAACGACCTCGACCTCATCATCGGCTTCTAAAACTATAAGAGACATTAACGTCATTTCACAAAATAGTGACAATGCTATGATAAAAAATGGCAAATGACACTAACCTTGCCCGGAGGAAAGGACAATACGCTGAGGGGGAATCGCCTGCGGGGCTGCCATCTTCAATAGATGCTGAAATGATTGGCGAGGCGATAGATCCGCGATCGTGGCTGCCAAACCGCATAATTCTGGGAAAGATAAAAGATTTCAGACCATGAAGGGGTTACTAAATTAAAACGCGGAAGGATACCTTCGACACTCCTCCCATTCTGAGCCGGGGGGATAGCAGCCTCGATGGTCTCCGCCGTAACCTCAGGCTCCAACAAAGGGAGAGTAGCCCCGACTACCTCACTTCCAACCTTTGGGCCACCCTCAGCAAGAGTCATTGGGATGGCGGCCTCCATAAGAGCATCCCCCGAAGGGGCGAGCACTCCCTGATCAAGAGCCGCCGCTGGAGGTTCTATCACGAGAAGAACAGCCTCATCAGCCCCCTCCACACCTAGCAAGGCCTCATTGAGAATTTCGGCGGGCTTTAGCTTTAAAGGGCCAGTAGGAAGCTCCCCCAGCGTTGAAGATTCTACACGGTTCAAATAAAAATGATGATACATACTCACGAGCATAAAAAATCGAAAAGACTACAAAAGAAACACAGCGTACCTATACGCAAGGAAGTCCTTAACATGGCTTCTTCAATCCGCTTTTCCTTCTCAAGGAGATAAGCTCGCCGAGGTTCAAGAGTAGACTCATGACCGCCGGTCCATAAAGAAAGTGCATCAGCTGCATCTTCTGAAGCGACCTGCTTCAAAGCCCTTTCCCCCCATTCCTCCAAAGGGCCGATAAATCGCCGCCGAATCCACGAAGGGTCTTCGTAAAAAATTACAGCGGGATAAGACTTCTTCGGAACCTTAGCATTATGGGATGGATCTTTCGAACGCCGTAAAGCCTCAGCCAGTTGAGCAGCCTCCTCGTCAGCCGAACTCGGGAAGAGAAGCCCAGCGTCTGACCCTTGCAAGGCCAAGGGTTCGTCTTCAAGGATAGGCTCAGATTCCACCACAGAATCAAGCGGGGTAGTAGCCACTTTCCTCCGTCGTTTAGACCCAGAGCCGGCCGCTGAAGATGACCGCTTCCTCCCTCGCGAAGCCTTAGGGCGACGCTGGCCCACATCGCCTTCAACGCCCTCATCCCTGTTACTCTCGCTCGGTGCCGCAACCAAGGAAGACGTCGACGTCGTCGACGCCGCGGGAGGCGGCGCCGCCACCGGCAGAGGTGTTACCACTGGAGCCCGTCTACCTCGCGATCGAGAACCCAAGGGCATACCAACGGTCGGAGTGAGGTCTACCCCTGACTCCCCCGGAATGAGGGCAGCGCCAATCTCCCTCAAAGGAAAGCGGACTGGAACCCTCGGTCGCAACTCAACTCGCGAGACCTGAGGAGGAGCGTCATGACCAAGAAGAACCCTTCTTTCTTCAGCAATAATTGGGGTGACCCGATGAAGATACCAGCCTGTAAATGCACCCACACATCGAGGGATGTACTCGGCTTCAGGGACCATGAAATGAGAGCCGGTGTTCAGCCTCATGAAATGATGAGCTGCGTCACGAACAGCGTCGAGCGAAGGAACTGGAGCAATCATAAAAGCCTCAAATGGAACGCCCTGGTCATATCCGAGCTGCCGAGCAAATCGATGAGGATTGTACCGCATAAAAAGGGCTGCACTATCCTGGCGAAACACCAAGTAGCCCGGTCTAATTGAATACAAGTAGGTGGCCTCTCGGGGCTTCAGAGAAGGTGCGTTGTCCTTTGACTGGTCCCAAAGTTGCTGAACAGGACCCGAAGAGGAAGACAGAACCCGATCGTTAAAAGCTAGCCCGCCGGCGGTGGCGTGAGGGGAAATCAGCACCCTAATAGCCCCAAATTGAGTTGGATCGGCAGCGGAAGCACCCACCAGTCGCATAAGTCGCGGGAAGGTATAGGCGTCGTAAAAAGCAGGCCTCTGATGCATAGCAAAAGACCCCAGCACGTGCATTTCAATCCACGACGTGATGTAATGAAGCGAAAAGTTCACTACGTCCACACCAGGCGTAGAGGTATTAGCCGCAGTGCCCAATCCATTATAGAGGTGCGCCAGGGCCGGGATGCCAATAGCCAACCGCGTCCCCTCCGCAATACGATGCGCCGGGTATATGACCGAGGCTCTCATGAAGCGGCGATGCATGGGGATAACGAACCAACTTAGCCAAACACTAATAAACCCCACAAAGAACGTCTCCTCGTCCATGCCTGGGACAGCAATAGATTCAAAAGAGATCGGCGATATGATAGGGATGTAATACTGAGGAAGATCTGATTCGTTGGTCGGCAACCTCTTCGGACCAAACCCAAAGGGGTCCCCAATGTCGGCAAACTTCGGGGCTGTCTTCGGTAAGGCGTCCTCGCGAATGAAACGAGCAATGAAGCTCTTGAAAGTAACGCCTTGCTCCTCAGATTCGGTGAATAATCGATCAAAAATGCCTAGAGCCCTAATTAAACTGGGACGCTTGTGTCGAACAGCGTTCTCAGCGGATAAGCCGTCGACTGGGGCGGGCTCAGGTTCAAAAATGTACTCGTCAGGGGGCAGCAACTCCTCGTACATGTTACCCCTTATCGGCAACCCCGAAATTTCATAAAACTCGGCCAAAGAAATCGAAACCTCGCGATCTCCCAGAAGAAAAGTATTAGTGGGAAGATTCCACTGGTTCAGAAACGCCTTGACCCACCAGGCATGCGCGGACTTGTAATGAAACAGCGACGCGTATACGGCCTGATAAAGCCCGACTTTCTGCAATCGCGCCCGATGGGCAGAAAGAATGTAGCGAGCCCAGAGAAGGTAGCCCGTAGGATGCCTGGGAGTGAGCCCTATCTTATAAATCTGCCCCCACGGGTGGGCCTCGCCCTGGCAGATGCGCCGTCCCAAGATGTCTACAGCCGGGATCGGGTGGTTCGGAATGCCGGTCGTCGAAGGCTCCAGCCTCCCCGTTGGAGTCCAGTTGGGCATTTCCACGGCGAAAGCCGCCCTTGGAGGATCCATCGGTAAAAATGGGAAAGTGGGCTCCGTTGACACCGCGCAAAGAAAGCTCCTACAACCTTGAATAATCTGACTGTACCAAGGTCCCCATTGAAGAAGGTTGGCGCAGTCCGGGTCATGAGCCCTAATCATCGCCATCGCTTCTTCATCAGACGGTGACTGAGGAAAGGCCGCCTCCGAGCGAGAGAAGGGAATGCGTGGAGCAGAAGCCATCACACCTGAAACCCAATAAAGGGAGACCGTTAAAAGAAAAAGTTAGCGATATATGTTCATGCACGAACATGAAGACTAATTGGAGAAGGCAACAGCAAAGTTTCCTGGGACCATTGGCTACAAAACACATGGGCCCCACAGAATCCGGATGACGGCTCATTAATAATGAGACCAAACAGTTACAATAAAGCAAAGGGAACATCCCCATTTAATAAAGAATGATGACCATGCACGTCACCCCCCAATGAGATCTATCTCGGGCTCTACAGTGAACCCAACAAAATCAAAGGAATTAAATTCCCACGAAAAGGCATCATTAAAAAATCCCCATCGCATTAATTGCAGAAGAACAGCCTCGGGCCAAGAGACCCCAAGGAGTCTCTGGGTGAAGAAACTGAGTTCTTCATGGGAATTGAATTCCTTATTAAAAGGGAATTAAATTCCCAGGAATAATTTTGATGGAATTAAAGTCCAGGGAGTTGAAACGCTGTCATCATCTCCCCGAAGATCGCCTAAACCCTAAGAGATCTACAGTTCGAAGGTTCCCTATTCTTAAGAAAAAACTTGAAGAAAAATGGGTTCTTTGCGAAACCCTTAATACAGATTTGAAATCCAAAAAGTTCTTTTAAAAACGAAGGCGCTTTGGCCGTTCAACACCATTACCTGAGAAGAAAGGTTCTTTGCGAACAGAGTTAAACTCTGGGAAATGTTCAAGACAGAGAACTGAGCTCTGAAAGCGAGAATTAAATTCTCAAGGAAGAAATTCTCAGAGGAAGAAGAATGAGCAAAGTGAAGGCTCCTGTGAAGAGACGGCAGTATTTATAGAAAACAATGGAAACGCTTCATCTCCCAAATCCCTAAAGGAATCCAACGGTCGCGAGAGGAGACAGCGTTGCACTCACGTGCTGACACGTGAGAACAACGCTGTGGGGGCATTTGTTTCCTGATTTAAAATCAGGAAAGCTTCTGTGGAAAGCTTCAGAAAGGGGCCACGTGCTTACACGTGACCAGCAGTCACGTGTTGACACGTGACCTATAAAGTACAGAAAAGGGGCACAATGATTCGCTGAACAAAGTCAAGAAAAAAGAGCTTCAGAAGAGGTCACGTGCTCCCACGTGACCAGGGTCACGTGTCGACACGTGACGTTCAAAGCAGCAAACTCGCTCTCCAATTGAACCAAGGAAAGAAGTGCCAGACAGGGGTCACGTGTACACACGTGACCAGGGGTCACGTGGTAGCACGTGACGTTTAAGCAACGATCAGAAGACAGCGCAAAAGAAAGGAAAAGGCTCATTCCAAAGAGGGTCACGTGCTCACACGTGACCATGGGTCACGTGGTCACACGTGACCGGCTTTCAAAGCCCTTTTTGTCAACAGAATTAAATTCTGAGAGAAATGCAAATCTTTCCAAAGGAACGCAACTATATGCATCCAATCAAATTAAAGATTCAGAGGTCATTTATTTATGGAAAATCTCGGGTTTGGAAAGATTTCCCCCTTAAATCTAACCAAAATAACAAGGGAGAATCTCTGGATTTGAAATCCAATGGTGAATAAAATTCACCTAATAATCCAAAGGTCCAGAACGAATGAAGGATGAAATCAGATCTCTCAACGAAGATTCGTCAAAAACCAACTGATTCAGCTGCTTCTCCTATAAATAGGAACCAAGAGACACAAAAAAGAGACACATGCGCAGAGAAGAAAAGAAAGAAAAAAGGGAGGAGAGCTTTGATACTTTGAAAAGACTCGGATCTTCTGCAAAAAAACCCTAGGTAAGAAAGGGAAGGCTTTTTGAAAACAAAGAGAATTTAATTCTCAACATGTAAAACAGAAGAATATATTTCTTCTCTCTCTGGCAGAGGATCTGCAAAGTGCACATCTCCCCTTTAGGTTGAGAATTTAATTCTCAATGGGTTGAGATCCTGCCATGCAGGTCCAAAACATAGAGAGGGAACACAAGCATGAGAATTTAATTCTCAGAATTACAGGAATTTAATTCCTTTAAGATAAAAGTAGGGCTTGACCCTGTATCACGGGAATTTAATTCCTCCAAAACAAAAGAAACAGGGTTGAATCCTAATTGAGAACATAGTTCTGTTGAAACAGCGGGAATTTAATTCCTTTAATCATAATTCCCGAAAAGGGGAGTTTAATTCCTTAAAAGCTTTTGTTCAGTTCTTCGCATAAACGAGGAATTTAATTCCCACAGAAAATCTACAGTTAAACTCTATTCCAGAATACAAGTCTTCAAAAGGAAATAGGAATTTAATTCCTCTAAGATTTAAAGTTCGAGGAATTTAATTCCTGAAAAAAAAAAAAGAGTAACAGATCCTCTAAAAACTACATGGAGGCAGGGTCACGTGCTACCACGTGACCCCCCAAAACCCCTACAGAAAGCCCCTTTGAGGCGGCACCCCACGTGACCCACGTGACCCTCAGCGGAAGCCTTAACACAAAGGCATTTGAATGCCCATCACGTGATGGCACGTGATGCTCTGAAAGACGCGATAGTTTCAGCAGAACAAATGAAGGGAAGGCGCTCTCACGTGCTGCCACGTGACCCTTCCTGCCTTAGTGTTTAACACTAAAATTAAAACTCTCGAGCCCAGTGTTAAAACACTGTCGGGCCTTAGCATTCAATGCTGATTAAAAAAGCCTTATTTGCAGTGTTCAACACTGATCTGTTTTAGTGTTTTACACTAATTTGAAAAAGCCTTATTGCTGGTGTTTAACACCAATTATCTCTCAATGTTGAACACTAACTTGTCAACCGAGATGTCATTCCCAGTATTCAACGCTGATTGCTCTGAAGTGTTTAACACTAGGCTTAGGCCCAATTGGCTAAAGGGATAGAGGCAAAGCCTCTCCTGATTGGACTTAGCCCAAGCTGGCCATAAGTCCTCAATTCGTGATTAACTGGGCCAATGGGCTCATAACATAATTGATCAGTCTTGACCCAAATTGGGCCAGGGACTATTTAATCCACCGCGGTTCTAGGGTACATCTCTTCACTCCTTTGATACTTGGCATTGTAATCCCTCAATGTCTTCAAAGAAGTGACGGGTCCCGAAGACCACTCATGATATGGACTGTGGGGTCCTTAAACCCACGCATAATGCAAAATTCCTGGTTACGTGGAACGCGGATAACGTCACTCTTTGACCCCGTGGAAAACGTCCAGAGCGGATCCTGGTCCTCGCAGAGCACGGCAGTGAACCCGTGTGAAGCATCCAGAGCGGAGCCTGGTCCTTGCCTAGCACGGCAGTGAACCCGTGTGAAGCATCCAGAGCACATAACGGACTGTGGAGTCCTTAAACCCATGGACTATGACGTCCTTAACCTCGACCGAGATGTCTTTAAACTACCCATCGACCGAGATGTCTTTAAACTACCCATCGACCGAGATGTCTTTAAACTACCCATCGACCAAGATGTCTTTAAACTACCCATCGACCGAGATGTCTTTAAACTACCCATGGACCGCAATGTCCTTAAACTACCTACGGACCGCAATGTCCTTAAACTACCCACGGACCGCAATGTCCTTAAACTACCCACGGACCGCAATGTCCTTAAACTACCCATGGACCGCGACGTCCTTAAACTAGAACAATAGAGCCCCATATGCTCTTTCGTCGGATCTAAGCGGTCCCGTTTAAGTTGATCTTAGCCTCAAAGATGGCTAACGCGTCCTTAAACCTTCAAGCAGACTGGACTATGAATCCTCCTAATTAACTCTGGCTCGAGGGTACATCTCTGAACTCCTCTGACATCCGTCGTTGTAATCCTTCAACGTCGTCAGAGAGGTGACGGGTCCCGACGGCCAAATAGACGATGGACCGCCACGTCCCTAAACTGGAACATTAGAGTCCAAACACTCTTTTGTAGGATCTAAACGATCCCGTTAAGTTGATCTTAGTCACAAAGTTAGACTAACGTATCCTTAACAAATGTTTGAGTTGATCTTAGCCTTAAGCATGGCTAGCGTATCCTCAAACCAAACCCCCAAACCCAAATCTAAGAAGATACGGATTTGGACTAGTCCATGCCCTACGGGCAACGACATAACTCAGTCTCCGTAAACGATCCACGGGCAATGAAACATAAAACAAGAACACACGACACGAAGTGACCATCTGGAGAAGGAGAAAGTTGTTACCGCAAAGCGGTAGCGTAATTAACTGCAGGGGCTTGCGCCTGCAGGGAAGAGCGTCCCCACAATCAAAAACCCCTCGAACGAGGGGGAATCTGACGAAGTCTGCTACATCGGACGCATCCATCTAAACCTCCGATACATGGTGCCATGGATCAAATTGGCATCTTCGGAGAGGTGGACGGATAGCACCAATTAGCATCTGCCCCGAATCTCAGGCGAGACCCCACGTCCCGCGTGTCCGTTCGGAGGGGAACAGAGACATACCAAGATCAGTCTTATAAGCGGTACGAAATGCCCAAAGAGCATCCGTCAATTTGGTTGACCAATCTTTCCAGTTTTTAGAAAATGTCTTCTCTAAAATTTGTTTGATTTGCCTAATGGAAATCTCAGCTTGCCCGCTTGTTTGGGGATGATAGGGTGTAGAAAGTTTATGATTGATTGAATATTTCCACATCAAAGTCTCGAATGACCGATTACACTAATTATAGTGCGAGGGTGTCCAAATCGCGAAAAGCTATTTTCTTTAAGGAACTTAATAACAAGCTTGTTGTCATTAGTGCGACATAGTATTGCTTCCACCCATTTTGAGACGTAATCAACCGCTAACAAGATATACAAATTGGCAAAAGAGTTGGGAAAAGGACCCATAAAATCAATACCCCAAACGTCAAAAATTTCCACAACCAAGATAGGTTGGAGTGGCATCTCATTTTTTCGAGAAATCCGACCCGTGTGTTGACACCATGGACAAGTTTGCAATGATCAAATGCATCTTTAAATATTGTAGGCCAGTAAAAACCACATTACAAAACCTTCTCCGCCGTCTTACGTGGACCAAAGTGACCACCACAAGCCTGATCATGACAGAAAGACAAATCACTCTTGATTTCATCATTGGGGACACATCTGCGAATGATTTGGTCAGGACAATACTTAAACAAATAAGGTTCATCCCAGTAAAAATGCTTTACTCGGGATAGAAATCGATGATTGTCCTGTTTAGACCATTCGCTGGGAATAAGTCCCGTTGCTAGATAATTCACAATATCCACGAACAAAGGTTCGCAGGATACGGTCAAGTGTTGTTCGTCAAGAAAAGAGTCGTTCATTGGCAAGGTCACAGTAGGTGAAGAAGAGATGCGTGAAAGATGGTCAGCTACTACGTTTTCACATCCTTTCTTATCTCGTATGAAAAGATCAAATTCTTGTAATAACAGGATCCAACGTATTAACCTGGCCTTAGCATTCTTCTTAGATAAAAGATGTTTTAGGACAGAGTGATCGGTGTAAACCACAATCGATGAGCCAATCAAGTAAGGCCTGAATTTTTCTAATGCAAATACAACTACCAAGAGTTCTTTCTCGGTGGTTGTATAATTAATTGTGGCATCATTCAAGGTCTTACTTGCATAATAAATTGCATGTGGCATCTTATCAATGTGCTGTCCTAAGACTGCACCAACAGCAAAATCTGATGCATCACACATAAGCTCAAACAGGTGGTTCCAATCAAGAGATGATAGAACTGGGGCTGTCGTGAGAGATCTCTTAAGTGATTCAAAAGCTGCCTCACAATCCGAATCGAAGTGAAATGTAGTATTCTTGGCCAAGAGAAGAGTTAAAAGTCTAGAAATTTTGCTAAAATCCTTAATGAATCTCCTATAAAACCCTGCATGACCAAGGAAAGATCGTATATCCTTGACGCATTTGGGATGAAGAAGGTTATGGATGACATCTATTTTTTCTCTGTCTACCTCAATACCTTTTCGTGAAATGACATGTCCAAGCACGATACCTTCTTGGACCATGAAATGGCATTTTTCCCAATTCAAAGTTTAGTTCTTATCCTTACAGCGGGTAAGAACCGCGTCAAGATGACGTAGGCAATCCTCAAATGAGTCCCCAAATATAAAGAAATTGTCAAAGAAAATCTCCAGAAAATTCTTGACCATGTCTGAGAATATCCCCATCATACACCGCTGAAATGTAGCAAGAGCATTGCATAACCCAAATGGCATGCGTCTATAAGCAAATGTACCGAAATGACAAGTAAATGTTGTTTTATCTTGATCCTTTTCGGCGATAGGGACCTGGTTATAGCCAGAGTATTCGTCCATGAAATAATAATATTTATGTCCAGCTAATCGTTCCAATATACGGTCAATGAAAGATAGAGGGAAGTGATATTTCCTCATTGCGGCATTGAGTTTTCTATAATCAATACATACACGCCATCCAGTTTGGGTACGTATTTGGATCAACACATTAGCCTCATTAGCTATGACCATGATGCCATACTTTTTAGGGACCACATGAATAGGACTTACCCATTGGTTATCAGAGATTGGGTAAATTATACCCCTATCAAGGCACTTGACGATTTCTTTCATTACCGCCACCTTCATGACGGGATTCAACCGTCTTTGTGGGTCTCGGATTGGTTTGGTTTCATCCATCAAATGTATATGATGTTCAACAATCAAGAGACTAATCCCTTTGATGTCTGCCATTGTCCAACCAAATGCTTACCGATTTGATCTCAAGACCGTCAAAAGAGTGTCCTCTTACTCTAAAGCTAGAGAACCGGATATGATCACAGGCAAAGACTCATTCTCACATAAATATGCATATTTAAGATGAGAAGGTAATAGTTTGAGATCTAATGTCGGTGGAGAGACAATAGAAGGTGGGGTAAGGGAATGATATTCGGATTCCCTAAGAAGTTCATAACCTGTATATGATATTGACTCGGAAAACGCTACTTACTTTTATGATGAGTCAAAAGGTTCAAACACAGGGGTGGACTCGTCAAATGTGTCCTCACTTTGATACTATGCAAGATCAAACAATGATGTACTAATGTCGTCGAGATCATCAAAGCAAAGTTCCTCAACCTTGTAGCTTTCGGGAGTTATCTCGTGGACTGAACATACATCAAGTAAATGAGCAGAAGGTTCAGATGGTTGACTTCCTAGCTTGTAAATGTTAAGCTAAATTGTCATTTTCCTAAAGGATAGGTTCATAGATCCGTTTCGACAATTGATTACAGTATTGGAAGTGGCTAAGAAGAGTCGACCGAGAATCACCGAAATTTGGTTCCGTGGGTTCGCTACAGGTTATGTGTCTAAAACAATAAAGTCCACAGGGAATATAAATTCCCCGACTTTTATCAACACATCCTCAAGCTCATCCCTAGGTTTGGTGATAGATCGATCTGCCATCTGGAGAGTGCAGTGGGCAGGTTTCAACTCTCCAATACCTAATTGCTCATAGACAGAGTAAGGAAGCGGGTTAAAACTAGCGCCAAGATCGAGTAAAGCACGATTAATATTTTTATCCCCAATAGAAATAGAGATTGTAGGACAACCAGGGTCCTTACGTTTCATTGGTAATTGCTGAGTAAAAGTTATGCTAACATTACTCGTCATGAATACTTTTTTCGGCACTTGAGTTCTTCTCTTCCTAGTGCACAAGTCCTTAAGTATTTTCGCATAAGCCGGAACTTGTTGGATAGTATCTAGGAGAGGGATATTTATGTTAACCTGTTTAAATATTTCCATAATATTCTCCATTTGTACGTTAGGTTTGTTGGCCCTCAATCTATTTGGATAAGGAAATTTATCAATAATAGTTGGGTCCAACATTTGTGGAGAAGTTCGTGTGGGTAGAACGGATCCCAGAATTGGAGTGGGGATCGTTTCAGGTTATGTCAATGAGGTGGGCAGAGGGTTCGAGCCTAGGGGAAAACATAGAATAAGCTCGGAAGAAGATGAACTAGGGTCAGAAGTGGAAGTGGAAGCCGGGGTATCATTGATTGGTTCATCATTATCAACCTGTTTACCGACTTGGTTAATCAGTACTCTTCCGGATCTCAACGTGATGATGGCATTCACATTATGATATGGTGAGTGGCCAGGATTCGGTAAGGGTTGAGATGGAAGTTTCCCTTTTTCTCTAGCACTCATTGCGGTATTTAATTATGCAATTTGTGATTCTATCGATTTAATACTCTCACCGTGTGAGGCGGAGTCCTTCTTTATAGTATCAATAGAAGACCTTATATCAGCCGTCATTTGCATGGAATGTTTCATAAACAAATCCAAGGTTCGTTCGAGTGAAGAGGAGTTTTCGGTACCGGCAGTTTGGAAAGAATTATTATAAGGTGCAAAATTGTTGGCTGGATTTTGAAAAGTTTGTGGTTGCAAGGGGTATTGATTCTGTAGTGGTTTCTGTTGCTGTGGAGGAACCTTTTGAAAGTTATTTTGGTTTGTAACCGTGTTTTGAGTTTGGTGTTGGTTCCAAGCAAAATTATGGTGATTCCTCCAACCTTAATTATATGTGGAAGAATAAGGATCGTTTCTAGGTCGTCGCAAAAAAGCAGCATTAGTGTGTTCTTGACCTTGAAACGGAGAATTCAAAGGACATTCTTCCGTCAGATGTGATGGATCGGAACAGCATCCAAACACGGTTTTAGAGAGCATCGCCTGGTTTAGGGAGTCTAATAAAAATTTGTTTTCCATAGCTTCGAGTTTCTTTTGCAATGCTGACATTTTGGCTTTTACGGCAATGGAAACATCAAGTTGGTGGATACCACCCCTAGATGATGGACTAACGCTTTCCCATTGCAAAGTGTTTTCAGCAAAATCTTCCAAAAATTTCCAGGCTTCACCATCATCTTTAAACATGAAATTGCCTTGACACATGGTTTCAAGTATCTGCTTTGTCGTTGGATTAATACCCTCATATATAGTTCAGCACAGATCCCATCTATGGATTCCGTGATGGGGATATTGGACAAGCAGATCCTTGAACCGTTCAAAGCATTTCCAAAATGGTTCATTGGGAAGATGGGAAAACTGGTTGATTTCACTCCTAACACGGGTGGTCTTATGATAGGGATAAAATTTCTTAAGGAATGCTACGACGAATTCATCCCAATTGGAATTAGAATTTGCGGGTGTGTTATAAAGCCAATTTTCGGCTAAATCGCACAAAGTAAACGGGAGATGACGTAAACGCATAGCATCCACAGAAAGTTATGAAGTGCCCATCATAGTACATACGTTTTCGAATTTGGTGATAAAAACGTATGCGTCTTCAGACTCTAGACCGTGAAATTTAGGCAAAAGATTTATATAGTGTGGTTTGATTTCAAAATTATCCCTATTGGCTGGTGGTATAGAAAGACAAGTAGAAATAGGACCACGTATAGGGTAGCATCTCTCTTAGAGAGATATACGCGGTACATTCTGCACACCTGCGAATGGTGGCAGAGTGGTGTTATTGAAATTTGATGGAGAACCATCCATCTCGGTAGTTGTTGTAGGTGGTGAGGAAAAAGAAGATGAAGAAATACCGACTTCGGAGTCGATAAAAGAAACACGGACAAGACGTGCAGTAGAATCCCGTGTTCAGCCGAGCATGCACTAAGCGGGTTTAGCTCAAGTGGCAACGTATGTGTAAATTAAAAGAAAAGAAAGCTTTGTTTTATGGTTTGTTTTGAAAAAGACAGATTTAGAAAAATCACAAAAAAATGCACAATCAACCCTAGATCTAAGGCCACTTAAGTCAAGTCACTAGACCGCTCCTAGACTTCCAGAGGATAAATCGCAGGATAAATCCTCTACTATCTCTTTATCCCTCCTGTTGCAAGGTAAGTGCCAGGTAAGTGCCAGGTAAGTGGGAGGTATCCGCTATGTAAATAGCGGGCCTAATTAAGTAACCACTTGCCTTAGACACACTTGTCTAGACACCACAAAAGAAATACGGATAAGCAGTAGATTACCCACGACCTTCCTCTGTCCTAATTGAGCGCGACGGTCCTTAAAGTCTTGTATAGATATTTTTTAATTAATGAAGGGTGATGCAGATACTAGTTTTGTGATTTTTAGGGCTTAGGAAAGGTAATGAAATCCCTACATAATCTGAATTTGGTCTTTGCCCCTTAATTTCCGTATTAAAATATGCAAAAACAACCAATATCAAAAACACACAAAAAGAATTTTTTTAAGCGGCGAATTTTTGCAAAGAATCCTGCAGAAAAATTGTTATTGGACATTTTAGAGAAGAGAGAAGAAGATAGAAATATTAGCACAGAGAGCTAAACCCTAATTCTTCAAGAACACTGCGGTTCCACCGCCAATTCCTGCTTCTTGTCGCAGTTCCGCGGTCGATTGGAAAGTTCTTTGAACAATTTTTGGTACTGATGCTCCCCTTGCTCCTCCGGTCTCGATGAAATGACCTGAATCTTTATCTCCCTGCTACAATGATTCCAGATTTCCTTGCAAAATTCACACACTAATCGTTAAGCACACGATGCGTTTTTGATTTAGATTTTGATGGAATAATAATATTTCAACTCGAATAGTAAGAAAAAACAAATTACGCACGTATCCCCGGCAACGGCGCCATTTGATTGGTTTCAAAAAGAAGAATATAGGTTTGTAGTTTAGTAACCGTAATCAATAATGGTATCGCGTGTAGCGAGCGTTAGTGAGCATGGGTCGTCCTCTGGGATTCGAGGAATTTGTAAATTCTTGTTTTAGTTGACTCGAAAGAACTAGTAAAGAAATTCAAGAAATAGTTCAAGATTTAGTTGAATTTTTATAGTTTCAAGAAATTCAAGAAATCGTTTTCAAGAAAAAAAAATTCAAGAAAATGTTCAAGATTTAGTTATCAAGAAAATTATAGAAGCCTTGTAGGATTCAAATGGAATTAGTAGCCATGGATGACTATTCAAAATGATTCATCTTATCTATTGGTAGAATTAAAACTAGATTTATGGCTAAAAATGAGAATTATGGATCCCTTGAAAAAACTAGGATTTCTCCTTCATTTCCCCTTATCCTTTCATTCATTGCCATTCTTATCTAGCCTTTAGAAAGAAGGATCATCAATCTAATCCCCAAATTGTGACGAAATTCACAATAAATTGATCTCGCTCACAATTTGGACATCGATGATTCTCTTTGCTAAAATTTATAATCTCCATAAGACTTAAGATGAATATAGGATTCTCTTACCATTTGATCTACCAAATTCCTTTGAATCCTAGCAAGCGGAGATTTACTCACACATCGTGAAAATAGAAGAATCAACAATTAAAGATTTCATAATGTGGAGATTTAAAGAAAGAGAGATTAAAAGTAATGATCACCTTTATTATTCAACTTCAAATTACAACTTCGTCAATCCGAGATTATAAGAAGAATTGCTCTCGATCACTCCCTTAAAGATGTAATTTCTCCGTCGATCTTCGCTTCGCTGGATCACCGTGAGTCTTAGATCTATCGAGGATCGCGTGCTCGTTGATGACGATCGGCTTCGCGTAAAAGAATCTTGAATGATGTTGCTCGATGAATTTCTTAACGATTCTTGATCTTGGATCTTGATTTGGAATTGGATCTTTTTAGCTCTTTTCTTGATTTGGGTTTTGGATCAAAAGTTTCGAACCCCTCACCTCAAGGCTTAGGTCCTTTTTATAGCCCCTAATCAAGCTTCCCTCATAAGCTAGGTTGTTATAGAGAGTTTCTAGAATAATCTAGGTAGTTATCAAGCTTCCTCAACAAGCTAGGTTATTATAGAGAAGTTTCCAGAATAAGGTTGTTACAACGAAGCGTCCTCAACAAGCTAGGACGTTGCAATGAAGCTTCTGGAGAATTCTCGATAGCCGGCTCTCTGAATCGGCCGTGGATCCGCGGCGACTCGTCCTGACTCGGCCGTGGATCCGCGGCGACTCGTCCTGACTCGGCCGCGGTTCCGCGGCTGATTGGTGAGTTTGTTGCTTCAAAATTCTGTGGTCTTATAGTTTTGACCTCTGGGTCATTATGTGATATCTGGAATCTTCTTATCTCTTCTGAATTTCTGCCAGTATTTGATTCTTCGATTTCTTGTATTTTAATCGACGAAATTCCGATTCCGATATCTGACCTGAGCTAATTTTTGCACAAGATCTCAATGAACGATGTTAGAGATATACAAAATTATGCGTGAAATATTAAACACACAATTTCCTTCATAATGTTGATTATAATGTATAACACATGGCAAATGATATTTTGCAGACGAACTTATAATATGTGTTATATTTATATCAAATGCTTTTAGATGATTAAGAAAATTAAGGAAATTTTCATGTTAAAAATGCACTATTTTCGCCTGAACAACTACCCGAGGGTGATCCGTGTTGGCAGCCAAACTCAAGCTCTCGTATAAATATGCCAACCCCGCAATTCCAATAGCCAACTGCGTACCATGAATTATCTGATGAGCGAGATAGAAAACTGATGCGTGCATGAGCCGACCATGTGTAGGCATCACAAACCAGCTCAACCATAAGCCAAGGAAGCCGATTAGGAAGGATTCTCTATCCATTCCTGAAACAGCGATATCCTTACGACTGGTGAAGGACTTATTTGGAGTGAAAAAGCGCTCCGGCACCCAAATATCTTCTACCGGCTCCTTCATATTGATTTCGAAGGGGTTCTCGATCCATGAAATCCGGAGTCTCCTTTGATAGGGCAGTTGGGTTAAGGAACTCCTTGATAAACATGTCAATTTCGAATCCCTTCCCCCGGGACACCACGTGTAGCTTCTCATATATCTGCAATATGTTCCAGAAGATTGGAAATTTATGCTCAGTGATGTTTGTGGTCGACGGGTCCCTGGCAGGCGACTAGGTAGCAAAGATGTACTCATCTGGAGGTAACAACTCCTCATAGTGGTCTCCAGTGATCGGAACCCCAGAGAGTTCCTGAAACTCAAATAAAGAAATTGACACCTCCTGGTCTGATAACATGAAGGTGTTAGTCTCAGTATTCTACTGTTTTACAATCGTCTTAACCCACCAAGCATGGAGCTTAGGGTAACAGAACAGGGATGCATCCACTTCTGAATAAATGTCGGTCTTTATTAGCAATGACTTTTTGGTGGCCAAGATATAGCAGGCCTAGGTGCTATGTCCGCATAAGAATCGAGGCATCACGCCAATATGGAAAGCTTCCCCATGGAAGGGATTCCCCTTGACATACTCGGCGCCCTAAAATATCTACTATCATCGGCGACTGGATCGATTACACGAATGGTTGAAGCAATCCAAAAGTAGTCCAATCTTTAACCTCCTGAGTAAAGGCAGTTAGTGGAGTTGTTGTGTAACAAATCGAAGAAACCAGATTGGATGCCTTCTCGCATGTAAAGCTAGAGTGTCCTTCAATGATCTGGTTATACCTATCAGCTCATAGGCGTAAGTATTCAAGCTTCGAGTCATACTCCCGAATTAGCTTGAAAACTTCCAGGTCAGTGGGCTAATGAGCAGGAAGATCCGCTGGATGGGTGCACGAGAAGTGGGACAATAGAGCCATCATACTTGAAAGGAAAGAAAGAAGCAAAAGGAACAACAGTTAAAAAGACACTATAAGTTCAAAGTGTGGAGCCTCTAGATTCAGAGCTAGAAGACCCCACCTGGTCAAAGTCTGGACTTTGACCTATTAAATAATTGGAGCATGAGCATACTCTATGAGGAATAAAAAAATATTTTTCCTATAGAAGTTTAAGTTCCAGAGTCCTAAAACAGGGAATGCTCTAGAAGCACTTGAGCTTAAGCTTTGAAAATCCCAAAGTGGGTATTTAAAATAAATAAAATGACTGAGTTTTTGCTCAAAATTTGGGTCCTTACCAAAGATTTGAAAAGACAAGTCTTTGATGGGACATTTTTAAAACTAAAGCTTAAGCTTCAAAACCATAGCTTAGGCTCTATAAAACGAGAACTTAAGTTCTCAGAAAGAAAAGCAATGAAAGGGGTAAACCTCCTTCTAAAGATTAAGTTAAGATTCCCACGAATCTCAAGGCGGATCCAACGGCCCGGATCTTAACACCACAGACCCCACGTGCAATGCATGTGGGGGCAATGGTGGGAGGCATTTATTCCCGGCCAAATTTGGGCTCAGGAGCTTAAGTTCAACTCCCGCTCAAGCTAAATTGATGACATCCTGGCGCAAGTAGCGCCAATACCATCCTAGTGCAAGCAGTACCAATACTATCTCCGGCTCAAGCCGAACCGTTGCCATCATGGTGCAAGTAGCGCCAATGCCATCCTAGCGCAAGCAGTACCAATACTATCTCCAGTTCAAGCCGAGCCGATGCCATCCAAGCCACTCCATGTGCCAATCTTTGTAAAGCGCCTGCTTTATTTTGGGAAAATAATTTCCTATTATCTTTCTAAAACAGATATATATCTCTTGTTAATAAGAAATTTTTGCTAAAACAATAAAAATATTAACTCTGTTAACAGAAACCCTTTGGATCCATGATCCAACGGTGCTTAAGCATCACCGATTAATCTTAAAATCAATTGATATCTCTCAAATGAGAGATTATCTCAATAGGATTAACAATCTTTTCTCCTAAAAGTAGGAGATTAAAGAAATTGTTTTAATCTTAAGATCTAGGGTTTGAGAAAAGAATCAAACCCTCTTCATAAAAATATAATGAACGTCAAGGTGATGAGATGACCAAAAGGATGCATAACGATTGAGTGGTCTCAGATCATTAAAATAATGATCTTGGTGGTCGTTAATGGAAATATTTTCATTAACAAAAGCTTAAGCTTTGTGAAACTTAAGTTTCAATGATGTATATAACCAAAGACAGATGCGCCAACGGTTTATAGGATTTAAGTCCATGGACAGAGACTTAAAAACTTAAGATTTTAAGCGCCAGATCCATATAAGCACCCGTGGATATGCGCCATAAGCAGATGCGCCAATAGGCATGCGCCACATGGTAAATGCCAGTGGCAAAAGCGCCAGTGGCTAATATGATGAGTGGATATGAGTTCAGGAGCGCCCGTGGGCTTGAATCAAAACCAAATGCGCCAAAGGGCACATGCGCCACGCGGTAAAAACACCAGTGGCATATTCAACATAAGAATTTAATAAGTGCCAACGGCCCAAATATAAGGATCTCTGAGCCAGTGGTAAAACGCCATCCCCATAAGCGCCAGTTGTCATGGGGACCCCATATACATGCACCCAAGTCTTATATGCATGTTTCTTAACCCAATATTTTCTAAGATATTTCTCTGAAGCATAACTTACTGGGCCCAGTGCTTAATATTGTTGGGTTATGTAAAGCCAAAAATAAATCATAGCCTGGAGCTTAGCACTGTTGGGTAACAAGGCCCCACATTTAGTCTAAGATTAGACTGACTCCCTGAAGTTTCAAATTTCTTTGATTTTCAAAGGAAAATCAATTGACCATATATATTTCAAGTCGACTTTAATCTAAACCTAGATAAATAGTCCTTATACACATTTTAAGTCGATCTTAATCTAAAACTGGGTTAATGATCTTTAAACTCCTGGACTTATGGTCCTCATTTATATAAGATCTGCGACCTAAGTTCACGCAATATATGATTTATGGGTTTGGACTAATCCGCGTCCTACAGACAACAAATTAGTCTCCATATACAATCCAAGGACAGCCCCAATATAAACAATATATATAACACGACACGAAGTGATCTACCTAGATCAGATGAAAGTTGGTATCGCAATACAATAACGTAATTAACTTCAGGGGTTAGTGCTTGCAGGTAAGAGCATCCCCACAATAAAAAAACCTTCAAATGAGGGGGAATCTAATAAGTCTTCTAAAACAGTCGCATCTATTCAAGCAACTGATATACGGTTCTATAAATCAACTTTCTATCTTCGGAGAGATGGATGGATATGTTCTATATAGTATTTGCCCCCGAATTCATGCTAGAGGTCTCCGCGTCTCAGTCCAGATTACGACGGTAAACAGATTCTGGCATGCCTGGTGGGAACTTTTTCTCTTTCCATTCGACACTTCGTGTATTGTGTTCTTCGCGAAAAAATCGCGGTATCTTATGTTTATGGTTACCCTTGGGTTTCAGGCTACTAAATCTGGAGTTCTCCTCCCTATGCAGATCCAACGACATCATTCAGCAACAACAAATGCAACACTGTCTCCAACACCACTCAGGCCGGAATAACCTCATTAGGGCAAGCCATAGCCCTTATGCTCTACATACCGATTGTCACGCCCCGCTTTCCAGTGTACGGAATCGGTGACGTGACGGGCCGCAATGTATTTACTAAAAAATAAATACGTTAAGCGTAATTAAGCAATATATATATAAGAAACAAGAATGACAAGAGATATAAAATAATAAACAACAGCTTTATTTACATTCACTTTACATACAACTGTTTGAAAATGAAAAGATATAATAATATAAACAATGCCTAAACAATGGCATACAAACTGAAAGTAAATACAAGGAGAGGTAGAAGATCAGCTGGGCAGTGAGCTGGTCCAAGTTCTCCTGGCTAGGCTCAATCTCCTGAGAGTCCGGTCCTCCTGATGAACATTCCAAAGAAAGAAAAGATAGGAATTTCATCAGCGAACTAGCGCTCATTAAATCCTAAAAGAAAGAATGAAATAGAACAAGTAATGTTTAATGAAACTGTTAAGTTGTACATGTACATGATTGTTATTCTAGCGTGGTTGTTTGTAGCTTGGTACAAAAGGTATTTGTTTATACAAGAGGATTCCATCTTACCCCTTGGACTATGGTAAAATGTAGTATAAGGCTCCGTCATAACCCACGGGACAACGGCACGAGAGTTAATGTAGGCGTCTTTTAAGTGACCATCATGTAATGTATTGTATATGTTATATTTACAAGTCTTGCCGAAACCACGGATACAAATTGTTCATGTAGTTAGGTTAAGGATGTAATCATATATTCAAGAAGTCATGTCAAGTTATAACCATGGTTCGGTCAAGTCAAGTCAAGTATTCAGTTTTGATATTGATGTTTGAATTCAGGTATTCAGGTTTATGTTCAAGTATTCATGCTAGACTTTGGATTCATGGTTGAATTGGACTCTGACCATGTCGGGACCCGTTTCTTGTTCACGGAGCAAAGTGCCACACAGAACAAAGTGTCACGCCAATTGTCATACCAAGAGGGCGGGGGCCACCTCTTGAATCGGTGGGGGCTAACTCTAGAGTCCGTGGGACCCACTGTAAAACAATGGGGAATCTTCGGAACACATTCCGAAAGAGGACCGGACTGCATTATAAATATAATGATACCACCCTCAATTACAGAGGCGCCTTTTAAGTGAACCGGAACTACAGGAGCTTAAGAACTCCGTAGTTAAGCATGCTCGGGACAGGAAAGTCTTGGGATGGGTGACCTCCTGGGAAGTAGCGCCTGGTCGGGTCCGGTTCGCTCTAAAGGGAAAAACCGTGCGGTTTAGGCCAGAGCGGACAATACCATCTGTATTGGGGCATGGGACGTTACATTTTTGATGGCCCATGCAGGTCCCTCAGTAGTAGGTCTGTGGTTCGAGGATGAACCATTGTTCAAAAGTGGGGAGAATGTCGGGACCCGGTTCATGTTCACGGAGCAAAGTGACACACAGAACAAAGTGCCACGCCAATTGTCATACCAAGAGGGCGGGGCCACCTCTTGAATCTGTACGGGGCACCCTCTAGAGTCCGTGGGACCCACTGTAGAACAATGGGAAATCTTCGGAACACATTCCGAAAGAGGACCGGACTGCATTATAAATATAATGATACCACCCACAATTACAGAGGCGCCTTTTAAGTGAACCGGAACTACATGAGCTTGAGAACTCCGTAGTTAAGCGTGATCAGGCCAGGGAAGTCTTGGGATGGGTGACCTCCTGGGAAGTGGCCTCTGGTCGGGTCCGGTTCGCTCTAAAGGGAAAAACCGTGCGGTTTCGTCCAGAGCGGACAATACCATCTGTATTGGGGCATGGGACGTTATAGACCAAGTCAGACACTTGTAACTGATTTAGATCCTGAATTAGGTTCGGGAGTTATCGGTAACTGCTGCACATGGACTGCAGAATTTGTGTCTTTTTCCAAGAAAATTACCATTGATAACCCCGTTAAGTTTTCTATCTTAATAGGCAAGCACTCAGTTTCTCCGGCACTCTCACGCTCATGAGAATATATCCCGCTTAAACCTATATTTACTAAAGTTCTTAAATATTGTTTTATATAACTCGAGGGGGTTTTATGAAAAATATCTTTAATAAAATTCTAAAATAAACCTTGAGAATTTATTTATATTATTTACGGTTTTGATGAATATGAATTTTAAGGATCTAAGGTATTTTAGTGATAATTGCTTAGTTTGGAAAGTTCATGGTATTTTATTGTAAAACTTGTTTTTTATTGGTATCTTGATGGTATTTTAGTGAAACTTGTAATTCTTTCATTTTTAAAAAAATGTAAGTTTATTATATTTTGAAAATATATGGATTTTGTAATTTTATATAATTATTAAAAATTAATTTTATTTAATTAGAAAAAATTCGTTTTTCTTAAAAACCGTATTTAAACCTTTCAAGTCCGAATGCTCCGTGAGGAGGTCTGCATCTCTCTCTACTAGCCCAAGAATATGCGATAATCCGCACCATCCAATAGCGGGTCCCCTAATGAGGGTTGTAGAGGTATAATCGCAAAGGAAATAAGAATACTGTTTTAAAATAAAACCGTTTTTAAAGTGAGTGGTATTTTAATGTAATATTATCCTCGAAACAACAATTCATACAAAAGAGGTAGCGTGCTATAGAACCAAGTGTTTACATTAGGGGTAGGTCATTACCCCGTGAAGTTTTACTAAGGTATTGTTTTGACAAAACAAAAAGGGAATGATATTAAAGTTCATGGTATTTTAATGAAAATGTTAAATTAAAGTTATTTCATGAGATTTTTAATGAAAGTTTGATTCTAAATATTAGGGTTTAAGATTACAAGTATTGTATAAAAATTTATTTGACCAAAAGATAATAGGAATTGGAGTTATAGGAGTTGGAAAAAGTGATATCGGTATTAACACTACTTTTATCGATTTTTATAAAAAGATAAATTCAATGAAGAGAAAAGAACTTTAGGAGGGACTTACTACTTAGTTGGTTAAGAAAAAGTATAAGAAGAGAGGGTTGTCGTCGTGGCATCGCGGGAGCTCCGAAATAGTTTCGATCCTTTACCAGAAGTTGACCGCTTGCTAACTCCTCTTTACTCCACTTGCACTTAGAGAATTTTTGAGAGTTTTGATTAGAAATTTTAGAATGATGCTGAGCCAAAGTGTGGGGTGGTATTTACAGTGTAGAATTAAAGTTTTGGAATTAAAATGGTGAATTAAAATGCATTAAAAAGATGATAAATGGTGAAATTAAGGGTCTATGTTTGATTGCATGGAAATCAAACAGTACAGAGGAGTTAGGGGTAGGTGAAAGGGTTAGTGTGCAAAGCCCGAGGACAATTTGACTCCATCCAACCATCGGCGCCGGTCTTGATGAGCATTTGGCCGGTCAATTTAAGGAGTTGGGTTTCTGGATTTATGCCACATATACTTCTCAGTGTTTAAACCCTTTTGAACATGTTTGATTTTTCCGACTTTTCATTTTTATGTGTATTGCACGTGTAAAATTTTGGGCTTCCAAAAAAGTTAAAAAGAAAAAATCATAAAAAAATATTGTGTCTGATGGGGATCGAGCACAGGGACAACGTCACAGCAGTGCAAAGGCTTTACAAGTGAGCTACAAGTTGTTCTTGCTCTTATTTAACAAAATTTACTTATAACTCAAACTCAGGCTGTATAACTCATTTTATGTATATTAAACTGGAAAATTCCGTACAGTAAATTCAGAGTCGTTACACCGATGGCCCAAGTGGCACAGCAACTTGATGGGCTCTTCTTTGGGTCCATGCTTCAACCTCTTTCTCTTAGAATCTTAGCTCAAAAGGAGGAGACGTCTAAGAAGCCAGTTTTCAATAGACTGGCAACTACCACAACATGCCCAGATGATAAGCCTGCTCAATATGAAGGATCTTTCTTCCAAAGGTTAAAGCCCAACTCCATGGCCCCTTCCAAGAAGCCCATAATCCTGAAGAAATCAGCCTTCAAGAGGCCGAGCCTTGCTGCTCCGAATTCTCCAACCATCCCGACCGTTCCAAAGATGATGGTCACTAAGAGGTTGACATCTGCAGCCCCTGTTGTTTACGAGGCACCAAAGGATACTTTACTTCCACGCTAGTCTGTATTCAATAGGTTGGCACCTCATGCTCATACTACGGTCCAGCTAAGGACATCTGTCTTTCAACAACTGACGCATGCTCCAATTTCAAAGCCACGATAGCGCAAGATGTCCCGGCATCAAAGGAACACAGGGGGAAAGATGCTTTGGCCGAGAAGCTATGCAAGGGGCAAATCCATGAAGCCCCGAAAACTGAAGAAACTCCAACTTCAAGAAACGCTCGACGTCGATACTGGCGCTGAGTGAGCCAAGCTGGGGGCAGTCCGCCATCTGGGCTAACCCCACCAACTTTAATGGTGCAGGTTGTTGTTTCAATCGGGAACAGCTTTGAGGCGCTAAACTGTTGGATATAGTGCCCTCAAAGTCAATTATTGGATCCCAGGCACGTGATTGCAATGATTGAGGAGGACCTATACCGGTAGGACTGTCTTACTCGAGATGATAGTATGCTATCTGGTTTGCCTTTATCAGTCGTGTATAGGTTCAGGTGACTGATCACTATTACACGTTGATAGAGCCCTTAGGATCTTGCTTGACTACCAACAGTATGATGGCGATCATATACGTGAAAGTTGGGTAGTCCATAAGCACATCCTTAAAAGTGGTCCCTAGTCGTGGGAGTTTCGAGACAGGGCATCGATACTCCGGAGTAGACTAGTGTATACAGTCGAGACCCCGACGAGGGGCAGTGGACGGTCTCACAAGCCACTGGTGTCAGTTGGATCACCTAAGATGTATACAGGTGCTCATTGGGTTATGAGTACACCGTACAGGACTCGCCGGGAACCTGCTAGTTGGTATTTATACCCAGCGTCAGATAGCAGTTCCCTGGTGACATGTGTATAAGTTAGTTCATCGACCCGAGGTCGTCATTTGTCTCGTGTGAGTTCTCACTGTGCTTTGATTCCTACCCTACCACGGCTCAAAGGAGTCGTGCAAACAGGTTCTTTTTGGGTACAGTCCCGAGCCACATGGAGGCAAGTGAGCGGATCGGCAGGGGATTCATCTCTCCCGGTATTGGGGGTGAGATCGCGCTGTGTCTAGGAGAGCCATTACACAAAACCCTCGGTCGAGGTAGGAGATTTACTGGTAGGTACTCCAGTAGTATCTCAGGGTGTTCTGGTCTACACTCCGACACGACTTATACCGCTATTGGGGGTCTGACGTTACCAGCCCCCTAGGCCCGATATGCGATACTCATAGAAGAACGGACCGGACTGTATGTATATTGTCACTGTTAGGCTCAGTAGGGTTCCAGGATGAGTTCGCTCATCGGCTTCCCTTGAGATCACTACATGGGCAGCCGTTACGCACTGCTAGTGCCGCTGACGTGCTTTTGGTTCAACCCACTGCCAGGGTACTGATGAGTCATTAGAGTCCCCCACAGATAGTTTCCCAAGTTCGGGCGAAACGTTGTAGAGGCCATATGGTTTTATGGCAGGGTTCGGAAAATGCACGTGCGTTTACGCACGTGTCATATTTCGGGCAGATAATACTGGTGGGCTTTGGTTTAAGCCGGATCCATGTATTATACTGTATAGATATAATATCTTTGTCTCAGTTGCATTTGTATTCGGTCATAATACAAATGCGGGTATGTTTATACTGTTACGGGGTTATCCTGAAATTCGTTTCGGGATCGCTTTTCGAAGTTGCCAGTTTTCTATCGCCCGTCTTAAACATTCGGTTTATTGCGGATTTATCTTTTCTTGAGGGTGAGTCATGAGAGGACGCTTCTTGGATGATGACTAGGTTTTGTGAGTCATTCATTTGCATTAATGGTTGATGAGGTGTTATTAGTGAGTCACCTTTTTCATTAATGCTTTTTGTTCATGCATAGGATATTTGTGTGAGATCTTTTGTTATGATAAGCATTACTTATTGTCACCCCCTTTGCTCCTACACTCACCCCCCACCTCTTCATATAGTGGCCGGCCCCTTCTTGAAAAAAGATGATGGATTGATTAAAAAGATTATGGAATTTGGTTCATGGAAATTTGATATGCTCATTCCTCATTTCACTCCATTAAAAGGCAACTTCATTAACCGTTCATCCATGGTTTTGGATGAAGCGAGACAAAGTGTTCTACTCATTCTCTACATCATCTTGGTCATCTCTTTTAGCAGACTTGATGACCGAGTTTCCTCGGTATAGAGGCGGGAGCCCGTATAAAGATCCGTTGACGTGGTGCCACTTGGACGAGGAGACCGGAGATCGAGCGAGATCACAGATGCCGCAACGGAGCGTGGGATGATGGTTAAAGACCGAAGGACTCGGATCGTTCGGTATAGCCTTTCTACCCACTTTGTAGTTTGTTAGTTTAGCGTTAATGGCAGATCCGGGTTATAGTATGCGATAGCGCCAGTTATAAAAGTTTTTGTTCCGCGTTTGGCGTCAGATTGACGGCCGGGGCGCTACCGTATACTTATATAAACATGGTGAAGACCAACTTTCTAAGTCCTGTATTAAATAAGACTCCACCTCCCACCGAGAGGAATGATGAGCCAAAATTGGTTTGATCGGCGAAAAGGCTTTCCTTGACCATTTACAAGATCTGGAAGGAGGTGCAGGGCTCAGTAATCAAAAAGGATTACTCTCCCCGATCCAAGAAGCTGAAGAGTCATGATAAACGCTCTTCCTATCACTTGAAGGAGGCTCCTGCTATGATGGCTCCTTCGAAACTGACCTCTCACAAAAGAAGGAGGTCAAACAAGATGCAAAGACCCAAGGCAAATTCCAAGGGTCAACACAACAAATGCTCCAAATTTGGAGGCTTGCTAGTTCACAACATCTACATGGTGAACTCCAAGGACGAAACATCTACATGGTGAACTCCAAGGACGAAAGAAAGGCTTCCGTCTCCCACAAACCTATCACGCGGTCTATAACCAAAGATCCACAAAAGCTGCAGGAATTGATAGCTTAAGCGGTGGAGATTATGAGTCCTCCCCTGGCTGCAAATCTGGACGGCTCTTCTGAAGAAAAAGTGGAACAGGAGTCTGATCTACCTGAAACGCATGCTTCACAAGAAAGACAAAAAAGCTGCAGAAATGGAAGCCCAAATGGATAAAATGACCCATTTGTTCCAGAGTATGCTTAGGATGATGGCTCACCCTGAACCACCAGCAAATGAATCGCCGGTGGTCGTCATTGAAAACAATTGAGAGACCTCTAATCCCCTCCAAGACTCATCAACGACAAAGGAGGAAGTGATCTCCAAGTCCCAGCTAGACGAATACACTGCCCAGCAGTTTAAGGCTCACCTAACCAGTGAAGCCACCGGCAAGTTGACAAGGACCGGTCGACCTTACCGAGCGTGTTACGATCAAATTCAGTACCCACCAGGATATACAATTCCGACGTTTCCCATATATAAAGGAACCGGGAACCTGAAGCAGCACATCACCCAATTCCGGTCCAAGTGAGGCAATACTGGAAGTATGATATTCTTCTCCTGCGATAGTTCGTTAGCAATCTAGCGGATGTAGCATTCGAATGGTACTCGGAGATTCCTAACGACACGATCAAAAACTTTGACAAGATGGAACTCCTCTTCTGCCAGAGATTCGCTAGTCCAAGCGAGCGCACTACGGTGACCTTCTTGATCAACGACAGTCCCAGATCAAACAAAACATGGGTCTAATACGCAATGAGATAGAGGAACCTTTAGTCCAAATGTGAACAAAGGATCGCTGAAGCTCCAGCCATAAGTATGTTCGTGAGCACTCTCGACAAAAAGTACTAAGTAAATCCACAGTTGGCTTTTCTCAGCCTAGCAACTTTTCAAGAGCTCATCGACAAGTTAGCTCAGCTGGATGCAATGAACTGGGAACCTCCCTCTTCCAATGGAGAGTCACGAAACTTCAGAGGCAAGAGTAAGGCAGCATTTGTCGCTAACTTGCAACAAGAGCCGAATGGTCCTAAGGCGGCTGATCATCAAAATAATAACCGCATGGGACCTACACTTGAAGAAAGAATGGGACAGGAATATTCCTTCCCTCATGAAAAAACGTGGAAATTATTCGACCTCGCAATGAAGAGCGGCTTTCAAACTTTGCACGAGTTACAGTGACAGGTCCAACCCAATGACATCAACAGCTTGACTTATTACCCATATCATCAGGTGATCGGTCATCTGATCGAAGACTGGTATGTCTTCAAGAACTGGGTCGAGGACCAGTATAAACATGGTAAGTTCATGCTCTCCGATAAATGGAAGGTGAACCCTCCTCAGAAACATATCTCTAAAGGGACCAACACTTAGGGGCATCCTGCTCACTCGTTGAAGAAACACTATGGGAGGTGATGTTGTCTCCCAAAACAAAGAGAATGTTAAAGTATCTCCAAGCATGCCCTGTGATCAAGTGGAAAAGTCCGCTTGAGCTGGAGAACATACCGGGGATGTTTAAACCGTGTCCCACTCCAAAAGCTATTGATAAAAGGAAAGTCCCTGTTCGTACCAGAATATTGCATTTAATTCCATCCATTCTTCTGCTCGTTTGTTTATAGGCATGTGCTTTTGATCCATGTTGCTACATATTTACAGGTTACAGGTTCCCAGTCTAAAATAACGCAAATCATACAAAATCTCCATGGTTATGCCAAAATCCAGAACATCTATCACAGACAGATAAAAGCCGAGTTCCGGTCATTCGTATCCGTTCATTGCTGCTTACCAGTTCAAGAGACAAGAGAAATAACAGTGGTCATCCGTGCCTCAGACAAGAACAAAGCACGAGAAGGGTAGCACAAGATTCAATGGGTGCGTGGAGCTCGAGGGAGATAAAGGTCAAATGAATTAAAAGTGAAGTCATTCTGGACTATTGAAAATCTGAAGAAATATTGGAAGAATTTTGCAATTTAGGATCTGTCAAACACAAGCAAAAAGTAACACAAGAAACCTCAAAAAAAAAAGAAATTGACTCCTCTAAAGTGCCGCGGAACCACGGCCAATAGGCCATTTACGCGGCAGTTCCGCAGCCGAGTTGACTCGGAGTCAGATGAAAGTTTGGGGTTATTTTTGTAATTACATCGGGGCTTAGAATTTGGCCCTAGGGTTTCAGCTCTCTGCCTATAAATAGTCTAGTTTTGTGCTCAAGTGAGGATGCTTCTTTTTAGTTAGATTTTAGTGTAGTTTAGATTGTAGTTCTTCTTCATCATCATCTTTCCTCTATTAAAGTGTAGTGAGAGCTCTTGAGTGGAAGTTAAATGAAGATGATGGTGTTTTTATTATCTTGTATCTTTTATTTCTTGTATTGTAATTTAAATTCTTAGTGTAATTTTATTTATTGTTGTTAAGTAGTTGTTGCTTTTTTTTTCTTTTCTTGTTTTGTTTTCCCTTCTCTTTTTATCCGTATTTTCAAGCCATGATACTCGATGGAGTCCCTTGCTAAGGTGAGGACCCAAATAGTTAGCTTGCTACCATTTTGTAAAATCGTATTTTCCTTTCTTTCTTTGCTTCCTTCTTGTTTTGTTTTTATTTTCATATGTGAATAATTCCAAACTTATTAGAGGCTAAGGAAGGTTAGTATGAGGGACGGAAAAATCCCTTATGCTTCTCTTCACCAAACACCTTGAAACGAACCTAGACCAAACAAACACAACCCCCTAACTTAGGCGCGCTATACGTGACATATAGCCGTGACCTAAGTCGATAAGTCCTTTGGGTGCACTACAATGTGACATATAGTTGTGACTTAATTGGATACATGGTTACGGGTGTTTGGTCTAGGGTTGGAAATAAGTCGAGATGAAGGGAAAGTATTGAAAGCTTTATTGAAGAATAAATCTGAAAAATAGTTCCTATTCTTGAGTCCAAATTCAGAAAGTTTATACCCTACAAATCGCACTTCCACGCACCTTGAAACTTGGGATAGTAGAGGATACCTAGAAATACACTTGCCTGAAAACCTAGTATGAAAGAAAAAATGGTATTTAAAGCTAACCACCAAAAAAGCATTATTGAAAAATATTTCCGTTCTTGAAAGGAAAAAAGAAAATAAATAATAAATAACAAAAAAATAAAGTCAAGACCTGGAAACTGCTATTTACGCTTTAAGCTCACATATTCAGTAATCGTCTGTTAGTGCCTCAAGAAGTATTAATAGTCGAATGAAAGGTGTGTGAGCAAATCCGTCCATCATTAATGAAAAGAAGTAGTATTGGGTATTAAGGCAAGGGTACTATAGCTTGAATTGAATTCTTGAGTGTAGGGGTGAAAATTTACACACACATGGGGGCATACGATCGATGTTTGGAAGAAAGATAGGAATAAAGAATAAGACTTATGTTTTCCGTAAAGATGATAAAAATCCCGAATTGGAGAATGCACCTTAGAAGGAAAACTCAAAAGAAACCGAAATCTTTCTAAACTATCAAAATGTACGGGATCTTGGGTTGAATAAGTAGGAGGCGTGAAACATAAAGGTTGAATATTTCTAACTTTGGGTTATAGAATTTCTAACTTAGATGCTAAACCGTAGGAGCAGAATTGACGTTAACTTTTGAAACTAGCTTGACGGGATTTTGTGGGTAGTATCCGCTGAAAACCCTCAGGAGACAACACTCCTCCTACTAGGGATACCTGGTGGTTTAACGGATTATTGCACGAGCTAAGTGCAATCGCGTTCCCTGCAAAAGTGAGGTTAGGACTCTGTGTGAATAATTGGTTTTGCTCGGGACGAACAAAAGTTAAGTTTGGGGGTATTTGTTCATACCAGAATATTGTATTTAATACCGCCCATTCTTCTGCTCGTTTGTTTATAGGCAGGTGCTTTTGATCCATGTTGCTACATATTTACAGGTTACAGGTTCCCAGTCCAAAATAACGCAAATCATACAAAATCTCCACGGTTATGCCAAAATCCAGAACATCTGTCACAGACAGATAAAAGCCGAGTTCCGGTCATCCGTATCCGTCTAGTGCCGCTTACCAGTTCAAGAGACAAGACAAATAACAGTGGTCATTCTTGTCTCGGACAAGCACAAAGAACGAGAGGGGCAACACAAAATTCAATGGGTGCGCGGAGCTCGAGGGAGATAAAGGTCAAATGAATTAAAATGTAAGTCATTTTGGACTGTTGAAAATCTGAAGAAATATTGGAAGAATTTTGCAATTTAGGATCTGTCAAACACAAGCAAAAAGCAACACAAGAAACCTAAAAAAAGACAAATCAACTTCTCCAAAGTGCCGCGGAACCGCGACCAATAGGCCATTTACGCGGAGGTTCCGCGGCCGATTTGACTCGGAGTCAGATGAAAGTTTGGAGTTATTTTTGTAATTACATTGGGGCTCAGAATTTAGCCCTAGGGTTTCAGCTCTATGTCTATAAATAGCCCAGTTTTATGCCCAAGTGATGATACTTCTTTTTAGTTAGATTTTAGTATAGTTTAGCTTATTGATTCTTCTTCTTCATCTTTCCCCCATTAAAGTATAGTGAGAGCTCTTGAGTGGATGTTAATGAAGATGAGCGTTATTTTTCTTATCTTGTATTTTTATTTTCATGCATTGTATTTTTAATTCTTAATGTAATTTTATTAATTGTTGTTAAGTAGTTGTTGGTTTTCTTTTCTTTTCTTGTTTTGTTTTTCTTCTCTTCTTATCCGTATTTTCAAGTCATGATACTCGATTGAGTTCCTTACTTAGGTGAGGACCCAAGTAGTTAGCTTGCATCTTTGTAAATCCATATTTTTTCCTTTCTTTCTTTGCTTCCTTCTTGCTTTGTTTTTATTTTCATTTAAATGTGTGAATAATTTCCACACTTGTTAGAGGCTAAGGAAGGTTAGTATGAGGGACGAAAAAATCCCTTATGCTTCTCTTCGCCAAACATATTGAAACGAGCCTAGACCAAACAAACACAACTCCCTCACTTAGACGTCCTATACGTGACATATAGCTACGACCTAAGTCGAGAAGTCCATTGGGTGCACTACAACGTGACATGTTGTTGTGACTTAATTGGAGACATGGTTGCGAGTGTTTGGCCTAGGGTTGGAAATAAGCGCACGTAGCGGACGGACAAGGGGCACTAGGAATGGATTTAGTATTGGAAAGCTTTCTTAAACTCGCAAATCTCATTCCTATGTCCTCCTAATCTCCGCTACGTTCAATTATCCCAATATCGTTTTAAGAATGGCAAAAGAAAAGCACAAGACTAATCCTAACTCTACTAAACAACTTTAACCCTAACAAGCTTACTTGAACATAAATACAATCACTTAGGATAGAATTGAATATAAACTTACACATTCTTGAATTGAATCGTCTAAGACAAGAACGGACATACAACCATCTTCCTGTGGATCGAACCGTGCTCAACCGGCTAGCTGCAAAGCGACACTGTCTTGATTGTGGTAAGTAGAGAACAGAGTAGAACGCATATCATAAAACGTATGGCGTTTCCGCTCACAATCAAGCCCCGAAGTCAAAAGGTCTTCCAAAAAGAAAAACAAGAAGAAGGCGAAGAAGTTTGTACAGCCAGCTGAGCATGTCGACGGCTGTACGGACATCCAAAAATACATTGATGCGCTAAAAGAATACAATCAGAAAGAGTGCTCTCCTGTCACTCTTAAGGAGTTTATCAAACACATCCTTGAAAACGGTAAAGAGGATGGGGATGATGACTTAAAGGGAGAAACAGAAGGCCTTGTGGAAAGTTACTATATGGTCTCTCACTCCTCTGTCTATGATGTTGAGGCTCCGTCTGTGTCCGAAAGTGATTCAGATGAGCAAGGGGCAGATTAGATGCCTAAAACTCCGGTTCTCCACAAGAAGACCTAGTTGAGAAGCTCTTAAGGGAAGCCTTTCAAAGAAGCCAGAAAAATCAAAGGCGTAAGATGGATATCTACGAGAAAGCCTGACAACAAAGTTTAGAAAGGGAAGCGTCGAAAGAGGCTAGTTATGTAGTTCCCCAACCAAACCGAATATGCAATCAAAGCAAAAGATACTGCTGAAGAACGCCAAGATCGAGAAACATTTCACCAAGGCCTTATCTAAAAAGATGAAGATGCCACCCTTAAAGATGTGTACCTCTGGGATTGTGGACTTCAAAGGTGGAGAAGAGTATCCAAAATATTGCATCTATCACTGAAGGGTATGCCATCCCATTGACGAATGTAAGTTGTTTGGGAAATGGTGGAGAAAATATGTTCTTCATAACAAGCATCTTAAAAGAGAGAAGCGGATGACCAAGGCTCACGTGCCCCAACATGGTTGTCCCAAGAAGAATGGCCAAGCAAGGACGATCACTGAGAGCTATTATATGACAAAGGCTCAAATGGCAGAAAGAGGTTCGGTAGTGACGACTTTCGGGAGATATTCAAAAGATGAACCACATGTTGATCTCCCCTATATTCTCATCAGGAGATGAAGAGAAGGCTGAGGGCTGTGGCAACATTCGTTTGTGGAACTACACCGTCACGACCCAAAAAGTGCCGAGCGTGACCGGCACTTAAATTACGAAACGTCTCGAGGCGTACGTAATCCAAGTAAGCCAAAACCCAGAAATCAAAACCAAAGAAGTAGTAGAGTGAAGGAAAAACCAATTTAAAGCAAGTAGTTTTAACAACATGGGCCAAAGTATGTATTTTTAAAATCTCAAGTATTTTCTGAAAATTTCGGCAGAGTCTCCTTTGTAAATACTGGCCCCCAAACGGGATACAACATGAATAGTATACAAAATGATAAACGGCATCCCCAAGCGGGAGCTAGCTCTTCGTCAATCGACGGTCACAACCACACAAGCAATATAATATACAACGCCGAAGGGCGAGGATCAAAACTCAAAAGAAAACCCAAAATCGGCATGAAAACCATAATAATACAACGCGCGACTCTAAGGTCGAAATAATAACAACTCTAGTCTCTATGTCTGAAATAAATACATGTCTGGTTGATGGAGTTTGCTAGATACAATGAATAAAATAAAATACAATGGTGGTCACGATACAAGTGAACTCACCTACCAAGAAAATCACCCGGAATGGAAGCAGTGTGCCAGCAAAGCCGTAACGAAACCTGTACGGCAAAACCTGCAAGAAACTGTGGTACAACGGGGGTGAGTTGCCAACTCATGAGTGGAAAACATCACTGAGCAGAAATCGTATGTATAACGCAATCCTAGGTCAATATGATCAGTAATATAAATATCCTCAAATGATAAGGTCTGAAGCATGAAAAGGTGGCAAGGGTAAACATCTAAACATAGTGTAATCCCATATGCTCGTGTCAGTGCCTCAGGTAACAATATATCATATGTATGAGGTATGAATGTAATGTAATGAAATGAGTGAGACAACTGTTTTCTATTTTTAATGAGATATCTTTATGTATATAAATCGAGTAACATCAATGAAATCAACTGAGAAATCCGTGTCAAGCATCGACACAAAACATAAATCCAAATATCTCAATATCTTAGGCTCCGGCTGTCCGGACTGACATGTATCATCAAATCTCAATATCTCAATGTCTCAAATCTCAAATCTCAAATATGAATATCTCAGGCATCCGTATCATCTGCGGGATCGGCCCGCGGGCTCCGGCAGAACGGATCAGCCTGTATCCATCTCATGACTCCGGCCGGTATCCTCCGGATAACCGACGAGTCCAAATAATATCACCGGTAGGTAGTGCTCCCATGCCAGGCTCATCGAATACAACTCGAGCTTCTTGCCCCGGGGTACCATACCGGGTCCACCATGTATCCGAGACGGTTCATCCAACTCTTCGAATCGGGTCTCGAAATCCAACAACAATCCTGAAAACTCATGGTGAACGACTCATACATCACGGGAAAACCGCAATTTGCATTTTAAAATAATGATACTAAGCCTTTATTAAATTCTTGCGGTTTTCCCCCAAATCCAGAAAATCTCATGTAAATCTGAAATCATCAAAATCATGATACCAATAAACAGTGAATACCGGCATAAATCTCCATAATACTGCATAACCAATGAATATATGAATGCACCTAATATCATGCAATGAATGCAATATTTAAACTAGCATATGGAAGCTATAACATATTGCGACTACCAGCTATCAAGCTATGCCAATGAAAAGGTATTTTCTAAAGTGTACGTGACATGGCAATTACCGATGATGATGTGTGTGAGCCGGTAAGAAAGTGTATGTGGAGCATACACATCATCGGTAATGGTGCTGGTGTCCTGACAGCATGGTTTCATAATTACTAAATACACAATAAAGATATAATGGGGAGATAACCGCATAATAGAAAGCAAATGAATAGTAATACAGCAATGATATGCGGAGCATGAATAATAACGTAACAATAAGGAATCTACCTTACTATACATGCGATATATTGTTTTACCGTTTGAAAAAGTACGAATCGTGGTGTTTTGAAAATAAGGGCTACAGTGTTTTTAAGAAAAGGTATGTCTTTAGAAATATCCGTAGAATCCCTTGACATGCCTTTAAAATCCTCACGATTCGTTAGTTTTGGAAATAGGTATGACTCGGGTCCATTCTAACATCTACTAAGTAAACTACAGGTCTAACTAACAACCAATCGAAATGGGTATGGAAACCACCTGAATCTGAGTCAATATATATATACATATATTTGATAGTCGGTGATCCCTCCTCAATAGTACCACGTACGATACAATATATCATATGACATTCTCGAGTCAAGAGTGCGGATCTATCATCAATAAATAGCTCGTACGGTAAATCCGTCGTACGGCCTCCCAAGTCTGGGTACGGGTCAAAAATCACATCTATCACATTATTCATCTGGTATCCTCTTTATCAAACATCATGATCCGGGATACTGATCTATGCCTAGTATAATACTGATACCATCTATGTATATGCATGCGCGTATATGAAAACACCACGTCAAAGGGACCCGCTAAAACATCATGTCGTATCTCAAATACGAACCATGACACATCACCGATCTCACGGCCTCAAGCTAAATCTCATCGACTCATCACCAATCCCAAGTACTATCCTCGTCATCCGTGTATATGTATACGTGTGTGTGTGTGTATACATAGTCCCATACCCATGTGTGTGTGTGTGTGTGTGTATATACATATACCTATATACGTACAAGTAAAATAAATGTATGCATGTGTGTGCGCGCGTGTGTGGGTGTAACAACTACTCTAGGGTTTCGCAACTAACACCAAACTAGCTCATGAACATAAAATCCTATCACCAAACATTAGTATCCATGTTTCACATAACAATATCATATATGTAACATATATATCTAATACTATACTTCGAACTGCGGGGGTGCTATACGCCATCCACCCGACTTCCCCCGTAGATATATATCTACTGACCTGGATACCTTGGCTACTCAGATCCGATTCCAGCTCCGCCATCTCCGAGCCACATGCGACGCCTCTGCACCCGATCCTAGGAATGTACACAAGGAAAATAAGAGAATAAATATAAATAGTCGCGGACACAATTGATACAAGTCAACAACACGCGCTAATTACACGCGCACGCACCCGGCGCACAAACGCGCTCGCGACAACGCCAAAACTACAATTAGGGCCACTCTACGTGAAAAACACCAAGCCTAAAACCCAATTTGCATCAATTGCGCATTCACAACACATTTAATATTATAGGAATTAGGTTGCAGGTCATTAAAATTTCAATTAAATTCAAATCGGTTAATTTCCAAAAATCTAGTAAGCACTCATACACCATTTTAGTTCAAGTCTTGACGTTTTTATCAATTCTAATGGCCACAACAATCACACACTAACTTAGTTAATCCACACCAACCTTTACTAAAATTTTATCTCATCTAATTACGCATTAATTAAAAACCTAGTTAGCAAAGTTATATAACTAGGACAAATTAAAAGTAACAATTAACAAATGAGCAACTAGACTAGGTTTTTACATGTCTTGAAATATTAATCTACACTTACTAACTTGATTTATTTATAAAAAACCAAAACCTTAGTTCAAACCCTTTCTTGAAATCTAAATCTTAAAATTAAACCCATATTTAAACACTTAATAAAATTAATTAAGCAACTAATCAATAATCAAACCATAGGACAAAGATTTATACCTCACAATTTGAGATCTAGCATGAAAATCTTAGCCTCCAAAAATAGTTTCCATGCCCCTAGATCCATGCTAATTTGAACAAGGAATTTGTGATGATAATTTGGCTAGAATTTAGATATAATTTTGTGGATTTTTTTTTTGATAATGAAGTGAGGTTTTTGGCAATGGAAAATAGAAGAACCATGGGAGGAGGGCTGCTGCAGGTTGCTGGCCAAGAGAGGGGAGAGGGGTGTGTGAGGGTTGGTGAGGGAATGAGCTCAAGTATCAATCACCCATACATTAAGTCAACATACCACCATACTCAAATATTTATTCCTTTCTTTTTTTTTCCTTTCCAACTAACTTTTGAAGTGGGAAAGTAAATGGGGAACGGGTGTTTGCTGCAGGAAGGCCCGGCTAGGGTGAGGGGGACAAAGAGAGAGTGAGGTTTGAAGAAATTTCCAAGTCAAAAAGACCCCCCATCAATTCATATATTAACTGCTTTACTTAAATATTTAATTTCCTAATTAATTTTATGCTAGAAAGCTTCAGAAACATGGAGATAATTAGAGAAAAAGAGCATGTTACAAACTAAACTTTGCGTTGTCATGATGCACTAATGTGTGTTTAACCCATTCCAATTTGTAATTTCCCTAATTAAATGTTTTAGTGACGGCTTAAAATAATATTAAAATATTTAATTTCGGAAATTTTTTCGGTAAAGCAGAATTTTTACAAGTGGCTCAATAAACACCAAATACTAGCAATTACATAGCTAGAATATGTATATTTAATTTTATATTAAAAGATATTTATATCCTGATTTTTACGGAAAACACCCGTTATTTTACCGATTAACAAAAATTTCACCTAAACGATTTTCAAAACGTTACATGCACACTCCCCGAGAAGAACCTTGGGCCCACAAATAATGCTCCCAAGAATCAAGATAAGAGTAAAGGGAAAATGCCCTAAGAGATCACCCTTGAAGAAGAGGTGGCCAAAGAATTAGCTGCCAAGGATCTTGTTTACATCATAAAATTGCATTTTAATACCATCCATTATTTATAATATTGCCTATTAAATTGGTGTTTTAATCCAAATTTGCTACTTAAGTGCAGAAAGCATGTTTGGAGCCAACGACGGACTTTAAAAATAAAACCGGACCGATCTAGTTAAAATCAAAGTCAACTTAGTCAACCCTGCAAATTTCAGTGATAGCAAAATCAAGATATTATGTACTCAGAAACCATCTAAAATAGCGAGAACGCAACATAAAAAGTTTGGAACCCCAAACCTAAAAATCGACCGCTGAACTGCCGCTAAAACCAACCAATGACCGCAAATCCGCCGCCGCTTCAGCATCGCACGAGTTAGGATTTCGGGGGCAGTTTGGTCTTTTCGTGTACAGAGACTTCGACTCTAAGGTTTCAGATTTCAAGGCCTATAAATAGCAGCGAGAGCACCCAACAGAGAGGCATCTAGGGTTGTATTTCCTTTGCTTAGAAGTTTGTAGCCATTTTTTTAGCCATTGGAATTTGTAATGGTGCATGAAAGTAATAAATAAAGGTATATTCATTTTATTCTTATCTCCTTTAATTTCTGCATTTTATTTCCTTGCACTTTTTTATATCGCTCATTGCTTTTATTAATTAGGTTGATAATATTTTGAATGTTTTTTCTCTCACGATTTCTTTCTCAATGATTTTTGAAACGATGATGTTCAAAGAATCTCCTTGCTATCGTGAGGGATTTAGTAGATGGTTTTTTTGATTAAAAGAAAATTCTTTTTTCCTTTCTTTCTTAATTTAATTATTTGTATGTGATGATACTCAAAGGTTGTCCCTCGCTATAGTGAGGGCCCTAATAACTAGCATATATTGATTATTCTTCAATCTTTCTTCTTTAACCTCTTATTTTAATAATGAGCAGTAAAATGTCGCTTGTTAGGGTTGTAGGAAAGGGTAAAATAAGGGATAGTAAATCTCTTATACTCTTCTTAAATTTTAATTTTTATAAACCCCAACCAAGTGAGTATTAACTCACTATTTGGGCGCACAGTCAATTCATGATAGTTCCCACCCCGATTTAAGAATGAGTTAATACTTATTTTATTAGAGGCTTGAGTTTAATATGGACCAATGGAAGGACAAGAGTCAATAAAAAGAATCTTTAGTACCCCTCTAAATACCCTATCCACATTCATTCATATTCCTCTAGCTATAAATAATTAAAAAATAAAAAGATTCATTTATTTAATAAGCCATTTTTCTCATTGTTATCTCACTCTTAAAATAAAAAAACAAATCCACCTTTTCTGAATCAACTCTTCTAAAACACTAAAAATAAGGTTACAGTTTCCCTGTGGACGACTCATACTCACACGGTAGGCTACTGCAAACCGTATTGATTGCGGTGTTTAAAACAATAAAAGACTCATTTTTTTCACACTAATCAAATAGCGTCATTGCCAGGGAGACGGTAGTATTGTTTTTCTTATTATTCAGGTTGATTTCATTAAAAATATATATATTAGAAAAATTAATAATTTTTTTTTATTAAAAGCGCATCTTGGTATGACTTATGATATTTGTTCGAGTTGAGCAAGAAATCTGGAGCATCTGGGTGAGCCTACGATGAATATAATTGCATGAACCTAGAGAGCAGAGGATAAGGAGTGCAGTGCCAAAGAATTGGGCAGTTCGGCCCAAAGGAGGCGTCGGAACCGCGACCGAAGAGGGTTTTTAGCGGCTGATCCGCGGTCGATTGTTGGTATCTCCTCTCCAAATTTTTATGGTAACTTTCCTTTTTTTCTTTCACCCCCTCTGAAGCTCTAAGAAACTGTTTCTATCTGCATGATTCTTTCCAAATAGCGCCGCGAATAAAAATATATCTTTTTGCGTGTTTTTGGTGCATTTTTGCTTTGCAATATTTAAATGAATATTAAGGGGCAAGAAACCCAAATTCAGATTATATGGGGAGTTCATTAACCTTCCTAAGCCCCAAAAATCACAAACGAGCATACACATCATCCTACATTAATAAAAAAATATCTAGACCAAGCCTCTAAGGACAATCGTGCTCAATTAAGACAAAAGAGGGTCGTGGGTAATCTGTTACTTATCCGCATCTTTCTTATAGTGTCTAAGGCAAGTGATTTATTTAATTAGGCCCGCTATTTCGGTGATTTGTATAGAGGAAACCTCCCATTTACCTGACACTTATTTGGCTGCAAGAAAAATAAGAAGGTGATAGAGGACTCATCTTACATCTTGTCCTTTGGGAATCTAGGAGCGGTCTAATGATTTGACCAAGGTAACCCTAGGTCTATTCCGCGTTTTCCCTATCGACTCCGAGATCGATACTTCTTCATCTCCTTCTTCTTCTTCACCTACCACGTCTCACAAAATGGACGAACCTCCATCGGGTTTTAACGAAAAAAACCCCACGATGCCACCACCTCTTGGTACGCAAATTCTACCTCCCACAGAAACACCACCACACATCGCTCTCCAAGACTGATGCTACCCAACACGCAGACCCCATCCTATGTGTTTGTCTCTTCCACCAGCCAATGGGAATAACTTTAAAATTAAACCCCATTTCATCAACTTGTTTCCCTAAATTTCATGGGCTTGAATCTGATGATGCCTTCGTTTTTATTACCAAATTTCACAACGTATGTGCAATGATGAGCACCACCCAACTGTCAGAGGATACTACGAGATTAAGTATTCTTCCTTTTACCCTGTGTGATCTTGCGGAGAAGTGGCTTTATAGTACCTCCTCACATACCATCACCAGTTGGGATGAATTTGTTAAGGCATTCCTTAAAAAATTCTATCTTAATCATAAAACTGCCCGCATTATGAGCGAGATCAACTAGTTTGCCTAGCTTCGCACCGAACCCTTTTGGAAATACTTTGAAAGGTTCAAAGATCTCCTTGTCCAATTCCATAATCATGGATTCAAAAAATGGCAACTTTGCCAAATTATGTATGAGGGCGTTAATCCAGCGACAAAACAAATGCTAGAAACCAGTTGTCAATGTCATTTCATGTCAAAATCTGACAAGGAGGCGTGGCAATTTCTTGAAGATATCGCCGAGCAAATACTAAAATTGGAGAGAAAAATACCGACGACGTCATCTTCATCTTCATTTATGGCTGGTGTCCATCATCTCGACGCTCCTATTGCAATGAAAGCTGAAATGGCTGCGATGCAAAAGAAACTCGAAGCTATTGAAAGGAAATTCTCTTCAGCCTCCCTAAACCAAGTTTCTATCTCCAAAACCATGTGTGGTTGTTGTTTTAATCCTTCACATTTGACTAAAGAATATCCTTTGAATCCCCCATCTCAAGGTCAAGAACAAACTAATACTGCTTTTCAGCAATGACCTAGAAACGATCCCTATTCTTCCACATATAAGCTGGGATGGTGGAATCATCCTAATTTTGCTTGGAACCAAAACCAAACCAAAATCATTTCCAAAATCAAAACAACTATCGAAGGCTTTCTTAACAACAATAACAACCACCACAACAATAAATTCAGCAGCTCTTTCAACCGCAACAATTTCAAAATCCGGCCAACAACTTTTCTTATTATAACAATTCTTTCCAACCACAAAACAACGTTCTTCCTGCCGGCACCGACAAAGTCTTTGCACTCTAGAGAAGCTTAGAAGCCTTCATTTAACAATCTGCTCAAACATCGACTAGTCTAACTTCTTCTATCCAATCATTAGTACAACACACTGCGTCCTATGGAGAAAGCATCAAATCAATCGAAGCACAAATAGCACAGTTGAACACAGCAATGAGTAAAAGAGATAAAGGAAAACTTCCATCTCAACCCATACCAAATCTCGGCCACCCACAAAACGCTAACTCTATTCTTAACCAACAGAATCATAATGTGATTGCCGTAACTACGTTGAGATCGGGAAGAATGTTGAACAACCACGTTGAAGAAAAAGTTGATGACGTTGATGATGTTGGAGATAGTGCCCTCAGAGTCAATTATTGGATCACAGGCACGTGATTGCAATGATTGAGGGAGGACCTATCCCAGTAGGACAGTCTTACTTAAGATGATAGTATGCTATCTGATTTATCTTTATCATCGTGTACTGCTTTAGGTGACCTTACGAGTCGCTATTGCACGTTGATAGAGCCCCTAGGATTCTTGCTTGACTACCAGCAGTATGAGGGCGATCATATACGTGAGAGCTGGAGTCTATAAGCACATCCTTAAAAGGTCCCTAGTCGTGGGAGTTTCGAGACAGGGCATCGATTCTCCAGAGTAGACTAGTGTATACAGTCGAGACCCCGACGAGGGGCGATGGCCGATCTCACAAGCCACTGGTATTAGTTGGTTCACCTAAGATGTATACAGGTGCTCATTGGGTTATAAGTACACCGGACAGGACTCGCTGGGAACTTGCTAGTTGGTATTATACCTGACGTCAGATAGTAGTTCCCTGATGACATGTGTACATGTTAGTTCATCGACCTGAGATCGTCATTTGTCTCGTGTGAGTTCCCACTGTGCTTTGATTACTACCCTACCACGGCTCAAAGGAGTCGTGCAAACAGGTTTTAGTTGGGTACAGTCCCGAGCCACATGGAGGCAGTGAGCGGATCTGCAGGGGTTCGTCTCTCCCGGTATTGGGGGTGAGGTCGCGCTGTGTCTAGGAGAGCCAGTACATGAAAAGTCCTTGGCCAAGGCAGGAGATTTACTGGTAGGTATTCCAGTAGTATCTCTGGGTGTTCTGGGCTTCACTCCGACACGACTTGTACCGCTTTTGGGGGTCTGACTTTTACCAACCCCCTAGGCCCGCCATGTGATGCTTATAGACGAACGGACCGGACTGTACGGATATTGTCACTGACGGGCTCAGTAGGGTTTCAGGATAAGTTCGCTCATCGACGTCCCTTTTGGTTAATAGCTGGTGGCCCGTCACGTATGGCTTATACCTCTGACGTGCTAGTGGTTAAATCCACAGCCATAGTATTGACGAGTCTTTAGAGTCCACCACACACAGTTACTCAGGTTTCGGGCGAAACGCTGTAGGGGCCGTATGGAGATATGGTAGGGTTCGATCAGATACGTGCGGTATTGCACGGATCGTGATCGGACGGATTTTACTAGCCGGCTTTGGCTTAAGCCGGATCCTAGTATTAGATAGTGTAGTTTTGTCTCCTTGCATTTGTATTCAGTGGGAATACAAATGCGGGCATGTATATACAGTAGCAGGGTTTTCCTGTAATTTATTACGGGATCAGTTTTCTGAAGTTGCCAATTTGCATTCCGTTCCGGTCGGTTTTCCTTTGTTCCTTCACGGCCGGACTTTCGATGGAGGGGGTTATTTGCAAGTGTGCAAATAACATTTGTGGGAGGAGGTTTATTGTGATTGTGGCTTCTTATCATCATGAGATTCTTTTCTAGTCCATTCCATTGCATTTATTATGATGGTTGGTGAATGGATGTGAGTTTGAAATGGTGTGACCATTTTCTTATCATCATGGCTTTTCTTCTATTGTTTTATTCATTCACATTCTCCACTTGCTTAAGATTCTTTTTTTTCCTCCACCTTGGATATAGGGGCCGGACACATTAGAAAAGAGAGAGGGGAGTTCATTTTTAGAGGTGGAGAAAAGTGTTCATCTCATTTTGTATCAAAGTTCCCAAGCTCCATTTTCTCATTGCTCCTTTTGATTCTCCACCTCCATCCTCCATGGCAACTAAACCCCAAAGAGACATAGACTCTACACTAGCCTACAGCAAATCTTGGACGCGTCGGCTAGCCAACTTCGCGCCCGAATTGCCTCGGTCCAGAGGTGGGAGCCCGTAAAAGAATTTGGCTACGTGGTGCCCTTTCCAACGAGGAGGTGACGGACGGAGATTCCGCGGGAGATCAGAGTGGAGACGAAGACCGAAGGACACGGATCGCTTGGTATACTTCTCTACCCGTATTTTAGTTTGCTAGTAGCTAGGTTAATGGCCCGATCCGGGATAAAAGTGCGCGGTGGTGCCGGTTTGCTAGTTTGCAAAGTTTTTCGTTTCCACGTTTCCGGCGTCGGATCGACGGCCGGGGCGCCGCCGTGCACATACATTGTTATCAGAGCCACGCCATTAACCTACCTAGCTTGCTCTAATATGTTTAAAGACTCGATCGAACAAAATCCCAAAAACCGTAATTTTAGTGCATGTGTTTTCTTTCGAATTTTTTTCAGCTCCAAAATTTTTTCAGGTCATTGCAGAAAGACATGCAAGAAATTCTAAGAATACTGGGAAAATTTGATGCAGTGATCATTTAGTACGACCGCGGAAACGCGGCCAAACCTCTGGTTTGGCCGCGGTTCCGCGGTGGGAAAGTGTCCTCATTGCATAAAAATTTTCCAGTAGGCTTCGGGTTAGGAAATGGGGGTTTTGGGATATTCTTTTTGGGCCCAGATTTTCTGTGAGTGCTACAGTACTGCTTGGGGCCCACTTAGGTAATTTTGATCGATCGAAAAGTTTAAACAAGCTAGTTCACAGTATTTACATTATATCTGCGACCGTGAATGTCACTCGATCGGTAAATCCTGTCTAACTGCTATAGCCCGGTTAGACGGATTTGCGAACGTGACATTCACGTTGATGTTCTGTGTATTGCTGTGATGTTGCGGATCGGTCGTGGGGGATAGCCTGGATGCAATGTTAGTACAGTTTGTTTTATATGTACATTTGATATTGCGGGGCGAGCGTCCGACATGTGGACTGCCGTCACTGCCTGTTTGTATTATTCTTTTAGGGCACGACCCGGTCGAGGTCGATGTACCCGTTGTATGTATATTTTACTTTCTGTACTAGGATTACCCCGTGGAGGGGTGCACGGATAGCCGGGTTCTAGAAGGCAACAAGCCCGCATCTCATGGCATTGAGACGGAGGGGGCTTTACTCTAGAATTGGCGGGCTATTCGCCGCACTCGTAGGGGGTACAGGTTGACCCAGGAGGGGTGCCCAAGTTACCGGATTCCGTGAAGTGCTGGGTGGTCCATTCACGTTGCTGAAGGGTGCTGCCTCGCTTCAGGTTTTAGCGGGTAACTTGCCGCGCCCGTAGGGGTCTAGGATTTTCATTGCACAGGCTATCCATACGACCAGGGGAACGTCGGGTTTCAGTAGCGGCTCTGTGAAACCCGGGGATCCCAGTTATCTGTATTGTTCTGTGATGCTGTACATTTCTGTGATGTTGCATTTTATCACGCCTTGAGCGAAAATTATATATTATATATACTAGTAGATGTTGTATATGTTTTGCATCCGCGCTAGTCCAGTCCCCGCTCTGTCGTTAGTTAAGTAACCTAACGGGTGATGACGGGACCCAGTGGCGAATGCGGATGGCATATACGTACATCTTTATTTTCGTTCTTTGTGGTGTGATCAATTGATGGGACTGCGTTGATTCGGATCAATGCAAGATAAACAAACCTATTCTGATGTTGTTGGAACACTTTTTCAAAAAGCTGTTATTGCAAGGGCGTTCACTTTTGTTTTGCATCGTGGTATTCAGTTGGAATATCCTGCTCCTCAGTCGACGAGGCAAGGGCCGAGATCCCGTCACCGGGAGTGACCCCTTGGACAAAAGTTTGCGTCAGGGCAATAACTTCACTATAGCCGATTACTTTTGCTTTGCATCGTGGTATTCAGTTGGAATATCCTGCACCTCATTCTACGGGGAAAGAGCCGAGATCCCTTCACCGGGAGTGACCTCTTTAGCAAAGGTTTTCGTCACTTTATTTTAAAAACTATCCGGTTCCTTCAACGATATCAAGTTCATTACGTTAAAGGTTTTCGCCAGAAACCATTCGTAGCCCTCCGTCGTTTCATATGAATAGTCAATAAGTATTCAAGCTGTGTATGTTGGCCAAAGTCAAGGCACAGTGATTGGTAGCTATTGGGTATTCATATGCAGCATAGATAGATGCGTTGGTTTGGGACAGTCGTACTACTATTTTGGCCAAAGTCAAGGGTATGTACGGGTGGGTTCAAATTAACCTGGAGAATGACGGGTAGAACTTGACATGTGACTTATGATATGTTGGCCAAAGTCAACGTCATAAGAGCATGGGGCAAAAATCCATATCGGGAGTTTCTAAAGAAACTGAAACTTGCCAGATATGCGCATACCTTCTGGAGTGTGATAACGTGAGCGGATTCCGTCACGTTATCATGCGATGATAGTTGGATCCCGGTTCCCACTGATGAGTTGGTTTACTCCTCGGGTGATCCCGGCTAATTCTTCTTTAGGGTTTGGAGAAGAATTTGACGTTACAGTGGGAGGTTTCCAGATTAGATAAAGTGATAACCATTCTGATCTAGGTTAGAGTGCACGCTGAGTGTTTCTTTTCTCTCTCTCTTTGGCAGCGACCATTGACCCGACCCTAGACTATGACTCAGTGACCAAGTTGACCGAACCTTCTTAAACACTGGATTTTGGATTGTCAGAGTTGCAGACCTCATTGCCACTCCTACTTTTACCCTTTTCTCCAGGACACCCCGTATTACTACGAACGTCCACTTCCATTGGACAAAACCATCGTATGGTTATATACGAACTCGAAGGAATTCGAGGATGGTTTCCGGTTCTGGAGAAAACGAATAGGATTATTCAGTTGTCTTTTCCTTTTACCTTCTCTCTCAGATTGCGAGTACTCCTTGGCTTAGGAGATAGTACACCTATTACACAAATTGGATAGTCTTCTTCCAAACCATAGGCAGGTGCCGACAGGTAGGGAATGAAGGAAACTAATTAGCCTAAACGGTGTACAGAAGGTATTAAGTAAAGACAAAGAAAGGGATTAGTAAGAGGGCAAAGTAAATTGCGACTGCTATTCACGACCAAACCAAATATTTCTTCGCCAATCCTAAATCACCTTTGTATTTCTCCAGGACACTCCGTATCACTACGAAGATCCCAAGTTTATTGGATAATCCATCGTATGGTTATATACGAACTCGAAAGGAACTTGTTCCAGTTCGGGGATGGATCCTGGTTCAGGAGAAATAGGAATAAGGTTTATTCGGTTGTCTTTTATCTTCACCTTCTCTCGCATTGCGAGTGCTCCTAGGATTAGGACAGTATACCCATTATGCTTATTGGATAGTCTTCTTCCAAACCATAGGCTGGTGGCGAACGGTAGGGAAGGAAGAAAACCATTTGGCCTAAAGGGGTGTACAGAAGGTAACGACTAAAGACATATAAAGGGATTTGGAGAGATGGCAAAGAATTATACGGTTACAGTTGTGAATCTGGATAATGGAAGAGGCATTACTAAGAATACCCAGATACCCCTACGAAACATTTCAATGTTTCAGTTTCACCGTGTACTGTTAAAAGAAAACTGATTTCCTAATTAGACACTTGCTCCAGGTATGTATTTACCAGGTATGATTCTCACATCTGTATGGTTTTACAGATGATGAGTGGGAGTAAGTTATTGGGAATTAGGTGACCATCCTCATTATATCGGGATTCGTTGTAATTGGTGATATTTGAGGAAGTCACCTGGGTTGTTTGCCGGACGGCAAATATTTGGTTTTGAATATCCGTTGTTGTGCACCAATTTCAAATTGATATATCGGTACGTCTATTTTTATAGAGTGAGATATACCTTTTTGAAATTATGTCTATGAAATTTACCTATACCAGTGGATGGTTAGGTAAGGAGCATTGAACAGCGGTGTAATTCTTCTTAACCATAAGTACAGTTTTCAACCTACGACACACAGTGAATGAGTTATTAGACTCAAGGGACTTATACAGAGTATTGTATGTTGTCCAGTGTCCATTAGGACAGAGGGGTTGGTCCTCGTACTATATTCAGTTTACTTATGACTTCTCTAGTTCTTAGACAAGTGTTTCGTAGAAACACAGGGTCCAAGTTTTGAGAAGTTATTGGTATATGAGTAAAGTAGAGAACCAGGTATTGCAAGTATCGGGATTCTTCAAGATGATCGAAGATGTAGATACTTGTGTATGGTATTCAGATGATAGTAATGGTTAAGAGAACTTGTTTCTCTTTCAGGTTGCTCATGATTGGAAGCATTCCTAGGTTGAGTAACGCTGATCGGCCTCCTTCCATTTAGTTGACATGCACTGGAGACAGCTGTATGAATTGAATCTGGTTCAATTAAATCAGTGCCTCTGTTTCTATATTGGATATAGAACAGTTCATATCTTGACATTGTTAAGATACGGGGAGTTGTCCTGCTTATGCTTAAAACCAGACACTGGACAACTCAAGGCACGTTTCTGTAATGGTTGTTTGTGGGTTGACCCGGGCTATGACGAGGGTTGACTTTCTACCATCTGGAAGATCAATAGTGATATTGTTCTTAACTCGCCACAGTTTTAATTAAAAATGGATTTTTTCAGAAAACAGTAGTGGGAGTATGGTAGAACTGGAAGTGATTCCAGAACCGCAAATGATTACTGATGATTTGATAAGAACCTAAAGATTCAATCTGGTTTGATATTCCATTGGCCACTCCGCAGATAAAGTGGGTAACCTCAGGCGCTCGAGAGGTACTTCGGTAGCCTCAAGGACGGTGACAGGGAGGTTCTTGTTTACCCAAAACTTTCCATTGCTGTTGCTCCAGACTGTGAAACCCGGCAGGAGGATGAGTATAGCGTCCTTCTAAACTGGCTTTAGAAGTGTACGCCTATATGACTCTGCCAGAGGGTTGTCGTAGTCAGTGGGAGAAGCGGAAGCATTGGTGGACATCAGGCTTATGTCTGTTTATAGACTAAAGCAGATATAGCGGAGATAGATCATCTATTTCTAATGTGACAGTCATAGGTTTGACTTCATCAGAATAGGGGATGGATCTGTTAAGAAGGTAGTAGGGTGTGATGTCCTGGTATTTGATGACATACACAGAGTAGGAAGTCAGATTCCTATACTACGATCGGTTATACTTTGGTCGTCACATAGTGGTTTCTCCACACAGGACTTGGATATTATATCAGACATTCTGGTCACTAGATCTATAGTTTTAGATCTAGATTTGGGTGGTTTCCCAATCTGGTACTTAGACAGCATTCTATGAGTATTTAGAATGGACGACTCCTGGCATGGTGGTGTACCTGCAGGTAATGGAGTCACCCTCTCTAAAGGTGTCTTACAGACTAAAAGGGAGAGGGATGTGCATGATTGGCAGATCACTTGCTTAGGCAATTGAGTCAATCATGAGATGTCAAGTACCACACCGGATGTTGTTTTTGCAGTAGGTGCAATAAGTTGATATTGATCCAATCCTGGAGAAACAGTCGGAAGCAGTTTTAGAACATACGTTGATGTTCTAAGGATATGATAACAGCATTCTCCCTCGGGAGACAGTTATCATTCCAGGCTTCCAAGGTGACCTGGATGGCAGAGAGGCTGTCAGAGTTATAGTTTTCCCTCTGACGAGGGGCAGTATTTTGGACAAGTGGTCCAGGTGGATACCGAGGGAAGGTATGGCGCAGGATACTGATTAAGTTCAATTGACGATACAGTCTAAGAAGTTTGGATTTGGAGTTCACTTATGAGCTAGGTCCCATCAGATATCCAGACATATTCTAAGACAGGTATTGCTCATTTCGGGAGATGGCTTTCTCCGCGAACTTGAGATAGAGAGAGACATAGAAAGAAACATCACAGCGGATCCACTCACTGAGGCTATTCCTCGAACGCAATAGTTTCGCAAATGAGCTTTGTGAGACTGACTAGTAGAGGAGTTGGGTGTTCGGTATCACACGGGCTGTGAGTATGCGACATCGCAATAATTAGCCTTGAGTGCAAGTGGGAGTTGTTGGAGATAGTGCCCTCAGAGTCAATTATTGGATCACAGGCACGTGATTGCAATGATTGAGGGAGGACCTGTCCCGGTAGGACAGTCTTACTCAAGATGATAGTATGCTATCTGGTTTATCTTTATCATCGTGTACTGCTTTAGGTGACCTTACGAGTTGCTATTGCACGTTGATAGAGCCCCTAGGATTCTTGCTTGACTACCAGCAGTATGAGGGCGATCATATATGTGAGAGCTGGAGTCTATAAGCACATCCTTAAAAGGTCCCTAGTCGTGGGAGTTTCGAGACAGGGCATCGATTCTCCAGAGTAGACAAGTGTATACAGTCGAGACCTCGACGAGGGGCGGTGGCCGGTCTCACAAGCCACTGGTGTCAGTTGGTTCACCTAAGATATATACAGGTGCTCATTGGGTTATGAGTACACCGGACAGGACTCGCCGGGAACCTGCTAGTTGGTATTATACCTGACGTCAGATAGTAGTTCCCTGATGACATGTGTACAGGTTAGTTCATCGACCTGAGATCGTCATTTGTCTCGTGTGAGTTCCCAATGTGCTTTGATTACTACCCTACCACGGCTCAAAGGAGTCGTGCAAACAGGTTTTAGTTGGGTACAGTCCCGAGCCACATGGAGGCAGTGAGCGGATCTGCAGGGGTTCGTCTCTCCCTGTATTGGGGGTGAGGTCGCGCTGTGTCTAGGAGAGCCAGCACATGAAAAATCCTTGGCCAAGGCAGGAGATTTACTGGTAGGTATTCCAGTAGTATCTCAGGGTGTTCTGGGCTTCACTCCGACACGACTTGTACCGCTTTTGGCCGTCTGACTTTTACCAACCCCCTAGGCCCGCCATGCGATGCTCATAGACGAACGGACCGGACTGTACGGATATTGTCACTGACGGGCTCAGTAGGGTGTCAGGATGAGTTCGCTCATCGACGTCCCTTTTGGTCAATAGCTGGTGGCCCGTCACGTATGGCTTATACCTCTGACGTGCTAGTGGTTAAATCCACAGCCATAGTATTGACGAGTCTTTAGAGTCCACCACACACAGTTACTCAGGTTTCGGGCGAAACGCTGTAGGGGCCGTATGGAGATATGGCAGGGTTCGACCAGATACGTGCGGTATTGCACGGATCGTGATCGGACGGATTTTACTAGCCGGCTTTGGCTTAAGCCGGATCCTAGTATTAGATAGTGTAGTTTTGTCTCCTTGCATTTGTGTTCAGTGGGAATACAAATGCGGGCATGTATATGCAGTAGCGGGGTTTTCCTGTAATTTATTACGGGATCAGTTTTCTGAAGTTTCCAATTTGCATTCCGTTCCGGCCGGTTTTCCTTTGTTCCTTCACGGCCACACTTTCGATGGACGGGGTTATTTGCAAGTGTGCAAATAACATTTGTGGGAGGGGGTTTATTGTGATTGTGGCTTCTTATCATCATGAGATTCTTTTCTAGTCCATTCCATTGCATTTATTATGATGGCTGGTGAATGGATGTAAGTTTGAAATGGTGTGACCATTTTCTTATCATCATGGCTTTTCTTCTATTGTTTTATTCATTCACATTCTCCACTTGCTTAAGATTCTTTTTTTTCCTCCACCTTGGATATAGGGGCCGGCCACATTAGAAAAGAGAGAGGGGAGTTCATTTTTAGAGGTGGAGAAAAGTGTTCATCTCATTTTGTATCAAAGTTCCCAAGCTCCATTTTCTCATTGCTCCTTTTGATTCTCCACCTCCATCCTCCATGGCAACTAAACCCCAAAAGAGACATAGACTCTACACTAGCCTACAGCAAATCTTGGACGCGTCGGCTAGCCTACTTCGCGCCCGAGTTGCCTCGGTCCAGAGGTGGGAGCCCGTAAAAGAATTTGGCTACGTGGTGCCCTTTCCGACGAGGAGGTGACGGACGGAGATTCCGCGGGAGATCAGAGTGGAGACGAAGACCGAAGGATACGGATCGCTTGGTATACTTCTCTACCCGTATTTTAGTTTGCTAGTAGCTAGGTTAATGGCCCGATCCGGGATAAAAGTGCACGGTGGTGCCGGTTTGCTAGTTTGCAAAATTTTTCTTTTCCGCGTTTCTGGCGTCGGATCGACGGCCGGAGCGCCGCCGTGCACTTATAGATGACACCCTGGCTACTACTGCTACTTCTTCTTCTTCTAATCAATCATCTTCTTCCAAGCACATTCTCTGTTCTCTATTGGGCTCGAACTATCCATCCACTTCCTTGAATGGATTCCCCTCTCATGCTACCCTAACATCAGTTTTGGAATCCATTCTATCTCTACAAACTTCTTCCCAAGTGTTAGACCCAACCCCTTTTAATAAAGCTTATTTTCTAAACCGGTTGAGGCCCAACAAACCAAATCCACAAATGGAGAAGGTTGTGCAAATGTTTAAACAAGTTAACATTAATATTTCTCTCTTAGATGTTATCCAATAAGTCCCATCCTATGCAAAAATTCTTTAGAATCTGTGCACTAAGAAAAGGAAAAGTCAAGTACCAAAAAAGTTTTCTTAGCGAGCAATATGAGTGATGCTCTTACCTAAAATTTACCCAAGAAACGTAAGGATCCTGGTTGTCCAACAATTTCTATAACTATTGGGGGTAAAAACATCAATCACACTCTTCTCGATCTTGGTGCTAGTGTTAACTTGCTCTCATATTCTGTTTATGAGCAATTAGGTATAGGAGAGTTGAAAGCCACGCACTGTACTCTCCAAATGGCCGACCAGTCTATCACCCACCCTAAGGATGAACTAGAGGACGTGTTAATTAAAGTTGGGGAATTTATATTCCCTGTGGACTACATAGTTTTAAATACACAGCCTATAGTGAATCCACGTAACCAAATTCCGGTGATTCTAGGTCGACCATTTCTCACAATCTTAAATGCGGTGATCAATTATCGAAATGGTTCCATGAACCTATTCTTTGGATAAATGACAATTGAACTTAACATTTTCAGGTTAGGAAGTCAACCCTTCGAACCATCTGCTCATATGATAGATATTTGCTCCGTCTACGAGATAGCTCCCGACAGCTGTGAATTCGAGGAGTTTTTGTTCTACGACAATGATCATGACGCCACTAGTGCGTTATTGTTTGATCACGCCGCTTCTTACATGGATAGGGAATACGAAGGGTTCACTTTTCCTGACGATCTTGATTCATGGGATCCTTCTATCATTGAGTCCCCTCTCGAATTCGAATCCTTTGACTTTTTAGATGAGTTAGTTGAACTGTCTGAGTCAGTCTCTTACACTAGCTACGAACCCCTCATGGAAGCCGTCGAGTTTGAGAATCGGCACCCTACCCTACCATGTATAATCTCTCCACCGACACTTGAACTCAAGCTTATGTCATCCCATCTTAAGTATGCATACTTAGGGGAGAATGAGACTTTTCTGTTATCATCTCGGCTTCTCTAGTTGTAGAGCAAGAGAAACCCCTTCTTTCTGTCTTGAAATCAAATCGGCAAGTTTTCGGTTGGACAATGGCGGATATCAAAGAGATTAGTCCTTTAATTGTTGAACATTATATACATATGATGGATGATGCCAAACCAGTCCGTGACCCACAAAGACGGTTGAATCCAGTTATGAAAGAGACGGTGAAGAAGGAAATTGTCACGACCCGAATTTGGTGCATGACCGACACTTAGATTGTATGACATCTAAAGATGCCATCATAATCCGAGTAAGCCAGAAAACCAAGATCAAAACCCTATTTGCGAAATTAAGAAATTTACAGTTTTAAAGTGAAAAGGATGAGGTAGCATGTCGGATGGTTTTTAAGAAATGAAATTTAAACAACTGGTTTTAGCATTTAAAATTTTGGCAACACCTCCTTTTTAATTGTTAATAAAAGCAGTTATAAAATGTTTAAATAAGTTGTGTCCCTAATTGGGAGCAAAATAACACCAAACGGCGGAAATCAACACGCAATAACAATACAAAGCTCAAAGCGAAGAATCATATGCATAAGTAAAGAAAGCATAAATTTACACAACCAGCTGATCTCACTCAATCGAATCAAAACATAAACAAGCATGCTACGTTCTAAGTCAAATGTACAGGGTCTGATGGAGTAATACTAGATCCAAAATACATATACCAAAATAGGCGGTTACTGCATATGTAATCCACCTAGCAAGAAAAGCGATAAAAGCTGCAAAATGTGTCCGCACTTCTGCTATGCGTCCACGCGTCTTCTGCAAGGAACTAAGGCACAACGGGGTGGGTTGCCAACTCAGTGAGTAAAACTAGCATCTAACAGTTGATATTGTATGCATGAAGAAATAAAGCTAAAAGCAAACAAGGTAAGCATGATGTATAATAGCACATTAACGCATGAACATGTACTAAATGAATGTAAAAAACAACATTGAAGTCTCATCAAATACTTCAAAATATTAGCCACTTCCAAATAAGATTCATTTTTCCGTGTCCAACATCGACACAAATCTTCTGTTTTAGCAAGCATCGTTCCCCGAACAATCCTGTCAATCAGTAACATCGGTCGGTATCCTCTAGATATCCTCCGTGTTTTACAACTATCTCCGGTATCGAGTATCCTCGCTAGGCTCCCCGCCTCAAATGCGGCTTTCCTGGCCCTCGGTCTCCACCGGGTCCACCATGAATCCGACTGTATACTCCCTCACTTGGTCTGGATGATGTAAAAATCCGCAACCGTATAGCTCCCTCTGGTTCGGAATAAAACCAAATCATAAAAACAATATCTCATGGTGGACATATCACATCAATCATAAAGAACCGCCGAATATAACTTAATAATGCATAAAAATCAAAACAAGGAATCCTCATAATCCAATGCACCTTATGCTACAATTAATAACAATTGAAAGTGAAACATGATAAGTGTAAATAATAACAATAATGCAAAACAACCATTATTAATGATGCTTATGGTATGAAGTGAATCATATGTGACATAACAAGTTCTAAGTGTGTACGTGGCATGTCAATTACCGATGAGATGTAGTGTAACATGTAGGTATGTGCAAGTGCAACATAACTCATCGATAAATAGTGCAGTATCCTAGCAAGTGTTATACAATGGCGAATTACAAATATGAATGCGTATGATGAATTTTCTAGTTTTAGTTATATACACAATGCAAATGGAAAATAATTATAACTAAACTTCTAATTACGGGCGGATTACGCCATCCATAAAAAATTCCACGGTAGACATTTAGTCTACTCATCGAAACACATCGAATCTACTCGGATATCATCAATCCCTTTCCTTTCCTTGCGGCCTCCGAAGTTCCCGCGGTCAAACCTAACATCGTAATTAACTTTCGTATAAAAGCGGCTAAAATCCGATACGGTGAAGACGTGAAAACTAAAAGTCTTTTATATTAAACGTGTTACGTGAGAATATCGCGAACTATCTAAAACCTAGACTAACCTGAGCTAACCCCATTCTGTCCGTAACTGGGAAAACAGAAATCGTGACATGAAATACTCGTATCGTATTTAGAACTATAACCAAAATAAGCAATTTACTTCCAGATTTTATATACAGAAAATATAACATAATCAAACTATACCAGATACCATAAAACGCATACAGAGAGCTACCCAAAAAACTAAACATCCAACTCCCATTAAAAACCGGCGAGATCGGGAAAAAATGGATTTTCGCCGGTCGAAAATTCCTTGGATGAGTTCATGTTTCTAGTGTGCACTCTAGGTCCAATCTACAAGTCTACTGTATTATTTGATTTTGTCAAAGATTAACTATATAATACTAGATTCAAAACAGAGCTAGAATCTATCAAAATACGATATTTACCGATATCAACATTTTATATTAAACATTACTGAAATAAAATCTACAGGTTTGGAACTTATACCAATTTGAATGATCAACTGAATGGCTCTTCAATAGATGCACAATAACAAAAGATCCTAACTTGAGGGTTTGAGTTAAGGAACACAAGGACTTAGCTTCTCTTTTCTTCTTTCATTCTAATTGAGGTAGAGGATATTTACTAAGTATTATATTTTGTTTCCCGGCTTAATATACCAATTGAACGAAATAAGGAAAACAAAATATAAGTTGATAAAATTTGAAGGAGGTGTCACCATGAAGAGTGGTATGCATTCATGCAAGTAGGAGGTGTGGGCCTAAGGTTCATTCCAAGGTGTGTTATGCTTGAGGTTCACCATAACCGAATCCTATAATCACATATTAACACATAAACCCTCACACAATATAATATAATACAAAGAATCTAACACTTTCACTAAAACCCCTCCTTACAACTAAGGTTACAAACTAAATACTTTTTTACTTAATTATCCTAGCCCATTTTGAGAAAATCTCTTTATCATAATTTAAATTAATATTTTAAAAAACAAAATTAAATAACTAAGCTAAATAATTATCTAAAATATTCCGACACGTTACAATATCCCCCTTTAGAAAATTCGGTCCCCGAATTTGAATCTTAAGTACACGTACCTTCAAAAAGATGTAGGAATTTCTTCCGTATGTTATCCTCGGCCTCCCAAGTGACTTCCTCGCTATTTGGTCCTCACCAAAGAACCTTTTCAGATGGAAGTACCCTTGATCTCAGTTTCTTTACCTGTCGGTCTAGAATAGCTACCGGCTGCTCAGTGTATGATAAATCATGCTCCAAATGTATGGTCTGATGCTGGATCATGTGAGAGGGATCGTGAAAGTACTTGCAAAGCATAGACACATGGAACACAGATGCACATCGGAAAAAATTGGTGGAAGTGCTAAAAGATAGGCTACATCACCTACCTTCTGCAGAATCTCATAGGGTCCAACATATCTGGGACTGAGCTTCCCCTTTTTCCCAAAACGCATTACACCCTTCATCGGAGAGACACGGAGGAACACATGGTCTCCCACATAGAACTCGAGTCTGTGACGACGTCGATCAGCATAAGATTTCTGTCTGCTCTGGTCCACTCTCATCCTGTCCTGTATCAACTGGATCTTTTCTGCAGTTTCATATACTAGTTGCAGTCCCAAAATGCTGCTCTCATTAAGATCTGTTCAACAAACGGGCGATCGACACTTCTCCCATACAATGCTTCGAAGGGGGCCATCTGAATCGTCTCCTGAAAGCAGTTATTGTAGGAGAATTCTATCAAGGGCAAGTGATGATCCCAACTGCCACCGAAATTTAGACTGCAAGCTCGGAGCATATCCTCAAGAGACTGTATGGTCCGCTCTGACTGACCTTCGGTCTGCGGGTGGAAAACTGTACTGAAACTCAATCGGGTGCCTAGAGCTTCTTGAAGTTTCTGCCATATTCAGCTGGTGAACTGTGTGCCTGATTGATCTGTGTTTTAGAGTGTGTAGTAACCGCAATCAATAACGGTGTAGCGTGTAGTTAGACCGAGATGAGTACGGGTCGTCCTCAGGGATATGTGGAATCTTTTGATCTTACTTTAGGCATGTTGATAGGAAAGGAGGAAGAATATTGAATAGTGAAGAATGGTTGTAGATTCTATATCTACGTCAAACACGGATATAGGATATAGATCTAAATTAACTTCGGATGCAGGTTTTATATTGGAAGGGGGCTTGTAGGGTTCGTTAAGATTTAGTAGTTATAGATGATTAATTAAAGATTACTCATTTTATCCTTTAATAGATTTAAAACTAGATCGACAGTGATGCATGTAGATTAGGGTTTCTGGAGGGAAAATGTTTCCCACTCTTAACCCCTATCTTGATATGGATCTCCGTTCATGTCTAGCCTTTACCAAAACAATTGTTAATCTAATATCTAATTATGGTCATGAATATCAATGAATTGATAGCGCGCCTGATTAGGATGTTAACGATTCTTTTGGTAAAGTTTATAAACTTTATAGGACGTAAAAGAAATTAAAGGATTTTAATCATCCATTGATCTACCCTAATCCTACGAACCCTATCAAGCGGAGAATTACTCGCGCATGATGGAGATAAAAGAACAGATAGAGATCATTATGTAAATAAAGAAATAAAATGCAATAAGAATGAAACAACTACCTTTATTAATCAACTTGATCAATTACACTTTGTTCCTTTAGAAAATGATTACAAAATCCTAATTTGCTTCTCGATCTCTTCTTAAGGAGGTAAATGAACAGCTGATAATCAACCTGGATTCTTGAGTCGTCTTGAACTTCGTGATCTCGTCAGTTTGATCATTTTTTCCAATAGGCTCTCGGTCCTTTAAATAGTCTAAAACTCAGAATCTCTAGTTTCCTAATAGGGTAACTAGTTGTTCGGATCCTACCCAAAAAATCTCAAATCCCAACTCCTCAATATTGCGGCGGAACCGCCGCAATATGCTCATTTTAGCAGCGGTTGAGCCGCGCTTTGGTGGGATCTTTGGCTTAAATTTCTGCAGATTTATTCAGTTTTCATTTGGTGATCTTTTGAATATCTGGAATTCGAAAATTTTCTCTAAGTCACTGCCAGAATTGATTTCTTCGATTTACTTTAATATTTCAGCAGATTTGATCTCGATAATTCGGATCTCCATGATTCCAATACTGATATAATTCCTGCACAATATCTCAATAAATAATATTAGTAGAATTTGTTTTTATTGAGATATTATCCTAACCATTTGATATGATATTATAGTTTAAGAGAATTGGTTAATGATATTTAATATGGTATGCATATTTAAATGGACTAAATATTATATAGATATTATATGCTTACATTTTTCTTCATAATGTTAATTATAATATATAAACACATGAAATAGTATTTTTACAGATAAACTCTCATATGTGTCATATTTATAATAAACACCTTTTATTATATAAAAATAGTAAGGAAAATGTCATATCAAATGCACAATATTTTCGACTGAACAAATACCCTCAAACTTAACTTTGATCGTCCTGAGCAAACTAGTTATTCATGAGAAGGAGAAAAAGAAAAAGAAAAACCTAAGTCGCACACTTTCGTAGGCAACACGATTGCACTGAAGACGTGCAACATGCCGTTAAATGTCTTGGTGTCCCTAGGAGTAGGAGTGTTGTCTCCTGAGGGTTTTCAGCGGATTACACCCATAAAATCCCATAATAAAAGAAAGATGGTGAAAGTTACATATAAATATAGGAATTATAAAAGAAAGAACTTGAAAATAAGAATTTCCAACAACACTAGCTTTTCGGTTGCCATGAGCCCTATCTTAAGGGTCATGAAAAGATGTCAGAAATCACATCATCTCACAATAAAACATCGTCTTTATTCTTCCTCCCTATCTTTCATCCAAACATTGATCATACACCCCTACGTGTGTGTAAAAGACATCCCTACACTCGGAGAATTCAATTCAAGCTATCATACTCTTGTCCATCTGCCTTAATACTTTTTAGTCGGTGAATATTTTAGATGGAATTGCTCACACATTTTTCATACGACCGTTAATACTTATTGAGGTACTAACAGACCGATTACTAAATGTGCTTACATATTAGGCATAATTAGCAATTTCCTCGTCTTGCAACACCTAAGGCTTAGCAGTGGCTCCCAAACCAGTTGGTCTAAGGCACTAGGTGATAAAGTGCCCTCGCTATATTTTTTTATGCTACCTTGGTGGTTACAAAACCAGTGTTCATTTATCTTCACCATTTTATACTTTATGCTTCATTTATTTTTATTTTTTATCATATTAAGGCTTTTAGACAAGAGCATTTCAAGGTATCCTCTACTATCCTAAGTTTCAAGATGTGTGTAAGTGTGTATAGTAGGGTATCAACGTTCAGATATTTGGATTCAAGAATAGAGACTATTTTTCAGACTTATTTTTATCCTCAGATTAGTGATTTCCTTCATCTTACTAACCCTTGGGACAACGGCTCATGACTACCTATTACCAGTTTCGTTTAAGAAAACATCTAATTTTCTTATTTTTCTTAAACTATTCCCATCTTTCAAATATAATTTTTCACTTTCTAACTTCCATTTTAAAAAAAAAATTGTGCTTATATAAAGTATAATGCAAAATAATGCGTAAATAAGCACAAACCTCCCCCAAACCTGTTTACAGCAGTGTCCTCGCTGATGTCATCTATTAAGCTTAAAAAAACTGTAGGCTTGGGATGAAAAGTTAGTAACGGGGAAAAGAAATAATAACAGTGAAAATATCGCCCAAACTTATTTTTGGCTCATAATTTTGTAAAAATTTATTTTCGTTCAAGAGACTTTACAAAGACCAAAAGTCAACACCAACCATTCAAATATTTTATCGATGTAACGTGTTGGTTGGTAGAAGAACATGTCACCTTTCAACGTGAAGAAATAGGGAGGGGATAAGGGATGGAATAGAACGGGTTTACGTCTCAGTTTATAGAGACGAAACAATGATGGTGGATTACTCGCATTCTCGTTATTGAAAAGAAGAAGGGGTGGTGGTTCAATTTCTTTGTATTGGGGTTGATTCACCACAACTCCCATGTTTTCTAAGAATGCGAGTTCTTCAGCGAAGATTTCTTCAAAGCTTTCATCGATATCCTGAATAATAATCACATCGGAAAGAACGGGATGATACTCGGACTCCATAAAAGGTTCATACTCAGTGTTAGATGTTGATCCGGACAACAACGTAATAGCGGAGTCGAGATCAGTATCGTGAAGCTGTTCAAATTTGCTGCTGTCGGAATCTATCGCTTCGACAGATAATACTTGAGCATAGGGTTCAAAGGGTTCACTTCCCAACCTGTAAATGTTAAGCTCAATTGACATCTTCCCGAAGGATAGAATCATAAAGCCGTTACGATAATTGATTACAGCGTTGGAAGTCATAAGAAAAGGTCGACCTAATATCACCGGGATTTGGTTTCGTGGGTTCGCTACAGATTGTGTATCTATAACGATAAAGTCCACAGGGAATATAAATTCCCCGACTTTGATTAACACATCTTCAAGCTCACCCCTGGGTTAGGTGATAGATCGATCGGCCATCTGAAGAGTTCAGTGCCCCGGTTTTAACTCTCCGATCCCTAATTGCTCATACACAGAATACGGAAGCAAGTTAACACTAGCACCTAAATCGAGTAGAGCACGATCGATATTTTTACCCCTAATAGAAATAGAAATTGTAGGACTTCCAGGGTCCTTTCGTTTCTTGGGTAGTTGTTTTGTAAAAGCAGTGCTCACATTACTCGCAAGAAAAACTTTTTTAGGTACTTGAATTTTTTTCTTCCTAGTGAACAAGTCCTTTAGAACTTTTGTATAAGACGGAACTTATTGAATAGCTTCTAGGAGAGGAATGTTTATGTTAACTTGCTTAAAAGTTTCCACAATCTTCTCCGTTTGTGGACTTGGTCTGTTGCCCTTTAACCTGTTTGGATAAGGTGCTTTATCAATAAGGGTTGGGTCTAACATTGGAGATGATTATGGGGATGGAATGGATCCCAGAATTGGAGTGGGGATCATTTTAGATAGATTCGAGGAAGTGGGCTGAGGGTTCGAGCCTTGTAGAACACGGAGAATAGGCTCGGAAGAAGGTGGAAGACTAGACGAATTAGGGGAAGAAGTAGAAGCCGGGGTATCATTAATATCCCCAACGTCATCAACATGTTCTCCTACGTGGTTATCCAGCATTCTTCCAGATCTCAACATGGTAACGACACTCACATTATAACTTTTTGGGTGGCCAGGATTAGGTATAGGTTGAGATGAAAGTTTCCCTTTTTCTCTCGCACTCATCGCAGCATTTATTTGTGCAAGTTGTGCCTCTATCGATTTTATACTATCATTATGGGACTTGGTGGTCTGTGTTAAAGTTCGGATAGAAGGCTTGATTTCATATGTCGACTGCATGGAATGATGAATGAACATATCCACACTTCGTTCAAGCGCAGATGAGTTTTCGGTACCGGCCGTTTGGAAAGAATTATTGGTCGGATTCTGAAAAGGTGCGATTGAAAGGGGTGCTGGTCTGTGGTGGTTGCTGCTGCTGCTATGGAGGTCTTTGATAATTGCTTTAGAACTGGTTTTGATTTTGGTTAGTTTGGTTTTGGCTCTAAGCAAAATTAGGATGGTTCCTCCATCCTTTATTGTATGAGGAAGAATAAGGATCGTTTCTAGGTCGTTGCTGAAAAGCAGCATTAGTTTACTCGTGACCTTGAAACGAAGAATTTAATGGACATTCTTCCTTCAAATGAGATGGTTCGGAATATCAACCACACACGGTCTTGGGGAGCGTTACCTGGTTTAGGGAAACTGATAAGAATTTGTTCTCTATTGCGTCGAGTTCGTTTTGCATCGCTGCCATTTCGGATTTTACTGTGATAGAAACATCGAGCTGATGGATACCTCTCCTAGATGAAGGTGGTCTAACGCTTTCCCACTGCAAAGTGTTTTCAGCCAGATCTTCCAAATATTTCCAGGCTTCACCATCATCTTTGGACATGAAATTGCATTGACACATTGTTTTAAGTATCTGCTTTGTCGCTGGATTAATACCTTCATATATAATTCGGCACGGATCCTATCTATGTATTCCATGATGAGGACATTGGACAAGCAGATTCTTATACCGTTCAAAGCACTTCCAAACTGGCTTATTGGGAAGCTGGGTAAACTGGTTGATTTCGCTCCGAATACGAGCGGTCTTATGATTAGGGTAAAATTTCTTAAGGAATGCTATCACGAATTCATCCCAATTGGTAATAGAGTGTGCGGCTGTGTTATAAAGCCATTTTTCTACTAAATCGCATAAAGTGAAAGGGAGAAGACGCAAGCTCATAGCATCCACTGAAAGTTGCGATGTACCCATCATTGCGCATATGTTTTCCAATTTGGTGATAAAAACGTATGCGTCTTCAGACTCGAGCCCGTGAAATTTGGGCAACAGGTTGATGTAGTGGGGTTTAATTTCAAAATTATCCCCGTTGGCTGGTGGAATAGATAAACAGGTAGGAAGTGGACGGCGTATAGGATAACATCTCTCTTGGAGAGATATGCGCGGTGGATTCTGCTCATCTATGGGCGGTGGCAGGGTGGTGTTATAATCTGATGGAGAACCGTCCATCTCGGTCGATGTGGTGGGTGGAGGAGAAAAAGAAAATGAAGAAGTACCGACTTCGGAGTCGATAGCAGAAACACGGAAAAGACGGGCACTAGAATCCCATGTTCAGCCGAGCATGCACTAAGCGGGTTTAGCGCAAGTGGCAGCGTGTGTGTGATTTAAAATTGGTTTGTTTTGAAAAGTGTCGGACGTGGGACAAATCACACAAAAATGCACAATTAACACTAGAACTAAGGTTACCTAGGTTAAGTCTTTAGACCGCTCCTAGACTTCAAAGGACAAGCCGCAGGATTAATCCTCTACCACCTCTTTATCACTCTTGTGGCCATGTAAGTGCCAGGTAAGTGGGAGGTATCCGCTATACGAATCACCGAAAATAGCGGGCCTAATTAAGTAACCACTTACCTTAGACACACTTGCCTAGACACCACAAAAGTAATGCGGATAAGCGATAGATTACCCACGACCTTTCTCTGTCCTTATTGAGCGCGACAGTCCTTAGAGTCTCGGTCTAGATATTTTTTAATTAATGTAGGGTGTGCGGATGCTCGTTTTGTGATTTGTGGGGCCTAGGAAGGGTGATGAAATCCCCACCTAATCTGAATTTGGTCTTTGCCCCTTAATGTCCGTATTAAAGTATGCATAAACAAACTAATTATAAGACTTGCAAAAAGTTTATTGAGCGGCGATATTTTACAAAGAATCCTGCAGAAAAAATATTTTATTGTATTTCAGAGGAGAGAGAAGGAGATAGGAAAGTTACCACAGAAGTTGGGAAGCAAGATCCCCCAATTATACTGCGGTTCCGCCGCTGAATAGCTCTTTTTGCCGCGGTTCCGCCTCCGAATTAGGAGATCTTGTGAAGATTTTTGCTACGTGGCCTCCCTTGGTCCTCTGAATCTTGATGAATGTCTCGGTATCTCTGTTTCCTCAAATATGTGACTCCAGATTCCCTTGCAAAATTCACACAATAATTGTTAAATACACAGTTTGTTGTTTTTTTTATTTATGACATGGATCGAATAAGAATTCAACACGAATAGTAAGAAAAAAAATATTATGCACGTATCCCCGGCAATGGCGCCATTTGATTGATCTGTGTTTTAGAGTGTGTAGTAACCGCAATCAATAACGGTGTCGCGTATAGCTAGACCGAGATGAGTATGGGTCGTCCTCAGGGATATGTGGAATCTTTTAATCTTACTTAAGGCGTGTTGATAGGAAAGGAGGAAGAATAATGAATAGTGAAGAATAGTTGTAGATTCTCGATTTACGTCAAATACGGATGTAGGATATAGATCTAGATTAACTACGGATGGAGGTTTTATATTAGAAGGGGGCTTGTAGGGTTCGTTAAGATTTAGTAGTCATGGATGATTAATTCAAAATTACTCCTTTTATTCATTAATAGATTTAAAACTAGATCGACAGTGATGCATGTAGATTAGGGTTTCTGGAGGGAAAAGGGTTCCCACTCTTAACCCCTATCTTGATATGGATCTCCGTTCATGTCTAGCCTTTACCGAAACAATTGTTAATCTAATCTCTAATTATGGTCATGAATATCAATGAATTGATAGCGCGCCTGATTAGGATGTTAACGATTCTTTTGGTAAACTTTATAAACTTTATAGGACGTAAAAGGAGTTAAAGGATTTTAATCATCCATTGATCTACCCTAATCCTACGAACCCTATCAAGAGGAGAATTACTCGCGCATGATGGAGATAAAAGAACGGATAGAGATCATGATGCAAATAAAGAAAATAAAATGCAATAAGAATGAAACAACAACCTTTATTAATCAACTTGATCAATTACACTTTGTTCCTTTAGAAAATGATTACAAAACACTAGTTTGCTTCTCGATTAATTCTTAAGGAAGTAGATGAACAGCTGATGATAAACCTGGATTTTTGAGTCGTCTTGAACTTCGTGATCTCGTCGGTTTGATCATTTTTTCTAAGAGGCTCTCGGTCCTTTAAATAGTCTAAAACTCAGAATCTCTAGTTTCCTTATAGGGTAACTAGCTGTTAGAATCCTACCCAAAAAATCTCAAATCCTAACTCCTCAATATTGCGGCGGAACCGCCGCAATATGCTCATTTTAGCAGCGGTTGAGCCGCGCTTTGGTGGGATCTTTGGCTCAAATTTCTGAAGATTCATTCAGTTGTCATGTGGTGATCCTTTGAATATCTGGAATTTGGAAATCTTCTCTAAGTCACTGTCAGAATTGATTTCTTCGATTTACTTTAATATTTCGGCAGATTTGATCTCAATAATTCGGATCTCCATGATTTCAGTACTGATATAATTTCTGCACAATATCTCAATAAATAAGATTAGTAGAATTTGTTTTTATTGAGATATTATCCTAACCATTTGATATGATATTATAGTTTAAGAGAATTGGTTAATGATATTTGATAAGGTATGCATATTTAAATGGACTAAATATTATATAGATATTATATTCTAACATTTTCCTTCATAATGTTAATTATAATATATAGACACATGAAAATAGTATTTTTACAGATAAACACTCATATGTGTCATATTTATAATAAACACCTTTTATTATATAAAAATAGGAAGGAAAATATCATATCAAATGCACAATATTTTCGACTGAACAGTGCCTCTATCGGACACAATGCAAGTCGGAACTCCATACAATCGCACAATCTCGTCAATATAGATCTGGGTATACTGCGCAGATCCATAAGTCGTCTTCACCGGAAGAAAGTGAGCTGTCTTTGTCAATCGATCCACAATCACCCAGATGGAATCATACCTTCTGGTAGACCTGGGCAGACCCATAATGAAATCCATGGAGATCTGCTCCTATTTTCACTCCGGAATGGGCAAAGGGTGTAACTCCCCTACTGGTCTCTGGTGCTCGGCCTTGACTTGCTGGAAAGTCGGGCATCTCGAAACAAAATCTGTTGCATCTCTCTTTGTCCTTTCCCACCAGTAGACATCTCTCAAGTCATGATATATCTTAGTGGAACCCGGATGAACACTATATGCTGACTGATGTGCTTCTTCTAAGATCTCACGTCTCAGCTCCTCAGAATCTAGTACACAAGGACGAGTCCCAAATCGTAGCACTCCATGGTCATTGATCACGAACTCCAAATCTCTACCCTGTCTAACCTGCTCTATGATCTCGGACAAACGAGCATCGGCGGACTGTGCCTCTCGGATGCGATTGAGTAACTCTGGATGGGTGCGGATATGAGCGAGCTGTCCTCCGGTCCACGTAAACTCAAACTGTACTTGGCTGTCATATAGAATCTGTCAATCTATGGAAGACTTTCTCTGAACTGCGCCCAAACAAGATAAGCCACCTCCAGGTCTCCGACTCAAGGCATTTGCCACCACATTCGCCTTGCCCGGATGATAAAGAATTTCGCAGTCATAGTCCTTCATGAGCTCCATCCAACGACTCTGCCTCAAATTCAGATCCCGCTGCTGAAAGATATACTTTAAGATCTTGTGGTCTGTGAATATCTGGCATGACTCGCCGTATAAGTAATGCCTCCAAATCTTGAGTGCGAAGACCATCGCGGCCATCTCTAAATCATGAGTGGGATAGTTCTGCTCGTGCTTCTTCAACTGTCGAGAATCATAAGCGACGACCCTGCCGTGCTGCATCAACACACAGCCTAAACCCACTCGAGAGGCGTCGCAATAAACAACAAAGCCACCTGACCCTGAAGGTAAAGATAAGACTGGTGCAGTCGTCAAGCGAGAATTCAACTGCTGAAAACTCAGCTCGCATGCCTCGGTCCAAAGAAATTGAAATTCTTTCCGGATCAACCCGGTCAGCGGTGCAACGATACGATAAAAATCCTGCACAAAACGTCGGTAGTAACCGGCCAAACCCAAGAAGCTGAGAATCTCCGTAACTGATACAGGTCTGGGCCAGTGCTGTACTACCTCGATCTTCTTTTGGTCCACACGTATGCCATCTCTCGTAACTATGTGACCCAAAAAATCCACACTATCCAGCCAGAAAGCACATTTGGAGAATTTAGCGAACATCTGTTGTTCCCTCAAAATCTGCAATGTAATTCGCAAGTGCTGCTCATGCTCCTCTCGACTACGGGAGTATACAAGAATATCATCAATGAATATGATAATGAACTGATCAATAAACGACCTGAAAAAACTCATAATGCCCGTACCGCGTGCGAAAAGCAGTCTTCGGAATGTCATCCTTCTGAACCATCAATTGGTGATACCCTGACAGCAAATCGACCTTCGAGAAATAGCCAGCCCCCTGCAACTTATCGAATAAGTCATCAATACGAGGTAATGGATACAAATTTCGCACCGTAACTCGATTCAGCTGCCTGTAGTCGATGCACAATCTTAAGCTGTCGTCCTTCTTCTTAACGAACAGGACAGGAGCTCCCCACCGTGATGTTAGTGTATATGCCATAGAGGCCATTACTGTATCATACTAGATTGTATATTACTTAATGGAAGCTTGGGATATTCACCTTGTATAGACAATCTTGCTCAATATAGTAGTATGCTACTTGGTTTGTTTCTGCTTCAATGTGTACATGTGTTTATTTTAGTATATCACCTATACACATTAGTGGAGCCCTTAGGATCTTTGCTTGATTACCAGCATTGTGATGGCAGTCACACTAGTGGGGGCTGGGTAATCTATAAGCACATTCTTATGCAGGTCCCTAGTCGCAGGACTATCGGGACAGAGCATCGATACTCCGGAGTAGACTAGCGTATGCGCTTCTCATCCCAGTGTGGGAGACGGTCTGTCCCACAGCCGTCAGTACGTCGTACTTGAGATAGTATGCGGGTGCTCGTTAGGTTACGAGTACACTGGACAGGACTCGTCAGGAACTGTTGGTTGGTACTATACCTATCGTTAGTTATCAGTTCCCAGGTGACATGAGTACATCTTAGTCCGCTGACTTGACACTGTCACTTCGCCTCGAGTGTGTTCCCACTGTACTTAGATTACTACCCTACCACGGCTCAAAGGAGTCGTGCAAACAGGTAGTAGTTGGGTGCAGTCCCGAAGCACTTGGAGGCAGTGACGGTTAGACAGGATTCGTCTCTCCCGGTATTGGGGGTAGACATCGCGCTGTGTCTAGGAGAGCCATTACACGAGTAGTCCCTGGACAGGGAAAGCGAGATATACTGGTAGGTTTCCAGTGCTATCTCAGGGTGTTCTGGGCTTCATTCCGACACGACTTGTACCGCTATCAGGGGACTGACGTTTACCGCCCCCTAGTCCCGCCATGCGATGTTTAAGACGAACAGACCGGACTTTATATAGATTGTCACATTCAGAATCAGTAGGAGTTCAGATAGGTTTCATCTCGTCAGTCTTCTTGTCGGCATCTACCTGGGGACCGTTACGCACAGCTAGTGCCGCTTGCGGTCTGTGGTTAAACCCACTGCCAGCGTAGTGCCGAGTCTTTAGAGTCCCACACAGAAAGCTATTCGCCTTTAGGCAAAAGAGGAGGGATCGCATGGTTTTGCGACAGGGTTCGGTCACATCCGTGCACTTGTGCACGTTTGATGTCCGGACAGTTAACACTAGCGGGCTTTGGTTTAAGCCAGATCTTAGTGTACGTTTTGGGATTGGTTTTATCTCATTTTTATTTGTGTTCCTCGGAACGCGGATGCGGGTGTGTATGCACAGTTGACAGAGTGACAGAGGCAGAGGATTCTCATTGGGGTTGTTGACTGTTGACTGTTGACTATTGACTTTTGACTAAACCCTAATGAGAATAAGATGTATGATTAACAATAATATTAATTAAGTATTATAGTGGCATGGTTGTTGAGGGGTTGACTTTATTGACTTGTTGACTTTGTTGACCGGTTGACTAGGTTAGACTAGTTTACCATCATCATGACAATGGCTATCATTCCATGGCAAAGAATTTTGCTTTCTTGTTTATTTATGCAAAATGGGTGCATGAAATGATATAGCCATTTTGACTTAAACCATCACACAATACTTGATTACTATTTTTGTTATGATGGTTTTGGATTATGAGTGGTTGGATGGCAAAAAACTCTCTCATTCCCTCATTTTCATTTCTCTCTCTTGCCATCACTTGCTCAAGCTCTCCCTCTTCCTCTTGCTCTCTCTAGCTCAAGGCAAACCATTCTCATGTGTTGAGACTCATTGCCTTAGAGATAAAAAAGACACCAAAATAATCCTCTACTCATTCTAATTCACAAGGCCTAGCAAGCCAAGTGTTCTAGTTTCTTCAGAGATCGAAGAAGAAGCCAAATGTAGAAGCTTTCGGGTGGATCCATCTTCGGCGCAAGGAGACGACGAGGTGAGGCCGATCCGTACACCGGGAGGAGTTGAAGATGAAGGAGTTCAAGAAAGGTATAGCCCCCTTAACCGAGTAGGTAAACTCAAGTTAGGTTGTTAATTAGTTGTTTAACAAAGATCCGTATTATGAGTCCATGTTACCACCCTCTTGAAAATCATTTTTCACCACTTCCGCAACCCCGTAAGAAATGGGGAAGGGTAGCATGGACTTAAAGTGGTATCAGAGCCTAGTTAAACACTATCTAACATGTTAGCGAAGTAAGTAAAAGTTCGATCGAAGAAAAAGTCGCGAAACGAACCCGGAAAATCAAGTTTCTGCCGAATTTTTGTTTCTATCCAAAAATAATAAATCTTATCTTAAAAATCGGCTCAAGCTTTTGTTTAAACACCCAGCAAAATTGGTCTATCGAACCGGTCAAGGAGCCGCGGAAACGCGGCAGGAGCATGCTTCCGCCGCGGTTCCGCGGCCGAGTTGACTCGGCCGTGGCACAATTTTGGTGCAGTGTGTTTCTGCGGTTGTTTTGGGATTTTTACAATATGCCTTTTCTGCCCAGATTTTCCAGAAAGAAAAATTAGTTTTTGGGGCTTGAAAATCCGTATTTTTATCGAACTTCTAAAGACTTAAGCTGACGGGTATATATCTGTGATGTGTTATATGTATTGAACGTCCGCTAATCGCTATACGTCGATTAGTGGGGGTTATACATATCTGTGATCTGTAATGATTGATGGTATGTGTATATGAATTCTTTGGATTGTCGCGGATGAATAGCCGGGGGTTGTGAGATGAGAGTTTTTCTTTTATCTTTCAATTCATGTAAATTTGTAAATTGATGTAATATTATTTTTGGCCGCACAACCGGGTCGGGGTTGTAGCCGTCATTGTATAATTTCTTTTTACTGTTTTTGCTCCTAGGATAGACCCAAGGTGGGGTGCACAAACTACCGGGTATCTCGAAGTGCCGAATGGCCTACTCACGTCGTTGAGGGAGGCTGCTCCGCTTTGGATATTTGGCGGGTAGTTTGCCGCACCCGTAGGGGTCTAGGGTGGGGTATTGGCTATTCATCGCGACCGTGTAATCCGCTCTTCGTTACAGGCTCGTATGAATTGTGGATTCCTAGTATATCCAATGTATTCATCTATGATCTGAAATGGCTATCATCGCAATATATCTATGTATGATATTATTTAGGCGTTGCTTATGTTTTGCAACCGCGCTAGCCCAGCCCCCGCTCTGACGGGGCCCCGTGGCGAATGCGAATGGTATAAGCGTACGTCATATTTTGGTTGTTTTCGGCAATGGTAGGATTAAATGATGGGACGCATTAAAAGAACTAATGAAAGAAAAATAAACCAAGTAAAAGTCGTTGGAACACTTTCAAAACCACTCGGTTTCTTTTCAAAATAACTTTTAAACGCGGAGCTTAAGCCACTCCTTTTAAAAGCTATCTCGTTCCATCGATTATATCAAGTTCACTACGTTCACGATTTCGCCAAAACCATTCGTAGCCCTCCGTCGTTTCACATGGATGGTCAATAGTATTCAAGCTATGTATGTTGGCCAAAGTCAAGGCATAGTGATTGGTAGCTATTGGGTATTCATGTGCAGCATAGATAGATGTGTTGGTTTGGGGCAGTCGTTCTACCATTTTGGCCAAAGTCAAGGGTAGGTGCGGATGGGCTGAAATTAACCTGGAGAATGATGGGTAGAACTTGACATGTGACTTATGATATTTTGGCCAAAGTCAAGGTCATAAGAGCATGGGGCAAAAATCCACATCGGGAGTTTCAAAAGAACTGAAACTTGCTAGCAATGCATACCATTTGGAGTGTGATGATTCTGGTAGGATTCCTTCAGTTTTGTCACGCGATGATATTTGGGTCCCGATCCCACTGTGAGTATATGCTACTCCTCGGGAAATTTCTCACTTAACGATCAATGCTATAAACCAAGTAGGTGTCTAGAAAGGTGTTAGCGGGGCTACGCCCCCAGAGAAAAGAGGTTATTTAATTAAGGAACTTCGCGAATGCGTTGAAAAACCTCCCTCGAAGTACCGACACCAGCCTGGCCGAACGGTTAAGCAAGAATTGTACGGTGAGATTGATCCTGACTAATTCTTCCTTTTTGGTTTGAGGAGGGATTCGAGAGACAGTGGGAGCCATCCTGTTTAGAAAAATTAAAAACCACTCTAAACTTGCAAGAGCATCATGCTGAGTGTTTCTTCTCTCTCTCCTAATTGCAGCGACCAAACATCATGACCGGACTTAAGTTATTACTAGATAAAAACATACTGACAGGGCCAAACTACAAAGATTGGCTCAGGAATGTCAAAATGGCAATCACTTATGACAAGTTGGGGAATCTCCTTACCACCAAAGCTCCCCTGTCCCAGGTCCCAGGTCCAGCGTCGCGGATAAGGAAATCCGTAAGACTTGGGAGATCGATTGCGCGAAGGCCAGGTGCCTCATGCTTGCCTCTATGGACAACGAATATCAGAGGAGGCACGAGAATATGGATCTCGAATCCATATTTTTCCATACAAAAGAACTGTATGGAGAGCAATCTCGTATCGCAAGATACGAAGTGTCGAAGAAGCTATTTTCGGCAAGGTTGGCCATCGGATCATCGGTAGCGGAACACGTGCTTAAGATGATTGGCTTTATTGAGGAGCTCGCGGTCCTTGGGACCACGTTGGAGAATTAGCTCTATACGGACTTGATTCTTCAGTCCCTTCCTTCCACTTACGCCCAGTTCATCCTGAATTTCAACTTGCAAGAAAAAGAAGTTGAACTTTCAGAGCTCCTCAACATGCTGAGGAGTGTAGAGGGCACCCTACAGAAAGGTAGGGAAACATCCACTTTGTTTGTAGGAGGATCTTCCTCTTCTAGATCCAAGGCGAAAGCCAAGGGAAAGAAGAAGAAAGCCCCCACCAAACCAAGGGGCGGTGTTAGTAAAGTGGATACGAAGGGAAAGACAAAAGCAACAAAGATAGCGGGGAAGCTTATAGGGAAGGAAGAGTGCTTTTTTTGTCATAAGAGTGGGCACTGGAAGAAAGATTGCAGGGCTTGGAAAGCCAAATCACAGGAACTGAAGCAAGTTGCGGCTTCAGCTTCAGGTGTGTATGTTATTGAAAATTGTCTATCAATAAATTCTACTTCCTGGGTATTGGATACCGGATCAGGATCTCATATCTGTAATTTTTTGCAGGCGTTGAGAAACCGTAGGTTTTTTAAGGCAGGTGACATGACCCTCAAAGTTGCATACGGAGCTAGAATGGATGCTAAGGCCATGGGGGACTATCACCTGGGAATGTCAGATGGACATGTTTTGGTTTTACGTAATTGCTTTTTTGTACCCAACGCAACTTGTAATATCATTTCTGTATCTTTGATTTCTAAAGAAGGTTATGAATTTGCGTTTGTAAGTAATGTTGTAAACCTTCACCTTAATCAAGTTCTGATTGGGTCAGGTACATTAAGCAATGTTATATACGTACTAAACCAACCACAGATTTTCAATGTACAGAATACACATAAAAGAAAGTCTCCGGAAACAAATCAGACTTTCTTATGGCATTGTAGACTGGGTCACATCAATGAGAGAAGGTTGACGAAGTTACATACAGAAGGATATTTGAATCCGTTCGAATATCAATCGTATGCCACTTGTCAATCCTGTCTCAAAGGAAAGATGACAAAGACTCCGTTCACTGGACACGGAGTAAGAGCGAGCGAGCTCTTGGGACTCGTACACAGCGACGTGTGCGGTCCAATGTCTACACATGCGCGGAGCGGTTATTCTTACTTCATGACTTTTACGGATAACTTTTCAAGGTACGGTTATGTCTTCTTAATGAATCATAAATCCGAAGCCTTTGGAAAATTCCAGGAATATAAGAATGAAGTAGAAAAACAAACCGGCAAAAGTATCAAGACACTAAGATCGGATCGAGGTGGTGAATACTTGAGTGCGGAGTTCCTGGACTACTTAAAAGAGAATGGAATTCTCTCTCAGCATACTCCTCCATACACTCCGCAACATAACGGTGTATCGAAGAGACGGAACCGAACCCTATTGGATATGGTACGATCCATGATGAGTAACGCTGAGTAACCGCGATCATTCTGGGGATATGCACTAGAATCAGCTGCATACCTTTTGAACCGAGTTCCAACTAAGACTGTGCCTACCACACCATATCAGATGTGGTGTGGGAAGAGACCCTATCTTAATCACATTAAGACATGGGGATGTCCAGCTTTTGTCAAAAAGCAGCATGCGGACAAGCTCGAGGCACGCTCAGTACAGTGCAAGTTTGTGGGATATCCAAAGAACTCCAAGGGATATTTCTTCTATTGCGAAGAGAAACAAAAGATTTATGTTTCTCGTCATGCCCACTTCTTGGAAACTGAGGTTTTGGAAAATCAGATAAGTGGGAGAGCAATAGAACTGGAAGAAATTCCAGAGCCACGAGCTATTACTGAAAGCTTAGTAGAACTAGAGGGTTCGAAAGATCATGACATTCCCACGCCGCTCCGCAGGAGTAGTAGGCAGTCTCATCCGCCCGAGAGATACTACGGTTTTCTCATAGACGTGGATAGGGAGGATTGCATCATAGATTATGATGAGCCAACTAGCTTCCAACAGGCCATTCAGAGCGTTGACTCGGTAAAATGGCTGGATGCAATGCGGACCGAAATGGAGTCCATGTACACCAACAAAGTATGGACGTTGGACGTTGCTCCAGATGGGGTAAAACCCGTAGGATGCAAGTGGATCTTCAAATGGAAGATTGGTGTAGATGGACAGGTTGAGACCTATAAAGCTAGACTGGTTGCAAAGGGTTTTCGTCAAAGACCTGGTTTGGACTATGACGAGGCCTTTTCTCCAGTAGCTATGCTGAAATCCATTCGGATCCTTCTTGCCATTGCTGCCTTCCACGATTATGAGATTTGGCAGATGGACGTAAAGACCGCTTTTCTGAATGGAAATTTAGAGGAGTGTGTTTATATGGACCAGCCAGAGGGTTTCATTCAGAGTGGGAGCAGCGGAAAGGTGTGCAAGTTGCTTAAGTCCATCTACGGACTAAAGCAGGCATTGCGGAGTTGGAACATCTGTTTTGATGAGACGGTCAAGGAATTTGGCTTTATTAAAAATCCAGATGAACCATGCATCTATAGTAGATTTGTAGCGAGAACTGTTGTATTCCTTGTTTTATACGTGGATGACATTCTCTTAATAGGAAATGACATTCCTATGCTACAATCTGTCAAAGGGTTCTTATCACACAAGTTCTCCATGAAAGACCTGGGTGATGCCTCATACATTCTAGGGATCTAGATCTATCGTGAAAGATCCAAGAGGATACTGGGACTCTCACAGTCCAGGTACATCGACACCATACTGAAAAGATTCAGTATGGAAGATTCCAAGCGCGGTAATCTACCGGCTTGTCACGGGATCACCCTCTCCAAAGAGATGTCTCCCAAGACTGATTTGGAAAGGGATCGCATGTCTATTGTACCCTACGCTTCTGCGGTAGGCTCTATAATGTATGCGATGTTGTGTACCAGACCAGATGTAGCTTATGCACTGAGTGTGTTAAGCCGGTATCAGTCAAACCCTGGGGAGAAACACTGGATAGCGGTAAAGAATATTCTCAAGTACCTGAGAAGGACTAAGGAGATGTTCTTGGTGTATGGCGGAAAAGACCTCCAGATCGAGGCCTTTGCTGACTCCAGCTTCCAGAGTGACAAGGATGATTCCAAGTCCATGTCGGGTTATGTCTTTACCCTCAATGGAGGGGCGGTGTGTTGGAAGAGTTCTAAACAGGAAACCGTTGCTGACTCGACGATGGAAGCGGAATATATCGCTGCTGCAGATGCCGCAAAAGAAGCTGTCTGGATAAGAAAGTTCTTAACTGAACTTCAGGTGGTTCCGTCCATTGTTGATCCAATACCGCTGTATTGCGACAACAACGGGGCTATAGCTTTAGCGAAGTAACCCAGGTCCCATCAGAAGTCCAGACACATCTTGAGGCGGTATCACCTGATCAGGGAGATCGTGGGTCGCCAGGAGATCGAGGTTCGGAGAGTTTCTATAGAAGATAACACTGTTGATCCACTCACAAAGGCCTTACCCTAGACTCAGTTCGAGCGGCTGATCGAGATGATAGGTCTTCGATACGCCAGTACATGGCCTTAGTGCAAGTGGGAGATTGTTAGTGTATATGCCCTAGAGGCCATTACTGTATCATACTAGTTTGTATATTACTTAATGGAAGCTTGGGATATTCACCTTGTATAGACAATCTTGCTCAATATAGTAGTATGCTACTTGGTTTGTTTCTACTTCAATGTGTACATGTGTTTATTTTAGTATATCACCTATACACATTAGTGGAGCCCTTAGGATCTTTGCTTGATTACCAGCGTTGTGATGGCAGTCACACTAGTGGGGGCTGGGTAATCTATAAGCACATCCTTATGCAGGTCCCTAGTCGCAGGACTATCGAGACAGGGCATCGATACTCCGAAGTAGACTAGCATATGCGCTTCTCATCCCTGTGTGGGAGACGGTCTGTCCCAGAGCCGTCAGTACGTCGTACTTGAGATAGTATGCGGGTACTCGTTAGGTTACGAGTACACTGGACAGGACTCGTCGGGAATTGTTGGTTGGTACTATACCTATCGTCAGTTATCAGTTCCCAGGTGACATGAGTACAGCTTAGTCCGCTGACTTGACACTGTCACTTTGCCTCGAGTGTGTTCCCACTGTACTTAGATTACTACCTTACCACGGCTTAAAGGAGTCGTGCAAACAGGTAGTAGTTGGGTGCAGTCCCGAAGCACTTGGAGGCAGTAACGGTTAGACAGGATTCGTCTCTCCCGGTATTGGGGGTTGACATCGCGCTGTGTCTAGGAGAGCCATTACACGAGTAGTCCCTGGACAGGGCAAGTTCGATATACTGGTAGGTTTCCAGTGCTATCTCAAGGTGTTCTGGGCTTCACTCCGACACGACTTGTAACGCTATTAGGGGATTGACGTTTACCGCCCCCTAGGCCCGCCATGCGATGTATCAGACGAACAGACCGGACTGTATAGATATTGTCACATTCAGACTCAGTAGGAGTTCAAATGGGTTTCACCTCGTCAGTCTTCTTGTCGGCATCTACCTGGGGACCGTTACGCACAGCTAGTGCCGCTTGCGGTCTGTGGTTAAACCCACTGCCAGCGTAGTGTCGAGTCTTTAGAGTCCTACACAGAAAGATATTCGCCTTTAGGCAAAAGAGTAGGGATCGGATGGTTTTGCGACAGGTCGCATGGTTTTGCGACAGGGTTCGGTCACATCCATGCACTTGTGCACGTTTGGTGCCCGGACAGTTAACACTAGCGGGCTTTGGTTTAAGACAGATCCTAGTGTACGTTTTGGGATTGGTTTTATCTCGTTTGTATTCGTGTTCCTCGGAACGCGGATGCGGGTGTGTATGCATAGTTGACAGAGAGACAGAGGCAGAGGATTCTCATTGGGGTTGTTGACTGTTGACTGTTGACTATTGACTATTGACTTTTGACTAAACCCTAATGAGAATAAGATATATGATTAACAATAATATTAATTAAGTATTATAGTGACATGGTTGTTGAGGGGTTGACTTGTTGACTTTGTTGACCGGTTGACTAGGTTGGACTAGTTGACCATCATCATGACAATGGCTATCATTCCATGGCAAAGACTTTTGCTTGCTTGTTTATTTATGCAAAATGAGTGCATGAAATGATATAGCCATTTTGACTTAAACCATTACACAATACTTGATTACTATTTTTGTTATGATAGTTTTGGATTATGAGTGGTTGGATGGCAAAAGACTCTTTCATTCTCTCTCTTGCCATCACTTGGTCAAGCTCTCCCTCTCCCTCTTGCTCTCTCTAGCTCAAGGCAAACCATTCTCATGTGTTGAGACTCATTGCCTTAGAGATAAAAAAAAGACACCAAAACAATCCTCTACTCATTCTAGTTCACAAGGCCTAGCAAGCCAAGTGTTCTAGTTTCTTCAAAGATCGAAGAAGAAGCCAAAGGTAGAAGCTTTCGGGTGGATCCATCTTCAGCACAAGGAGACGACGAGGTGAGGCCGATCCGTACACCGGGAGGAGTTGAAGACGAAGGAGTTCAAGAAAGGTATAGCCCCCTTAACCGAGTAGGTAAACTCAAGTTAGGTTGTTAGTTAGTTGTTTAACAAAGATCCGTATTATGAGTCCATGTTACCACCCTCTTGAAAATCGTTTTTCACCACTTCCGGAACCCCGTAAGAACCGGGGAAGGGTAGCATGGACTTACACGTGATACTCGGACGAACGAGCTCAGTATCAAGAAATTCTTGCAACTGAACCTTGAGCTCTGTAACAACCCTAATTTTCTTATACACTTTTTCCTATACAAATTTTTTCAAATTATTTTTTAAAATCCACAAAGGGGTATTTAAGCCTGAGCACAAGATTTAGGTAATTATTTTTGTTTTTAATTACAAGCTACAAGAATGAAATAACTCTATTTTTAGTGTACAAGAAATCACTTTATAATTTAACGTATACTTGGAGTATTTACTTTTGCTGCTATCATTTTAAGTAATTAAATAACACAATAATTACAAGAAGGAGCTTGTAGCTCATTGGTAATACCTTGCATTGCTGAACCAAGCCACCAGAGTTCGAATCCCATGCCCCACATTATTTTTAGATTATTTTTCTTTTAAAATTCTTGGAAGCCCAACAGTCCACAGGCCATAACTCCCAAATATTAAACTGAACCCCAAAAACGGAGTGTACCATGAGCTACATCAGGCGAACCCACGCCCGTCGACACCCGGACTCGGCCGAGATCGGCCGAGTCGGTCGGCCGGACGGCCGAGTCGCCAACACCAAAATTCTGGCTTTTCGTCTCCCATAACCCCCTGTTAACTCCAATTTATTTGATCAGTTCTCAAATGTTAAATACAACCAATTTAATACAAATTTTAATGTTTTTTATTTGATTTTTTTATAATTTTTTTAATAAACAAAACCCTTCACCTACCCTACCCTAGCTACCCTATAAATAGACCCCTACCCCCTACCTTCTCATTCCAAAACTATAGAATTACTCTCTTGAAAATTCCACAAGAAAGTGTGCTTTGAAACCGAGTTCACGGCGAAGCGCTGACGAATTCCGGCGACGTTCTTTGAAGCAACCGGCGACGAAACCACACCTCGGCCTTTTCCCTAATTCCTCTTTACTCATTAGAAGAGTTTGAAACCCGTAAGTCCCAATCTTCTCTCTTTTCTATTTCTCAAAATACGACTTTATGAAACCCGACGGAAATCGGAACAAAACCGATTTCCGATTCGGTTTTTCTACAAAATCCCACTTGTCACCTAATCCATAACACCTAAACATATCCATGATGACTATTAATCACATAAAAATCAAATTAGACAAAGTTTCTCATATGAAATGATAACTTTCTTGTAATATCGTATTCTTTTCACAATAATACCATAAAGTTTATTTTTCTTCCTCTAATCAATTCCCTCATTCCTAAACATGTTCATCTTGATCACTAAACTTGTAAAAATCAATTTGAATGAGTTTTCACACATGAAATGATAACTTTTACAAATATCGTATTCTTACACTTAAATACCCTCATGTTTAACCCCTAAACATCACAATACCTTAAAATAAGTCACGAGGTAATGACCTACCTCCACACACACGCTAATACAAGCTTAATTGATATCATCAAAATTTAGAATACGAAAATACAAGACTTTACATTAAAATACCATAATCTTCATAAAACCATTCTTAAAGATTTTAGATTTGTTACACTTTTTAGTAAATAGTTCTTACTAGGAAAATACGATAAGTTGTGGACATCGATCGTTTATCTAAACTGACTTTGTGGTGTCTAGGCAAGTGTGTTAAGGCTAGTGGTTTTTAATTAGGCCCACTATTGTGGTTCCTTCCCACTTACCTGGCACTTACCTGGCCGCAATTGGCGGTGAAGAGGCGATTTGAGGCTTCTAATGACTTATCGTTTAGACCTTAGAAATAGGCTAGTTGGCTTAGAAAACCCTAGAAACTAAAATACGGAAATCTATACCCTTTTACAAATAAATACCTTATACTTATGAAACCGTTTTTCTAAATGAATATTATTTATTAAACCTAAGCAAAGCGCCACTACAACCCACTTTTGGGGAACCCGTTAGGGATAGTGCGGTTCATCGTGCACCCGCGGGCTAGTAGTGCGAGATTCAGACCTCCGCAAGGAGCATTCGGTCTCGAAAGGTTTGAAATACGACATTTAAGAAAAATGAGATTTTTAGAAAATAAAATAGTTATTCTAAATTATTATTGTATTAATATATATATATTTATCATTTAAACACCTATTTTATTATAAGATAAAGTTTCCACTTTTTCTATAAAAAAATTACAAGATTAAAAGTTGCATTTAACACCATGAATTTCAAATAAATCTATATTATAAATTAATACTTTTATTAGGATATATTCACTAGAATAACACAAATAAAATCCACACTCATTATAACTATAAAGACGAATAACAAATACTTGAGGCGTATTTTGAAAACTATACAATAGTACTTTTTACATAAAACCCCCTCAAGTTTTATAAATTACAATAAGGACCCTAACAAATTATAGAACTTCAAATTACCTTTCCTTTAGTCTGACTCGGGTTAGAGTATGACTATTTCTGACTTGAATATGATTCAAGTCAATCTATATTCTTTAATATTCCAACTCAATATGAACACAGGAATCCCAGAATCCAGTTAACAATCTATATAACTTGACTGAACCGAACCATGGATATATTCCTTTTACATGTTTCCCAGTATTCCATTTACATGACTCTCCGGTTATAACCGTTTCCTGATATCATGGTTTCGGTCGGTCAGTCAATCAATCATGCAATCAATACAATTTTACAAGATAACAATACAAACAAGATATCATGGGGATTAAGGGGTAGATTGGTACGGAATGTGTTAAAGGTGGCACGAGGTGGTCAGATTAAGACACCTAACCTATATTCCGTTGCTGTTGTACCGTGGCATAAACGGTTCCTTGAGTTCCTGATACCATAGTCTCCGGGGCAAGTGAGACTCCTCTCGTATACACTGGCATCCTTCTGTACCAAGCTATAAACAACAGCGTTAACCCAACATTACAACAATATAACAATATAATACAACTATAAAAGCAACTCTCTCTATCTCTCTCTCTCTTACTCTCTGTCTATTCTATTCTTCCCTTATCTTTAGGACTTACCGAGCGACTTGTTCGCTGACGACATTCTGTTTCTCTCTTCTTTGAATGTCGTCAGGTGATTTGGACCCGGCAGAAGTTGAGCTATCGCAAGAAGACTTGGAGCAGTTTACTGAAGACCCTGCACAGTAGTTTCATTGTACACTTTTCTTTTCAGTACTTTTCGTTTCCTGTTATGCTACTATTTAGGCATCTTTTATTCCAGTTGTATTTCCTTTCATGCATTGTACAAAGAATGTTAATAAATAAAAGTTGCTGTTCTTTTTATACTCTTGTCTCTTGTGTAATTATTTCTATATTGCTTAGCTACGCTTAGCGTATGTACTTCTGAGTACATACGTAGCGGGCCTCGTCGCGTCCCCTTCGCCGTACACTGGGAAGCGGGGCGTGACAAGCTCCTTTAGCTCCGTCGGTGCCATCTGATTGAATTATTTTCTGATGTGTATATGTAAAAAATATCGACAATCAAAAAATTATATTGACCGCAATCAAACTACGGTGTCGGCTGTAGTTTGTAGTGAGTGCGGATCGTCCACAGGGATTGCACGATTCGTTTGTATTATGATACGTTTGAAATGAAAAGTTAAGCAACGATAAACGAAAACATGATTCAAGAATGATTTGTATTCGAGTGTCACTATTCTTTAATCAAGAATCAAGAAACTATAAACAATCAAGAATCGGTGTTTTGATAATATTTCCAATCAACAATCAAGAATATCAGAGAGGCTCGTAGGAATCGATCGGGTCGATAGACGTGATGTAATCTAATGATATCGTGTTCTTGTCCTTCGAAGGATTGATACTAGATCGATGATCATCGGCAAGAGTTAGGGTTTTCTTGTGAAACTAGGGTTTCATCTTATCCCTTGTTCTGTTGTCGATATCATTCACATTCTAGCCTCTAGCAATTTCAAGAAACGCTCCTAACTCCCCCATTTTGAACGATGTCAATCAAGAAAGCATCAAAACAAAGTGGGTTGTCGGTTCTTGAATTTGCTAGGGTTTACAAAACTTGTAAGAATCAAGAATCGATTAAAGCTATGTTACATCATCTTTCTATTGACCGTCTCGACTCCTTGACGAGCGGAGTTTTATTCACACATCACCACATAGACAATATTCAAGAATAGTAAAGATAACATGATGCGGAATTTAAAGAAGACAAGATATAAGAATATCACCTTTTATTTAATCAACAATTTCAATACATTCTTTCAAGATCTACAAAAAGAAGAAATCGATCGTTGACTCGGCTTCGCTCGTCTCCGTGGATCATGGATCTACTTTGATCTCTTGCCTGATTGAATGATCGGCTCAGCTCATAAAAGGGTTGAAGGCATCTTGCTTGGCTTGCACTCAAGATCTTGAATTGTGGTTGGATTTAGGGTTAGGGTTTCCTACAAGCTCTCTCACTAAACTTGAGGAAGAGGGAGATGAAGAAAGAGAATGGCTAAAATCTAAGATGTTGAATCTAGAATATAGAATTCCCAAGATTTTCCCCACATGAATAATGAGTGAGTCTAGGGTCTTATTTATAGAACTCTCAAACCCTAGGTTTAGGTTTGAATTGGACTTTCCCTCCCAAAGTTTGTTGAAGGAGTTTGTTAGGAACTAGCTTAGGGTTTAAGCAAGGGTTTAGGGAAAGTTCTAGAATGATTAGGCTAGTTTAGGTGTTTGCTGATCTGGTGGAAGTATCTGGAATCTTCTGGAAGTTTGTGTGCATTTCTGGAATATGGGTTCTGAATGAAGAATTATGGTGCAATTCGAGGAGGTGATCCCCTGGGCACACCGCGGATCCGCCGCAAGAACTAGGAAATGGCCGCGCTTCCGCGCTCTGCTGGTGAGCTTGGACCTTGGGCTTTCTGTTGAAGCTTTGCACTGGAGTTAGGGTCTTCATTTGATATTTTTCTTTGTATTTTCCCTTCTGTGTTGATACCAGATTTGAGTTCAGTGAGTTTACGAGCGGTGTAATGGTCGAGCAAGCTTCTCTTTTCCTGCACAGACTTAGAAACACCGGTTGCGATATATAGAAAATATGCTATGTAATGCAATGCAGTCAATTTCCCTAGAAATGCCGGTTTTAAGGTCGATTACATGTAATATGATATTTTGCGACCGATTTGCTAATATGTGAATTATGAATACCGTACACTTCTATATGGATGCAAATGATAAGGAAATTGCCGGTTAAAATATGCAATATTTTCGACTGATCAAATACCCCCAAACTTAATTTCGATCGTCTCGAGCGAATGTTTTATTAAAAAGAGAAGGAGAAAATAAAGAAAGAGAAAAACTAACTAGCACACTTTCGTAGGCAACACGATTGCACTGAGCATGTGCAACAAGCCTTTAAACCTCTAGGTGTCCCTAGTAGGAGGAGTGTTGTCTCCTGAGGGTTTTCAGCGGATTGCACCCACAAAATCCAATAATAAAAGCAAGATCATGAATATTACATTTAAAGAAAAGAATTGTAAAAGAAAAGCCTTGAAAATTAGGGTTTCCAACTAAGCTAGCTTTTCGGTTGTCATGAGCCCTATCTTAATGGTCATGAAAAGATGTTAGAAATCACGTCCTCCCTCAATAAAACATCGTCTTATTCTTCATTCCTATCTGTTTTCCAAACATCGATCATATCACCCTGCGTGTGTGTAAAGACATCCCTACACCCGGAGAATTCAATTCAAGCTATCATACTCTTGCCCATCAACCTCAGTACTTTTGACAAACGAGATTGCTCACACACTTTCATGCGACCGTTAATACTTCTTGAGGTACTAACCGACCGATTACTCATGTGCTTGCTAACTTGGTGTATTTTCCTAGTCTTGCACCACCTCAGGCATAGCAGTGACTCCCAGACCAGTTGACCTTAGGGCACTAGGTGAAGAAGCACCCTTTTGCTATATATTTTTTTATTACCCTTGGTGATAACAAAACCAGTGTCCATTTTTCTCACCACTTTCAAAATATATATTTTTTTTCTTTTTCATACTTTTGGCTTCAAGACAAGAGCATTTCAAGGTATCCTCTACTATCCCAGGCTTCAAGACATGTGTAAGTGTGAATAGCAGGGTAGCAACGTTCAAAATGTTTGGCTTCCAGAATAGAAACTATTTTTCAGACTTATTTTTATCCTCAGATTAGTGACGTCTTTCATCTTACTAACCCTTGGGACAACGGCTCATAACTACTTATTACTAGTTCGTATAAGAAAACTTCTAATTTTCTTAGTTTTCTTAAATTCTTCTAATCTCATGGATGTAATTGTTCACTATCTAAACTTTCATTATCTTATTTATGTACAAAAAATATTTTTATAGTTTTGAAATTTTTTAAATTTTTATAGGTTTTGAAAATGCTTTGTGCTTATGCAAATGATATGCAAATGATGCGAAAATAAGCACAAACCTCCCCCAAACTTGTTTTCAACAGTGTCCTCACTGTTGCCTTCTGCTAAATCTCGAAAAACCTGTAAGCTTGGGAGGAATTTATTAGTGGGGGTAAAATATTTAAGTGAAGAACCTCCCCTAAACTTATTTTTGGCTCATCATTTTGTAAAAAAAAATTTCTTTTTAGGAGCCAGAAAAAAAATATACCCCCCCAAACTTGAGTTATGCAATGTTAATCTTTTAAAATCACAAGTGGGGGTCAAAAGTCATTGGTCGATGCCAAGCTTTGCAAAGACCGAAAGTTAACACCAACCATTCAAAAATTTTATCAATGCAGTGCTCGGGTTGGTGGAAAAAGAAGTGGGGAAAAGGTAAGTGGTGGAATAGAATATGTGTGTGTCTCATATTGGAGAGACGATGCAGTGTATGTGATGGATTACTCGCATTCTTTTTATATTTCAGAAGAGTGGGTGGAGGTTCAATTTTAGTGAGTGGAACCTGATTCATCTCAACACCCGTGCTTTTTAGAAATGCGAGTTCATCAGCGAAGATTTCCTCAAAAGTTTCATCTATACCCCGAAGAATAATGTCATCACAAGTTGCGGGGTGATCTTCAGACTCTAAAGGTAGTTCATAATCAGTGTTAATTGTTGACCCGGACATCTTGGTGGAAGAGTCCGTATGTGTATGATACATAGTTGGGTCAAACAATAACGTATGAAAAGAGTCAAGATCAGTATCAGGAGGATCATTAATTTCGCTGCTGTCGACATCCATTAAGTCGACAGAACAGACCTGAGCAGTAGGTTCAGAGGGTACACTTCCTAATTTGTAAATGTTCATCTCAATTGTCCTGTTCCCGAAGGATAAGGTCCTAGAACCGTTACGACAATTGATGATAGCATTGGAAGTGGCCAAAAAGGGGCGACCTAAAATCACCGGAATTTGATTCCGTGAGTTCGCTATAGGCTGTGTATCAATTACAATAAAGTCTACAGGGAAGATAAATTCCCTGATTTTTATTAACACATCCTCTAGTTCACCCCTAGGTCTGGTGATTGATCGGTCAGCCATCTGTAAAGTGCATGGAGATGGTTTCAACTCTCCGATCCCTAACTGCTCATAAACTGAGAAAGGAAGCAGGTTAACACTTTCCCCAAGATCTAGTAGAGCACGGTTAATGTGTTTCTCCCCAATAGAGATGGAAATCGTAGGATATCCAGGATCCTTACGTTTCCTTGGTAATTGCTGGGGGAAAGCCGTTTCTACTGTTTTTGCCATGAATATCTTCTTGGGCATTTGTTTCTTCCTCTTTCTAGTGCAAAAGTCTTTAAGAACTTTCGCATATGCAGGTACTTGTTGGATAGCATCTAGAAAAGGGATATTGATGTTAACCTGTTTAAACATCTCAGTGATCTTCTCCATATGTGGACTTGGTGTGTTAGCCCTTAACCGATTAGGGTAAGGTGCTTTAGCAATAAGCGCTGGGTCCATCATAGGAGAAGGAAGTGTGTGTGGAACCGATCCCAGAATAGAAGTGGGAATCGTCCGAGGAGGGGTAAAAGAGGTGGGCTGTAGTGGTGAGCCTTTTGGGAAATGGAGAATCGGCTCGGAAGAAGATGGTAGGGTAGAAGAACCGGGGTCAGAAGTGTGTGTGTGTGGAAAGGTCTCAGCCGGGGTGTTGATATGATTTTCAGTATCATCAACTTCTTCCCCAACATGATTGTCAAGCACTCTTCCAGATCTCAATGTGGTGATTGCATTCACATGATGTGAATAACCAGGATTTGGTAAGGATTGAGCTGGAAGTTTCCCTTTCTCTCTTGCACTCATTTCGGCTTTTAATCGTGCAATTTCTTCTTCCATTGATTTAATACTCTCGTTTTGGGACGCAGAGTTTTTCTTCATGTCATCGACGGAAGATTTCATTTCAGCCGAAACTTGCATGATATTTGTTAAGATCAAATTCATGTATTGTGCAAAAGAAGAGGATTCATCAGTTCCGGTCAACTGTAAAGGACTAGATAGTGCAGGTGTGTTGACCTGATTTTGAAAATTATATGCTTGAAAGGGGTGCTGAGTGAGTTGAAGTTGTGGCTGCTATTGTGGTGGAGGGACCCTTTGGAAATTGTTTTGGTTTGGAACCGTGTTTTGTGATTGTGATTGGTTCCAAGCAAAATTAGGGTGATTCCTCCAACCCTGATTATATGTGGAAGAAAAAGGATCGTTTCGAGGTCTTTGAAATGTGGCATTGGTATGCTCACGACCTTGAAATGGACATTCTTCCGTCAAGTGAGACGGATCAGAACAGCACCCACAAACAGTTTTGGGGAGTGATACCGGGTTTAGGGAGGCTGCAGAAAATTTGTGTTCCATAGCGTCGAGCTTCTTTTGCATTGCTGCCATTTCTGCTCGAACACCTATGGACACATCTATTTGGTGTACGCCACCCCTATTCAATGGTTGGGTTCCACTCTCCCAAATTAGTGATTTTTCAGCGAACTCTTCTAAGTATCGCCAAGCTTCCCCATCATCCTTAGTCATAAATGTACCTTGACACATGTTTTCAAGGCTCTGTTTAGTGCTAGGGTTACTACCCTCATATATGATTCGGCAAAGCTCCTATCTCGGGATGCCGTGATGAGGACATTGAACCAATAGATCCTTGAAACGTTCAAAGTATTTTGAAAATGGTTCGGTAGGGAGCTGGGCAAATTGGTTCAGTTCGCTACGGATTCGAGCCGTCTTTTGGATTGGGTAAAATTTCTTAAGGAATGCAGCGACGAATTTCCCAATTCGTAATAGAATGTGCGGTAGTGTTATATAGCCACTTCTCGGCTATATCGCACAATGTAAATGGAAGAAGTCGTAGACGCATCGCATCCACAGAAAGTTGTGACGTACCCATCATTGCGCATACGTTTTCAAATTTGGTAATGAAAACGTAAGCGTCCTCGGTCTCGAGTCCGTGGTATTTGGGTAAAAGATTGATATACTGGGGCTTAATCTCAAAGTTATCCCCATTGGCTGGTGGTGTGGATAAGCAGGTCGAAAGAGGACCTCTAAGTGGATAGCATCTTTCCTGGAGAGAAATGTGGGGAGGATTCTGCGCACCAACGGACGGCGGCAGATTAGGGTTAAAGAAGTTTGATGGATTCGGGTCCATCGGTGTGGTAGTGGTAGTAGGTAAAGAAAAGGTAAATGGAGAATTATCGACTTCGGAGTCGATAAAGGGTACGCGGACTAAACGGGCACTAGAATCCCGTGTCCAGCCTATCTTGCACTAAAAAGGGTTAGTACAAGTGGCAGCGTGAATTTATAATTAGGGGTAAAATGAATGCGGTGTTTGCTTTTGAAAAAGGGACGGATTTTGAAAAAAATGATGCGACAAACCAAATGCAGCACACCAACCCTAGAATCTAATGGTCACCTAGGTCCGGCTCTAGACCGCTCCTAACTGCCAAAAGACAAGTCGCAGGATCAATCCTCCACTGCCTCTTTGTCCCCCTGTGGCCGGATAAGTGCCAGGTAAGTGGGAAGGTACTCCACTACGTAGTGGGCCTAATTAAAAACCACTAGCCTTAGACACACTCGCCTTAGGCACCACAAGAAAACACGGATAAGCAATGAATTACCCACGGCCCTCTCTTGTCCTAAATGAGCGCGACAGTCCTTAGAGTCATCTCTAGATTTCTTTTAGTTAATGTGGGTCAATGCGGATGCAGGTTTGGTGGTTTTCGGGACCTAGGAAGGGTAATGAAATCCCCACCTAATTTGGATTTGGCCGTGCCCCTTAAATTCCGTATTTATAATGCAAAACAACCAAGAAATCAAAATCAAGCACAAATTTAATTTGCTTTTGCGGCGCAGCGATTATTCGCAAAGAATCCTGCAGCAAAGTGTTAGTTGGAGCTAAAAAAGGGCGAGGGGAGAGAGCAAGAAAGTACCTTCTGCAAAGAATTTGCAGAGAACACCCAAGACTGCGGCGGTTCCGCCGCATATAGCTGCTAATGCCGCTCTTCCGCGCTCAGGTGTTGAGAGCAGTGCACAAGTTTTCAACAGATGCTTTCTGTTGCTATCTCCAGATCTCTGGTATATCCCAAATAATTTTTCCACAGCACAGAATGCTCCAGATCACCTTGCAATTAATTCACAACACACGTATAAGAGTTTGTACAAATTTTGATTTCAAGAAGTAAAATGTAATAATTCTTTCACTTCAAACTATAAAATGTAAACGAATTAGCGCGTAATCCCCGGCAACGGCGCCATTTTGATTGAATAATTTTCTGATGTGTATATGTAAAAAGTATCGACAATCAAAAAATTATATTGACCGCAATCAAACTACGGTGTCGGCTGTAGTTTGTAGTGAGTGCGGATCGTCCACAGGGATTGCACGATTCGTTTGTATTATGATACGTTTGAAATGAAAAGTTAAGCAACGATAAACGAAAACATGATTCAAGAATGATTTGTATTCGAGTGTCACTATTCTTTAATCAAGAATCAAGAAACTATAAACAATCAAGAATCGGTGTTTTGATAATATTTCCAATCAACAATCAAGAATATCAGAGAGGCTCGTAGGAATCGATCGGGTCGATAGACGTGATGTAATCTAATGATATCGTGTTCTTGTCCTTCGAAGGATTGATACTAGATCGATGATCATCGCCAAGAGTTAGGGTTTTCTCGTGAAACTAGGGTTTCATCTTATCCCTTGTTCTGTTGTCGATATCATTCACATTCTAGCCTCTAGCAATTTCAAGAAACGCTCCTAACTCCCCCATTTTGAACGATGTCAATCAAGAAAGCATCAAAACAAAGTGGGTTGTCGGTTCTTGAATTTGCTAGGGTTTACAAAACTTGTAGGAATCAAGAATCGATTAAAGCTATGTTACATCATCTTTCTATTGACCGTCTCGACTCCTCGACGAGCGGAGTTTTATTCACACATCACCACATAGACAATATTCAAGAATAGAAAAGATAACATGATGCGGAATTTAAAGAAAACAAGATATAAGAATATCACCTTTTATTTAATCAACAATTTCAATACATTCTTTCAAGATCTACAAGAAGAAGAAATCGATCGTTGACTCGGCTTCGCTCGTCTCCGTGGATCATGGATCTACTTTGATCTCTTGCCCGATTGAATGATCGGCTCGGCTCATAAAAGGGTTGAAGGCATCTTGCTTGGCTTGCACTCAAGATCTTGAATTGTGGTTGGATTTAGGGTTAGGGTTTCCTACAAGCTCTCTCACTAAACTTGAGGAAGAGGGAGATGAAGAAAGAGAATGGCTAAAATCTAAGATGTTGAATCTAGAATATAGAATTCCCAAGATTTTCCCCACATGAATAATGAGTGAGTCTAGGGTATTATTTATAGAACTCTCAAACCCTAGGTTTAGGTTTGAATTGGACTTTCCCTCCCAAAGTTTGTTGAAGGAGTTTGTTAGGAACTAGCTTAGGGTTTAAGCAAGGGTTTAGGGAAAGTTCTAGAATGATTAGGCTAGTTTAGGTGTTTGCTGATCTGGTGGAAGTATCTGGAATCTTCTGGAAGTTTGTGTGCATTTCTGGAATATGGGCTCTGAATGAAGAATTATGGTGCAATTCGAGGAGGTGATCCCCTGGGCACACCGCGGATCCGCCGCAAGAACTAAGAAATGGCCGCGCTTTCGCGCTCTGCTGGTGAGCTTGGACCTTGGGCTTTCTGTTGAAGCTTTGCACTGGAGTTTGGGTCTTCATTTGATATTTTTCTTTGTATTTTCCCTTCTGTGTTGATACCAGATTTGAGTTCAGTGAGTTTACGAGCGGTGTAATGGTCGAGCAAGCTTCTCTTTTACTGCACAGACTTAGAAACACGGGTTGCGATATATAGAAAATATGCTATGTAATGCAATGCAGTCAATTTCCCTAGAAATGCCGGTTCTAAGGTCGATTACATGTAATATGATATTTTGCGACCGATTTGCTAATATGTGAATTATGAATACCGTACACTTCTATATGGATGCAAATGATAAGGAAATTGCCGGTTAAAATATGCAATATTTTCGACTGATCACCATCCGATAGGGCGGTATAGAAATAGGCTCCGCACCAGGAATCAAGTCAATGCAAAATTCGATATAGCGTTCAGGAGGCAATCATAGTAACTCAACAGGGAACACATCAGGAAATTCTCGTACGATCAGAACCTGGTCTAACGGGACCTCAGCGGCTCCTACGTCCTAAATAAACGCTAAGAAACAATGACAACCCCTCCTCAAGAGCCGTCCCGCACAAAGAGCAGAAATCAGGTTGGCAGGAGTTACACTGTGGTCTCCCTGCACAACAAAAATCGGTTCACCAGGAAAACAAAATCTGACTGCTTTTCCCCGTAAATCAACGTAAGCATGACAAGCGGCCAGCTAATCCATACCGAGAAGTACATCAAAATCTATCATATCCAGGAGAATCAAATTGACTAACGAATCCCTATCACCAATACGTATAGAACAGGACCTAAATACGTGTCGGGCTACAAAAGAATCTCCCACGGGAGCAATCACGACAAGCGGTAACTCTAACAACGAAGAATCTCTTCCCAGAGAAAGTGCAAAGTGTGCAGACACGTAAAAGTGCATAGAACCGGGATCAAATAAATTGTGCGCATCTAAGGAACATACGGAAATAGTCCCTGTCACAACTGCATTGTATGCCTGGGCATCCTGTGGAGTCAAAGCAAAAACCCGAGCCTCGCCCCTACCAGCATCCTGACGTCCTCTCCCTCGGTCACCTCGTCCTCTCTGAATACATACTGCAAAGCCCCAACCTCTCGGTGCAACGGCCTGGCGCATAGTATCAGCTGGTGGAGGAAGTAATGCCATCGGAGTAGAAGATGGAGGGGTTAAAGCAGTCTGTGGAAATACAGTCCCTCCCTGGAGTCTACAATCCCTAGCGTAATGCCCACAACTAAAACATGTCGGCGGCGGCCTCTGCTCCTCGGGATACGAGCTGAACATCTGGCCCTGAGCCCAACCTCGACCCAAACTGCGGCCTGGAATGAATCTGCCTCGACCTCTGCCCAACTGCCTGGTAACTGACCCAATAGGTCTGGTCCTCTTCGGCTCAAGAACAATCATTGTCTCGTTCAGACGCTCCTCCACTCGCAGCGCTGCGTCTATGGCCTGTGTATAAGTATCGAAATGCTGGGAGCCTATAGCAAGGAACAACTGTGTATCCAGGCTCCTCACAAACCTCTTCACCATGATCTCTTCCGTAGGAACAAAGTATAGAGCATAGCGTGATAACTGAGTGAACTGCAAATCATACTCCGCCATAGGCATATCGGCAGATTTCCGCAACGCTTCAAAACTACTGGCTCCGGCATCTCTCACGCTCTGCGGAAGGAATCTGGCAAGGAAAACCTCAGAAAACTCTTTGCATGACATCAGAGGTAGATCTGTTGTCCACCCTCTCTCCATCGACTCACACCATGTCTTTGCAAGGCCCTCTAATCGAAAACTGGTCAGCTCCACCGACCTCGCATCTGAACATCTCAATGACCTGCCGATCCTAGCCATCCTATCAAGAAATGACAGGGGATCCTCTGCTGCATCGGTCCCCGTAAACACTGGAGGCCTCAACCTTATAATCTCCGGAAGTGATACCTCCATAACCCTCGAGTCTACAGGTGCGACAGTCTACACGAGATGTACAACGGGCTCTACCATCGTCGATGCCTGATCCTGTCTCTGAACATGGGTGGCCTCAGTCAATTTCCCCATCATCTGCTGTAAGCCCAACATGCCCTCATCTATCCTAGTCAGTCTATCTGAAGGAGGAGGATCAACATGCCTTGGTACCGCCGGGATGTCCTGCGTGTCATTCGCCGTCACAGGAGGATCTGTCCTAGCCGCATCCCTGGTTGCGGCTCGCCTAGCTCACGTGGCCATTGCAACTGGGACAAGAAACGAGATTTGATAAGGTGTACGAAAATGAACAGCAATAATAGGGAGTCAAACGAAGGATTAATCAAGATATACATCCTAAGATTACTTAGGCTGAGTATTGTATCGTAAATATGCCGCGAAACATATGTACGGTACTTTACTCATCCTAAGTCATCTACTCCATCAAACCAAGGGTCAATCTAAACAACGAAATTCGAGCCTATTATCTTCAAGTCTCTCCTAGTTTCCATAATATTAATCCTAAGCTCTGATACCAACTTTGTCAAGACCCGAATTTGGTGCGTGACCGATACATAGATTGTATGACATCTAAAGATGCCATCACAATCCGAGTAAGCTAGAAAACCATGATCAAAACCCTATTTGCGGAATTAAGAAATTTACAGTTCTAAAGTGAAAAGGATGAAGTAACATGTCGCATGGTTTTTAAGAAATGATATTTAAACAAATGGTTTTAGCATTTAAAATTTCGACAACACCTCCTTTTTAATTGTTAACAAAAGCAGTTATAAAATGTTTAAATAAGTTGCGTCCCTAATTGGGAGCAAAATAACGCCAAACGGCGGAAATCAACATGCAATAACAATACGACGCTCAAAGCGAAGAATCACATGCATAAGTAAAGAAAGCATAAATTTACACAACTAGCTTATCTCACTCAATCGAATCAAAACATAAACAAGCATGCTTCATTCTAAGTCAAATGTACAGGGTCTGATGGAGTAATACTAGATCCAAAATACATATACCAAAATAAGCGGTTACTGCATATGTAATCCAACTAGCAAGAAAAGCGATAAAACCTGCAAAATGTTTCCGCACTGCTGCTATGCGTCCACGTGTCTCCTGCAAGGAACAAAGGCACAACGGAGGTGGGTTTCCAACTCAGTGAGCAAAACTAACATCTAACAGTTGATATTGTATGCATGAAGAAATAAAGATAAAAGCAAACAAGGTAAGCATGATGTATAATAGCACAATAACGCATGAATATATACTAAATGAATGTATAAAACAACACTAAAGTCTCATCAAATACTTCAAAATATTAGCTACTTCCAAATAAGATTCATTTTTCCGTGTCCAACTTCGAAACAAATCTTATGTTTTAGCAGGCATCGTTCCCCGAACGATCCTGCCAATCAGTAACATCGGTCGGTATCCTCCAGATATCCGCCGTGTTTTATAACTATCTCCGGTATCGAGTATTCTCGCTAGGCTCCTCACCTTAAATGCGACTTTCCTGCTCCTTGGTCTCGACCGGGTTCACCATGAATCCAACTGTATACTCCCCCACTTAGTCCGGATGGCGTAAAAATCCGCAACCATATAGCTCCCCCACTCGGTTCGAAATAAAACAAAATCATAACAACAACATCTCTTGATGGACATATCACATCAATCATAAAGAACCGCCGAATAAAACTTAATTATGCATAAAACTCAAAACCAGGAATCCTCATAATCTAATGCATCTTATGCTACAATTAATAACAATTGAAAGTAAAACATGATAAGTGTCAATAATAACAATAATGCAAAACAACCATTATTAATGATGCTTATGGTATGAAGTGAATCATATGTAACATAACAAATTCTAAGTATGTATGTGGCATGTCAATTACTGATGAGGTGTAGTGTAACATGTAGGTATGTGGAAGTGCAACATAACTCATCGATAAATAGTGCAGTATCCTAGCAAGTGTTAGACAATGGCGAATTATAGATATGAATGTGTACGATGAATTTTTTGGTTTTAATTATATACACAATACAAATGGAAAACAATTATAACTAAACTTCTAATTACGGGCGTATTACGCCATCCATACAAAATCCCCCGGTAGATATTTAGTCTACTCACCGGAACACGTCGAATCTACTCGAATATCGTCAATCCCTTTCCTTTCCTTACGGACTCCGAAGTCCCCGCGGTCAAACCTAACATCGAAATTAACTTTCGTATAAAAGCGGTTAAAATCTGATATGGCGAAGACGTGAAAACTAAAAGAATTTTATATTAAGCGTGCTATGTGAGAATATCATGAACTATCTAAAACCTAGACTAACCTGAGCTAACCCCATTCTGTCCGTAACTGGGAAAACAGAAATTGTGAAACGAAATACTCGTATCATATCTAGAACTATAACCAAAATAAGCAATTTACTTCCAGATTTTATATACAAAAAATATAACATAATCAAACTATACCAGATACCATAAAACACATACAGAGAGCTACCCAAAAAAACTCAACATCCAACTCCCATTAAAAACCGGCGAGATCGGGAAAAATTGGATTTTCGCCGGTCAAAAATTCCTAGGATGGGTTCGTGTTTCTAGTGTACACGCTAGGTCCAATCTACAAGTCTACTGTATTATTTGATTTTGTTGAAAATTAACTAAATTATAGCATATTCAAAACAGAGTTAGAATCTATCAAAATACGATATTTACCGATATCAACATTCTATATTAAACATTACTGAAATAAAATCTACAGGGTTGGAACTTATACCAATTTGAATGATCAACTGAATGGCTCTTCAATAGGTGCAGAAGAACATAAAATCCTAGCTTGAGGGTTTGAGTTGAGGAACACAAGGACTTAGCTTCTCTTTTCTTCTTTCATTCTAATTGAGGTAGAGAATATTTACTAAGTATTATATTTTGTTTCCCAGCTTAATATACCAACTGAACAAAATAAGGAAAACAAAATATGAGTTGATAAAATTTGAAGGAGGTGTCTCCATGAAGAGTGGTATGCATTCATGCAAGTAGGAGATGTGGGCATAAGGTTCATTCCAAGGTGTGTTATGCTTGAGGTTCACCATAACCTAATCCTATAATCATATATTAACACATAAACCCTCACACAATATAATATAACACAAAGAATTTAACACTTTCACTAAAACCCCTCCTTACAACTTATGTTACAAAATAAATACTCTTTTACTTAATTATCCTAGCCCATTTTGAGAAAATCTCTTTATTACAATTTAAATTAATATTTTAAAAAATAAAATTAAATAACTAAACTAAATAATTATCTAAAATATTCTGACACGTTACAGAAATCGTCAAATGCTTAGATAGTGTATCATTTACCCAATATCTGATAGCCAATGGGCGAGTCCTATTCACGTGGTCCCTAAGAAGTCTAGCATCACGGTCATAACTAATGAGACAAATGAATTGATTCCGACTCGCACCCAAACCGGATGACGGGTGTGTATTGATTATCGAAAACTCAATGCCGCGAAAAAGAAATACCACTTCTACCATTCATTGACCAGATGTTAGAACACTTAGGTGGGCATGAGTACTATTGTTTCTTGGACGGTTACTCAGGCTACAACCAGGTTCCCATCGCTAATAAGGAACAAGATAAGACAACTTTTACTTGTCCTTTCGGCACTTTCGTCTATAGATGCATGCCCTTTGGCTTATGCAATACTCTCGCTACATTTTAGCGGTGTATGATGGGGATATTCTCTGACATGTTCGAGAATTTTCTGGAGATATTCATGGATGATTTCTCCATATTTGGAGACTCCTTCGAGGAGTGTTTATGTCATCTTGACGCTGTTCTTACTCGCTGTAAGGACAAGAATCTAACTTTAAATTAGGAGAAATGTCATTTCATGGTCCAAGAAGGTATTGTCTTAGGATATACCATCTCACGAAATAGCATTGAGGTTGACAAAGCTAAAATAGATATCATTTCCAACCATCCTCCCCCCAAATGTGTCAAAGATATACGATCCTTTCTTGGCCATGCCGGTTTTTATAAACGGGCCATCAAGGACTTTAGTAAGATTTCTAGACCCTTGACTCTTCTCTTGGCCAAAGATTCAACTTTTCACTTCGACTCGGATTGCTTGGCTGCTTTTGAATCGCTTAAACATTCTCTCACTACCACCCACATTCTATCATCTCCCGACTAGAATCATCCTTTTAAGCTTATGTGTGATGCATCAGACTTTACTATCGGTGCAGTCTTGGGACAGCACATCGATAAGATACCACATATAATTTATTATGTGAGTAGGACCTTGAATGATTCCCAAATGAACTATACAACTACCAAGAAAGAACTCTTGGCCATTGTCTTTGCATTAGAAAAATTCAGGCCCTACTTAATCGACTCACCAGTCGTGTTCTACACCGATCATTCTGCCTTGAGGCATCTTTTCGCAAAGAAGAATGTTAAATCTAGACTAACATGTCGGATCCTCTTGCTGCAAGAATTTGAACTTATCATTAAAGACAAAAGAGAATATGAAAACGTCGTAACCGGTCATTTTTCACGACTTCCTTCTTCGCTGACGTTGAACTTGCCAATAGACGACTCTTTTCCGGACGAACACCTCTTAACCATTCTTGCGAACCTTAGTTTGCTGATATCGTGAACTATTTAGTGACGAAACTTGTACCCAGCGAATGGTCAAATCAGGACAACCATAGATTTTTATCCCAAGTAAAACACTTTTACTGGGACGAACCTTATTTGTTCAAGTATTGCCCCGATCAGATCATTCACCGGTGTGTTCCTAATAATGAGTTCAAAAGTTTGTTGTCTTTCTACCATGATCAAGCATGTGGTGGTTGTTCCCTTATAAAAAAAGGCGTGGAGGAAGTTCCCCACTAAAACAGCCCCATGTGTTTAACACGTGAGTGCCTATATGCAATGCATATAGGCACTGCAGTTAAAACAACTGCTAGGCTAATGGAGCATCACGTGCCCACACGTGAGAACCTATATGCAAAGCTTATAGGTGTTGCATTTAAGAAATCGATAGGCTAAAATTGAACCTCGCGTGTAACCACGTGAGCGCCTATATGCAAAGCATATAGACACTGCATTCAAACAGATGGCAAGCCAAAAAGGCTCACGTGATACACTCATATGTTGCTGCATATAAGCGAACAAGGTTAATCCTATTGGGATCACGTGCTACACATGAGTGCTCTTAACACCTTCGAAGCTGATAGAATTAAATTCTAAACAACAGGATTAAAAATCCATTTGGAAAATATTTCCTTAAATCTTTCTAATGTGCAAAGATCATTCTCTAACAAAGAATCTTGGATGAACTATCTGATAGAATTAAATTCTATGTGGGAAATATTTCCCTAATCTTCCTTAAACCAGAAAGATCTTATCTGTTAAACGGATGACCTTTGGATCAAAGATCCAACGATGATCGTCTGATATAATAAAATTCTATAAAAGATATTCATATAAATAAAATTCTATGATAGAATAAAATTCTAATCTTGTTAAACTAACGAGATATTCATGTGATAGAATTAGATTCTATCTTAGGAAAATATTTCCTAATCTGGTTAAACAAAAAAAACAAATAAGAAATCCTCTCTGTTAAACAGAGAACCTTTGGATTAAAATCCAATGGTGAATAAAATTCACCATTTGATCTAAAAGATCGTTCTTGATCTCTCAATCAGAGATTTACTAAACGAGATTGATCTTTTCTCCTCTGCTATAAATAGGAGCAAACAAAGAAAAGAAAAGAAATGTGGAGAAAACAAGAGAGACAACTGCAGAGAGAACTCCCCAGAGACTTAAAGAATATACAGTGAGAGAATTTAATTCTCAAAAGAAAAGACTCGTTTCCTTGAAACGCTAGGTAAAGGAAAAAACAAAAAGACCGTTCTTTTGCATTTTTAAGGGTTTAACCCTTCATAGAAGAACTTAGTTCTTCCTCTGGTTGAGATCTGCAGAAGCATATCTCCCCACAAGCTGAGAATTTAATTCTTATCGGGGAGATTCTGTAATGCAGATTCAAAGCCTAGAGTAAAGAACTGAGTTCAAAGAGTTTAACTCTTACAGGAAAAAAACACATGGGAATTTAATTCCTCTGAAACTAGGTTTGACCTTACAAAAAGAATTTGATTCTTACAAAACATATGAAAACTAGGGTTTAACCCTATAAAAAGAGTTTAATTCATACAAAACTAGAGGCATGAGATCCTCCAAACCCTAGGCTCATTAACATGAGATCGAAATCTCCAAATACCAAGAAGGAAAGATTGATGAATCATTATTGTTTAAACACAATAACGAGGACCGCATTGTTTCCCTCAATAAAAGACCAAGGCTCTGTTCAAAATTTGAAAGGGCAGCGCCCCACGTGCCTTACACGAGGGCGCCGACGCCAAGAGTTAAAAACTCTTAGGCAGCGCCTCACGTGCCTCGCACGAGGACGCCGACGCCAGAAATAAAAGCTCTCTGTTAAACAGAGCCATTGGATTAAAAATCCAACGGAGATGATAAATCATCAAAATGCAGAATTAAATTATGTTGATGAAATATTCCTCAAATCATTCTAAACAAGAAAGATTACTCTCTGCAAAACAGAGCACCGTTGGATTAAAAATCCAATGGTGACTAAAAATCACCTATCTGCAGAATAAATTTTGTATGGGAAAATATTTCCCTAATCTTGTTAGAAACAAGAAAAATATCTTCTGTAAAACAGAAATCCTTGGATCAAAAATCCAACGGTGGGTAAAATCCCCAAATCAATTAAAGATCTCTCGATGAGAGATTTCTTTAACTAAATCAACAAAAGCTGCTTCTAGTATATAAAAGACCCAAGACTTCACATCTTGTACAGAAGAACCACCCATAAGCTTCAAACTTTAAAAAATCAAGCAAGAAGAAAGCTTTAAGAGGGAAGAAGGAAGAATATCTCTTTTTAAGGTAAATAAAAATAATAGAGATCAGAGCATCTCATCTGCATATCTGATTGATTATATGATTCCACTTCTTTGATTTTAAAGAAAATATGTAGTAGTAAATAAGTGATGTAATGTTTTAGTCGTATAATAACCACAATCAATAACGGTATCGCGTGTAGCGAGCGTTTAGTGAGTATGGGTCGTCCTCTGGGATTCGTTAAATTCGTAAATTCTTTCTTTAATTGATTCGTAAGACTAGTAAAGAAAATCAAGAGATTGTTTCAAGATTTGATTGAAGTAATAGTTTCAAGAAATTCAAGAATTGCTTTCAAGAAAGAAAATTCAAGAAATTGATCAAGATTTAGTTATCAAGAAAATTGTAGAAGGGTTGTAGGATTCGAACGGAATTGGTAGCCATGGATGACTATTCAAAATGATTCATCTTATCTATTGGTAGAATTAAAACTAGATCGATGGCTAAAAATGAGAATTAGGGATCTCTTGAAGAAACTAGGGTTTCTCCTTCATTGCCCCTTATCCTTTCATTGATTGTCATTCTTATCTAACCTTTAACAAGAAGGATCACCAATCTAATCCCCAAATTGTGACGAAATTCTCAATAAATTGATCTCACTCATAATTTAGACATCGATGATTCTCTTTGCTAAAGTTTATAATCTCCATAAGACTTAAGATGAATTTAGAATTCTCTCACTATGTGATCTATCAAATTCCTTCGAATCCTTAGCAAGTGGAGATTTACTCACGCGTTATGAAAATAGAAGAATCATGAAAATAGAAGAATCAACAAATAGAGATTTCATAATGCGAAAATTTAAAAAAAGCGAGATTAAAAGTAATGATCATCTTTATTATTCAACTTCAAATTACAACTTCTTCAATCCGAGATTACAAGAAAAATTGCTCTCGATCACTCCCTTGAAGAGGTAATTTCTCCGTCGATCTTCGCTTCGCTCGATCACCGTGAGTCTTGGATCTATCGAGGATCGCGTGCTCGTTGATGACGATCGACTTTGCGTAAAGGATCTTTTGTTGAATCGCATGTTGAACTTCTCGATGATTCTTGATCTTGAGATTTGGTGGTTCTTGAAATTGGATCTAAATTGTTTTTGTGATTGTGTACAAAATGTGTACTAAAATTCAACAACCTTTTTAATGTAGGCTTCGGTCCTTTTTATAGCCCCTAATCAAGCTTCCCCAATAAGCTAGATTGTTACAAAGAGACTTCTAGAATAAGCTAGGTTGTTATAGAAAAGTTTACAGAACGAGGTTGTTACAACTAGGCTTCCCCAATAATCTAGGACGTTGCAATGAAGCTTCTGGAGAATTCTCGATAACCGACTCCCTGAATCGGCCGCTGATCTGCGGCGACTCGGCCTGACTCGGCCACGGTTCCGCGGCCGATTTGTGGGTTCTCTGCTTCAATTTTCTTGAGCCTTCTTTTGTTGGTCTCTGGGTTTACATTTGATATATGAAATCTTTTTATCTCTTTTGAATCTCTGTCGGAATTTAACTCTTTTATTTCCTGTATTTTATCGACGAATTTCTGATTCCGATATCTGATCTGGGCTAATTTTTGCACATGATCTCAATGAAGAATGTTAGAGATATACAATATTATGCGTGAAATAATAAACATACAATTCCCTTCAAAAATATTGATTATAATGTATAACACATGGTAATTGATATTTTCCAGAAAAACTTCTAATATGTGTTATATTTATAACAAACACCCTTAGATGATTAGAAAAGTGAGGAAATTGTTATGTTAAAAATTGCAATAATTTCGACTGAACAAATTCCCCCAAACTTGACTTTGATCGTCTCGAGCAAACTTCTTTTATTCAGGAGAAGGAGAAAAGAAAAAGAAAAACTAAGTAGCACACTTTCGTAGGCAACACGATTGCACTGAGCACATGCAACAAGCCTTTAAACCTCTAGGTGTCCCTAGTAGGAGGAGTGTTGTCTCCTGAGGGTTTTCAGCGGATTGCACCCACAATATCCTATAATAAAAGAAAGACAGTGAAAGTTACATAAAAAATAAGAACTATAAAAGAAAGAACTTGAAAATCAGAGTTTTCAACTACACTAGCTTTTCGGTTGTCATGAGCTATATCTTAATAGTCATGAAAAGATATTAGAAATCACATCATCTCTCAATAAAACATCGTCTTTATTCTTCATCCCTACCTTTCCCCTAAACACCGATCATATACCCCTATGTGTGTGTAAAAGACATCCCTACACTCGGAGAATTCAATTCAAGCTATCATACTCTTGTCCATCTATTTCAGTACTTTTTAGTCGGTGAATATTTTGGATGGACTTGCTCACACATTTTTCATGCGACCGTTACTACTTCTTGCGGTACTAACCAACCGATTACTAAATGTGCTCACTTATTAGGTATAATTAGCAATTTCCTCATCTTGCAACACCTAAGGCTTAGCAGTGACTCCCAAACCAGTCGGTCTAAGGCACTAGGTGATGAAGCACCCTCGCTATATTATTTTTATGCTGCCTTGGTGATTACAAAACCAGTGTTCATTTTTCTTCACCATTTTATACTTTTATGCTTTATTTATTACTTTCTTCGTACTTTGGCTTTTAGACAAGAGCATTTCAAGGTACCCTCTACTATCCCGAGTTTCAAGACGTGTGTAAGTGCGTATAGTAGGGTATCAACATTCAAATTTTTGGCTTCCAGAATAGGAATTATTTTTCAGACTTATTTTTATCCTCAGATTAGTGACTTCCTTCATCATACTAACCCTTGGGACAATGGCTCATAACTACTTATTACTAGTTTCGTTTAAGAAAACATCTAACATTTTTGGTTTTCTTAAACTTTCCAATCTTTTAAATGTAATTTTTCACTTTCTAATCTTTCATTATCAAAGAAAAAATTTAAAATTTTTGTGCTTATGCAAAGTGTAATGCAAAGTAATGCGTAAATAAGCACAAACCTCCCCCAAACCTGTTTACAGCAGTGTCCTCACTGTTGTCATCTTTTAAATCTCAAAAACCTGTAGACTTTGGAGGAAAAGTTATTAACGGGGACAAGAATAAATAAAAGTGAAAATCTCCCCCAAACTTATCGTTTAATCATATGGATATTCAATTAAGTCCTTTTTAAACTCACCTCCCTTCTTATGATGAGACAATATTATCGAGATATGGAGGTGAGGCGGAGGAAATTTAGTTAGAATAAAGTGGCTCATATAAAAACAGGAGCTCCTCCGTGGGTCAGTGGAAAGATATGGTTTTAATCTATGTCCATTTACTTTAAAAATACAACCGTTTGAAATATTTTCAACTTCAACTGCCCCGTGCGGGTATACATACCGCACCACAAATGGTCCTTTCCAACGAGATTTTAGCTTACCCGCATGAAGATGGAGACGAGAATCATAAAGAAGGACTTATTGTCCCGGGGTAAAAGTTTTTCTCAAAATATTTTTATCGTGAAATACCTTAGTCCGGTTCTTTACTATCACCGCATTATTGTATGCTTCATCGCGGAGTTCGCTTAGCTCATTTAATTGCAGCTTCCGAAAGGTGCAGGTTTGATTTAAATTAAAGTTATGTTCTTTAATGGCCCACATTGCTTTATGTTCGATCTCGACAGAAAGGTGGCAAGCCTTTCCAAACATTAGACGGTAAGGAGACATACCAAGATCAGTCTTATAAGCGGTACGAAATGCCCAAAGAGCATCCGTCAATTTGGTTGGCCAATCTTTATGGTTTTTAGAAACTGTCTTCTCCAAAATTTGTTTGATTTTCCTATTAGAAATCTCAGCTAGCCTGCTCGTTTGGGGATGATAAGGCGTAGAAAGTTTATGGTTGATTGAATATTTCTGTATCAAAGTCTTGAAAGACCGATTACAGAAATGCATCCCATTGTCGCTAATTATAGCACGAGGGTGTCCAAATCGCGAAAAAATATTTTCTTTAAGGAACTTAATAACAACCTTGTTGTCATTAGTGCGACATGGTATTGCTTCCACCCATTTTGAGACATAATCAACCGGTAACAAGATATATAAATTCCTAAAAGAGTTGGGAAAATGACCCATAAAATCAATACCCCAAACGTCAAAAATTACTACAACCAAGATTGGTTGGAGTGGCATCTCATTTTTTCGAGAAATCCTACCCGTATGTTAACACCGTGGATAAGTTTTGCAATGTTCAAATGCATCTTTGAATAATGTAGGCTAGTAAAAACCACATTGTAAAACCTTCTCTGCCGTCTTACGTGGACCAAAGTGATCACCACATGCCTGATCATGACAGAAAGACAAAACACTATTGAATTCATCATTGAGGACATATCTACAAATGATTTGGTCAGGACAATACTTAAACAAATAAGGTTCATCCCAGTAAAAATGCTTTACTCGGGATAGAAATCGATGATTGTCTTGTTTATACCATTCGCTGGGAATAAGTCCCGTTGCTAGATAATTCACAATATCCACAAACCACGGTTCGCGGGATACGTTCAAGAGCTGTTCGTCAGGGAAAGAGTCGTTTATTGGCAAGGTCACAGAAGGTGAAGAAGAGATGCACGAAAGATGGTCGGCTACTATGTTTTCACATCCTTTCTTATCTCAAATGACAAGATCAAATTCTTGTAATAATAGAATCCAACGTATTAATCTGGCCTTAGCATCCTTCTTAGATAAAAGATGTTTTAGGGCGGAGTGATAAGTGTAAACCACAATCGGTGAGCCAATCAAGTAAGGCCTGAATTTTTCTAATACAAGTACAACTGCCAAGAGTTCTTTCTCGGTGGTTGTATAATTAATTTAGGCATCATTCAAGGTCTTACTTGCATAATAAATTGCATATGGTATCTTATCAATGTGCTGTCCTAAGACTGCACCAACAGCAAAATCTGATGCATAAGCTCAAACAGGTGGTTCCAATCAGGTGATGATAGAACGGGGGCTGTAGTGAGAGATATTTTAATCAATTCAAAAGCAGTCTTACAGTCTGAATCAAAGTGAAATTTTGTATCCTTGGCCAAGAGAAGAGTTAAAGGTCTAGCAATTTTGCTAAAATCCTTAATGAATATCCTATAAAATCCTGCATGAACAAGGAAAGATCGTATATCTTTGACGCATTTGGGATGAGGAAGGTTATGAATGACATCTATTTTTTCTATGTCTACCTCAATGCCTTTTCGTGAAATGACATGTCCAAGCACGATACCTTCTTGGACCATGAAATGGCATTTTTCCCAATTCAAAATTAAGTTCTTATCCTTACAGTGGGTAAGAACTGCATCAAGATGACATAGGCAATCCTCAAATGAATCCCCAAATATAGAGAAATCATCCATGGAAATCTCCAGAAAATTCTCGACCATGTCTGAGAATATCCCCATCATACACCGCTGAAATGTAGCAGGAGCATTGCATAACCCAAAGGGTATGCGTCTATAAGCAAATGTACCAAAAGAACAAGTAAATGTTGTTTTATCTTGATCATTTTCGGCAATAGGGACATGGTTATAGCCAGAGTATCCGTCAATGAAACAATAATATTCATGTCCAGCTAATCGTTCCAACATCTGGTCAATGAAAGGTAGAGGGAAGTGATCTTTCCTTGTTGCGGCATTGTGTTTTCTATAATCAATACATACACGCCATCCAGTTTGGGTGCATGTTTGGATCAACTCATTAGCCTCATTGGTTATGACCGTGATGCCAGACTTTTTAGGGACTACATGAATAGAACTTACCCATTGGCTATCAGAGATTGGGTAAATTATACCACTATCAAGACACTTGACGATTTCTTTCTTTACCGCCTCCTTCATGATGGGATTTAACCATCTTTGTGGGTCTCGGGTTGGTTTATCTTCATCCATCAAATGTATATGATGTTCCACAATTAAGAGACTAATCCCTTTGATGTCTGCCATTGTCCAAACAAATGCTTGCCGATTTGATCTCAAGACCATCAAAAGAGCGTTCTCTTGCTCTAAAACTAGAGAAGCGGATATGATCACGGGCAAAAACTCATTCTCATCTAGATATGCATATTTAAGATGAGAAGGTAACAGTTTGAGATCTAATGTCGGCGGAGAGACAATAGAAGGTGGGGGTAAGGGAATGATATTCGGATTCTCGAAGGTGTTCATAACCTGCATAGGATATTGACTCTGAAAGTGTTGCTAACCTTTGTGATGAGTCAAAAGGTTCAAACTCAGGGGTGGACTCGTCAAAGGTGTTGATCAGTCGAAAATACTGCATTTTTAACATGGCAATTTCCCTATCATTTGCACTTATCTAGAGCTGCTCGGTATTCATATAGCACATATTAGCAAAACAGTCGTAAAATTCCAGATTTCATGTCTTATACTCTAAAACCGGCATTTCGAGGGAAATTGTATGTATTTCATAACATCGCATCATTCTTGCATAACGCAACTTGTGTTTCGAAGTCTGTGCAGGAAATTCCAAGAGAACGGCCAAATTTACATAACAGTGCTGTTAAAGAATACGCCAACACAAGGATTTAAAATCTAGAAATGATCTAGAAGGAATTCAGGGAATCAATATATCAGAGAATAATCCCAAAGACAGAAGAAGACAGTGTAAGAAGTTTAAAGCAGTGAAGCCATCACTTGGCCGCGGAACCGTAGCCGGAGCCGGCTTGCGCCGCGGTTCCGCGGCGCCCTTGCCATGTCAGCCCCCCTTCTTCACTCTGTTATTCTTCCCTCAAGCCCAGAACTGCATTAAGCCTATGCAATTTCCAGAAGACTCCTGAACATTCTGCCAGATCAGCAAAGGGTTCCTTGTACAAGCTAAACATTCCTAGCTTCCAAAGCAAGCTTCACCCTAACTACCTTAAGAGCCTAGAACCTTCCCCCTAACCTCCTAGATTAAGGTAGAAGCTAAATCCTAACTAACTAGTTCTAGAGGCTTCTAACTAACTAACTAGCTTAGAAGGGAAGCTAACCTAATCCAAGCTTTTTAAGGAAGCTACTCATTCCTAAACCTATAAAAATGACCCTAGGCCTCACTTGAAGAGGTTGTTCCTCAATTGGGTTGTTCATTTTGTTGTTCTATCATCCCTTCAAACCAACTCTTGCCACCATCAAACCCTAACCCTAATCCAATCAAGAAACCAAATTCAAGATCCTTTGAGTTCTAGCAAAGCAAGCCTTCAACCATCCTTTAGAAGCGAAGCCGGACTTCATCGGAGCATGAGATCCAAGCCGATCCGCGACTCAAGGAGCCGATGCAACGCTAGATTCGACAATCTTGTTCCTTCTCAAATTCTTGTAGTCTTGAGCAATGTGTAACAAGTTGTTGAATAAATAAAGGTGAAGATTCTTTTAACTTGCTTATATTTCAATTCGAGCATTATGATTCAACTTCAATTCTTGAATGTATTCTTTGTGATGATGCTTGAATAATACTCCGCTCGTGGAGGAATCGAGATGATCGGTAGAATGATGATGTTGATGAATATTTAAACGTTTTCTTAAGTCCTATAATGATTGTAAATTCTTGAAAATTGAATGATCGATGATCTAGATCGATGCGAAATGCGTTCTTGATTATTTTCGCACGATCTAGAGATCAACGATCGATCATTCGATTTCCTAGAAGCTATCTTGTGAATGTGATTCATCGAAAGGACAAAGGATAGGATGAGGAAACCCTAATTCTTCGCAAGATCCTTAATCCTCGATAAATCGACATCGATTTAGCATCAATTCGTTAATGGATAAGAAAAAGTAATTTCGAATCTTCTTCACATCTATGATCTAATCGATTCCTACGAGCTTTACTTCAAATCTTGAAACTTAAATCGATTGGAATTATATCAATTCTTGATTCTTGATGTTTAACGTTTTCTTGATTCTTGATTAGATTTAGTTGATTCTTGAAATTCATTGATATAAATCTTGAATCGTTTTGCTTTTCTTTTCTATTAAATTTTCAATTCAAAACAAAATAAAATACGAACGAATCGCACAATCCCTGTGGACGATCCGCACTTACTAACGCGCTACATTTCGACACCGTTATTGATTGCGGTCAAATAATTCTTTGATTGTGATTTCTATTCATTTTCTAAACCGACACACAAAGAAACGATCAATCAAATGGTGCCGTTGCCGGGGATCGTGCGCTAATTCGTTCTTTATTGAAATTTGAATTGAAAGATTTTTTCCATTACAATTTTGAGATCAAAATTCGGACAAAATCTAAACGTGTTGTTGTGATTTGATTACGAGGAAATCTGGAAGCTGTGGAGTAAGTGAATTTTTTTTCAGAATATACCAGAGGACTGAGGGAGTAAACAGAAGCTCCCTGTAAAAATTTTGTGCAGGTTACTGTTCACGTTGCGGCGATTCCGCGACCCTAGCCTCCTATTGCGGCGGTTCCGCGGCCTCTTCAAGGCTTCACTACACCAAATTTTCTCAGGTGATCTCTTACTTTCTTATCTCCTCCTCTGTCTGCTCCAATTAACAAATTTCTGCAGGCTTCTTTGCAAAAATCGCAGCGCCGCAAAAAGCAAAATAAATTGTGCGTGTTTTTGGTTTTGTTTGCATATTAATACGGAATTTAAGGGGCACAGCCAAATCCAGATTAGGTGGGGAGTTCATTACCCTTCCTAAGCCCCAAAAATCACAAAATTTACATCCGCATTTACCCTCATTAACTAAAAAATATCTAGAGATGACTCTAAGGACTGTCGCGCTCACTTAGGACAAGAGAAGGCCGTGGGTAATTCATTGCTTATCCGCGTTTCTTTTGTGGTGTCTAAGGCAAGTGTGTCGAAGGCTAGTGGTTACTTAATTAGGCCCACTACTTACGTAGTGGAGAACCTCCCACTTACCTGGCACTTACCTGGCCACAGGAGAGACAAAGAGGCAGTGGAGGATTTATCTTGCGACTTGTCTTTTGGCAGTTAGGAGCGATCTAGAGATTTGACCTAGGTGACCCCTAGAATTAGGGTTTTGCTTGTTGCATTTGTTGTGTTAGCATCATATTTTCAAAAAAATCCGTATATTTTTCAAAACAAACACCGCATTCATTCATTTCCCCTAATTATAAGTCACGCTGCCACTTGTACTAACCCTTTTTAGTGCAAGATAGGCTGGACAAGGGATTCTAATGCCCGTTTAGTCGGCGTACCCCCGATCGACTCCGAAGTCGGTATTTCTCCATTTACTTCTTCTTTACCCACCACCACACCCACACCGATGGATCCGTCTCAATCGAACTTTTTTACCATTACTCTGCCGCCGTCCATTGGTGCGCAGAATCCACCCCGCATCTTTCTCCAAGAGAGATGCTATCCTTTGCGAGGTCCTCTTTCGACCTGCTTATCCATTCCACCAGCCAACGGGGATAATTTTGAGATTAAACCCCAATACATCAACCTTCTACCCAAATTCCACGGTCTCGAGACTGAAGATGCATACGTTTTTATTACCAAATTTGAAAACGTATGCGCAATGATGGGTACGTCACAACTTTCAGTGGATGCTATGCGTCTACGTCTTCTTCCATTTACTTTGTGCGATATAGCCGAGAAGTGGCTATATAACACTACCGCACATTCCATTACGAATTGGGAAGAATTCGTTGCAGCATTCCTTAAGAAATTCTACCCTATGCAAAAGACTGCTCGAATCCGTAGCGAACTAAATCAATTCACCCAGCTTCCGACTGAACCATTCTCGAAATGCTTTGAACAATTCAAGGATCTTTTGGTTCAATGTCCACATCACGGCATCCCGAGAAGGGATCTTTGCCGAATCATTTATGAGGGCATTAACCCAAACACTAAACAGAACCTTGAAAACATGTGTCAAGGCAACTTTATGACCAAGGATGATGGGGAAGCTTGGAAATTTTTAGAAGAGTTCGCTGAAAAATCCTTACAGTGGGAGAGTGGAACCCAATCATCGAATAGGGGTGGCGTACACCAAATTGATGTGTCCATAGGTGTTCGGGCTGAGATGGCAGCAATGCAAAAGAAGCTTGAAGCTATGGAACATAAATTTTCAGCAGCCTCTCTAAACCCAATGTCGCTCCCCAAAACTGTATGTGGGTGCTGTTCTGATCCTTCTCACTTAACGGAAGAATGTCCCTTAAACTCTCCGTTTCAAGGTCACGAGCATACCAATGACGCATTTCAAAGACCTAGAAACGATCCATATTCTTCCACGTACAATCAGGGTTGGAGGAATCACCCGAATTTTGCTTGGAACCAACAACAACAATCTCAAAATATGGTTCCAAGCCAAAATAATTTCCAAAAGGCTCTTCCACCACAACAGCAACCACTTCAACTCACTCAGCACCCCTACCAGTCACAAAATTTTCAAAACCAGGTCAACACTCCTGCACCGTCTAATCCTACGCAGATGACCTGTTCTGACTAATTCTCTCAATTCACTCAAACCATGAAATCACTCTTGTCAAATTTCATAGAGGTGTCGGCTGAGGTTAGATCTTCCGTCAGTGAGATAAAGAAAAACTCAGCGTCCCAAGCTGAGAGTATCAGATCAATGGAAGCTGAAATTGCACGACTTAAAGCCGAAATGAGTGCGAGAGAAAAAGGGAAACTTCCGTCTCAACCCCTACCGAATCCTGGGCATTACAATGTAAATGCCTTCACAACGTTGAGATCAGGAAGAGTGCTGAATAACCATGTTGGGGAAGGAATTGATGATATTGAAAATCCTATCATTAACACCCCGGCTGAGACCTTTCCTCTCACACACACACTTCTACTTCTGATCCTTGTTCTTCTACCCCACCGCCTTCTCGCGAGCCTATTCTCCATTTCCCACTAGGCTCGACACCTCAGTATAGCTCTTCTAGTTCTCCACAGACGATCCCCACTCCTCTTTTGGGATCACGTCTACCCCCACTTCCTTATCCTATGATGGAACCAGCGCTTATTGCTAAAGCTCCTTACCCGAATCGGTTAAGGGGTAACAAATCGAGTCCACATATGGAGAAAATTATGGAAATGTTCAAACAGGTTAACATCAACATCCCTCTCCTAGATGCGATTCAACAATTCCCCGCTTATGCTAAAATTCTTAAGGACTTGTGCACTAGAAAGAGGAAGAATCAAGTGCCGAAGAAGGTCTTCATGTCTAATAATATTAGCACTGCTTTTATCCCACAGCTACCAAAGAAACGTAAAGACCCAGGATGTCCTACGATATCGATTTCTATTGGGGGTAAAAACATAAACCGTGCTCTTTTAGACCTTGGCGCAAGTGTTAACCTACTTCCATATTCTGTCTATAAGCAGTTAGGGATTGGAGAGTTGAAACCAGCTCACCGCACTCTCCAAATGGCAGACCGTTCAATCACCAAACCTAGAGGTGAACTAGAGGATGTGTTGATAAAAGTCGGGGAATTTGTATTCCCTGTGGATTTCATTGTACTCGATACACAACCTGTAGCGAACCCCCGGAGCCAAATTCCGGTGATTTTGGGTCGACCATTCCTTGCCACTTCCAATGCTGTTATTAACTGTAGAAATGGTTCAATGAACTTATCATTTGGAAATATGACCATTGAACTAAACATCTACAAAGTTGGAAGTCAGCCATCAGAACCCTCTGCTCATATTCTTGATGTGTGCTCTGTCCACGAGATTGCTCCGGAAAGTTGCGGAGTTGAGGAACTTTGCTTTACAGATCTCGACGACACTACCACATCACTGTTTGATCTTGCACATGATCTTAGTGAGGACACCTATTCCACACTTGAGTCCGACACTCCTGACTTATCACCACCCGAGTCTGTATCTTTCACAGGCTATGAGCTTCTTTGTGACTCCAAAAATCACTCGATGATCCACCTTCTATTATTTCTCCGCCAACATTAGATCTCAAAATTTTACCTTCTCATCTTAAATATGCTTATTTAGGTGAGAATGAGTCTTTACCGGTTATCATATCTGCTTCTCTAGCATCAGAGCAAGAGAATGCACTTTTATCGGTATTGAGATCTAATAGAGAGGCGTTTGGTTGGACTATGGCGGACATCAAAGAGATTAGTCTCTTGATTATAGAACATCATATACATGTGATGGATGATGCCAGACCAACCCGAGAACCACAGAGACGGTTAAATCCCGTCATGAAGGAAGCGGTGAAAAAAGAGATCGTCAAATGCCTTGATAATGGTATTATATACCCAATCTCCGATAGCCAATGGGTGAGTCCAATACATGTCGTCCCTAAGAAATCCGGCATCACTGTTATTACCAATGAGGCAAATGAGTTGATTCAGACACGCGCCCAAACTGGGTGGCGTGTATGTATTGATTACAGAAAACTCAATGCTGCCGCGAGGAAAGACCACTTTCCTCTACCTTTCATTGATCAAATGCTGGAACGCTTAGCTGGACGTGAGTATTATTGCTTTATGGACGGATACTCTGGTTATAATCAGGTCCCCATAGCCAAAAAGGATCAAGATAAAACCACTTTTACTTTTCCTTTTGGTACCTTTGCTTATAGACGCATGCCCTTTGGGTTATGCAATGCTCCCGCTACTTTTCAGCGGTGTATGATGGGGATATTCTCTGACATGGTCGAGAATTTTTTGGAGATTTTTATGGACGATTTCTCGATTTTTAGAGACTCTTTTTCTGATTGCCTATCGAATCTTGACGTAGTTCTTACTCGTTGCAAAGAGAAGAACTTAACCTTGAATTGGGAAAAATGCCATTTCATGGTCCAAGAGGGAATTGTACTTGGACATGTTATTTCACAGAAAGGCATTGAGGTTGACAGAGCTAAGATAGATGTCATTCAAAACCTTCCTCATCCCAAAAGCGTCAAGGACATTCGATCATTTCTTGGCCATGCGGGCTTTTATAGGAGATTCATTAAGGATTTTAGCAAAATTGCTAGACCCTTAACTCTTCTCTTGGCCAAGGATACGACCTTCCGCTTTGACTCGGATTGTGAGGCAGCTTTCGAATCACTCAAACACTCCCTCACTACAGCCCCCGTTCTATCGTCTCCAAATTGGGACTACCCCTTTGAGCTGATGTGTGATGCATCCGATTTTGCAGTTGGTGCAGTCTTAGGACAGCACATTGAAAAGATTCCACATGTGATCTATTATGCGAGTAAGACCCTGAATGATGCTCAAATAAACTATACAACTACCGAAAAAGAACTTTGGCAGTTGTATTTGCATTAGAAAAATTCAGGCCTTACTTGATTGGCTCACCAATAGTTGTGTACACTGACCATTCCGCCTTAAAACATCTTCTGGCGAAGAAAGATGCAAAAGGTAGGCTAATACGTTGGCTCCTTCTATTACAAGAATTTGATCTTGTTATCAAAGATAAGAAAGGATGTGAAAACGTTGTAGCCGACCATCTTTCACGCATCTCTTCTTCCCCTGTGACCTTGCCGATCAATGATTCATTTCCGGACGAACAACTCTTGAGCGTATCCAATGAACCTTGGTTCAGGGATATTGTGAACTATCTTGTCACGGGACTTATACCCAGCGATTGGTCAAAACAGGACAAATACCATTTTATATCCCAAGTAAAACACTTTTACTGGGATGATCCATACCTGTTTAAGTATTGTCCTGATCAGATCATTCACCGGTGCGTCCCGAATGAGGAGTTCAAGAGTGTTCTTTATTTTTATCATGATCAGGCCTGTGGGGGTCACTTCGGTCCTAAAAAGACGGCGGAGAAGGTTTTGCAATGCGGATTTTATTGGCCGACCTTGTTCAAGGACGCATTTGAGTATTGCAAAACCTGTACACAGTGTCAGTACACAGATAGAATTTCCCGGAGAAATGAAATGCCTCAGCAACCCATCCTAGTGGTTGAAATTTTCGATGTTTAGGGCATTGACTTTATGGGTCCCTTTCCTAACTCCTTTGGGAATTTGTACATACTGCTTGCGGTTGATTATGTCTCAAAGTGGGTTGAAGCCATTCCATGTCGCACTAATGACAAGAAGTTTGTCATTAAGTTCTTAAAAGAAAATATCTTTTCGCGATTTGGACACCCACGCGCTATCATTAGCGATAATGGGACATATTTCTGCAACAGGTCTTTCAAGACTCTGATGCGGAAATACGCAATCAACCACAGACTTTATACACCCTATCATCCCCAAACGAGCGGGCAGGCTGAGATTTCAAATTGACAGATCAAACAAATCCTGGAGAAGATTGTTGCGAAGAATAGAAAAGATTGGTCGACCAAACTGACGGATGCTCTTTGGGCATTTCGAACTGCATTTAAAACCGACCTAGGGATGTCTCCATATAGGATAGTGTTTGGGAAGGCATGTCACTTGCCGGTCGAGATCGAGCATAAAGCATTATGGGCTATTAAGGAAAATAACTTTGACTTAAACCAAGCCTGCAACTTTCGGAAGCTGCAATTAAATGAGCTAAGCGAACTCCGCGATGAAGCTTATGATAACGTTGTAATCGTAAAGAATAGGACCAAGGTTTTTCACGATAAAAACATTTTGAGGAAAACATTTACACCTGGTCAGCATGTCCTTCTTTATGATTCACGACTACACCTTCACGCGGGTAAGCTTCGATCTCGGTGGAAGGGACCTTTTGTTGTGCGGTCTGTATACCCGCATGGGGCAGTAGAAGTAGAAAATGTTAAAAACGGTACATTTTTCAAAGTGAATGGACATAGACTAAAGCTGTATTTTTCCACTGACCCCACGGAGGAGCTCCTATTCTTACAGGAGCCATTTTACCTTGATTAAAATTCCTCCGTCTCACCCCATGTCATGTATATCACTGCATTATCTTTTTGAATGGAGGTGAGTGAAAAGAATAAGTTTGGGGGAGGTTCTTCACTTCTATATTTTGCCCCCACTAATAAATTGCTCCCAGGCTTACAGGTTTTGTAGATATAGTGGTTGGTAACCGTGAGGACACTGTTGAAAACAAATTTGGGGGAGGTTTGTGCTTATTTTTTGCATCATTTGCATATCATTTGAATAAGCACAAAATATTTTTGAAAACCTATAAAAATTTAAAAAAAATTCAAAACCCATAAAATTTTAAAAGTTTTCAAAATATAAAAATATTTAATATTTAACATTTTTTGTACATAAATAAGATAATAAAAGATTAGATAGTGAAAAATTGCATCCATGAGATTAGAAAAATTTAAGAAAACCAAGAAAATTAGAAGTTTTCTTATACGAACTAGTAATAAGTAGTTATGAGACGTTGTCCCAAGGGTTAGTAAGATGAAGGAAGTCACTAATCTGAGGATAAAAATAAGTCTGAAAAATAGTTTCTATTCTGGAAGCCAAACATTTGAACGTTGATACCCTGCTATTCGCACTTACACACGTCTTGAAGCCCGGGATAGTAGAGGATACCTTGAATGCTCTTGTCTTAAAGCCGATGTATGAAGGAAATAAAAAAATGAAGAAAATATAAAGTGGTGAGAAAAATGAACACTGGTTTTGTTATCACTAAGGCAGCAATAAAAAAATATAGCGAGGGTGCCTCTTCACCTAGTGCCCTAAGGCCAACTGGTCTGGGAGTCACTGCTAAGCCTTAGGTGGTGAAAGACGAGGAAAATACACCAAATAAGCAAACACATGAGTAATCGGTCGGTTAGTACCTCAAGAAGTATTAACGGTCGCATGAAAGTGTGTGAGCAATCCTAAATATTCATTAATTAAAAAGTACTAAGGCTGATGGGCAAGAGTATGATAGCTTGAATTGAATTCTCCGGGTGTAGGGGTGTCTTTACACACACGCAGGGTTATATGATCGATGTTTGGAAGAAAGATAGGAATGAATAATAAGAAGATGTTTTATTGAGGGAGGACGTGATTTCTGACATCTTTTCATGACTATTAAGATAGGGCTCATGACAACCGAAAATTTTCAAAGCTTTTCTTTTACAATTCTTATCTTTAAATGTAATATTCATGATCTTCCTTTTATTATTGGATTTTGTGGGTGCAATCCGCTGAAAACCCTCAGGAGACAACACTCCTCCTACTAGGGACACCTAGAGGTTTAAAGGCTTGTTGCACGTGCTCAGTGCAATCGTGTTGCCTACGAAAGTGTGATAGTTAGTTTTTCTCTTTCTTTATTTTCTCCTTCTCTTTTTAATAAAACAAGTTCGCTCGAGACAATCGAAAATAAGTTTGGGGGAATTTGATCAGTCGAAAATACTGCATTTTAACGCGGCAATTTCCCTATCATTTGCACTCATCTAGAGCTGCTCGGCATTCATATAGCACATATTAGAAAAACAGTCGTAAAATACCAGATTTCATGTGTTATACTCTAAAACCGACATTTCGAGGGAAATTGTATGTATTTCATAACATCGCATCATTCTTGCATAGCGCAACTTGTGTTTCGAAGTCTGTGCAGGAAATTCCAAGAGAACGGCCAAATTTACATAACAGTGCTGTTAAAGAATACGCCAACACAAGGATTTAAAATCTAGAAATGATCTAGAAGGAATTCAGGGAATCAATATATCAGAGAATAATCCCAAAGACAGAAGAAGACAGTGTAAGAAGTTTAAAGCAGTGAAGCCATCACTTGGCCGCGGAACCGCGGCCGGAGCCGGCTTGCGCCGCGGTTCCGCGGCGCCCTTGCCATGTCAGCCCCCCTTCTTCACTCTGTTATTCTTCCCTCAAGCCCAGAACTTCATTAAGCCTATGCAATTTCCAGAAGACTCCTGAACATTCTGCCAGATCAGCAAAGGGTTCCTTGTACAAGCTAAACATTCCTAGCTTCCAAAGCAAGCTTCACCCTAACTACCTTAAGAGCCTAGAACCTTCCCCCTAACCTCCTAGATTAAGGTAGAAGCTAAATCCTAACTAACTAGTTCTAGAGGCTTCTAACTAACTAACTAGCTTAGAAGGGAAGCTAACCTAATCCAAGCTTTTTAAGGAAGCTACTCATTCCTAAACCTATAAAAAGGACCCTAGGCCTCACTTGAAGAGGTTGTTCCTCAATTGGGTTGTTCATTTTGTTGTTCTATCATCCCTTCAAACCAACTCTTGCCACCTCCAAACCCTAACCCTAATCCAATCAAGAAACCAAATTCAAGATCCTTTGAGTTCTAGCAAAGCAAGCCTTCAACCATCCTTTAGAAGCGAAGCCGGACTTCATCGGAGCATAAGATCCAAGCCGATCCGCAACTCAAGGAGCCGATGCAACGCTAGATTCGACAATCTTGTTCCTTCTCAAATTCTTGTAGTCTTGAGCAATGTGTAACAAGTTGTTGAATAAATAAAGGTGAAGATTCTTTTAACTTGCTTATATTTCAATTCGAGCATTATGATTCAACTTCAATTCTTGAATGTATTCTTTGTGATGATGCTTGAATAAAACTCCGCTCGTGGAGGAATCGAGATGATCGGTAGAATGATGATGTTGATGAATTTTTAAACGTTTTCTTAAGTCCTATAACGATTGTAAATTCTTGAAAATTGAATGATCTATGATCTAGATCGATGCGAAATGCGTTCTTGATTATTTTCGCACGATCTAGAGATCAACGATCGATCATTCGATTTCCTAGAAGCTATCTTGTGAATGTGATTCATCGAAAGGACAAAGGATAGGATGAGGAAACCCTAATTCTTCGCAAGATCCTTAATCCTCGATAAATAGACATCGATTTAGCATCAATTCGTTAATGGATAAGAAAAAGTAATTTCGAATCTTCTTCATATTTATGATCTAATCGATTCCTACGAGCTTTACTTCAAATCTTGAAACTTAAATCGATTGGAATTATATCAATTCTTGATTCTTGATGTTTAACGTTTTCTTGATTCTTGATTTGATTTAGTTGATTCTTGAAATTCATCGATATAAATCTTGAATCATTTTGCTTTTCTTTTCTATTAAATTTTCAATTCAAAACAAAACAAAATACGAACGAATCGGACAATCCCTGTGGACGATCCACACTTACTAACGCGCTACATTTCAACACCGTTATTGATTGAAGTCAAATAATTCTTTGATTGTGATTTCTATTCATTTTCTAAACCGACACACAAAGAAACAATCAATCAGGTGTTCTCGCTATGATACTGTGCAAGATCAAACAATGATGTACTAATGTCGTCGAGATCATCAAAGCAAATTTCATCAGCCTTGCAGCTTTCGGGATCTATCTCATGGACAGAACAGAAATCAAGAATATGAGCAGAAGGTTCAGATGGTTGACTTCCTAGTTTGTAAATGTTAAGCTCAATTGTCATTTTTCCGAAGGTTAGGTTCATAGAACCGTTACGACAATTAATGACAGCATTGGAAGTGGCTAAGAAGGGTCGACCGAGAATCACCGGAATTTGGTTCCGTGGGTTCGCTTCAGGTTGTGTATCTAAAACAATAAAGTCCATAGGGAATATAAATTCCCTGACTTTTATCAACACATCCTCAAGTTCACCGCTAGGTTTGGTGATAGATCAATCTGCCATTTGGAGAGTACAGTGGGAAGGTTTCAACTCTCTAATACCTAACTTCTCATAGACAGAGTAAGGAAGCAGGTTAATACTAGCGCCAAGGTCGAGTAAAGTACGGTTAATATTTTTACCCCCAATAGAAATAGAGATTGTAGGACGGCCAGGGTCCTTACGTTTCTTTGGTAACTGATGGGTAAAAGCTATGCTAGCATTACTCGTCATGAACAATTTTTTCGGTACTTAAGTCTTTCTCTTCTTAGTACACAAGTCCTTAAGTATTTTCGCATAAGCTGGAACTTGTTGGATAGCATCTAGGAGAGAGATATTTATGTTAACCTATTTAAACATTTCCATAATCTTCTCCATTTGTGCATTAGGTTTGTTGGCCCTCAACCTATTTGGATAAAAAGCTTTATCAATAATAGTTGGGTCCAACATTTGTGGAGACGTTCGTGTAGGTAAAACGGATCCCAGAATTGGAGTCGGGATCATTTCAGGTTGTGTCAATGAGGTGAGCGGAGGTTTCGAGCCTTGGGGAAAACGGAGAATAGGCTCGCAAGAAGGTGGAGTAGACGAAATAGGGTAAGAAGTGGAAGTGGAAGACAGGGTATCATTGATTGATTCCTCATTATCAATCTCTTCACCGACATGGTTGTTTAGCACTCTTCCAGATCTCAACGTGGTAATAGCACTCACATTATGATGCGAGTAGCCAGGATTTGGTAGGGGTTGAGCTGGAAGTTTCCCTTTCTCTATAGCACTCATCGGGGTATTTAACTGTGCAATTTATGCTTCTATCGCTTTTATACTCTTACCATGGGAGGCGGAGTCCTTCTTTATGGTATCGATAGAAGAACATATATCAGCCGACATTTGAATAGAATGTTTCATAAACAAATCCAAGGTTCGTTCGAGTGAAGAGGAGTTTTCGGTACCATCCGTTTAGAAAGAATTATTATAAGGTGCAGAATTGTTGGCCGGATTTTGAAAATTTTGTGGTTGAAAGGAGTGCTGATTTTTTGGTGGTTGCTGTTGCTGTGGAGGAACCCTTTGAAAGTTATTTTGGTTTGGAACCGTATTTTGAGTTTGGTGTTGGTTCCAAGAAAAATTAGGGTGATTCCTCCAACCTTGATTATATGCGGAAGATTAAGGACCGTTTCTAAGTCGTTGCTGAAAAGAAGCATTAGTGCGTTCTTGACCTTGTAACGGAGAACTCAAAGGACATTCTTCCGTCAAATGTGATGGATCTGAACAGTATCCACACACGGTTTTAGGGAGCGTCGCCTGGTTTAGGGAGGCTAATAAAAATTTGTTTTCCATGGCGTCGAGTTTCTTTTGCATTACTGTCATTTCGTCTTTTACGGCAATGGAAACATCAAGTTGATGGATACCACCGCTAGATGATGGACTAACGATTTTCCATTGCAAGGTGTTTTCAGCAAAATCTTCCAAAAATTTCAAAAGATTGATATAGTGTGGTTTGATTTTGAAATTATCCCCATTGGCCGGTGGAATAGAAAGACAAGTAGAAAGAGGACCATGTATAGGGTAGCATCTTTCTTGGAGAGATATACGCGGTAGATTCTGCGCACCTGCGGGTGGTGGCAGAGTGGTATTATTGAAATTCGATGGAGAACCATCCATCTCGGTGGATATTGTGGGTGGTGAGGAAAAAGAAGATGAAGAAATACCAACTTCGGAGTCGATAGAAGAAACGCGGACAAGACAGGCACTAAAATCCCTTGTCCAGCCGAGCATGCACTAAGCGGGTTTAGTGCAAGTGGCAGCGTATGTGTAAATTAAAAGAAATGTTTGGTTTGTTTTTGAAAAAGACGGATTTAGAAAAATCACAAAAATGCACAATCGACCCTAAATCTAAGGTCACCTAGGTCAAGTCACTAGACCGCTCCTAGACTTCCAGAAGACAAATCGCAGGATAAATTCTCTACTACCACTTTATCCCTCCTGTGGTCAGATATGTGCCGGGTAAGTGGGAGGTATCCGCTATGTAAATAGCGGGCCTAATTAAGTAACCACTTGCCTTAGACACACTTGCCTAGACACCACAAAAAATGCGGATAAGCAGTAGATTACCCACAACCTTCCTCTGTCCTAATTGAGCGCGACGGTCTTTAGATTCTTTTCTAGATATTTTTTAGTTAATGAAGGGTGATGTGGGTGGAAGTTTTATGATTTTTGGGGCTTAGTAAAGGTAATGAAATCCCCACCTAATCTGAATTTGGTCTTTGCCCCTTAATTTCCGTATTAAAATATGCAAAAACAACCAATATCAAAACACGCAACAAGATTTTTTTTAAAGCGGCGGATTTTTTCAAAGAATCCTGCAGAAAAGTTGTTATTGAACTAATCAGAGAAGAGAGAAGAAGATAGAAATTATACCACAAAGAGCTGAAACTCTAAATCGTCCAAGGTGTCGCGGTTACGCCGCCAATTCAACCTTCTTGACGTGGTTCCACGGTTGATTAGATGGCTCTTTGAACAATTTTTGGTTCTGATGCTCCCCTTGCTCCTCTGGTCCAATGAAATGATCTAAATATTTTTCTCCCTGCTACAGCGATTCCAGATTTCCTTGCAAAATTCACACACTAATCGTTAAGCACACGATACAATTTTTTAATTTAAATTTCGATGGACTAATAATATTTCAACTCAAATAGCAAGAACGAATAAATTACGCACGCATCCCCGGCAACGGCACCATTTGGTTGATCATATGATTCCACTTCTTTGATTTTAAAGAAAAGATGTAGTAGTAAAGAAGTGATGTAATGTTTTAGTCGTATAATAACCGCAATCAATAACGGTATCGCGTGTAGCGAGCGTTTAGTGAGTACGGGTCGTCCTCTGGGATTCGTGGAATTCGTAAATTCTTGCTTTAGTTGATTCGTAAGACTAGTGAAGAAAATCAAGAGATTGTTTCAAGATTTGATTGAAGTAATAATTTCAAGAAATTCAAGAAATTGTTTTCAAGAAAGAAAATTCAAGAAATTGTTCAAGATTTAGTTATCAAGAAAATTGTAGAAGGCTTGTAAGATTCGAACGGAATTGGTAGCCATGGATGACTATTCAAAATGATTCATCTTATCTATGGGTAGAATTAAAACTAGATCGATGGCTAAAAATGAGAACTAGGGATCCCTTGAAGAAACTAGGGTTTCTCCTTCATTGCCCCTTTTCCTTCCATTGATTGCCATTCTTATCTAGCCTTTAACAAGAAGGATCACCAATCTAATCCCCAAATTGTGACGAAATTCTCAATAAATCGATCTCACTCACAATTTGGACATCGATGATTCTCTTTGCTAAAGTTTATAATCTCCATAAGACTTAACATGAATTTAGAATTCTCTCACCATGTGATCTACCAAATTCCTTCGAATCCTTAGCAAGCGGAGATTTACTCACGCATTATGAAAATAGAAGAATCAACAAATAGAGATTTCATAATGAGAAAATTTAAAGAAAGCGAGATTAAAAGTAATGATTATCTTTATTATTCAACTTCAAATTACAATTTCTTCAATCCGAGATTACAAGAATAATTACTCTCGATCACTCCCTTAAAGAGGTAATTTCTCCGTCAATCTTCACTTCGCTCGATCACCGTGAATCTTGGATCTATCGAGTATCACGTGCTCGTTGATGACGATCGGCGTTGCGTAAAGGATATTTTGTTGAATCGCTAGATGAACTTCTCGACGATTCTTGATCTTGAGATTTAGTGGTTCTTGAAATTGGATCTAAATTGTTTTTGTAATTATATACAAAGTTTGTACTAAAATTCAACAACCTTTTTAATGTAGGCTTAGGTCCTTTTTATAGCCCCTAATCAAGCTTCCCCAATAAGCTAGGTTGTTACAAAGAGACTTCTAGAATAAGTTAGGTTGTTATAGAGAAGTTTCCAGAATGAGCTTGTTACAACGAGGCTTCCCCAATAAGCAGGGACGTTACAATGAAGCTTCTGGAGAATTCTAGATAGCCAATTCCCTGAATCGGCCGTGGATCCGCGGCGACTTGGCCTGACTCGGCCGCGGTTCAGCGGCCGATTTGTGAGTTCTCTGCTTCAATTTTCTTAAGCCTTCTTTTGTTGGTCTCTGCGTTTATATTTGATAACTGGAATCATTTTATCTCTTCTGAATCTCTGCCAGAATTTAACTCTTTGATTTCCTGTATTTTATCGGCGAATTTCTGATTCCGATATTTGATCTGGGCTATTTTTTGCACAAGATCTTAATGAAGAATGTTAGAGATATACAATATTATGCGTGAAATAATAAACATACAATTTCCTTCAAAAATGTTGACTATAATTTATAACACATGGTAATTGATATTTTCCAAACAAACTTCTAATATGTGTTATATTTATAACAAACACCCTAAGATGATTAGAAAAGTGAGGAAATTGTTATGTTAAAAATTGCAATAGTTTTGACTGAACAATATCCAAGGGTTTAACCCTTATAAATGAACTTAGTTCTTTCTCTGGATCTGAGATCCATGAGACAAGTCTCCCATAAATGAGATTTTAATTCTCATAGGGATGAACTTGTTCTTGGGGATCAAAGATCCAGAAAAGAATAGTGAATTAAACTCTTCAGAACAGAATATATGAAGAAAACCTAGCGCCCAGTGCCTCACGGTCCCTCACGTGGGCGCTGCTCAATAAAGAGTGCTTAGCACTCAATGTTTGGCACTCAACGCCAAGCGCCTCACATGCCCCTCACGTGGGCGCTGCTCAATAAAGAGTGCTTAGCACTTAATGTTTGGCGCCAAGTGCCTCACGTGCTCCTCACGTGGGCACTGCTCAATAAAGAGTGATTAGCACTCAATGTTTGGCGCTCAGCGCCAAGCGCCTCACGTGCCCTTCACGTGGGCCCTTCTTAATAAAAAAGTGCTTAGCACTCAATGTTCGGTGCTCAGCGTCAAGTGCCTCGCGTACCCCCACGTGGGCGCTATTCAACTTAAAGCGCTTGGTATTCATCAACCATCGCCCAACACTTAGCACCTAGCGCCTCACGCGGTCCACACGTGGGCGCCATAAAGTGTGTTTAACGCTCCATAAAAACAAAAAATAAGAGGGAAAGTATTGTAAAGTATGAGCGTTAGAACCCATATAAATGCTCAGCATTGTTTGCACAGAAAGAAGACTAAGCCCAAGCAAGTGTTTAGCACTTTACTTAAATGAAATCACAAAGACTGAGTAGGCTAAGCCTAAGTTAATCAACCGAGCCTATGTGTTCATTATTTTCCAAATTGGTCTTAGTCCCGAACACGACTACTGATCTTCCGACGGATAATCATTTCATATCTCCCCTCAATCCGAAAATTGATTCAAGGGTACATCTCTCTACACCTCTAATACATGTCGTTATAATTACTCAATGTCTTCAGAAAGGTGGTGGGTCCCGACAACCAACTGCTTTTGAATGCAATTCCCAAATTGGCGACAACGGACCTCAACGTCCTTAAACTAGATATGGACCGAAACGTCATTAAACTAACAACGGACCGAAACGTCCTTCAATTAAAGCAATAGAGCCCAAATGCTCTTTTGTTGGGTCTGAAGGATCCCAAAATCCTGTTGAGTAGATCTTAATCTAAAATTAGACTAACGTATCCTCAACAAACATTTAAGTTGATCTTAATCTTGAACGAGATTAACGATCCTTAAATCAACCCAAACCCAAATCTAAGAATATACGGATTTGGACTAATCCACGCCCTACGGGCGACAACATAAATTAGTTTACGTATACAATCCACGGGTAACCAAAAATAAAACAAACACACACGACACGAAGTGACCTTCTGGAGCAGGAGAAAGTGGTTATCGCTGCGCGGTAACGTAATTAACTGCAGGGGCTTGCGTCTGCAGGGAAGAGCGTCCCCACAATCAAAAACATCTCACAACAAGGGGAAATCTGATGAAATTTGCTACAACGGCCGCATCCGTTCAAACCTCCGATACACGGTGCCATAAATCAACTTGGCATCTTCGGAGAGGTGGACGGATAAACCCAAATAACATCTATCCCCAAATTCAGACAAGAGGATCTACCCTGGATCCGTCTCCTTTTTCGGCGGTAAACAGATTCTGGCACGCCCAGTGGGACATTTTCCTCTTTCCACTCCACACTTCATGTGTCATGTTTCGTGAACAAAATTGCGGTTTGCTATGGTTGCCTATGGATTCAAGGAACTAAGATTTGGTGTCTTGCTCCTATTCAGAAAAGAAGATAACATCGATGGCTTCACGCTGCACTAATTGCAACAGCAACTCTCGCTCCGCCCCGAATGGAGGAGTGACTTACGGGCCCCATGCGGCCTCCATCTTTGCAATGCCAGTGGAGCAGGTGACTTAGGCCACCACTGGATTATTCTTCGGGACCATGCTCCCGCCAATGAGCTTCAATGCTTCAGTGCCATTACAGGAAGCTCCGAAGAAGTCGGTCTTCGATCGACTTGCAACTAACACGGCCCCACCCAACGGGTCTTCCAAGTCAGCCACCTCAGTCTTCAACAGGCTGAGCCAAAGCTCTAGTAGGCCTGCGAAGAGGCTCACAATACCCGAAGGGGTTATCCCGAAACGGATAGCCATTCCAGTTCCGGCGAGTGAAATCGTCAAAGTGGATTCTCCAATTAAAGGATCGTTCTTCGCAAGATTGTTCATTCCAACTCCTGCTGCCGGCGAAGTCATCAAGGCTTCCTTTACCAAAGGGTCGACCTTCGAAAGATTGACCGTCCCCTCTCAACGGACGTCAGTCTTCAACAGGCTGGCACCAGCAGTAGCCCTTCACTAGAGCAGGGGGCATGACGAAGCCACTCCCGTAACTGAGCCAGTCTCATCTGCAAGGCATGCTCGACGTCGCCACTGGCGTCGAGTGAGGAAATTTAGGGGCAACTCTCTCTCCGGACATACTCCACCAGCTCCAATGGTGGAAATTGACGCTATTGTTCCAACTAGGAACAACTTTGATCCGCTCAGGAGGGTGCGAAAGAACTCCCCAAGCGCTATATTGAAGAAGTCTCCCCCGCCTGCTGAAAACTTGATGCAGGAAAAACCGGAGCAACCCCTCAGCGGTTGTCCTCCAAAATCTACAGAGTCTGGTGGAAGGTCCAAGATTCTATGATCGATAAAGACTACTCTCGCCGACTGAAGAAAACGAAGGCTCGGCAAGAGGAGGACCATCCCTCCATCATACCACGGAAGGTATTGTCTTCATGGGTGCCTGCTGCAACGGCCCTCTCAACTTTGACCTCCCACAAAAAGAGAAGGTCGGAGAAGTTCCCAATGCCTGTGGCAAATTTCAAAGGCAGTGGACCTAAACGCCCCAAGTCTGGGGGCATAGTAATACATATGGTGTACATGACTTCCGGGAAAGAGGAAAGCCGTACTTCCATGGTTCATCGACCACTCACACGGTCTGTGACAAAAGCTCAAGAGCAACAACAAAAGCTTCAGGAGATGCTGACAAAGATGGCCGCACTCACTAGGCAGAAAGAAAGCCCGGAAGTATCGTCCAAACAGCGCCAAGATCAGGAGACCGATATGGATTTCCTGCTAAGGGTGCTGGAGAGAAAGGATAAGGAGGCCGCGGAACAAGCCGCTAATATGAAGCAGATGGCGCTCCTGTTCCAAGACATGGTTAGGATGATGATCCAGCCGAAAATCCACCGATAATCGTTGAAAACGACAAAGGGGAGACATCAAACCCTCTTCCGGCTCTATCAGCAGCCAGGGAGGAGACGATCTCCAAAGCTGCCCTTGATGACTAGATAGCTCAACAAATACGAGCTCATCAGGAAAGCGAGGCGGTTGGCCAAGTCGTCAGAATTGGGCGACTTTATCCAGGCTGGTATGATCAAATCAAGTTCCCGCCAGGATATACGATCCCTAAGTTCCATGTATATAAAGGGACGGGAAATCCACACCAGCACGTTGCTCAATTCAGAGCTTTATGCGGTAATACCGGAGGAGACGACAAACTGCTGCTCCGCCAATTCGTTGGCAGCTTGTCAGAGACGGCGTTCGAATGGTATTCGGAGCTCCCAAATGACTCCGTCAAAACATTCATGGAGATGGAGTTACTGTTCACACAGCAGTTCGTAAGCGCAATCGAGCGCACCCCGATCATGGCATTAATCAATGCCGGGGTGAAGCTAGGAGAGATCTTGGTTCAATATGCAATTCGGTAGCAGAACCTATCGTCAAAATGCGAACAGCGCGTAGAAGAAGCTCCTGCCGTGGGCATGTTCATGGGGACCCTTGATCCTCAGGCAACTATATCCCAGTTTATGATATTCTTCAAGCCAACCACCTTCCAGGCCTTGATTGACAAACTGGCCCAAATGGACCAGATGGGCCATAGACCGTCCTCTTCAAAAACGGATCTCCGGAATGAAAAAGGCAAAGGGAAAGCGATCGCCGTTGCCAACGCTCAACAACAACTCAGTGACCCGAAACCGGTTGCTCGCCAAAGCAACACATGTCGATCCATCGAAGAGAAGTTGAGATGTCCTTACTCGTTTCCCCGGAATAAAACGAGAAGAATATTTGAACTGGTGGTGCGCAACAGGCTCATCACTCTTCCGGATTCGAGATGCCCACTGCAACCTGGTGACGTCAACAGTCCCAACTACTGCTCCTACCACAGAGTAATGGGCCACATAATTGAAGATTGCTACGTCTTCAAAAACTGGGTTGAAGACCAGTACCAACAAGGCAAGTTCCAAAAACTGGAAGGTAAACCCGCCACAGCAGCATGCTCCTAAAAAGGTGGATACGTCGGGGGCATCATGCTCATTTGTAGAAGAAGCTCCGTGGGAAGATGTCCTTTCGGCGAAAACTAAAAGAATGTTGAAGGATCTTCATGCATGCCCGGCGATCAAATGGAATAACCCGTTGGAGCCCGAGATCATTGAAGGGATGCTGAAACCACGCCCAACACCGAAAACTACTAACGATGGGCAAGACCTTCAGGACAAGACTTCGAAGTCTTCGAAGAAAAAGAAGAAGACTAAGAAGCCCATGCAGCTCGACGACAATCGTACGGATCTGCAAAAATACATCGACGCACTGGAGGAATACAACCAAAAGGCGCGGACCCCAGTCACATTCAAAGAGTTTCTCAACCACATCCTTGAGAACAGAGATAGTGACATTAATGAAGGAAACAACTCGTCAGAAGAACCCGAGGATTATGTAGCGATTTTCTACATGGTCTCTTATTCGTCGTTGAAAAACGAAGAGACCCCCTCGTAGTCAGAAAACGGCGCAGAGAAACTGGGGGCAAGATCGGTGCAAAAATCCCTGGAGCCGTCAGATGACTTTATTGACAGGCTGCTAAACGATGCCCTTCTAAAGAGCAAAGCTAACTGAGAGCGTGAAATGTCCATATACGAAAAGGCCAAGCATTGGCGTCAAGATGAAGAAGCTGCAGCGAGGAAGAGTCACAAAGTACTCAAACCAGATCAAAGCACACCCGAAAAAAAAAATCAGGTTTAAGACGGGAAAACAGTTCGCCAAAGCCCTGTCAATGGGAATGAAGCTGCCACCTTTCAAAGGAAATACTCCCGGGAGTACGTGTCGCGACGAAGCGGATGTACATCCGAACTACTGCTTATACCATCAAAGGGTTATGCACCCCACAGAAGAGTGCAATGCTTTCAAGAAGTGGTGGCAGGGATACATTGCCCACCGACAACTCTTCGAGCGGATGAAGCGCAAAGCCCGTCAGGAGCAGAGAAGCATGACAGTTGAACGTGAAGGAACTGCTGGAAACTGTCATATGATTGATACCAGGAAATCTTAAGTTTTCACATTCGGGAGCGATTCTGAGGAAGAAATCGCCCTTGGCCCTCTCTTCAAAGAAACCACCTCTGGGAAAGAAGAGGGAGAGAAAAACTGTGAGAACATCCAGCTGCGTAACCGTACGTTGCCTAAAAAGAACCTTGGACCCTCAAACAAAGGTTCGGGCAAAAGGGACAAGGGGAAGGAAAAAGTCCCTGAGGAGATTGCCCTCAATGATAGAGCCATCAAAGAGCTCACAGCCAAGGACCCGCCTAAGAAAAACAAGATGGATTACAATGTTCTGGCATATCTGAGGAAGATACCCTCACAATTGAGCATTTTGGATGCCCTTCTCATGTCTAAAGAGGCAAGAGATTCTCTGATCAGGGCGTTACAAGAGCCCGATCAGTTTCAAGCCTTCCTTGTAGAAGAAAGGATGAAAAACGAGCTGTAAGAAGTTCACACAACTGAAATCACTTTCAGCGATGAAGATCTCCTCCTTGGAACATGCGAGCACAACCATCCGTTATATGTCACTGGGTATAGCCATGACATCAAGATAGGGAAGATCCTGGTTGACAACGGGTCCTCCGTCAACCTTCTCAATGTGAGAGTGCTGAATGAGATTTGCATGAATGTTTAGCACCTGGCTCGGGATAAAATTACCATCTCCGGGTTTGACTCACAATCATCACGGACGCTTGGGTTCGTAATATTGACGTTTCTCTTTTGGCTGCTCATCACCGACATCAAATTCCATGTCATTGACGCCAAGACTTGCTACAACGCTTTGCTCGGCAGGCCTTGGTTACACGAGTACAACATCATCCCTTCTGCACAACATCAGTGTATGAAGTATTTCAAAGATGGCCTCGAGTACACCGTGACGGGGGAACTAAATCCATTCTCCATAAATGAAGTCCGAAAATATGAAGACGCAAAGTACTTCCTACCAGACTTCGAAGACACGGAAAGATGTCATAAACCGGAGAATAAGCAAAAATCCGTCGCTACTATCCCGGTCTTTAGGAGCGATATCGAGGAGGATGAAGAGATGGTTTATTCAGGGCAGCCCCAATGCAACAGACCCGGACCATCTACTCATATTTTGGTCTTTGGCGGTGACTCTGAGGACAAGGCTAACGCAGTGTTCTCCATCCGCCCGTCAATGCAAACCTTCGCTGGAGCTGATCAGAGTTTACAGATTACCATGGTTCCGCAACAGCATTACAAAGAACTCAATGTGCTTGATACCTACAACATACAAGAGTTGCAGACTTTCTACATCCCTCCTAGGCAAGGAGGTGAAAAGGTGATCCTCTTCAATCGATCTCCGGAGACTAAGGTGGAGAAGAAAGTCTGGCATGGTGCCGAACTTGTGCTTGACAGGCTTCAGCCAATCCGTCTACCCAGATATTACGCAGAAGGATTGAAAAGGCTATTAAGATGCCAAGGCATACCCTTCAAACAAACCGCTCGACAAGCCCAGTTCTACAACAAGATTTAGGACGTTCCCGGGACTCAGCGAAAGATGCCCAACGGGAAGAGGGAGACGACTGGGCTTGGATACGTTCGGTCTAAGAAACGGGAGCGGTTCTATGGCTGCCATGTTATAAATATTCCGGTGGAGAAGGGAATGACCTTACAGATAGCGCTGATATTGAAACAGAGAAAAATCCCGTCATACGAATACCAAGTCCGTCGTTCGAGGAATAGATCGACAAGCTAATAAGGGAAGCGGGTCAAAAGGTTCGGGATGACCACAGTCGCGAAGCGGCTATTTATGAGAAAGTCAGGACGCAACGTCTCATTTAGCAGTCCACAGAAAGAGAAGACTACGATGACCTTCACCCTCAGCCTGTTGTGCGCTCTCGTAGAAAGGAAAAAGTCCGACGCAGAGGCAACAACAAGGTGAAGAATAGGAATGGCGTTCAAAAACAGCGAAGCAGATCCAAGAAGCCACGCGATCGAGAAAAAGTCAGCTGGAATCCGTCTTTATGAAAAAGATGGGTCGGGAATATTCTTTCCCTCGAGACAAGGCAAGGAAAATCTTCGACCTTGTCATGAAGTATCAAATGATGACACTCCCGGACTCCAGGCACCCCGAACAAGTAAACGAGGTCCATCACCCGAATTATTGCTCCTGCCACCGAGCAATAGGACATTCTCTTGAAGGCTGCTTCACCTTCAAAGACTGGGTTAAAGACCAGTATCAGCAAGGCAGGTTTGCTCTATCTAACTGCTGGAAGGTAACCCCACCACGAAGGCATGAGCCAAAAGCAACCTATGTCGCGAGGGTAAGTCCAGATCAACATCGACCTTGGAAACGAACTCGTACCTGCCACGTGATAACATTCTCACAGGAGGAGGAGCATGAGGTTATGGATGAACTTTTTAAATACTTCGCAAATGAGGACGGGGAGGAGGTGATCTCAGAGTTTCCACCGGCGCCAGAAGAGCTGGAATATGGGATACACACCACAGCGGACAACCTGAAAAAAATCGATTTGGGGACAGAAAACGAGCCAAGGACAACTTTCGTGAGTGAGATGCTCTCTGAAAAGCAGGTGGCCACACTAAAAGACGTGCTTATGCAAAATAAAGACTGCTTCGCATGGAAATATTCCGAGATGCCGGAACTAGATCCAGAAATAGCGTTACATATACTGGTTATATCGCCGGACATTAAGCCATTTCAAACAGGCGCCAAGAAGAATGCGGCTCGAACTCGAGATGAGCATCAATGCCGAAGTCAAGAAACTAATCGACTCCGGCTTCATCCAAGAATTTCAATATCCTGACTGGATCGCCTACACTATCCCAGTGATGAAAAAAAATGGGACAGTACGCATCTGCGTGGACTTTCGGGATCTCAGCAAACCTTGTCCGAAGGATGACTTCCCAGAGCCTGTTACCGAGCTGATGATCGATAACGCATCTACCCATGAGGTCTTCTCCTTCATGGACGGATCTTCGAGGTATAATAAAATAAATATACATCCCGAAAACCGAAAGCATACTTCCTTCCGAACTCCGTTAGGCATATTCTGCTATAAGGTGATGCCCTTTGGCCTGGAGAACGCAGGCGCTACATATCAATGTTGGAGATAGTGCCCTCAGAGTCAATTATTGGATCACAGGCACGTGATTGCAATGATTGAGGGAGGACCTATCCCGGTTGGACAGTCTTACTCGAGATGATAGTATGCTATCTGGTTTACCTTTATCATCGTGTACTGCTTTAGGTGACCTGACATGTCGCTATTGCACGTTGATAGAGCCCCTAGGATTCATGCTTGACTGCCAGCAGTATGAGGGCGATCATATAAGTGAGAGCTGGAGTCTATAAGCACATCCTTAAAAGGTCCCTAGTCGTAGGAGTTTCGAGACAGGGCATCGATACTCCAGAGTAGACTAGTGTATACAGTCGAGACCCCGACGAGGGGCGGTGGCCGGTCTCACAAGCCATTGGTGTCAGTTGGATCACCTAAGATGTATACAGGTGCTCATTGGGTTATGAGTACACCGGACAGGACTCGCCGGGAACATGCTAGTTGGTCATATACCAGACGTCAGATGGCAGTTCCCTGGTGACATGTGTGCAGGTTAGTTCATCGACCTGAGGATCGTCATTTGTCTCGTGTGAGTTCCCACTGTACTTTGATTACTACCCTACCACGGCTCAAAGGAGTCGTGCAAACAGGTTTTAGTTGGGTACAGTCCCGAGCCACATGGAGGCAGTGAGCGGATCTTCGGGGGTTTCGTCTCTCCCGGTATTGGGGGTGAGGTCGCGCTGTGTCTAGGAGAGCCATTACACAAAGACCTTGGCCAAGGCAGGAGATTTACTGGTAAGTATTCCAGTAGTATCTCAGGGTGTTCTGGGCTACACTCCGACACGACTTGTACCGCTTTTGGGGGTCTGACTTTTACCAACCCCCTAGGCCCGCCATGCGATACTCATAGACGAACGGACCGGACTGCACGGATATTGTCACTGACAGGCTCAGTTGGGTGTCGGGGTGAGCTTCCTCATCGACGTCCCTTTTAGTCAATAGCTGGTGGCCCGTCACATATTGGCTTATACCTCTGACGTGCTAGTGGTTAAATCCACAGCCATAGTATTGACGAGTCTTTAGAGTCCACCACACTTTCAGTTACTCAAGTTTCGGGCGAAACGCTGTAGAGGCCGTATGGAGATATGGCAGGGTCCGATCAGATACGTGCGGTATTGCACGGATCAGGATCGGACGGTTTGTACTAGTGGCCGTATAGATATATGGCAGGGTTCGATCAGATACGTGCGGTATTGCACGGATCAGGATCGAACGGATATTACTAGCCGGCTTTGGTTTAAGCCGGTCCTAGTTTAGTACAGTGTAGATTTTGTCTCATTGCATTTGTATCCGGACGGAATACAGATGCGGGTGTGTATGCACAGTATGGGGTTTTCCTGTAATTTATTACGGGACCAGTTTTCTGGAGTTGCCAGTTTGCATTCCGTTCCGGCCGGTTTTCCTTTGTTCTTTCCCGGCCGGACTTTTCCGATGGAGGGGGTAATTTGCAGTTTTGCAAATTACTTTTGTGGAGGGGTTTTCTTGCATAATGGATTGATTATGATAGCTTTCTTTTCTTTGCACCATGACTTGCTTTGACTTGTGATTTGATGAGGGTATGGGTTTAAAAAGTGAAGCATGGTTGTATGTTTCTTTGTCCCTTGGATATGGTCACCTCTTTCATCTCCTACCATCACCTCCCTTCATGCTATATATCTTTTCCTCCACCCTTCTTCTCTCTTGATGGAAAATGGTTGAAAAAGATATGAGAGAAAAGAAAGAACACTTGAGAGAAAGAAAAGAATGAGAGAGAGTTCATCTTGTTTGTGAGGAATTCTACATCTCCTTCTTCTTCTTGTTTTGGAAAAATGAAAGCACCATTTTTCCTAACCTCATTCCTCCATCCAAAGGCAACAAACCCCAAAGAGACAAAGCACTACACTTCCTACAGCACATCTTGGGCATGTCGAGTTGCCGGCTTCATGCCCGAGTTGCCTCGGTATAGAGGCGGGAGCCCGTAAAAGATGCAGGCGACGTGGTGCCCTTCCGGCGAAGAGGCGACGACCGGAGATCCCGCGAGGAGATCGGAGTGGAGATGAAGACCGGAGGACTCGGATCAGTCGGTACATCTCTAACCCGTATTCTTGTTAGCTTAGACTTGTTAATGGTTACGATCCGGGGTTATGTGCGCGGTGGTGCCGGTTTGCAAAGTCCGCAAAATTTAAGTTATTCACCGTTTCCGCATTCCGGCGTCGGATTGACGGCCGGGGCGCCGCCGTGCACTTACAGTGGTATCAGAGCCTCGCCATTAACATAGTCTAGCTTTGTGTAATGTGTTTTACGTTTCCGATCGAACAAAATCCCGAAAACACGTATTTCATGCACATCAGTTTCTGTCGAATTTTTTTTGAGTCCAAAAATTTTTCTGGTTGTCTCAGTGTGATGTGCAGGGAATTCTAAGGTTACTGTAAAAATTTGGTACCACGATCTCACTATTCCGCCGCGCAAGCGCCGCGAAACCCCACCTCGTGCGGCGCTTCCGCCGCGGAATTTACTGTTCACCCCCCCCAAATTTTTCCAGTATGTTCCTGAGTTGAAAATGTGGTTTCTGGAATATTAAAATTGGGCCAATTATTTCTGTGAGTGCTACAGTTTTCTTTGAGGCCCAATTGATAATTGTTTGATCAATCGGAAAATTTTAAACACATTTTTCACAGTATTTACATTATATCTGCGACCGTGAATGTCACTCGATCGGTAAATCCGGTCTAACTGCTATAGCCCGGTTAGACGGATTTGCGAACGTGACTTTCACGTTGATGTTCTATGTTTATGCTGTGATGTTGCGGATCGGTCGTGGGGATAGCCTGGATGCAATACTAGTACTGTGTTGTTGTATTATGTACATTTGATTTTGCGGGGCGAGCGTCCGACATGTGGACTGCCGTCACTGCCTGATTGTATTATTATTTTGGGGCACGACCTGGTTGCGGTCGATGTACCCGGTGTATGTATATTTTACTTTCTGTACTAGGATTACCCCGCGGTGGGGTGCACGGATAGCCGGGTTCTAGAGGGCAACAAGCCCGCATCTCATGGCATTGAGACGGAAGGGGCTTCACTCTGGGATTGGCGGGCTATTCGTCGCACTCGTAGGGGGTACAGGTTGACCCAGGAGGGGTGCCCAAGTTGCCGGATTCCGTGGAGTGCTGGGTGGTCCATTCACGGAGCTGAAGGGGGCTGCCTCGCTTCAGGTTTTGGCGGGTGACTTGCCGCGCCCGTAGGGGTCTAGGATTTCATTGCACAGGCTATCCACACGACCAGGGGAACGTCGGGTTTCAGTAGTGGCTCTGTGAAACCCGGAGATCCCAGATATCTGTATTGTTCTGTGATGCTGTACATTTCTGTGATGTTGCATTTCTTATCACGCCTTGAGCGAATATAATATACTGGTATATATATTAGTAGATGTTGTATATGTTTTTCATCCGCGCTAGTCCAGTCCCCGCTCTGCCGTTAGTTAGCTAACCTAACGGGTGATGACGGGACCCAGTGGCGAATGCGGATGGCATATACGTACGTCAGTATATTTTCGTTCTTTGTGGTGTGATCAATGATGGGACTGCATTGATTCGGATCAATGCAAGTTAAACAAACCTATTTTGATGTTGTTGGAACACTTTTCAAAAAGCTGTTATTGCAAGGACGTTCACTTTTGTTTTGCATCGTGGTATTCATTTGGAATATCCTGCTCCTCAGTCGACGAGGCAAGGGCCGAGATCCCTTCACCGGGAGTGACCCCTTGGACAGAAGTTTGCGTCAGGGCATTAACTTCACTATAGCCGATTACTTTTGCTTTGCACCGTGGTATTCAGTTGGAATATCCTGCACCCCATTCTACGGGGAAAGAGCCGAGATCCCTTCACCGGGAGTGACCTCTTTAGTAAAGGTTTTCGTCACTATATTTTATAAAAAAAAAAAGGCTATCCGTTCCTTCAACGATATCAAGTTCATTACGTTAAAGGTTTTCGCCAGAAACCATTCGTAGCCCTCCGTCATTTCAGTTAAATATTCGGTAGTATTCAAGCTATGTATTTTGACCTCACGCCAAGGCATAGTGATTGGTAGCTGCCGGGTATTTATCTGTTGCATAGATAGATGCGTTGGTTTGGGACAGTCGTACTACTATTTTGGCCTACGTCAAGGGTATGTACGGGTGGATTCAAATTAACCTGGATAATGACGGGTAGAACTTGACATGTGACTTATGATATTTTGACCTCACGCCAAGGTCATAAGAGCATGGGGCAGAAATCACATCGGGAGTTTCAAAAGTACTGAAACTTGCCAGATATGCGCATACCTTCTGGAGTGTGATACCGTGAGCGGATTCCGTCACGTTGTCATGCGATGAGAGTTGGATCCCGATTCCCACTGATGAGTTAGTATACTCCTCGGGTGACCCCGACTAATTCTTCTTTCAGGTTTGGAGAAGAATTTGAGGTACAGTGGGAGGTTTCCAGATTAGATAAATTGGTAACCATTCTGGTCTAGGTTAGAGTGCACGCTGAGTGTTTCTTTTCTCTCTCTCTGGCAGCGACCATTGACCCGACCCTAAGACTATGACTCAGTGACCAAGTTGACCGAACCTTCTTAACACTGGCTTTTGGATTGTCAGAGTTGCAGACCTCATTGCCACTCCTACTTTTACCCTTTTCTCCAGGACACCCCGTATTACTGCGAACGTCCACTTCCATTGGACAAAACCATCGTATGGTTAGATACGAACTCGAAGGAATTCGAGGATGGTTTCCGGTTCTGGAGAAAACGAATAGGATTATTCAGTTGTCTTTTCCTTTTTGCCTCCTCTCAAGTTACGAGTACTCCTTGGTTTAGGAGTAGTACACCTATTACGCAAATTGGATAGTCTTCTTCCAAACCATAGGCTGGTGCCGACCGGTAGGGAATGAAGAAAACCAGTTAGCCTAAACGGTGTACAGAAGGTATTAAGATTAAGACAAAGCAAGGGATTAGTAAGAGGGCAAAGTAAATTGCGACTGCTGTTCACGACCAAACCAAGTATTTCTACGCCAATCCTAAATCACCTTTGTATTTCTCCAGGACACTCCGTATCACTACGAAGATCCCATTTTATTGGATAATCCATCGTATGGTTATATACGAACTCGAAAGGAACTTGTTCCAGTTCGGGGATGGATCCTGGTTCAGGAGAAATAAGAATAAAGTACATTCAGGTGTCTTTTATCTTCACCTTCTCTCGCGTTGCGAGTGCTCCTAGGATTAGGACAGTACACCCTTTATGCTTTTTGGATAGTCTTCTTCCAAACCATAGGCTGGTGCCGAACGGTAGGGAAGGAAGAAAACCATTTGGCCTAAAAGGGTGTGCAGAAGGTAAAGACTAAAGACATATGAAGGGATTTGGAGAGGTGGCAAAGAACTACAAGGTTACAATCGTGAATCTGGAAGAGGCATTACTAGGAATACCAGGATACCCCATCGAAACATTTCAATGTTTCAGTTCTACTGTGTACTGTTAAAATAAAACTGATTTCCCGATTAGACACTTGCTCCAGGGTATGTATTTACCAGCTTTGATTCTCACATCTGTATGGTTTTACAGATGATGAGTGGGAGTAAGTTATTGGGAATTGGGTGATCATCCTCATTATATCGGGATTCGTTGTAATTGGTGATATTTGAGGATGCCACCTGGGTTGTTTGCCGGTCGGCAAATATTTGGTTTTGAATATCCGCTGTTGTGCACCAATTTCAAATTGATATATCTGTACGTCTATTTTCATAGAGTGAGATATACCTTTTGATATTATGTCGATGACATTTACCTATATCAGTGGATGGTTAGGTAAGGAGCATTGAACAGCGGTGTAATTCTTCTTAACCAAAAGTACAGTTTTCAACCTACGACACACAGTGAATGAGTCGCAAGACTCAGGGGACTTATACAGAGTATTGTATATTGTCCAGTGTCCACTAGGACAGAGGGGTTGGTCCTCGTACTGTATTCTGTTTACTTATGACTTCTCTAGTTCTTAGACAGGTGTTTCGTAGAAACACAGGGTCGAAGTTTTGAGAAGTTATAGGTATAAGAATAAAGTAGAGAACCAGGTGTTGCAAGTATCGGGATTCTTCAAAGTGATCGAAGATGTAGATACTTGTGTATGGTATTCAGTTGATAGTAATGATTAAGAGAACTTGCTTCTCTTTCGGGTTACTCATAATTGGAAGCATTCCTAAGTTGAGTAACGCTGATCGGCCTTTTTCCATTTAGTTGACATGCACTGGAGACAGCTGCATGATTTGAATCTGGTTCAATTAAATCAGTGCCTCTGGTTCTATATTGGATATAGAACAGTTCATATCTTAACGATGTTAAGGTACGGGGAGTTGTCCGGCTTATGCTTAAAACCAGACTCTGGATAACTCATAGGCACATTTCTGTAATGGCTGTTTGTGGGTTGACCCAGGCTATGACGAGGGTTGATTTTCTACCATCTGGATGAACAATAGCAGTATTGTTCTAGACTCGCCACAGTTTTATTAAAAATGGATTTTTTCAAAAACAGCAGTGGGAGTATGGTAGAACTGGAAGTGATTCCAGAACCGCAAACGATTACTGAAGATTTGATAAGGAACCTAAAGATTCAATCTGATTTGACATTCCATTGGCCACTCCGCAGATAAGGTGGGTAACTTCAGGCACCCGAGAGGTACTTCGGTAGCCTCAAGGACGGTGACAGGGAAGTTCTTGTTTACCCACACTTGCCATTGTTGTTGTTCCAGGCTGCGAGACCCGGCAGGAGGATGAATATAGCGTCGTTCTAAACTAGTTTTAGAAGTGTACGTCTATATGACTCTGCCAGAGGGTTGTTGTAGTCAGTGGGAGCAGCGGAAGCATTGGTGGACAGGTAGCTTATGTCTATTCATAGACTAAAGCAGATGTAGCGGAGATAGATCATCTATTTCTGACGTGACAGTCATAGGTTTGACGTCATCAGAATAGGGGATGGATCTGTTGAGAAGGTAGTAGGAAGTGATATTCCTTTACTACGATCGGTTATATTTTGGTCGTCACACAGTGTTTTCTCCACACAGGACTTGGATATTATATCAGACATTCTGGTTACTAGATCTATAGTTTTTGATCTAGATTTGGGTGGTTTCCCAATCAGGGTACTTAGACAGCATTCTAAGAGTATTTGGAATGGACGACTCCTGGCATGGTAGTGTACCTGCAGGTGATGGAATCACCCTCTCTAAAGGTGTCTTACAGACTAAAGGGGAGAGGAATGTTCATGATTGGCAGATCACTTGCTTAGGCAATTGAGTCAATCATGAGATGTCAAGTACCACTCCAGATGTTGTTCTTGCAGTAGGTGCAACAAGTTGATATTGATCCAATCCTGGAGAAACGGTAGGAAGCAGTTTTAGAACATAAGTGGATGTTCTAGGGATATGATAACGACAGCCTCATTCGAGAGACAGTTATCATTCCAGGTTTCCAAGGTGACATGGACAACAAGGAGGTTGTCAGAGTTATAGTTATCCTTCTGACGAGGGGCAGTATTTTGGACAGATGGTCCAAGGTGATACTGAGGGTGGCATGGCGCGCAGGATACTGATTAAGTTCAGTTGACGATACAGTCTAAGAAGTTTGGATTTGGAGTTCATTTATGAGCTACGTCCCATCAGACATCCAGACATTCTAAGGCAGGTATTGCTCATTTCGGGAGATGGCTTTCTCCGCGAACTTGAGATATAGAGAGACATAGAAAGAAACTTCTAGGCGGATCCACTCACTGAGGCTATTCCTCGACCGCAATAGTTTCACAAACGGGATTTGTGAGACTGACTAGTAGAGGAGTTGGATGTTCGGTATCACACGGGCTGTGAGTATGCGACATCGCAATAATTAGCCTTGAGTGCAAGTGGGAGATTGTTGGAGATAGTGCCCTCAGAGTCAATTATTGGATCACAGGCACGTGATTGCAATGATTGAGGGAGGACCTATCCCGGTTGGACAGTCTTACTCGAGATGATAGTATGCTATCTGGTTTACCTTTATCATCGTGTACTGCTTTAGGTGACCTGACATGTCGCTATTGCACGTTGATAGAGCCCCTAGGATTCATGCTTGACTGCCAGCAGTATGAGGGCGATCATATAAGTGAGAGCTGGAGTCTATAAGCACATCCTTAAAAGGTCCCTAGTCGTAGGAGTTTCGAGACAGGGCATCGATACTCCAGAGTAGACTAGTGTATACAGTCGAGACCCCGACGAGGGGCGGTGGCCGGTCTCACAAGCCATTGGTGTCAGTTGGATCACCTAAGATGTATACAGGTGCTCATTGGGTTATGAGTACACCGGACAGGACTCGCCGGGAACATGCTAGTTGGTCATATACCAGACGTCAGATGGCAGTTCCCTGGTGACATGTGTGCAGGTTAGTTCATCGACCTGAGGATCGTCATTTGTCTCGTGTGAGTTCCCACTGTACTTTGATTACTACCCTACCACGGCTCAAAGGAGTCGTGCAAACAGGTTTTAGTTGGGTACAGTCCCGAGCCACATGGAGGCAGTGAGCGGATCTTCGGGGGTTTCGTCTCTCCCGGTATTGGGGGTGAGGTCGCGCTGTGTCTAGGAGAGCCATTACACAAAGACCTTGGCCAAGGCAGGAGATTTACTGGTAAGTATTCCAGTAGTATCTCAGGGTGTTCTGGGCTACACTCCGACACGACTTGTACCGCTTTTGGGGGTCTGACTTTTACCAACCCCCTAGGCCCGCCATGCGATACTCATAGACGAACGGACCGGACTGCACGGATATTGTCACTGACAGGCTCAGTTGGGTGTCGGGGTGAGCTTCCTCATCGACGTCCCTTTTAGTCAATAGCTGGTGGCCCGTCACATATTGGCTTATACCTCTGACGTGCTAGTGGTTAAATCCACAGCCATAGTATTGACGAGTCTTTAGAGTCCACCACACTTTCAGTTACTCAAGTTTCGGGCGAAACGCTGTAGAGGCCGTATGGAGATATGGCAGGGTCCGATCAGATACGTGCGGTATTGCACGGATCAGGATCGGACGGTTTGTACTAGTGGCCGTATAGATATATGGCAGGGTTCGATCAGATACGTGCGGTATTGCACGGATCAGGATCGAACGGATATTACTAGCCGGCTTTGGTTTAAGCCGGTCCTAGTTTAGTACAGTGTAGATTTTGTCTCATTGCATTTGTATCCGGACGGAATACAGATGCGGGTGTGTATGCACAGTATGGGGTTTTCCTGTAATTTATTACGGGACCAGTTTTCTGGAGTTGCCAGTTTGCATTCCGTTCCGGCCGGTTTTCCTTTGTTCTTTCCCGGCCGGACTTTTCCGATGGAGGGGGTAATTTGCAGTTTTGCAAATTACTTTTGTGGAGGGGTTTTCTTGCATAATGGATTGATTATGATAGCTTTCTTTTCTTTGCACCATGACTTGCTTTGACTTGTGATTTGATGAGGGTATGGGTTTAAAAAGTGAAGCATGGTTGTATGTTTCTTTGTCCCTTGGATATGGTCACCTCTTTCATCTCCTACCATCACCTCCCTTCATGCTATATATCTTTTCCTCCACCCTTCTTCTCTCTTGATGGAAAATGGTTGAAAAAGATATGAGAGAAAAGAAAGAACACTTGAGAGAAAGAAAAGAATGAGAGAGAGTTCATCTTGTTTGTGAGGAATTCTACATCTCCTTCTTCTTCTTGTTTTGGAAAAATGAAAGCACCATTTTTCCTAACCTCATTCCTCCATCCAAAGGCAACAAACCCCAAAGAGACAAAGCACTACACTTCCTACAGCACATCTTGGGCATGTCGAGTTGCCGGCTTCATGCCCGAGTTGCCTCGGTATAGAGGCGGGAGCCCGTAAAAGATGCAGGCGACGTGGTGCCCTTCCGGCGAAGAGGCGACGACCGGAGATCCCGCGAGGAGATCGGAGTGGAGATGAAGACCGGAGGACTCGGATCAGTCGGTACATCTCTAACCCGTATTCTTGTTAGCTTAGACTTGTTAATGGTTACGATCCGGGGTTATGTGCGCGGTGGTGCCGGTTTGCAAAGTCCGCAAAATTTAAGTTATTCACCGTTTCCGCATTCCGGCGTCGGATTGACGGCCGGGGCGCCGCCGTGCACTTACAATCAAAGGGCTATGACGAAGATCTTCGATGACCTCATAAACGAAATTGTCGAATGTTATATCAACGACCTCGTGGTGAAAAGCAAATCATACGAGGAGCACTGGGAGCATTTAAAAATAGTGTTCTGGCGTCTTCGGAAATATAATCTGAAGATGAACCCTCTGAAATACGCGTTTGGAGTCTCCTCAGGAAAATTCCTAGGATTCATCGTACGACATCGAGGCATCGAAATAGACCCATCAAAGATCAAGGAGATTATGGAAATGCCCACGCCAAGAACTCTCAAACAACTGTGGTCTCTCCAAGAAAAGATCGCGTATATCCGATGGTTCATAGGTAACCTCTCCGGCAAATGCCGCCCCTATAGCCATCTAATGAAGAAGGGGACTCCGTTCATTTGGGATGGTAAATGCCAAAGTGCACTGGACGAAATCAAGCAATATCTGCAGAACCCGCCGGTAGTGATCGCTCCGGTCAAGGAAAAGCCCCTCATCCTGTACACAACAGCTCTTGAAGATTCTTTAGGCGTGCTATGGGCACAGGAGAACGATTAGAGAAATGAGAGAGCCCTCTACTATTTGAGTCAAGTTCTTCTGGGGGCAGAAAACAACTACTCCCCTATTGAAAAGCATTGCCTGGCATTAATTTTCGCGATAACGAAGTTTCGACATTATGCCTTGGCACATGAGGTCCACACATATCAAAAGTGGATCCTCTCAAATATCTGATGTCAAGAGCCATACTAACGGGAAGGCTTGCCAAATGGGCCTTCCTTTTGATGGAATTCTTGATAACGTATCGACCCCTCAAGGCAGTGAAAGGCCAGGCCATCGCCGACTTTCTCGCTGAACACCGAGTACCAGTCGATTCTCCCTTAAACTGGGAGTTGTCGGATGAACATGCGTTCGACACGAAAGATGAGGAAAATGACTCTCGATGGGAACTCTACTTCGATGGAGCATCTTCCATAAAAAAGAGAAAGGAAAACAGCCTCATAATCAAAGCCGGAGTAGGCCTTATCTTTGTGACTCCATAAGGAGGGATAATGCATTTTGCCGTTTCCTTAATGGAACCAAGAACAAAAAACGAAGCGGAATATGAAGCTTTGACAGAAGGTCTTGAGATTGCTGTCGACATGGGAATCAAAAATCTCCTCATATATGGAGATTCCCAGCTAGTCGTTAGCCAAGTAAACAGCGACTATCAGACATGAAAACCAGAGTTGGTAAAATATGGAAAGAGAGTGCAGCAATTGTTGACACAAATCCCCTCTTACATTCTGGAAAGCGTTCCGCATGCAGAAAATAGCAAGGCGGGTGCATTAGCCAAACTCGCTAAAGAACTGGCCGACGAAAACCTCGATGATGTAAGGATCATTGTGCAAAGCCGTCGGATTCTCGCGCCAGCAGAAATATCTCCAGAGTCGTCTGGAAGAAAGAAAACGACCGAACAAGCGGCCTTCCAAATAGAGGACGAAGAAAAGGCTAAGGATTGGAGAGAAGTCTTCATAGACTACTTCAAATCCCATCGAACGCCCGAAAATGCATCTTCAAGACATCAGCCCATGAGAAGAGCTCTGTCTTTTGCCTTCGTCAATGATACTCTATATAAGGGATCGTTCGACTGTTTGTAGCTAAGGTTCCTGGGACCAGAAGAAGCAAGGAGTGTCATCCAAGAAACTCATGATGGACTCTGCGGTTCTCATCAAGCCGGGCCAAAGATGAAGCTAAAGATCAAGAGAATGGGTTACTATTGGCCCACAATGATTCAGGACTGTCTCGAATATGCGAAGCAGTGTCACTCGTGCCAAATTCAAGGGGACTTCATCCTATAGCATCCAAACCCACTACACCCAACATTGGCTAGCTGGCCGTTCGAGATGTGGGGAATTGATATAATCGGGCCTATCGAACCAGCATCATCTAAGGGACATCGGTTCATATTGGCAACAACCGATTACTTCTCTAAGTAGGCAGAGACAATACCGCTAAGGAAGTGAAGATGGAGAACATCCTCCATTTTTTCAGGACACATGTCATCTACCAGTTCGGCACTTCGCGACGAATCATCTCGAATAATGGGCCAGCCTATAGGAGCCATAAGATCAGCCGCTTTGCACAGCAGTATAAAATAGATTGGAGATACTCCTCGGTCTATAATCCCCGAGCAAACGGTCTAGTTGAGGCTTTCAACAAGACCTTGACGAAGATCATAAAGAAAATGGTGTCCAGAAACAGAAAGGACTGGCACGAGAGACTACATGAAACTCTCTGGGCTTATCGAACTACGTTCAAAACAGCCACGAATACAACGCCATTCGCGTTGGTATTCGTAACGGAAGCGGTACTTCCCATAGAGAAAGAATTATCCTCTCTACGAGCGGAAATTTGATACGAGCTGACGGATGAAGAAAATGCCCATCTTCGGCTTGAGGGGCTCGATACCCTCAATGAAACTAGTCTCATAGCGCAGCAAAACCTGGAAGCTTACAAAGCAAGGATGACGTGCTCATACGAAAAAATGACTAGGCCGAGAACATTCCGCCAAGGCGAACTCGTGCTAGTTGTCAAAAGACCTATGATCCCCAACCGTGCAAAGCGGGGGAAATTCAAGCCAAACTATGAGGGCCCGTACATCATAGACAAGGTCTACCAAGGTGGGGCCTACTTACTCATGGATATGCATGGCGAAAGACCTTTCCGGCCAATAAACGGCCGATTCCTTAAGAAATACTACACTTGACAAGTCACAACTCAGGTTAATGATAGATGACGACGCTCGTGTCCGCTCACTGTCTTCTTGAGTCCAGACTCTATAAGCAGTGTCCGGCAAAACTTCGCCCCGAAGCTGGCCCTGGACCGAAATGTCCTTAAACTAATAATGGGCCGAGATGTCCCTAAACTAATAATGGACCGAGATGTCCCTAAAATAACATTGGGCCATAATGTCCTTAACCTAAATACATCGCCTCAAATGCAGCGATAATGAAATACAAGTCCCAACGACAAGAGCTGCCGCTCAAATCCCGCTGGCTACATAGCTACCCCGGTAGTGAAGTCCCCCTTAAGTGTCATTGGCGAATAGAGGGGTAAAAAAACGGTACGCCCATAAGCGAAATGGGCACAGATGAAAACCCGAAAAGGCTCCGTGCGTAAAAACAGCAGGATTACCGGCGAGCTTGTGAAAACTTGAAAGAGCGCAATCTCGCTGTAAAAAAATAAAAAAAAACGGTATGCCCACAAGCGAAATGGGCACGGATGAAAACCAGAAAGGTCTCCGTGAGTAAAAACACAGGGCTACCGGCGAGCTTGTGAAAACCTGAAAGGGCGCAATCTCGTTGTAAAAAACGGTACGTCTACAAGAGAAATGGGCACGGAAGAAAACCCGAAAGGACTCCATGAGTAAAAACAGCAGGGCTGCCGGCGAATTAGTGAAAACCCGAAAGAGTGCAATTTCGTTAAAATAAAAACACTTGCAAGGTCCTCTCGACCTTGTGAGGAGAAAACACTGCGTGAGATCTGATTGACTGGAAAGAGTGTGTGTTTGTAGTTAACCGCAATCAATAACGGTGTCGCGCGTAGCTAGACCGAGATGAGTACGGGTCGTCCTCTGGGAAACGTGGAACCTCTTATTTTTACTTTAGATGTGTTGAAAAGGAGGAAGAAATACGAATGGTTGTAGGATGGTTTCTAGATCTACGTTTAATAAGAATGTAAATATAGATCTAGATTAGTTTAAAGATGTGATTAATTATAATAAGAAGGGCTTGTAGGGTTCGTTAGGATTTAGTAGTTATGAGAGATTAATTAAAAGTTACCCTTTTTATCCATTAATAGATTTAGAACTAGAACGACAGTGATGCGTGTAGATTAGGGTTTCTGGAGGGAAAAGGAATCCCACTCGTAACCCTTATCTCGACACGGAACTCCGTTCATTATCTAGCCTTTACCAAAACAATCATTAATCTAATCTCTAATCGTGGTCGGAACTAGCAAGGAATTGCTAGCGCGCCCGATTAGGATGTTAATGATTATTTTGATAAAGTTCCTAAACTTTATAGGACTTAAAAAGGGTTTAATTATTTTCATCCCCCATTAACCTACCCTAATCCTACGAACCCTAACAAGCGGAGAATTACTCGCGCATGTTGGGAGAAGAAGATGAAAAGAAAGAGATGGAAAACATAATGTAAAAGAAAACAAACAATTAAAATAAACTACCTTTATTAATCAACTCCTTCAACTACACTTTTCAATCCATAGAAAATGATTACAAAACTTGATTTGCTTCTCGATCTTTCCTAGGGAGGTAGTCGAACAGTCGATGATCAGCCTGGATGCGTGAGCGTCGGGAGCTTCGTGATCTCTTCGGCTTGATAGCCTTTTCTAAGAGGCCCTCGGTGCCTTTTTATAGTGCGAAGCCAGAATCTTTTTGTTCAGAAGTTGGTAAAATTCAGCACTTGAAAATCTCCCAAAATATTGCATTCTGACCTCATCAAACCGCGGCGGATCCGCGGCCCAAGGGTATGTTTGGCCGCGGATCCGCGCTCATAGGTCGAGATCTCTCTGTTATTTTTCTGGGGCTCTCTGATGGTGACATTTGGCAATCCTAGGCATCTTCATATTTCAGAAATATTCTCTCGGTTGCTTCCAGACTTAGTCTCCAAGTTTGCTCTTTAATTTGGAAAGTACTCTTCAACAAATTGATTTGTTTGTTAAATCCTTCATAACAACTTGGAAATAATCTGCACAACAACTCAAATAAGATTTTAGTAGACTTTGTTCTACTAGGATTAGACCAATAATATTATTTGCATACATTTTGCTACCAAATGATAATTAAATATATTAACACATGGAAAATAATGTTTTTACACATAAACCCTCATATGTATAATATATTATAATAAAGTCCTTTTTTAATATAAAAATGGTCGGAAAAATTGTACTACAAATGTGCAGTTTTATCGACTGAACAAATACCCCCAAACTTATCTTTGATCGTCCCGAGCAAACTAGTTTATTTAAGAGAAGAAAAAAGAAAGGAGAAAACTAAGCACACTTTCGTAGGCAGACACGATTGCACTGAGCACGTGCAACAAGCCGTTAAACCTCTAGGTGTCCCTAGTAGGAGGAGTGTTGTCTCCTGAGGGTTTTCAGCGGATTACACCCACAAAATCCAATAACAAAAAGAAAGATGGTGAAATTTACATATAAAGATAAGAACCATAAAAGAAATACTTTGAAAAGAAGCGTTTCCAACTATACTAGCTTTTCAGTTGTCATGAGCCCTATCTTAATAGTCATGAAAAAATGTTAGAAATCACATCATCCCTCAATAAAACATCGTCTTTATTCTTCATTCCTACCTTTTGTCCAAACATTGATCATTTAACCCCACGTGTGTGTAAAGAACATCCCTACACTCGGAGAATTCAATTCAAGCTATCATACTCTTGTCCATCTACCTTAGTACTTTTTACTTTGATGAATACTTAGAATTGCTTACACATTTTCATGCGACCGTTAATACTTCTTGAGGTACTAACCGACCGATTACTATGTGCTTGCAGATTTGGTGATAATACTTTCCTTGTCTTGCACCACCTAAGGCTAAGCAGTGACTCCCAGACCAGTTGGCCTTAGGGCACTAGGTGAAAAGGCACCCTCGCTATATTTTTTATTGCTACCTTGGCGATACAAAACCAGTGTTCATTTTTTTCTTTTCACCATTTTATTTTTTTCTTCATCATTTCCTTCATACTTTGGCTTTTAGAAAAGAGTATTTCAAGGTATCCTCTACTATCCCGAGTTTCAAGACGTGTGTATGTGCATATAGTAGGGTATCAACATTCAAATGTTCGGCTTCCAGAATAGAAACTATTTTTCAGACTTATTTTTATCCTTAGATTAGTGACTTCCTTCATCTTACTAACCCTTGGGACAACAGCTCATAACTACTTATTACTAGTTCGTTTAAGAAAACTTCTAATTTTCTTGGTTTTCTTAAACTATTCCTATCTTTTGGATGTAATGTTTCACTTTCTACTCTTTTGTTATAAAAGAATTTTTTTTTTAATTTTTGAAAATGTTGTGCTTATGCAAAATATGATGCAAATTAATGTGTAAATAAGCACAAACCTCCCCCAAACCTGTTTACAGCAGTGTCCTCACTGATGTCATCCGTTAAGCTCAAAAAAAACCTGTAGACTTGGGAGGAAATTATTAATGGGGGCAAGAATATATGAAAGTGAAAATCCTCCCCCAAACTTATTTTAGGCTCACAATTTTGTAAAAATCATTTTCTTTCAAGAGCCAAAATATACCACCCCTCCCCCAAACTTGAGTTAAACATTTTAATCTTTTAAAATCACATGAGGGGGTTAAGGTTATTGGTCAATGCCAAGTTTTGCAAAGACCGAAGGTCAACACCAACCATTCAAAAATTTTATCAATGAAGTACCAAGGTTGGTGGAAGAACATGTCACCTTTTGATGTGAAGAAGTGGGGAGGTGACAAGAGGTGTAAAGGATTGCGTCTCAATTTGGAGAGACGACACAGTGATAGTAATGATGGATTACTCGCATTGTCATGATTGTCCAAAAGAGGGGGTGGAGTTCCAATTTCTTCATCTTGGAGTTGATTTATCTCAACACCCGTGTCTTGTAAAAATGCGAGTTCATCAGCGAAAATTTCCTCAAAGCTTTCGTCGATACCCCGAAAAATAATGTCATCAGAAAAAATGGGGTGATCGTCAGACTCTATAAAAGGTTTCTCATTAGATGTTGACCCGGACAACTCGGTGGAAGAGTAAATGGTTGGGTCAAACAACAACATATGAAAAGAGTCTGTATCATGAGGTTGATCAAATTCGCTGCTGTCGACATCCATTAATTCGACAGAACACACATGAGCATAGGGTTCGGAGGGTTCACTTCCCAACTTGTAAATATTAAGCTCAATTGACTTCTTTCCAAAGGATAGGGTCATAGAGCCGTTTCTACAATTAATTACTGCGTTGGAAGTGGCCAAAAAGGGTCGACCGAGTATCACCGGGATTTGATTGCGTGGGTTTGCTACAGGTTGTGTATCTATAACGATAAAGTCCACAGGGAATATGAATTCCCCGACTTTGATTAACACATCCTCTAGCTCACCCCTAGGTTGGGTGATAGATCGATCGGCCATCTGAAGAGTGCAATGCGCAGGTTTTAACTCTCCGATCCCTAATTGCTCATACACAGAATACGGAAGCAAGTTAACACTAGCACCTAGATCGAGTAGAGCACGATTGATATTTTTACCCCCAATAGAGATTGAAATTGTAGGACTTCCGGGGTCCTTTCGTTTCTTGGGAAGTTGTTGTGTAAAAGCTGTGCTCACATTACTCGCAAGGAAAACTTTTTTAGGTACTTGAACTTTTCTCTTCCTAGTGCACAAGTCCTTTAGGATTTTCGCATATGACGGAACTTGTTGAATAGCATCTAGAAGAGGAATGTTTATGTTAACTTGCTTAAAAATTTCCACTATCTTCTCCATTTGTGGACTTGGTCTGTTGCCCCTTAACCTGTTTGGATAAGGTGCTTGATCAATAAGTTTTGGGTCCAACGTTTGTGGAGAAGACTGTGGGGATGGATTCGATCCCAAAACTGGAGTGGGAATCGACTTAGATATATTTGGCGAAGTGGGCGAAGGGTTCGAGCCTTGGGGAAAACGGAGAATAGGCTCGGATGAAGGTGGAAGACTAGACGAATTAGGGGAAGAAGAAGAAGAAGGGGTATCAAATGTGTCACTATCATCAACTTGCTCACCCACTTGGTTGTTCAGCACTCTCCCCGATCTCAACGTAGTGACGGCATTCACATTATGACTTTGTGAATGGCCAGGATTAGGTAGGGGTTGAGATGGGAGTTTCCCTTTCTCTCTCGCACTCATTGCGGCGTTTAACTGTGCGATTTGGTTTTCTATTGATTTAATACTCTCACCATGGGAGGAGGAGTTTTTCGTTAGGGCATCAATAGAAGACCTCATATCAGCCGAATTTTGCATGGATTGTTTCATGAACATATCCAAAGTTTGTGCAAGTGAGTTGTCAATACCAGCCACTTGTGGTGTAGAAATGTTGGCCGGATTTTGGAAATTTTGTGACTGAAAGGGGGGCTGATTCTGTGGTTGTGGTTGCTGTGGAGGAGGTCTTTGATAATTATTTTGTTGGTTTTGATTCCAAGCAAAGTTAGGATGATTCCTCCATCCTTGATTATATGTGGAAGAATAAGGATCATTTCTAGGCCGCTGCTGAAAAGCAGCATTAGCTTGAAACGATGCATTCATAGGACATTCTTCCGTTAAGTGTGAAGGATCTGAACAGCAACCACAGACAGTCTTGGGAAGCGTAACCTGATTTAGGGAGAATGATGAAAATTTGTTCTCCATAGCATCGAGTTTTTTCTGCATCGCTGCCATTTCGGCTTTCACTGCGATGGAAACATCGAGTTGGTGAATACCTCCCTTAGTTGAAGGTGGTCTTACGCTTTCCCACTGCAACGTGTGTTCAGCGAGATCTTCCAGATATTTCCATGCTTCACCGTCATCTTTAGACATGAAATTGCATTGACACATTGTTTCAAGCATCTGCTTTGTCGCTGGATTAATGCCCTCATATATAATCCGACATAAATCCCATCTTTGTATCCCGTGATGGGGGCATTGGACAAGCAGATCTTTGAAACGTTCAAAGCACTTCCAAAATGGTTCATTGGGAAGCTGGGTGAACTGGTTAATCTCGCTCCTAACATGTGCAGTCTTATGATTTGGGTAAAACTTCTTAAGAAATGCTACGACGAATTCATCCCAATTAGCGATAGAGTGTGCGGCAGTATTATAAAGCCATTTTTCTGCTAAGTCGCACAGTGTGAATGGGAGAAGACGTAAGCGCATAGCATCTAAAGTCAATTGTGAAGTACCCATCATTGCGCATACGTTTTCGAATTTGGTGATGAAAACGTACGCGTCTTCCGATTCAAGCCCGTGAAATTTGGGCAGCAGATTGATGTAGTGGGGTTTAATCTCGAAATTATCCCCGTTAGGTGGTGGAAGAGATAGACAAGTAGGAAGGGGACCACGGATAGGATAGCATCTCTCTTGGAGAGAGATGCGCGGTGGATTCTGCGCACCTGCGGGTGGTTGCAGCGTGGTGTTATACTCTGATGGAGTGCCGTCCATCTCGGTTGATGTGGTGTGTGGTGGGGGAAAAGAAGATGAAGAAGTACCGACTTCGGCGTCGATAACAGGAACGCGGACAAGACGGGCACTAGGATCCCGTGTCCAGCCGAGCATGCACTAAGCGGGTTTAGTGCAAGTGGCAGCGTGTGTGTGATTTAAAATTGGCTTGTTTTGAAAAAGTGGGACTCAAGACAAATCTCCCTAAAATGCACAAGCAACCCTAGAACTAAGGTTACCTAGGTCAGTCTCTAGACAGCTCCTAACTAAGGCTAGAAATAGACCTCAAACCGCCTCTTCACGGACAAGTACGGCCAGGTAAGTGGGAAGGAACCACCACTACAGTGGGCCTAATTAAAAACCACTAGCCTAGACACCGCAATGTCAGTTAGGATAAACGGCCGATGCCTATACTAGTCTTTTTCCTGTTGAGCTCGACAGTCCTTAGAGTCTGGTCTAGATATTTTTAAATTAATGAAGGGTTGTGCTATATGCTCGGTTTGTGATTTGTGGGGCTTAGGAAGGGTGATGAAATCCCCACCTAATCTTGATTTGGTCTTTGCCCCTTAAAGTCCGTATTAAATATGCAAAACAAAACCAATCATAAAACTTTTGCAAAAAGATTTTTGAGCGGCGCAATTTTGCAAAGAATCCTGCAGAAAATAGATTTTATTGGATTTGAGGAGAGAGAGAAGGAGTTAAGAAAGCTACCAGAGAAGACAGAAGCCCTAATTCCTCCACCCTGCCGCGCTTCCGCCGCCAAAGAGGCCCTTCTGCCGCGCTTCCGCCGCGAGGTGGTTGGATCACTTGATGAAAATTTTTCTATGTCCCTCTGTGCTCCTCTGGATCTCTAAAAAAGTCTCTGTTTCCTGTTTCCCTCAATTCTGTGACTCCAGATCTCCTTGCAAAAATCCACGCACAAATCGTTAAATATGCAATTTGCAGTTTTGTGTTAATAATGATATAACTCGTCAAAGAATTCAACACAAATAGTAAAAATAAAAAATTACGCACGTGTCCCCGGCAACGGCGCCATTTGATTGACTGGAAAGAGTGTGTGTTTGTAGTTAACCGCAATCAATAACGGTGTCGCGCGTAGCTAGACCGAGATGAGTACGGGTCGTCCTCTGGGAAACGTGGAACCTCTTATTTTTACTTTAGATGTGTTGAAAAGGAGGAAGAAATACGAATGGTTGTAGGATGGTTTCTAGATCTACGTTTAATAAGAATGTAAATATAGATCTAGATTAGTTTAAAGATGTGATTAATTATAATAAGAAGGGCTTGTAGGGTTCGTTAGGATTTAGTAGTTATGAGAGATTAATTAAAAGTTACCCTTTTTATCCATTAATAGATTTAGAACTAGAACGACAGTGATGCGTGTAGATTAGGGTTTCTGGAGGGAAAAGGAATCCCACTCGTAACCCTTATCTCGACACGGAACTCCGTTCATTATCTAGCCTTTACCAAAACAATCATTAATCTAATCTCTAATCGTGGTCGGAACTAGCAAGGAATTGCTAGCGCGCCCGATTAGGATGTTAATGATTATTTTGATAAAGTTCCTAAACTTTATAGGACTTAAAAAGGGTTTAATTATTTTCATCCCCCATTAACCTACCCTAATCCTACGAACCCTAACAAGCGGAGAATTACTCGCGCATGTTGGGAGAAGAAGATGAAAAGAAAGAGATGGAAAACATAATGTAAAAGAAAACAAACAATTAAAATAAACTACCTTTATTAATCAACTCCTTCAACTACACTTTTCAATCCATAGAAAATGATTACAAAACTTGATTTGCTTCTCGATCTTTCCTAGGGAGGTAGTCGAACAGTCGATGATCAGCCTGGATGCGTGAGCGTCGGGAGCTTCGTGATCTCTTCGGCTTGATAGCCTTTTCTAAGAGGCCCTCGGTGCCTTTTTATAGTGCGAAGCCAGAATCTTTTTGTTCAGAAGTTGGTAAAATTCAGCACTTGAAAATCTCCCAAAATATTGCATTCTGACCTCATCAAACCGCGGCGGATCCGCGGCCCAAGGGTATGTTTGGCCGCGGATCCGCGCTCATAGGTCGAGATCTCTCTGTTATTTTTCTGGGGCTCTCTGATGGTGACATTTGGCAATCCTAGGCATCTTCATATTTCAGAAATATTCTCTCGGTTGCTTCCAGACTTAGTCTCCAAGTTTGCTCTTTAATTTGGAAAGTACTCTTCAACAAATTGATTTGTTTGTTAAATCCTTCATAACAACTTGGAAATAATCTGCACAACAACTCAAATAAGATTTTAGTAGACTTTGTTCTACTAGGATTAGACCAATAATATTATTTGCATACATTTTCCTACCAAATGATAATTAAATATATTAACACATGGAAAATAATGTTTTTACACATAAACCCTCATATGTATAATATATTATAATAAAGTCCTTTTTTAATATAAAAATGGTCGGAAAAATTGTACTACAAATGTGCAGTTTTATCGACTGAACAAGATCCTTACGACTCACAAGGGAGCAACACACTTAGGGATCCTCACGATTCCTAAGGAGAAATTACACTTACGAGATCCTCATGACTTGTAAGGAGAATTTCCCCCTATGAGACCCTCACGGCTCATAGGATTCAAAAGCCTTAAGCTACAAGGATCTGAACCTGTTCTTAAGCCGTCGTACCTCCCAAGTTGCCCTACAGGTGGTCCAATATTGGTCCTTATATACAATCCACGAGCACAAATAAAAGTTTCCCCCACCAAGTTCCACCAATCACGAGGAATGTCCTTATATGGTGAACGACACTTATAAGTCCTCTCGACTTATAAGGAGAAAATACTCTTATGAGATCCTTACGACTTATAAGAGAAAACACACACTTAGGAATCCTCATGACTCCTAAGGAGAAAATACACCTACGAGATCCTCACGAATCGTAGGTAGAAATACCTTTATGAAAACCTTACGGCTCACAAAGTCAAAAAGCCTTAGTCGACGGGATCCTAACCCTGTCTACTAAGCCATCTTTGTTCAAATCAGCAAAGGCAAATGATGATTCGCTCCTGGAAATATTCCAGTGGTAGCGATGTTGATGCCTAAATTGGTATCAAATTCTAAGTCCTTTCACGACAAATGATGATTCTCTCCTGGAAATATTCCAGTCGTAGCGATGCTGATACCTAAATCGGTATCAAATTCCAAGTCCGTTCACGGCAAATGATGATTCGCTCCTGGCCATATTCCAATCGCAGTGATGTTGATACTAAGATTGGTATCAGATCGCAAGATACATACTCGCAATAAAAATCAGTGAGCAAAAAATGCATTTGAAATAGCCGAAATGATGGGGCAACTCGCAATAAAAATCAGCGAGCAAAAAATGCATATGAAATAGCCGAAATGGTTGGGCACCGTGATAAAAAGCCAAAATGATTGGGCAATCGCGACTTTCGCGATATAAAAAGCTGAAATGATAGAGCATCACGGAAAGAAACAAAAAAAAAAGAAGAAAAGAAAAAATTTGTCATGTAGGTGAGTCCACATCGACCCAAGGGCACAAACGAAAAGGGAACCATATTTTCCCACCAGGCTCCATCAGAAGGAGAGCCAGGTCTCGACGGTTCACAGACAGCTTAGAGATCAACAACGGCGTTCTTCCTTACTCTAGCAGGATGCAAACGCGACGTCAGCAAACGGAGCCATAGCAAAGTCGCTAGATCCAAATCTCGATGGTTCACAGACAATCTAGAGATCAACAACGGCGTTTCTTCTCACTCCAACAGGATGCAGACGCAACGTCAACAAAATGGAGCCATGGCAAAGTACCCAGCTCCAAATCTTGACGGTTCACAGACAGCCTAGAGATCAACAGCGGTGTTTCTTCTCACTCCAACAGGTTGCAGACGCGATGTCAACAAAACGGAGCCATGGCAGAGTCCCTAGTTCCAAATCTCGACGGTTCACAGACTGTCTAGAGATCAACAACGGCATTTCTTCTCACTCTAACAGGATGCAGATGCAACGTCAACAGAACGGAGCCATGGCAAAGTCCCTAGTTCCAAATCTCAATGGTTCACAAACGGCCTAGAGATCACCTTGGCGTTCCTTCTCAACTCCAATAGGATGCAGACGCAACGTCAACAAAACGAAGCCATGGCAGAGCCCCTAGTTCCAAATCTCAACGGTTCATAGACAGCCTAGAGATCAACAACGGCGTTTCTTCTCACTCCAACGGTATGCAGACACGACGTCAAAAAAACGGAGCCATAACAAAGTCCCTAGTTCTAAATCTCGACGGTTCATAGACAATCTAGAGATCAACAGTGGCGTTTCTTCTCACTCCAACAGGATGCAGATGCGACGTCAACAACCGACCCCAAGGTTAAAACAATGGAGCCATGGCAAAGTCCCTAGTTCCGAGCCTCGATGTTTCACAGACAACCTAGAGACAATCTCGACATTCGTCGCAATATAGCAGACACAATGTCAACAAACGAAGCAAAGGAAGATTCTTAGCTTCAAGGTCTTAATGGAAACTCAAATAAAACCTAAAAGACTATCGGAGATCATCCCACACCAGCACGGAGTGGTCATGACTCATCGGGGCTCCCAAATTGTGCCTAACCTCAAGTAAAAAGCGGCATGGAAAATCCCTAACGCTTACTCTTCCGACGGTAATATGACCTGGGAGATTACTTGAAGATATCTTGTCCAGCCCCCGAAGGGATCAGAGACACGACAGTCGTGGGGATACTCAAACAAAAAGATTGCGTATCGAGGAATGCATAAGCCAACGAGACGGAACGACGGACAAAAACCCTGGTACCACATACCCTAGCGGACCTCTGTCGTAAAGAGCAGAGGTTAATTGTGACGTTAGGACATTCTCTATTCGTCTTGACTTGTAGGGAAAACAATGTTCCTGCGAGAACTTCTCGACTCGTCTCGACTCGTAGGGAAAAACATCTTCGTGTAACCCTCACGGATCATGAAAGTGGAAAACCTTAGGCAACGGGGATATCAACCTATTTCCTAAGCACTGTGGCCCTGCAAGTAGGTCTAAATTGACTATTGTATACTATCCACGGTCCATATTCTCCAAAGTCGAATATCCACAAGAAAAAAAAACCACTTACGAGTCCTCTCGACTTGTAAGGGGGAAAATTCTCTTGTGAGGTCCTTACGACTCTCAAGAGAAAATACCACATAGAAGTCCTCACGACTTCTAAGGAGAAAATACACCTGTGGGATCCTCTCGACTCGTAGGGAGAAAACCCTTTATAAGACCCTCACGGCTCATAAAGTTGAAAAGCATTAGGCGGAAGACACAAATCTGTTTCCTAAGCCATCATTGCCCTGCAAGGAGGTCAAGATGGACTATCAACGGGCCACATTTGCCAAGTTACATGCCAATATGAAATAAAATATGTCTTTTATTCATGAATTCAAGCGAATACAAGATACATTTCAAAAAGAAATCGGAATGAATACACGTTATTCATGAATCACAAGTTTACAGTTGGTACAAGAAAAAAAGGTACAATGACAGTTATTAAGGAGGAGGCGTCTTCAACAAATTGACAAGCTGCTCACGCGCTCCTCTCAATACTTTCTCGTGGTCAGCTACTGTGGCCAACTCCACTTCAATTTGAGTCCATTGCCGCAAACAGAATGAAAGCTTCTCATCAATTTCTAGCATAGAAGCTTCACAGTCCTGCATGACCCGTTCGGTGAAGTCGAGCGTCCTCCTTAGCGTCAACCCGTCCGAAATACATTGCCGGAGGTTGTCGAAAATAGCTTTTAACTGTGCAGCATTCGCTTCAACCTAGGCATGCAACCGGACGGATTCGCTGGAGGCCGCCTCATGTTCTTTTCGTCTCAGGGTCGCCTCTTGTTCAAAATGGCGAATGAAACGAACACCATGCTCGACCCATGCAGCCCGCTGGGAGCTCGAGGCCAACACCTCATGAGCGAGACGCTTGAGCTCAATCTCGTGCAGGAAATCCTCGATCTTTCTGCAATAATCAACCCAAGAGCCGACGAGATCTTCATCATGGAAGTTCACGAGTGTCGCCGGCATTGGATTGACTTCAACGGCAAAATCCGTAGCAGAAGTAAGGGCTTCAGCATTGAGATCTTCGATAAACTCGCTTAACATTCGCCGGCTATCTGCGGCACCTCGGGAAGATATGCGTTTAGTAAAGGGCCCTGCGTGCATTGGAATGCAAGACTCAAAAGGAGCTGGAGCCGGTGCAATTGCTGCAAAATGAATTACGGTCAAATTTCGACTCAGAAAATAAAGAAAACACATAAAGGATAAAGTCCATTATATCGGCTGTGGCAGGCGACAGAATGGGTAGTACCGGAGGCGCGGCTATTCTCTCTTCTCCTCCTCCGACCCATGACGCTGTGATCAATATAAAGAAGACTTAGCAACAATAAGTATATTCATAAAAAAGGGGGAACATTACCTGAAGAATATACTAACCAATACTAGAAGGTGTGTCACGCCCTGCTTCCCAGTATACGGGCAGAGGATGCGACGAGGCCGCTACGAATTTACTCTGAAGTAAACACTCTAAGCGTACCTAAGCAATATAAATAAAAATGCACAAAAGACAGTGACAATAGATATAATTGAACATCAACTTTATTTATTAACATTCTTTTTACAATACATCTGAAAAGTAAATATATGGAACGAAAAGCAATGCCTAAACAGTGGGATAACAGAAATGGAAATTACTGAAATGAAATGTGCAAGTAACTTGAGCTCCGGGTCGAAAGCTAGCTGGTCCAAATCCTCGCTGGTGGACCCGATCTCCAGTGAGTCTGATTCACCTGACAACATTGCAAAGAAAAGAAAAAGAATGTCGTCAGCAAACAAATCGCTCGGTAAGTCCCATAAATAGACAAGAATGGAATAGACAGAATAGAGAGTATATTGTTATAATGTTATATTTAGTATTAACGCTGTTGTTTGTAGCTTGGTATAGAAGAGGCTAGTGTATACGAGAGGAATCTCGTTAGACCAGAGACTACGGTGGATGGAATACAAGGAACCGTTCAGCCACGGTACAACGACAATTGAATTCAGGCTAGGTGTCTTAATGGTTGCAGTCTCGTACCACTTCTAACACCTTCCGTACTAATCTACCCCTTAAACCCCGCGATGTCTTGATTGTGTTGTTGTACTGTATTGTCTTGTAATTTGAATTGTATAGATGGATGACTTGCCGAAACCATGATATCGATAAATGGATGTAACTGGAGAATCATGTAGATAGATGTATATCCAAGGTTCGGTTCGGTCAAGTTGTATAGATTGATAGATTGAACAGATTGAATATATAGATTCATATTGAATTGTTATATATACTTGAATCTCATTCAAGTCAGATTGATATATTGAGACTTAGTCTGAGTCAGACAATTAGAAAAGAAATTCAATCCTGATTTATGTTTTGGTGTTATCGGTAACCGCTGCACATGGACGGCAGGATTTGTGTATTTTTCAAAGACAATTGCCGTGTTGATAACATCGTTTGTTGAGTTATCTACCTTAAATTGGCAAGCACCCATATCTCTGGCTCCCTGAGGCTGAAGAGACTGGTCCCGCTTAAACCTATGTTTACTGGGGTCCTTATTGTAATTTAGTATAACTTGAGAGGGGTTTATGTAAAAATAATTTTGTATAATTTTCAAAATACACCTCACGTATTTTATTATCGTCTTTAGAGTTTTCATTGATGTATATTTTATCAATGTGACATTTCTAGTGAAATAAAGCCTAATTTCATAATATATGGTATTTATTTGTAATATTGGAATTTGTATGGTATTTCTTGTAAATGAGATGTTTTTCTTGAATTTTGGAAATGTGAAATATTATAAATATTAAAAATAGATATTTTGATATTAATTACATATATATTTATTTATTAAAAATATAAGTTTTATTTATAATAGAAATCACATTTTCTAAAGAAAATTGTATTTTAAATCTTTCGAGACCGTATGCTCCTTGCGGAGGTTTGCATCTCGCACTACTAAGCCCGATGATGTACGATAATCCGCAACATCCCGAACGGGTTTCCCAAAATAGGTTATAGCGGCGCATTGCAAAGATTTTTTAAAAGTACACATCTTATAGAAAAAGTTTTTTATAAGTCGGAGGTATTTATGTGTAAAATCGTATTTTTGTAATCTAGGTTTCCAAAATATATCGTGCTATGATAGAGATGTGTGTTGTGAGGAGGTAGGTCATTACCTCATGAACTATCTAAAAGTATAGCAAGGAATTATAAGATTTATGTCGAAACTAGACTATATGGTATTTTTCTGTAAAATTGCGATAAAAAGTAAAATAGGCGTTCTTTTGATATGAAACATTTCGATATGTTTTTTTAATGTTTAATGATCATGATGTGATGCTTTGGTATTATTTTTTTAAAGAAAAATATGATTTTTAAGGAAAAACTGAATCGGAAGTCGGATTAACTCCACTTCCGTCGGGATTTAGAATTCTAAGTTTTTAGAATAGTAAAGAGAAGGGGGAGAAGGGACTTACTAGATTGTAGTGGATAGGAGAGGAAAAGTAAGAAGTAGGAGGTGCCGGTGCGTCGTTTCGTCGCCGGAATCTCCTTGGAACGTCGTCGGAAGTTCGCCGGAGCTTCGCCCTTCGTGAACTCCACTTGCACACAAAATGTCTAGGGAATTTTCTTGAGAGTTTGGACAAAGATTTGTAGTGAGGAGGGGTGATTTTTGGTATGGTATTTATAGGAAAAAATTAGGGTTTAGGGTAAATGAAAGGGTGTGATAAATATTGTATTAAAATGGATTAAATGTGTGATTTAAATTGCTCTGTAAATGTGCAAGGAAATTAAACAATACAGAGGTTATGGGGGAGTTCAAGAGTTACAGAGAAAGAAGAAAATTAGGGTTTCGGCTGAGTCTGGCCTGCGGCTTTGGCCGAGTCGGGCCGGGTATCGACGCCACGTGTCCCTTGCCTCTTGGTCTACCTCGTGGACCCGTTTGTTTAAGGTGTGACTCTTCAGTTTACGTGTTATGCACGTGTATACCTTTGGGCTTTTAAAAAGATTAAAACAAAACTAATTAAAAAATAATGTGGCTGATGGGATTTGAACTCTGGTGCTTTGGTTCAGCAGTGCAAGGTCTTACCAATGAGCTACAAGCTTCTTCTTACTGTTCAAAAGTAAATTAAATACTTATAGTACTCACAGGAAATATAAATACCCCAAGTATATATTAACTTTTAATCAAATATATATACACAAGAATTGGAGTTGTTAGAGTCTACCCTCCTTACAAAAATTTCATCCTCGAAATTTACAATTTATTTTAAGAACTAGTTTACAAATAAGTTGGGATATCTTGAACACATCTCATCTTCTCATTCCCATGTCGATTCTCCTAGAATGTCTTTTCTCCACATCACTCGAACTAAGTTGACTTCCTTGTTCCAAATTGACTTCACTTTTCTGTCCAAGATCTCAACAGGTTGTTGCTCACAAGATAAGTCTGGCTGTACAGTGAGCTCGGAATGATCGAGAATATAGCTGGGGTCACTCACATACCTTCTGAATTAGGATATGTGGAATATGTTATGCACTCCATCCAATGAATGTGGAAGTGCCATGCGATAAGCCACTTCACCGACTCGTTCGAGTATGGCGAACATTCCAATGTATCTTGGACTTAGCTTACCCTGTCTTCCAAATCAGATCACTCCTCGGTTCGGAAATATCTTCAAGAATACGTGATCTACTGGCTGGAACTCCAAATAACGTCACTTCGCATCAGCCCAGTGCTTTTGTCGATCTTGGGCTATGCGCATTCTTTCTCTGATAATACGAACCACATCAACAGTTGCTACTATCATCTCAGGTCCAAGGAGTTCTCTATCTCCGATGTCGTCCCAACTTAATGGCGATCGATACTTCCTTCCATAAAGTGCTGCAAAAGGTGTCATTCCTATGCTTGCTTGGTAGCTGTTGTTGTATGAAAACTCCATAAGATGTAGGTGATCTTCCCATGATCCTCCGAAGTCCAACATACATGCTCTGAGCATATCCTCCAAAATCTGAATAGTTCGCTCAGACTGACCATCTATTTGTGGATGATAAGCTGTGCTGAAGTTTAGACTTGTTCCCAAGCTCGCTTGCAGACTCTGCCAAAATTGTGATCGAAACCTGGTGTCACGATCGGAGACAATGCAAACTGGTACTCCATGAAGTCGCACAATTTCCTGTATGAGTTCATAGGTATCAGAGATAGTACATATTTGAAGAGTTTAAATCTTACTTAGATTCTTACCTCCATATACTTCTTTGCTAATGTCTCAGTTGATTAGCCAACTTGAAATGGGATGAAGTGAGCCGACTTTGTGAGTCGATCCATAATAACCCATACCGCATTGTTACCCTTTGTGCTGCGAGAAAGTGCAGTCACAAAATCCATTGTGATGTGTTGCCACTTTCATTCTGGGATTAGTAACAGTTGAAGTAATCCAGCTGTCTTATGATGTTCAGCCTTTACTTTCTGACACACCAAGCATTTAGCGATGCTTCTAGCTACTTCACGTTTCATTCCATGCCACCAGTAATTTTGACGTAGATCTTTGTACATCTTTGTACCTCCAGGGTGTACTGAGTAGGGAGAGCTGTGAGCTTCATTCATTAACTCTTCCCGAACAGAACCTTTTAGTACACATAATCAGTTGTCGTATCTCAAAGATCCGTCTTCATGGATGATGAAGTCTGTTCTGAGTCCATTCTCTACTTGTTCTCTGATATTTTGCAACCTAGTATCATTTGCTTGAGTTGCTTTGATCTGATTGACAATGGTAGATTGAACTTGTAAATTCATTAAACTTGAAGCGTTACCTGACATGACTACTTCAATCTCCATCTGATGCAAGTCTTGTTGAAGCTTTCACTGAGCGGTAAGATGCATTGCTAATGGTTGGCGACTAAGAGCATCTGGAACTACATTCACCTTCCTTGGTTGATGTCAAAGTCCGCCATGAGTTCTAACCATCGTCTCTGCCGCATATTAAGCTCTTTCTGAGTAAACACATATTTCAGACTCTAGTGATCTGTGTATATATTCACTCGTTCACCAAGAAGATAGTGGCTCCAAATTATAAGAGCAAAGATTACGGCTGCCAATTCCAAATCATGCGTCGGATAATTGCGTTCATGAATCTTCAGCTGTCTTGAAGCATAAACCACAACTTTACCATGCTGATATAGAATACATCCTAATCCCTTACCGGATGCATCACAATGCACTTCGAAACCTCCAGTTTGATCCGGTATCACGAGAATAAGCGCTGATATCAACATTGACTTGAGTTCTACGAAAGCTTGTTCGCATGCTTCTGACCACACGAATTATTTATCTTTATGTGTAAGCTTGGTCATGGGTGTTGGTATCTTCGAAAAGCCTTCAATGAACCTTCTGTAATATCCAGCTAGACCCAAGAAACTCCGAATGTCCTTCACTGACTTTAGTGTCGGCCATTCGCTTACTGCTGAAACTTTCACTGGATCCACAGAGATTCCTTCGCCTGATACGATATGTCCAAGAAAACCAACTTGATCTAGCCAAAACTCGCACTTGATGTACTTGGCGCAGAGTTGATGTTGTCGTAGAGTTTCCAGGATAATTCGTAAGTTTTCGGCATGTTCTTTCCAACTCTTTGAATACACCAGGATGTCGTCGATGAAGATGACAACGAATCTGTCTAGGTACTCCCGGAAAACTTGATTCATCAGGTTCATGAATATTACTGGTGCGTTGGTCACTCCAAATGGCATCATAAGAAATTCATAATGACCATAGCGAGTTCTGAAAGCTGTTTTATGAATATCAGCTTCCTTGACCTTCACCTGATGATAACCTGAACAAAGATCTAATTTAGAGAAAACACAAGATCCACTTAGGTGATCGAATAAATCGTCGATACGCGGTAGCGGATACTTGTTCTTTATCGTGACTTCGTTCAAGGCTCTATAATCGATGCACATTTTATATGAACCTTCATTCTTCTTCATAAGCAGTACTGGTGATCCCCAACTTGACGTGCTGGGACGAATCCATCATTTCGCCAATAATTCTTCCAACTGAGTTCGGACTTCCTTCAAACCTTTCGAACTTAATCGATAAGGTGCTTTGATCACCGATTGTGCTCCTGGTACTAAATCAATGCTGAATTCAAGAGCTCGATCAGGAGGCAAACCTGATATATCGTAAAGAAACACATCGTAGAACTCTCGAACCACTTCTGGCTTTGATCCTTCCTCCGCACGAATTGCCGCAATCACTACCTTCTTTGGTTTCGACTTGTAGGTACTTGGCTCTAGGGCACGATCTCCACTTTTGAAATAGAAGACCGGATGCTTTGAAATCTCGAATATTACCCTCCTTTGACGACAGTCGATAGTAGCATAGAAGGTTCCGAGCCAATCCATTCCTAGAACCATATCGAAGTTCGGTTTGTCCAGCACCTTAAAGTCGGCATAGAATTCTCTGCTGCAGACGACTATGGGACGCAAGCCGTATCCTATTGTTGCCTTTAGAACGCCATTTCCTGAATTGACATTCCAGCTGGATACAAGCGGTGTGACTGGAATCGTATGAGTTTGGAGGAACCGTTGCGACATAAAGCAGTGAGATGCTCCAGTATCGAATAGTACTAGTGCAGGAAGTGGGGCAACTAAGATTGTACCTAGGGTATGTGGGATATGTTTTAGGTATAAGAAAAATATATAGATGGGTGTTAAGACTGAAAGAAAAGCTTGAAAAGAAAGGGTTACCAGTGATGACTTGGCCAGTGGCCTCAGCTTCTTTCACGGTCATCGTGAAAGCCTGTCGCCCTGGTATATTCCTCCTGGCCGGAGGATCATTCCTCGGAACGTTCCGTTGAGCATGATGGAACTGGCGATGAGGAGGTGCAGTCAGTGGTCCTCTAGGTGGTATAGCAGGTACCTGAATGGCTGGTCGCTGCGGGTAAGTGATTGCTGGCCTAGGTGCAGCATATGAGTTTTGTCTATGAGGACAAGACCCAATATCATGAGTAGCTGAGTCGCAGTCTAAGCAAAGGCGATTAGCTCGCCGGAAGTCTTTCATCAGATGCATATCGCTCTTGCAGTATGTACAAAAGGCTGGGTTGGGCCGGTTGATTGGTACTCCCGGTCTCCTTGGCACAATAGATGGCCTTGATTAGGCTCCTCCTGCCATCTGGTTGGAAGGATGTTTAACTCCAGCAGATTGAGATCTGCCTCTCATCTTTACCACTGCTTCATAACGCGGGAAACTTTCAGAGCCGATTCGTGGGTCGTAAAATCTCTTGTGGCTATTACAGCCTAAACCTCCGGATCTAACCCTTGTTGAAATCGACGGGCTCTGATCTCATCCGTCGGTATCAGGTGTGCCGCAAATCTGTAAAAGTATTGTGTTAGCTGTGTAGTATGTGATATATTAAAGAATTGAATTATTGAGACATATCTTACCGACTGAGTATGGTGAACTCAGCGTCATATTCATCTACTAACTTGGTCCACATTGAACCTTGTTGCAGATGGATGAACTGTTGTTCCATGTCGAACCGGGCAGTCTCAGGGAAGTACTTTGCGTCGAACATGTCGCGGAAAGTCTTCCATTCGATGGGTTAATCAAGACGGCTTTCTTCCACCTTCCACCAAACCCTTGTATTGTCCGTGAGCTGCAGTTTCGCAACACGTACCCAAGCTATCTCTCGATGCTCTGAGCTCATTCCTCAGCTTCTAGAGGGCTCTCTTTTCCTGCAAACTGTTTGCGGTGCAATGCCCTGAATTGCTTCACCCCAGGTGCTTCTACCTCTGGTCGGTTCATCAGGATAGCAATTTGCTGCTGCTGTCCTTCCAGGAGTCTGTGGATTGCCTCAAGAAGAACCGTCTGCTCGTTGATCGGAGCAGCTACGACAGGTGTGATCGGTAGGGGAGGTGGAGTGTTGTTGAAATTGGTGCCGGTATTGTTTGGGGAATCCATAACCTTGAAAGAAAAATTTGGGTTAAGACAGATTCAAAGTATATGAAATGATAAGATTCAAGAAGTATGAATTGTAAAGAATGTTTTCAGTTGCTGGATCTTGTGTTATATTGCTTAGGTTGTCCACACAGAACGGAACTGCATGTTAGGGTTCCATACAGCTCTGACCTGCATGAGCCACCAACAAAATCTATTACAGCCCGCTTCCAGGTATACGGGCAAAGGACGCGACGAGACCGCTACGTATTTACTCTGAAGTAAACATGCTAAGCGTATCTAAGCAATATAAATAAAAATGCACAAGAGACAGTGACAATAGATATAATTGAACAACAACTTTATTTATTAACATTCTTTTTACAATACATCTGAAAAGTAAATACATGGAATGAAAAGCAATGCCTAAACAGTGGCATAACAAAAATGGAAAGTACTGAAATGAAATGTACAAGTAACTACATCTCTGAGTCAAAAGCTAGCTGGTCCAAATCCTCGCTGGTGGGCTCGATCTCCAGTGAGTCCGAATCACCTGACAACATTGCAAAGAAAAGAAAGAGAATGACGTCAGCGAAGAAATCGATCGGTAAGTCCCGTAAATAGACAAGAATGGAATAGACATAATAGAAAGTATATTGTTATAATATTATATTTAGTGTTAACGCTGTTGTTTGTAGCTTGGTACAGAAGAGGCCAGTGTATATGAGAGGAGTCTCGTTAGACCAGAGACTACGGTGGACGGAATACAAGGAACCGTTCAGCCACGGTACAATGGCAATTGAATTCAGGTTAGGTGTCTTAATGGTTGCAGTCTCGTGCCACTTCTAACACCTTCCGTACCAATCTACCCCTTAAACCCCGCGATGTCTTGATTGTGTTGTTGTATTGTATTGTATTTTAATTTGAATTATATAGATGGATGACTTTCCGAAACCATGATATCGGTAAATTGATGTAACTGGAGAATCATGTAGATGGATGTATATTCAAGGTTCGGTTCAGTCAAGTTGTATAGATTGATAGATTGAACAGGTTGAATATATGGATTCATATTGAATTGATATATATACTTGAATCTTATTCAAGTCAGATTGATTATATTGAGACTCAGTCTGAGTTAGACAATTAGAAAAGAAGTTCAATCCTGATTTATGTTTTGGTGTTATCGGTAACCGCTGCATATGGACGGTAGGATTTGTGTCTTTTTCAAAGACGATTACCGTGTTGATAACACCTTTTGCTGAGTTGTCTACCTTAAATAGGCAAGCTCCCATATCTCTTGCTCCCTGAGGATCAAGAGACTGGTCCCGCTTAAACCTATGTTTACGAGGGTTCATAATGTAATTTAGTATAACTTGAGGGGGTTTTATCTAAAAATAATTTTGTATAATTTTCAAAATACACCTCAAGTATTTTATTATTGTATTTAGAGCTTTCATTGATATATATTTTATCAATGTGACATTTCTAGTGAAATAAAGCCTAATTTTATAATATATGGTATTTATTTGTAATATTGGAATTTGTATGGTATTTTCTTGTAAATGAGATGTTTTTCTTGAATTTTGGAAATGTGAAATATTATAAATATTAAAAAAAGATATTTTGATATTTATTATATATTTATTTATTTATTAAAAATATATGTTTTATTTATAATAAAAACCACATTTTCTAAAGAAAATTGTATTTTAAATCTTTTGAGACTGTATGCTTCTTGCGGATGTCTGCATCTCGCACTACTAAGCCCAAGGATATGCAATGATCCGCAACATCCCAAACGGGTTCCCCGAAATGGGTTGTAGCGGTGCATTGCAAAGATTTGTTAAAAATACGCATCTTATAGAAAAAGGTTTTTATAAGTCGGAGGTAGTTATGTGTAAAATCGTATTTTCATATTCTAATTTTCCAAAAGACATCGTGCTATGATAGAGATATGTGTTGTGAGGAGGTAGGCCATTACCTTGTGAACTATCTATAAGTATAGCAAGGAATTATAAGATTTATGTCAAAACTAGACTATATGGTATTTTTCTGTAAAATTGCGATAAAAAGTAAAATAGGAGTTCTTTTGATATGAAACTTGTCAATATGTTTTGTTAATGTTTAATTATCATGATGTGATAGTTTGGTATTATTGTTTTTAAGAAAAATATGATTTTTAAGGAAAAACCGAATCGGAAGTCGGATTAACTCCACTTCCGTCGGGTTTTAGAATTCTAAGTTTTTAGAATAGTAAAGAGAAGGGGGAGAAGGGACTTACTGGATTATAGTGGAGAGGAGAGAAAAAGGAAGAAGTGGGAGGTGCCGGTGCGTCGTTTCGTCGCCGGAATCTCCTTGAAACATCGTCGGAAGTTCGCCGAAGCTTCGCCCTTCGCTAACTCCACTTGCACACAAAAAAGTCTAGGGAATTTTCTTTAGAGTTTGGACAGAAATTTGGAGTGAGGACGGGTGAATTTAGGTGTGGTATTTATAGGAAAAATTAGAGTTTAGGGTAAATGAAAGGGTGTGATAAAAATTGTATTAAAATGGATTAAATGTGTGATTTAAATTTCTCTATAAATATGCAGGGAAATTAAACAATATAGGGGTTATGGGGGAGTTCAAGAGTCACGGAGAAAAGAAGAAAATTAGGGATTCAGCCGAGTCAGGCCGGCAGCGCCGGCCGATTCGGCCAAGTCGCCGACCCGAGTCGGGCCGGGTCTTGATGCCGCGTGTCCCTTGCCTCTTGGTCTACCACGTGGACCCATTTGTTTAAAATGTGACTCTTCAGTTTACATGTTATGCACATGTAGACCTTTGGGCTTCTAAAAAGATTAAAAGAAAACTAATTAATAAATAATGTGGTTGATGGGATTTGAACTGTGGTGTTTTGGTTCAGCAGTGCAAAGTCTTACCAATGAGCTACAAGCTCCTTCTTGCTGTTCAAAAGTAAATTAAATACTTATAGTACTCACAGGAAATGTAAATATCCTAAGTATACAATAACTTTTAATCAAATTTATGTATTGGAGTTGTTACAAGGTGGAACGATTTCCGACTGAAAGGAAAAATGCGGGTTCAACACTTGGTATAAATGGTCGAAAAGGACTCTTGCAGAGTTGCGACGATATACAGTCAATACAAGGAGGATTGTATCCACAGTGAAACAAATAAGTGAGAAACCCATACCTTCCAAGATTTGTGGGGACAGAGAAAAAGGCGAGGGGAAAGCGACCGTCAGAGCAGCGACCGGCGGCACTTCTTCAGACGGCATAGCCTCAGGGTTCACCGCGCCTGTGCTCAAGACAAACGAAATATCATCAGAAGGGATGAACAGGATGAAAATCTCGAAAATAATAACCCAAGGACTACCTGATGGACCATGGAGCAAAACCGCGACGAAGGCGTCACCAGGTATAATGGCTTCTTCACTTCTCTCTAAGGAATAGATTCTACACCCATAGCTTCATCCCCTGACTCGACGAGGGCCGTCGTAACACTTGCGACACCTGCCGACAACATGGAGCCATAAGGAGAAAGAGTAGCAGTCTGAACGGTCCCAGATTCCCGAGAAAGAGTAGCTACTTCGGGCTCTGTAATCGTCAACGTTTCACCTGCCATACCGTCACTAGGACTCGACCCTACTTGAAAGAAAATGCGTATGTCAGAATTCGAGGACTGAGTTCTAATAAAAGACTGGGCGTTACGTTACCTTGGAGTAGCTTTTCAGTTTCTTCCCGAGCTGCGCGTGCAACCTGTCTATGGGCAGTAGACAGGGCAGAAGGAAAATCCGCCGAAGGAGTATCAGCAAGAGGAATACTGCTTGAGCCTGCATCTACGGCCAAAATGGCATCACGTTCCCTCGCCGCGTGCTTCATGCGCTTCCTTTCGGTCTGAGCCGTGAGAAATGACCTCCTCAAGTCTTCCAACAAGGGGACGTCGTCATCCGAACTGAGCTCCGCCGCCGGAGCCGGTACGACGTCCATCATCAGCTGCTTCAGCAAAACCTCATGCGGTGACTTTAGGAGGGCCATGGCCACAGTATCTAACTCTGGAAGTTTTGCTGTGTCGCCACTCAGGATCGGTACTACACTTGGAATAACCTGAGTTGAGGCAGTCCCTACAAAAAGGTGAAAGAGAAGGTCAGAGCACGAATAAAAAGAATAAAAGCATAATGAAATGAATTATACTAAGGCCCAAAAAAGCGTGGAGCCTCTCTTCCTCCTCGAACGTCCTGAGGGAAGCCGCGAGAGCCTCTTCGGCGGAAATACATGTCGAAGGAGAGAATGTTAATAAAAGCGTAATAAAGATAGAAGGGATGGACGCAAAAGAATATAACCACTGTATACCTGACTCCACGATAGAGATCAATGCCGCTTCATCGTGAACCAGTCGCTCGGAAGCTGCAAGGGCGACCTATAGATCGGTATCGGTTGCAGGAATGTCGAAAAAACCCTTGTTGGTACCGTATTCGCAAAAATCCTCGCTGTAGAGAGCATGTAGCTCCTGCCCGAATACGACATCGGCAAAAATAGAAACTTCTTTTTCTGCGAACGGACACCAACGGCCGATGACAAGAGCAAGCGCTTGGCAGGCATTTTCGGGCGGCGGGTCCCAATTTCCGTACCAACGCCAGATTCTGGGGACGCCACGGCTACCGCAGTTACGGGAACACTGGGTTGAGGCTTCTCACGGAAGGCGCGCGGGACCACAACCATAGTGACTTCTCTTAAGGAGGGACGAACGACGGTCCATCGCTTTAAAGGGACCGTTGGGTTACCGGTTGGGACGGCATCCTTATGATCAAGTAATAGCCGTCTTTCTTTCCTGATAACCGCACCTGTCGCATGCTGGTACCACGCCACGTAAGCATTCGAAGCTGTCGGCACATAGCTCGGCTCGCTGATGAGAAAGTTGGACCCCGTATTTAGTCGTATAAAGTGGTGCAGCACGCTGCGAATACCCTCTTCCGAAGCAATCGGCTCGGCTAAGAATCCCTCGAGAGGGACACCCTGATTGTAGCCCGACTGTTGAGCGAAGCAGTGTGGGTTATACCTCATGAACAGTGCCGATGCGTTTTGCCAGAACACTAAAAAGCCCGGCCTAATAGAATACAAGTGCAGGATTTCCCGAGCCTTCAACGTGGGAGCCCCGTCTTTGAAAGTGTCACGCAGCGGTTGCACCACCTGTTCATATCAGAATATTGCATTATTATATCGCCCATTCTTAATCACATTACACATAAATGGGTGCTTTTGATCCATGTCTGCTGAATAGTTGCAGCTTACAGGTTCTCAGATCGTTACAGTGAAATTCATGAAAAATCGCAACAAATGTGAGACTACGACCAACAATAGATGAATCTGTATGATGTCGCCTACCAGTTCAAGGAACAAATGAAAATCATTAAACAGTTCAATGAACAAAGCACAAGGGCAGCACAAGATTCAAGACTTCAACGTGAAGCTCAAGGCAAAAGTCCACATAATTCTGCACTGTTGGAAATCTGGAAGGAAATAGAAAAAATTCTGAGAAACCAAGTAAAGAAAACAGAAGATAAAAGCAACACGGAGAAACCTTGAAGAGATGGGCCCAAAGACCCACCAAATGGCCACGGAACCGCGGCCAAACAGGCCTTTCTGCCGCGGTTCCACGGCCGTGCAGTGCTCGTGTCGGTGGGTGTCGGTGCTTTGACCCGGCTTTCTTAGGGTAGTTCTGTAAATTCAAATGTGGATCAGATGTAAACCTAGGGTTTCTTCTATCTATAAATAGGAAAGCCAAAAGCCTAATTTAGCATGCCTCTTTCGTATGCCTCTTTTTGGTGTACCTCTTTGGAGGATGCCTCATTAAAATTTTATTTCCTTGTAATCGTTGAAGAGGTCATCAATAAAGTAAGGTATTTTTATTTTTATCTCGCATTCCTTTTCTGAATTTAATTCTTGCAATTTTTATCTGTTCTTTTAATATTTGCATTTAGTTTTCTAATAAAAAATTTTATAAAAAAAATGAATTCTATTGTTAATACCCTAATGAGTGAGTAATTCCTCACTTGTTAGGGTTAAGATTGGGAAGGTTTAAGAGAAGTAAATCTCTCTCACTCCTTTCCTTTCCCCTATAATTTTAATTAATACGGACTCTATTTAAATTAACCACACACCGTTCACTACGGCGCACTATCCTACAAGATAGCGGTGGTTCCCTAGTTAGACCGGTTGTGGTTGGTATAATTAGAGATTAGGGCTAAGAGTTAAGAAAGGACGGATAAGGACCAAAAGGAAGAAACTAAGTTTCTTCCTAGTCGTGCTAATCCCCTTTGTTGACTATTACCCTAACACCTATGTTCTTAACTAGGGCAAAGAAAGTGGTGAGTAGAATCCCTTTTCCAAACTAACCTAATCCTAACCCTAGCAAGACTTTAAATTTATTGAATTTCATTCTTAGAATTTAAAACAAAACCCTACCAAACATAGGACTTAACACGTCAGAACTTAAAGAGAGAACACCATTTCCCTGTGGACCGACCCGTACTCAACCGGCTAGCTACCAAGCGACCCCGTCTTGATTGCGGTATTCTTTAATTTTAAAATGCACACGCAAAATCTCACATCAATCAAATGGCGCTGTTGCCGGCGAGACGGTAGTCTCTTTCTTTGTGTAATTTCGGGTTAATTTTTTTTTTTTAAATTATAAAAAATTTAAAAATTTAAAAAAAAACAAAAGAAAAATAAAAATCATCTTGTTGTTCTTGAAAGGTTTTTGTGCGAGTGTGTAGGAAAGGAAGACGGACTGATTCAGATCTGGAGCAAGCTCAGTGAACCAATCCAGAAACAGACGATCTGAGCAGACAGAGTAGAACCACAACAGAACAGAGAAAAATTTTGGAGACCTAAACCAACTAAACCACCGCAGAACCGCAACCAATTCAAGCATTTGACCGCGGTCAACCTGTGATGTCAGCACCCCATTTTTTTTCTGTGGGTATCTTTTTTCTTCTCTCCTACCCCCTGAACTCCACTGACAAATTTTCCTGTAGGTATTCTATGCACAGATTCTCTTTCTCCTATCCAATAAATTGTTTTTGTGCAGGATTCTTTGCGCTGCCCAATAAAAAAAAATTTGCAAGTGTTTTAAATTTTTGGTGTGTTAACTGCTTTGCATAATTAATACGGAATCTAAGGGGCTCTAACACCAATTAAGATTCGGTGGGGATTTCATTACCCTTCCTAAGTCCCCAGAAATCACAAAAAGCATATGCATCATCCATGAGCTAATTAAAAAAAATATCTAGACTCAGCCAATTAAGGACTGTCGCGCTCATTAGGACAAAGGAAGCTTGTGGACATTCAGTCGTTTATCTAAACCTGACTTTGTGGTGCGTAGGCTAGACAAGTGAGAAAGGTAACTTTAAAAGGCCCGTCTCACGGTGATTCGTGAGCGGATCCCTCCTTTCTTCATTTGTGCTTACCTGGCCACAATTGGCGGTGAAGAGGCAATTTGAGGGATATCTCACAACTTTTCGCTTTGGAACAGTTAGAAGCAGTCTAATTAACTTAGGATACCCTAACTCTAGGTTTGATTATGCATGTTTAAACTGTGGTTGTTTGAAATTGTGTCGTACATCCGTACAAATTTTTGCAAAACTCTTTCTAAAAAAAACACTTTCAAAAATTTCAAAACTCCAAAAACAAACAATTTTTTTAAAAATAAAAATAATAATAATAATAATAATTGAAAAAATAAAATTAAAAAAAAAGCACATTCTTTTCCTTTCTCTCATCACATCATGAGTACCCCACCTCGCAGAACTCTTGCCGAACTTTGGTACCCTCAACCAGACATTACTTCCTACGCTTCTTGTTTTGGTCGAATTTCAAATGACCCCTCCATGCCCAAAATTTCTTTGAAAGATCGAATAGATGCGTTTAGGATAACCAGTTGGACTCTGCAATCCACCTTATATCAACCATTTCAACCTTCACCACCTTCTTACGTTGATATCCCTTTTTCGAGTCCTATTATAATGATCATCGCTGAAAACTGCATTTTAATACCACTCAATCGTTATCTCTTTTGTTATATATCGGTGCTATTAATCAGTGTCTGCTCTGTAATTACAGTTTACAGGTATTCGTGATAAAATACTGGAAACACATTCAAAATCACGGATATATCGTCTGTGAGTCGACACTGCAACCGGAACCCGACCGATATCCCAAGAGTTCGTTTGCAATAAATTGATGTGTACACACTTTTTGTATAAATGGTCCAACACAAGGCAACTCTTGGGCTAGGACTATGATGGGGCAGCCATGAATCATGGCACAAGTGGGCATGGTGTGATGTGCATTAATGGTGCATTCAATGCATAAAGTGTTGATGTGATTCATAGCTACAAGTTTCTTTCCAAGCCCTGAGTGCACCCTAAGCCTTTACTGACCAAACAAATAACATCAGAGTGATGTGGGGGACAAAACAAGCCAACACACAAAAAACGAGCCTTGGAGCTCGGATTTGGGCCGATATCAATACATGTGTGGCCGGCCCCACCTGCCCCAATTGCCCCCAGTTTCTCACAGCCCCTTCCCTAATTCCACGTCAGCTCATTTTTATTGTTTGTTTATTTTTCTTTTGAGACTATAAATACAGATCGGTGGGCAAGGGAATTGTACCTATGTATATACCATTTCATAATTTTGTTTTGCTTAGTTTTTTTAGCTTAAGGGTTAGTATGCTTCATCTTGGTTTCTTCTTCTTCTTCCCTCTTGAAGCTCTCTTTGGAGAGCTTCATTAAGGAGGTTGAACAGGTCACCAAAGTTTGTATCTTGTTCTCAAGTGATCAATGCATTGTTGTTTCTTTTATTTACTTGCTTTCTTTTCTTGCTTTCTTTTTATTATGCTTAACGAATTATTTTGGTTGTGGTGTGGGTGAGGAAGTGAGATAAAAGGCTTTGCCTCCTCCACCTCTTGATTATGTTTAATATGCTTAAAATCCATTTTGTGTTAAGGTTGCTAAGCTAGGATATGGTATGTTGTGATAAAGAGCTTGACAAACTTTTTGTTTCATATACTATATACCTTCACAAACCCTTAGCAAACTCAACACCAATATCTTTTGCTCTCACTAACCTCTTTGTGTTTTCATTGTTGCGGTATGCTTGCAAAACCTCGTGTTTAGTGTTGATACCCCAAGCGCGGACATACAAACGGTAAGTGACCAAAACGGACTCGTTTCGTGCTTTGCGGCGAATGTCGGACTTTGACGGTTTGTGCTCCGCAACCGCGTTGACAAGTCATGCTTCATGCCGGAATCAAGGTAAAGCCGGACAACTCATAACCAGGGGAGCGTAGAGGTAAACGTCGCGATTCAAGCTTCCGAACCAAGCCACAACCATTCATTCCTTATACTTGTTTTCTTGCTTTTCTTGCTTTCGTATTCTTTTATAATTTCGTGACAACCATCCAATTCGTTAATTTGTTAACCTTAAACAACGATACCTAAGACTCAATTCCCTGCGGATCGACCCATGCTTGCCGGCTCGCTACAACGCGCCGTGCACTTGCGGTTATAAATATTTAAAACGAGAACAATCTCGTGCACGCATTCCGTTTTCCATAAAAACGTACATGTTTCCATAACGTAAGCGTTTGCGCGCGCGGGAGGATTCCCAACAAGTTTTTGGCGCCGTTACCGGGGAGTTGTAGTTATTAGGTATTGTTATTTCTGGTTCTACTAACAAAACTAACTTTTAACACAAATTTTTTCAAAACTAACAAAATATGATTTTTCTAACTTTTGTTCTCTGTTGTTTATACCCGCTATCACTCTGTGTTAATATAAACAAATCTAGTAAGATCATTGGGACACTAATATAGCCTAAAGAACCCACACAAAAATTCACCCCATCGTCTCGGAATTTGGCCGGCGACGCACCCTCCTTTTCCGGCGACCTCGGCTAAGTTTTGGGATTTTTGATTTTTTGTTTTTTGTGTGATCTTTAGTTCTGTGTTTGTACTCTTTTGGTCTTGTTTGATTTTTGTAATTTTAAGTATGCAGGAATTGGGGCACATGTATCGCTTTTGACACTAAATATCGTATTTTCCGACATTTTAGGTTTTTCGCGGAATTACGACCAGCGATCGTGCGGAGCGAGGTTCAATTGCAATTTCAAGACATTGGGGGAGATTAGTGCCAAAGATCCGGGTAGTTTGACCCGTGCAAGAAAACATTCAACGACTCGGATCACTTTCAAAGGGTTTTCTTAAACCAAATCCATTTGGTACATATTTCCTAACACCTCCTCTCGAATCCGACGCAATCCAATTCTCTATCTTTTGAGGGTTCTTTACACAATTTTGCCGCCAATTGTAAAGAGAACTAACCGTATTTGTTGCAGCGCATAATACTTAACCGAAAAAGAATTATTTAAATTTCATGACTTCTTGAATTCTTTTATTTGATTGCGCATTGCATATTAATATGGATAATAAGGGCTAAATGACCAAACAAGATACGGTAAAGGATTTCATCACCTTTTCTCCGTAGCCCACAAATCACAAAACTGCATTCTTGCATACCCTCAGTAAATTAAAATCAATTAGACTTCGAGTTTAAGGACTTCGGGCTCATCAGGAGAAGTTAATTGTGTTTAGAACTTTGCTTAACGGTATATTGTTCACGGGGTGTCTAGGCAAGCGTTCAAGAGAAAGGGTTAATTAATTAAGGAACTTCGCGAAAGCGTTGTAAAACCTCCCCTTCTCTCTTGCACTTACCTGGCTTCATGATCTATATATCTTGAGCCTATTTCTCGACACAGTTTTACTTCATCAATCAGGTTCTTGAGCAGGTCTAGTTGACTTAGAATACCGTAGACTGTTAGGGGTGTGATATTCTTTGTTTTTGTGATTTTTGTGAATTCTTGTTAAAATGGGTGACACACAATTCAAGTCAATTTTTCACGATTTCTATTCTTTTGTTTATACTCAATCCTAAATTATTTGTTCAAATTGCCAAAATTCTTCCCACATTCATGATGATTATCCTTTCTTAGGGGGTGACCAACCATTCCAAATTCTTAACGGTCACCTACCTAACACTCCTGAACCCAGTCCCACTTCAAACATTAACCAATTGATTGCAAATTTAGAGAAAGAGGTCGACAGAATGACTGCTTTAGCATCACCACCATCACAACCCCTCCAACCCGAAACCATTGAACCATCTGTAGGGTATGATAGTGAGATGGATGCTAGGTTGACCGCTCTAGAAAAAGGTATTGAAGTAATGACTGCGGTCGAGAATCAAACAACTTCTACGTTAGCCCTATTCATACAGCAGTCTGAGCAATTATTTCTTGCTCAGGCCCAATCTTTGGCTAACATAGAGGAACAAGTGAAACATTTAGCTGAGAGGATCCTAGGGGGTCAGCACAGTCAGTCAGAACCCGATAATGTTAATGTCTGTCATCTAGGAAGTCACCCAAGTGAGGTAAATGATCAATCAAACTTTGATGATTTCTTAGATGATGATACGATTGAATTGACTGAGTGCTACCAGGACACGCAAGAAAAACCCTCTAAGTCAGTCCACCACTAGCCTTCAAGTATCCACTGGACCACTTTTCAATTTAAAGATTGATTTAACTGAAATAAAACTTGATGAGGAAATTCTTGAACCGAATGATTTCTGCTTTCCAATTTTAGAGGAGGAACTTTGTGAATTTATCGGGTATGGTTGGGATAGATTAGAAGAGATCAATGATCGGGAACCCACAATTTTTGTATCACCTGTTGATATTGTTTCGGAAGAAACATTAGGGTGGGAACCTACTTTTTTAGATGATATGAACCTACCCAGTTATGAATGTGAAAAGGAAAAAATCTTTTTGGGAGTGAGTGTAAATAATGAGTGTAGGATAGTGAAAAATAATAGGGAGAAAGACAGCATTGAAACTTATTCTTTCATGTCGAGTTTTGAGGAAAATTTTGCTGATGAGATTGAAATTTTAGGTGGGTTGGAGTCAGAACCATTTTGGGATCATCCTTTGAACCTTCCTTTTGCCGAATTTTTGGCGGATGAACTCCAGTTTTTACACGAACATGACTTCGGAACCCCACATACGCTTATTGAATATACAATTCATTCAGAAAACAATTCTTTGACTTCCTCAAAATTTTATCTTCACCTTCAGCATCTTCTGACTCCTATCTTTTCACGCCCATGCCCTTCACTAACAACTAACATATACATATTCTTTTTCTTCTTCTTCTTTTTATACACATTCTTTTACCAGCCCCTAGATTATATAGACAAAATCTTTTTGTGGCTGGTATTAATTTCTGTACTAACCCAGTCTTTTAACTTGTAAATGTTGTAATTAATCTTAGGTTTTTTTTTCCTTTTTTCTTGAATAAAATTCTCACCCTGGTGTCTAAGTCTAGCTACCGGACGCGGGGGTAACGATGAGGACATCGTAAAACTTAGGTTTGGGGGTGAGCACTTCGTTTATCTGCATCATGTGTATATTGTATATTCTGTATTGCATGCATATTAAAAACCCATAAAAATTGAAAATTTTTACAAAAATATAAAAACATTTTCGTCAAGTTAGCTAATAGGGTAACTTATATTTTATTCCGAAAGTTTAGTTGATACGTTAGAAATAACTAAATCTTATGCTTAGGAATTGAAAACCCTAAAAATAATCCTCATTCTGTTTAACCTTGGTAAATATACGTCCTTACAGTTTTTTTTTAGAAATAGGTAATCTTGAGTTCAGTTCTTTAATAAAGTCAAGATGAAGGGAAAGTATTGAAGCTTTACTGAAAGATAAGTCTGAAAAATAGTATCTGTTCTTGAGTCCAAATTTAGAAAGTATATACCCTATAAATTGCACCTTGAAACTTGGGATAGTAGAGGATACCTAGAAATACTCTTGCCTGAAAGCCTAGTATGAAAGAAAAATCGGTATTTAAAGCTAAACACCAAAAAAGAGCATCATTGATAAATATATCCGGTCTTGAAAAGAAAAAGAAAAATAAAAGAAGAAAATAATAAAGTCAAGACCTGGAGACTGCTATTTGCGCTTTAAGCTCATACATTCAGTAATCGGGTGTTGGTGCCTCAAGAAGCATTATTGGTCGCATGAAAGGTGTATGAGCAACACCGTCCATCCATTAATGAAAAGAAGTAGTATTAGGTATTAAGGCATGGGTACTATAGCTTGAATTGAATTATTAAGCGTAGGGGTGTAAAAATTTACACACACGTAGGGGTATACAATCGATATTTGGAGGAAAGATAAAAACGAAGAATAAGACTTGTGTTTTTGTAAAGTTGATAAAAATTCCTGACTTGAGACCGCACTTTTAGAAGGAAAACTTAGGAGTTACCGACATCTTTCTAAACTGTAAATACGTATAGGATCTAGGGATAAATAGATAGGAGGCGTGAAACATAAGGGTTGAATATTTCTTACTTAGGATGATATAATTTCTGATTTAGATACTAAAATGTAGGAGTAGAATCGACGTTAACTTATGAAACTTACTTGACTGGATTTTGTGGGTATAATCCGCTGAAAACCCTCAGGAGACAACACTCCTCCTACTAGGGACACCTAGAGGTTTAACAGCTTGTTTCACGTGCTCAGTGCAATCGCATTCCCTGCGAAAGTGAAGCTAGGATTTTTTGTATTGCTCGGAACGAGCAATAGATAAGTTTGGGGGTATTTGATCATCACTGAAAACTGCATTTTAATACCACTCATTCGTTATCTCTTTTTTATATATATCGGTGCTATTAATCAGTGTCTGCTCTATAATTATAGTTTACAAGTATTCGTGATAAAATACTGGAAACATATTCAAAATCACGGATATATCGTCTGTGAGTCGACACTGCAACCGGCAACCGACTGATATCCCAAGAGTTCCTTTGCAATAAATTGATGTGTACACACTTTTTGTATAAATGGTCCAACACATGGCAAGTGTACACTTCAAACTCTTTGGCTAGGACCATGATGGGGCAGCCATGAATCATGGCACAAGTGGGCATGGTGTGATGTGCATTAATGGTGTATTCAATGCATAAAGTGTTGATGTGATTCATAGCTACAAGTTTCCCTCCAAGCCCTGAGTGCACCATAAGCCTTTACTGACCAAACAAACAACATTAGAGTGATGTGGGGGACAAAACAAGCCAACACACAAAAAACGAGCCTTGGAGCTCGGATTTGGGCCGATATCATTACATGTGTGGCCGGCCCCACCTGCCCCAATTGCCCCCAGTTTCTCACAGCCCCTCCCTGATTCCACGTCAGCTCATTTTTATTGTTTGTTTATTTTTCTTTTAAGCCTATAAATACAGATCAGTGGGAAAGGGAATTGTACCTATGTATATACCATTTCATAATTTTGTTTTGCTTTGTTTTTTTAGCTTGAGGGTGAGTATGCTTCATCTTGGTTTCTTCTTCTTCTTCCCTCTTGAAGCTCTCTTTGGAGAGCTTCATTAAGGAGGTTGAACAGGTCACCAAAGTTTGTATCTTGTTCTCAAGTGATCAATACATTGTTGTTTCTTTTATTTACTTGATTTCTTTTCATTATGCTTAACTAATTATTTTGGTTGTGGTGTGGGTGAGGAGTGAGATGAAAGGCTTTGCCTCCTCCACCTCTTGATTATGTTTAATGTGCTTAAAATCCATTTTGTGTTAAGGTTGCTAAGCTAGGATATAGTATGTTGTGATAAAAAGCTTGACAAACTCTTTGTTTCATATACTATATACCTTCACAAACCCTTAGCAAACTCAACACCAATATCTTTTGCTCTCACTAACCTCTTTGTGTTTTCATTGCCCAAGCGCGTACATACAAATGGTAAGTGACCAAAATGGACTCGTTTCGTGCTTTGCGGCGAATGTCGGACTTTGACGGTTTGTGCTCCGCAACCGCGTTGACAAGTCGTGCTTCATGCCGGAATCAAGGTAAAACCGGACAACTCATAACCAAGGGAACGTAGAGGTAAACGTGGCGATTCAAGCTTCCGAACCAAGCCACAACCATTCTTTCCTTACACTTGTTTTCTTGCTTTTCTTTCTTTCGTATTCTTTTATAATTTCGTGACAACCATCCAATTCGTTAATTTGTTAACCTTAAACAACGATACCTAAGACTCAATTCCCTGCGAATCGACCCGTTCTTGCCGGCTCGCTACAACGCGCCGTGCACTAGCGGTTATAAATATTTAAAACGAGAACAATCTCGTGCGCGCATTCCGTTTTCCATAAAAACGTACACATTTCCATAACGTACGCGTTTGCGCGCGCGGGAGGATTCCCAACATGTAACTTCAAAACCCATGTCTATTGCTGAACATATTGAACAATCTCGTAACCGATCTTTCACTCCTTTCACCACTACGAATTCTTTGGATCAACAATTCCATTCACCTTCTTATCAAAATATTGATCCTACTCCTGTCCAACCATTCAAGTCCTACCAGCCCTACTCGACTTTTGCACTTTCCCTAGACATTACTTTTACACAGCCATTTGGGAGTTTCACGTATCCAAACAACTTTGAATCTTTTACTGAAACCCCGTCACAACCCATGTCTAGTCTGGAACAGTCGTTGGAAGACTTTATGGTAGCGTCATGCCAACAGATGAGGGATTTGAATGCGTCCATAGCCGCCCTAATACAACCTAGTGACCCGGTAGCTAGTTTCCAACTAGCTCTAAATTTTCCAATGTATGATGAGACGGTTGGAAAGATTGATAATTTGAGTGGAGAGAGTGAGCCGTGCACCCTTCCAAATCAAACCTACCCATCCCCAATTGAATCCCATAATTCCGATTTTGAACGTCTATCAAGTGTTCCAAATGATTCACCAGTTGAAAATAAAACGTTTAATGAGTTGTGCGACTTTGTAGTGTTTGATTTACCTGATTATGAAAGGTCCCTTTCGAGTGAAACCATCACCAATCCTTTTGACCTCTACACCTCCACTCTAGAACCTGAATTGATTAATATCCATGATTTTGATGAGGTGTCTGAAAAAATTTATTTTCACTTGATTGAGGATATAGACGCTGGGAATATTTTGGATGATGAACCCACAGATTTGGATGAGTTTCTCTCTCCAATCCATCATCCCGAGTCATTAACTGTTTTTCCCGAACTTCATATGCGTCTTGATTTTGATGAGAATTGCTTGGATAAGCTAAATTTTGAGGAGAGTATTGAGGAAATTATTGAGGATGAAACAGTTTTACTTGAGGAGTCGGATTTTCCAATTCATTCTATCCCTTTCATTGACTGCGCACACCCTCCTGAATCTTTAACCGATACCCTTCCTCAATCACTTCCCTCCATCCTCATTCCGACCTTGCAAGAAACCGTATCACTTTCATTTTGTATGTCTGGTTTACCAAGTTCGACGTACCCATGTTTTCTCACGAATCTTGAGGGATTTGACCTCATTTCTTAGTGGGTTGATAGATTAGCACAATCGCTTTTTACACATCGGTCATTACAAATTATGCTAATTTATACACTCCATCTCCACACTCAAGTTCGTATTCAACTTCTTTCTCCCACTTTCCAGGTTCTTCTTCTATTCTTCCTATAATTTCAGTGAGTGTTGATGAATCACAATCCGATAATTCAAGTTTGATCATTCCAGAAAGCCAACTTGATTTGGATACTTTTGAAAATGAGGTAGATGAGTTTTTCGAGTCTCCTACCTCCATAATTTTTGACAAATCAAGTATGATAAATTCTGGCACAAAACTTACTGACAATAAAATGTTCAATTACATCGATGAGAGTTTTGAAGAACTTTTCGCTGACGAACTTGCATTCCTAAACAACAAGGATTTTGTGATTAATAAACCTCCACCTATATAAGTTGAAACACCACCCTTTCTTCTTATAAAATACGAGAATGCCAATATTCCACTCATTTCTGATCATTCACATTCTCGTTTTTATTTATCATCACCTCTTATCTCCTCACATTCACGTTCACGCAAACCCTTTCCATACCACCACTTATCTCTTCTCCACTTCTTATTGGCTCTATATAACATGTTCTTCCACCGACCTATACGTTACATTGATAAATTCTTCAAATAGTTGGTGTTGACTTTTGGTCTTTGCAAAGCTTGGTATTGACCAATAACTTTGAACCCCCTCTTTAAAAGCTTAACATTATTTAACTCAAGTTTGGGAGGGTATAATTTGGCTTTCGAAAATAATTTTTTCTAACTCAAAGTGGTGAGACAAAAATAGGTTTGGGGGAGATTTTCACGATCATATTTCATGTCCCCGTTAATAAATTTTTCCTCCCAAGTTTACAAGTTTATGAGATTTAAAAAATGGCAACAGTAGAAACAATGTTTCACTTAAGTTTAGGGGGAACCTTTTTGTGTATATATATTTTGTTTTCTTTTTCTGTTAATAATAAAAATAAAAATTTTAAAAAAAAGGGAAGTGCCGACAATTTTGACCATCTTGGTGTAGCCTGACAGTGAGGGCACTGTCAAGTTTAAGTTTGGGGGTGTGCTCGGTAAGCTTTCTTCCTTCGCATTCATATGTATATTTTTGTATTTGCATACTTATTTTAAAACCCATAAAAATTAAAAAAATTTAAAAAATTATAAAAATTGAAAAGTTTAATTTTGGCCATATTTGACTTAAGTTCAACATGACTGTTGACTAGTTAGGAAAAAATAGATCCTAAACTTAGTAAATTAAAAAGCCTAAAAAAAACCTTTCTTAAAGTTTAACCGTAGAAAATATATGTCATTGCAGTTTATTTAGAAATAGGCAAATTTTGAATTCAGTTCTTGGGCTAAGTCAAAATAAGGGAAGAGTAATGAAATTTTTATTTGAAGTGTAAGTCTGAAAAATAATTCTGAACCTTAAGTCTAAATTCTGAAAATATATACCCTATTATACGCACAAACACGCACCTTGAAACTTGGAATAGTAGAGGATACCTTGAAATGCTCTTGTCTAAAATCCTTAGTATGAGAAAAAAATAAATATAAAGTATAAGTGGTGAATAAAGAGATAAAAAAATGAACACTGGTTTTGTAATTATTTAAGGCAACATAAAAAAAATATAGCAAGGGTGATTTATCACCTAGTGCCTTAGACCAACTGGTTTGGGAATCACTGCTAAGCCTTAGGTATTACAAAACGAGGAATTACGCCTAAATGCGCAAGCACATTTTGTAATCGGTCGTCTAATACCTCAAGAAGTATTAACGGTCGCATGATGAATGTGTGAGCAATTTCATCTAAAATTCACCAACTAAAAGTACTTTGGACATGGACAAGAGTATGATAGGTAGAATTGAATTTCCAAGTGTAGGGGTAAAATTAAACACATGTGGGGGTATATGATTAGGGTTTGGATAAGAGATAGGAATGAAAGATAAGGCTTATACCTTCAGTAGAGATGATAAAAATTCCTAAGTTGAGGTGGAAACATAGAAGGAAAATTCAAAAGATGCTGAAAGCTTAATAAATTTGCAGAACATATACGATCTTAAGTTAAATTATAAGTGAGTGTGAAAAATACGGGTTGATGATTTCTAAGTTGAAGATAATAGAATTTCTTGCTAGAATACTTAATAGAAGAATGAAAGTCAATGGGCCAAATTGATCAGATTTTGTGGGTAGTATCCGCTGAAAACGCTCAGGAGACAACACTCCTCCTACTAGGGACACCTAGAGGTTTAATGGCTTGTTGAACGAGCTCAGTGCAATCGTGTTCCCTGCGAAAGTGAGGTTAGGATTTTGTTGAGAATAAAAATGGCTTTGCTCGGAACGAGCAAAAGATAAGTTTGGGGGTATTTGTTCATATCAGAATATTGCATTATTATATCACCCATTCTTAATCACATTACATATAAATGGGTGCTTTTGATCCATGTCTGCTAAATAGTTGCATGTTACAGGTTCTCAGATCGTTACAGTGAAATTCATGAAAAATCGCTACAAATGTGAGACTACGACCAACAATAGATGAATCCGTATGATCTCGCCTACCAGTTCAAGGAACAAATGAAAATCATTAGACAGTTCAATGCACAAAGCACAAGGACAGCACAAGATTCAAGACTTCAACGCGAAGCTCAAGGGAAAAGTCCACATCATTCTGCACTGTTGGAAATCTGGAAGGAAATAGAAGAAATTCTGAGAAATCAAGTAAAGAAAACAGAAGATAAAAGCAACACAGAGAAACCCTGAAGAGATGGGCCCAAAGACCCACCAAATGGTTGTGGAACCGCGGCCAAACAGGCCTTTCTGCCGCGGTTCCGCGGCCGTGCAGTGCACGTGTCGATGGGTGTCGGTGCTTTGACCCGGCTTTCTTAGGGTAGTTCTGTAAATTCAAATGTGGATCAGATGTAAACCTAGGGTTTCTTCTATCTATAAATAGGAAAGCCGAAAGCCTAATTTGGCATACCTCTCTCGTATGACTCTTTTTGGTGTGCCTCTTTGGAGGATGCCTCTTTTTATTTTCTAGATTAAAATTTTATTTCCTTGTAATCGTTGAAGAGGTCATCAATAAAGTAAGGAATTTTTATTTTTATCTCGCATTCCTTTTCTGAATTTAATTCTTGCAATTCTTATCTGTTCTTTTAATATTTGCATTTAGTTTTCTAATAAAAAATTTTATAAAAAAAATGAATTCTATTGTTAATACCCTAATGAGTGAGTAATTCCTCACTTGTTAGGGTTAGGATTGGGAAGGTTTGAGAGAAGGAAATCTCTCACCCCTTTCCTTGCCCCTATAATTTTAATTAATACGGACTCTATTTAAATTAACCACACACCTCTCACTACGGCACCCTATCCTACAAGATAGCGGTGATTCCCTAGTTAGACCGACTGTGGTTGATTTAATTAGAGGTTAGGGCTAAGAGTTAAGAAAGGACGGATAAGGACCAAAAGGAAGAAACTAAGTTTCTTCCTAATCGTGCTAATCCCCTTTGTTGACTATTACCCTAACACCTATGTTCTTAACTAGGGCAAAGAAAGCGGTGAGTAGAATCCCTTTTCCAAACTAACCTAATCCTAAACCTAGCAAGACTTTAAATTGATTGAATTTCATTCTTAGAATTTAAAACAAAACCCTACCAAACATAGGACTTAACTCGTTAGAACTTAAAGAGAGAACACCATTTCCCTGTGGACTAACCCGTACTCAACCGGCTAACTACCAAGCGACACCGTCTTGATTGCGGTATTCTTTAATTTTAAAACGCACACGCAAAATCTCACATCAATCACCACCTTAGTAGATTCCTTGCTGATGGTTATGACTCTATCGACAAAGGTCATGTTGTCCCCAACCATGCACGAGCGGAGGACCAGTCGCCGAGCCTCTCGCTGCGACGGGTCTAACGCAGAAGTGTAAACCAGATACATGACCCGAGGAAAGTTATAGCTATCATAAAAGTGGGGTCGTTTGTGAACACCGAAAGCACCTAGCACATGCATCTCAATCCACGACGCGAAGTAGTGCAACGGGAGATGTACGGGCTTTACCCCTGGCTGAGTAGTGTCTGTCGCTAAGCTCAGGCCATGATATAGATGAGCCAGCCCTGCGATCCCAACGGCCACACGCGTCCCTTCAATCAAGCGGTGGGATGGATAGAAGACAGACGGCCTCATGTAGTGGGGATGCGTTGGAAGCACAAACCGGCATAACCACAGGCCGATGAACCCCAGAAAGAACGTCTCTTCATCGACGTCTAAAGCAGCGAGCTCTGCAAAAGTGACGACCGGGGTGACTAGAATGAAGAAATTTCTTAAATCTGCTTTCACCGTCGGCTGGTTATCCAAACCGAAACCAAATGGGTCGTCAAGCTTGGCGAATTTCACGGCTTGTTTTGACAAGACTTCTAGGCAAAGAAAGCGGGTGATGAAATCTGTGAATTTGACTCCGTGCCCTCCAGACTCTAGAAACAGACTCTCATAAATGTTCAACACCTTGATTAGGCTTGGGAACCGATTTTTAATGGCATTCTCCAGAGTGAAACCCATTACCACTGATTTGGTGGCAAAAATGTACTCATCAGGGGGAAGTATCTCCTCGTAATGTTCCCTCCTGAAGGGTAGGCCTGAAATTTCCACAAACTCCTCCAAGGAAACTGAAACTTCTTGATCCGATAGAAGAAATGTGTGAGTCGGGATATTCCATTGTTCCAGAAAAGCCTTGACCCACCATACATGAGGCGCGAGATATTGAAAAAGAGACACATAAATTGCATGATACAACCCGAGCTTCAGCAGCAGCGACTTCTTGGCCGACAGGATGTACCGATCCCAGTGCAGGTATCCGGTTGAATGGCGAGGAGTCAAACCTATCATGTATACTTGTTCCCAAGGCAACGACTCGCCTTGATATATGCGCCGCCCCAAAATATCCAAAGCTATCGGCGGCTGTACGGGTATTGATGCTATAGAAGGCCGAAGGCAACCCTCCGAAGTCCAGTTGACCTTCTCTATGGCATAATTCACTTGAGGCGAATCAGCATAATGAATTGCTGAAATTAGCTCTGAGGGCGCTGCGCAAGAAAAACTGCGTCGATCCCGAATGATCTGATTATATCATGACCCCCATAAGTGAAGAGACTTCTGCTCCGGGTCATAATCTTTAAAAAGTGCGAAGACTTATCGTTACACGGGCGCATCGGCAAAGGCGCTCTCTGAACGTACGAAAGGAAAGATAGAGTCGAAGGCCATTGCACCTGCACAAAAGGAGAAGGTTCAGCTATCGGTGTTATGATTCAGAAATCAGAACTTTAACATTCTTTGACACTAAAAAATTTTGCACTACGTTCCAGTGGGACAAAGAAGGGCCCACAAAATCAAGGTGACGTCCCATCATTGATTGGGCAGTCACTCATTAAGGATGGAATTCTAAGAGGATTCTCATTTAATGAAAAACCTCATTGGGCTAAGGAGTTAAATTCCTTCGAGAGCTGTGCTCTGCCAACAGAATTCACATCTGTCAACTTTAAGTAAGAGGGGAATAAAATTCACCAAAAAAATTCTGAAGAGCTATGCTCTGTAAAGATGATGTGGTAATCTATCAGAACCCTCAAAAGCAAAGCTTTTTTTTAATAGGCTAAAACCCTAAGATCTTTAAGATCTGCAAAACAAGCTCTAAGAGTTCTTTATGGAAGATGAACAATGTTCTAATTAATGGGTTAAGAAACCCTAAAATACATCTTAATATCTACAATCTAAGAAGAGAAAAGCTCTGTTAATGGGTTCGATTATAATCCATACCAAATTTTTAGGCAGAATTCTAACTCTAAAAAGGATTTCTTTGAGCAGAGATCTAAGCTCTGAAACGAGAATTAAATTCTCAAAAAAAAAGAAGAACAAGAGAAGATGAACAACAGTCATCTAAAGGGCTAAACGCCCTACTTATAGGCACAGGAAGATGATTCAACTTCCAAGAAGATCCAACGGTGGAAAAGCTGCCACCGCTGCACTTACGTGTGAGCCACGTGAGCGCAACAGTGGGGGCATTTGTTTCCCCCAATAAAAGAGCAAGGCTCTGTTCAAAATTTGAAAATGCAATGCCTTACGTGCCTTGCACGAGGGTGCCAGCGCCAAGAGTTAAAAACTCTTAGGCAGCGCCTCACGTGCCTCGCATGACGGCACCGACGCCAGAACTAAAAGCTCTCTATTAAACAGAGCCATTGGATTAAAAATCCAACGGAGATGATAAATCATCAAAATGCAGAATTAAATTCTGTTGAGAAAATATTCCTCCAATCTTTCTAAATAAGAAAGATTACTCTCTGTAAAACAGAGCACCGTTGGATTAAAAATCCAATGGTGATTAAAAATGTCACGACCCAAAATATTAGCTCGTGACCAGCACTTAAATCACGCAACGTCTAAAGGCGTAACATAATTCTAGTAAGCTGAAACCCAGAAATCTAAACCCTTTTTTTAAATAAAAGAGGTGAAGCTTTGAAATAAAGGTATAATGAATCATGTTTTGTCGTTTGAAAATTTGGGCAGCACCTCCTTTGTATATTTTGATCCAAAACCACAAATACATGATAATATAAAAAGGATCCCCAAGCAGGAGCTAGCTCTTCGCCAATCGGCGGATTCAGAACCACGCAAGTTATAAAACAAGTATACGACTCCCAACGGCGAAGATCAACACAAAAATAATGAATAAAGTAAGACATCCACCCAATAAGCGAACATAAAACCCATCGCTCAAGTCTCGCAACCACAAGTCTTTCTAATTCTTCTACATATACAAATACTTGTTTCTGATTTGATGGAGTGACTAGATACAACAGGAATAATCAATACAACAGGGGTACGATCCAACATGTACCACCTACCTAAGTAAAACACCCGAATACAAGCTATGTGCCAGGGATGCCGCTACTGATCCATGCGGTCAACCTGCAAGAACTGTGGCACAACGGGGGTGAGTTGCCAACTCGTGAGTAGAAAACATCAACAGGTAGAAATCGAAATAAATAACGATTTTCTAGGTCAACTATATCATGAAGGTAATACTATAATATCTAGGGTGACCGTATCTACATATGTGCCAACATATACTCAAAGCCTATATGCAAGTGGATATGATCCAATGATATAATCAATGCCTGTATGCATGTGGATCTCGTCCACGTGTCAACCAATGACACAACAACATCATGCATGTAAATATCATAAAGCATATGCAAGTAAAAATATGAGGATATCAAAGAATGTGTGTCCATCAATGACACATCAAATCATGGAACCTGAGTGTCCAACACCGACACTCGAAAGATCATGAAACCCGTGTCAAGCATCGACACATAAATCCTCATAGCTCAGGCACCGCATCCTCAGATCGGCCCATAAATCTGTAAGTTTCATGGAGCCTAAGTGTCCAACATCGACACTCGCAACATCATGAAACGATAGGCTCCGTCTGCGGAATCGGTCTGCGGGCCCCTGCAGTACGAATTGGCCTATAACCATCTCATAACTCCAGTCGGTATCCCCCGGATAACCGCCGAGTCCAAATACTATCACCGGTAGGTACTAGCCCTCCTGCAAGGCTCATCGTCTATACCACGAAAATCACCTCTTGCCGCGGGGATCCATACCGGGTCCACCATGTACCCGCAGACGGTGTCTACCGCTCCTCGAATCGGGTTTCTAACACAAGTCTCATAACCAAGAAAAACTCATGGTAGACGCACTAAAATATCATATCAAGAGAAACCGGGTTTTCAAACAATCCATAAATTCTTGAAATACCCCCACGGTTCTCAAATTCATATATCACATGAAATCCATATCTCAATGAATAAATCCAAGAAAACATGATATATGCAACATAGAACAGTAATATAAGCATAGCAAGGGAAAACTGTTATTTAAATGCATCAAGTTTTAAAATATATCACGCGGTTCCCAATTCCTCCGAAATCTAATGCAACATCATATAAAGGTGAACATGTAGCTATAACAAGGTGTATGTGTAAGCATGTAGCTATAGCAAGATATATGTGTATGCTATATTTCATATGCACAATGGAATAAGAATCAATGTCTCAATTATCCCTAACCAATACAATATCACGTATGTATATGTGCAGCTATAGCAGGGTATGTCATGCAACATAGCATAATGATGTGAGCATAGTATGTAAATCATGCAAGGAGTTATATCATGATGCAGCAATTCTACTGTGTAATGACACAGCAATTATCGATGATGAATGTGTGTGAGCCGGCTAATCTGTGTAAGTGTGACATACGCATCATCGATAATGGTGTATATGTACTAGAACAGGTATATGTAATGCAATGAGAATGACATGAACATAGCATAAAGTACATCGTCAGCTAAATGCTATGAGGGTATACGTATCTAACATGACTGAGTCGGTGAATCTATCAAATGGCATCCCGCCTAACAACATCATGTACGGTATAATCCATCGTATGGTGTTCATATCAGATTTTTGCATTTTTATACCGCCCAATTTTTATCACATTGCTTATCGGTAGGTACTCTTGAGCCGTGTTTGCTAGTTAGTTGCAGGATACAGGTTCTCAGCTCTAAACAGTGAAATTCATGGAAAAGCACGACAAATTCCGGATTACTACCAACCACAGATAAAACACGGGTCTCCGCTCTCTATCCGTATGTTGCCGCACACCAGTTTAAAGGACAAAATGGCAAATCAATGTCATTTTCATACACAAAGCTCAATGTCAACACAAGATCCAACATATCTACGCGGAGCTCAAGAAAATCATGACAAAAGATCCACATTACATCACCTTTTGTTCTGCTGAAATTCTGGAAAAATCGTGAAGAAATTCTGAGAAACAACATATACCAGACTGAAGGGTACTGCAAACCAGGGAAAGTCACCAAAACTGAAGGCCTAACTCCACATAATGGCCACGGTTCCGCGGCATAAGCATGCTTAGGCCGCGGAACCGCGGCCATATAGGCTCCGCAGTGGATGAGTTTTTAGGGGCAGTTTTGTCATTTTCTATGGAGGCAGATTGTTGCCCTAGGTTTCCAGTTTCCTGCCTATAAATAGCCCAGAACATTGCCAAGCCAGGGGTACTTATTCTTGTATTTAGATTTTAGGATATATGTTGTTGTTCTTCTTCCTCTTCTCATCTCTTCTGCATTAAAACTATGTAGTGAGCTTTTGTGAGTGAAGTGATGAATAAAAGAGTTCTTTTCTTTATCATGCTTGTCTTGTTCTTTTGTTAATTATAATTGCTTGTGATTTTCATTTGCTAATCTAGTTATTGTTATTTGTTGTTTGTTTCTTTCTTCTTCTAGTTTTTCTTTATCCTTAACAACAATGATGCTTAAGCTTGATACTTGCCAAGGTGAGGTCTCAAATAGCTAGTTGTAATCTTCTAACCTCCTTCTTTCTATCTTCCTCCTTTTGTTGTATTTTCTTTTTCTTATAATGGGTGAGTAGTTTTCTTATTTGTTAGGGTAGGATAAGGAAAGTTTGAGAGAAGGAAATCTCTCTCACTTTTTCCTTGCCCGACATCTTAATTCGGACTCCCGTTAATTGAACCACAATCCGCTCCCTACGGCACCCTATCCTACATGATAGCGGTGATTCCTTAGTGAGACCGGTTGTGGTTGAATTAACCGGAGGTTAAGGCTAAGAGCCAAGAACGGACGAACAAGCACCAAAAGGAAGAACTTAAGCGTTGGAAAGCCTAGCTTATACTCGCAAGTTCCTTCCTAGTCTTGCTAATCCCCGTTGTTGCCGATTACCGTAACACCGATATTAAGAGTGGCAACGAAAGAAGTGAGCGACTCCTAGCTCAAACTAACATAATCCTAACCCTAACAAGCTCTCTTTATATATCATTTTAGCACATAGTTAATCTCAAAACAAACCTGGACATTTGGACTTAACTCGTTAAAGCACATAGAAAAAGATTCCCATCTCCCTGCGGATGACCCGTACTCAACCGGCTAGATACAAGCGAAACCGTCTTGATTGCGGTAATTAACTAAGCACGCAAAAACCTTACCAATCAAATGGCGCCGCTGCCGGGGAGACGGTAGTTTATTTCTTTTTGTAATTTCGGGTTAATTTGTGAATATAAATCTAACAAAAAAACAAAACAAAAAAATATACTTTGTAAAAAAAACATCTTGTTATTTTTGATTAGTTTTTGTGCAAGTGTGCAGGATAAAACGAAGTTCGAGTTCAGTACCAAAGACGTGGGAAGTTAGACCCATATCTCGCGGCTACACCGCGACGGATCAAGACGGAGCCAACGGTCTACTGTAAAATTCTGGAGCAGATCCAACAAGCAAATCAAGATTCAGAAGCCGCAGAAAAGAAGAGGACACCCAGAACAGAACAGGAATTTGAAGGCCCATTTCCACTTTCCTACCGCGGAACTGCGGCATAAGGAGTCTATTGCCGCGGAACCACGGCGGTTTGGAGCCAACAAAAACCAAAAATCCCTGTGAGTGTTCCTTACTCCTTCCCCTCTCCTCTGAACTCCACTGAACTGTGTTTTCTGCCGCATTCTTTGCGGAAATTCTCTTCCCCCTTCCAATAAATTGTTCTTGTGCAGGATTCTCTGCGCCGCGCTAAAAAAATAAAAAATTGATTGCAGTTGATTGTTACTGCTTTGCATATATTAATACGGACTTTAAGGGGCTTGAAACCAATCCAGATTGGGTGGGGATTTCATCACCCTTCCCAGGACCCCAGAAATCAAAAAAAGTATATGCATTGACCATTGCTTAAATTAAAAAATACTAGACTAAGCCCTAAGGACTTCGCGCTCAATAGGACAGAGGGCTAGTTACAGGCATCGGCCGTTTATCCTATCCTGACTTTGCGGTGTCTAGGCAAGTGTGTCCAAGGAAAGTGGTTACTTAATTAGGACTACTACTTACGTAGTGGGGAGCCTCCCACTAACATGGCACTTACCTAGCCGCAATTGGCGGAGAAGAGGCGGTTTGAGGTCCTATTTCTAGCCCTTTGGAACAGTTAGGAGCTGTCTAGCTGACCTAGGTGACCCTAGATCTAGGTGTGATTGTGCATATCTTGTCTGTGATTGTTTGAAGCCGTAAGTCCGTACATATTTCTGTAAAGCTCTTTCTAAAAAGAAAAAAAAACAACACACAAAACAAAAACTTTTATAAAAACTTGCCCTTTGTCGCCAAAAATCTCATTTTTTCACCCACCACCCATCGCATTTCTCCATTGGCGTTTTCTTACCCTCACCTTCTCCGCTTTGACTATACTAAACTCGTTTAGTGTATGTCCGCTTGGACTCGGGACACTAGCGCCCGCCTAGTCCGCGTTACGTTAGTCGCTACCGACTACGCGATCGACTCAGACGTCGAAACTCCGTCCACGCCTCTTTCACCCTTACCTTTGCCGGCCAACTCCGACGTTGACCGGAATTCTGTTCATACATCCTCACCTTCACCATCACCAACCTCTTCTTCCGCGATGTCAGGATTTAATCCAAACATCCCTATAACTCCCCCGGGATTGATTCGACCTCCTATGGATGCGAATAACCCACCACCACCGCCTGTCGTAGCGCCACAGCGAATCGCGCTCCAGGATCGTTTCTATCCCACCCGCTTTGCACTTCCCACCTGTCTTTCTCTTCCACCGGCCAATGGGGATAATTTTGAAATTAAGCCCCACTTCATTAACATGCTTCCGAAATTTCATGGGCTTGAATCTGAATATGCCTATATCTTCATCAACAAGTTCCAAAATGTTTGTGCCATAATGAAAACTACCCAGCTGTCGGAAGATGCTATACGGCTACGGGTCATTCCGTTCACTTTGTGCGATCTTGCTGAAAAGTGGCTGTATAGCACTGCTTCCCACTCCATAACCAGTTGGGACGAGTTTGTGAAAGCGTTTCTCAAGAAATTCTATCCGAATCATAAAACCGCAAGGATCCGTAACGAAATCAATCAATTCTCTCAGCTTCCTACTGAACCCTTTTGGAAGTGCTTTGACCGGTATAAAGACCTTCTTGTTCAGTGCCCTCACCACGGTATTGAGAAATGGCAACTTTACCAAATCTTATACGAGGGCCTGAACCCAGCAACCAAGCAGTTGTTGGAAACCATTTGTCAGGGCCACTTCCTATCGAAATCTGATGAGGAAGCGTGGCAATTCTTCGACGACCTTGTGGAACAAACGCTTCAATGGGAGAGCACCAGACCAAATTCTTCTTCTTCTTCCTCCACTTCTACTGATCAGTCTAGGGTAGGAATTCACCAACTTGATGTCTCTATTGCGATGAAAGCTGAAATGGCTGCAATAACGAGAAAACTTGAAGCGATAGAGAGTAAATTTTCATCTCCTGCTCCTGCCCCTGTTCTTCCCCTTCGTACCATTTGTGCTTGTTGTTCCGATCCTTCTCACTTAACCGAAGAGTGTCCTTACAATCCACCATCTCAAGGACAGGATCAGGTTAATGCCGCATTTCAGCAAAGACCGAGAAATGATCCATACTCTTCCACCTACAATCCCGGTTGGAGGAACCACCCCAATTTCGCCTGGAATCAGAATCAGCATCAATTCCAAGGCAACAATTTCCAGAGGCCCCCTCCTCCGCAACAACAAGCGCAACAACAAACTCAACATCAGTTTCAGCACCCCTTCCAATCCGAACCTATTCAAAATCAGACGAACAATTTTGCACCCAACAATTCTTTTCCGCAAAACAACTTTGTTCCGTCAAACAACGATAAGGTTTCCTCGCTAGAACGAAGTCTGGAGGCGTTCGTTAAACAATCGACACAATCCACCGCCAACATCCAGTCGTCTATTCAGTCTTTGGTGCAACACACTGCTGCACACGGGCAAAGCATCAAGACCATTGAAGCCCATATTGCACAGCTGAATGTGGCGTTAAGCGAGCGAGAAAAGGGGAAGCTTCCATCTCAACCACTCCCAAATCCCGGTCACCCACATAATGTACATGTTGCTCTTGAACAACAGAACCATAATGTGAGTGCCGTGACTACATTGAGATCGGGAAGGAAGCTGCACATCAACATCGGCACAACAATTGAGGATAATGACACCCCGTCCGCTTCTTCTTCTTCTTCTGAGCCTATTCTCCATTCGTCAAAAGGCTCTTCTTCTTCTTCTTCTGCTCTGAACGGACCCACTTCTCACTCCATGAAAACACCAGCTTTGGGATCCGTTCCTACTCCACAATCTTCTCCATAAGCATTGGACTCAACCAATTTTAAAAACGTTCCATTTCCAAACCGGTTGATGTCCAATAAACAAAATCCACAAATGGAGAAGATTCTGGAGTTGTTTAAGCAGGTTAACATCAACATTCCCCTTTTAGATGCTGTCCAACAAGTCCCGTCCTATGCGAAAATCTTAAAGGACTTGTGCACGAAAAAGAGGAAATCTCAGGTACCCAAGAAAGTTTTCTTGGCTAGTGCTGTGAGTGATGTTCTTACCCAATCTTTACCTCAAAAACGGAAGGACCCTGGCTGTCCTACGATTTCTATTACCATTGGGGATAAGAACATTGTTCATATCAGATTTTTGCATTTTTATATCGCCCAATTTTTATCATATTGCTTATCGGTAGGTATTGTTGAGCCGTGTTTGCTAGTCAATTGCAGGATACAGGTTCTCGGCTTTAAACGGTGAAATTCATGGAAAAACACGACAAAATCCGGGTTCCTACCGACCACAGATAAAACACGGGTCCCCACTCTCTATCCGTATGTTGCCACACACCAGTTTAAGAGACAAAATGGCAAATCAATGTCATTTTCATGCACAAGGCTCAATGGCAACACAAGATCCAAGAAATCTACGCGGAGCTCGAGGAAATCATGACAAAAAGTTCCACATTCATCACCTTTTTGTTCAACAGAAGTTCTGGAAAAATCGTGAAGAAAATATGAGAAAACACATATATCAGACTCATGGGCACAGAAGACCAGGGGAGTACAAAAAATCCCATGCTTCATCTCCACCATACGGCCGCGGATCCGCGGCCAATAGGGGGTCTAGGCCGCGGATCCGCGGCCGTACAGGCGCCGCATCTGTTGAGTTTTCAGGGGGTGTTTGGTCTTTTCATATGGGTTCAGAATGTTGCCCTAGATTTCCTTTTCCCTGCCTATAAATAGCCCAGAACCTTGTGAAGCCAAGGGTGCTTAATTTTGTATTTTAGGTTTTAGAATACTTGTTGTTCTTCTTCCTCTTCTCATCTCTTCTCCATTGAAAAACTTGTAGTGAGCTTTTGTGAGTGAAGAATGATGAATAAAGAAGTTCATTTTGTTATTATACTTGTTTTGCTCTTGTTATGTTAATTGCTTGTAATCTTTAATTGATAATTTAGTTGTTGTTATTTATTGTTGTTTCTTTCTTTTCTCTTTTCCTTTATCTTTAAACAACCATGATGCTTACACTTGATCCTTACCAAGGTGAGGTCGCAAATAGCTGGTTGTTATCTTCTAATCTCTTTCTTTCTATCTTCCTCCTTTGTTTTATTTTTCGTTCTTCTTGTAATGGGTGAGTAATTTCCATACTTGTTAGGGTAGGATAAGGGAAGTTTGAGAGAAGGAAATCTCTCTCACTCTTTTCTTGCCCAACATCTTAAATCGACTCTCGTTAATTGAACCACAATCCGCTCCCTACGGCACCCTATCCTACATGATAGCGGTGATTCCGTAGTGAGACCGGTTGTGGTTGAATTAACCGGAGGTTATGGCTAAGAGCCAAGAACGGACGGACAAGCACCAAAAGGAAGAACTTAAGCATTGGAAAGCCTAGCTTATACTCGCAAGTTCCTTCCTAGTCGTGCTAATCCCCGTTGTTGCCGATTACCGTAACACCGATATTAAGAGTGGCAACGAAAGAAGTGAGCGACTCCTAACTCAAACTAACCTAATCCTAACCCTAACAAGCTCTCTTTACATGTCATTTTAACACTTAGTTAATCACAAACAAACCTGAAAAATTGGACTTAACTCGTTAAAGCACATAGAAAAAGACTCCCATCTCCCTGCGGACGACCCATACTCAACCGGCTCGCTACAAGCGAAACCGTTTTGATTGCGGTAATTAACTAAACTTGAACACGTAGAACCTCTACCAATCAAATGGTGTCATTGCCGGGGAGACGGTAGTTTATTTCTTTGTGTAATTTCGGGTTAACTTGTCAATATAAATCTAACCGGAAAAAAAAAATATACATTGTAAAAAAACTATCTTGTTATTTTTGATTAGTTTTTGTGCAAGTGTGCAGGAACAAAAGACGGTCGAGTTCAGTGCCAAAGACGTGGGAAGTTAGACCCACATCTCGCGGCTACACCGCGACGGATCAAAACAAAGCAAACGGTCTACTATAAAAAACTGGAGCAGATACAGTGAGCAAATCAAGATTCAGCAAATCCAGACAAGAAGAGGACGGCCAAAGAGGGACCCACAAAATTTTTGAAGGTCCAATCCCACCTTTCTGCCGCGGAACCGCTGCATAAGCAAGCTTAGGCCGCGGAACCGCGGCCGTTTGGTGCCATCAGGGTGCCAAATTCCCTGTAAGTGTCTCTTGTCTCTCCCCCACTCCTTTGGACTCTACTGAACTGTGTTTTCTGCAGCATTCTTTACGCAAATTCTCTTCCTCCTTCCAATAAACTGTTCTTGTGCAGGATTCTTTGCGCCGCGCTAAAAAATAAAAATTGATTGCAGTTGATTTGTTACTGCTTTGCATTTATTAATACGGACTTTAAGGGGCTTGAAACAAATTCAGATTAGGTGGGGATTTCATCACCCTTCCCAGGACCCCAGAAATCAAAAAAAGCATATGCATTGACCATTGTTAATTAAAAAATACTAGACTCAGCCCTAAGGACTTCGCGCTCAATAGGACAGAGGACTAGTTACAGGCATCGGCCGTTTATCCTATCCTGACTTTTGCGGTGTCTAGGCAAGTGTGTCCAAGGCAAGTGGTTACTTAATTAGGACCACTACTTACGTAGTGGGGAGCCTCCCACTTACCTGGCACTTACCTGGCCGCAATTGTTGGAGAAGAGGCGGTTTGAGGTCCTGTTTCTAGCCCTTTGGAACAGTTAGGAGCTGTCTAGCTGACCTAGGTGACCTTAGATCTAGGTGTGATTGTGCATATCTTGTTTGTGATTGCTTGAAGCCGTAAATCCGTACATATTTCTGTAAAGCTCTTTCTAAATAAAAAAAAAAGAAAAAAAAATCAAAAACTTTTATAAAAACTTGCTCTTTGTCGCTAAAATCCATTTTTCACCCACACCCATCGTATTTCTCCATTGACGTTTTCTTACCCTCACCTTCTCCGCTTTGACTATACTAAACTCGTTTAGTGTATGTCTGCTTGGACTCGGGACACTAGCGCCCGCCTCGTCCGCGTTACGTTAGTCGCTACCGACTACGCGATCGACTCAGACGTCGAAACTCCGTCCACGCCTCTTTCACCCTTACCTTTGCCGGCCAACACCGACGTTGACCGGAATTCTGTACATACATCCTCACCTTCTCCTTCACCAACCTCTTCTTCCGCGATGTCAGGATTTAATCCAAACATCTCTTTGACTCCCCCGGGATTGACTCCACCTCTTATGGAGACAAATAACCCACCACCACCGCCTGTTGTAGCGCCGCAGCGAATCGCGCTCCAGGATCGTTTCTATCCCACCCGTTCTGCACTTCCCACCTGTCTTTCCCTTCCACCGGCCAATGGGGATAATTTCGAAATTAAGCCCCACTTCATTAACATGCTTCCGCGATTTCATGGGCTTGAATCTGAAGATGCCTATATCTTCATCAATAAATTTCAAAACGTTTGTGCCATGATGAAAACTACCCAACTGTCAGACGATGCTATACGGCTACGGGTCATTCCGTTCACTTTATGCGATCTTGCTGAAAAATGGCTGTATAGCACCGCTTCCCACTCCATAACCAGTTGGGACGAGTTTGTAAAAGCGTTTCTCAAGAAATTTTATCCGAATCATAAAACCGCAAGGATACGTAACGAAATCAACCAATTCTCTCAGCTTCCTTCTGAACCCTTCTGGAAGTGCTTTGACCGGTATAAAGACCTTCTTGTTCAGTGTCCTCACCATGGTATCGAGAGATGGAAACTTTTCCAAACCTTATACGAGGGCCTGAACCCAGCAACCAAGCAGTTGTTGGAAACCATCTGTCAGGGCCACTTCCTATCAAAATCTGACGAGGAAGCGTGGCAATTTTTTGACGACCTTGCGGAGCAAACGCTACAATGGGAGAGCACCAGACCGACTTCTTCTTCTTCTACCTCCACTTCTACCGGTCAGTCTAGGGTAGGAATTCACCAACTTGATGTCTCTATTGTGATGAAAGCAGAAATGGCTGCAATAACGAGAAAGCTTGAAGCGATAGAGAGCAAATTTTCTTCTCCTGCTCCTACCCCTGTTCTTCCCCTTCGTACCATTTGCACTTGTTGTTCCGATCCTTCTCACTTAACCGAAGAGTGTCCTTACAATCTACCATCTCAAGGACAGGATCAGGTTAATGCTGCATTTCAGCAAAGACCGAGGAATGATCCATACTCTTCCACCTACAATCCCGGTTGGAGGAACCACCCCAATTTCGCCTGGAATCAGAATCAGAATCAATTCCAAGGCAACAATTTCCAGAGGCCACCTCCTCCGCAACAACAAGCGCAACAACAAACTCAACATCAGTTTCAGCAGCCCTTCGAACCCCAACCTTTTCAAAATCAGACGAACAACTTTGCACCCAACAATTCTTTTCCCCAAAACAACTTTGTTCCGTCAAACAACGATAAGGTTTCCTCGCTAGAACGAAGTCTGGAGGCGTTCGTTAAACAATCGACACAATCCACCGCGAACATCCAGTCTTCCATTCAGTCCTTGGTGCAACACACTGCCGCTCACGGGCAAAGCATCAAAACCATCGAAGCCCAGATAGTACAACTGAATGCGGCCTTAAGCAAGCGAGAAAAGGGGAAGCTCCCGTCCCAGCCACTCCCTAATCCCGATCACCCACATAATGTACATGTTGCTCTTGAACAACAGAACCATAATATGAGTGCCGTGACCACATTGAGATCAGGAAGGATGCTGCAAAACAACATTGGCACACGGATCAACGATGACACCACGGCCACTTCTTCTTCTTCTTCTTCGTCTTCGTCTTCTGAGCCTATTCTCCATTCTTCAAAAGGCTCTTCTTCTTCTTCTTCTTCTTCTTCTGCTCTGAACGGACCCACTTCTCACTCCAAGAAAACACCAGTTCTGGGATCCGCTCCAGTTCCGCAATCTCCTCCATAAGCATTGGACTCAACCACTTTTAAAAACGTTCCATTTCCAAACCGGTTGAGGTCTAATAAACAAAATCCATAAATGGAGAAGATTCTGGAGTTATTTAAGCAGGTTAACATTAACATTCCTCTTTTAGATGCTGTCCAACAAGTCCCGTCCTACGCGAAAATTTTAAAGGACTTGTGCACGAAAAAGAGGAAGTCTCAGGTACCCAAGAAAGTTTTCTTGGCTAGTGCTGTGAGTGATGCTCTTACCCAATTTTGTACCACAAAAACGGAAGGACCCTGGCTGTCCTACGATTTCTATTACCATTGGGGATAAGAACATCAACCGCGCACTATTAGATCATGGTGCCAGTGTTAACCTGCTTCCGTACTCAGTATACGAGCAATTAGGCGTAGGAGAGCTGAAACCCGCATACTGTACTCTCCAAATGGCCGACCGATTGATCACCCATCCTAGGGGTGAGCTAGAGAATGTGTTAATCAAAGTCGGGGACTTCATATTCCCCGTGGACTTCATTGTATTAGACACACAGCCTGTAGCTAACCCCCGGAATCAAATTCCGGTGATACTCGGTCGCCCATTCCTTGCAACCTCAAATGCTGTGATCAATTGTCGCAATGGTTCGATGAACCTATCTTTTGGAAATATGACAATTGAACTCAACATTTTTAGGTTGGGGAATCAGCCCACCGAACCTAATGCTCATATACTGGATGTTTGCTCAATCCAGGAGATCACCCCAGAAGAGTGTGAATTCGAGGAGTTTCTGTTCGAACACGATAACCTTAACGCCACTAGTGTGTTCCTCTTCGAACCTGCTGCTGTTTCTGCGCCCGACAATGACTACGAGTGTTTCACGTTCTTGAACGATCTTAGCCGCTCATAACCCGAGTTTGAATCCTTCGAATTTCCGTATGAGTTACCTGAACCATCCAGCTCGGTCGCTTACACTCGTTTTGAACCTTTGCTGGAATCTTTTGAGTTCGAGACCTTTGCACCGATCTTGCCTTCAATCGTTTCACCTCCAACGCTCGAACTCAAGCCTTTGCCATCTCACCTTAAGTACGCTTACTTGGGTGAGAACGAGACCCTCCCTGTCATCATCTCGGCTTCTCTAGCTCCAGAGCAAGAGAAAGCCCTTCTTGCGGTCTTGCACAGCAATAGGCAAGCTTTTGGCTGGTCCATGGCGGACATCAAGGGGATTAGTCCCCTGATCGTTGAACATCACATTCATCTAATGGATGATGCCAAACCAGCCAGGGATCCACAAAGACGTCTCAACCCAGTCATGAAAGAGGTTTGAAGAAGGAGATCGTAAAATGTCTGGATAGTGGTATCATTTACCCTATCTCTGATAGCCAGTGGGTTAGCCACATTCACGTCGTCCCCAAGAAATCAGGTATAACGGTCATCACTAACGAGGCGAACGAGTTAATCCCTACTCGCACCCAAACTGGGTGGCGAGTATGCATCGATTACAGAAAACTCAACGCCGCAACGCGGAAGGACCACTTTCCGCTACCTTTCATTGACCAGATGCTTGAACGATTGGCCGGACACGAGTACTACTGCTTTCTTGATAGCTACTCCGGCTATAATCAAATTCACATCGCCGAAAAAGACCAGGACAAGACCACATTCACTTGTCCTTTCGGCACGTTCGCATATCTTCGCATGCCCTTTGGGTTATGCAATGCGCCCGCTACCTTCTAGAGGTGTATGATGGGAATCTTCTCAGACATGGTGGAAAAATTTCTGGAGATCTTCATGGATGATTTCTCCATCTTCGACGATTCTTTCAACGGGTGTGTGCTGCATCTTGACGCTGTCCTTACCCGATGTAAGGACAAGAACCTCACTTTGAATTGGGAGAAGTGCCACTTCATGGTGCGCGAAGGTATTGTCTTAGGACATATCATTTCGCAAAATGGCATAGAGGTTGACAAAGTGAAGATTGTGTTCATTTCCAATCTCCCTCCTCCCAGATGCGTCAGAGACATCCGAGCCTTCCTTGGCCATGCCGGTTTCTATAGACGGTTCATCAAGGACTTTAGCAAGATTGCTAGGCCCTTGACTCTTTTGCTGGCCAAGGACACTACCGACTGAATGGTCAAGTCAGGACAGACTTTGCTTCTTATCCAAAGTAAAACACTTTTACTGGGATGAACCCTATCTGTTCAAGTACTGTCCCGACCAGATTATTCGTCGGTGTGTCCCTGACGATGAATTCAAGAGTGTGCTGTCGTTTTGCCACGATCAAGCGTGTGGCGGGCACTTTGGCCGTAGAAAGACAGCTGAGAAGATCTTGCAATATGGTTTCTACTGGCCACAACTCTTCAAAGACGCTCATGACTATTGCAAGACTTGCTCCCAATGCCAACACATGGGCCGGATATCCCGGAGGAACGAGATGCCCCTCCAACCAATCTTGGTTGTGAAGATTTTCGATGTTTGGGGGATAGATTTCATGGGGCCGTTTCCCAGCTCTTTCGGGAACTTGTACATCCGTCTCGTTGTTGATTACGTCTCTAAGTGGGTCGAGGCTGTTCCCAGCCGGACTAACGACAACAAGGTTGTCGTTAGGTTTCTTAAAGAAAACATTTTCTCCCGTTTTGGACACCCCCGAGCGATCATTAGCGACAATGGAACTCATTTCTGCAATAAGACTTTCGAGGCCTTGATGCGGAAATATTCCATTAATCATAAGCTATCCACGCCCTACCACCCCCAAACCTGTGGGCAGGCCGAAGTTTCAAATCGGCAAATCAAGCAGATACTGGAGAAGACGGTTTCCAAGAACCGAAAAGATTGGTCGCTGAAACTCACTGATGCCCTTTGGGCATTTTGAACCGCTTATAAGACCGATCTTGGCATGTCTCCCTATCGGCTTGTGTACGGAAAAGCTTGCCACCTACCTGTCGAAGTAGAGCATCGCACATTTTGGGCGATAAAAGAGCTGAATCTGTCTCTCGAAGATGCGGGCAGCCATCGGAAGCTGCAGTTGAACGAATTGAGCGAGCTTAGGGATGAGGCTAACGGTAACGTGGTTGTCGTTAAGAATCGAACGAAGGTGTTTCACGATAAACACCTTTTGCGCAAAACTTTCGTACCTGGTCAACAGGTACTGCTTTACGACACCAGACTACACTTCCATCCAGGAAAGCTCAGATCTCGCTGGAAAGGGCCGTATTTTGTGCGGAATGTGTATCCGCAGGGCGCTGTGGATTTGGAGAATCCAAAGGACGGTTCATTTTTCAAAGTGAACGGACACCGACTAAAACCGTACCTTAGCGCCGAACCAACAGAGGAGCTCCTGGTCTTACAGGAGCCGGTTTACCCTGCATAATCTTCCTCTGCCTACCACCAAACTTCGGTTATCCAGCCAAGAACAGAGGACACTGTTCCAAATAAGTTTGGGGGTATGTATATACCATTTTGTACATTTTTGTGGATATTCTTTCTATTTTTCTTTTCTTTAAAAACAAAAAAAAAATGTGTATAGCTAACCGACAATTTTGACCCTTCAAATGATCTCTTCATGCGATGACAGTGAGGACACTGTCCAGTTTAAGTTTGGGGGTACGCTCGGTATGCATTTCTAACCTTCGCATTCATATGTATATTTTGCATCTGCATATTAAAATCCATAAAATCCATAAAAATCTGAAAATTTTCTTAAAACATAAACACTTTTCTGTCAAGTTAGTTAGTAGGAGGACTCTGATTCAACATTTCGACGGTTTTGTTTAATAAAATAAGAATAACTAAATCTTATGTTTAGATTTTGAAAACCTGAAAGATAACTCTCCTTTGAAGTTAACTAGAGCTGATATACGTCTTTACATCACACTACACGTGTCGTGAGTTTTGGAAATTAGATGATAAGTCTTTTATGCCTAAAAACTTTTAAATGGATAAATGATTTTCTGAGGATCAAATAGGTTTGTTCTGAAATAAGTAATATCAAGAATAGTTTATGAAGTGAGTGAATATGAAGGAATGTTATAGATGCCTTAATTGGAACTAAGTCTGAAAAATAACCCATCTAGAACTTGATTGGAATGATTACACACCAAAACCCACTAAACACGTCTTTTATCCAAAAAATAATTGAACTGCCGGTTATATCTCCGTTCGTATTAAATCATCATGATTTTCGCGCCAAACTGTCTTTTGTTTTTGGACCTAGGTAACTTGAGTAATTAAGTCCGCTGGGGTGTTTCTACACCTAATGCCCTAAAACCAACTGGTTTGGGTGCATTGGCCCAAAGCTCTCTAAGAAGCCTAGAAAGTCCAGATTAAAACAAAGTCAAGCAAGTGTTCTCTCCGAGTTAAAATTCCTAATGGTTCTTTGTATGAGAATAATCTTGATAAAAAACAGGCTTTTATAAAAAAATTTAGCGGAGATATGAAGGTTTTATTCTATGATAAAGACTATTGCACGTTCACAGAGGTGTGTATGAAATGAAAAACAAGAAGAAGGTGGAGTGAAAAATAAGACCTAGTTTCCTGTTAGGGAAGATAGAAATTCTAAAGTTGAAACTTTACTGGAAAACGAAACTTGAAAAATACTTAACTCTTTATAAAACTTATGTGATCCTTTTAAAAATTTTATCTGGGCCTTATTGTGTGACATGATGACTTAAATCGATCCTTCTGGAAACTTAACGACACTATTTGCACTGCACGTAAAGACATATAAAATCTGTAGTTAAATTAGAAGCGAGGTGTGAGAAATAAAGGTTCGATAGTCTAGACTTAGGATAATAGAATTGTTATTTTCTGAAACAAAACTTTAGGGGTTTGAATCATAGTAATTTCGCAAAACTAGTTTGACCGGATTTTGTGGGTAGTATCCGCTGAAAACCATCAGGAGGCAACACTCCTCCTACTAGGGACACCTAGAGGTTTAATGGCTTGTTGCACATGCTCAGTGCAATCGCGTTCCCTGCGAAAGTGAGGTTAGAAAATTTTTTGTGAATAAATTGGCTTTGCTCCGGACGAGAAATGATAAGTTTGGGGGTATTTGTTCATATCAGATTTTTGCATTTTTATACCGCCTAATTTTTATCATATTGCTCATCGGTAGGTACTCTTGAGCCGTGTTTACTAGTCAATTGCAGTATACAGGTTCTCGGCTCTAAACGGTGAAATTCATGGAAAAACACGACAAAATACGGGTTCCTACCAACCATAAATAAAACACGGGTCTCCGCTCTCTATCCGTATGTTGCCATACACCAGTTTAAGAGACAAAATGGCAAATCAATGTCATTTTCATGCACAAGGCTCAATGGCAATAAAAGATCCAAGAAATCTATGCAGAGCTCGAGGAAATCATGACAAAAAGATCCACATTCATCACCTTTTTGTTCAACAGAAGTTCTGGAAAAATCGTGAAGAAAATATGAGAAAACACATATACCAGACTCATGGGCACAGAAGACCAGGGGAGTACAAAAATCCCATGCTTCATCTCCACCATACGGCCATGGATCCGCGGCCAAAAGGGGGTTTAGGCCGCGGATCCGCGGCCGTACAGGCGCCGCATCTGTTGATTTTTCAGGGGGTGTTTGGTCTTTTCATATGGGTTCAGAATGTTGCCCTAGTTTCCTTTTCCCTGCCTATAAATAGCCCAGAACCTTGTGAAGCCAAGGGTGCTTAATTTTGTATTTTAGGTTTTAGAATACTTGTTCTTCTTCTTCCTCTTCTCATCTCTTCTCCATTGAAAAACTTGTAGTGAGCTTTTGTGAGTGAAAAATGATGAATAAAGAAGTTCATTTTGTTATTATACTTGTCTTGCTCTTGTTATGTTAATTGCTTGTAATCTTTAATTGATAATTTAGTTGTTGTTATTTATTGTTGTTTCTTTCTTTTCTCTTTTCCTTTATCCTTAAACAACCATGATGCTTACGCTTGATCCTTGCCAAGGTGAGGTCGCAAATAGCTAGTTGTTATCTTCTAATCTCTTTCTTTCTATCTTCCTCCTTTGTTTTATTTTTCGTTTTTCTTGTAATGGGTGAGTAATTTCCATACTTGTTAGGGTAGGATAAGGGAAGTTTGAGAGAAGGAAATCTCTCTCACTCTTTCCTTGCCCAACATCTTAAATCGACTCCCGTTAATTGAACCACAATCCGCTCCCTACGGCACCCTATCCTACATGATAGCGGTGATTCCGTAGTGAGACCGGTTGTGGTTGAATTAACCGGAGGTTATGGCTAAGAGCCAAGAACGGACGGACAAGCACCAAAAGGAAGAACTTAAGCGTTGGAAAGCCTAGCTTATACTCGCAAGGTCCTTCCTAGTCGTCCTAATCCCCGTTGTTGCCGATTACCGTAACACTGATATTAAGAGTGGCAACGAAAGAAGTGAGCGACTCCTAACTCAAACTAACCTAACCCTAACCCTAACAAGCTCTCTTTACATATCATTTTAACACTTAGTTAATCACAAACAAACCTGGAAAATTGGACTTAACTCGTTAAAGCACATAGAAAAAGACTCCCATCTCCCTGCGGACGACCCGTACTCAGCCGGCTCACTACAAGCGAAACCGTTTTGATTGCGGTAATTAACTAAACTTGAACACGCAGAACCTCTACCAATCAAACATCAACCGTGCACTATTAGATCTTGGTGTCAGTGTTAACCTGCTTCCGTACTCAGTATATGAGCAACTAGGTGTAGGAGAGCTGAAACCCACACACTGCACTCTCCAAATGTCCGACCGATCGATCACCCATCCTAGGGGTGAGCTAGAGGATGTGTTAATCAAGGTTGGGGACTTCATATTCCCCGTTGACTTCATTGTTTTAGACACACAGCCTGTAGCTAACCCCCGGAATCAAATTCCGGTGATACTCGGTCGCCCATTCCTTGCAACCTCAAATGCTGTGATCAATTATCGAAATGGTTCGATGAACCTATCTTTTGGAAACATGACAATTGAACTCAACATTTTTAGGTTGGGGAATCAGCCCACCGAACCTAATGCTCATATACTAGACGTTTACTCAATCCAGGAGATCAACCCAGAAGAGTGTGAATTCGAGGAGTTTTTGTTCGATCACGATAACCTTAACGCCACTAGTGTGTTCCTCTTCGAACCTGCTGCTGTTTCTGCGCCCGACAACGACTACGAGTGTTTCACTTTCTCGAATGATCTTAGCCATTCACCACCCGAGTTTGAATCCTTCGAATTTCCTGATGAGTTACCTGAACTATCCAACTCGGTCGCTTACACTCGTTTTGAACCTTTGCTGGAATCCTTTGAGTTCGAGACCTTTTCACCAATCTTGCCTTCAATCGTTTCACCTCCAACGCTCGAACTCAAGCCTTTTTCGTCTCACTTTAAGTACGCTTACTTGGGTGAGAACGAGACCCTCCCTGTTATCATCTCGGCTTCTCTAGCTCCAGAGCAAGAGAAAGCCCTTCTTGCGGTCTTGCACAGCAATAGGCAAGCTTTTGGCTAGTCCATGGCGGACATCAAGGGGATTAGTCCCCTGATCGTTGAACATCACATTCATCTGATGGATGATGCCAAACCAGCAAGGGATCCATAAAGGAGACTCAACCCAGTCATGAAGGAGGCTGTGAAAAAGGAAATCGTAAAGTGTCTGGATAGTGGTATCATTTACCCTATCTCTGATAGCCTGTGGGTTAGCACCATTCACGTTGTCCCCAAGAAATCAGGCATAACGGTCATCACTAACGAGGCGAACGAGTTAATCCCTACTCACACCCAAACTGGGTGGCGAGTATGCATCGACTACAGAAAACTCAACGCCGCAACGCGGAAGGACCACTTTCCGCTACCTTTCACTGACCAAATGCTGGAACGATTGGCCGGACACGAGTACTACTGCTTTCTTGATGGCTACTCCGGCTATAATCAGATTCCCATCGCCGAAAAAGACCAGGACAAGACCACATTCACTTGTCCTTTTGGCACGTTTGCATATCGTCGCATGCCCTTTGGGTTATGCAATGCGCCCGCTACCTTCCAGCGGTGTATGATGGGAATCTTCTCAGACATGGTGGAAAAATTCCTGGAGATCTTCATGGACGATTTCTCCATCTTCGGCGATTCCTTTAATGAGTGTTTGCTGCATCTCGACGCTGTTCTTACCCGATGTAAGGACAAGAACCTCACTTTGAATTGGGAGAAGTGCCACTTCATGGTGCGCGAAGGTATTGTCTTAGGACATATCATTTCGCAAAATGGCATAGAGGTTGACAAAGCGAAGATTGAGGCCATTTCCAATCCCCCTCCTCCCAGATGCGTCAGAGACATCCGAGCCTTCCTTGGCCATGCCGGTTTCTATAGACGGTTCATCAAGGACTTTAGCAAGATTGCTAGGCCCTTGACTCTTTTGTTGGCCAAGGACACGCCATTCGACTTCAACTCGAGCTGTGTGACTGCGTTCGAGTCATTAAAAAGCTCACTCACTTCTGCTCCCGTTCTTTCTTCACCTGACTGGACGCACCCATTTGAGATTATGTGCGATGCATCCGACTTTGCCATTGGTGTTGTCCTTGGACAACACATCAACAAGATGCCTCACGTAATCTATTATGCTAGCCGAACCCTGAACAACAACTTAATTATACAACAACTGAGAAGGAATTCTTGGCTGTTGTATTTGCTTTAGAAAAGTTTAGGCCCTACCTCATCGGCTCTCCAGTCATTGTCTACACAGACCATTCTGCTCTGCGCCATCTTTATGCGAAGAAAGATGCAAAATCCCGGCTAATACGTTGGATCCTCTTGCTTCAAGTGTTTGACCTTGTCATCAAGGACAAAAGAGGATGTGAAAACGTAGTCGCTGACCATCTCTCACAACTTCCTTCTTCGTCGTCGCTTCAAATTCCGATCAACGACGTTTTTCCGGATGAACAGCTCTTGGCAGTATCTCGCGAGCCCTGGTTCGCAGATATTGTGAATTATTTAGCCACAGGATTACTATCGACTGAATGGTCAAGTCAGGACAGACTTTGATTCTTATCCCAAGTAAAACACTTTTACTGGGACGAACCCTATATGTTCAAGTATTGTCCCGACCAGATTATTCGTCGGTGTGTCCCTGACGATGAATTCAAGAGTGCGCTGTCATTTTGCCACGATCAAGCATGTGGCGGGCATTTTAGCCGTAGAAAGACAGCTGAGAAGATCTTGCAGTGTGGTTTCTACTGGTCGCAACTCTTCAAAGACGCTCATGACTATTGCAAGACTTGCTCCCGGTGCCAACACTTGGGCCGGATATCCAGGAGGAACGAGATGCCGCTCCAACCAATCTTGGTTGTGGAGAATTTCGACGTTTGGGGGATAGATTTCATGGGGCTGCTTCCCAGCTCTTTTGGGAACTTGTACATCCTTCTTGCTGTTGATTACTTCTTTAAGTGGGTCGAGGCTGTGCCCAGCCGGACTAACGACAACAAGGTTGTTGTTAGGTTTCTTAAAGAAAACATTTTCTCCCGGTTTGGGCACCCCCGAGCGATCATTAGCGATAATGGAACTTATTTCTGCAATAAGACTTTCGAGGCCTTGATGCGGAAATATTCCATTAATCATAGGCTATCTATGCCCTACCACCCCCAAACCTGTGGGCAAGCTGAAGTTTCAAATCGGCAAATCAAGCAGATACTGGAGAAGACGGTTTCCAAGAACCGTAAAGATTGGTCGTTAAAACTCACTGATGCCCTTTGGGCATTTCGAACTTCTTATAAAACCGATCTTGGCATGTCTCCCTATCGGCTTCTGTACGGAAAGGCTTTCCACCTCCCTGTGGAAATAGAGCATCGCGCATTTTGGGCGATAAAAGAGCTGAATCTATCTCTCGAAGATGCGGGCAGCCATCGGAAGCTGCAGTTGAACGAATTGAGCGAGCTTAGGGATGAGGCTTACGAAAACGCGGTTGTCGTTAAGAACCGAACGAAGGTGTTTCACGATAAACACCTTTTGCGCAAAACTTTCACACCTGGTCAACAGGTGCTGCTTTACGACACCCGTCTACATTTCCATCCAGGTAAACTCAGATCTCGCTGGAAAGGGCCATACTTTGTGCGGAATGTGTATCCGCATGGCGCTGTGGATTTGGAGAATCCAAAGGACGGTTCATTTTTCAAAGTAAACGGACACCGACTTAAACCGTACCTTAGCGCCGAACCAACAGAGGAGCTCCTGGTCTTACAGGAGCCGGTTTACCCTGCATAATCTTCCTCTGCCTACCACCAAACTTCGGTTATCCAGCCAAGAACAGTGAACACTGTTCCAAATAAGTTTGGGGGTATGTATATACCTTTTTGTATATATTTGTGGATATTCTTTTCCATTTTTACTATTCTTCTTTTCTTTAAAAACAAAAACAAAACAAAAAAAATGTGTATATCTAACCGACAATTTTGACACTTCAATGATCTCTTCATGCAATGACAGTGAGGACACTGTCCAGTTTAAGTTTGGGGGTACGCTCGGTACGCATTTCTAACCTTCGCATTCATATGAATATTTTGCATCTGCATACTAAAATCCATAAAATCCATAAAAATCAGAAAATTTTCTAAAAACATAAAAACTTTTCTGTCAAGTTAGCTAGTGAGAGAACTCAGATTCAACATTTCGACGGTTTGTTTGATAAGATAAGAATAACTAGATCTTATTTTTAGATTTTGAAAACCTGAAAAATAACTCTCCTTTGAAGTTAACTATAGCTGATATACGTTTTTACATCACACTACACGTGTCGTGAGTTTTGGAAATTAGATGACAAGTTTATTATGTCTAAAAACTTTTAAATGGATAAATGATTTTTTGAGGATCAAATAGGTTTGTTCTGAAATAAGTAATATCAAGAATAGTTTATGAAGTGAAGCGAATATGAAGGAATGTTATTGATGCCTTAATTGGAACTAATTCTGAAAAATAACCCATCTGAAACTTGATTGGAATGATTACACACCTAACCCACTAAACACGTCTTTTATCCAAAAAATAACTGAACTGCCGGTTATATCTCCGTTCGCATTGAATCATCATAATTTTCACGCTAAATTGTCTTTTGTTTTTGGACCTAGGTAACTTGAGTAATTAAGTCCGCTGGGGTGTTCCTACACCTAATGCCCTAAAGCCAACTGGTTTGGGTGCATTGGCCCAAAGCTCGTTAAGAAGCCTCAAAATTCCAGATTAAAACAAAGTCAAGCAAGTGTTCTCTCCGAGTTAAAATTCCTAACGGTTCTTTGTGTGAGAATAATCTTGATAAAAGACAGGTTTTTGTAAAAAAATATTTCTAGCGGAGATATGAAGACTTTATTCTATGATAAAGACTATTGCACGTTCACAAAGGTGTGTATGAAATGAAAACAAGAAAAAGGTGGAGTGAAAAATAAGACCTAGTTTCCTGTTAAGGAAGATAGAAATTCTGAAGTTGAAACCTTACTGGAAAACGAAACTTGAAAAATGCTTAACTCTTTATAAAACTTATGTGATCCTTTTAAAAATTTTATCTGGGCTTTATTGTGTGACATGATGACTTTAACCGATCCTTCTGGAACTTAACGACACTATTTGCACTGCAAGTAAAGACATATAAAATCTTAAGTTAAATAAGAAGCGAGGTGTGAAAAATAAAGGTTCGGTAGTCTAGACTTAGGATAATAGAATTGTTATTTTCTGAAACAAAACTTTAGGGTTTGAATCATAGTTATTTTGCAAAACTAGCTTGACCGGATTATGTGGGTAGTATCCGCTGAAAACCCTCAGGAGACAACACTCCTCCTAATAGGGACACCTAGAGGTTTAACGGCTTGTTGCACATGCTCAGTGCAATCGCGTTCCCTGCGAAAGTGAGGTTAGGAATTTTTGTGAATAAATTGGCTTTGCTCGGGACAAGCAAATGATAAGTTTGGGGGTATTTGTTCATATCAGATTTTTGCATTTTTATACCGCCCAATTTTTATCACATTGCTTATCGGTATGTACTCTTGAGCCGTGTTTGCTAATTAATTGCAGGATACAGGTTCTCAGCTCTAAACAGTGAAATTCATGGAAAAGCACGACAAATTTCGGATTACTACCAACCACAGATAAAACACGGGTCTCCGCTCTCTATCCGTATGTTGCCGCACACCAGTTTAAGGGACAAAATGGCAAATCAATGTCATTTTCATGCACAAATCTCAATATCAACACAAGATCCAACATATCTACGCGGAGCTCAAGAAAATCATGACAAAAGATCCACATTACATCACCTTTTGTTCTGCTGAAATTCTGGAAAAATCGTGAAGAAATTCTGAGAAACAACATATACCATACTGAAGGGTACTGCAAACCAGGGGAAGTCACCAAAACTGAAGGCCTAACTCCACATAATGGCCGCGGTTCCGCGGCATAAGCATGCTTAGGCCGTGGAACCGCGGCCATATAGGCTCCGCAGTAGATGAGTTTTTAGGGGCAGTTTTGTCATTTTATATGGAGGCAGATTGTTGCCCTAGGTTTCCAGTTTCCTGCCTATAAATAGCCCAGAACATTGCCAAGCCAGGGGTGCTTATTCTTGTATTTAGATTTTAGGATATATGTTGTTGTTCTTCTTCCTCTTCTCATCTCTTCTCCATTAAAACCTTGTAGTGGGCTTTTGTGAGTGAAGTGATGAATAAAAGAGTTCTTTTCTTTATCATGCTTGTCTTGTTCTTTTGTTAATTATAATTGCTTGTGATTTTCATTTGCTAATCTAGTTGTTGTTATTTGTTATTTGTTTCTTTCTTCTTCTAGTTTTTCTTTATCCTTAACTACAATAATGCTTAAGCTTGATCCTTGCCAAGGTGAGGTCTCAAATAGCTAGTTGTAATCTTCTAACCTCCTTCTTTCTATCTTCCTCCTTTTGTTGTATTTTCTTTTTCTTATAATGGGTGAGTAGTTTTCTTACTTGTTAGGGTAGGATAAGGAATGTTTGAGAGAAGGAAATCTCTCTCACTCTTTCCTTTCCCAACATCTTAATTCGGACTCCCGTTAATTGAACCACAATCCGCTCCCTACGGCACCCTATCCTACATGATAGCGGTGATTCCTTAGTGAGACCGGTTGTGGTTGAATTAACCGGAGGTTAAGGCTAAGAGCCAAGAACGGACGGACAAGCACCAAAAGGAAGAACTTAAGCGTTGGAAAGCCTAGCTTATACTCGCAAGTTCCTTCCTAGTCGTGCTAATCCCCATTGTTGCCGATTTCCGTAACACCGATATTAAGAATGGCAACGAAAGAAGTGAGCGACTCCTAACTCAAACTAACCTAATCCTAACCCTAACAAGCTCTCTTTATATATCATTTTAGCACATAGTTAATCTCAAAACAAACCTGGACATTTGGACTTAACTCGTTAAAGCACATAGAAAAAGATTCCCATCTCCCTGCGGATGATCCGTACTCAACCGGCTAGTTACAAGCGAAACCATCTTGATTGCGGTAATTAACTAAGCACGCAAAAACCTTACCAATCATACGGCATCCTCTAGTCAAGGGTATAGATCAATCATCATAAATCTCATCACGTACGGTAAATCATCGTACGGTGATTGGAGAGAAGTTTGCGTGCGTGCGCTTTTAAAATCAAGGAATAGAATATACCACAATCAATAACGATGTCGCTTGGTAGCTAGTGAGTTGAGTACGGGTCGGTCCACAGGGAAAACGTGTCTTTTCTTATTGTTCTAACGAGTCAATTCCTATTTGTGGTAGGTTTTTTTTTTTTATAAAAACTAAGATTGAATTTGATTTGGATTAAAACCTTGCTAGGATTAGGATTAGGTAAGTTTGGAAAGTTAATTCTACTCACCGCTTCCTTAGCCCTAATTAAGAACTTAGGTGTTAAGTTAATAGTTAACAAAATGGATTAGCACGACTAGGAAGAAACATAGTTTCTTCCTTTTGGTCCTTGTCTGTTCTTTCTTAACTCTTAGCCCTAACCTCTATGTAAATCAACCACAACCGGTCTAACTAGGGAATCACCGCTATCTCTTGGGATAGGGTGCCGTAGTGAGCGGTGTGTGTTTCATTTACATAGAGTCCTAATTTAAAATATTAAACGGGCAAGAAAGGAGTGAGTGATTTCCATCTCTCAAACCTACCCAATCCTAACCCTAACAAGTGAGGAACTACTCACTCATTATGGTATTAACAATGGAGTTCATTTTTTAAATTTTCTTTTTAATTATCTAATTAACATGCAGATAATAAAAGACGGATACGAAAATTGCAGAAATTAAATTGCAAATAAGAAAAATTCAAAATAAAAACTTACTTTTATTGATGCACTCTTAACGATTATAAGGAAATTAAAATTAAATCTAGAATTAAAAAGAGACATGCCCCAAAAGAGGCTGTAGGCTTTCCTATTTATAGATAGGAGAAACCCTAGGGTTTACATTTGATCCACATCTGAAATTACAATACTACCCTAAGAAAGCCGGGTCAAAGCACCGACACCACCGACACTTTGCACCGACACGTGCACAGCACGGCTGCGGATCCACGGCGGCATGTCATGTTTGACCACGGATCCACGGCCATCTTGAGGGATCTTTGACTCTTCTTTTCAGGGTTGCTTTAGGTTGCTATTTCCTTCTATTTTCTTCTCTTGGTTCTTCAGAATCTTTTCTACTTTCTTCCAGATTTCCAACAGTGCAGAATTTGTGGACTTTTACCGAAAGCTTCGCGTTGAAGTCTTGAATCTTTGTGCTGCCCTTGTACTTTGCGCAATCGAACTGTTCATTGATTTTCATTTGTTCCTCAAACTGGTAGGCGACATCTTGCAGATTCATCTATTTGTTGGTCGTAGTCTCACATTTGTAGCGTCTTTTCACCATTTTCACTGTATTGTTCTGAGAACCTGTAACCTGCAACTATTTAGCAGACATGGATCAAAAGCACCTATTTATTTGCAATATGATTAAGAATGAGGAGTATAATAATGCAAAATTCTGATATGAACAAATACCCCCAAACTTATCTTTTGCTCGTCCTAAGCAAAGCCAATTTATTCTCGAAAAATCATAACCTCACTTTCGCAGGGAATCGCGATTGCACTGAGCTCGTGATGAAGGGTTTGTTTAGCACCCTATGAGGTGTTTTGAAGCATCACATGTCCAAAAGTTATGATTTTTTAAAGTGCTAAACAAACACGTAAGTGGATCGATCCTAGAAAATTAGGTTTGTTAAACTTTAAACTAGAAAAGCTTAGGGTTAGAAGGCTACAACCTTTGTAGCTCCCGTTTTTGCTTCGCTCCTCAAGCTCTAAGGTGTTTGAAGAAGGTCCGCTCGTCGTCCTTTTGCATCCACGACGATCCACCCGAAGCTACCCGTCCAAGCTAGCAAGTTTGGTAAAACAAGAAGAACACTCTAATCAAGTGAGCTAAACTTGATTAGAATGGAGTTGTGGTTATGGATCTCACTTCAAAATCTTATTTTTATAAGTGATTCACTCTCTTATAAGAACTAGAGAGCTTAAGCATGGAGGTTGATGAAGATGATGGATTTTAGAAGAAGAGAAATGAATTATCTTATGAAAGAGAAAAGAAAAATAGCTATATATATTTTTCTTTCTCTAAACCAACCATGGTTAGATATTTAGATATCATTTTAATTTAAATTAAAAGCATGATAAGAAAATAAACTATGGGTTAAATGTTAGGTGAGCATGGTTGAGTTAGAAGAGTGTAGAAATTCTTAAGTGATTTAACCCATTTTTCATTTTCCTTTTGCTTTAATTAAATCCAATAATTATCCAAATACAACCATGGTGTAATTCTTATACATCCACCATTCCCATTGTATAAACAACCATGATAACATATGATGTATGTATGCATGTGTGCTTGCACATCCATATGTGCATGAACAAGAATGAATGCACACATGCATGCATGCATCCAACATAAACAAGATAGAATTTGTAGTGAGAAACTAATTATGAATCAACACTTGATTCACAAATCCGGTCATATCACATATGACCCGACCATTAGCAAGCCGCCCAATTAATATACGGTATCCCATACTCGTATTTTAATCGGGTCCAAGCGCATATCGCATACGCGCACCACAACATTTCGCCTGGACTAGGTAACTCCTATGTGGGACTCTAAGACTCGTCAATACGCCGGCAGTGGGTGATGATCATATCAAGCACCCCCAAGCCGCAAGCGGTCAGCCAAACGTAACGGCCACCCGGGTATTGAGCGATCAGAAGACAACAAGCGAACCTGTTACAACTCCCGTCGAGCCAACCGGCAACACTACCGTACAGTCCGGTCTCTTCGTCAGATATGCTGCATATCGAGCCTAGGGATGGTCACGTCGACCCTAATAACTCAATAAGTCGTGCCGGTGAATGGTCTATAACAGTTCGAGAAACTACTGATAACACTTATCAGCAAATCTCAGCAGCCCTGGCCAGGGACTTGCTGCTATAACCAGTCGGGCACAGTACAGCATCAACTCCCAATATCGGGAGAGACGAAACCCCTCCTATCGCTCATTGCCTTCGTGTGTCTCGGGACTGTACCCAACGGCCACCTGCTTGCACGACTCAGTAGAGCCGTGGTAGGGTGGTAATCAAAGTACAGTGGGAGAACACACAAGGCTCTATGACGATCTCGGGTCTACAGACTAACCTGTACCAGTGTCACCTGAGAACTGCTATCCGACGATAGATATAATTCCATATAGGAGTTCTCGGCGAGTCCGTCCAGTGTACCCAGTCACCACTGAGCACCCGTATATGATCTTGATGTCAAACATCGATGAATGTGGGAACATCCATCGCCCATCACATGGGTCTAGTATCACATACGCTAGTCTACTCTGGTATATCGATGCCCCGTCTCGATACACCTCCGACTAGGGACATTTCAGGATATGCTTATAGACTACAGATGTCCCACTAGTATGATCTCCATCATAATCAGAGTAGTCAAGCCGATATCCTTAGGGCTTTATCAGCATGTCTGAATGAATAGAAGCATGATCAAATAAACATGTCAGATAAAGAAAAACCAGATAGCATACTATCATGTCGAGCAGGAATGCAAACTGAATATATATACATGTATAGATACATCCACTATCACATAATGGCCTCTAGGGCATACATATATCCAACACGTGAAACAAGCCGTTAAACCTCTGGGTGTCCCTAGTAGGAGAAGTGTTGTCTCCTGAGGGTTTTCAGCGGATACTACCCATAAAATCTAATCAATTTGGCATGTTGATTTTCGTTCTTCAATTTGGTATTCTAGCAAGAAATTCTATTATCTTCGACTTAGAAATAATCAACTCGTATTTTTCACACTCACTTTTCATTTAACTTAAGATTGTATATGTTCTATAATTTATTTAGCTTTCAGCATCTTTTAAATTTTCCTTCTAAGGTTCCATCTTAACTTAGGAATTTTTATCATCTCTACTGAAAATATAAGTCCTATTTTTCATTCCTATATCTCATCCAAACCCAATCATATACCTCTACGTGTGTGTAAGTATCACCCCTACACTTGGAAATTCAATTCAAGCTATCATACTCTTGTCCATCTTCCAAAATACTTTTAGTTGGTGAATTTTAGATGAAATTGCTTACACATTCTTCATGCGACCGTTAATACTTCTTGAGGTGCTAACGACCGATTACAAAATGTGTTTGCGCATTAAGGCGTAATTCCTCGTCTTGTAATACCTAAGGCTTTAGCAGTGACTCCCAAACCAGTTGGTCTAAGGCACTAGATGATAAAGCACCCTCGCTATATATATTTTTATTTTACGCAGCCTTAAGTAATTACAAAACCAGTGTTCATTTTTTTTTATATCTCATTATTCACACTTATACTTTTATTTAATTTTTTTTCATACTAAGGATTTTAGACAAGAGCAATTCAAGGTATCCTCTACTATCCCAAGTTTCAAGTTGCGTGTATGTGCGAGTTGTAGGGTATATATTTTCAGAATTTAGATTAAAGGTTCGGAATTACTTTTCAGACTTACACTTCAATATAAATTTCAATACGCTTCCCTTATTTTGACTTAGCCCAAGAACTGAACTCAAAATTTGCTTATTTCTAAATAAACTACAAGGACATATATTTTCTACCGTTAAACTTTAAGAAAGGTTATTTTTAGGATTTTTAATTTACTAAGTTTAGGATCTAGTTTTTCCTAGCTAGTTAACCGTCTTGTCAAACCTAAGTCAATTATGGCCAATTTGAAAAAAAAATTATTTAGATTTTAAATTTTTATAATTTTTAAAAAATTTCAATTTTTATTTTATTTTATTTTTATAATATTTTTTTAAAATTTTATAAATTTTTTTATAAAGATGCAGTGCAGAAATAAATATGCAAAAGGAAAAAATATATACAAAAATTAAAATATGCAATGTAATGATAACTATTTACAAACCGCCTCCTACCCCAAACTTACCAAAAGCAGTGCCCTCACTGCTCAGGCCATCGCCGTCCCCTTGAACGTGAACGGGAACGTTCCTCTCGCGCTAGCAGCGCAGATACGCCATGTTCAATCTCAGTCACCCGGTGATCCAAGTTAGTCACCATCCCCACCAAATTATCAATCCCCCTAATGGCTCTTCTAAGAAGACGTGCATGTTCTATGGGGGTGAGCTCTTCCTCGCTCGCGGTCGAGCTGGAGCTAGGTGTTCTGGCTGGTACATGTTCGGCCCGTTCTCTTTGCGACCATACATCAGTTACGGGGTATAGGACGTGGATACACCCTCAATGAGAGGCCTAATGGGTATACCTCCATGCATGTAAAACTCAAATTCCTCCACAGCGAGGAAATAGCGACACAGTTGTGTCACTAACATAGGGCATGGGTAATTTGCAGCCCTTTTGCCAGCACCAATTGAATTAAGTAAAACCGTGCACATGTCAAATCTAGGGTTCCTAGTCATTAAGGTGTGCACGATATGAAGAGATGGGGTGAAAATGTTGTGTTATGTGAACTGCCAAAATTTTTGTTTTGTGTCCAACGGCACACGGTTAATACATTGGCGAAAAAGGTTCTAGCCTGTATGCCCTTCCTAGGTTCCCTTGAGCAGTCATTACCCATTAAGGGCATGTAGTCTTCAAATTGAAGAGGTTGGTCATGAACAGGTAATCTAGGAATTAAAGTGACTTCATGGATGAAGTCCCTATCAATGATTATTTTCCTATTGCCCCAAAGTAATTTAATAAAACTGTATTGTGCTAGGCAACCTTCCTCCATGCACTCGTAAAAACGATTGACTAGATCTGGAAGGGAGTAGGTGTTGGGATGATTGTAAATCAAAAAAATTCCACCATCGCCGTGTGATTTCATCAGCAAAATAACTTCCGTAAATTGTGTGTGTAAAGATTTGTGAAAAATCTCGTTCTAACTGCATAGTTGGTGCCATTACAGAGAGTGCAGATCTTCTAAAAAATTTAACAGAGAGGACAAAGAGATCCAAACCTCCTCTGAAAGATTCAGAGGGAGAAGATACCAAGATGCGGCGGATGCGCGGCGGAAGCGGGGATTGGGTAGCGGAAGCGCGGCGGCTAGGAGGGATCTCTCTGCAGAAGTTGGAGCGGCGGCTAGGGTTTGAGGAAATGAAAATTTAGGGTTATGAAAAATGTTGTGAGTGGTCGGGTTGTATTTATAGGGGGAATGTGTTGGTTATTTGCAAAAAACTCCTCCTGAAAAGAGGAAATTATTTTTAAATAAATTTTTTATTTTTTTATTAAAACTGGAAATTTACAAAAATACCCCAAAAAAAATTTTATTTTCAAATTTTCATTTTTTTTATTTTGTTTTTATATAATTAGAAATGATACATACCGCCAAACTTGTTTGAAACAATGTTTTGGCTAGATAATTGAAATTTAGGGGTAAATGGAGGAAGATCAGTCAATGTAGATCGGCTCTTGTAAAAATAGGAGCTCCTCCGAAGGGTCCGCAGTGAGGAACGGTTTAAGTCGATGTCCGTTCACTTTAAATAGTGAACCATCCTCTGGATTTTCTAGATCGACCGCACAGTGCGGATATACGGTGCGTACAAAAAATGGCCCTTTCCATCGGGATTTGAGCTTGCCGGGATGGAAATGTAACCGAGTGTCGTAAAGTAAAACCTGTTGACCTGGTTTGAAAGTTTTTCGCATAAGATGTTTATCATGGAATACCTTCGTTCGGTTTTTAACAACTACTGCGTTCTCATAGGCTTCATCCCGCAGCTCGTTTAATTCATTCAACTGCAGCTTTCTATTGCTGCCCGCATCTCCCAAAGATAGATTCAACTCTTTTATTGCCCAAAATGCCTTATGCTCTATTTCAACTGGAAGGTGGCAAGCATTTCCATAAACAAGCCTATATGGAGACATGCCAAGATCGGTCTTATAGGCAGTATGGAATGCCCAAAGGGCATCAATAAGTTTTGATGACCAATCATTACGGTTTTTGGAAACCGTTTTCTCCAATATCTGTTTAATCTGCCGATTCGAAATCTCGGCTTGCCCACAAGTTGGGGATGATAGGGCGTTGACAGCTTGTGAGTAATGGAGTATTTTCGCATTAAGGACTCGAAAGTCCTATTACAAAAGTGAGATCCATTATCACTGATAATTGCGCGAGGATGCCCAAACCGAGAAAAATATTTTCTTTGAGAAATCTAACGACAACCTTGTTGTCATTAGTGAAAGGTTCCTAGGCACTCTAGTAAGGTCTCACAAGGCATCGAACATGCCAATTTAAAAAATTTGGTGCCGAGAAACCCTAGACTACGGATCTTAGACTAGATGTTTAGGCGAAAAGATAAAGCTAGTTAACAAATTAACTAAAGGTCGGAAGCTACAACCTTTGTAGATCCGGATTTCCACCTCCTTAGCTCCACGTGGTCATGCCCTCGCTGTCCATCATGAATCCTCGACTCATTCGTCGGCTTCATCGGAATAATGTGCGGAATAGGTCGTCGGCTTTGTGTCAAAGACGATCTACGTCGAGGTTGCACTAGTTCAAGCTCCGACTTCACAAAGTTGTGAAACTTGTGAAGAGAACACCCAAAACGACTTGGCAAGAGGTAGAGGGTGAAGAAATAGGAGATGGGTTCACTTTAGATTTGGAATTCTCTCACTAGAACTCAAGTTGCCATTGGAGTAGCAAGCTTGAAGAAGAAGAAGAAGATGAAGAAGAAGATGATGAAGATGATGATAATGTTATGATAAGTAATTCAAATAAAAAGGGAAATCAATACTTATCATAAAGTAAACCATGGTTATGTGTAGAGAATTGACCAAGGTTAGATTAATGGTTAGGGTTAAGGATGAAGACAAAAGGGATGACTTTGGTCAAAGTTTCATGAAGCTTCAATAAGCTTCATGAAGACAAGAAACCCTTTTTGTTTTCTTTCACCTAATTAAATGAATAAATAATGGATAAATAATTAAGTGAATAATCAAAAACCCTAACCCTTATCATAACCATGGTCCAATTCTTCACACAAAGCCAAGTTATTATGCATCATCAATCATGATACAAAGAAGTGTACACAAAACATATCACATATACAATGTGCACACCAAGTGAGAAAAATCCGTTTAAAGTGAACCGATACTAGTTAATGCAAAGTAATATATCAAATATATAATTATACATTAAATCATTAAATCAACATTTGATTCAATGATCCGGTCATGTCGCACATAACCGACTAGTATTCAATGTATCGATTTATCGAATCAATGATTCGATAACTAGGTCATATCGAATATAACCAATCGAAAACATATATCGCGAGAATGAAATGCGGTATCACAAACACGCATTATTCTCGGTCCTGCACACATCTCATATGCGCTCCTATTTCGTTTCGCTTGAACCAGGAAACTTCTATGTAGGACTCTAAAGACTCGTCAATACGCCGGTAGCAGATGATGATCATATCAAGCACCCACAAGCCGCAAGCGGTCTGCTAAACGTAACGGCCACCCGGGTATTGAGCGATCAGAAGATCGACGAGCTAGCCCACTCACACTCCTGCGAATCCGACCAGTAACACTTACCGTACAGTCTGGTCTCTTCGTCTGATATGTCGCATATCAAGTCTAGGGGTGGTATACGTCAGACCCCAATAACCGATAAGTCGTGCCGATGTGAGGCTCATAACGGGTCGAGAAACTACTGGTAACACTTACCAGCAAATCTCTGATCAGCCCTGGCCAGGGACTTCCCTGCTACGGCCAATCGAGCACTGCGCAACATCAACCCCCAATACCGGGAGAGACGAAACCCCTCCTATCGCTCATTGCCTCCATGTGACTCGGGACTGTACCCAAAGACCACCGTTTTGCACGCCCTCATGGACATGGTAAGGTGGAGATCAATGCACAGTGGGAATCACACAAGACTCTATGACGATCTCGGGTCTACAGACTAACCTGTACAAGTGTCACCTGAGAACTGCCATCTGACGTGAGGTATAATACCATCTGGGAGTTCTCGGCGAGTCCGTCCAGTGTACCCAGTCTCCACTGAGCACCCGTATACCATCTCTGATGTCAAACACCAATGGATATGGGATCATCCATCGCCCATCACATGGGTCGAGAAGCGTATATGCTAGTCTACTCTGGTATATCGATGCCCCGTCTCGATACACCCACGACTAGGGACCTTGAAGGATGTACTTATGGACTACCATGTCCCCACTAGTATGATCTGCATCATAGTCCAGGCAGTCAAGTACACATCCTAAGGGCTTTACCAACATATAACTTTAAGACAGTATAAAGAGACAAGTGTACATGTTAAGATAAAGGCCAACCAGATAGCATACTATCATGTCGAGCAAGAAAGTCATCTCTATATATGTCCAAGCATCCAATATAATATACATAATCTGTACAATACTGGCCTCTAGGGCATACATACAACTAACAATCTCCCACTTGCACTAAGGCCAGCTGCTGTAGTATCGCATACCGAGCATCCCGAAGAGTCTCTCAAACTGTATCTGGGGAATGGCCTTCGTGAGTGGATCCGCCGTGTTATTCTTCGTGTCAACCCTCCTGACCTCGATCTCCCGGCGATCAACTATCTCCCGGATCAGGTGATACCGCCTCAGAATATGCCTGGATCGCTGATGGGACCTGGGTTCCTTGGCCAAAGCCACCGCTCCATTGTTATCGCAATACAATGGTATTGGACGCTCAATGGATGGAACCACACCAAGTTCAGTAATGAACTTCTTGATCCAGACAGCCTCTTTGGCAGCATCGTTGGCAGCGATGTATTCAGCCTCCATCGTCGAGTCTGCCACGGTTTCCTGCTTGGAACTCTTCCAGCTAACCGCCCCTCCGTAAAGGGTAAAGACAAAGCCCGACTGCGACTTAGAGTCGTCCTTATCACTCTGGAAGCTCGAATCGGTAAAGGACTCCACTTGGAGTTCTCCGTTACCATACACCAAGAACATATCTCTAGTCCTTCGCAAGTACTTGAGAATGCTCTTCACAGCTGTCCAGTGACTCTCTCCAGGATCAGCTTGATACCTGCTCACTATACTTAGTGAGTATGCTACATCGGGTCTGGTACATAGCATCGCATACATGATAGAGCCTACTGCCGAAGCATAGGGTATACCTTGCATGCGAGCTCTCTCCAAATCAGTCTTGGGAGACATCTTTTTGGAGAGAGTGACTCCAGAGATCGTGGGTAAGTTCCCACGCTTGGACTCTTCCATACTAAACCTCTTTAGTATGGTGTCAATGTACCTGGATTGGGACAATCCCAAAATCCGTTTGGATCTATCTCTATAGATCCTAATTCCCAATATGCAGGAGGCATCACCAAGATCTTTCATTGAGAATCTTTGTGATAAGAAGAGCTTGACCGATTGCAGCATAGGAATATCATTTCCTATCAAGAGTATGTCGTCCACGTACAATACGAGGAAGACAATCTTACTCTCTGCCACCTTCCTGTAGATACAAGGTTCATCTGGATTTTTGACGAAATCAAACTCTTTGACAACGACGTCAAAGCAGATGTTCCAACTCCGCGATGCTTGCTTTAATCCATAAATGGATTTAAGCAGCTTGCACACCTTCCCGCTGCTCCCACTGTCTACGAAGCCATCTGGCTGAGTCATGTACACGCACTCTTCTAAATCACCGTTTAGAAAGGCGGTCTTAACATCCATTTGCCAGATTTCGTAATCATGATATGCAGCGATGGCAAGCATGATCCGGATGGATTTAAGCATAGCCACTGGAGAAAAGGTCTCGTCATAGTCCACACCTGGTCTTTGACGAAAACCCTTTGCTACAAGTCTAGCTTTGAAAGTCTCCACTTTCCCATCTACACCAAGTTTCTTCTTGAAGATCCACTTGCTCCCAATGGGTTTTACCCCTTCAGGAGCAACTTCCAAAGTCCATACTTTGTTGGTGTACATGGAATCCATCTCAGACCGCATAGCATCCAGCCATTTCACTGAGTCCCCACTCGTGATGGCCTGCTCGAAGCTAGTTGGGTCATCATCCTCCATGATGGAATCCTCGCTCCCACCGTCCATGAGAAAACCGTAGTATCTCTCAGGTTGGCGAGGAACCCTACTAGATCGGCGGAGTGACTGGGGTTCATCGGGAACTACGGAATCCTCTGGTTCAACCAAATCTTCTGTTGTAGTCTGTGTCGCTGGAACCTCTTCCAGTTCTACCTCAATGCCACTTATCTGTTTCAAAAGAAAACTTTTTTCTAAGAAAGTGGCATGTCGAGAAACAAACACCTTTTGTTCCTCGGGGTGGTAGAAGATATACCCTTGTGAATTTTTGGGATATCCTACAAACTTACATAAGACAGATCTTGCCTCGAGTTTGTCCGGATTTTGTCTTTTGATATAGGCTGGACAACCCCATATCTTAATATAATTAAGATGTGGTCTCTTCCCTTTCCATATCTCATATGGAGTGGTAGGCACTGATTTGGTAGGAACTCTATTCAATAGGTCCATGGCTGTCTCAAGCGCATGTCCCCTGAAGGAAATAGGTAACTCAGTTGTACTCATCATTGAGCGCACCATATCTAATAGGGTGCGGTTTCTCCGTTCAGATACACCGTTGTGCTGTGGTGTATATGGAGGAGTCAGCTGAGAGAGAATCCCATTCTCTTTTAGGAAGTCCAGGAATTCATTGCTCAAGTATTCCCCTCCTCGATCAGATCGTAGGATTTTAATACTTTTTCCGGTTTGGTTCTCAACTTCTTGTTTATATTCCCTAAATTTCTCAAAAGCTTCTGATTTATGTTTCATCAGGAACGCATACCCGAACCTAGAGAGATCGTCAGTGAATGTAATGAAGTATGAAGAACCATCCCTGGCATGTGTAGACATGGGACCACATACATCACTATGTATAAGTCCCAAGAGTTCGGTAACTCTTTCTCCGTGTCCCGTAAACGGAGTCTTGGTCATCTTTCCTTTGAGACATGACTGGCAAGTGTCATAAGATAAAAATTCAAACGGATTTAAATATCCATCTTTATGCAACTTAGCTAGTCGTGTCGCATTGATGTGACCCAGTCTACAATGCCACAAGAAGGATTCGTTGAGTTCAGAACTCTTCCTCTTGTGTGTGTTTGTTATGCTCAGAACCGTTGATTGATTTAGAACATAAATGCCATTGCACAACGTGCCTGATCCAACCAACTTTTGGTTACGAAAAATGTTCATAACATTGTCCTGTAATACAAAATTATATCCCTCTTTACTTAATAAAGAAACCGATATAATGTTGCATATCAGGTTCGGCATGTAATAGCATTCGTTCAGAACCAATGTATTACCAGTTGGTAATACAAGGTGATATTCCCCGACAGTCTTAGCTGCAACAATTGCACCATTTCCAACTCTAATGTCTTTATCACCTTCTCCAAGTTCTCTACCTTTCCTAAGCCCATGTAACTGATTACATATATGGGATCCTGACCCGGTATCTAATACCCAGGACGTAGAGCAAATGGAGAAACAGTTCTCAGTAACGAACACACCCGAAGAAAATACATCAACATGTACTTTCTTCATTCGGGTGGCATGGGAATCCTGGTATTCCCCTATATCCTGTTCATTCCTATAACTCTTATAAGAATGAACGGAACCAACGTTCGCCAGCACAGTATAACATGCGGGTTCGGTCAATACATCCATATTATTATCTTGATTAAGGCATGAACTGGTCGCTACCTGGAGAGAGAGAGAAGAAAACACTTTAGCGTATGCTCGTGCAAGATCAGATTGGTTATTATCTTATCTAATCAAGATGGCTCCCACTGCTTTTTATCAAATCTTCCTTCAAACCCTAAAAGGAAAGACTAGCCGGGATTAATTACACACTACAAGTTCGCCAATCTTTCAGCCAGGCCAGTGTCGGTACTTTGAGGGAGGTCCCCCGTACTTTCGCACGAACCTAATTAATGTAAAACTCGTTTTTCCCAGAGGCGTAACCTCGTTAACACCTTTCTAGACACCTACTTGATCGGCTAATTGCAATGTGTAAAACTCTCCCAGGAATAACTCTTACTCGCAGTGGGTATCGGGATCCAACTATCTCATAGAAGGTATGCAATCTCATTGCAAATTTCAACATTTGAAATTCCCGATAATCTTTTGCCCCTAGCGTGCTATGACCTTGACGCATGCCAATCAACCCAAGTCCGCTAGTCAAGTTCAACCTGTCATTTCCTGATTGAATTAAACCCACCCGCACGACCCTTGACGCATGCCAAACAACGCCGTGCGAATACCCTAATCCAATCTGCATCATATGCATAAGCAGATAAATACTAGTTAGCTACCGTACACTACGCCTTGACGCATGCCAAACAACCGCAGCACGAATACTAAATAGTACTTATCTGAAATGATGGAGGGCTACGCCAGGTTTTTCTGAAAACCATGAGCGTAATGAACTTGATATCGTTGTAGAATCAAATGAAGTTTTTAAAATGGAGTGATTTTGAGGCTTTTCTAGTTTTGCTAAAGGAGTCACTCCCGGTGAAGGGATCTCGGTCCTTTCCTCGTCGAATGAGGTGCGGGATATATCATATATATCGCTGTGCAAAGCAAAAAACCAAAAGCAGTCAAAAGCAAACCGAGTGTGTAGCATCAGCCAGTTATTGCTAAAGGAGTCACTCCCGGTGAAGGGATCTCGGTCCTTTCCTCATCGAATAAGGTGCAGGGTATATCATATATACCGCTGTGCAAAGCGAGAACTGTAGCTACCTGTTTTATTTTAAAATTCGATTCCACAACATCTTAGGTTTCTTATCTTTCATTAATCACATTAATGACGTCCCATCATTTAAATACCTAAACATCACAGATAGATATGACGTACACTTATGCCATCCGCATTCGCCTCGATGTCCCCTCGTGCACCGTTAGGTTAGGTAACTAACGACAGAGCAGGGCAGGGCTAGCGCGGGTGTAAAACATAAGCAACGTCTATATAATATATCATATATACTATATACTATATCCATCACAGAATCACATCACAGATATCGCAGCAGAATAAACATATGAAATATTGGATATACTAGGACGTCCGTGTTTTCAATACGAGCCAGTATAAAACACGGATTCCACGGTCGTGATGAATAGCCAATCCCACACCCCTAGACCCCTACGAGAGCGGCAAGCAACCCTGCCAATTCTAGGGTTAGGAAACCCGGACTCGACTCCTCGAGTTGGTCTCCCACTGGACTCCAGAACCCGGTTACTTGTGCTCCCCTCCTTGGGTCTATCCTAATGCGGAAAAGTAAATAATATACAAAAGGTGACATCTTCCGCTACCTGGAAGTGCCCCAAATAAAAGAATATTACATACAAGTTTTTACATGAATGAAAATGAAAAACACTCATCTCACATAAAAACCCCCGGCTATTCGAATACGACGATCCAATATAACATATCCAGCAACACATAACATCACATGTCATCAACGTAAGTAAGTACGCATACCCCAATTGTCGTTGACGTATAGCAACGAAACCGGCGATATGAACATACTACACTTACGGTCACAGAAAAGAAAGTGTAAAACTACAACAGTTGGAATCCGCAACCACTTTAGACATCACATGCCTAACAGTTACAAACCCCGCATTTTAGTCTCATTATCGAAAACTCTTTTCAATATCGTATAGGACTAAAGTGCTAGATTTATAACATTCATGCAGTTATCTCATAACTGTTTGTGAATTCCAATTATTGTATCACATTCCAGATAAACAGATAATCTTAAACTTTCCGATCGAACAGTCGAATACCCAAGTTTTCCCGATACAGTCCAACACATGAAATAAGTCTAACAACATTCAGTTCGTGCCTCAGTACCGACGGTCCAGCCGTAGAAGGGTCAAGCCAACGCCTCACATGTGGCACGCCGTACTGCCCCAAACCCGAAGGTTCAAAGGGCAGTTCAAGACGGTCACATAATCGAGTTAAGGTTTGTTGTCTTCTAGAGGGTCCATCGCGTTACTTGCACTACTTAGAACGTCGTTAAACTTCGGAAAAATCCAACACTTGGAAATTTCCCGACAGGGGAAAAATTGGGTATTTATATCCGGTCGAACTTTTTAACATATTCTGGAAATTATCCGGAAATACACAAAAGACGAAATTTGATAATCCGATCGAAACACCGAATCCCCAAAGCAACCCCAGAAAATTCAACTCTTGAATAATTATTAAAAATATCCAGAGAACACATCACTGTTAAATATAAATTACTGTACAAAAGTCAACGCAAGGGAAGACCAAACGGCCGCGGAACCGCCGCACATGCCAAGCTCGTGCCGCGGTTCCGCGCTGGATTATTCGAATTAGGCCCCCGTATTTTACAGTAATTCATATAAAACCCTGCTTGATTTTCTGAATATTTTTAATGTTGAAAAACTCACTATTTTCAAAAAAGTACAGAGAGCATGGGAATTTTGGACTTTCGGGTTCGATCGGACTTCAAAATCCGTCGGGACTTCGCCTAAGGCTCTAGCTAGGCTCGGATACCAGTGAAAGGTTCCTAGGCACTCTAGTAAGGTCTCATAAGGTATCGAACATGCCAATTTAAAAAATTTGGTGCCGAGAAACCCTAGACTACGGATCTTAGACTAGATGTTTAGGCGAAAAGATAAAGCTAGTTAACAAATTAACTAAAGGTCGGAAGCTACAACCTTTGTAGATCCGGATTTCCACCTCCTTAGCTCCACGTGGTCATGCCCTCGCTGTCCATCATGAATCCTCGACTCATTCGTCGGCTTCATCGGAATAATGTGCGGAATAGGTCGTCGGCTTTGTGTCAAAGACGATCTACGTCGAGGTTGCACTAGTTCAAGCTCCGACTTCACAAAGTTGTGAAACTTGTGAAGAGAACACCCAAAACGACTTGGCAAGAGGTAGAGGGTGAAGAAATAGGAGATGGGTTCACTTTAGATTTGGAATTCTCTCACTAGAACTCAAGTTGCCATTGGAGTAGCAAGCTTGAAGAAGAAGAAGAAGATGAAGAAGAAGATGATGAAGATGATGATAATGTTATGATAAGTAATTCAAATAAAAAGGGAAATCAATACTTATCATAAAGTAAACCATGGTTATGTGTAGAGAATTGACCAAGGTTAGATTAGTGGTTAGGGTTAAGGATGAAGACAAAAGGGATGACTTTGGTCAAAGTTTCATGAAGCTTCAATAAGCTTCATGAAGAAAAGAAACCCTTTTTGTTTTCTTTCACCTAATTAAATGAATAAATAATGGATAAATAATTAAGTGAATAATCAAAAACCCTAACCCTTATCATAACCATGGTCCAATTCTTCACACAAAGCCAAGTTATTATGCATCATCAATCTTGATACAAACAAGTGTACACAAAACATATCACATATACAATGTGCACACCAAGTGAGAAAAATCCGTTTAAAGTGAACCAATACTAGTTAATGCAAAGTAATATATCAAATATATAATTATACATTAAATCATTAAATCAACATTTGATTCAATGATCCGGTCATGTCGCACATAACCGACTAGTATTCAATGTATCGATTTATCGAATCAATGATTCGATAACTAGGTCATATCGAATATAACCAATCGAAAACATATATCGCGAGAATGAAATGCGGTATCACATACACGCATTATTCTCGGTCCTGCACACATCTCATATGCGCTCCTATTTCGTTTCGCTTGAACCAGGAAACCTCTGTGTAGGACTCTAAAGACTCGTCAATACGCCGGTAGCAGATGATGATCATATCAAGCACCCACAAGCCGCAAGCGGTCTGTTAAACGTAACGGCCACCCGGGTATTGAGCGATCAGAAGATCGACGAGCTAGCCCGCTCACACTCCTGCGAATCCGACCAGTAACACTTACCGTACAGTCCGGTCTCTTCGTCTGATATGTCGCATATCAAGTCTAGGGGTGGTATACGTCAGACCCCAATAACCGATAAGTCGTGCCGATGTGAGGCTCATAACGGGTCGAGAAACTACTGGTAACACTTACCAGCAAATCTCTGATCAGCCCTGGCCAGGGACTTCCCTGCTACGGCCAATCGAGCACTGCGCAACATCAACCCCCAATATCGGGAGAGACGAAACCCCTCCTATCGCTCATTGCCTCCATGTGACTCGGGACTGTACCCAAAGACCACCGTTTTGCACGCCCTCATAGACGTGGTAAGGTGGAGATCAAAGCACAGTGGGAATCACACAAGACTCTATGACGATCTCGGGTCTACAGACTAACCTGTACAAGTGTCACCTGAGAACTGCCATCTGACGTGAGGTATAGTACCATCTGGGAGTTCTCGGCGAGTCCGTCCAGTGTACCCAGTCTCCACTGAGCACCCGTATACCATCTCTGATGTCAAACACCAATGGATATGGGATCATCCATCGCCCATCACATGGGTCGAGAAGCGTATACGCTAGTCTACTCTGGTATATCGATGCCCCGTCTCGATACACCCACGACTAGGGACCTTGAAGGATGTACTTATGGACTACCATGTCCCCACTAGTATGATCTGCATCATAGTCCAGGCAGTCAAGTACACATCCTAAGGGCTTTACCAACATATAACTTTAAGACAGTATAAAGAGACAAGTGTACATGTTAAGATAAAGGCCAACCAGATAGCATACTATCATGTCGAGCAAGAAAGTCATCTCTATATATGTCCAAGCATCCAATATAATATACATAATCTGTACAATACTGGCCTCTAGGGCATACATACAACTAACAATCTCCCACTTGCACTAAGGCCAGCTGCTGTAGTATCGCATACCGAGCATCCCGAAGAGTCTCTCAAACTGTATCTGGGGAATGGCCTTCGTGAGTGGATCCGCCGTGTTATTCTTCGTGTCAACCCTCCTGACCTCGATCTCCCGGCGATCAACTATCTCCCGGATCAGGTGATACCGCCTCAGAATATGCCTGGATCGCTGATGGGACCTGGGTTCCTTGGCCAAAGCCACCGCTCCATTGTTATCGCAATACAATGGTATTGGACGCTCAATGGATGGAACCACACCAAGTTCAGTAATGAACTTCTTGATCCAGACAGCCTCTTTGGCAGCATCGTTGGCAGCGATGTATTCAGCCTCCATCGTCGAGTCTGCCACGGTTTCCTGCTTGGAACTCTTCCAGCTAACCGCCCCTCCGTAAAGGGTAAAGACAAAGCCCGACTGCGACTTAGAGTCGTCCTTATCACTCTGGAAGCTCGAATCGGTAAAGGACTCCACTTGGAGTTCTCCGTTACCATACACCAAGAACATATCTCTAGTCCTTCGCAAGTACTTGAGAATGCTCTTCACAGCTGTCCAGTGACTCTCTCCAGGATCAGCTTGATACCTGCTCACTATACTTAGTGAGTATGCTACATCGGGTCTGGTACATAGCATCGCATACATGATAGAGCCTACTGCCGAAGCATAGGGTATACCTTGCATGCGAGCTCTCTCCAAATCAGTCTTGGGAGACATCTTTTTGGAGAGAGTGACTCCAGAGATCGTGGGTAAGTTCCCACGCTTGGACTCTTCCATACTAAACCTCTTTAGTATGGTGTCAATGTACCTGGATTGGGACAATCCCAAAATCCGTTTGGATCTATCTCTATAGATCCTAATTCCCAATATGCAGGAGGCATCACCAAGATCTTTCATTGAGAATCTTTGTGATAAGAAGAGCTTGACCGATTGCAGCATAGGAATATCATTTCCTATCAAGAGTATGTCGTCCACATACAATACGAGGAAGACAATCTTACTCTCTGCCACCTTCCTGTAGATACAAGGTTCATCTGGATTTTTGACGAAATCAAACTCTTTGACAACGACGTCAAAGCAGATGTTCCAACTCCGCGATGCTTGCTTTAATCCATAAATGGATTTAAGCAGCTTGCACACCTTCCCGCTGCTCCCACTGTCTACGAAGCCCTCTGGCTGAGTCATGTACACGCACTCTTCTAAATCACCGTTTAGAAAGGCGGTCTTAACATCCATTTGCCAGATTTCGTAATCATGATATGCAGCGATGGCAAGCATGATCCGGATGGATTTAAGCATAGCCACTGGAGAAAAGGTCTCGTCATAGTCCACACCTGGTCTTTGACGAAAACCCTTTGCTACAAGTCTAGCTTTGAAAGTCTCCACTTTCCCATCTACACCAAGTTTCTTCTTGAAGATCCACTTGCTCCCAATGGGTTTTACCCCTTCAGGAGCAACTTCCAAAGTCCATACTTTGTTGGTGTACATGGAATCCATCTCAGACCGCATAGCATCCAGCCATTTCACTGAGTCCCCACTCGTGATGGCCTGCTCGAAGCTAGTTGGGTCATCATCCTCCATGATGGAATCCTCGCTCCCACCGTCCATGAGAAAACCGTAGTATCTCTCAGGTTGGCGAGGAACCCTACTAGATCGGCGGAGTGACTGGGGTTCATCGGGAACTACGGAATCCTCTGGTTCAACCAAATCTTCTGTTGTAGTCTGTGTCGCTGGAACCTCTTCCAGTTCTACCTCAATGCCACTTATCTGTTTCAAAAGAAAACTTTTTTCTAAGAAAGTGGCATGTCGAGAAACAAACACCTTTTGTTCCTCGGGGTGGTAGAAGATATACCCTTGTGAATTTTTGGGATATCCTACAAACTTACATAAGACAGATCTTGCCTCGAGTTTGTCCGGATTTTGTCTTTTGACATAGGCTGGACAACCCCATATCTTAATATAATTAAGATGTGGTCTCTTCCCTTTCCATATCTCATATGGAGTGGTAGGCACTGATTTGGTAGGAACTCTATTCAATAGGTCCATGGCTGTCTCAAGCGCATGTCCCCTGAAGGAAATAGGTAACTCAGTTGTACTCATCATTGAGCGCACCATATCTAATAGGGTGCGGTTTCTCCGTTCAGATACACCGTTGTGCTGTGGTGTATATGGAGGAGTCAGCTGAGAGAGAATCCCATTCTCTTTTAGGAAGTCCAGGAATTCATTGCTCAAGTATTCCCCTCCTCGATCAGATCGTAGGATTTTAATACTTTTTCCGGTTTGGTTCTCAACTTCTTGTTTATATTCCCTAAATTTCTCAAAAGCTTCTGATTTATGTTTCATCAGGAACGCATACCCGAACCTAGAGAGATCGTCAGTGAATGTAATGAAGTATGAAGAACCATCCCTGGCATGTGTAGACATGGGACCACATACATCACTATGTATAAGTCCCAAGAGTTCGGTAACTCTTTCTCCGTGTCCCGTAAACGGAGTCTTGGTCATCTTTCCTTTGAGACATGACTGGCAAGTGTCATAAGATAAAAATTCAAACGGATTTAAATATCCATCTTTATGCAACTTAGCTAGTCGTGTCGCATTGATGTGACCCAGTCTACAATGCCACAAGAAGGATTCGTTGAGTTCAGAACTCTTCCTCTTGTGTGTGTTTGTTATGCTCAGAACCGTTGATTGATTTAGAACATAAATGCCATTGCACAACGTGCCTGATCCAACCAACTTTTGGTTACGAAAAATGTTCATAACATTGTCCTGTAATACAAAATTATATCCCTCTTTACTTAATAAAGAAACCGATATAATGTTGCATATCAGGTTCGGCATGTAATAGCATTCGTTCAGAACCAATGTATTACCAGTTGGTAATACAAGGTGATATTCCCCGACAGTCTTAGCTGCAACAATTGCACCATTTCCAACTCTAATGTCTTTATCACCTTCTCCAAGTTCTCTACCTTTCCTAAGCCCATGTAACTGATTACATATATGGGATCCTGACCCGGTATCTAATACCCAGGACGTAGAGCAAATGGAGAAACAGTTCTCAGTAACGAACACACCCGAAGAAAATACATCAACATGTACTTTCTTCATTCGGGTGGCATGGGAATCCTGGTATTCCCCTATATCCTGTTCATTCCTATAACTCTTATAAGAATGAACGGAACCAACGTTCGCCAGCACAGTATAACATGCGGGTTCGGTCAATACATCCATATTATTATCTTGATTAAGGCATGAACTGGTCGCTACCTGGAGAGAGAGAGAAGAAAACACTTTAGCGTATGCTCGTGCAAGATCAGATTGGTTATTATCTTATCTAATCAAGATGGCTCCCACTGCTTTTTATCAAATCTTCCTTCAAACCCTAAAAGGAAAGACTAGCCGGGATTAATTACACACTACAAGTTCGCCAATCTTTCAGCCAGGCCAGTGTCGGTACTTTGAGGGAGGTCCCCCGTACTTTCGCACGAACCTAATTAATGTAAAACTCGTTTTTCCCAGAGGCGTAACCTCGTTAACACCTTTCTAGACACCTACTTGATCGGCTAATTGCAATGTGTAAAACTCTCCCAGGAATAACTCTTACTCGCAGTGGGTATCGGGATCCAACTATCTCATAGAAGGTATGCAATCTCATTGCAAATTTCAACACTTGAAATTCCCGATAATCTTTTGCCCCTAGCGTGCTATGACCTTGACGCATGCCAATCAACCCAAGTCCGCTAGTCAAGTTCAACCTGTCATTTCCTGATTGAATTAAACCCACCCGCACGACCCTTGACGCATGCCAAACAACGCCGTGCGAATACCCTAATCCAATCTGCATCATATGCATAAGCAGATAAATACTAGTTAGCTACCGTACACTACGCCTTGACGCATGCCAAACAACCGCAGCACGAATACTAAATAGTACTTATCTGAAATGATGGAGGGCTACGCCAGGTTTTTCTGAAAACCATGAGCGTAATGAACTTGATATCGTTGTAGAATCAAATGAAGTTTTTAAAATGGAGTGATTTTGAGGCTTTTCTAGTTTTGCTAAAGGAGTCACTCCCGGTGAAGGGATCTCGGTCCTTTCCTCGTCGAATGAGGTGCGGGATATATCATATATATCGCTGTGCAAAGCAAAAAACCAAAAGCAGTCAAAAGCAAACCGAGTGTGTAGCATCAGCCAGTTATTGCTAAAGGAGTCACTCCCGGTGAAGGGATCTCGGTCCTTTCCTCATCGAATAAGGTGCAGGGTATATCATATATACCGCTGTGCAAAGCGAGAACTGTAGCTACCTGTTTTATTTTAAAATTCGATTCCACAACATCTTAAGTTTCTTATCTTTCATTAATCACATTAATGACGTCCCATCATTTAAATACCTAAACATCACAGATAGATATGACGTACACTTATGCCATCCGCATTCGCCTCGATGTCCCCTCGTGCACCGTTAGGTTAGGTAACTAACGACAGAGCAGGGCAGGGCTAGCGCGGGTGTAAAACATAAGCAACGTCTATATAATATATCATATATACTATATACTATATCCATCACAGAATCACATCACAGATATCGCAGCAGAATAAACATATGAAATATTGGATATACTAGGACGTCCGTGTTTTCAATACGAGCCAGTATAAAACACGGATTCCACGGTCGTGATGAATAGCCAATCCCACACCCCTAGACCCCTACGAGAGCGGCAAGCAACCCTGCCAATTCTAGGGTTAGGAAACCCGGACTCGACTCCTCGAGTTGGTCTCCCACTGGACCCCAGAACCCGGTTACTTGTGCTCCCCTCCTTGGGTCTATCCTAATGCGGAAAAGTAAATAATATACAAAAGGTGACATCTTCCGCTACCTGGAAGTGCCCCAAATAAAAGAATATTACATACAAGTTTTTACATGAATGAAAATGAAAAACACTCATCTCACATAAAAACCCCCGGCTATTCGAATACGACGATCCAATATAACATATCCAGCAACACATAACATCACATGTCATCAACGTAAGTAAGTACGCATACCCTAATTGTCGTTGACGTATAGCAACGAAACCGGCGATATGAACATACTACACTTACGGTCACAGAAAAGAAAGTGTAAAACTACAACAGTTGGAATCCGCAACCACTTTAGACATCACATGCCTAACAGTTACAAACCCCGCATTTTAGTCTCATTATCGAAAACTCTTTTCAATATCGTATAGGACTAAAGTGCTAGATTTATAACATTCATGCAGTTATCTCATAACTGTTTGTGAATTCCAATTATTGTATCACATTCCAGATAAACAGATAATCTTAAACTTTCCGATCGAACAGTCGAATACCCAAGTTTTCCCGATACAGTCCAACACATGAAATAAGTCTAACAACATTCAGTTCGTGCCTCAGTACCGACGGTCCAGCCGTAGAAGGGTCAAGCCAACGCCTCACATGTGGCACGCCGTACTGCCCCAAACCCGAAGGTTCAAAGGGCAGTTCAAGACGGTCACATAATCGAGTTAAGGTTTGTTGTCTTCTAGAGGGTCCATCGCGTTACTTGCACTACTTAGAACGTCGTTAAACTTCGGAAAAATCCAACACTTGGAAATTTCCCGACAGGGGAAAAATTGGGTATTTATATCCGGTCGAACTTTTTAACATATTCTGGAAATTATCCGGAAATACACAAAAGACGAAATTTGATAATCCGATCGAAACACCGAATCCCCAAAGCAACCCCAGAAAATTCAACTCTTGAATAATTATTAAAAATATCCAGAGAACACATCACTGTTAAATATAAATTACTGTACAAAAGTCAACGCAAGGGAAGACCAAACGGCCGCGGAACCGCCGCACATGCCAAGCTCGTGCCGCGGTTCCGCGCTGGATTATTCGAATTAGGCCCCCGTATTTTACAGTAATTCATATAAAACCCTGCTTGATTTTCTGAATATTTTTAATGTTGAAAAACTCACTATTTTCAAAAAAGTACAGAGAGCATGGGAATTTTGGACTTTCGGGTTCGATCGGACTTCAAAATCCGTCGGGACTTCGCCTAAGGCTCTAGCTAGGCTCGGATACCAGTGAAAGGTTCCTAGGCACTCTAGTAAGGTCTCACAAGGTATCGAACATGCCAATTTAAAAAATTTGGTGCCGAGAAACCCTAGACTACGGATCTTAGACTAGATGTTTAGGCGAAAAGATAAAGCTAGTTAACAAATTAACTAAAAGTCGGAAGCTACAACCTTTGTAGATCCGGATTTCCACCTCCTTAGCTCCACGTGGTCATGCCCTCGCTGTCCATCATGAATCCTCGACTCATTCGTCGGCTTCATCGGAATAATGTGCGGAATAGGTCGTCGGCTTTGTGTCAAAGACGATCTACGTCGAGGTTGCACTAGTTCAAGCTCCGACTTCACAAAGTTGTGAAACTTGTGAAGAGAACACCCAAAACGACTTGGCAAGAGGTAGAGGGTGAAGAAATAGGAGATGGGTTCACTTTAGATTTGGAATTCTCTCACTAGAACTCAAGTTGCCATTGGAGTAGCAAGCTTGAAGAAGAAGAAGAAGATGAAGAAGAAGATGATGAAGATGATGATAATGTTATGATAAGTAATTCAAATAAAAAGGGAAATCAATACTTATCATAAAGTAAACCATGGTTATGTGTAGAGAATTGACCAAGGTTAGATTAGTGGTTAGGGTTAAGGATGAAGACAAAAGGGATGACTTTGGTCAAAGTTTCATGAAGCTTCAATAAGCTTCATGAAGAAAAGAAACCCTTTTTGTTTTCTTTCACCTAATTAAATGAATAAATAATGGATAAATAATTAAGTGAATAATCAAAAACCCTAACCCTTATCATAACCATGGTCCAATTCTTCACACAAAGCCAAGTTATTATGCATCATCAATCTTGATACAAACAAGTGTACACAAAACATATCACATATACAATGTGCACACCAAGTGAGAAAAATCCGTTTAAAGTGAACCAATACTAGTTAATGCAAAGTAATATATCAAATATATAATTATACATTAAATCATTAAATCAACATTTGATTCAATGATCCGGTCATGTCGCACATAACCGACTAGTATTCAATGTATCGATTTATCGAATCAATGATTCGATAACTAGGTCATATCGAATATAACCAATCGAAAACATATATCGCGAGAATGAAATGCGGTATCACATACACGCATTATTCTCGGTCCTGCACACATCTCATATGCGCTCCTATTTCGTTTCGCTTGAACCAGGAAACCTCTGTGTAGGACTCTAAAGACTCGTCAATACGCCGGTAGCAGATGATGATCATATCAAGCACCCACAAGCCGCAAGCGGTCTGCTAAACGTAACGGCCACCCGGGTATTGAGCGATCAGAAGATCGACGAGCTAGCCCGCTCACACTCCTGCGAATCCGACCAGTAACACTTACCGTACAGTCCGGTCTCTTCGTCTGATATGTCGCATATCAAGTCTAGGGGTGGTATACGTCAGACCCCAATAACCGATAAGTCGTGCCGATGTGAGGCTCATAACGGGTCGAGAAACTACTGGTAACACTTACCAGCAAATCTCTGATCAGCCCTGGCCAGGGACTTCCCTGCTACGGCCAATCGAGCACTGCGCAACATCAACCCCCAATATCGGGAGAGACGAAACCCCTCCTATCGCTCATTGCCTCCATGTGACTCGGGACTGTACCCAAAGACCACCGTTTTGCACGCCCTCATAGACGTGGTAAGGTGGAGATCAAAGCACAGTGGGAATCACACAAGACTCTATGACGATCTCGGGTCTACAGACTAACCTGTACAAGTGTCACCTGAGAACTGCCATCTGACGTGAGGTATAGTACCATCTGGGAGTTCTCGGCGAGTCCGTCCAGTGTACCCAGTCTCCACTGAGCACCCGTATACCATCTCTGATGTCAAACACCAATGGATATGGGATCATCCATCGCCCATCACATGGGTCGAGAAGCGTATACGCTAGTCTACTCTGGTATATCGATGCCCCGTCTCGATACACCCACGACTAGGGACCTTGAAGGATGTACTTATGGACTACCATGTCCCCACTAGTATGATCTGCATCATAGTCCAGGCAGTCAAGTACACATCCTAAGGGCTTTACCAACATGTAAATTTAAGACAGTATAAAGAGACAAGTATACATGTTAAGATAAAGGTCAACCAGATAGCATACTATCATGTCGAGCTAGAAAGTCATCTCTATATATGTCCAAGCATCCAATATAATATACATAATCTGTACAATACTGGCCTCTAGGGCATACATACAACTAACAATTAGTTCGGCTGGGCACAGCCTCGACCCATTTTGAAACATAGTCAACAGCGAGTAGAATGTACATGTTCCCAAAAGAGTTGGGAAATGGTCCCATAAAGTCTATCCCCCAAACATCAAAAATTTCAACAACCAAAATTGGTTGGAGCGGCATTTCATTTCTCCGAGATATCCGGCCCAAGTGTTGGCACCGGGAGCATGTCTTGCAGTACTCATATGCGTCTTTAAAAAGTTGTGGCCAGTAGAAGCACCCTGCAAGATCTTTTCTGCTGTCTTTTTGGGGCCAAAATGCCCGCCACACGCTTGATCGTGGCAGAATGACAGCACGCTCTTAAACTCATTGTCGGGACACACCGACGAATAATTTGGTCAGGACAGTATTTGAATAAATACGGCTCATCCCAGTAAAAATGTTTTACTTGAGATAGAAATCTGAGTCTGTCCTGATTCGACCATTCGTTTGGTATCAGTCTGGTGGCCAAATAATTTATGATATCTTTGAACCAAGATTCGCATGACACAGTTAAGAGCTGCTCATCTGGAAAAATGTCTTTAATAGGAATTTGAAGTTTAGGCGAAGAAGGAAGGCGTGAAATATGGTCGGCGACTACGTTTTCGCATCCTCTTTTGTCTTTGATGACAAGGTCAAACTCTTGTAGTAAGAGGATCCAACGTATCAGCCGAGACTTAGCATCCTTCTTCGCGAAAAGATGGCGAAGAGCTGAGTGGTCCGTATAAACGATGGCTGGAGAGCCGATTAAATAGGGCCTGAACTTTTCTAGTGCAAACACAACAGCTAAGAATTCTTTTTCAGTTGTTGTGTAATTTAATTGGGCCTCGTTTAAGGTTCGGCTAGCGTAATAAATTACATGCGGCATCTTATTTATGTGCTGTCCAAGGACGGCACCAATGGCGAAATCAGATGCATCGCACATAATTTCAAATGGATGCGTCCAATCAGGAGATGAAAGAATGGGAGCAGAAATAAGTCAGTTTTTCAATGACTCAAACGCCTTCATACATCTTGAGTCGAAATCAAAAGTGGTGTCCTTGGTCAACAAAAGAGTCAAGGGTCTAGCTATCTTGCTAAAATCCTTGATGAACCGTCTATAGAAACCGGCATGGCCAAGGAAGGCTCGGATGTCTTTGACGCACTTAGGAGGAGGAAGATTGGAAATGACTTCAATCTTAGCTTTATCTACCTCAATGCCATTTTGCGAGATGATATGTCCTAAGACAATACCTTCTCGTACAATAAAGTGGCATTTCTCCCAATTTAAAGTGAGGTTCTTATCCCTACACCGGGTAAGAACTGCGTCTAAATGTAGCAAACACTTGTCAAAGGAGTCGCCGAAAATGGAGAATTCATCCATAAAAATCTCCAAGAATTTTTCCACCATGTCTGAAAAAATGCCCATCATACACCGCTGGAAAGTAGCGGGTGCATTGCATAACCCAAAGGGCATGCGACGGTAAGCGAATGTACCGAAAGGACAAGTAAATATGGTCTTGTCTTAATCATTTTCAGCGATGGGAACTCGATTATAGCCGGAGTAGCCATTCAAAAAGCAGTAAAATTAATGCCCAGCCAATCATTCTAGCATTTGGTCAATAAAGGGTAATGGAAAATGGTCTTTCCGTGTCGCAGCGTTGAGTTTTCTATAATCAATGCATACTCGCCACCCAGTTTGGGTGCGATTTGGTATTAACTCATTCGCCTCATTGGTTATGACTGTTATGCCCAATTTATTTGGGACAACATGAATGGGGCTAACCTACTGGTTATCAGAGATAGGGCAAATGATACCACTATCTAGACATTTTACAATCTCCTTTTTAACAGCCTCCTTCATTACAGGGTTGAGGCGTCTCTGTGGATCCCTTACTGGCTTGGCATCATCCATCATATGAATATGATATTAAACTATTAGGGGACTAATCCCCTTGATGTCCGCCATGGTCCAGCCAAAAGCTTGCCGATTATTTTGTAAGACCGTTAAAAGGGCTGTCTCTTGCTCGGGGGCTAGAGATGCCGATATGATAACAGGAAGGGTCTCATTCTCACCTAAGTAGGCATATTTAAGGTGAGATGGCAATAGCTTTAGTTCGAGCTTTGGAGGCGAAACAATTGAAGGTAAAATTGGTGGAACTGTCTCAAACTCGAAGGATTCCAATAGAGGTTCGAAGCGAGTGTAAGAAACTGAATCGGATGGTTCAGCTAACTCATCTGAAAATTCAAAGGACTCAAACTCGAGTGGTGATTCTTCAAAATCGTTCGAAAAAGTGAAACACTCGTAATCGTTATCGAGTGTGAAAGCAGTGTCAGTTTCAAGGAGGAACGCACTAGTGGCGTCAAAATTGCTGTGATCGAACAGAAATTTTTTGAGTTCACAATCCTCCTGAGTGATCTCTTGGATCGAGCAAACATCAAGTATATTATCATCAGGCTCGGAGGGCTGATTCCCCAACTTAAAAATGTTGAGCTCAATTGTCATGTTTCCAAAAGATAGGTTCATCGAACCATTTCGACAATTGATCACCGCATTAGAAGTTGCAAGGAATGGTCGACCGATTATCACCGGAATTTGACTCCGGGGGTTAGCTAAAGGCTTTGTGTCCATAACAATGAAATCAACGGGGAAAATGAAGTCACCTACTTTAATTAACACATCCTCTAACTCACCCCTAGGATGGATGATAGATCGGTCGGCCATTTGGAGAGTACAATGTGTGGGTTTTAGCTCTCCAACACCTAATTGTTCATATACTGAATAGGGAAGAAAATTAACACTGGCACCAAGATCTAAAAGTGCGCGGTTGATGTTCTTATCCCCAATAGTTATTGAAATTGTAGGACAGCCAGGGTCCTTGCGTTTTTGGGTAAAGGTTGGGTAAGAGCATCACGTACTGCACTAGCTAAGAAAACTTTCTTGGGTACCTGTGATTCCTCTTTTTGGTGCATAAGTCCTTCAAGATTTTAGCATAAGAAGGGACTTGTTGGATTGCATCCAAGATAGGTATGTTAATGCTAACCTGTTTGAATAACTCCACAATCTTCTCCATTTGTGGAGTAGGTTTATTGGATCTCAACCTGTTTGGAAATGGAATATTTTGAAAATTTGTTGAGTCCAATGTTTGAGGATTAGATTACTGAGTTGGACCGGATCCCAGTGTTGGTGTTTTTGTGGAATGAGATATGGGTCTGTTCGAATTAGAAGAAGTAGATCCTTGTGAAGAATGAAGAACATGCTCTGAAGAAGATGAAGAAGAAGAAGCAGCCGGGGTGTCATTATTGCCAACGTGTTGTGCAATACCTTTCTAGATCTCAATGTGGTCACGGAACTCACATTATGATTTTGTTGTTCATGAGCAACATGTGCATTGTGTGTGTGACCGGGATTTGGCAATGGTTGAGATGGAAGCTTTCCCTTTTCTCGCTCGCTTAACGCAGAATTCAGTTGTGCAATTTGAGCTTCAATGGTTTTGATGCTTTGCTCATGTGATGCAGTGTGTTGCACCAAAGACTGAATGGAAGATTGGATGCTGGCTGAGGATTGCATAGATTGTTTTAAAAACGCATCCAGACTTCTATCTAGCGAGGAAACCTTATCGTTATTTGGTTGAACAAAATTATTTTGAGGAAAAGAGTTGTTTGGTGCAAAATTGTTGATTTGATTTTGATAAGGTTGGGGTTGGAAAGGTTGCTGATCTTGAGTTTGTTGAGGGGCTTGTTGTTGTGGAGGAGGCCTCTGAAAATTGTTATTGCCTTGGAATTTTTGTTGATTTTGATTCCAGGCGAAATTTGGGTGGCTCCTCTAACCAGGATTATAAGTCGAAGAGTATGGATCATTTCTTTGTCTTTGCTGAAAGGCGGCATTGACTTGATCCTGTTCTTGAGCAGGTGGATTGTAAGGACACTCTTCAGTAAGATGTGATGGATCCGAACAACAAGCGCATATAGTGCGAGTGGCTAAAGCAAGGGCAGGAGAAGGCGATGAGAATTTGCTCTAAATTGCTTCTAGTTTTTTCGTGAGTGCAGCCATTTCGGCCTTCATTGCAATCGACATATCAAGTTGATGTATGCCTGCCCTAGACTGACCTGATAAAGTAGATGAAGTGGTCAGTCTAGTGCTTTCCCACTGAAGTGTTTGTTCAGCAAGATCGTCGAGAAATTGCCAAGCTTCCTCGCTCGATTTGTAAGAAAGTGACCTTGACAAATGGTTTCCAACAACTGCTTAGTTGCTGGGTTCAGTCCTTCATATAAAGTTTGGCAAAGTTGCCATCTCTCGATACCGTGGTGAGGGCACTGAACAAGAAGGACCTTAAATCTTTCGAAACTCTTCCAAAAAGGTTCGGAAGGAAGCTGGGAAAATTGATTAATTTCATTGCGAATTCTTGCGGTCTTGTGATGTGGGTAAAACGTTTTTAGAAAAGCCTTAACAAACTCTTCCCATTTTTTTATGGAATAGGATGTTGTACTAGATAGCCACTTTTCAGCTAGGTCACATAAAGTGAAAGGAATGACACGTAGCCTTATAGCATCATCGGAAAGTTGGGTGGTCTTCATCATTGCGCAAACATTCTGGAATTTGTTAATGAAGATATAGGCATATTCGGATTCCAGCCCGTGAAATTTGGACAACATACTGATGTATTGGGGCTTAATTTCAAAGTTATCCCCATTAGCTGGTGGAAGTGAAAGACGCGTAGGAAGTGCGGTGCGGGTTGGATAGAAAAGATCCTGGAGCGCGATTCGTTGGGGCGCTTCAACAGGAGGGTGTGGTGGGTTATTCACACCCAGTTGATGTGGAATCAGTCCCGAAGTAGGTAAGGGGTTGTTAGGATCGAATCCTGACATCTCCTTAGAAGATGATGAATTTGAAGATGAAGGTAAAGAAGTGGAAGGAATTTCGACTTCGGAGTCGAACGCGTCGTCAGTAGGCACTAACGAGACACGGACTAAACAAGCGCTAGTGTCCCTAGTCCAACCGGACATACACTAACGAGGTGTATTGTAGTTAAAAAGTAGAAAGTGGGGGTAAGAAAACGTCAATGGGAGAATATGGGTACAAGTTGGGTGCAATGGATTTCTAGCGACAAAATGGCAAGTTTTTGTAAAAATTTTGTTTTATGGTTTTTTTTTTCTTTTATAAGGAGTTTAGCAAAAGATTTTTTTATAAGGAACTATAACACACTTTCAAGCAATCACAATATGCACAATTAAGCCTAGAGCTAGGGTCTCCTAAGTCAACTAGACTTCTCCTAACTGGTCCAAAGGGCAAGTTGTGAGATATCCCTCGAATCGCCTCTTCACCGCCAATTGTGGCCAGGTAAGCACAAGTAAAGAAAGGAGGGATCCGCTCACGAATCACCATGAGACGGGCCTTTTAAAATTACCTTTCCTACTTGTCTAGCCTAGGCACCACAAAGTCAGGTTTAGATAAACGACCGATTGCCTACAACCTTCCTTTGTCCTAATGAGCGTGACAGTCCTTATTGGCTGAGTCTAAATATTTTTTAATTAACTCGAGAGTTGATGCAAATGCTTTTTGTGATTTTTGGGGTCCTAGGAAGGGTAATAAAATCCTTACCCAATCTGGATTGGTGTTATAGCCCCTTAAAAGTCCGTTTCAAAAATGCAAAACAGTAAACACACAAAAATCCAAAACACTTGCTAAATTTTTTTTCCCTTTTTATTTGCGGCGCAAAGAATCCTGCACAAGTTTGATTTATTGGAGAGGGGGAAGAGGTTTGCGCAAAGAACTCTGAAGGAAAATTTTTCAGAGGAGCACATGGGGTTACATAGAAGGTAAGGAACACTTATAGAGAATTTAGATTGCTGATGTCAGCAATCCGCCGCGGTTCCACCGCTAATTGTATGTTGATGCCGCGGTTCCGCGGTGGAAGAATAGGTTCAGATCTCCAAAATCTTTCTGTTTTCTGTTGTGGTTCTCTTCTGTCTGTTCAGATCTTATGTTTCCGGATTTGTTCACCGAGCTTTCTCCAGATCTGAATCTGTTCGCCTTTCCGTTCAAGCACAATCTGCACAAAAACCCTTCAAAAAATAACAAGATGATAATTTTTTCAGTTTTTATTATTTTTTAATTTTTTTAATTAACCCGAAATTACAAAAAGAAAATAACTACCGTTATCCCCGGCAACGGCGCCATTTGATTGGAGAGATGTTTGCATGCGTGCGCTTTTAAAATCAAAGAATAGAATATACCGCAATCAATAACGGTGTCGCTTGGTAGCTAGCCGGTTGAGTACGGGTCGGTCCACAGGGAAAACGTGTCTTTTCTTATTGTTCTAACGAGTCAATTCCTATTTGTGGTAGGTTTTGATTTTTATAAAAACTAAGATTGAATTTGATTTGGATTCAAACCTTGCTAGGATTAGGATTAGGTAAGTTTGGAAAGTTAATTCTACTCACCGCTTCCTTAGCCCTAATTAAGAAATTAGGTGTTAAGGTAATAGTTAACAAAGGGGATTAGCACGACTAGGAAGAAACATAATTTCTTCCTTTTGGTCCTTGTCCGTCCTTTCTTAACTCTTAGCCCTAGCCTCTATGTAAATCAACCACAACCGGTCTAACTAGGGAATCACCGCTATCTTTTGGGATAGGGTGCCGTAGTGAGCGGTGTGTGTTTGATTTACATAGAGTCCTAATTTAAAATATTAAACGAGCAAGAAAGGAGTGAGAGATTTCCATCTCTCAAACCTACCCAATCCTAACCTAACAAGTGAGGAACTACTCACTCATTAGGGTATTAATAATGGAGTTCATTTTTTTTAATTTTCTTTTTAATTACCTAATTAAAGTGCAGATAATAAAAGACGGATACGAAAATTGCAGAAATTAAATTGCAAATAAGAAAAATTCAAAATAAAAAACTTACTTTTATTGATGCACTCTTGACGATTACAAGGGAATTAAAATTTAATCTAGAATTAAAAAGAGGCATGCCCCAAAAGAGGTTGTAGGCTTTCCTATTTATAGATAGGAGAAACCTAGGGTTTACATTTGATCCACATCTGAAATTACAATACTACCCTAAGAAAGCCGGGTCAAAGCACCGACACCACCGACACTTTGCACCGACACGTGCACAGCACGGCCGCGGATCCGCGGCGGAATGCCATGTTAGGCCGCGGATCCGCGGCCATCTTGAGGGATCTTTGACACTTCTTTTCAGGGTTGCTTTAGGTTGCTATTTCCTTTATTTTCTTCTCTTGGTTCTTTAGAATCTTTTCTACTTTCTTCCAGATTTCCAACAGTGCAGAATTTATGGACTTTTACCGAAAGCTTCGCGTTGAAGTCTTGAATCTTTGTGCTGCCCTCGTACTGTCCGCAATCGAACTGTTCATTGATTTTCGTTTGTTCCTCAAACTGATAGGCGGCATCCTGCAGATTCATCTATTTGTTGGTCATAGTCTCACATCTGTAGCGTCTTTTCACCATTTTCACTGTATTGTTCTGAGAACTTGTAACCAACAACTATTTAGCAGACATGGATCAAAAGCACCTATTTATTTGCAATATGATTAAGAATGGGGAATATAATAATGCAAAATTCTGATATGAACATACGGCGACATTAACAATTGGGGATCCTATCAACCTATATGACAATGAGGGTACGGACCAAATGTCTCGTACGGCATATCACTCAAGATTCACAACATTATATATATCTATATACCTATATCCCAAGTCACATCCGTATCAATCTCATATCGTGGGACCGACAAAGGTATCAACTATCTCATATCGACTCGTATCCATATAACGACATATCACACTAAGTCATCATATCACATCGTATACTCTTTCATCACATTAATATCTCATATCAAGTCATTTTACGTATGCATTCTATCTTATAAATCTCATGTCATGCTATTCTAAATCTCATACATATCAATTCTATCATATCATGTCACCTACTAATCCTTTAACCGTATCCATAAGTTTCTAACATAGTTTTCTTAATCATATTCCACATATATATCGGTTTCCATAATAAATTTGCGGGGGTGCTATACGCCATCCACCTGACTTCCCCTGTAGATATAGATCTACTCACTTTGATCCTTGCTTGCTGAAATCGATGACGCCATGCTTCGTCGTCTTGGAATCCATGTGAAGGTACCTACAATAAATACACAATTGCAATTGCTATTAAAATCGAGTTCGGAAAACCAATACGGCACACGGAACGCTTATAGGTTAGAATATAGCCTACGCATGCAAAACCAACCAACTATCCCTTGTCGTTGACGTACAAATATCCAACGACCAAATATGAAACCAAATATCATAATCAATAATTCCAAAATACAGAAAACATAACCAAAAACTACTCACAAAAGCTCCCAGATTCTCTCTCAGGTAAAATGGGGATAAACAAACAGTACTATGGGGTAGTATATAGAGTGTGTGAGCTACTCGACCAATTCCAACACCAAACACCTATATTTGGCCAGCCACATTTCCCCCAAATCCGGCGAGCTCAGCCAAAAGGTGATGGAATAGGCTCGTACTTGCAGGGCGGCTTCCTATTGGTCCTACTAGGTCTCTGGTATCGTTTGTTTTTCTCAGAATTACCCCAGGTTGCTCCAGATTTCCTGTAGGACTTAAGGTTTCACAAAACCGACACGGAACAATTCTAACTTCGTGTATCGGTTTCTAAACTCATTACCATGACTCTAAATCACTCTCTAAGGTCTTGTAAACACTCACTACACCTCATTTGGCCACACAGCAGCAACTTATAACTTTCTAAGATCGCATATTCCAAATAACTCCAATTCTAAACTAAAATACGATATTAAGCACAAACTCTAAAATAAAGTGAAAGGATTACCTTAATAGCAACCAAGGAACTTTCTTGAGTTTCCCAAGTCTCCAAAATCCAAACTTGATTGGTTCTAATGGCTTAGAATGGCTTGGTGCATGTTTTTAGTGAAGGGTGCATAGGGTTTTGGCAAGGAAATGAAGAGTATGCATGGGGGTAGTGAGGGAAGTGATGGAGATGAAGAAATGATGAAGAAACAATAGGGAATGAGGGAATGGGGCAGCCAAGTAAACCATTAAGCTCACTCTCTCACTCTCAAAATATCTCCCTACACTCACCTCTCTCTCAAATATCTAATCTCTTTTGTTTCATTCACAAATATCCCATGGCATCTAAAACTATTCCATTCACACTCAATCTATTTCTTTTCCTTCTCATTCTCTATCTCAAAAAAGTCACAAGTCATAAATCCAACATGCACACATGCACACGACATGGTGCAAAATCATGAAAATTGTAAAAACGCGGATTTTATCCAAAAATCCGATAAATATCATTAAAATAAATAAATCATTTAAATCTCCGAAAAATTTCCAACTATTGGTATATACTTATACCACTTTACAAAAACCTCAATTTCGCAAATCGGGTAGTTTTTGCGAAATATATTATTTTAATATTAAATTCCAAAAATAATATTTTATATTTTTCTGAAATGTTACAATCTTCCCTCCTTAAATAAATTCGGTCCCCGAATTTAAATTTAAACTCCCAAATACTAAAACATTTCAAAATTCAACTCAATCAACGGGGCTCTGAAATCAAGGAAGCAATAGAAATAACACAGCGCATCGTGTGTGCCTGAAGCCGTGTAAGAAACTCAAAACCGAACTCCGTCAAACGTCATGCAAATCATCGGACTTGCACGCATATCATCGGAGTTACCATGGGGATACAGATCTCGAAATCCACTACTGAAATCCAATATACACTAGTCAAAAACTAAAATATATGTATAGTACGCATCCTTTTTTAAAACCTCTTGTTAAGCTTTTTAATGTATGCAAAGTACTCAGGTACTGTCCTCAAATCATTCGTGTTTGGCTACTACAAGGTATAGTGCCCAACATGAAAACAAAGTGTTCAATAGCAAAATCAGCCTCAAAAGGCGTACCCAACAATCACGTGTGTCTGGTGCGCACAGAAAACAACTCCAAATACAGGTGCCACAATATGCACGAAATAAAAATTAAGTGCAACGGGTGTGCACGAAAGCAACATCTAGCGCATCTATAGTGCACGGAAATCTCAATCCAATGCATCCGATGTGCACAAAATCACATCTTATATCATGCGCCCAATATGCGCGAAAATCCAAATCAAGTGCATCCGTCATGCACAAATGAAATCTAAATCAAGTGCATCCAACATGCACGAATAAAATCTCACTCAAGTGCATCCGATGTGCACGAAATCCAATACCAAGCGCCCAATATGCGCAAAAATCCAAATCAAACGCGTCGGGTCCGTAAAAACATTTAGTGCAGTAGCATGCACGAAAATGAACATCAAATGCAAACGCACATAAAAACACAAATCTAGTGAACAAATGCTCAAAGACATAAATCGGGTGCAACCAATGCACGAATTACCCACCTGGTGCAACAAACGTATGAAATGCAAATCTAGTGCAACAAATGTACAAAATACAAATCGGGTGCATCCAGTGCACAAAATACAAATCTGGTGCATCCAGTGCACGAAATACCAATCTAGTGCAACAAATGCACGGAAACTCATCACTAACTCAAATGCGTATGAAAACTACACAGATTTTACCAAGGTGTATAAAAATCATAAACGTGTGCAACTGCGTGCACAAAACACGTATCAATGCACTGCAAGCATATGTGAGCTATATCGAGTGCAGAAATCAAATCGAGCGCGTACCACATGCACAAATCAAATCAACCGTATGAAATCTACGAAATCATAAACATGTGCAGCCAAGGCACAAAAATCAATATCAAATGTAAATAGATATGCACAAATCATAAACCAATACAACAGTGTGTAAAACGTATATCAAGTGCAATAAGTATGCACAAAAGGTAAATACCTAGTAGGTGCAGCCATGGTGCACGAAAACAATATCATGAAACTCAATCATCAAAACTAAAATCCAAGCGATATAAGCGTGATACTCGGATCACAAACGCAAATCGCAACAAATGACATTGAGGTACACATCCTACAATGTCGAAAAATATCGGTGCGCCCAAAACTGGCAGAGAAAGATCATCCGCTTGCCTCCTGCTCATGGTCTGGCGTCCTCTATCTCTGGGTCCTCATTTTCTCTGTGGATTACCAATCTCGCAATCCATCGGCTTATCGGTCCGGTCCGGTCCGGTGCACTAACGGGAACGATTCCGCTCTAGCACTTCTCTAGTCAATTAGTATGATCACTCATAAGGCAGCACGTCACTGGCGTCGGCCTCTGGTCCTCTGAATACACATGACACATCTGGTTCTCGGTGCAAATCTTAGTACAGCAGTGTCCTGGAAGGAGCCTGCTCAGGGTCTCTTCCGATCTTACCTATGCCGAACTATACGGAGGCTAGTACTGTTACATAATATTTTCTCGTTCTCTGGACATCTGCGTTCTCAGCATAACATTTCCTTGGGAACTGGTCGTATTCCAACGCTTCTGTATACACATCCGATCTCTAATCTCAACGGAGAGTAACAACAGCTCGTCAGCACCTCGCACGAACCTCTTGTTCCACTCGTTTTTATTATCGTCCATTTTGACGTCACATCATACTATCTGCATACTGCAAATGTTTCTCGGCTACGATCAATCCGGAGTCTCTTACACGGACTCGAAATTTCGAACTCGTTATCTTCATCACTCTATAGAAGGTATCTAGCCAAACACGTCCTCAGGAATTCGTCCTAACCATCGGAGGAATACTCTATACTCGTCTGTTCTTGATCAACTCACAACGCATCTGGGTGAGGTCCTCTATCTGAAGCTGGTCATCTTACTGATCTCCTATCGGCTCATCCAACGAATAGCATCATCTCTTGATCGATCTACTCTGGATCTGAATAAGATTCTCCACACTGGAAATCTTCAACTCAACTGGGCCTACGTCGGCGCATCAATCAGACGAATCATCTACGTCGCTCAACTCTATTCAAGATAGACTAGCTATCATATGTCGCATCTCTGCCTGGAAGATCCAGCGATCTCAGCTCGTAAGCAACATTCCATCAATCTCAGTAATAGCTGGGTCATCTGTCTGCGAGGAAGACGACATCACAATCTCCGAGGTAGGCTGTACACCAATAGTCCTCTCAAAAACCAGCAGCCTCTAACAATGGCACGATCATCCGGTACAAAACCGTACACTCATCTCAACGAGAGGTCACAACACAAACACTAAATCGATACGTTCCCATGTAACCAGAAAACACGATGGTCAGTCCTCGTCCACGACAAGCTCGCCCTGACCGCAACACTAGCAGCAGCTCAATCTGCGCTCAAACTATAGTGACAGGAACCTCAAGCATGTATCGATGAAGGTAGATCAAAGGAACTGAAAGAAATCAACAGATCCCAAAATGGATACATGATCATAAGGAGGACAAAATCAATGAGAGTATGATCATGGAAACGAATAGAATCAAGGATCTCCAATGGATGTATAATCATGGGTACGAAGAGAATCACCGATCTCAAAATATGTACATCGTAAGGTTTCTTAAGTGGAGTATCGTATCGTAAATATGCAGCGGAACATACGTGCGGTACGTCACTCTACTTAAGCTACCTACTCCATTAATCAGGATCAGCCTATGAAATGAAAGCACGGGTCTAATACCCTCCCCCCCGTTCAAGTCTAAGTTCCGTAAGGTCGAGCCTAGGTTCTGAAATAGATTACGCCCCAGACTACACATAGTCAAACCTAAACTCGAACAAAGGTTAAACCTAGCGCTCTAATACCAACTTTTTCACGACCCGAAATATTAGCTCGTGACCAGCACTTAAATCACGCAACGTCTAAAGGCGTAACGTAATTCAAGTAAGCTGAAACCCAAAAATCTAAACCTTTTTTTTTAAATAAAAGAAGTGAAGCTTTGAAATAAAGGTTTAATGAATCATGTTTTGTCTTTTGAAAATTTGGGCAGCACCTCCTTTGTATATTTTGATCCAAAACCATAAATACATGATAATATAAAAGGCATCCCCAAGTGGGAGCTAGCACTTCGCCAATCGGCGGATTCATAACCATGCAAGTAATTAAACAAGTATACGACACCCAACGGAGAAGATCAACACAAAAATAATGAATAAAGCAAGACATCAACCCAATAAGCGAACATAAAACCCATCGCTCAAGTCTCGCAACTACAAGTCTTTCTAAGTCTTCTACTTATACAAATACTGGTTTCTGATTTGATGGAGTGACTAGATACAACAAGAATAATAAATACAAGAGGGGTATGATCCAACATGTACCACCTACCAAAGCAAAACACCTGAATACAAGCTGTATGCCAGCGATGCCGCTACTGATCCATGCGGTCTGCAAGAACTGTAGCAAAACGGGGGTGAGTTGCCAAGTCGTGAGTAGAAAACATCAACAGGTAGAAATCGAAATAAATAACGATTTCCTAGGTCAACTATATCATGAAGGTAATACTATGATATCTAGGGTGACCGTATCTATATATATGCCAACATATCCTCAAAGCCTATATGCAAGTGGATATCATCCAACGATATAATCAATGCATGTATGCATGTGGATCTCGTCCACATGTCAACCAATGACACAACATCATGCATATAAATATCATAAAGCATATGCATGTAAAAATATGAGGATATCAAAGAATGTTTGTCTAACAAAGACACATCAAATCATGGAACCTGAGTGTCCAACACCGACACTCGAAACATCATGAAACCCGTGTCAAGTATCGACACGTAAATCAGCATAGCTCATGCACCGCATCCTCAGATCGGCCCTCAAATCTGTAAGTCTCATGGAACCTGAGTGTCCAACATCGACACCCGCAACATCATGAAACCATAGGCTCCGTCTGCGGAATCGGCCCGCGGGCCCTGGTAGTACGAATCTGCCTATATCCATCTCATAACTCTGGTCGGTATCCCCCGGAAAACCGCAGAGTCCAAATACAATCACCGATAGTTACTAGCCCTCCTACCAGGCTCATCGTCTATACCACAAAAATCACCTCTTGCCCCGGGGAACCATACCGGGTCCACCATGTACCCGCAGACGGTGCCTACCGCTCCTCGAATCGGGTTTCTAACACAAGTCTCAGAACCAAGAAAAACTCATGGTGGACGCACTGAAATATCATATCAAGAGAAACCGGGTTTTCAAACAATCCATAAATTCTTGAAATACCCCCACGGTTCTCAAATCTATAAATCACATGAAATCCATATCTTAATACGTAAATCCAAGAAAACTTGATATATGCAACATAGAACAGTAATATGAGCATATCAAGGGAAAACCGTTATTTAAATGCATCAAGTTTTAAAATATATCATGCGGTTCTCAATTTCTCCGAAATATAATGCAACATCATATAAAGGTGAACATGTAGCTATAGCAAAGTATATGTGTAAGCATGTAGGTATAGCAAGGTATATGTGTATGCTATATTTCATATGCACAATGGAATAAGAATCAATATCTCAATTGTCCCTAACCAATACAATATCACATATGTACATGTGTAGCTATAGCAGGGTAAGTCATGCAACATAGCATAATGATGTGAGCATAGTAAGTAAATCATGCAAGGAGTCATATCATGATACAGCAATTCTACTGTGTAGTGACATAGCAATTATCAATGATAAAGGTGTGTGAGCCGTCCAATCTGTGTAAGTGTGACATACGCATCATCGATAATGGTGTAGGTGTACTAGCACAGGCATATGTAATGCAATGAGAATGACATGAACATAGCATAAAGTACATCGTCGGCTATATGCTATGGGGGTATACGTATCTAACATGACCGAGTCGGTGAATCTGTCAATTGGCATCCCGCTTCACAACATCACGTACGGTATAATCCGTCGTACGGCATCCTCTAGTCAAGGGTACAGATCAATCATCATAAAGCTCATCACGTACGGTAAATCATCGTACGGCGGCATTAACAATTGGGGATCCTATCAACCTATATGACAATGAGGGTACGAACCAAATGTCTCGTACGGCATATCGCTCAAGATTCACAACATTATATATATATATATATATATACCTATATCCCAAGTCACATCCATATCAATCTCATATCGTGGGACCGACAAAGGTATCAACTGTCTCATATCGACTCGTATCCATATAACGACATATCACACTAAGTCATCATATCACATCGTATACTCTTTCATCACATTAATATCTCATATCAAGTCATTTTACGTATACATTCTATCTTATAAATCTCATGTCATGCTACTCTAAATCTCATACATATCAGTTCTATCATATCATTTCACCTACTAATCCTTTAACCGTATCCATAAGTTTCTAACATGGTTTTCTTAATCATATTCCACATATATATCGGTTTCCATAATAAATTTGCGGGGGTGCTATACGCCATCCACCCGACTTCCCCTTTAGATATAGATCTACTCACTTTGATCCTTACTTGCCGAAGTCGATGACGCCATGCTTCGTCATCTCGGAATCCATGCGAAGGTACCTACAATAAATACACAATTGCAATCACTATTAAAATCGAGTTCGGAAAACCAATACGGCACACGAATCTCCTATAGGTTAGAACCTATAGCCTACGCATGCCAAACTAACCAATTATCCCTTGTCGTTGACGTACAAACATTCAACGACCAAATACGAACCAAATATCACAATCAATAATTCCAAAATACGGAAAACATAACCAAAAACCACTCACAAAAGCTCCCAGATTCTCTCAGGTAAAATGGGGATAAACAAACAGTACTATGGGGTAGTATATAGAGTGTGTGAGTTACTCGACCAATTCCAACACCAAACACCTATATTTGGCCGACCACATTGCCCTTAAATCCGGCGAGCTCGGCCAAATGGTGATGGAATAAGCTCGTACTTGCAGGGTGGCTTCCTATTGGTCCCACTAGGTCTCTGGTATTGTTTGTTTTTCTCAGAATTACCCCAGGTTGCTCCAGATTCCCTGTAGGACTTAAGGTTTCACAAAACCGACACGGAACAATTCTAACTTCGTGTATCGGTTTCTAAACTTATTTCCAGGTCTCTAAATCACTCTCTAAGGTCTTGTAAACACTCACTACACCTCATTTGGCCACACAACAGCAACTTATAATTTTCTAAGATCACATATCCAAAATAACTCCAATTCTAAACTAAAATACGATATTAAGCACAAACTCTAAACTAAAGTGAAAGGATTACCTTAATAGCAACCAAGGAACTTTCTTGAGTTGCTCAAGTCTCCAAAATCCAAACTTGATTGGTTCTAATGGTTTAAAATGGCTTGGTGCATGTTTTTAGTGAAGGGTGCATAGGGTTTTGGCAAGGAAATGAAGAGGATGCATGGGGGTAGTGAGGGAAGTGATGGAGATGAAGAAATGGTGAAGAAACAATGGGGAATGAGGGAATGGGGCAGCCAAGTAAACCATTAGGCTCACTCTCTCACTCTCAAAATATCTCCCTACACTCACATCTCTCTCAAAATATCTAATCTCTTTTGTTTCATTCACAAATATTCCATGGCATCTAAAACTATTCCATTCACACTCAATCACTTTTTTCCCTTCTCATTCTCTATCTCACAAAACTCACAAGTCACAAATCCAACATGCACACATGCACACGACATGGTGCAAAATCATGAAAATTGTAAAAATACGGATTTTATCCAAAAATCCGATAAATATCATTAAAATAAATAAATTATTTAAATCTCCGATAAATTTCCAACTATTGGCATATACTTATACCACTTTACGAAAACTCCAATTTCGCAAATCGCGTAGTTTTCGCGAAATATATTATTTTAATATTAAATTCCAAAAATAATATTTTATATTTTTCTAAAAAATCACCTATCTGCAGAATAAATTCTGTATGGGAAAATATTTCCCTAATCTTGTTAAAAACAAGAAAGATATTTTCTGCAAAACAGAAGTCCTTAGATCAAAGATCCAACAGTGGGTAAATCCCCAATGCAACTAAATATCTCTCAGATTTCTTTAACTAAATCAACAAAACATGCCTCTACTATATAAAGGACCCAAGACTTCACGTCTTGTACAGAGGAACCCCCCATAAGCTTCAAACTTAAAAAAAACATGCAAGAAGAAAGCTTTAAGAGGGAAGATGGAAGAATACCTCTCTTCGAGGTCAATAAAAATAATAGTGATCAGAGCATTTCATCTGAATATCCAAGGGTTTAACCCTTATAAAAGAACTTAGTTCTTTCTCTGGATCTGAGATCCAAGAGGCAAGTCTCCCACAAATGAGAATTTAATTCTCATAGGGATGAACTTGTTCTTGAGGATCAAAGATCCAGAAAAGACTGAGTGGGCTAAGCCTAAGTTGACCAGATCCCTAATTTAGATCAACCGAGCCCATTGCTCAATATTTTCCAAATTGGTCTTAGTCCCAAACACGACTACTGATCTTCCGACGGATATTCATTTCACATCTCCCCTCAATCCGAAAATTGGTTCAAGGGTATATCTCTCTACACCTCTGATACATGTCGTTGTAATTCATCAACGACTTCAGAAAGGTGGTGGGTCCCGACAACCAACTGCTTTTGGATGCACTTCCCAAAATGGCGAAAACGGACCGCAACGTCCTTAATCTAGCTATGGAACGAAACGTCCTTAAACTAACAATGGACTGAACGTTCTTAAACAAAAGCAATAGAGCCCAAATGCTCTTTTGTTGGGTCTAAAGAATCCCAAAATCTTGTTGAGTAGATCTTAGTCTAAAATTAGACTAACGTATCCTCAACAAACATTTAAGTAGATCTTAATCTCAAACGAGATTAACCATCCTTAAATCAACCCAAACCCAAATCTAAGAATATACGGATTTGGACTAATCCACGTCCGGGCGACGACATAAATTAGTCTCCATATACAATCCACGGGCAACCAAAAATAAAACAAACACACACGACACGAAGTGACCTTCTGGAGCAGGAGAACGTGGTTATCGCTACGCGGTAACGTAATTAACTGCAGGGGCTTGTGCATGCAGGGAAGAGCGTCCCCACAATCAAAAACCTCTCACAACGAGGGGGAATCTAATGAAGTCTGCTACAACGGCCGCATCCATCCAAATCTCCGATACATGGTGCCATAAATAAACTTGGCATCTTCGGAAAGGTGGACGGATAAACCCAAATAGCATCTGCCCCCAAATTCAGGCAAGACGATCCATCCCGGATCCGTCTCCGTTTTTGGCTGTAAACACGCACGTGTTTCCCATGCAAGCGCTTAAAAAGAAGAACAAGAAGTGCCTCCTATAGCAGGCACGTATTCTGCATGCGATCTCCAATCAAGTGCTCAACACTTATAAAAAAAAGTGGAGGGGATAAAACCCAAAAGGCAGTGCCCAACTTTGAAGCGTCTCACGTGCTCACACGCAAGCGCCACAATGATCAAGTGCTCAGCAGTTATAAAATAAGGGGGAAATAAAACCCGAAAGGCAGTATCCAACTTTGGGGTGCCTCACGTGCTCACATATGAGCGCCACAATAACCAAGTGCTTAGTACTTATAAAAGAAATGGGGAATAGAACCCAGAGAACAGCTCCCACTTTAAAGCGCCTCACGTGCCCACACGTGAGTGCCTCAAAAGTGCAGTGTTTAACACTGATTCAGAGCCTCACGTAGAAATATATGAGTGCTGAACATACACCAGTGCTTAGCATTATAGGAAATCAACTTCAGCCCCAAATGGGCTAAGTCTTCATGACTTCAAAACCTTTTTGATCTCTAAATCGACCGAGTCTCTGTGCTCATGTTTTCCCAAACTAATCTCAGTTTCAAACATAACTGATGACCTCTCAACTGATGATATCCAAAACGATATTCACCCCCACACTCTCCAGAGGAAATCTTAGTCTCAAAATACGACTAACGATTTCTGGGTTGACCACCAACTCCTTTTTCCTTCAAATACGGGATTTGGTTTAAGGGTACATCTCTCTACACCTCTGATACACGTCGTTGTAATTCTTCAACGCCTTCAGAGAGGTGGCGGATCCCGACAACCAACGGCTCTTTGGTGCACTACCCAAACTGACGTGCACACCCCAAATCAAACAATACCCTTAACTCGGTGCATCACATATCATCGTTGCTCATCCCGATACGTAACAAATACACGTGTGCATAAGATGAACAGTGGACCAAGACGTCCCTAAACTAACAATAGACCGTAACGTCCTTAAACTAAAAACACATCTCAAAAATGGTAATCTACAGACCGAAATGTTCTCAAACTACAACGTTGCCTCCAAAATGGCGACAACGGACCGTAACGTCGTTAAACTAAAACCTTACCTCAAAAATGGTGATCTACAGACCGAAATGTCCTCAAACTACAACGTTGCCTCCAAAATGGCGACAACGGACTGTAACGTCCTTAAACTAAAACCTCACCTCAAAAATGGTGATCAACAGACCGAAATATCCTCAAACTACAACTTCGCCTCCAAAACGGCGATAAGGGACCGAAAGGTCCTTAAACTAAAACAACAGAACTCAAACGCTCTCTTGTTGGATCTGAAAGAAGAATGATCCTAACACTCTGTTAAGTAGATCTTAGTCTCAAATTGGACTAACGTATCCTTAACAAAAAACCAATCGAGCCCTAACTGCTCACAAACATTTATGTCGATTTTGATCTCAAAATAGATCATCGATCCTTAAATCAACCCAAACCCAAATCTAAGATATACGGATTTGGACTAATCCGTGCCCTACGGGCGACAACATAAATTAGTCTCCGTATACAATCCACGGGCAACCAAAAATAAAACAAACACACACGACACGAAGTGAACTTCTGGAGCAGGAGAAAGTGGTTATCGCGATGCGATAACGTAATTAACTACAGGGGCTTGCGCCAACAGGGAAGAGCGTCCCCAAAATTAAAAACCCCTCGCAAACGAGGGGGAATCTGACGAAGTCTGCTACAACGGCCACATCCATCCAAACATCCGATACACGGTGCCATAAATCAACCTGGCATCTTCGGAAAGATGGACAAATAAATCCAAATAGCATCTGCCCCCAAATTCAAGCAAGACGATCCATCCCTGTTCGTCTCTGTTTTCGGCGGTAAACAGATTCTGGCACCCCCGGTGGGACCTTTTCCTCCTTCCACTCGACACTTCGTGTGTCGTGTTCGCGAAAAAATCGCGGTTTACTATGGTTGCCCCTGGATTCGAGGTACTAAGATTTAGTGTCTTTCTCCTGTGCAGAGAAAAGAAGATCAATGGCTTCCAAGTGTACCTGCAACAGCAACTCCCGCTCCGTCCCCGCTGGAGGAGTGACATACGGGCCAAATGTGGCCTTCATCTTTTCAATACCATGCTCCCGCCAACAAGCTTCAGCGCCTCAGTGCCGCAAGGGGAAGCTCCAAAAAAGTCGGTCTTTGATCGACTTGCAACCACTACAGCCCCTCTAAACGGGTCATCCAAGTGTGCCACCTCAGTCTTCAACGGGGTGAACCAAAGCTCAAGTAGGCCTGCAAAAAGGCTCGCAATACCTGAAGGGGTTATCCCGAAACGGATAGCCGTTCCAGCTCCGGCGGGTGAAGTCGTCAAAGGAGATTCTCCTACTAAAGGATCGGTCTTTGCAAGATTGGTCGTTCCAACACCTGCTACGGGACAAGTCATCAAAAAGGTTTCCCCTACCAAAAATTCGGCCTTCGCAAGATTGGTCGTCCCCTCTCAACGGACGTTAGCCTTCAGCAGGCTGGCACCAGCAGTAGCCCTTCATCAAAGTAAGGGGCATGACGAAGCTACTCCCACAACTGAGGCAATCCCGTCTGTAAGGAATGCTCGACGTCACCACTGGCACCGAGTGAGGAAAGTTGGGGGCAACTCTCCCTCTAGACTTACTCCACCAGCTCCAATGGTGGAAGTTGACGCTGCTGTTCCAACTGGGAACAACTTTGAACCGCTAAGGAGGGTGTGAAAGAACTCTCGGGCCGCGGTGCTGAAGAAATCTCCCCCACCTATTGAAAACATGATACAGGCGAAGCCCAAGCAACTCTAAAGAAAAAATTAACGAGTCACACATTAAGCATAGCAATTATATCAAAAAAAGGTTAATCTATCTTTTATTCAACCCTATAGAATTAGAATTGTTTATTTTTGTTTAGTTTAACAGAAAAAAAAATTTATAATTTTTTGTTCCTATACAATTCGAACTATCCATGGAGTATTAGGACTAAAAATTTGGATATTTGTAGATGATGAATAATAGACCTTTATTGATCTTGCCATTCTGTCCAGAGCCCCTTCAGCGGCTGTCCTCCCAAGTCCACAGGATCTGGCGGAAGGTCCAAGATTCTGTGATCAACAAAGACTACTCTCACCGACTGAAGAAAACAAAGGCTCGGCAAGAGGAGGACCATCCCTCCAGCATGCAGTGAGGGACTTCTTTCATGAATGTCACGAATGTGCCTACTACAATGGCTTTTTCAACTTTGAATTCTCACAAAAAGAGAAGGCCAGAGAATCTACAACCAACGGCGGCAAATCCCAAAGGTGATGGATCCAAACGCCTCAAGTCTGGGTGCATGATCGTGCACACAGTGTACATGGCTTCCGGGAAAAAGGAAAGCCGCGCTTCCATGGGTCATCGACTGCAAACTCGGTCGTTAACAAAGGCTCAGGAGCAACAACAAAAGCTCCAGAAGATGCTGACGAAAATGGAAGCACTCACCGGACAGAAAGAAAATTCGGAGTCAGCATCAGAACAGCGCCAGGAGCAGGAGACCGATACAGAGTTCCTACTAAGGGTGCTGGAAAGAAAGGATAAGGAGGCCGCGGAACAAGCTGCTAATATAAAACAGATGGCGTGTTGGATATATGTTTGCCCTAGAGGCCATTATATGTATAGTGGATGCTTGGACATATATATATGTATATTTTGATATATGACTTTCTTTCTCAATATGATAGTATGCTATCTGGTTTTACTTTATCTGACATGTTTGCTTGATACTTTTCATTTAATACATGTTGATAAAGCCCTAAGGATATTTGCTTGACTTCCATGGCTATTATGGAGATTATACTAGTGGGGCATGTGTAGTCTGTAAGCATATCCTTAAATGTTCCTAGTCGTAGGTATATCGAGATAGGGCATCGATATTCCAGAGTAGACTAGCGTGTACGTTTCTTGACCCATATGATGGGAGATGGATGATCCCATATCCATTGGTGTTGTGATATCGAAGATTGTATACGGGTGCTCAGTGGAGACTGGGTACACTGAACGGACTCACGGAGAATTCCTATATGGTATTATATCTATCGTCGGATAGCAGTTCTTTGGTGACACTGGTACAGGTTAGTCTGTAGACCCGAGATCGTCATAGAGTCTTGTGTATTCTCCAGCTGTACTTTGATTTCCACCCTACCATGGCTCTATTGAGTCGTGCAAACAGGTGGCTTTTAGGTATAGTCTCGAGACACATGGAGACAGTGAGCGATAAGAGGGGTTTCGTCTCTCCCGGTATTGGGAGTTGATGTTGTGCTATGTGCGATTGGCTCTAACTTAAAGTCCCTGGCCAGGGCTGATGAGATTTACTGATAAGTGTTATCAGTAGTTTCTCGACCAGTCATAGACCATATCGACATGAATTATTGAGTTATTAGGGCTCGACGATTCCATCCCTAGACTTGATATGCAGCATATATGACGAAGAGACTGGACTGTACGGTAAGTGTTGCTAATAGCTCGACGGGAGTTTTGACGGGTTCGCTTGTTTTTCTTCTGATCGCTCAACACCCGGATGGCCGTTACGTTTAGCTGACTGCTTGCGGCTTGTAGGTGTTTTGATATGATCATCATCTACTGCCGGCGTATTGACGAGTCTTAGAGTCCCACACAGGATTTTTCTAGCTCAGACGAAATGATGTGGTGTGCATATGTGATATGCGTAGGAGCTCGATTAAATACGAATATGTGATACCATATTTTAATCGAACGTTCGATATTGGTCGGGTCGCATTTGATGTGACCGATTTATTAAATCAAGTGTTGATTTAATATTATCTTTAAGCTCACTTTTAATTAACCATTTTCCTTTTGGATGTATGCATGTATGTTCACACATACACATGATGATGTGCATGCACACATACACACATACATATGTGTCATGGTTGATGATACAAAGTAGATGGCAATATAAGACTCACAAGGTTGATAAATATCTAGATTTTTGTTAATGGATTAAAGGAAAAAGGAAAATAGCATAATGACTCATTTTCTACACACTTCTTATTTGACCATTGACTTTAACCATGGTTTAATTTCCTTTTGTTCTTTAACCTGTCCAAATAATATCTAGATATTTAGCCAACCATGGTTATATGTGAGAGTGTCTCATATATAATATTTTCATTTTCATTTTTGAAAATAAGTTTTCATTATTTACACAAAAGCTTTTGCCATCTTCACCTTCCTTTTTTTCCAAGCTCTCTTGAGTTTTGTTTTGAGTGAGGAAATTAAAAAGAAAGGGTTTTTAAGTGAGTTTACAAACCACACAACCATTCTACACTACCCTAGCCCTTTAGTGTAGAGTGTTTGCTTCATTGTGTGAAGTAAGAGCTTGTTCTAGAAATCTCCGGGTGGATCATCGCAGACGATGAAGGACCTCGAGCGGAGTCGTTCCAAACCTTGTGCAAAGTCGTAGGAGTCCTAAAGACCGAAGGAGTTGGCTACAAAGGTTGTATTCTCTTTTCCTTTAGTTTAGACTTCACATAATGATGTTATTACCCTAATCTCTAGTTACGATTCATAGTTTGTTTGTAATAGCCCTCTTTAAAATGAAAGTTCACTATTATATGATGTTGCAACCTTACTAGAGGTGCTACTATACACCAACATGGTATCAGAGCCTAGCTAGAGCTTTAGGGTAAGCCGGACGACGTTTAAAAACTCAATCGAACATGAAAAATACGATTTTTACATGCTCACTGGAAATTTTTTCAAAAGTTGGAATTTTTGTAATTAAAAATATGCAGAAAATAGAGCAGGGTTTTCTATGGATCCCCAAGAAAAACAAGCGCCTAACTCGACTCAACGACCGCGGAACCGCGGCCAAATAGGTGTATTTGCGGCGGTTCCGCGGCGCCGTTGGTGAGGCTTGGACCGTACGCTCTTGCGTTGATCCGTAGGTACTATATATGCTCTCTGGGAATTCTTTTTATGCAGGTTCAAGTGTTGAGATCTATTACAACAGTGGGTATGTTGATGTGTTGATTGATATATTTTAACGTCGTCTATGCTTTTCAATTGTTCATGTGATATAATGTGTAGGATCGTCGTGATCGAATGGCCGGGGGTTTTATGTGAGACGAGAGTTTATCTTTTCATTCATGTAAAATTCATTGTATATATTATTCTTGTATTGGGGCACATCTGGGTTGAGGATGAAGTCTCCATTGATGTATATTTTACTTTTCCGCATTAGGATAGACCCAAGGAGGGGAGCACGAATGACCGGGTTCTGGAGTTCAGTGGGACGCCATCTCGAGGAGTCGAGACCGGGTCTCCTAAACTCCAGAATTGGAAGGGTCACTTGCCGCTCTCGTAGGGGTCTAAGGGTGTGGGCTTGGCTGTTCATCACGACCGTAGAATCCGTATTTTTTCTATCGTAGGCTAAATAGAAAATACGGAGTTCCTGGTATATCCTATATTTTCATATATGTGTTTCTGCTGCTAATTATTCTGTGATGTGATTGCACAATATCTGAGACGAATGTGATATTGTTATATATGTGATATGTAATACTGTTTTTCGTTTCTTTCTGTAATGGCTTAGGAAATTAAATGATGGGAATACATTAATGTGATTAATCTAAAAGAAAAGAAACCTAAAGATGTTGTAGAATCGGATTTGAAACCCACTCGGCCTTTTTTTATATGAAAAAGCAAGTTTCAAAAGATGCGGAGCTTAAGCCACTCCTTTTCTAAAAACAATTTAGATTCAACAACGAAATCAAGTTCAAAGCGTTAAAGGTTTTCATAAAAACCATCCGCAACTCTCCATCATTTTAGAAAGCAGAGTACTTAATATTCGTGCTACGTATGTTGATTATAGTCAAGGCGTAGTGTACGGTAGCTAAGTGATGTCTTCCTACAAAGCATACGATGCGATCAGTTAGGACATTCATGTGATTATGTTGATTATAGTCAAGGTTCATATGGGTGGGTCTAGTTAATCCCGAAATGATGGGTAGAACTTGACTAGTGCTTATGATATGTTGACCATAGCCAAGGTCATAACCATCTAGGGGTAAAAACCATATCGGGAGTTTCAAGAGTTGAGATTTGCAATGAGATTGCATACCATCTATATGATATTTGGATCCCGATCCCACTGTGAGTAAAAGTTACACCCAGGAGAATTTTACACTTTACAATTAGCTAATCCAGCAGGTGTCTAGAAAGATGTTAACGGGGTTTAGCCTCTGGGAAAAACGAGGTTTATTTTAATTAGGTCCGTGCGCAAGCACGGGGAACCTCCCTCAAAGTACCGACACTGGCCTGGCTGACCGGTTAGCGAAACTGTAGAATGCAATTAATCCTGGCTAGTTTTCTTTTCAGGTTTGAAAGAAAATTTGATAAAATCAGTGGGAGACATCGATTAGATAAGATAATAACCAATCTGATCTTTGCAAGAGCATTTCGCGGAGTGTATTCTTTTCTCTCTCCTAATGGCAGATACCGATGACTGGACTTAAGCTTCTTTTAGAGAAAAACAAACTGACTGGACCAAATTATAAAGAATGGTTGAGGAACTTGAATATTGCACTCACATATGATAAAGTATCATATGTCCTCACTACCAAAGCCTCACCCGTCCCAGGACCTGAATCATCTGTTTCGGATAAGGAGATCCGAAAAACATGGGATATTGATTGCAACACGGCTACGTGCCTCGCGCTTGCTTCTATGGACAGTATCCATCAGAAACAGCACGAGAAGATGGATATACAATCCATCTTTCTTCATACAAAGGAGTTGTATGAAGAGCAATCTCGTACTTTACGCTACGACGCATCTCGAAAATTGTTTCAGATGCGGTTGGCCCCCGGTGCATCAGTAAGAGACCATGTTCTGAAGATGATTGGTCTTATAGAAGAACTTGAGGAACTGGGATGGACTATGGATAATGGGCAATATACAGATATTGTTCTACAGTCTCTCTCCCACGCCTTTGCTCCGTTTATAGTGAATTTCAATATGAACGATTTGGAGAAATCATTGCCTGAACTTCTCAATATATTGAGAAGTGCAGAGAGCACGCTTAAGACAGCGAAAACTCCCGCTCTGCTTTATGGGCCATCTTCCTCTTCAGTCCCGAAAGCCAAGGCCAAGGGAAAGAAGAAGAAGAATCCCACCAAGCCGAGAGGTGGAGTTGAAAAGGCGAAGGGGAAAGACAAATTTGGGACCGCGGGAAATAGGAAAGGAGAATGTTTTTACTGCCACAAGTCGGGACACTGGAAACGCAATTGTGCTTTGTACCTTGCAGATCTCAAGAAAAAGAAGCATGTTGATGCTTCCGCTTCAGGTGTGTTTGTAACTGAAAACTGTTTTTCATTAAACTCTACATCTTGGGTATTAGATACCGGTTCTGGTTCTCACATCTGTAATTGTATGCAGGGATTGAGAAACAGTAGAGTTTGGAAGACTGGGGACCACACTCTACGGGTTGGAAATGGTTCCAATGTACATGCTGTATCCGTAGGAGAGTATCATCTAGGGTTGCTTTCAGGATGTATTTTGGTTTTGAACCCTTGTTATTTTGTACCTGGTATGCTATGTAATATAATATCCGTATCTTTGTTGGACAATGAAGGATATCATTTTGTGTTGCAAAATAATGTTATGAACATTAACTTGAATCAACAGTTGATTGGGTATGGTACACTAAGTAACGGAATTTACGTCATAAACCAACACACGGTTTTTAATATACAACATACAAATAAAAGAAAGATTTCAGAAATAAATGAATCTTTTCTTTGGCATTGTAGACTTGGTCATATTAATGAAACAAGACTAAACAAGCTACATAAAGATGGATATTTAAAACCTTTTGAATATAAATCTTATGCAACTTGCCAGTCTTGTATCAAAGGTAAAATGACCAAAACTCCGTTTATAGGACACGGAGAGAGAGCTACAGAACTCTTAAGCCTCATACATAGTGATGTATGCGGACCAATGTCGACACATGCTAGAGGCGGTTTTTCATACTTCATCACTTTTACTGATGATTTCTCAAGATTCGGACACGTGTTTTTATTGAAGCATAAATCCGAAGCTTTCGAGAAATTCAAGGAGTACAAACTTGAAGTAGAAAAACAAACTGGCTTGAGTATCAAGAAACTTCGATCAGATCGAGATGGAAAGTATTTAAGCACTGAGTTTTCAGACTTCTTAAAAGAGAATGGGATTCTCTCTCAGCTCACTCCTCCGTACACACCACAGCACAACGGTGTGTCAGAACGGAGGAATCGTACCCTATTAGATATGGTACGGTCCATGATGAGTGATGCTGAGTTACCACTTTCCTTTTGGGGACATGCATTAGAGACAGCAATTTATCTATTGAACAGGGTTCCATCAAAGGCCGTGTCTGCCACTCCATATGAGATATGGTATGGAAGGAGACCATCTCTTAAAAGAGTTAGGATTTGGGGTTGTCCGGCTTATGTCAAAAAGCAGAATCCGGATAAACTCGAGACACGATCGGTCATGTGTAAATTTGTGGGATATCCAAAACACTCGTATGGATATCTATTCTACCACAAGGAGGAACAAAAGGTGTTTGTTTCTCAACATGCCACATTTTTGGAAAATGAAATCTTTACAGACAGTACTGGTGGCAAAGTGGTAGAACTAGAAGAGGTTCTAGAGACACAAATTACTCAGGACGAAATGGTTGAAACTGATGTTGCAGTAGAACTTCAAGAACCTCAGCCGCTCCGAAGATCTAGTAGAACTTCTCGCCCGCCGGAGAGATACTATGGGTTTCTCATTGATGGTGATAGAGAAGTTGCATCATAGATGATGATGACCCTACTAGTTTTCAGCAAGCTATCACGAGTGGTGACTCAGTGAAGTGGTTGGATGCCATGAGATCTGAAATGGAGTCCATGTACACCAACAAAGTATGGACTTTGGACGTTGCACCTCCTGGGATAAAACCCGTTGGGTGCAAATGGATGTTTAAGAGAAAGATTGGTATAGATGGACAGGTAGAGACCTATAAAGGAAAGCTTGTAGCGAAAGGTCTTCGTCAAAGACCAGGACTGTACTATGATGAAACTTTCTCTCCAGTAGCAATGCTTAAATCCATTCGGATCCTACTAGCTATTTCTGCTCACAACGACTATGAAATCTGGCAGATGGATGTTAAAACTGTATTTCTAAATGGTGATTTAGAAGAGTACGTTTTTATGGATCAGCCGGAGGGCTTAATTGACAGTGGGAGCAGCGAAAAAGCGTGTAAGTTGCTTAAATCCATTTATGGATTAAAGCAGGCATCGCGGAGCTGGAACATCTATTTTGATGATACAATCAAAGAGTTTGATTTTATCAAATATATAGATGAACCATGCATTTATATGAAGATTGTAGGGAGTACTGTCACTTTCCTCGTATTGTACGTAGATGGCATTCTCTTGATAGGAAATGATATTCCTATGCTACAATCGGTCAAATTATTCTTATCACAAAGGTTCTCCATGAAGGACCTGGGTGATGCCTCGTGCATTTTGGGCATAAGGATCTATAGAGATAGATCCAAAAGATTATTGGGATTGTCCCAATCAAAGTACATTGATACCATCCTAAAAAGGTTTAGTATGGAATATTCCAAGTGTGGTGCTAATTGATCTCAAAAACTATCTATTAACCGCAATCAAGAACGGCGTCGCATGTAGCTAGCCGGTGAGTACGGGTCGGTCCACAGGAATGTTGTGAATCTCCTAATCGCGCTTACGAGTTAATTCCAAAGGGTGTTCGGATTGATTATTAAATCTAAAAACCTAATTATTCTATACTACGATTATCTAGATCTAGTCTTGTAAGGGTTAGGTTTAGGGATGGTCTGGAAATGCAAGTAAATCTCAACGCTTTCTATACCCAAATGAAGATCTATGAGGAGTTATGGTAATTATCAATAAAGGGGATTAGATCCATTCAGGAAGGTGTTCCTTCCTCTAGGTTCTTGTCCTTCCTTTAGAGATCCTTACCCTAACCTCCATGGAAAACACGCGCAACCGGGCCTTTATACTACGGTGTCATCGTTACCTCGAGGGGTAGGATGCCGTAGGGCGCGGTGTGTGCGTGTATGCATGGAGTCCTATTGAAAATATATGATGGGTAAGAAAGGGATGAGAGATCTCATCTCTCAAAAGCCTTCCCCAAATCTAACCCTAACAAGCGAGGAGACTACTCGCTCATTAGGGGATTTAAAGACATTTATCTAGGGCAGGAATTGAAATTACCTAGGGCAAGAATTGAAATTAAACTAGGGCAATTAAATAAATCCACTTACTTTACAGATGGCTCTCTCCAAACATTTACGCAGGGTTGTCAGATCTGAATTCATGAAATGAAAAGAGGCACCGATGCTCTCCAAAAGAATTCTAAAATTTATTAATGAAGGGAGGCATAAGGTTTACAATGAATTAGAGTCCCTATTTATAGAAGATAGGAAACCCTAGGGTTACAATGACTCGCATGTCTACATTTACAAAAATAGCCCTATAAAGACCAGTCAACGCCGCTTTAAATTATGGTAAAAATTCCTTCCACTGATCGCTCATGACCGCCGCGGAACCGCGGCCCGAGGCCTGGTTTAGCCGCGGTTACGCGGCCAAGTAAGGGAGTTGGAATCTTAGTTTTCCTGGGCTGGCTCCTTATGATTTTTACTTATAGTTTCTTTGGTTCTTTTATCCATCTTGCTTCTGAATCTTCTCCAGATCTTCTAGTGAATACTTGTAGTAGCCTTTTAATCGTTCGCTTTGTAATCTTGGACCTTGCGTTGCCTTGCACTTTGTGACTTTTATCTTTGATGTAGGCTTGATCAAGAGTCATCTGTTTGTTGGTTAAAGTCCATATTTTCATCGTCTTTACATCGTTTTCACTGTTTTCTGTCCAAGAACCTGTAACCTGTAACATGTAGCAAACATGCGTCAAAAGCACCTGTTTATTTATAAAAAGAATAAGAACGAGGAATATAATAATGCAATATTATGGTATGAACAAATACCCCCAAACTTATATTTTGCTCGTCCTCCAGCCAACTTATTTTTTTTATTCACTAAAATCCTAACCGCACTTTCGCAGGAAAACGCGATTGCACTGAGAACGTGCAACAAGCCGTTAAACCTCTAGGTGTCCCTAGTAGGAGGAGTGTTGTCTCCTGAGGGTTTTTAGCGGATACTACCCACAAAATCCTATCAACTCGGCCCATTGACTTTTGTTCTCCAATTAGGTTTTCTAACAAGGAATTCTATTATCGTCGACTTGCAAATTATCCACCCATATTCTTCACACTTCCTCATCATTTAACTTAAGATTATATATGTTCTATAGACTTACTTAGCTTTCGGCATTTCCTAAGTTTTCCTTCTAGGCTTCCATCTCCACTTAGAATTTCTATCAACTCTACTAAAGATACAAGTTCTATTCTTCACTCCTTTCTCTCATCTAAATTCCAATCACATATCCCTACGTGTGTGTATAAGTCACCCCTACACTTGGAAATTCAAATCAAGCAATCATACCCTTGTCCGTTGTCCAAAGTACTAATTAGTTGGTGAATTTTTAATTGAATTTTGCTTACACATCCTTCATGCGACCGTTAATACTTCTTGAGGTACCAACGACCGATTACAATATGTGTTTGCATATTAAAGCGTACTTCCTAGTCTTGCAACACCTAAGGCTTTAGCAGTGACTCCCAAACCAGTTGGTCTAAGGCACTAGGTGATGAAGCACCCTCGCTAAATATTTTTCTATTTTTACAGCCTTAAGTAATCACAAAACCAGTGTTCATTTTTTTCTTCTTTATTCACTTTTTTTTAATTTTATTTTCTTTGTACTAAGGATTTTAAACAAGAGTATTTCAAGGTCTCCTCTACTATTCCAAGTTTCAAGGTGCGTGATTGTGCAATTTGTAGGGTATACATTTTCAGAATCTAGACTTAAGCTAGGAATTATTTTTCAAACTTATACTCTAATAAGAAACATCAATACTTTTCCTTTGTTTCAACTTAGCCCAAGAACTGAACTCAAAATTTGCCTATTTCTAAATAAACTACAAAGACATATACTCTCTACCGTTAAACTTTAAGGAAGGTTATCTTTAGGGTTTTTAATTTACTAAGTTTAAGATCTAGTTGTTCCTAGCTAGTTAACCTATTTGTCAAACTCTAGTCAATTAGCCAAAATTGAATACAATAATTTTTATAATTTTTGAAATTTTTCAATTTTTATGGGTTTTCAAATAAGTATACAAATGCAAAAATATGTACAAATGAATGCGAAGGAAGAAGACGTACCGAGCATACCCCCAAACTTGAACTTGACAGTGTCCTCACTGTCATGCTAAACCAAGAGGGTCAAAATGCCGGTACTCCCCTGTTTATTTTTTTTCCTTTCATTTTTAAATTTTTTTTAAAATTTTTTATTGTTAAAAGAAAAACAAAAATATATATACAACAAGATTCCCCCCAAACTTAAGCTTGGCCTTACACAAGCCAAAGGTTAGCACCAACCATTCAAAAAATTTATCGTGGTAATGGCCGAGTTGGTGAAATAATGGGGTGTAGAGGAAAGAAATGAGAAACACACGAGACCGAATGGGAAGACGAGTGGAATATGGTCTCGGTGGAAGAGAAGAATGGCGGGAAGGAGAAAGAAGGGTCGCGCGATCTTGAGGGTGTAAATCGAGTAAATAAATTAGCGCAATGTGTGATGACCGAAGTGTGAAAACTGATTGTGCTAACCCATCAACTCGTCGTGAAATGGGGTCAAATTCCTCAAGATTCGCAAGAAAACATGGGTACGCCGAACTTGGTATTGGGGATGAAAGCGTAACGGTCTCTTGTACGGTCGGAACAATAGGAAGGACGAAAGGGAGTGAATTAGGGATAGTATCATTCTCACCGTCGTAAACTGTCTCGAACTTGAAAGATTCCATTAATGGTTCGAAACTACTATAAGCAACCGAGTCTGATGGTTCAACTAACTCATCTGAAAATGTAAATGACTCAAACTCGGGCGGTGAGTCATCAATATCGTCCGAGAACGTGAAACACTCGTAAGTGTTATCGGCTGTGAGAACTGTGTCAGATTCAAAGGAAAAAATTTCAAGCTCACAGTCTTCAAGCATGGTCGGAACGATGGAAAGGAGGGAGGGTGATATAATAGTTAAAGGTTCAGGAGGATGAATTGGAAAATCAGACACATCAAACAAAAATGATTCAACCTCAATATTATCCTCAAAACTCTCCTCAATACTTTCCTTATAATTCTCTTCAAAATTCAACTCATCCATGCCATTATCATCAACATCAAGACGCATATGAAGTTCGGGAGAAACATCTAATGACTCGGGATGATGAGTTGAACATAAAATTTCAATCAAATCGACAGGTTCATCATCCGAAATATTCTCGGCGTCTATATCCTCAATCAAGTGAAAATCAATATTTTCTGACACCTCATCAAAAGCATGGATATTTATCAATTTAGGTTCTAGATTGGAGGTGTAAAGGTAAGTGTGGTTTCACTCGAAAGGGGTTCTTCACAATTTGGCAAATCAAGCACTACAAAATCACACAACTCATTTTTATCCTTAACTGATGAATCATTTGGGACAATCGATGGAAAACCGGAGTTGTGGGCTTCAATTGGGTATGGGTAGGTTTGATTTGGAAATCCTCTCTCATTCTCACTCAGTCCAACCGCCTCCTTATAGATTGAAAAATTTGAAGCTAGCGGGAAACTAGCTACCGGTTCACTAGGTTGCATAAGGGCGGTAATGGATGCTTCCACATTCCTAACCATTTTGTTTGTTGCTGCGATATACGCCTCCAACGACTCTTCCAAACTATACTTGGGTGGTGAGGGGGTTTCGGTAAAAGATTCGAAATTGTTTGGATATGTGAACCAAAAGGCTGTGTAGAAGCAGGGTCTAGTGAAGGTGGGAAAGTCGGGTCGGACTGGTAGGAAGTGGATGGTTGGACAGGATTAGGATCAACATGTGGATAAAAAGGTGGATGGACTTGTTGATTCCTAGAACTAGATGAGGGGAGAGGGGTGAAAAATCGGCTGCGAGATTGAGCGATATGCTCAGCAATGGACATCGGTTTAGGAGTTACAGCAAGACTTGAAAAAGTGGTATCAACATATGAAGGTGGTAAAGGTTTACTTGGTTGACACAAAGTGGGTTGAAAAGTCAAACTGTTTCTCCTAGACGCTTCTATTTGATCTTTCAAAGATATTTTAGGCATGCAAGGATCGTCTTTAAATCGACCGAAATAACTAACGTACGAAGCAAAGTTAGGTTCGGGATACCAAAGTTCGGCAAGAGATTTGTGGTGTGGGGTACCCATGATGTAAGAATGAGAAGAGAAAGAAGGTGGGTGTAAGTGGGGTGCAAGGATTTCTTCGCGACAAAAGTTGCAAGTTTTTTTTTATATATATAAAAATTTTCCTCTTATTTTTTTATTTGTTTTGAAAAAAATTTCGATAAAGGGCTTAGACACAAATGCAATCAACCAGAAATGCACAATCAGGCCTAGATCTAGGGTCACCTAGGTCAGCTAGACAGCTCCTAACTGTTCCAAAGGGCTAGAAATAGGACCTCAAACCGTCTCTTCACCGCAAATTGCAGCCAGGTAAGTGCCAGGTAAGTGGGAGTCTCCCCGCTACAAGTAGCGGTCCTAATTAAGTAACCACTTACCTTAGACACACTTGCCTAGACACCATAAAGTCGGGTTAGGATAAACGGTCGATGCCTATAACTAGTCCTCTGTCCTATTGAGCTCGAAGTCCTTAGGGCTGAGTCTAGTATTTTTTAATTAAGAATGGTCAATGCAAATGCTTTAAGTGATTTCTGGGGTCCTGGGAAGGGTGATGAAATACCCACCCAATCTGAATTGGTCAAAAAGCCCCTTAAAGTCCAATTAAAGATATGCAAAACGGTAAATCACTTGCAATCAAATATTTTTATTTTATGCGTGGCGCAAAGAATCCTGCACAAGATTTGTTATTGAGAAAGTGGAAGAATTTTTTAAGCACAAAGAATCCTGCAGGAGATTTAACAAAAGATTCAGAGGAGAGATCAGAAGACTTACAGATTTATTTATTTTTTTACACCGCGTCTTAGCGTTCTTTTTTTTTCTGGTGATGTCACCAGGGTGCGGTGGTTCCGCGGCCATAATGGGGGTCGCGTGGCGGTTCCGCCGCGTTTTGGTCTCGCGGCGAGTTTTTTTTTTTTTGCTCTCCTGTTCTCCAAATCTCCCTCTGTTCTGATCTGTTATTTTCAATTTCGCTTTCTGTAGATTTCCAGATCCGTCTTTCGATTGTAGATCCTGCAAAATTCAAACAACAAAGTACCCTTTCCAAAAATAACAGATGATATATTTTTATATTTTTTGGATTTTTCAGATTTTTATGATTTTTTTTTATTAAGATTAACCCGAAATTGCAAAAAGGACATAACACGCCATCCCCGGCAACGGCGCCATTTGATTGATCTCAAAAACTATCTATTAACCGCAATCAAGAACGGCGTCACATGTAGCTAACCGGTGAGTACGGGTCGGTCCATATGGATGTTGTGAATCTCCTAATCGCGCTTACGAGTTAATTCCGAAGGGTGTTCGGATTGATTATTAAATCTAAAAACATAATTATTCTATACTACGATTATCTAGATCTAGTCTTGTTAGAGTTAGGTTTAGGGATGGTTTGGAAATGCAAGTAAATCTCAACGCTTTCTATACCCAAATGAAGATCTATGAGGAGTTATGGTAATTATCAATAAAGGGGATTAGATCCATTCGGGAAGGTGTTCCTTCCTCTAGGTTCTTGTCCTTCCTTTAGAGATCCTTACCCTAACCTCCATGGAAAACACGCGCAACCGGGCCTTTATACTACGGTGTCATCGTTACCTCGAGGGGTAGGATGCCGTAGGGCGCGGTGTGTGCGTGTATGCATGGAGTCCTATTGAAAATATATGATGGGTAATAAAGGGATGAGAGATCTCATCTCTCAAAAGCCTTCCCCAAATCTAACCCTAACAAGCGAGGAGACTACTCGCTCATTAGGGAATTTAAAGACATTTATCTAGGGCAGGAATTGAAATTACCTAGGGCAAGAATTGAAATTAAACTAGGGCAATTAAATAAATCCACTTACTTTACAGATGGCTCTCTCCAAACATTTACGCAGGGTTGTCAGATCTGAATTCATGAGTTGAAAAGAGACACCGATGCACTCCAAAAGAATTCTAAAATTTATTAATGAAGGGAGGCATAAGGTTTACAATGAATTAGAGTCCCTATTTATAGAAGATAGGAAACCCTAGGGTTACAATGACTCACATGTCTACATTTACAAAAATAGCCCTATAAAGACCAGTCAACGCCGCTTTAAATTATGGTAAAAATTCCTTCCACTGATCGCTCATGACCGCCGCGGAACCGCGGCCCGAGGCCTGGTTTGGCAGCGGTTCCGCGGCCAAGTAAGGGAGTTGGAATCTTAGTTTTCCTGGGTTGGCTCCTTATGATTTTTACTTATAGTTTCTTTGGTTCTTTTATCCATCTTGCTTCTGAATCTTCTCCAGATCTTCTAGTGAATACTTGTAGTGGCCTTTTAACCGTTCGCTTTGTAATCTTGGACCTTGCGTTGCCTTGCACTTTGTGACTTTTATCTTTGATGTAGGATTGATCAAGAGTCCTCTGTTTGTTGGTTAAAGTCCATATTTTCATCGTCTTTACATCGTTTTCACTGTTTTCTGTCCAAGAACCTGTAACCTGTAACATGTAGCAGACATGCGTCAAAAGCACCTGTTTATTTATAAAAAGAATAAGAATGGGGAATATAATAATGCAATATTATGGTATGAACAGGTGCCTTGCCCGTTTGCCATGGAATCACTCTCTCTAAGGACTTCTGTCCGAAGACTGATGAAGAGAGAGCTCGCATGAGCATTATACCCTACGCTTCAGCCGTAGGATCTATAATGTATGCGATGATATGTACTCTCCCTGATGTAGCTTATGCACTAGTTGTAGTAAGCAGGTATCAATCCAACCCAGGGGAGCAACACTGGATAGCCGTGAAGAACATTCTTAAGTACTTGCAAAGGACTAAAGAATTGTTCTTGGTGTATGGTAATGGGGATCTCCAAATAGAGGCCTTTACCGATTCTAGCTTCCAAAGTGATAAGGATGACAGTAAATCTATCTCAGGGTTTGTATTTACCCTCGATGGAGGGGCGGTATGTTGGAAGAGTTCCAAACAGGATACCGTTGCAGACTCCACGATGGAAGCTGAGTATATTGCTGCAAATGATACTGCCAAGGAAGCCGTCTGGATGAGGAAGTTCGTTGAGGTGCTAGGAATAGTTCCAACCATTATTAATCCAATACCATTGCATTGTGATAATAATTGAGCTATGGCGTTGGCCAAAGAACCCAGATCCCATCAAAAGTCCAGATACATCCTCAGGCGATATCATTTGATTCGGGAGATAGTTGATCGCCATGAGATCGAGATTCAAAGAGTAGATACAAAGGATAACACCGCAGATCCACTCACCAAGGCACTTCCACAGCCGCAACATGAGCGACTTTTTGAGATGTTGGGTATGAGATACGCCAATAATTGGCCTTAGTGCAAGTGGGAGACTGTTGGATATATGTATGCCCTAGAGGCCATTATATATATAGTGGATGCTTGGACATATATATATGTATATTTTGATATATGACTTTCTTGCTCAACATGATAGTATGCTATCTGGTTTTACTTTATCTGACATGTTTGCTTGATACTTTTCATTTAATACATGTTGATAAAGCCCTAAGGATATTTGCTTGAATTCCATGGCTATGATGGAGATCATACTAGTGGGGCATGTGTAGTCTGTAAGCATATCCTTAAATGTTCCTAGTCGTAGGTATATCGAGATAGGGCATCGATATTCCAGAGTAGACTAGCGTGTACGTTTCTTGACCCATATGATGGGCGATGGATGATCCCATATCCATTGGTGTTGTGACATCGAAGATTGTATACGGGTGCTCAGTGGAGACTGGGTACACTGAACGGACTCACGGAGAATTCCTATATGGTATTATATCTATCGTCGGATAGCAGTTCTCTGGTGACACTGGTACAGGTTAGTCTGTAGACCCGAGATCGTCATAGAGTCTTGTGTGTTCTCCAGCTGTACTTTGATTTCCACCCTACCACGGCTCTACTGAGTCGTGCAAACAGATAGCTTTTGGGTATAGTCTCGAGACACATGGAGACAGTGAGCGATAGGAGGGGTTTCGTCTCTCCCTGTATTGGGAGTTGATGTTGTGCTATGTGCGATTGGCTCTGACTTAAAGTCCCTGGCCAGGGCTGATGAGATTTACTGATAAGTGTTATTAGTAGTTTCTCGACCGGTCATAGACCATATCGACATGACTTATTAAGTTATTAGGGCTCGACGATTCCATCCCTAGACTTGATATGCAGCATATCAGACGAAGAGACCGGACTGTACGGTAAGTGTTGCCAATGGCTCGACGGGAGTTTTGACGGGTTCGCTTGTTTTTCTTCTGATCGCTCAATACACAGGTGGCCGTTACCTTTAGCAGACCGCTTGCGGCTTGTAGGTGTTTTGATATAATCATCACCTACTGCCGGCATATTGACGAGTCTTAGAGTCCCACACAGGATTTTTCTAGCTCGGGCGAAATCATGTGGTGTGCATATGTTATATGCGCAGGAGCTCGATTAAATACGAATATTTGATACCGTATTTTAATCGAACGTTCGATATTGGTCGGGTCGCATTTGATGTGACCGATTTATTAAATCAGTGTTGATTTAATATTATCTTTAAGATCACTTTTAATTAACCATTTTTCTTTTGGATGTATGCATGTATGTTCACACATACACATGATGATGTGCATGCACACATACATATGTGTCATGGTTGATGATACAAAGTAGATGGCAATATAAGACTCACAAGGTTGATAAATATCTAGATTTTTGTTAATGGATTAAAGGAAAAAGAAAATTAGCATAATGACTCATTTTCTACACACTTCTTATTTGACCATTGACTTTAACCGTGGTTTAATTTCCTTTTGTTCTTTAACCCATCCAAATAATATCTAGATATTTAGCCAACCATGGTTATATGTGAGAGTGTCTCATATATAATATTTTCATTTTCATTTTTGAAAATAAGTTTTCATTATTTACACAAAAGCTTATGCCATCTTCACCTTCCTTTTTTTCCAAGCTCTCTTGAGTTTTGTTTTGAGTGAGGAAATTAAAAAGAAAGGGTTTTAAGTGAGTTTACAAACCACACAACCATTCTACACTACCCTAGCACTTTAGTGTAGAGTGTTTGCTTCATTTTGTGAAGCTAAGAGCTTGTTCTAGAAATCTCTGGGTGGATCATCGTAGACGACGAAGGACCTCGAGCGGAGTCGTTCCAAACCTTGTGCAAAGCCGTAGGAGTCCTAAAGACCGAAGGAGTTGGCTACAAAGGTTGTATTCCCTTTTCCTTTAGTTTAGACTTCACATAATGATGTTATTATCCTAATCTCTAGTTACGATTCGTAGTTTGTTTGTAATAGCCCTCTTTAAAATGAAAGTTCACTACTATATGATGTTGCAACCTTACTAGAGGCGCTACTACACACCAACATGGCGCTCCTGTTCCAAGACATGGTTGGAATGATGGTCCAGCCAGAACCTCCCGCTGAAGGCCCGTCGATAATTATCGAGGACGACAGAGGGGAAACATCAAACCTTCTTCCAGCTTTATCGACAGCCAGGTAGGAAACGATCTCCAAAGCTGCCCTTGATAATTACATAGCTCAACAAATACGAGCTCATCAGGCAAGTGAAACGGAGGGCCAAGTTGCCAGAACTAGGCGACCATACCAGGGATGGTATGACCAAATAAAATATCCGCCAGGATATACCATCCGCAAGTTCCATGTGTACAAGGGGACAGGCAACCCGCATCAGCACGTCGCTCAGTTTAAAGCTTTATGCGGCAATACTGGAGGCGACGACAAATTGTTGCTTCGCCAGTTCGTCGGTTGCTTGTCGGAGACGGCATTTGAATGGTACTCGGAGCTCCCAAATGACTCCGTCAAAATATTCACAGAAATGGAGCTACTATTCACACAACGGTTCGCAAGCGAATGCACCCCGATCACGACATTAATCAATGCCAGGGTGAGGCCAGGAGAGGCCAGGGTTCAATACGCAATTCGGTGGCAGAACCTATGGTCGAAATGAGAACAACGTATCGAAGAGGCTCCTGCCGTGGGCATGTTCATAGGGACTCTCAATCCTCAAGCGACTGTGTCCCAGTTCATGACCTTCTTTAAGATGACCACCTTCCAGGCTTTGATCGACAAGCTGGTCCAAATGGACCAGATGGGCCATGGGCCTCCCTCTTCAAAAATGGACCGGCAGAATGCAAAGGATAAAGGGAAAGCGGCCATCGTTGCCAACTCTCAACAACAACCGAGTAACCCGAAACCGGTTGCTCGCCAAAATAACACGTGCCCGCACCAATCCCTCGAAGAAAAGCTAGGACGTTCTTACTCTTTCCCCCATGATAAAATGAGGAGATTATTTGAACTGGAAATCCGCAACAAACTCATCACACAGCTAGATCTGAGATGTTCACTGTGGCCTGGTGACGTCAACAGTCCCAACTACTGCTCCTACCATAAAGTAGTTGGCCATCCAATTGAGAATTGCTACATCTTCAAAAACTGGGTCGAGGACCAATACCATCAAGGGAAATTCGCACTGTCAGAAAACTGGAGGGTGAACCCGCCACAGAGGCACGCTCCTAAAAAGGTAGACACGCCGAGGGAATCATGCTCATTTGTGGAAGAAGCTCCTTGGAAAGTGGTCCTTTCAGATAAAACTAAAAGAATGCTGAAAGATCTTCAAGCATGTCCGGAGATCGAACGGAAAAGCCCGCTGGAGCCCGAGATCATTGAGGGGATGCTTAAACCGTGCCCAATAACAAAAACAGCTAACGATGGGCAAAACACCCAGGTCAAGCCTTTAAAGTTTTCGAAGGGTAAGAAGAAGACCAAGAAGCATGCGCAGCCTACCGAGTACGACAACAAGCGCACGAACCTGCAAAAATACATCGACACGCTGGAGGAGTACAACCGGAATGCGTGGACCCCAGTCACACTCGAAGAGTTTCTCAACCATATACTCGAGAACGAAGATAGTGATGATGATGAGGAAATGGCTCATCAGGAGAAACCGAAGATTATGTAGCAAGTTGGCACATGGTTTCTCATTCGTCGTTAAATAATGAAGAAACTCCCTCAGCGTCAGAAAGCAACGCAGAGAAACTGGGGGCAGGATCGGTGCCAAAATCTCCGGAGCTGCCAGAAGACCCAATTGACAGGCTACTAAACGAAGCCTTTCAAAAGAGCAAAGTTGACCGAGAACGTGAAACGTCTATATACGAAAAGGCCAAACGCCAGCGTCAGGTTGAAGAAGCTGCGGTAAGGATGAGTCATAAAGTACTCCACCCAAGCCAAAGCACACCTGCTACAAACAAGAGCAAGATCAAAGCAGAGAAGCGGTTCCTTAAAGCCTTGTTAATGGGAATGAAGCTCCCTTTCTCATGGAAAACACTCCCGGAAGTACGTGCCTCGGCGAAGCGGATGTACATCCGAACTACTGATTATACCATCGGAGGGTCACGCACCCCATCGAAGAGTGCAATTTCATCAAGAAGTGGTGGCAAGGATACGTTGCTCACCGGCAACACTTCAAGCGGATGAAGCGTAAAACCCGTCGACTACAAAGAAACGCGACAGAAGAGTATGAAGGAACGGCTGGCAACTGTCATATGATTGATACCAGTTCAACAAAAGGAAAATCTCAAGTTCTTACATTCAGGAGTGATTCTGAGGAAGAAATAACCCTCGGCCCTCTCTTCAAAGAATCCACCTCCAGAAAAGAAGAAGAGGAGAAGAACTGCAAGAACATTCAGCTGCATAACCGTACGTTGCCTTGAAAGAACCTCGGGCCTATAAACAAAGGTTCGAGCAAAAGAGACAAGGGGAAGGAAAAATTCCCTGAGGAAATTGCCTTCGATGATAGAGTCATCAAAGAGCTCGCAGCCAAGGACCCGCCTAAGAAAAAAAGGTGGATTACAATGTCCTGGCACATCTGAGGAAGATACCTTCGCAACTGAGCATACAGGATGCTCTCCTCCTATCCAAAGAGGCACGAGATTCTCTTATCAAGGCACAGCAAGAGCCTGATCAGTTCTAAGCTTTCTTTGCGGAAGAAAAGATGAAGGACGAGCTGGCAGAGGTTCATACAGCTAACATAACATTCGGCGATGAAGATCTCCTTCTCGAAACGTGCGAGCACAACCTTCCTCTATATGTCACTAGGTACTTCCACGACATCAAGATAGGGAAGATCCCGGTCGATAATGGGTCCTCCGTTAACCTTCTCAATGTGAAGGTGCTGAAAGAGATTTGCATGAACGTTCAGCACCTGGCTCGGGACAAAATTTCCATCTCCGTCTTCGAATCGCGATCATCACGGACGCTTGGGTCTGTGATATTTACATTACACTTTGGGATACTCGTCACCGACATAAAATTCCATGTCATTGACGCCAAGACCTGCTACAACGCCCTGCTCGGCCGGCCTTGGTTACACGAGTACAACGTCATCCCTTCTACACAACACCAGTGTATAAAGTATTTCAAAGATGGCCTCGAGTATACCGTTACGGGGGAGATAAATCCAATCTTAGTGAATGAAGTCCACAAATATGAAGACGCAAAGTACTTCCTACCAGACTTCAAAAACATGGAAAGATGTCATAAGCCAGAGAACCAACAAAAAGCCGTCTCTACTATCCCGGTCTTTAGGAGAGATACCGAGAAAGATAAAGAGATAGTCTACTCGGGGCAATCCCAAGACAACAGGCCAGGACCATCTTGTTGGTTATAGTGCCCTCAAGTCAATTATTGAATCGCAGGCACGCGATTGTGATGATTGAGGGAGGACCTATACCGGTAGAACAGTCTTACTCAAGATGATAGTATTCTATTTGGTTTGTCTTTATCATCATGTACATGCTTCAGGTGGTATTACAGATCACTATTACATGTTGATAGAGCCCATAGGATTCTTGCTTGACTACCAGCATTATGATGGTGATCATATACGTGGGAGCTGGGTGATCTATAAGCACATCCTTAAATGTCCCTAGTCATGGGAGTATCGAAACTGGGCATCAGTATTCCGGAGTAGACTAGTGTATACTGATCGAGATCCCGACTAGGGGTGGTGGCTGGGTCTCACAAGCCATTAGTGTTAGTTTGTTCACCTAAGATAGTATACAGGTGCTCATTGGGTTATGAGAACACTGGACAGACTCACCGGGAACCGACTAGATGATATTATACCTATTGTCAGATGGCAGTTCCCAGGTGACATGTGTACAGATTAGTCTATCAACCTGAGATCGTCATTTGTCTCGTGTGAGTTCCCACTGTGCTTTGATTACTACCCTACCACGGCTTAAAAAAGTCGTACAAACAGGTTTTAGTTGGGTACAGTCCCGAGCCACATGGAGGCAATGAGCGAATCATCGGGGATTCGCCTCTCCCAGTATTAGGGGTTGATGTCACATTGTGCACGGATGGCCATCACCAGAAATACTCGGCCGGGGTAGACGAGAATTACCGATACAGGATCGATGGTTTCTCAGGTGGTGATGGGTTACATACCGACACTAATTATCGTGTTATTAGGGGGTCTGACTTTATCCACCCCTCTAGACTCAATAGTGATACTTTTAGACGAACAGACCGGACTGTACGGATATTATCACTGTCAGGCTCAGTAAGGGTTTGGATGAGTTTGCTCGTCGTCCTTCCTTTCGATCAATACCTGGGTAGCCGTTACGTACAGCTAGTGCCGCTGACGTGCTTGTGGTTAAACACACTGCCAGCGTATTAACGAGTCTTTAAAGTCCCACACAGAAGGTTTTTACGGTTCAGGCGATATGGTGTAGATGACGCATATTGGTACATACAGGTGTCCGATTAAATATGTGTACAGGCTACACAGACTTTAATCGGACGGTTGATAATACTAGCGGCTTAGGACTAAGCCGGATTATTAAATCTGATTTTGATTTAATAATTTATATATGTATTTATATATATGTATTCTATTATTATTGGTCACTATTCATTTTCTCTCTTGGTTATTCATATTTTTGTACGAATACACGTATTTGTATTTCGATACGTGTACCGGGTTGCATTCTGTATTTATACGGAATAGCTTCTAGAAGATGGCCACCTCATTATTTGATTTTCATTTTAGAAAATCAATTTAGGAAATGAGGTGGAGGGGTGAGTTGGCATGAGCATGGTGAGGCATGTAGAGAGGTATGGGTATTGTTTATTTTATTGGAAAAATTGAGAGAGAGAGAGAGAGGCAGCCACAATTCTTTACATGTCATGCCTTTTCTTTTCTTCACTTGCTTGCTTTTTCACATTCTCACTTGGTGAGACTTAGCCATTTCTTTAGTTGCTCATGCCATTGTTTTCCTCACCTCCTTCTTCATCTTCTATGGTTGCACTTTGAGCATTTGTGATGAGAGAAAATTATAGTGAGACAATTCCACACCTCCACTCTCCATTGCTAGCAACCTTGGAGCATCGGTTGCCTCGTTTGGCGAGGCTGAAGCTTGCATCGTTTCTTTCGGGCGGAACATCGTAGATGGAGGAAGACCGGCAACCAAATTCGATTCGCGACCACTAGGAACTTGGGATGATTGTTGAAGACCCGAAGAACTTGGTTCATTCGGTATAACCATCTAACTCCTCTTTATATACTTGCTAGTATAGGGTTTAGGGTAGATCCAGGCATCGGGTTGTGATAGGGCCGGTTAAGAGAATTTTTGTTCCGCATTTAGCCACGGCTTGATGGCCGAGACGCTGCCGTAACCCAACATGGTATCAGAGCTAACCCTTAAACCCTTAGCTAGCTAGTTTAAACGATGTTAAAGTATCAAAACCGAAACAACTCCGAAACAATACCACGAATATTTCAGTTTATGTCGATTTTTCAAAGTCTTCAAAAAAAATTTAAGCAATTGCAGAAGGCTATTTATGAGACAACTAGAACACCCTACAAATATGAGCCCAAACCGCCGGATTTGACCCGGTGAAACATGCAAAAAAAACGGGTGTGGCCAGTCCAAATTTGGAGTTTGGGCTTGGGATTTTTGGTGTGCACTGGTCTCTGGAATATTGGTTACGTGGTATTGTTTGTTTTGTCATTTTGTTTTGGGGCAATTCGGGGTGTTTCAAAGTCGATAATTTAACATTGTTTAAATGTTTATAGTACATGCATTACTATCTGCGACCGTGAATGTCATTAGAGCGGTATAATCCGTTTAACTGCTATATGTTCTTTTAGACGAATTTGCGAACGTGACATTCACGTTGATGTTCGGTGTTGTGTTGTGATTATGGTTGGATCGTCGTGGTGGATAGCTTTAGTGCAATGGTAGTACAATTTAGACACATTTATACAATTGATATTGCGGGACGAGCGTCCGACATGTGGACTGCCATCACTGCCCGTTTGTATATTATTTGTTTGGGGCACGACCGGGTCGAGGTCGATGTCACCCTTGTACATATTATTTTCTTTTCTGTACTATGATTACCCCACGTTGGAGTGCATGAATAGCCGGGTTCTAGAGGGCAATGAGTTCGCATCTCATGGCGTTGAGACTGAGGGGACCTTACTCTAGAATTGGCAGGCTATTCGCCGCACTCGTAGGGGGTATAGGTTGACCCACGGAGGGGTGCCCAAGTTACCGGATTCCGTGAAGTGCTGGGTGGCCCATTCACGTTGTTGATTGGGGTTGCCTCGCTTCTGGGATTGGTGGGTAACTTTCCGCACTCGTAGGGGTCTAGGTTTTTATTGTACAGGCTATCCACACTACAGGATGTAACAACCCCAAACTTTCTGTACAATTTTTTTTTCAAAAATACAGAAAGGGGTACTTGAGCCTGAGCACAAGTTATAAGTTTGATTTGCTTTTGAACAGCAAGAAGAAGCTTGTAGCTCATTGGTAAGACCATGCACTGTTGAACCAAAGCACCAGAGTTCAAATCCCATCAACCACATATTTTTTAAATTAAATTCGTTTAATCTTTTAGAAGCCCAACAGTCTACACGTGCACTACACATAATAGGGTAAGTTACAGAATAAACAAACATGACTACGAGGCTAGACCAAGCGTCAGGGACACGTGGCATCAAGACGCGCCCCGACTCGCCCAACTCGGGCCGGCAACTCAGCTGACTCGGCCGGTGTCACCGGGTCAACTCGGTCCGAACCCTAAATTTCTTTAACCCCCTGCACCCTTTGGCCTACCCTACACTGTTTAAATTCTCTGCAATTAACCAGACAATTAAAATACCCCCTTTTAATCCTTTTTAATGCAAATTTAAATATAATTTTTATCACACCCTTTCACTACCCAAAACCCTAGATTTGCCTATAAATACCACCCCTCAAATCACCCCCTCACTCCCAAATCCCTGCCCAAACTCTCAAGAAAATTCCCAAGTCTTTTATGTGCAAGCGGAGTTAGCAAAAGGGCGAAGCTTCGACGAACTTCCGGCGACAACTCAAGGAGTTTCCGACGACGAAATGACGCACCGGAAAATCTCACATCTTCCTCTTTCTCTCCTCTAGCCAATCATTCAGTAAGTCCCTACTTCTCCTTCTTTTCTCTATTCTAAAAACTTTCAAAACTATAACCCGACGGAAGTGGAGTTAGTCCGACTTCCGATTCGGTTTTCTTTAAAAACTATAATTTTTCTTAATCAAAATACCTTCATATCATCACATATTATTCCTTAAATATTAATAAACATCTTTAACAAGTTTCATCACAAAATATTGTTAAATGCATTTTCTATCGCAATTTTACATTAAAATACCATAAACTTTAGTTTCCGACATAAACTCTATAATACCTTTATACCTTTAGAAAACTCATGAGGTAATGACCTACCTCCTCATAACACACATATCTAACATAGCACGATGGAATTTGGGAACATAGATTCGGAAAATACAACTTTACATATAACTACCTTCAACTATTAAAACATTTTTCTACAACAAGTGTATTTTAACAAATCTTTGCAATTGCGTCTCTACAACCCATTTTGGGGAATCCGTTCGGGATGGTGTGGATTATCGCGCATCCTCAGGCCTAGTAGAGTAAGATGCAGACCTCCGCAAGGAGCATACAATCTCGAAAGATTTTAATACATTTTTCTTTAGAAAATGTGATTTCTATTATAAATAAAACTTATATTTTTAATAAATAAATATACATGTAATTAATATCAAAATATCTATTTTTAATATTTATAATATTCCACATTTCCAAAATTCAAGAAAAACATCTCATTGATAAGAAAATACCATACAATTCCAGTATTACAAATAAATACCATATATTATGAAATTAGGTTTTATTCACTAGAAATATCACATTGATAAAATATACATCCAAAAAAACTCTAAAGACGGTAACAAAATACTTGAGGTGTATTTTGAAAATATAACAAAACTATTTTACATAAAAAAAACCTCAAGTTATACTAAATTACAATAAGGACCCTATTAAACATAGGTTTAAGCGGGACCAGTCTCTTGAGCCTCACGGAGCCCGAGATATGGGTGCTTGCCTATTTGAGGTAGACAACTTAACAAACAGTGTTATCAACACGGTAATTGTCTTTGAAAAAGACACAAATCCTACCGTCCATGTGCAGCAGATACCGATAGCACCAAAACATAATTCAGGATTCAATTTCTTTTCTAATTATCTGACTCAGACTGAGTCTCGATATGATCAATCTGACTTGAATATACAATATAACAATTCAACATGAATCCATATACCCAATCTATTCAATCTAAACAACTTGACTGAACCGAACCATGGATATACTCCATTTACATGTTCATCCATTATATCCGTTCCATTACTGATATCATGGTTTCGGTAAGTCATCCATCTATATACAATATGAAATACAAACAATACAACAATACAATCAAGACATCGTGGGGGTTTATAAGGGGTAGATTGGTACGGAAGGTGTTAGAAGTGGCACGAGACAGCAACCATAAAGACACCTAATCTGAATTCAATTGCCCTTGTACCGTGACTGAATGGTTCATTGTACTCCGTATACCGTAGTCTCTGGTCTAGTGAGACTCTTCTCGTATACACTGGCATCTTCTGTACCAAGCTACAAACAACAGCGTTAACATTAAAAACAACATTATAATAATATATACTCTATTCTGTCTATTCCATTCTTGTCTATTTACAGGACTTACCGATCGATTTGTTCACAGACGACATTCTCTTTCTTCTTCTTTGGAATGTCGTCAGGAAATTCGGACTCACTGGAGATCGAGCCCACCAGCGAGGATTTGGACCAGCTAGCTTTCGACCCAGAGCTTTAGATTCCTTGTACACATTTACATTCTGTATTTTCCATTTCTGTTATACCACTGTTTAGGCATTGCTTTCCATTCCTTATATTTACTTTTCAGATGTATTGTAAAAAGAATGTTAATAAATAAAGTTGTTGTACAATTATATCCACTGTCATTGTCTTTTATGCATTTTGCTTATATTGCTTAGATACGCTTAGCGTGTTTACTTCTGAGTAAATACGTAGCGGCCTCATCGCGGCCTCGTCGCGTCCTCTGCCCGTATACTGGGAAGCAGGGCGTGACACAGGGGAACGTTGGGTCTCATTTGCGGCTCAAGTGAAACCCGGGGCTCCAGGATTATCCACCACTCTGTATTGCTTGGCTGAGATTCTGTGATGTTGCTTTATATCAAGCCTGGGACGATTGTTATATATATTTATATATATACTAGTAGATGTTGTATATGTTTTGCACCCGCGCTAGTTCAGTCCCCGCTCTGTCGTTATTTAAGTAACCTAACAAGTGATGACAGGACCCAATGGCGAATGCGGATGGCATATACGTACATCATATTTTCATTCTTTTCTGGAGTGATTAAATGATAGGACTGCGTTGATTTTGATCAATGCAAGGATAAAACAAACCTATATATGATGTTGTTGGAACCAAGTTTTTAAAAATTGACATTACAGACGTTCTCTTTTGCTTTGCATAGTGGTATTCGATTGGGAATATCCTGCACCTCATTCGACGAGGCAAGGGCCGAGATCCCTTCATCGGGAGTAGCCCCTTGGGCAGAAGTTTGCGTCAACATAATAACTTTACTATAGTCGATTCTTTTTCTTTGCATCGTGGTATTCAGTTTGGAATATCCTGCACCTCATTCGATGAGGAAAGAGCCGAGATCCCTTCACCGGGAGTGACCTCTTTAGCAAAAGTTTGCGCCACTATATATTTGTAAAACCACTTGGATTCCTTCAACGATATCAAGTTCATTACGTTAAAAGTTTTTCGCCAAAAGCCGGCAGTAGCCCTCCATCATTTCAGATTAATATTGCTTAGTATTCGTGCTACGTTTCTTATTGTTATTCGCCAAGACGTAGTGTGCGGTAGCTCTGTAATGTTTTTCTATCGCATGGACATGTGGATTGGTTAGGACAGTCATACTGTTGGATATGTATGCTCTAGAGGCTATTATTGTATAGTACTAGTTTGTATATTACATTTTTGAAGCTTGGGATAGATACACGGATTTACGATAGTCTTGCTCGATATAGTAGTATGCTACTTGGTTTGTATCTATGTTAATATGTGTATATGTTTCTTTTAACATATCGCTAATACATATTGATGGAGCCATTAGAATCTTTGCTTGACTACCAGCGTTGTGATGGCGATCACACTAGTGGAGGCTGGGTAGTCTATAAGCACATCCTTATACAGGTCCCTAGTCGTAGGATTATCGAGACAGGGCATCGATACTCAAGAGTAGACTAGTGTATACGCTTCTCATCCCAGTGAGGAAGATAGTCTGTCCCAAAACCATTAGTACGTCATACTGTAGATAGTATACAAGTGCTCATTATATTACGAGTACACTGGACAGGACTCGTCGGGAACTATTGGTTGGTATTATACCTATCGTCAGTCAGCAGTTCCCAGGTGACATGAGTACAGCTTAGTCCGTTGACTTCACACTGCTACTTCGCCTCAGGTGTGTTCCCACTGTTCTTTGATTGCTACCATACCACGGCTCTGTTGAGTCGTGCAAACAGGTAGTAGTTGGGTGCAGTCCCGAAGCACTTGGAGGCAGTGGCGGTTAGACAGGATTCGTCTCTCCCGGTATTGGGGGTTGATATCGCGTTGTGTTTAGGAGAGCCATTACACAAAGTCCCTGGCGAGGGCAAGTGAGATTTACAGGTAAGGTTTCCAGTAGTTTCTTAGGGTGTTCTGGGCTACACTCCGACACGACTTATACTTCTATTAGGGGTCTGACGTTTTCTACCCCCTAAGCTCGATATGCGATACTCTTAGACGAACATACCGGACTGTACGGAGATTGTCACAGATAGGCTCAGTAGGAGTTTGGATGAGCTTGCTCGTCGACCTTCTTATCGACAGATACCTGGGTAGACGTTACACACAGTTAGTGCAGCTGACATGCTTGTGGTTAAACCCACTGCCAGAGTACTGTCGAGTCTTTAGAGTCCCATACAGAGGGTTTCCCAGCTTAGGGCGAAACGAGTACAGGTCGTATGGTTTTACGACAGGGTTCGATCGCATACGTGTACTTATGCGTATGTGGTGTTCGAGCGGATAATACTAGTGGGATTTGGTTTAAGCCGGATCCTAGTATTTGATTATTGGATTAGCTTCGTCTCATTGTATTCGTGTTTCTCGGAACACGGATGCGGGTATGTATATACGGATGAGTGGGAGTGAAGAAGGAGACTTCTCATTAGGGTTTTTGACCATTGACTTGGTCAAAGCAAATATGAGAAAAGGAAAAGTATTTGTTATTTTTGATAAATGATAATTCTTTTGGCATGGTTACTTGGTTGACCATTTGACTTGGCTTGACTTATTGACCATAGATATTTTGGTGAGATATTTTTGAGCTAGATATTTTGATGAGATATTTTTCAACCCATGAAAAATGGTCATATATATATTATCCATTCCAATTTTTATTATCATTATCACAAATACATTCTCTCTCCTAAAACTTGCTCTCTTCTTCTTCCCTCTCTAACCCTAGTGTCTCATGAGTTGAGAATCAAGGGTTTACTAAGATAAGCTACTCATAATCACACTCTATTCACTCTAGTCTACTTAGATTAGCAAGATAAGTATTCTAGTAATCTCAAGTTAGAGGTTTAGCTCAAGGTTGGAGCTCTCGGGTGGATCATCGTTGACACAAGGAGCCCGAAATTCAAGCACGATCTCTACTTCCATCGAGGAGCTTAAGAAGAGGATCGAAGACCTAAAGGACTTGTTTCCGTTAGGTATACTTTCTATCATAGTAGATAGAACCCTAATAAGCTAACTAGGTTTATGGTAAAGATCCGGTTTGTGTTTATTCTAGCGCCAAGTTTTTTATCGCTATAAAAATTTTGTTCCGCGTTTGACCACGGAAGTTGGCCGGGGCGCTAGTATAACCCTTCATGGTATCAGAGCCAGCCCATAAACCCTAGATTAGAAAGTTTAAACAATGTTAAAACAATGAAACCGAAACGACTCCGTAACATCAAAACCCAAACTGCGGTTTCTGTCGATTTTTAAAAGGCTTCAAAAAAAATTTTAAACAACTGCAGAGTGATATTTACACTGTGAGATGAACACTGACCAAAAACGACGCAATTCTGGAACTTTTTGGCCGGCCACATACCAGAAAAATCCGGCCTCCTCGGTTTTTTCATGGCTAATTGTGTCGTGCTTTGGTCTGTGTTCTTGTCTCTTGTAGTTTGGGTTTCTGGTATTGTTTGTTTTTTGCCCAAGTTCGGTTCTATGTTTTTCTGTACAGGGCAATTTGGAGTGTTTCGAAGTCGTTAAATTTAACATTGTTTAATAGTTTACAGTACATTCACTTTTATCTGCGACCGTGAATGTCACTTGATCGGTAAACTCGTCTAATTGCTATATGTTCTTTTAGACAGGTTTGCGAACGTGACATTCACGTTGATGTTGTGCTTGTGCTGTGATTGTGGTTGGATAGTCGTGGTGGATAGCATGTGGTGCAATGTTAGTGGTACAGTTTATATTCATTTGTACATTTGTTATTGCGGGGCGAGCGTCCGATATATGGACTGCCGTCTTTGCCGAGTTGTATATTATTTTGGGGCACTACCGGGTTGAGGTCGATGTCACCATTTGTACATATTATTTTCTTTTTCTGTACTAGGATTACCCTACGGTGGAGTGCACGGATAGACGGGTTCTAGAAGGCAACAAGCCCGCATCTCATGGCGTTGAGACGGAGGGGGCTTTATTCTAGAATTGGCGGGCCATTCGCCGCACTCGTAGGGGGTATAGTTTGACCCACGGAGGGGCGCCTAAGTTACCGGATTTCGTAAAGTGTCGGGTAGCCCATTCACTTTGTTGAAGGGGGCTGCCTCACTTCTGGGATTGGCGGGTAACTTGCTGCACTCATAGGGGTCCAGGTTTTCATTGCATAGGCTATCCACACAACCGGGAACATCGGGTTTTATTTGCGGCTCAAATGAAACCCGGGGCTCCAATTTTATCCACCATTCTGTATTGTTGGCTGAGATTCTGTGATGTTGATTATTATCATGCCTGGGATGAATGTTATATATATTTATATATATACTAGTAGGTGTTGTATATGTTTTGCACCCGCGCTAGTCTAGCCCCCGTTCTGTCGTTAGTTAAGTAACCTAACGGGTGATGACGGGGCCCAGTGGCGAATACGGATGGCATATACGTACATCATATTTTCGTTCTTTTCTGATGTGATACGTTAAATTGATGGGACCGCATTAATTTTGATTAATGCAAGAAAATAAACCTAAAAGATGTTGTTGGAACCAAGTTTTAAAAATGGACATTACAGACGTTCTCTTTTGCTATGTATAGTGGTATTCGGTTATGAATATCCAGCACCTCATTCGACGAGGCAAGGGCCGAGATCTCTTCATCGGGAGTGACCCCTTGAGTAAAAGTTTGCGTCAACATAATAACTTCACTATAGTCGATTATTTTTGCTTTGCATCGTGGTATTCATTTTGGAATATCCTAACCTCATTCGACGAGGAAAGAGCCGAGATCCCTTCACAAGGAGTGACCTCTTTAGCAAAAGTTTTCGCCACTATATATATTTGTAAAAGCACTTGGGTTCCTTTAACGATATCAAGTTCATTACGTTAACGGGTTTTTCGCCAAAAACCCAGTCGTAGCCCTCCGTCATTTCTTATAAGTTATACTCAGTATTCGTGCTACGTTTGTTGACTGTGTCAAGGCGCAGTGAATGGTAGCTAAGTATTGCTTATCTGTAGCATACGATGTGATTGGTTAGGACAGTCGTGTAACCTTGTTGACTGTGTCAAGGGTTATGCGGGTGGGTTTAATGTAATCAAGATAATGACGGGTTGAACTTGACTAGGACTCTTTGATTTGTTGACTGTGTCAAGGTCACTTGGGTCCTAGGGGGAAAACCACATCGGGAGTTTCAAACATACAGGAAACTTGCAGATTCAGCATACCTTCTGGAGTGTGGTGACTAGAGTGGATTCCATCTAGCTCATCACACAATGATAGTTGGATCCCGATCCCACTGATGAGTTGGATTACTCTCGGGAGATTATTTCACTTAACAATCAATGCTATAAACTAAGTATGTGTCTAGAACAGTGTTAGCGGGGCTATGCCTCCAGGGAAAAGAGGTTATATAATTAAGGAACTTCACGAAAGTGTTGGAAAACCTCTTTCGAAGCACCAACACTAACCTGGCTGAAAGGTTAAGCAAGTATTGTGACGTGCAATTAAATCCTGACTAGTTCTTCTTTTAAGGTTTGAAGAAGAATTTGAGGAAACAGTGGGAGCCATCCTGGTTAGATAAATTAATAACCAATCTAATCTTGCAAGAGCGCACGCTGAGTGTTTCTTTTCTCTCTCTCCAGGTAGCAACCATTTCATGCCCTTATCAAAATAATAAAATGTATCGCTTGACCGATCCGAATTCTTATTCGGGGCTGTGGAACGTCGGTTTAGCTCTAACTTATGATGGAAATCATAAGTATGAGCAAGGGAAAGAGGATTGTATGGATTCCAAGGAGACCCAATTGAAGGAGAAGCATACTAATGCATCTACTTCAGGTGTTCTTGTAATTGAGAACTGCTTTTCGGTCAGTCCTACCTCCTGGGTACTAGATACCGGATCAGGATCTCATATCTTTAATTTATTACAGGGACTGAGAAAAAATAGGAAAGTTGCACCTGGTGATATGTCCCTCAGGGTAGGGAATGGAGCACAAGTTAATACTGCAGACGTTGGTGAATATCACCTAGTGTTGCCAAATGGAAATACTATGATTTTGAACAATTGCAACTATGTGCCTTCCATGGTTTGTAACATCATATCAGTTTCTTTACTTGATAAACATGGATATAACTTTGTTCTTGATAGAAATATCATGAACATTTACCTTGATAAGGTACTGGTTGCAGAAGGTATATTGTGTAATGGTATCTATGTTCTAAATCAGAATACAATTCTCAATATACAAAACACACACAAGGGGAAGAGTTCAGATACGAACGAATCCTACTTGTGGCATTGTAGACTTGGTCATATCGAAGAGAAAAGACTGAGTAAGTTGCATAAAAATGGATTTTTGGATACGTTCGAATTTCCATCTTATGAAACTTGTCAGTCTTGTCTCAAAGGAAAAATGATCAAATCTTAATTCACCGGACATGGAGAAAGAGCAGCAGAGCTCTTGGGACTCATACACGGTGATGTGTGTGGTCCGATGTCTATACATGCAAGGGATGGGTTCTCGTACTTCATCACATTCACTGACGATCTCTCTAGATTCGGATATGTGTATCTTATGAAACACAAATCTGAAGTTTTTAAGAAATTCAAAGAATTCAGAAACGAAGTAGAGAACCAGGTTGGCAAAAGTATCAAAATCTTCCGATCGGATAGAGGAGGGGAGTACTTAAGCACGGAATTCCTAGAATACTTAAAAGAGAAAGGAATTCTCTCTCAACTTACTCCTCCGTATACACCACAGAACAACGGTGTATCAGAGCGGAGGAATCGTACCCTATTGGATATGGTTCGCTACATGATGAGTAATGCTGAGTTACCTCTTTCATTCTGGGGATATGCACTCCAAACAGCAGCACATCTTTTGAATCAAGTTCCATCCAAATCCATGCCTAAGACTCCGTATGAAATATGGAGTGGTAATAGTTTGTATCTTAAACGTGTTAAGATTTGGGGTTGCCCAGCTTATGTCAAAAAGAAGAACCCAGACAAACTTGAGGCACGGTCAGTTTTGTGTTAGTTTGTGGGATACCCAAAAGATTCTAATGGGTATCTATTCTACCATGCAGAGGAACAGAATATTATTGTTTCTAGGAACACCACATTTTTGGAAAAAGAATTTCTTATTAAAAATATTAGTGGCAGCACAGTAGAACTGGATGAAATTCTAGAGACACAAACTATAACTGAAGATTTGGTGGAACCTCTAGATTCAGTTATACCCAACGAACCTCAGCCACTCCGCAGATCTGGTAGAATTTCCCATCCTCCCGAAAGATACTACGGTTTTCTCATAGACGGGAATCAAGAGGATTGCATCTTGGAAGAAGATGATCCTACCGGTTTCAGGCAGGCCATTATCAGTAGGGACTCTGATAAGTGGCTGGATGCTATGCGATCCGAAATGGAGTCCATTTACACCAATAAAGTGTGGACCTTGGATATTGCTCCACCTGGGGTAAAACCCGTTGGATGCAAATGGATCTACAAAAGGAAACTTGGTGTAGATGGGCAGGTGGAAACCTATAAGGCTAGACTTATTGCAAAAGGTTTTCGTCATAGACCTGGTGTGGACTATGACGAAACTTTTTCTCCAGTGGCTATGGTCAAATCCATTCGGATCCTACTTGCCATTGCTGCCTTCCATGACTATGAGATCTGGCAGATGGACGTAAAAACGGCTTTTCTAAACGGCAGTTTGGAAGAGTGCGTTTATATGGATCAGCCAGAAGGCTTTATAAACAGTGAGAGCAGCAGGAAGGTGTACAAGTTACTTAAATCCATTTATGGATTAAAGCAGGCATTGCGGAGCTGGAACATCTGTTTTGATGAAACAGTCAAGGAATTTGACTTCATCAAGAACGAGGATGAGCCTTGTATTTATAAGAAGATTGTAGGACGAACTGTCGTATTCCTAGTCTTGTACGTGGACGACATTCTTTTAATAGGAAATGGCATTCCTATGCTATAATCGGTCAAGCTATTCTTGTCACAACGGTTCTCCATGAAGGACCTGGGTGATGCCTCATGCATTCTGGGGATCAAGATCTACAGAGATAGATCTAAGAGATTATTGGGACTTTCGCGGTCCAGGTACATAGAGACCGTACTAAAGAGATTTAGTATGGAAGATTCCAAGCGCGGTAATATACCCGCATTGCATAGAATCACCCTCTCCAAGAAGATGTCTCCCAAGACTGACGAGGAGAGGGTTCGCATGAGCACTATACCCTACGCTTCGGCGGTAGGATCTATAATGTATGCGATGCTATGTACAAGACCAGATGTAGCTTACGCGCTAAGCATGGTGAGCCGGTATCAGTCAGACCTCGGTGAGAACCACTGGACAGCAGTAAAGAACATTCTCAAGTACCTGAGAAGGACTAAAGAGATGTTCCTGGTTTACGGTAATGGAGACCTCAGGGTCGAGTCCTTTACCGATTCAAGCTTCCAGAGTGACAAGGACGACAACAATTCTGTCTCAGGTTTTGTGTTTACCTTCAACGGAGGGACGGTATGTTGGAGGAGTTCCAAACAGGATATCGTCGCAGACTCGACGATAGAGGCTGAATACATTGTTGCAAGCGATGCCGCAAAAGAGGCGGTCTGGATGAAGACGTTCATTAGTGAACTTCAGGCAGTTCCGTCCATTGTTGACCCAATACCTTTGTATTGCGATAACAATGGGGCTATAGCTTTAGCGAAGGAACCACGGTCCCATCAGAAATCCAGACACATCTTAAGGCGGTATCACCTGATCAGGGAGATCATTGATCGCCAGGAGATTGAGGTATGGAGAGTAAACACTAAAGACAACACGGTGGATCCATTCACAAAGGCCCTCCCTCAAACACAGTTCGAGCGACTTTTTGAGCTATTGGGTATGCGGTACGCCAGCAGCCGGCCTTAGTGCAGACGTTGGGTATGCGGTACACCAATTACTGGCCTTTAGTGTAAGTGGGAGATTGTTGGATATGTATGCCCTAGAGGCCATTATTGTATAGTACTAGTTTGTATATTACATTTTAGAAGCTTAGGATATATACACGGATTTACGACAGTCTTGCTCGATATAGTAATATGCTACTTGGTTTGTATCTATCTTAATATGTGTATATGTTTCTTTTAACATATCCCTAATACATATTGATAGAGCCCTTAGGATCTTTGCTTGACTACCAGCGTTGTGATGGAGTCACACTAGCAGGGGCTGGGTAGTCTATAAGCACATCCTTATACAGGTCCCTAGTCGTAGGATTATCGAGACAGGGCATCGATACTCCAGAGTAGACTAGTGTATACGCTTCTCATCCCGGCGAGGGAGATGGTATGTCCTACAGCCATTAGTACGTCGTACTGGAGATAGTATACAGCTGCTCGTTAGGTTATGAGTACACTGGACAGGACTCGTCGGGAACGGTTGGTTGGTATTGTACCTATCGTCAGTTAGCAGTTCCCAGGTGACATGAGTACAGCTTAGCCCATTGACTTGACACTGCTATTTCGCCTCAGGTGTGTTCCCACTGTTCTTTGATTGCTACCCTACCATGGCTCTATTGAGTCATGCAAACAGGTAGTAATTAGGTGCAGTCCCGAAGCACTTGGAGGCAGTGGCGGTTAGACAGGATTCGTCTCTCCCGGTATTAGGGGTTGATATCGCGCTGTGTTTAGGAGAGCCATTACACAAAGTCCCTGGTCAGGGCAAGTGAGATTTACTGGTAGGGTTTCCAGTAGTTTCTCAGGGTGTTCTGGGCTACGCTCCGACATGACTTATACCGCTATTAGGGGTCTGACATTTTCTACCCCCTAGGCCCGATATGCGATACTCTTAGACGAACAGACCGGACAGTACGGAGATTGTCACAGATAGGCTCAGTAGGAGTTTGGATGATCTTGCTCGTCGACCTTCTTATCGATAGATATCTGGGTAGCCGTTACGCATAGCTAGTGCCGCTGACGTGCTTGTGGTTAAACCCACTGCCAGAGTACTGTCGAGTCCTTAGAGTCCCACACAGAGGGTTTCCCAGCTTCGGGCGAAGCGAGTAAAGGTCATATGGTTTTACGACAAGGTTCGATCACATACGTGTACTTGTGTGCGTGTGGTGTTCGAGCGGACAATACTAGTGGGCTTTGGTTTAAGCCGGATCCTAGTATTTGATTATTGGATTAGCTTCGTCTCATTGTATTCGTGTTTCTCGGAACACGGATGCGGGTATATATATACGGATGAGAGGGGGTGAAGAAGGAGACTTCTCATTAGGGTTTTTGACCATTGACTTGGTCAAAGCAAATATAAGAAAAGGAAAAGTATTTGTTATTTTTGATAAATGATAATTCTTTTGGCATGGCTACTTGGTTGACCATTTGACTTGGCTTGACTTGTTGACCATAGATATTTTGGTGAGATATTTTTGAGCTAGATATTTTGATGAGATATTTTTCAAGCCATGAAAAATGGTCATATATATATTATCCATTCCAATTTTTATTATCATTATCATAAATACATTCTCTCTCCAAAAGCTTGCTCTCTTCTTCTTCCCTCTCTAACCCTAATGTCTCATGAGTTGAGAATCAAGGGTTTAGTGAGATAAGCTACTCATAATCACACTCTACTCACTCTAGTCTACTTAAATTAGCAAGCTGAGTATTCTAGTTACCTCAAGTTAGAGGTTTAGCTCAAGGTTGGAGCTCTCGGGTGGATCATCGTTGACACAAGGAGGCCGAAGTTCAAGCACGATCCCTACTTCCATCGAGGAGCTTAAGAAGAGGATCGTAGACCCAAAGGACTTGTTTCCGTTAGGTATACTTTCTATCTTAGTAGATAGAACCCTAATAAGCTAACTAGGTTTATGGTAAAGATCCGATTTGTGTTTATTCTAGCGGCAAGTTTTGTATCGCTATAAAAATTTTGTTCCGCATTTGGCCACGGAAGTTGGCCGAGGAGCTAGTGTAACCCTTCACGTACGATTTTGTTGATTATTCGTCAAGGGTCGTGCAGGTGGGTTTAACGCAATCAAGATAATGATGGGTTGAACTTGACTAGGACCTTTTGATTTGTAGATTATTCGTCAAGGTCACCTGGGTACTAGAGATAAAAATCACATCGGGAGTTTCAAACATACAGGAAACTTGTCAGGCATGCGCATACCTGACGGAGTGTGGTGACTTGAGTGGATTCCATCAAGTTATCATGCGATGATAGTTGGATCCCGATTCTCACTGATGAGTAGGATTACTCCTCGGGTGATTTTAGATGATCCCGACTAATTCTCCTTTTGGGTTTGAAGGAGAATTCGAGGAAACAGTGGGAGCCATCCTGATTAGATAAAGTGATTAACCATTCTGATATAGGTTAGAGTGCACGCCGAGTGTTTCTTTTCTCTCTCTCTCTCTCTTTGGCAGCGACCATGGCCCGACCCTAAACTAAAACTCATGAACCAAGTTAACCGAACCTTCTTAAAACACTTTAGCTTTTGGATTGTCATTTAGTCGCATAAATCATTGCCGCTCCTTCTTTCCCTTTGCATTTCTCCAGAACACTCTGTATCCCTACGAAGATCCATATTTCTTGGATATTCCATCGTATAGTTATATACGAACTCGAAGGAACTTGTTCTAGATTCGAGGATGGATTCTGGTTCAGGAGAAATGGAATAGGATTGTCTTTTTCCTTTTCCTTCTCTCAGGTTGCGAGAGCTCCCGGTATTAGGAGAGTACACCTATTGCGCTTATTGGATAGTCTTCTTCCAAACCATAGGCAGGTGCCGAAAGGTAGGGAAGGAAAAAAACCAATTAAGCCTAAGTATGGTGTACAGAAGGTAATAAGTAAAGACATATAAAGGGATTAGAATAAAGGCAAAGGACATTGCGACTACTATCATTCACGACGAAACCGCGTATACCCCTGCCACTCCTACTTCACATTTGCATTTCTCCGGAACATTTTGTATTACTACGAAGATCCACTTTTATTGGATACACCATCGTATAGTTACATACGAACTCGAAAGAACTTGTTCCAGTTCGAGGATGGTTTCCGGTTCAGGAGAAAAAGAATAAGGATTATTAAGTTGTCTTTCCCCTTTACCTTCTCTCAGGATGTGAGGGCTCCTAGGATTAAGAGGGTACACCTATTACGTTTATTGGATAGTCTTCTTCCAAACCATAGGCTGGTGTCGAACGGTAGGGAAGGAAGAAAACCATTTAGCCTAAAGGTGGTGTACAGAAGGTAATATATAAAGACAAATAAAGGGATCGGTGAGATGGCAAGGAAATATATGGTTACAGTCATGAATATGGATAGTGGAAAAGGCATTACTAGGAATACCCGGATACTCCTTTGAAATATTTTCATATTTCAGTTTCACTGTACGATGTTAATTGAAAACTATTTTCCCAATTAGATTCTGACTCCATGATATGTATTTACCAGATTCGTTTCTCACATCTGTATGTCGTTACGGATGCTGAGTGGGAGTAAGATATTTGGGAATTGGGTGATTATATCCTCATTATATCGGAATTCTTTGTAATTGGTGATATTTGAGGAACTCACCTTGGTTATGACAAATATTTGGTTTTGAATATGCGTTGTTATGCACCAATTTCAAACTGATATATCTGTACGTTTATTTTATAAAGTGAGATATAACGTTTTAAAATTATGTTTATGACATTTACCTATATCAGTTGGTGATTAGATAAGGTGCATTCAACAGCGGTGTAATTCTTCTTAACCATAGTACATTTTTCAACCTACGACGCAAAGGGTTTGAGTTATCGAACTCAGGGGACTTGTACAAAGTATTGTATATTGTCCGGTGTCCATTAGGACAAAGCGGTTGGTATTCATACTATATTCTGTTTACTCATTACTTCTCCAGTTCTAGACAAGTATTTCGTTAAAATACAAGGTCCAAATTTTGAGAATTTATAGGTATAAGAATAAAGTATAGAACCACATGTTGCAAGTATCAGGATTCTACAAGGTGATCGAAGATGTAGATACTTGTGCTTTGTATTCCGTTGATAGTAATGGTTTTAAGAACTTACTTCTCTTTCAGGTTACTCATATGTAGATGCACTCCTAGATGAGTAATGCTGCTTGGCCTCATTCCACTTAGTTGATATGTACTGGAGACAGCTGCATGATTTTGAATCTGGTTCCAATTAAATTTTGTGCCTCTATTTCTATATTGTATATAGAATGATTCATATCTTAACGATGTTAAGGTATATGGAGTTGTCCGGCTTATGCTTAAAACCAGACTCTGGATAAACTCAAGGCACGTTTCAGTAATGGTTGTTTGTGGGTTATCCCGGGCTATGTCGAGGGTTAACTTTCTACCATCTGGAAGATCAATAGTGATATTGTTCTTGACTCGCCATAGTTTTAGTAAAATGGATTTTTTTCAGAAAATATTAGAGGGAGTATGGTAAAATTGGAAGTGATTCCAGAACCACAAACGATTACTGAAAATTTATTAGAACCTAATGATTCAATTGGACTTAGCATTCCATTAGCCACTCCACAGATTTGGTAGGTAACCTCAGGCACCCGAGAGGTATTTCGGTCTTCTCAGAGACGGTGACAGGGAGGTTCTTGTTTACCCAAACTTGCTAATGCTGCTGTTCTAGACTCTAAGACCCGGCAGGAGGATGAGTATAGCATCGTTCTAAACTAGCTTTAGAAGTGCACGTGTATATGACTCTGCCAGAGGGTTGTTGTAGTCAGTGGGAGCAGCGGAAGCATAGAAGGCAAGTAGCTTGTGTCTATTCGTAGAATAAAGCAGGTATAGCGGAAATAGATCATCTATTTTTTATGTGACTGTCATAGAGTTTGACTTCATCAGAAAAATAGATGGATCTGGTAAGAAGGTAGTAGGGTATGATGTCCTGATATTTGGATGACATGCACTTTATAAGAAGTGAAATTCATATAATACGATCGGTTATAGTTTGGTTGTCACACAGTTGTTTCTCCATATAGGATATGGATATAATATCAGGCATTCTGGTTACTAGATCTATGGTTGTAGATCTAGATTTGGGAAGTTTCCCAATTTGGGTACTTTGACACTATTCTAAAGGTGTTTTAGAATGGACGACTCCTAGCGTGGTGGTGTACCCGCAGGTGATTGAGTCACCCTCTCCAAAAAGATGTCTTTCAGACTGATGAGGAGAGAGATCTGCATGATTAGCATATCACTTGCTTAGGCAATTGAGTTAATCATGAAATGTCAAGTACCACACCAGATATTTCTTTTGCAATAGCTGCAATAAGCATATATATTAATCCAATCCTGGAAAAACATTGGGAAGCAGTTATGAACATAAGTGGTTGTTCTTGGGATATGGTAATGGCAGCCTCCTTCAGGAGACGGTTATCATTTCAGGCTTTCAAGGTGACTTGGATGACAGAGTGACTATCAGAGTTTTATTTTTCCTCTTTTAAAGGAAAGTATGTTGGACAGGTGGTCCAAGCGGATACTGAGGCAGGCATGGCGCGTGATACTGATTAAATTCAGTGGATGATACAGTCTAAGAACTTTGTTGGATTTGGAGTTCATTTGTGAACTGGGTCCCATCAGATATCCAAACAAATTCTAAGACAACTATTGCTCATTTCGGGAGATAGTCTTTCTCCGCGATGTTGAGATATAGAGAGATATAGATAGAAATACTGGAGAGGATCCACTCACTGAGGCTATTTTCTCGAACGCAATAGTTTCACAAACGGGCTTTGCGAAACTGATTAGTAGAGAAGTTGGGTGTTCGGTATCACACGGGCTGTAAGTATGTGACACTGCAATAATTAGCCTTAAGTGCAAGTGGGAGATTGTTTGCTATAGTGCCCTCAAGTCAATTATTCAATCGCAGGCACGCGATTGTGATGATTAAGGGAGGACCTATACCGGTAGAACAGTCTTACTCAAGATGATAGTATGCTACCTAGTTTGTCTTTATCATCATGTACATGATTCAGGTGGTATTACAGATCACTATTACTGTTGATAAAGCTCATAGGATTCTTTCTTGACTACCAGCATTATGATGGCGATCATATACGTGGGAGCTGGGTGGTCTATAAGCACATCCTTAAATGTCCCTAGTCATGGGAGTATCGAGACTGGGCATCAGTACTCTAGAGCAGACTAATGTATACTGATCGAGACCCTGACGAGGGGCGGTGGCCAGGTCTCACAAGCCATTGGTGTTAGTTTGTTCACCTAAGATAGTATACAGGTGCTCATTGGGTTATAAGTATACTGGACGGACTCGCCGGGAACCTGCTAGATGGTATTATACCTATTGTCAGATGGCAGTTCCCAGGTGATGTGTGTATAGGTTAGTCTGTCGACCTGAGATCATCATTTGTCTCGTGTGAGTTCCCATTGTGCTTTGATTACTACCCTACCATGGCTCAAAGGAGTCGTGCAAACAGGTTTTAGTTGGGTACAGTCCCGAGCCACATGGGGGCAGTGAGCGGATCGTCGGAGATTCGTCTCTCCCGGTATTGGGGGTTGATGTCGCGTTGTGCACGGGTGGCCATCACCAGAAATCCTCGGCCGGGATAGACGAGAATTACCGATCCAAGATCAATAGTTTCTCAGGTGGTGATGGGTTACATACCAACACTAATTATCACGTTATTAGGGTCTGACTTTATCCACCCCCCTAAACTCGATATGCAATACTCTTAGACGAACAGACTGGACTGTACGGATATTGTCACTGTCAGGCTCAGTAGGGGTTTAGATGAGTTTGCGCGTCGGCCTTCCTTTCGCTCAATACCTGGGTAGCCGTTACGTACAGCTAGTGCCGCCGACGTGCTTGTGGTTAAACTCGTTGCCAGCATATTGAAGAGTCTTTAGAGTTCCACACAGAGGGTTTTTACGGTTCAGGAGATATGGTGTAGATGATGTATGTTGGTACATACAGGTGTCCGATTAAATATGTGTACAGGCTACACAGACATTAATCGGACGGTTGATAATACTAGCGGCTTAGGACTAAGCCGGATTATTAAATCAGGTTTTGATTTAATAATTTATATATGTATTTACATATATATGTATTTATATATGTATTTACATATATATGTATTTACATATATATGTATTCTAGTATTATTGTTCACTATTCTTTTTCTCTCTTGGCTATTCGTATTTTTGTACGAATACGCATATATGTATTTTGATACGTGTACCGGGCTGCATTCCGTATTTATACGGAATAGCTTCTAGAAGATGGCCACTTCATTATTTGATTTTCATTTTAGAAAATCAATTTGGGAAATGAGGAGGAGGGGTGAGTTGGCATGAGCATGGTGAGGCATGTAGAAAGGTATGGGTATTGTTTATTTTATTGGAAAAATTGAGAGAGAGATAGAGGCAGCCACAATTCTTTACATGCCATGCCTTTTCTTTTCTTCACTTGCTTGCATTTCCACATTCTCACTTGGTGAGGCTTAGCCATTTCTTTAGTTGCTCATGCCATTGTTTTCCTCACCTCCTTCTTCATCTTCTATGGTTTCTCTTTGAGTATTTGTGATGAGAGAAAATTATAGTGAGACAATCCTACACCTCCACTCTCCATTTCTAGCAACCTTGGAGTGTCGGTTGCCGCTTTTGGCGAGGCTGAAGCTTGCGTCATTTCTCTCGGGTGGATCATCGTAGATGGAGGAAGACCGGCAACCAAATTCGATCCGCGACCACTAGGAGCTTGGGATGATGGTTGAAGACCCGAAGGACTTGGTTCATTCGGTATAACCATCTAACTCCTCTTTATATACTTACTAGTATAGGGTTTAGGGTAGATCCGGGCATCAGGTTGTGATGGCGCCAGTTTAGAAAATTTTGTTCTGCATTTGGCCACGGTTTGATGGCCTGGGGGCTACCGTAACCTAACACATCTACTCCTATTTTGGTCTTTAGAAGTGACTCTGAGAACGAGGTCAACGCCGTGTTCTCTACTCGCCCGTCAGCACAAACCATTACTGGAGCTGATCAGAGCTTGCAAATCACCATAGTTCTGCCGCGGCATTACAAAGAACTTGATGCACTCGATACATACAGTGTAAAAAAGCTGCAGACTATCTACGTCACTCCCAGGTGAAGAGGTGAAAAGGAGATCCTCTTCTATCTATCTACGGAGACCAAAGTAGAGAAAAAAGTCTGGCATGGTGCCGAACTTGCGCTTGACAGGCTTCAACCAATCCTTCTGCCCAGATATTACGCAGAGGGATTGAAAAGGCTATTAAGATGCCAAGTTATACCCTTCAAACAAACCGCTCGACAAGCCCAGTTTTACAACAAGATTTGGGACGTTCCCGGGACTCAGCGAAAGATGCCCAATGGGAGGATGGAGACGACTGGGCTTGGATACATTCGGTCCAAGAAACGAGAGTGATTCTATGGCTGTCATGTCATAAATAACTTCGGAGGAAAAGAGAATGTTTTTTTAGATAGCGCTGATATTGAACCAGAGCGAGATCCCGCCGTATGAATGCTAAGTCCATCATTCAAAGAACAAATTGACAAGCTAATGAGAGAAGCCGGTCAAAAGGCTCGGGATGACCACAGCCGCGAAATGGCCATTTACGAGAAAGCCAGGACACAGTGTCTCACTCAGCAGTCTGCGGGAAGAAAAGATTACAATGCCCTTCACCCTCAGCCCGTTGTACGCTCTCGTGGCAAGGAAAAAGCCCGATGCAAAGGAAACAACAAGGGGAAGAACGAGAATGACGCTCGAAAATAGCGAAGCAGATCTAAGAAGCCACACGATCGAGAAAAAGTCAGCTGGAATCCATCGCTAATAAAGAAGATGGGTTAGGAATACTCTTTCCCCCAGGACAAGACGAGAAATATACGACCTTGTCATTAAGCATCAAATGATGACGCTCCCGGAGTCTCGGCATCCCGAACAAATAAATGAGGTCCATCACCCGGCTTATTGCTCCTACCACCGAGCAATAGGACATCCTCTTGAAGACTGCTTCACCTTCAAAGACCGGGTCGAAGACCAGTATCAGTAAGGCAGGTTTGCTCTATCCGATAGTTGGAGGGTAACCTTACCATGAAATCATGAGCCAAAAGCAACCCATGTCGCGAGGGTAAGTCCAGATCAACATCGAGCTTGGAAACGAACTCGTACCTGCCACGTGATAACATTCTCAAAGGAGGAGGAGCACGAGAATATGGATGACCTCTCCCACTTCTTCGCAGATGAGGATGAGGACGAGGTGATCTCAGAATTTCCACCGGTGCCAAAAGAGCTAGAGGATGGAATACACACCACGGCAGACCATTTAAGAAAAATTAACTTATGGACGGAAAACGATCCGATGCCAACGTTCGTCAGTGTGCTGTTGTCTAAAACACAGGTGGCCATACTAAAAGACGTGCTTATACAATATAAAGATTGCTTCACATGGAATTATTCCGAGATGCCAGGACTAGATCCAGAAATAGCGGTGCATAAACTGACGATATCGCCGGACGTCAAGCCAATCAAACAGGCGCCAAGAATAATGCGGCTCGAACTCGAGATGAGTATCAACGTCGAAGTCAAGAAACTAATTGACTCTGTCTTTATCCAAGAAGTTCAATATCCTGACTGGAACACCAATATCGTTCCAGTGATGAAGAAAAATGGGACGGTGCGCATCTGCGTGGACTTTCGGGACCTGAACAAGGCTTGCCCGAAGGATGACTTCCCAGTACCCGTTACCGAGCTGATGATCGATAACACGTCCACACATGAGGTCTTCTCCTTCATGGATGGATCTTCAGGCTACAATCAAATAAAGATGCATCCCGAAGACCAAAAGCATACTACCTTCCGGACTCCGCTGGGCATATTCTGCTATAAAGTAATGTCCGTCAGTCTGAGGAACGCTGGCGCTACTTACCAGAGGGCCATGACGAGGATCTTCGATGACCTCATCCATGATATTTTTGAATGCTACATCGATGACCTAGTGGTAAAAAGCAAGTCATACGAGGAACATTGGGAACATCTAAACACAATTTTTCAACGTCTTCGGAAGTATAATCTGAAGATAAACCCACTGAAATGCGCGTTTGGAGTCTCCTCAAGAAAATTCTTGGGATTCATCATACGACACCGAGGAATCAAAATAGACCCATCAAAGATCAAGGAAATTATAGAAATGCCCGCGCCAAGAACTCTCAAACAATTGCGGTCTCTCCAAGAAAAGCTCGCATATATCCGATGGTTCATAGCTAACCTCTCCGGCAAATACCGCCCCTACAGCCATCTAATTAAGAAGGGGACCTTGTTCATTTGGGATCATAAATGACAAAATGCACGGGACGAAATCAAGCAATACCTACAGAACCCGCCGGTACTGACCGCTCCGGTCAAAGGAAAGCCCCTCATCCTGTACACAATGGCTCTTGAAGGTTTTCTAGACGCGCAATGGGCATAGGAGAACGACCAGGGGAAGGAGGGAGCTCTCTATTATTTGAGTCAAGTTCTCCTGGGGGCAGAAAACAACTACTCCCATATTGAAAAGCATTGTCTGCCACTGATCTTCGCGATAACGAAGCTTCGACACTACGCCTTGGCACATGAGGTTCATCTCATATCAAAGGTGGATCCTCTCAAATATTTGATGTCAAAATCCATACTAACAGGAAGGCTTGCCAAATGGGCCCTCCTTTTAATGAATTTCTCGATAACGTATCGACCCCTCAAGGCAGTGAAAGTCCAGGCCATCGCCAACTTTCTCGCTGAGCATCCGATACCCGCCGATTCTCCCTTAAATTGCGAATTGCCAAACGAACACGCGTTCGACACAATCGAAGGGGAGAAGGAAGAAAATAATGTCCAATGGGAACTCTACTTCGATGGAGAATCTTCCATAAAGAAGCAGAAGCATAACACTCCTATAATAAAAGTAGGGGTGGGCCTCATCTTCGTGACTCTGCAAGGAGGGATAATGCGTTTTGCCCTTTCCTTAACGGAGCCAAGAACAAACAATGAGTCTGAGTACAAAGCTTTAATATAGGGTCTTGAGATTACTGTCGACATGGAAATTTAAAACCTCCCCATATATGGAGACTCCCAGCTAGTCGTTAGACAAGTAAATGGCGACTATCAGACGTGTAAACCGGAGTTGGTAAAATATGGCGAAAGAGTGCAGCAACTGCTGACTCAAATTCCCTCCTACATCCTGGAAAGCATAACGCGTGTGGAAAATAGCAAGGTGGATGCGTTAGCCAAGCTTGCTAAAGAACTGGCCGACGAAAACCTCGAAGACGCAAGGATCGTTATGCAAAGTCGCCGGATTCTCGCGCCAGCAGAAATATCTCCGGAGTCGTCTGAAAGAAAGAAAGGGACCAAACATGCAGCCTTCCAATTACAAGATGAAGAAAAGGCTAAGGATTATATGTAACATTTCAGAAAATATAAAATATTATTTTTGGATTTTAATATTAAAATAATATATTTCCCGAAAACTGCCCGATTTGCGAAATTGGGGTTTTCGAAAAAGGGTATAAATATATACCAATAATTGTGAAGTAAACGGAAATTAAAATGATTTATTCATTTAAAAATATATTTAAAGGATTTGGAATTTTTAAAAATTATTATATGCAATTTGGATAAAAACTCGATTAGTGCACTGCTAATCGCGATTAAGCCAAATCCGTGTTTCTACAGTTTTTCATAATTAGTGCACCATGATATGTTACATGTTATTTCATTTGTGTTGTTTTATTTGGGTGTATGTGTTTTTGGTGAGAAAAGAAAGAGAAAAATGTGTAATGATGACTTGAGGAGAGAGAGAGGGGACATAATGATGATAGGAGAGCATGCTTGGAGAGAGAATGAGAGTGAGAAAGAGAGAGAGGGGGAGAGTGCTGCCCCATTCTTTTTCCCCCATCATTTTTTTTCATCTCCTTCTTCATCTTCAAACCCCATCTTCTACCCTCATGACCCATATCAAAATATTCACCAAAACCCCATACCCATTTCATTAAAAACATGCACAAGCTCAAGGGAAGCACATTGAACCAAGAAAAGTTGGATTTTGATGACTTGTGGAGCTAGGGCTGTCTAGAGTGGCCTAAATGAGGTAATCCCTGTACTATTAGATTATTATTTGAGTTTCCTAACTTCTATTGTTAGTTTAGAAGTGTTTTAGTGTAGATTAGTGGGATTTGCAATTTCCTAGAAGAGAGTTGAGGATTCTTGAGTTGTGGTGGTGAAGTTGAGGCCTAGTAGTGACCATAGAACCCCCAAAGTTCTAAAAACCCAGACCTAACCTAAACTGAAAACCTGAAAACCCAAAACAGAAACTTGTCATGTCGATTTTGTGAAAATATAGGGTGTGCAGGGAAATCTGGAGCAACCCGGGGAATTTATGAGTTTAGCAAACAATACCAAGGACAAAAATAGGGAAGTAGGAAACCACCCTACGAAGACGAAGCCTGGAGGAGCCTGAAGGGCTGAGCTCGCTGATTTAGAGGAATTTTATGATCAAAAATAATATGTTACCGCAATCAAGAACGGCGTCGCTTGGTAGCTAGCCGGTGAATACGGGTCGGTTCACAGGGATGGTGTTAATTTCCTAAATGTTCTTACGAGCTAATTCCAAATGGTATTGGATCTTTTATCACAAAAACTAATTTGAGTTATACTAGGATTAAGAAACTTGCTAGGATTAGATTTAGGTAAAGTTTGGTAAAATAAAGATCTCCACCTCTTTCAATGCCCTAAATTAGATATCTTTAGGAGTTATGGTAATTATTAATAAAGGGGATTAGGATGATCGGGAAGAAACTATGTTTCTTCCTCTAGATCCTTGTCCGTCATTTCTTAATCCTTACCCTAACCTCCATGGAAAACATTCATATCCGGTCTTTTATAATACGGTGTCACCGTTACCTCGTGGGTAGGGTGCCGTAGGGAGCGGAATATGAAAGTATGCATGGAGTCCTAATTATTCATAAGTGATTGGGCAAGAAAGGGGTGAGAGATCTTCATCTCTCAAACCCTTCTCTATTCCTAACCCTAACAAGCGAGGAAACCACTCGCTCATTGAGGGATCTACAAAAGACATGATTTTTATTTTGTTTTTAGGGTTAAGAGATTAATTAACTACTGCAGATTAATAAAAATTCTATTCTAGATTAAACTAAGGCAGAGAATAAATTTAACCTAGGGCAGAAATTAAAACTAAGAACTAAGGCAGAAAATAAAAACTACTTACAAATGATGCTCTCCAAAACTTCAAGAGAAATCTGAATTTTATTAATGAAAAGAGGCATGACCTAATACAAGAATTTGGGTCTCTATTTATAGGACATAGAAAACCCTAGGTTTACAATTGCCGCATATATTCTTTTACAAAAATACCTCTAGGAAGACTAGTCAGCGCCGCCAAAGACATTTGGTAAATTTTTCGCCACTACGGGCATCGCACGGCCGCGGAACCGCGGCCGCAGGCCAGGTTTGGCCACGGTTCCGCGGCCAAGTAAGAGGATCAATGGCTGAAATTTTATGTGCTGGTTAGAGAAATCTGAATTTTATTAATGAAAAGAGGCATGACCTAATACAAGAATTTGGGTCTCTATTTATAGGACATAGAAAACCCTAGGTTTACAATTGCCGCATATATTCTTTTACAAAAATACCTCTAGGAAGACTAGTCAGCGCCGCCAAAGACATTTGGTAAATTTTTCGCCACTACGGGCATCGCACGGCCGCGGAACCGCGGCCGCAGGCCAGGTTTGGCCACGGTTCCGCGGCCAAGTAAGAGGATCAATGGCTGAAATTTTATGTGCTGGTTTTGGTTGACTTTTGCTTCCTGTTTCTTCAGTTGGTTTTTTAGGATGTCTTCTATGTCTCTTCCAGATCTCCACATTGAATAATGTAGTGAACTTTAACCGTTGCTCCGTGTCGGAGTCTTGAACCTTGCGATGCCTTGTATTTTGTGAACTGATCTTCATGTAGGCTTGATCAAGATCCTTCTATTTGTTGGTCGTAGTCCCACTTTTGCATCATCTTTTATCTTTTTCACTGTTTTCGTTCCGAGAACCTGTAACCTGTACTATGTAGCAGACATGGGTCAAAAGCACCTGTTTATTTGTAAAATGCATAAGAGTGGGGAATATAATAATGCAAAATTACGGTATGAACAAATACCCCCAAACTTATCTTTTGCTCGTCCTCGAGCAAACCTAGTTTTATTCTCAACAAAATCCTAACCTCACTTTCGCAGGGAATCGCGATTGCACTGAGCTCGTGCAACAAGTCGTTAAACCTCTAGGTGTTCCTAGTAGGAGGAGTGTTGTCTCCTGAGGGTTTTCAGCGGATACTACCCACAAAATCCTATCAATTTGGCCCATTGACTTTTATTCTCCAATTAGATTTTCTAACTAGGAATTCTATTATCTTCGACTCGTAAATTGTCCACCCATATTCTTCACACTTCCTTATCATTTAACTTAAGATTATATATGTTCTGTAGACTTACTTAGGTTTTAGCATCTCTTAAGTTTTCCTTCTATGGTTCTATCTCAACTTAGGAATTTTTATCATCTTTACTAAAGATACAAGTCCTATTCTTCATTCCTATCTCTTATCTAAATCCCAATCACATACCCCTACGTGTGTGTGTGTATCACCCCTACACTTGGAAATTCTAATCAAGCAATCATACTCTTGTCCATTGTCCAACGCACTTCTTAATTGGTGAATTTTTTAAATGAATTTTGCTTACACATCCTTCATACGACCGTTAATACTTCTTGAGGTACCAACGACCGATTACAAAATGCGTTTGCACTTTAAAGCGTAATTCCTAGTCTTGCAACACCTCACGCTTTAGCAGTGACTCCCAAACCAGTTGGTCTAAGGCACTAGGTAATGTAGCACCCTCGCTAAATATTTTTCTATTTTTGCAGCCTTAAGTAACAAAAACCAGTGTTCATTTTTTTTCTTTTTTCTTTATTCACACTTGTATTTTTTTTATTTTTCATCGTACTAAGGACTTTAGACAAGAGCATTTCAAGGTCTCTTCTACTATTCCAAGTTTCAAGGTATGTGTTTGTGCAATTTATAGGGTATATATTTTCAGAATCTAGATTTAAGCTAGGAATTATTTTTCAAACTCATACTTCAATAAAAACCTCAATACTCTTCCCTTGTTTTGACTTGGCCCAAGAAGTGAACTCAAAATTTGCCTATTTCTAAATAAACCACAAAGACATATACTTTCTACCGTTAAATTTTAAGAAAGGTTATTTTTAGGGTTTTTAATTTACTAAGTCTAAGATCTAGTTGTTCCTAGCTAGTTAATCTATTTGTCAAACTTAAGTCAAATATGGCCAAAATTGAATACATTAATTTTTATAATTTTTTTGAAATTTTCAATTTTTTATGTGTTTTTCTTTTTCTATTTTTTTTTATTTTTCAAATTTTTCAATTTTTATGATTTTTATATAAGGATGCAATGCAGAATTTAAATATGCAAAAGAAAAAGAAAAATATATACAAAAATATAAAATATGCAATGCAAAAGATAACTATATACACCACCATCTCCCCCAAACTTAAGCAAAGCAGTGCCCTCACTGCCCGGCCCTACGTCGCGCTCTCGAGCGTGAACGTGATCGCTCTTCCCTAGCCAACAGGGTTTGAATACCCCTCTCAACCTCCGTCAGTCGACGATCGTGCTCTCTTGCCATCGCCATAAACTCCTCCTTTAATGCATAAATTCCCCTCACAACTCTCCTCATTAATCGTGCATGCTCTTGAGGTGTCATTTCGCCCTCGCTCGATGTCAAGCTAGAGCTAGGGGTGCGAGCGGGTACATTTTTCGCCAGTTCGGTTCTCGACCATATATCAGTCAATCGTGCGTAGGACGTAGAAACGCCCTCGATAAGAGGTCGGACCGGTATCCCTCCCAACCTGTAATGTTCGAATTCCTCAATGGGGAGGAAATATCGGCAAAGCTGTGTGACCAGCATAGGACAGGGGTAGTTTGTGGCCCGTTTTCCCGCACCTATAGAATTCAGCAATACTGTGCACATATCGAAATGTGGGTTCTTTGTCATAAGTGTGTGCACAATATGTAAGGAGGGGGTGAAAAAAGTTGTGTTATGGGAGCTTCCAAAAATGTTATTTTGCGTCCATCGACACACAGTCAAGACATTCGCGAAAAGGGATCGAGCTTGAATACCCTGTCGCGGCGCCCTTGAGCAATCGGTGCTCATCAGGGACATGTAGTCCTCGAATTGTAGGGGCTGGTCATGTGCAGGTATGCGAGGTATCATTGTGACCTCGTGAAATAAATCCCTATCAATTATGATTTCTCGATCGCCCCAGTTCAATTTTATATAACCCAATAAAGCGAGACACCCATCCTGCATAGATTCGTAAAATCGGTTAACTAATTCAGGTAATGCAAATGCAGAAGGGTGGTTATAGATCAGAAAATTCCAACCCCTCCGCGCGATTTCGTTCGCGAAATAGCTACCATAAACCTCGTGTGAAAAAACCTGTGAAAAATCCCTCTCTAATTGCATGTTGTGCGACATGGTGTTCTACAGGTTTTAAAATGAACGAACAGAGAGGGGTTCAAATGATGTACCTCCCCTGAAAATTTCATGGGGTGCAGCGGTAGAGGCGCGGCGGATCGGCGGCGGGAGCAGGCTGGAGCGGCGGATCGGCGGTCGATCGGCGGCGGCGCTTTGAGATCCTGCTGCAGAAGGGAGGTGGCGGCGGCTAGGGTTTGATATTAAGAAAATTTTAGGGAATGAGAGAACAGAAGGCTCGGGCTCTTAAATAGGGTGAAAATGATGGGAATTTGCAGCTAAACCCCTCTACAAAGAGGAATTTATTTGCAAATTCAAAATTTATTAATTTATTCTGCAATTTTACAAAAAAAAATTCAAATTTTTTTAAATTTTTATAGTATTTTGTATTTATGTATTTACAAATGATACACACCCCCAAACTTATTTGAAACCAAGTTTTCGCAAGAAGATTGTAAATTCGGGGGTGAAAGTGGAGGAGAATTAATCGGTGTAAATCGGCTCCTGCAAAAACAGGAGCTCCTCCGATGGGTCCGCTGTGAGGAACGGTTTCAATCGATGTCCGTTTACTTTAAATAAAGTACCATCCTCAGGATTTTTAAGATCGACCGCAACGTGCGGATAAACAGTGCGAACTACGAATGGCCCTTTCCACCTAGAACGGATCTTGCCGGGGTGATAATATAACCGAGTGTCATAGAGTAAAACCTGTTGACCAGGTTTAAATGTTTTTCACAGAAGGTGTTTATCATGGAACACCTTAGTTCGGTTTTTAACAATTACAGCATTATCACAAGCCTCATCCCGCAGCTCTTCTAGTTCGTTTAATTGCAGTTTTCGATTGCTGCCCGCATCTCCCATTGATAGATTCAACTCTTTGATCGCCCAAAATGCCTTATGCTCAATCTCTATTGGGAGGTGGCAAGCCTTCCCATAAACAAGCCAGTATGGAGACATACCAAGATCGGTCTTGTATGCAGTACGGAAAGCCCATAGTGCATCGATCAGTTTGAGTGACCAATCTTTACGGTTTTTAGAAACCGTTTTCTCCAAGATTTGCTTAATTTGCCGATTCGAAACCTCGGCTTGCCCACATGTTTGGGGATGGTATGGCGTTGACAGCTTGTGAGTAATAGAATATTTGCGCATTAAGGACTCAAAAGTCCTATTGCAAAAGTGAGATCCGTTATCACTTATAATTGCTCGAGGATGCCCAAAACGAGAAAAGATATGTTCTTTAAGAAATCAAACGACAACCTTGTTATCATTCGTTCGGCTAGGCACAGCCTCGACCCACTTTGACATGTAGTCAACAGCCAAAAGAATATACACATTCCCAAAAGAATTAGGAAATGGTCCCATGAAGTCAATTCCCCAAACATCAAAAACATCCACAACCAAAATTGGTTGGAGCGGCATTTCGTTTCTCCGCGATATCCAGCCCAAGTGTTGGCACCGGGAGCATGTCTTGCAGTATTCATATGCATCCTTAAAGAGTCGTGGCCAATAGAAACCATACTGCAAGATTTTCCCGGCCGTCTTCTTTGGGCCAAAGTGCCCGCCACACGCTTGATCGGGGCAAAAAGACAGCACACTCTTAAACTCGTTTTCAGGTACACACCGACGAATGATTTGGTCGGAACAGTATTTAAAAAGATAAGGTTCATCCCAGTAAAAATGCTTTACTTGGGACAAGAATCGTAGTTTGTCCTGTTTCGACCAATCTTTAGGTATCAAGCCAGCGGCCAAGTAGTTTACTATATCAGTGAACCATGGTTTGCAAGACACGGTTAAGAGTTGCTCATCGGGAAAAACATCTTTGATTGGAATTTCAAGTGTAGGTGAAGAAGGAAGTCGTGAAAGGTGATCGGCCACTACGTTTTCACATCCTCTTTTGTCCCTTATGACAAGGTCAAACTCTTGTAGCAAGAGGATCCAACGTATTAGCCTCGATTTAGCATCCTTCTTCGCAAAAAGGTGGCGAAGAGCTGAATGGTCCGTATACACAATGACTGGAGAGACGATTAAATAAGGCCGGAATTTTTCAAGTGCAAACACAACGGCTAAAAATTCTTTTTCTGTTGTTGTGTAGTTCAGTTGGGCCGCATTTAGTGTGCGGCTAGCGTAACAAATCATGTGCGGCATCTTATTAATGTGTTGTCCAAGAATGGCACCAATGGCGAAATCTGATGCGTCACACATAATTTCGAAGGGATGCGTCCAGTCTGGAGATGAAAGAATGGGCGCAGAAATGAGAGAGTGTTTCAATGACTCGAACGCTTCCATACAAGTTGAGTCAAAATCAAATGTTGTGTCCTTGGCTAATAAGAGAGTCAAGGGTCTATCAATCTTGCTAAAATCCTTGATGAACCGTCTATAAAAACCGGCGTGGCCAAGGAAAGCTCGGATGTCTTTGACGCATTTAGGAGGAAGATTAGAAATGACCACAATTTTGGCTTTGTCAACCTCTATGCCGTTTTGCGAGATGACATGTCCTAAGACAATGCCTTCTCGTACCATAAAGTGGCACTTCTCCCAATTTAAAGTTAGGTTCTTATCTCTACAGCGGGTAAGAACTGTGTCAAGGTGTAGCAAACACTCATCGAAGGAGTCACCAAAATGGAGAAATCATCCATAAAGATCTCCAAAAACTTTTCAACCATGTCTGAAAAGATCCCCATCATACACCGCTGAAATGTAGCGGGTGCATTGCATAACCCAAAGGGCATGCGACGATAAGCAAAAGTTCCAAAAGGACAAGTAAATATGGTCTTGTCTTGATCCTCTTTGGCGATGGGGACTTGGTTATAGCCAGAATAGCCATCCAAAAAGAAATAGAACTCGTGCCCGGCCAATCGTTCTAGCATTTGGTCAATGAAAGGCAAAGGAAAGTGGTCTTTCCTTGTCGCGGCAATGAGTTTTCTATAGTCGATGCAAACTCGCCACCCAGTTTGGGTACGAGTGGGTATTAACTCATTTGCCTCATTGGTAATGACCGTGATGCCCGATTTCTTTGGCACAACATGATTGGGGCTAACCCACTGGCTATCCGAGATAGGGTAAATGATGCCACTATCAAGACATTTAACAATCTCCTTCTTGACAGCCTCTTTCATTATGGGGTTGAGGCGTCTTTGAGGATCCTTTACCGGCTTGACATCATCCATCAAGTGTATATGATGTTCGACTATAAGGGGAATAATCCTCTTGATGTCTGCCATAGACCAGCCAAAAGCTTGCTGATTATTTTGTAAGACCATTAAAAGGGACTTCTCTTGCTCGAGAGCTAGAGAGGCCGATATGATGACGGATAGGGTCTCATTCTCACCTAGATAACCATATTTAAGGTGCGACGGCAAAAGCTTTAGTTCGAGTTTAGGAGGTGAAACAATTGATGGTAGCAATGGTGTAACTGTTTCAAACTCGAAGGATTCCATCAATGGTTCAAATCGAGTGTACGTAACCGAGTCGGATGGTTCAACTAACTCATCCGAAAAAGCAAAAGACTCAAACTCGGGTGGTGAGTCTTCAAAATCATCTACAAAGGTGAAACACTCATAATCGTTGTCCGCTGTGAAAGCTGTGTCGGATTTTAGGAGGAACGCACTAGAGGCGTCAACACTGCTGTAGTCGAACATAAAATTTTCGAACTCACCGTCCTCCTCCGCGATCTCATTGATCGAGCAAACATCAAGTACGCTAGAATTAGGATCGGAGGGCTGATTTCCCAACTTAAAAATGTTGAGTTCAATTTTCATATTGCCAAAAGATAGATTCATTGAACCATTACGACAATTGATCACCGCATTAGAAGTCGCAAGGAATGGTCGACCAAGTATCACCGGAATTTGACTCCGGGGGTTAGCTACAGGTTGTGTATCCATAACAATAAAGTCAACGGGGAAAATGAAATCCCCTACTCTAATTAACACATCCTCCAACTCTCCCCTAGGATGGGTGGTGGATCGGTCGGCCATTTGGAGAGTACAATGAGTGGGCTTAAGCTCTCCAACGCCTAATTGCTCGTACACAGAATAAGGTAGCAAATTGACACTAGCACCAAGATCTAATAGTACTCTATTGATGTTCTTGTCCCCAATTGTTATCGAAATAGTAGGACAACTGGGGTCCTTGTGCTTTTGGGGTAAAGATTGGACAAGAGCATCGCTAACAGCACTAGCCACAAAAACTTTCTTTGGTACTTGTGACTTCCTCTTCTTGGTGCATAAGTCCTTTAAGATTTTTGCATATGAAGGAATTTGTTGGATTGCATCCAAGAGAGGGATATTTATGTTAACCTGTTTGAACAACTCTACAATCTTCTCCATTTGTGGAGTTGGTTTATTGGATCTCAACCGGTTTGGAAAAGGAACATTTTGAAAATTTGTTGAGTCCAATTTTTGTAGATCAAATTGTGGAGTTGGAACGGATCCCCGTGTAGATGTGTTCGTGTTATGAGAAGTGGGTCCGTTCGAGCTAGAAGAAGTAGAGCCTTGTGAAGGATGAAGAATAGGCTCTAACGAAGAAGAAGAAGAAGAAGAAGAAGAAAGTGAAGAAGATGAAGAAGGACCACCGGCAGGGGTGTCATTGTTAATACCCACATTATTTTGCAACACTTTTCCGGATCTCAACGTGGTCACAGCATTTACGTTATGATTCTGCTGTTCATATGCAACATGTGTGTGACCGGGATTTGGCAGTGGTTGAGATGGAAGCTTTCCTTTTTCTCGCTCGCTCAACGCAGCATTGAGTTATGCAATTTATGCCTCAATAGATTTGATGCTTTGATCGTGTGAGGCACTGTTTTGCACCAAAGATTGAATAGAAGTCTCCAACCATACTGCGGATTGTGTAGATTGCTTTAGGAACGCATCTAGACTTCTTTCGAGCGAGTTAACCTTATCATTATGAGGTTGAACAAAGTTGTTTTGAGGGTAAGAATTGTTGGGCATAAAATTGTTCGTTTGGTTAGGGTAAGGTTGTTGTTGGAAAGGTTGCTGAAATTGAGTTTGTGGAGGTGCTTGTTGTTGTGGAGGAGGAGGCCTTTGAAAATTGTTGTTTCCTTGGAATTGTTGAGGTTGGTTCCAAGCGAAATTTGGGTGACTCCTCCAACCTGGATTGTATGTCGAAGAATATGGATCGTTTCTTTGTCGTTGCTGAAAGGCAGCATTGACTTGATCATGTCCTTGAGCAGATGGATTGTAAGGACACTCTTCGGTAAGATGTGATGGATCCGAACAACAAGCACAAACAGTTCGTGGGGGCACAACAGGGGTAGGAGAAGGCGATGAGATTTTGGTCTCAATCGCTTCTAGCTTTTTCGTAAGTGCGGCCATCTCGGCCTTCATAGCAATCGACATATCTAAGTGATGTATGCCTGGCCTAGACTGACCAATAGAAGAAGATGATGTGGTCTTGGTGCTCTCCCACTGAATTGTTTGTTCACTAAGATCCTCGAGAAACTGCCACGCTTCCTCACTAGATTTGGTTAGAAAGTGACCTTGACAAATGGTTTCTAGCAACTGCTTCGTTGCCGGGTTCAATCCCTCGTATAATGTTTGGCAAAGTTGCCAATTTTCGATCCCATGGTGAGGGCATTGAACGAGTAGGTCTTTGAATCTTTCAAAACACTTCCAAAATGGTTCGGAAGGAAGCTGGGAAAATTGTATAATCTCATTACGGATTCTAGCAGTCTTGTGATGAGGATAGAACTTTTTAAGAAAAGCTTTCACAAACTCTTCCTAATTCTTAATTGAATGCGACGTTGTGCTGTATAACCACTTCTCGTCTAAGTCATATAAGGTGAAAGGAATGACCCTTAGCCTTATAGCATCGTCGGATAATTGGGTTGTTTTCATCATAGCGCAAACGTTTTGGAATTTGTTGATAAAGATATAAGCATCTTCGGATTCCAATCCGTGAAACTTAGGCAGCATATTGATGAAGTGGGGTTTGATCTCGAAATTGTCCCCATTTGCAGGTGGAAGGGAAAGACAAGTAGGTAGGGCGGTGCGGATTGGGTAGAAAAGATCCTGGAACGCGATTCGTTGGGGCGCTTCAACAGGCGGGTGATTCGGGTTATTCGCACCTAACGGAGGTGGAATCAGTCCCGTCGGTAAGGTGTTGTTAGGATTATATCCCGACATACCTTCGGAATAAGAATTTGAAGGTGAAAGTGAAGAAGTGGAAAGAATTTCGACTTCGGAGTCGAAAGGTTCGTCGGTCGGTACCAACGAAACACGGACTAATCGGGCGCTAGTGTCCCTAGTCCAACCGGACATACACTAAATAGGTAGTGTAGTCAAAAAGTTGAAAGACAGAATGTGGAGGTAAGAAAACGTCAATGAGAAGAAAGTGGTGTAAGTGGAGTGCAAGGATTTCTTTAGCGACAAGTTGCAAGTTTTGGTAAAAGATTTTTCTTTTTTTTCATCCTTTTTTATGTGGAGCTTTTTGCAAAAAGATTTTTGATAAGAGACTTTGACACAAATGCAATCAACCATAAATGCACAATCAGGCCTAGATCTAGGGTCACTTAGGTCAGCTAAACAGCTCCTAACTGTTCCAAAGGGCTAGAATTAGGACCTCAAACCGCCTCTTCACCGCCAATTGCGGCCAGGTGAGTGGGAGGCTCTCCACTACAAGTAGTGGCCCTAATTAAGTAACCACTCGCCTTAGACACACTTGCCTAGACACCGCAAAGTCAGGTTAGGATTAACGGCCGATGCCTACAACTAGTCCTCTGTCCTATTGAGCGCGACGTCCTTAGGGCTGAGTCTAGTATTTTTTAATTAAAGATTGGTCAATGCAAATGCCTTATGTGATTTCCGGGGTCCTGGGAAGGGTGATGAAATCCCCACCCAATCTGAATTGGTCTCAAGCCCCTTAAAGTCCGATTAAAGATATGCAAAACAGAAAAAATCACTTGCAATCAATTTTCTTTTAAGCGCGGCGCAAAGAATCCTGCAGAAAATCAATTATTGGAAGGGAGAAGATTTTTTAAGCGCAAAGAATCCTGCAGAAGATTTGACAGAAGATATATGGAGATTTGCAGAAGAGAGAAAAAGGAAACAAACAGTGCAAATTGCGCGAGCTGACGACACAGGGAGGCGCGGTTGCGCGGTCGGAGGCTAGGTGCGGCGGCGGAAGGGTGACGAGGTGGAGGGTTCAGATCTCGATATTTTGTCTGCTGTTCTGTTGTTGAAATCCCCTTTTGTTCTGATCTCCCGTTTTCTGCATCGCTCTCTGGATTTTTCCAGATCCGTCGATCCTGCAAAGATTCACACAAGAAACCCTTCAAACAATAAAAGATGATAGAATTTTTAAATATTTTTTTATTTTTTCAGTTTTTTATATTTTATATTAACCCGAAATTGCAAAAAGAAAATATTACGCCATCCCCGGCAACGGCGCCATTTGATTTAGAGGGATTTTACGATCAAAAATAATATGTTACCGCAATCAAGAACGGTGTCGCTTGGTAGCTAGCCGGTGAATACGGGTCGGTCCACAGGGATGGTGTTAATTTCTTAAATGTTCTTACGATCTAATTCCAAAGGGTGTTGGATCTTTTATCACAAAAACTAATTTGAGTTATACTAGGATTAGGAAACTTGCTAGGATTAGATTTAGGTAAAGTTTGGTAAAATAAAGACCTACACCTCTTTCAATGCCCTAAATTAGATATCTTTAGGAGTTATGGTAATTATTAATAAAGGGGATTAGGATGATCGGGAAGAAACTATGTTTCTTCCTCTAGATCCTTGTCCGTCCTTTCTTAATCCTTACCCTAACCTCCATGGAAAACATTCATATCCGGTCTTTTATACTACGGTGTCACCGTTATCTCGTGGGTAGGGTGCCGTAGGGAGCGGAATATGAAAGTATGTATGGAGTCCTAATTATTCATAAGTGATTGGGCAAGAAAGGGGTGAGAGATCTTCATCTCTCAAACCCTTCCCTATTCCTAACCCTAACAAGCGAGGAAACTACTCGCTCATTGAGAGATCTACAAAAGACATGATTTTTATTTTGTTTTTAGGGTTAAGAGATTAATTAACTATTGCAGATTAATAAAAATTCTATTCTAGATTAAACTAAGGCAGAGAATAAATTTAACCTAGGGCAGAAATTAAAACTAAGAACTAAGGCAGAAAATAAAAACTACTTACAAATGATGCTCTCCAAATCTTCAAGAGAAATCTGAATTTTATTAATGAAAGGAGGCATGACCTAATACAAGAATTTGGGTCTCTATTTATAGGACATAGAAAACCCTAGATTTACAATTGCCGCATGTATGCTTTTACAAAAATACCCCTAGGAAGACTAGCCAGCGCCGCCAAAGACATTTGGTAAATTTTTTGCCACTACGGGCATCGCACGGCCGCGGAACCGCGGCCGCAGGACAGGTTTGGCCGCGGTTCCCAGGCCAGGTAAGAGGATCAATGGCTGAAATTTTATGTGCTAGTTTTGGTTGACTTTTGCTTCCTGTTTCTTCAGTTGGTTCTTTAGGATGTCTTCTATGTCTCTTCCAGATCTCCACAGTGAATAATGTAGTGGACTTTAACCGTTGCTCCGTGTCGGAGTCTTGAACCTTGCGATGCCTTGTATTTTGTGAACTGATCTTCGTGTAGGCTTGATCAAGATCCTTCTATTTGTTGGTCGTAGTCCCACTTTTGCATCATCTTTTATCTTTTTCACTGTTTTCGTTCCGAGAACCTGTAACCTGTACTATGTAGCAGACATGGGTCAAAAGCACCTGTTTATTTGTAAAATGCATAAGAGTGGGGAATATAATAATGCAAAATTACGGTATGAACACTCGCCGGAATATGGGGCCATGTCGTCGGCCAAGTAGGGTGGGTTGGGTTCTAGGTTGGTCCAGTAGCTCATATACAACTTGTACTACACCCTAGACTTGTTTGTGCAACTCCTTTTCACCTGAGTCAAAATCTGGGAGCACATTGGTGTGATTTTGTCTATGTTTTCCATATTTTGAAATGTTTAGTTTTGATATTTGGATTCGTATTTGGTTGTTGGATGTTTGTACATCAACAACAAGGGTTGTTTGGTTGATTTTGTACGCGTAAGCTATAGGTTCTAACCTATGAGCAATGCGCGTGCCGTATTGGATTTCAAAACTTGATTTTTATAGCGTTGTGATATGTGTTGTTATCGTAGATACCTTCACGTGGATTCCGAGGTGACGGAGCGTGGCGTCATCAACTTCGGCAAGCGAAGACCACGGTGAGTAGATCTATATCTACGGGGGAAGTCGGGTGGATGGCGTATAGCACCCCCGCAAACTTTGATGGAAACCGATTTATATATATAGATCATGATTAATGAAACCTTTAATAGGATACTATAGATAGAGTTAAAAGGTAGTTAGAGAACCATATTAGAAACTAAGGATAGTTAGAAGTGATATGATACGACTAGTATGTGATGATGGAACTTGAGGATGATATTTGACGATATTGTTGTTTAAGGCACTGTAGGACTAGATAGTCGACGTAGGTGTGTCATACGAACCAGACCTATTTCCAAACTGAAGAATCGTATGCATCTTTTAAACAGATACCTTGAGGGATGTTACGGATTTTTAAATGATATCTTTTCTCTAAAAACACCGTGGCCCCTACATTCAAAACTACGATTCGCATCTTTCAAAAACTGTTGGTATGGTTCGGGTGTGTATGTTAGATTAGATACTTATGCTTATAGTAAAAGTAGAATGTATTTGTAAAATTGACTTGATGAGGGATATAAATGCGATAAAAAGAGAATACGATTTAATATGTGATTTGATGATATGTTGGTATACGGATGCGAGTCGATTGAGATGATTTATACCCTGCCGGTCCCCTGATATGAGATTATTGCGGATGTGACCTGGGACATAGGTATATAGAGATATTTATATGTGTTTTGAATCGTGAGTGTTAGCTATACATGACGTTAGGTCCGTACCCTCCTTGTCGTATAGGTTGATAGGATCCCTGATAGCTTAATGCCGTCGTACGATGATTTTCCGTGTGTGATGAGTTTGACTTGATGATTGATCCTTACCCTTGACTAGAGGTTGTCGTGCGATGGATTATACCGTACGCAATGTTGTTAGGCTGGATGCCGATTGATAGATTCACCGACTCGATCATGTTAGATCTGTATACCGTATAGCTTTTAGCTGACGATTTACCTTATGATGCATTCATGTTATTCGCATTGCATTACTTATACCTGTGCTAGTACACTTACACCATTATCAATGATGCGTATGTTACACGTACACAGATTTGCCGGCTCACACACTTCATCATCGATAATTGCCATGTCACTACACAGTAGGGTTGTTGCATCATGACATACATATTGTACATTCATACTTGCGTATATACCACTTGTACATCCATATTGGCGCACATACATATTGTACCCTCATAATTGCGTATATACCACTTGTACATTCATATTGGCGCACATACATATTGTACACTCATACTTGCATATATACCCACCTGTACATCCATATTGGCGCACATACATATTGTACACTCATACTTGCGTATATACCACTTGTACATTCATATTGGCGCACATACATATTGTACACTCATACTTGCGTATATACCCACTTGTACATCCATATTGGCGCACATACATATTGTACACTCATACTTGCGTATATACCACTTGTACACCATACTTGCACACATACATATTGTACACCATACTTGCACACATACATATTGTACACCATACTTGCGCACATACATATTGTACACCATACTTGCGCACATATATATTGTACATCATACTTGCGTACATACATATTGTACACCATACTTGCGGACATACACATTCGTACGTCCATACTTGCGTATATACACATATGCACTTTTATACGGTATTGTATTCAATTTTGGAGATTTAGGAACCGCATGATATATTTTAAAACTGGGTTCATTTAAAAGAGCGGTTTTCCCTCGATATGTGCATATTATTGTTCCATGTTGCATGATATACGGATATGCTTACATTTCTGTTATATGTCGCATACATCATGCTTTACGCTTTTACGCATTGAGATATGTTGTTTTCATGAGATTTCTGGATTTGAGAACCGTGGCGATTTCAAAAGAAAGCATGTACTGTTTTAAAAACCTGGTTTCTCTTGATTTGATATTTCAGTGCGTCCACCATGTGTTTTCTCGGTTCTGAGAGTGGCATGTGCAACCCGATTCGAGGAGCGGTAGGCACCGTCTGCGGGTATATGGTTGACCCGATGAGGTACCCCAGGGCAAGAAGACTCGTATATGTTAAACGGTGAGCCTGGCAGGGGAGCACTACCTACCGGTGATAGTATTTAGACTCGGCGGTTATCCGGAGGATACCGACCGGAGTAGCAAGATGGATATGAGGGCCGACCAGGGTGTGCGGCACCTGAGGGCCGATCTGAGGATGCGGAGCCTGAGATATAAGAATTTACGTATCGATACTGGACACGTTTTTCATGATGTTTCGAGTGTCGATGCTGGACACTCAGGTTCCATGATTTTGATGTGTCACGAGGGACACCCGTTAATTTATATCCTCATACTTTCATGCATATGCTTTTATGATATTCGCATACAGTTGGACGAGATCCACATGCATACATACATTTATTATATGGTTGGACGAGATCCACATGCATATATACATTGATTATATGGTTGGATTATATCCGCATACATATAGGTATTGATTTCATTGTTGGCACATATGCAGACCGGTCACCCTAGATATCATAGTATCACCTTTATGATATAGTTGACCTAGGAGTCGTTGTTTATTCGATTTCTACTTGTAGATATCTTTCTACTCACAAGTTGGCAACTCACCCCCGTTGTGCCACAGTTCTTGCACGTTGACCGCTTGGATCAGTGGCGGCATCGCTGGCACACAATTGCTTTTGGGTGATTGCTTTGGTAGGTGGGACATTTGTATCGTACACACTCTTGTATTTATATTTCATATTGTATCTAGTCAACTCCATCAATCAAAATTAGTAAATTGTATAGGTAATGAGATTTAGTGAGATTGTGGTTGCGAGACTTAGAGCGAGGGGTTTTCTGCTACTTGTGCTTTTGATGTCTTGCTTATTTCTTTATCTTTTGTGATGATCTTCGCCGCTGGGCGTCGTATTACCTATTTTTATGCTTTGCGTGGTTGTGATCCGCCGGTTGGCGAAGAGCTAGCTCCTGCTTGAGGATGCCATTATTCTTGTTATGTATTTGTGGTTTTGGATCAAAAAATACAAAGGAGGTGCTGCCCGAATTTTTATAAAAAGACGAAACATGTTTTCAAACTGGTAAATTTTTACTTGCATTATTCATGTTCCTTTTCCATGCATTTTAGAAACTTGATTTCATTATACCTTTATTTCAAAACTTCACCTCCTTTATTATCTTAAAAAGGTTTAGATTTCTGGGTTTCAGCTTACATGAATTATGTTATGCCTTTAGACGTTGCGTGATTTAAGTGCTGGTCACGAGCTAATATTTCGGGTCATGACAAAGTTGGTATCAGAGCGCTAGGTTTAACCTTGGTTCGAGTCTATGTTTGATTATGCGAAGTCTAGGGCGGGTATGTATTTCGGAACCTAGGCTTGACCTTACGGAACTTAGACTTGAACGGGGGGTATTAGACCCGAACTTTCGTTTCATAGGTTGACCCTGATTGATGGAGTAGATAGCTTGAGTAGAGTGGCGTACCGTACGTATGTTCCGCGGTATATTTACGATACAATACTCCACTTAAGAAACCTTAGGATGTACATATTTTGAGATATGTGATTCTCTTGTTCTTTTGATCATACATCCATTTGAGATCATTGATTATATTTATTTCCATGATCATACTCTCATTGATTCTGTTTCTTCTTATAATCCATTCTGGATCTGTCGTTTCCTCTTATGCCCTTGATCTGTTTTCTTCGATACTCGATTGAGGTTCATGTCACCATGGTTTGAGCGCAGATTGAGCAGCTGCTAGTGATGCGGTCAGGACGAGCTCGTCTGGTACGAGGGCTGACCATTGTGTTTTCTGGTGACATGGGAACGTCTCGATATAGTGTTATGTTGTGACCTCTTATGGAGGAGAGTGGTTGGTTTTACACCGGATGATCGGGCCATTGTTAGAGCTGCCGGTTGCGAGAGGAATATTGATGTACAGCATACCTCAGAGATTTTGATGTCGCTTACAGTGCAGAAAGATGACCTAGATGTTGCTGAGATGATGGGATGTCGCTTACGAGCTGAGATCGCTGGAGCTCCCAGGCAGAGATGCGACAGATGATAGCTAGTCTATCCCGATTTGAGAGACGAAGGTGATTCGTCAGATTGATGCGCCGACGCAGGCCCAGTTGAATTGAAGATTTTCAGTGTGGAGAGTCTTACTCAGATCTAGAGCAGACCCATCCAGAGATGACCGTTGATGTATCGTATTTCCTGGAGAATTGAGGTATTGTTTAGCATGCGGACGAAGGGTATTCACATGTTGTATAGGCGAAGCTAAAAAGTTCGAACGAATGTCAGAAGCCCATTTTTCCAAGTTTAAGTATTCGGAAGAACATGCAGGTAATTCTGTGGAGCCTCTAGAAGAATGAAACCCTAACTCAACATGATGACCATGGAACCACTTTTGAACCTTAAGGTTTGCGGCAGTTTAGCGTTGCCATCAGTGAGGCTTGGGTTTGCCCTCCTACGGCTGGTCTAGAGGTACTATGGTATGTACCAGATATTATTAGACTGTGCTCAGGTGTTGAGCCTTCGAAAAATTTTGGGACTTTGATGACTCGATCGAAAGGTTTAACGTCGTCCGGATATCATGTGATAAGAGATCAGCAAGCTGACCAGCTTCGGATAGAGGACCTCACCCAGATGCGTTGTGAGTTGATAGAGAACGGAAGAGTATTGAGTATTCCTCCGATGGTTGGGACGAGTTCCAGAGGACGTGTTCGGCCAGATATCTTCTACAGAGTGATGAAGATACAGAGTACGCGATTTCGAGTCCGTGTGAGAGACTTCGGATTGACCGTGGCCGAGAACAGTAGCAGTACGCAGACAGCAAGACGTGACATTGAAGCGGACGATGATAAAGACGAGTGGAGATAGAGGTTCATGCGAGATACTGATGAGCTGTTGCTACTCCCCGTCGAGATTAGAGATCTGATATGCATACAGAGGCGTTGGGATACGGCCAGTTCCCGAGAAAATGTGTGCAGAACACGTAGATGTCCAGAAAGCGAGAAAAGATTATGTAAGAGTACCAGCCTCCGTACAGTTCGGCATAGGCGAGATCGGAAGAGACCTTGAGCAGGATTCCTTCCAGGACACTGCTGCAATGAGATTTGCACCCAGGATTAGTTGTGTCACATGTATTCAGAGGACTAGAAGGCCACGCCAGTAATGTGCTGCTTTACGAGTGGTCGTGATGATTGGCCGAGAGATGACCAGAGAAGTGCTAGAGAGGAATCGTTCCTGTTAGCACACCCGACCGGGCCGATGAGCCGATGGATTGTGAGATTGGTGAATCTGTAGAGAAGATAAGGACCCAGAGACTGAGGACGCCAGACCGTGAGCAGGAGGCAAGTGGATGTTCTTGGTTTGCCGGTTTTAGGCGCACCGATTTATTTTTCGACATTGTAGGAGGTGTACCTCAATGTCATTTTTTGCGATTTACATTTTTGATCCAAGTATCACGCTTATATCGCTTGGATTTGAGTTTTGAGGATTGAGTTTCATGATATCATTTTCGTGCACCATGGCTGAACCTACTGGGTATTTACATTTTTGCGCATAGTTATCGCACCTGATATATATTTTATACACCGTTGTGTTGATTTGCGATTTGTGCATATCCATTGCATTTGATGTCGATTTTGTACTTTCGTAGCATGTGTTTATGATTTCTTGGATTTCATACGGATGATGTGATTTTTGCACTCGGTATAGCTCACATGTGCTTGTAGTGCATTGATACGGATTTGTGCTCGTAGTTGCACACGTTTTTTATTTATACACCTTGGTACACTCGGTGTCGTTCTTATACGCATTTGAGTTATTAATGTGATTTTCGTGCATTGGCTGCACCGTACTTGTATTTCGCGCATTTGATGCACCAGATTTGAGATTTTCGTGCACAATAGATGCACCAGATATTGTTGTCGTGCACACCCGTTGCAGCGGACAGATGCTTTTGTGCACACCCGTTACACTTAATTTTTCTTTGTGCGTATAGTGGCACCTGTGTTTAGATACGATTTCCGTGCGCACCAGACGCATGTGATTATTGGATACGCCTCTTGAGGCTGATTTTGCTTTTGAGCACTTTGTTTTCATATTGGGCGCTATATTGTGTAGTAGCCAAACAGGACTGATCTGAGGAAAGTACCTGAGTACTTTGCATGCATTAAAAGATTACCAAGAGGGTTTTCAGAAAGTGCTATATTCTCACTATTTCCTACGTATCCGTGAGCAACACGAACGTTTATAAAGGAAAACCTTTTGGGATATTTTGAAAACGACGGAACGTGTATTTAGGAAAACATATATGGACATATATTATTATTTTAAAATGAGCGTCTGTCACTTATGCCGTGAGTTACGCATTCACGCGGCGATTTAGAAAAGATTTTTGTGTGAGTTTTATTTAGTTCTTGAAAGTTTTCCAAAGATGCGTACTATACACGTATTATAGTATTTGACTAGTGTATATTGGATTTTAGTAGTGGATTTCGAGATCTGTATCTCTATTGTAACTCCGAGGATATGCGTGCAAATCCGATGATTTGCGTGACGCTTGACGGAGTTCGATTTTGAGTTTTGTACTCGTTTTCATGCGCACTTGACGCGCTGTGTTGTTTCTGCATCTTCCGTGATTTCGAAGCCCCGTTGATTTGAGCTGATTATTGAAATGTTTTAGATTTTAGGGGTTAAATTTAAATTCGGGAACCGAATTTCTTTAAGGGGGGAAGATTGTAACATTTCAGAAAATATAAAATATTATTTTTGGAATTTAATATTAAAATAATATATTTCCCGAAAACTGCCCGATTTGCGAAATTGGGGATTTCGAAAAAATGAATAAATATATACCAATAATTGGGAAGTAAACGGAAATTAAAATTATTTATTCATTTAAAAATATATTTAAAGGATTTGGCATTTTTAAAATTTATTATATGCAATTTGGATAAAAATCCGATTAGTGTACTGCTAATCGCGATTAAGCAAAATCCGAGTTTCTACAGTTTTTCATAGTTAGTGCACCATGACATGTTACATGTTATTTTATTTGTATTGTTTTATTTGGGTGTATGTGTTTTTGGTGTGAAAAGAAAGGGGAAAAGGTGTAATGATGACTTGAGGAGAGAGAGGGGGGACATAATGATGATAGGAGAGCATGCTTGGAGAGAGAATGAGAGTGAGAAAGAGAGAGGGGGGAGTGCTGCCCCTATTCTATTTCCTCCACCATTTTTTTTCATCTCCTTCTTCATCTTCAAACCCCATCTTCTACCCTCATGACCCATATCAAAATATTCACCAAAACCCCATACCCAATTCATTAAAAACATGCACAAGCTCAAGAGAAGCACATTGAACCAAGAAAAGTTGGATTTTGATGACTTGTGGAGCTAGGGTTGTCTAGAGTGGCCTAAATGAGGTAATCCCTGCACTATTAGATTAGTATTTGATTTTCCTAACTTCTATTGTTAGATTAGAAGTGTTTTAGTGTAGATTAGTGGGATTTGAAATTTCCTAGAAGAGGGTTGAGGATTCTAGAGTTGTGGTGGTGAAGTTGAGGCCTAGTAGTGACCATAGAACCCCCATAGTGCTAAAAACCCAGACCTAACCTAAATTGAAAACCCAAAACAGAAACTTGTCATGTCGGTTTTGTGAAAATATAGTGTGTGCAGGGAAATCTGGAGCAACCCGGGGAATTTATGAGTTTAGCAAATAATACCAGGGACCAAAATAGGGAACTAGGAGACCACCCTATGAAGACGAAGCCCAGAGGATCCTGGAGGGCCGAGCTCGCCGGAATATGGGGCCATGTCGCCGGCCAAGTGGGGTGGGTTGGGTTCTAGGTTGGTCCAGTAGCTCATATACAACTTGTACTACACCCTAGACTTGTTTGTGCAACTCCTTTTCACCTGAGTCAAAATCTGGGAGCACATTGGTGTGATTTTGGCTATGTTTTCCGTATTTTGAAATGTTTAGTTTTGATATTTGGATTCGTATTTGGTTGTTGGATGTTTGTACATCAACAACAAGGGTTGTTTGGTTGATTTTGTACGCGTAAGCTATAGGTTCTAACCTATGAGCAATGTGCGTGCCGTATTGGATTTCAAAACTTGATTTTTATAGCGTTGCGATATGTGTTGTTATCGTAGATACCTTCGCGTGGATTCCGAGGTGACGGAGCGTGGCGTCATCAACTTCGACAAGCGAAGACCACGGTGAGTAGATCTATATCTACAGGGGAAGTCGGGTGGATGGCGTATAGCACCCCCGCAAACTTTGATGGAAACCGATTTATATATATAGATCATGATTAATGAAACCTTTAATAGGATACTATAGATAGAGTTAAAAGGTAGTTAGAGAACCATATTAGAAACTAAGGATAGTTAGAAGTGATATGATACGACTAGTATGTGATGATGGAACTTGAGGATGATATTTGACGATATTGTTGTTTAAGGCACTGTAGGACTAGATAGTCGACGTAGGTGTGTCATACGAACCAGACCTATTTCCAAACTGAAGAATCGTATGCATCTTTTAAACAGATACCTTGAGGGATGTTACGGATTTTCAAATGATATCTTTTCTCTAAAAACACCGTGGCCCCTACATTCAAAACTACGATTCGCATCTTTCAAAAACTGTTGGTATGGTTCGGGTGTGTATGTTAGATTAGATACTTATGCTTATAGTAAAAGTAGAATGTATTTGTAAAATTGACTTGATGAGGGATATAAATGCGATAAAAAGAGAATACGATTTAATATGTGATTTGATGATATGTTGGTATACGGATGCGAGTCGATTGAGATGATTTATACCCTGCCGGTCCCCTGATATGAGATTATTGCGGATGTGACCTGGGACATAGGTATATAGAGATATTTATATGTGTTTTGAATCGTGAGTGTTAGCTATACATGACGTTAGGTCCGTACCCTCCTCGTCGTATAGGTTGATAGGATCCCTGATAGCTTAATGCCGTCGTACGATGATTTTCCGTGTGTGATGAGTTTGACTTGATGATTGATCCTTACCCTTGACTAGAGGTTGTCGTGCGATGGATTATACCGTACGCAATGTTGTTAGGCTGGATGCCGATTGATAGATTCACCGACTCGATCATGTTAGATCTGTATACCGTATAGCTTTTAGCTGACGATTTACCTTATGATGCATTCATGTTATTCGCATTGCATTACTTATACCTGTGCTAGTACACTTACACCATTATCAATGATGCGTATGTTACACGTACACAGATTTGCCGGCTCATACACTTCATCATCGATAATTGCCATGTCACAACACAGTAGGGTTGCTGCATCATGACATACATATTGTACATTCATACTTGTGTATATACCACTTGTAGAACCATATTGGCGTACATACATATTATACCCTCATACTTGCGTATATACCACTTGTACATTCATATTGGCGCACATACATATTTTACACTCATACTTGCGTATATACCTACTTGTATATCCATATTGGCGCACATACATATTGTACACTCATACTTGCGTATATACCACTTGTACATTCATATTGGCGCACATACATATTGTACACTCATACTTACGTATATACCCACTTATACATCCATATTGGCGCACATACATATTGTACACCCATACTTGCGTATATACCACTTGTACATTTATATTGGCGCACATACATATTGTACACCATACTTGCGCACATACATATTGTACACCATACTTGCGCAGATATATATTGTACACCATACTTGCGTACATACGTATTGTACACCATACTTGTGGACATACACATTTGTACGTCCATACTTGCTTATATACCCATATCACCTTTATACGGTATTGCATTCGATTTTAAAGATTTGGGTACCGCATGATATATTTTAAAACTGGGTTCATTTAAAAGAGTGGTTTTTCCTCGATATGTGCATATTACTGTTCCATGTTGCATGATATACGGATATGCTTACACTTCTGTTATATGTCGCATATATCATGCTTTACGCTTTTACGCATTGAGATATGTTGTTTTCATGAGATTTCTGGATTTGAGAACCGTGGCGATTTCAAAGGAAAGAATGTACTGTTTTAAAAACCTGGTTTCTCTTGATATGATATTTCAGTGCGTCCACCATGTGTTTTCTCGGTTCTGAGAGTGGCATGTGAAACCCGATTCGAGGAGCGCTAGGCACCGTCTGCGGGTACATGGTGGACCCGGTGAGGTACCCCGGGGAAGAAGACACGTACATGTTAAACGGTGAGCCTGGCAGGGGAGCACTACCTACCGGTGATAGTATTTGGACTCGGCGGTTATCCGGAGGATACCGACCGGAGTAGCGAGATGGATATGAGGGCTGACCTGGGTGTCCGGCGCCTGAGGGCCGATCTGAGGAAGCGGCGCCTGAGATATATGAGGATTAATGTGTCGATGCTGGACACGTTTTTCATGATGTTTCGAGTGTCGATGCTGGACACTCAGTTTCCATGATTTTGATGTGTCGCGAGGGACACCCGTTGATTTATATCTTCATACTTTCATGCATATGCTTTTATGATATTCACAGACATTGATTATATGGTTGAACGAGATCAACATGCATACATACATTGATTATATGGTTGGACGAGATCCACATGCATATATACATTGATTATATGGTTGGATTATATCCGCATACATATAGGTATTGATTTCATTGTTGGCACATATGCAGACCGGTCACCCTAGATATCATAGTATCACCTTTATGATATAGTTGACCTAGGAGTCGTTGTTTATTCGATTTCTACTTGTAGATATCTTTCTACTCACGAGTTGGTAACTCACCCCCGTTGTGCCACAGTTCTTGCAGGTTGACCGCTTGGATCAGTAGCGGCATCGCTGGCACACAGTTGCTTTTAGGTGATTGCTTTGGTAGGTGGGACATTTGTATCGTACCCACTCTTGTATTTATATTTCATATTGTATCTAGTCAACTCCATCAATTAAAATTAGTAAATTGTATAGGTAATGAGATTTAGTGAGATTGTGGTTGCAAGACTTAGAGCGAGGGGTTTTCCGCTACTTGTGGTTTTGATGTCTTGCTTATTTCTTTATCTTTTGTGGTGATCTTCGCCGCTGGGCGTCGTATACTTATTTTTATGCTTTGCGTGGTTGTGATCCGCCGGTTCGCGAAGAGCTAGCTCCCGCTTGAGGATGCCATTATTCTTGTTATGTATTTATGGTTTTGGATCAAAAAATACAAAGGAGGTGCTGCCCGAATTTTTATAAAAAGACGAAACATGTTTTTAAACTGGTAAATTTTTACTTGCATTATTCATGTTCCTTTTTCATGCATTTTAGAAACTTGATTTCATTGTACCTTTATTTCAAAACTTCACCTCCTTTATTATCTTAAAAAGGTTTAGATTTCTGGGTTTCAGCTTACTTGAATTATGTTACGCCTTTAGACGTTGCGTGATTTAAGTGCTGGTCACGAGCTAATATTTCGGGTCGTGAAATTATAGATAAGTCTTTATTGATTACTTCAAATCCCATCGAACTCCCGAAAACGCATCTTCAAGGCATCAGCTCATGAAACGAGCTCTGTCTTTTGCCTTCGTCAATGATACTCTATAAAAGAGATCGTTCGATAGTTTGTGGCTAAGGTGCCTGGGACCAGAAGAAGCAAGGAGAGTCGTCCAAGAAACCCACGATGGACTCTACGATTCTCATCAAGCCGGGCCAAAGATGAAGCTGAAGATCAAGAGAATGGGTTGCTATTGGCCCACGATAATTCAGGACTGCCTCGAATATACGAAGCAGTGTCACTCGTGCCAGGTTCACTGGGATTTCATCCACCAGCATCCAAATCTGCTACACCCAATACTGGCTAGTTGGCCGTTCGAAATGTGGGGAACCAATATAATTGGGCTATCAAACCCGCGTCATCCAAAGGACATCGGTTCATATTGGCAACAACCGATTACTTCTCTAAGTGGGCAGAGGCTATACCGCTAAAGGAAGTGAAGACGGAGAACATCCTCCATTTCTTTAGGACACATGTCATCTACCGGTTCGGCACCTCATGACGGATCATCTCGGATAATGGGTCGGCCTACAGAAACCATAAGATCAGCCGCTTCGCACAGCAGCATAATATAGACTGGAAATACTCTTCGGTCTATAATCCCCGAGCTAACGGTCTAGCTGAGGATTTCAACAAGACCTTGACTAAGATCATAAAGAAAACAGTGTCCAGAAATAAAAAGGGCTGGCACGAGAGACTGCATGAAGCTCTCTAGGCATATCGAACCACGTTCAAAACGGCCATGAATACAACGCCATACGCGTTAGTATTCGGCACGGAAGTGGTACTTCCCTTGGAGAAAGAGCTACCCTCTCTACAAGTGGCAGTTCGATACGAGCTGACGGATGAAGAAAATGCCCATCTTCGGCTTGAGGAGCTCGATCCCCTCGATGAAACTCATCTCATGGCACAGCAAAACCTAGAAGATTACAAAGTAAGGATGACGTGCTCATACGAAAAACTAACTAGGCCAAAAACATTTCACCAAGGCGAACTCGTGCTAGTCGTCAAAAGACTTATGATCCCCAATCATGCAAAATGGGAGAAATTCGAGCCAAACTATGAGGGCCCATATATCATAAACAAAGTCTACCAAGGTGGGACCTACTTGCTCATGGATATGCATGGCAAAAGACCCTTCCGGCCAATGAACGACCGATTCCTTAAGAAATACTATGCTTGACAAGTCACAACTTAGGTTAATGAAAGATGACGATGCTCGTGTCCGCTCTCTATCTTCCTGAGTTAAAACTCTAAAAGTAGTATCCAACAAAACGTTGCCTCAAACACGGCTACAATTGACCGAGATGTCCCTAAACTAACAACGGACCGTAATGTCCTTAAACTAAAACGTCGCCTCAAAAATGGTGATAGTGGACCACTATGTCCTTAAACTGGAAATGGACCACTACGTCCATAAACTGGCAATGGACCGAAATGTCCCTAAACTAGTGCTCCGCCTCAAACATGGCGCATCGCCCCAAATACGGCGATATCTTTGCTTGGGATCTATGTTGCAATCAAAGCTCCAACGGCAAAAACTGCAACCCATGTAATAAAAAAAACAGTACGTTCACAAGCGAAATGGGTACGGATGAAAATCCAAAAGGGCATCGTGAGTATAAACAGCAGGGCTAACGGTGAGCTTATGAAAACACGAAAGGGCGCAATCTCGTAAAATCTTCACTTACGTGATCCTCTCGATTCATAAGAAGAACTCCCCCTATGAGACCCTCACGGCTCATAGGATTCAAAGCCTTAAGCTACAGGGACCTGGACATGTTTTTAAGCCATCGTATTCCCTAAGTTGCCCTACAGGCAGTACAATGCTGGCCCTTGTATACAATCCACGGGTAAAAATAAACGATTTCCCCACCAAGTTCCACCAATCACGAGGAATGTCCTCATGTGGTGAATGAAACTTCTAATTCTTCTCGACTTATAAGGAGAAAATACTCTTAGATCCTTACGACTTATAAGAGAAAACACCACTTAGAAGTCCTCACGACTTCTAAGGAGAACATACACCTACGAGTTCCTCACGACTCGTAGGGAGAAATACCTTTATGAGATCCTAACGGCTCGTAAAGTCAAAAAGCCTTAGTCGACAGGACCCTAACCCTGTTTGCTAAGCCACCTTCGTTCAAATCAAAAAAGGAAAATGATGATTCGCTCCTGGCACTATCCCAGTTGTAGCGATGTTGATGCCTAAATCGATATCAAATTCCAAGTCCTTTCACGGCAAATGATGATTCGCTCCTGGCAATATCCCAGTCACGGCAGTGTTGATGCCAAGATTGGTATCAGATCTCAAGTTCCATACTCGCAATAAAAATCAGCGAGAAAAATATATGCATATAAAAACAGCCGAAATTTTTGGGCAACTCGCAATAAAAAGCAGCGAGTAAAAAGAAAAAAAATAGCCGAAATGATTGGGCACCGCGATAAAAATCCAAAATGATTGGGCAATCACGACTTTCGCGATATAAAAAGCTGAAACGATGGAGCATCGCGGAAACAAAAAAAATGAAACTTTTGCCCTGCAGGTAAGTCCACATCAACCCCTGTATACAATCCATGGGCATAAACGAAAAGGGAACCATATTTTCCCACCAAGGTCCATCAAAGGGAGAGCCAAGTCTTGACGGTTCACAAAACAACCTAGATACCACCTCGACATTCATCTCGTTACAGCAGACGCAGTGTCAACAGCAGCGTTCTTTCTCACTCCAGCAGGGTACAGACGCAACGTCAACAAACGACCCCAGGGTCAAAACAGAACGAAGCCATGGAAAAGTCTCTAGTTCTAAGTCTCGATGGTTCACAGACAACCTAGAGACCACCTCGACACTCATCTCGTTACAGCAGACACAGTGTCAACAGCGGCGTTCATTCTCACTCCAGCAGGATAAAAACGCAACATCAACCAAAGCCCCAGGGTCGAAACAAAGCGGAATCATGGCAAAGTCTCGACGGTTCACAAACAACCTAGAGTCCACCTCGACACCCATCTCATTACAGCAGATGAAGTGTCAACAGTAGCGTTCCTTCTCACTCCGGCAGGATGCAGATGCAACGTCAACAAACGATCCCAGGGTCAAAACAAAATGGAGCCATGGCAAAGTCCCTTGTTCTAAGTCTCGACGGTTCACAGAAAACCTAGAGACCACCTCGAAACTCATCTCGTTACAGCAGACGCGGTGTCAAAAATGGTTTTTCTTCTCACTCCAGCAGGATGCAAACGCGACGTCAATAAACGACCTCGTTCCCCTCCGAAAGACGGAGACACGACCGCGCAGGTCCGTCTTGCCTGAAATTCAGGGCAGATGCTAATTGGTGCTATCCGTCCACCTCTCCGAAGATGCCAAGTTGATTTATGGCACCATGTATCGAAGGTTTAAACGGATGCGGCCGATGTAGCAGACTTTGTCAGATCCCCCCTTGTTTGAGGGATTTTTGATTGTGGGGACGCTCTTCCCAGCAGGCACAAGCCCCTGCAGTTAATTACGCTACTGCATCGCGGTAACAACTTTCTCCTTCTCCAGATGGTCACTTCGTGTCGTGGGTGTTTGTTTTGTTTGCGGTTGCCCGTAGATTGTATACGGAGACTAATTTATGCTGTCGCCCATAGAGCGTGGTTTAGTCCAAATCCGTATCTTCTTAGATTTGGGGTTGGGTTTAAGGATACGTTAGCCTCATTTGAGACTAAGATCAACTTAAACGTATGTTAAGGATACGTTAGTCCAATTTTTAGACTAAGATCAACTTAACAGGATCATTTAGATCCAACAAGAAAGCATTTGGCCTCTGTTGTTTAGTTTAGGGACATTGCGGTCGATTACCAGTTTAAGGACGTGGTGGTCCATTGTTAGTTTAAGTACATCTCGGTCCAGTGTTAGTTTAAGGATGTCTCGGTCCGGGTTAAGGACATCGTAGTCCATGAGTTTAAGGACCACACAGTCCGGTTTAGAGACATCATAGTCTATAAGGTTTAAGGACATCGTAGTCCATGAGTTTAAGGACCCCACAGTCTGGTTTAGAGACATCGTAGTCTATAAGGTTTAAGGACATCGTAGTCCATGAGTTTAAGGACCCCACAGTCCGGTTTAGAGACATCGTAGTCTATGAGTTTAAGGACCCTACAGTCCGGTTTAGAGACATCGTAGTCTATAAGGTTTAAGTATGTCGTAGTCTATGAGTTTAAGGACCCCACAGTCCTGTTTAGAGACATCATAGTCTATAAGGTTTAAGGACATCGCAGTCCATGAGTTTAAGGACCCCACAGTCTGGTTTAAAGACATCGTAGTCTATAAGGTTTAAGTACATCGTAGTCCATGAGTTTAAGGACCCCACAGTCCGTAGTTTAAAGACATCATAGTCTATGAAATGTATGGTTGTCAGGACCCGTCACCTCTCTGAAGACGTTGAAGGATTACAACGACAGATATCTGCGGAGTAAAGAGATGTACCCTCGAACAGGTGTGAGTTGGTTGGAAGATCTGTAGCCCAGTTTGGGACTGAGACCTGTTAAATATTCATGAGCGGACGGGCTCAATTGAATATAAGTTGAGGACTTATGGCCAGAATTGGGCTAAGTCCAATAAGATTAAAATGTTTTAACATTTTATTGTTCTGGGCTATTGAGCCTTTATTTGGGCTTAGCACTTTTAATAATGCAGAGCATTAGATCCTGACAATTTTTGTCTTGTATTGAATGCATAGCATTTATCAGAACAATGTGTGTTCTGACAGTGCGCCACGTGGCACACCAGGCGCTTTGCGCCAATTAAAGAGCGCATTGCGATTCTGCCAAGTAGCGCACACGAAAAGGACACGTGTCGCGCCTAGCGCTAAGCGCCAGTTTATGAGCGCATTGCGCTTTCAATTTGTGAGCACGTTGCGCTAGTTCAGTGGCGCACCAGTGAGTGACACGTGGTGCGCTTGGCGCTGAGGGCCAGCCCATGAGCGCAGTGCGCTGTTTCAGAAGCGCAAAGCGCAAGTTGTGTCTGCGGTTGACACGTGGCATGTTTTGGCGCACCGGTCCAAGGAGCGCAAAAGCGCAGTTCATGAGTGCAAGGCACTTTCCAATAGCGCAAAGCGCATTTGATCAAATTTATGATCAGAGAACAAGTTTATGTTCTTTTAAAGGAGGGTTTGCCTCAAGATTCAAGAACGAAAGTTCTTATTTATAAAAAAGGCTCTGCCTTTGTAGATCAATGATCTGTGAATGAATTAAATACTTCTTTTGTTTTTATGATGAGATCTTTTCATCTCTTTTTTTATTAAAGACCTTGGTCTTTTGTAGATCTATGATCTTTTTTAGAAGATAGTTCTTCTTTTCATGAGATGATTTCATCTCTGTGTTCAAGAAACATGTTCTTTTACCTTGAAGAAGTGATCTTCTTTTGCTAAAAGCTTGCTTTTCTTTCTTTGAGTTTTCTCAAAGTTTGTAGAGGGGTTTCTCTATATCATACTTGAAGTCTTGGAGCCTTTATATAGAGCAAATTGATTTGTTAAATCAGTTAAAGAGATCTTTCACTGATTGATTTGGGGATGTTTCCCCACCGTTGGATCTTTGATCCTAGGGCTTCCGTTTTACAGAAGCCAATTTTCTTGTTTTTAACAAGATTGGAAAGATCTTTCCATAACATAATTTTAATTCTGATTAATTAATGATTTATTGTTAGATCTTTTGATCTAACGGTGGGGAATTTTTAATTCCAGCGCTGGCGCACCTTGCGCGAGCGCACCTACGCTTGACACGTGGCGCGCAGCGGAGAGCGCGGAGCATTTTGCGCTAGCGCACCTACGTTTGACACGTGGCGCGCAGCGCAGAGTGCAGCGCAGTCTGCGCTAGCGCACCTGTGTTTGACACGTGGCGCGCAGCGCAGAGCGCTTGATCTGAAGCGTTGCTTCAACAGAGGTGTCTTTTAACCTTCTTTTTAAGTCAAACTTGTATCCCCCAGAACTTTCATTCCCCAAGTCTTGGAAATAGTTCCACTGTGCACACAAAAATTTCTGTGCTTTGTCTTTATATTCTGAAGCAAAGCTTCTTTCTTTTCCCGCCTCCAAAGAGTCCTTTCAGTTATGGCTAGTAACCGTCTACATGCTCGCCGACAACCATGGAAAGTGCCCATCCAGGACATTGTTCCCCGTTTTGCTGCGCGCTTGGTGGATCCTTCTCTTACGGATGACCAATGCGACGCAGCGCTATACGAGGTCTTGACTCGTGTGTGGTCTCCTCCCCCCCACACTCTATTTGGTTTCGGATGATCCTGGCGTCTGTGCTCGCTGATATTCCCCCTCCTCCAGCAGAGATGTCCTCGGCAATGCTCGATGCTGCTGAAGACAAGATCGAGTGCTTCTTCGAGGCGCATTTGATCACTAAAGCCCTGAGGGATTGCTCTGTCCACTTGCTGAGCCAGATACGGGCTCGTCGGGTCGTTATCTCCACTTTCTCAGGGGAGTGTGGCGTTGATCGATGGATGGCTACTCCTCGAGAGGATCGTCGTTTTGATATGGTGGAGAAGACGGAGAGGGAACTGGACAATCTCATTCTTAGCTTTGCTAACCCCTGTCCTTTTGACCCCATGTTTGGTGATCTGTTTGCATTGTAATAATAAAAAGATTTCTAATCAAGTATTTTATTATCCGCTAAGTGCTCCTTTATTTTTAATTCTTTGTTATTTTTTTGTAAGGCGCTTGTGCGCTGCATAATTTGATTTACTATAATCAGGTGCAAGTAATTCTTGTAAAGGTGAAGCGTTTCTGGCGCTTAGCGCTTCTGGCGCTTAGCGCTCTCGTGCTTTGCACGTGAGCGCCATTTTAGAGTTTTTGACTCTTAGCACATTTGATGTTAGCACTTTTCATTAAGCGTTGCTTCGCTTTCCAATCTTAGAAACGGAGCTTTGCTCTAATTGGGGGTGCACAGCGCAGAGCACAGCGCAGCCTGCCCTAGCGCACCCGTGTTTGACATGTGGCGCGCGGCGCGCCTAGCGCTAGCTCACTCATGGTGCGCTGCCTAGGGCACAGTGCAGTCTGCGCTAGCGCACCCGTGTTTGCCACGTGGCGTGCCTAGCGCAGAGAGCTGGATCTGAAGTGTTGCTTCAATTTTTGACTTTTGAATTTCAATACAGAGCTTTGCTCTGATTGGGGAAACAGAAGCGTCGTTTCATTTCAAATCTTGGAATTTGAACAAAACTTTGCTCTGATTGGGGAAACAGACCCCAAGGTCAAAACAAAACGGAGCTATGGCAAAGTCCCAAGTTCCAAGTCTCGACGGTTCACAGACAACCTAGAGATCACCTCGACATTCGTTTCATTACAGCAGACGCAGTGTCAACAACGGTGTTTCTTCTCACTCCAGTAGGATGCAAACGCGACGTCAACAAACGACCCCAGGGTCAAAACAAAACGGAGCCATGGAAAATTCCCTAGTTCCAAGTCTCGACGGTTCACAAATAACCTAGAGACCATCTCGACATTCATCGTGTTACAGCAGACGCAATGTCAACAATGGCATTTCTTCTCACTCCAGCAGGATGCAGACGCGACGTCAACAAGCGACCCCAGGGTCAAAACAAAATGGAGCCATGGCAAAGTCCCTAGATCCAAGTCTCGATGGTTCACAAAACAACCTAGAGATCACCTTGACATTCATCTCATTACAGCAGACGCAGTGTCGACAAAGGAAGCGAAGTCTAAATTCCTAGCTTCAGGGTCTTGACGGTAACTCAATAAAACCTTAAAGACTGTCGGAGATCATCCCACACCAGTGCGGAGTGGTTATGACTCATCGGGGCTCCCAAATTGAGCCTAACCTCAAGTAAAAAGCGTATGGCAAAATTCCTACCTCTTGCTCACTCGACGGTAATATGACCTAAGGAGATTACTTGAAGACGTCTTGTCCAACCCCTGAAGGGTCAGAGACACAACAGTCGCGAAGCTACTCGAACAGCAGCGTAAATTCTGCATATCGGGGAATGCATCAGCCAACAAGATGGTACAACAGACAAAAATCCTAGTACCACTGTAACACCCAAATTCATTTATACTAGTTCTAGTCAAGTATTTCTTTAGTGATGGTATTTTCCTGATTTATTGTGTTTTTGGTGCGAATAGTGTATTTGACATCTGTATTTGCATCGACCCGACCCGCTTGCTGGAAACCCGTCTTAATTCCTGTTTATGATTTATCTGGACTTGATACATGGACTCGTGCACTTTCATTTGCATACTGCATACTGGCATTATATCTGGCATCTGCATATTTTAATATAACATTTAAAAGTCACATAAAATATTTTAAAAATATATTGCATGGCCTGCTTGATACCCCTGACCCTGTGGTAGCATCCGCGCATCTTGTTCTCATCCCGTTCAGTGAAACGGACTTGTTTGGATGGCTACGCGCACGTACATGCATCCGTTCTTGGGGGTATGCATTTTCGTTACCCGAATATCCAATTTTATTTTTGGTCGACACATATATTTTTCGTATTTTAAAACTGGATTTTTAGACCCGACCCGGTCGTGTTTTGGACTAAGTTTGTATTTACCAGAAAATCAAATTTTATTAATATAATATTTTTATTAAAAATTAACACAGTTTAAATTTATATAACTAAACATATTTTTTAAATTTCAAATCTTAACTTAATAACAACCTTTCTCTCTATCTCTCCTGCCCCACTCACTCTCTCTCTTCCTTTCTTTCTCTCTCTCCCCCTCAGCGCATCTCTCTTTCTCTCTCTTCTTTTTCTCTCTCCTCTCGAGCCCACACTCTCTCCTCTCGCGAACACTGTTCGCTTCTCGCCTCTGGTCACCGCCCTCCGCGTTCTCGTCACCTCCCTCCTCTTCTTTTCTTCTCCCTCTTCTTTTTAAACCGAGCTCACCACGAGAACCCACCATAGCTCTCGAAACCCTAACCCTAGCTTCCCCCGTGCCTCACTACCCTCGACCTCACCTCTACCCTCGTCTCCATCCTCTTCTCCTCCTCCTCCTCGTCATCATCATCTTCTTCTTCTTCCTCCCTTGCCGAGCCTGCACACCAAGAACCCATCACCCAAGAACCTGCACACCTCACGGCCAACGACCTCGTCGTCGCCTCCTCATCCCCTTGCTTCCACCATCACCACGACTCCACTCTCCTACACCCAAAACCTTCCCTGCACACCCAACAACCAAACCCCTTCGACTAAGAACCCCCACTACACCCTGCACCCTCGCCGGAGCTCCGTTGATCCCATCGTCGCCCTCACCTCTCTCATGTTCCCTGCACAGAAACCCCAGCACCAACTCCATAGCACCTTTTATTTTCTTCTCTTTCTTCTTCTTCTTCTTTCTTCTTCTTTCTCGATTTCTTGATCCTTTCAGGCGATCACCCGCCGGAGTCACGTCGACGCTGCCGATCTAGACGATCCAGTGAACGTACCTTGCCTGCGTGATCACCCTCTTGCCTTGCCTGGACCCGTTCCGCGTACTATGTGTGCGTTGCGATGATTTACCGATGTCGGACGTGTCGTGCGTATCCGTCGCGCGATCCATCGAGGCAAGTTTATCTTTCTACATGCTATGATATATGTTACATCCATATTAATAATAATATTTAATGTTTAGTGTATTGTACATCCCCTGTTATCATTTTACTGTTTTACGATGTCCGTGTGCAGCCATATCGTTATTTACATATCCAGTCGCATGCTAATTCATCTTGCTACATGTTAGGTATATTATTATACATCCATATGAATAAAAATATCACATGTTGAATGCATTGTACATCTATATTAAAGTTTATCGTTTTCGGACACCCGTTTGCATCCATATCATTTAATATACATGTAGCTGCATCTACAAATCACATCAATTCATATTATTATTGTAGTAACACCCCATACTTAATAATGTGCATCCCACATAGTCTTAGAACTGTAAATGTAACCCTAATCGATGTTTGTGGATCCATACCATTAATTATATATCAATTTGCATGCCATGTCACATTGTTTCATATTATTAGTACTCCATGCTTGATAATGTGCGTCCTACATAGTCATGATGTAACCCCTGAAAAATATTTGTGCATCCATACTTTTATCGTGCACCCGTACTTGCTACAGTTTTATTATGAGCATCCGCTTGATATCTGTGCACTACCTAACTTGACCTGATGCACCACTGCTTGACTTGATACCTAATCTTGTTACTAATGCCGACAATCTTGACATGTTGTCCCGATGGACATATCATGTTGTCTGTATAAACAAACATGTTCCTTCTTGATCCTGTGTTGGCATTAGCCTCAGATTTATCAATACCTGACTTGAACACATAACTTGGGGGTATGGGAAAATCAATGATGAAACCTGACTTGTAACTCGACAGTTCGATGCTTATACTGATCAGTTTTAGGGGGTAGGCCAGCCCTGGGATGATGATGTTGACATCATTCATCTGTACATGTTTCCTGTTTAGTGCCTAGCGGCATGTCTCGGTTTTAGCCCGAGAATCTGGACCGTGGTCCCGGGCATGCACGGGATACTATTGAGTTACATCGATGATTCGTTAAATTGGTTTCAAAGACTTGAGAGTAATTAACCCAGTAGCTTAGTTCAGATTATTCACTGTACATCACATGTGCTTATACCCTTCACTGTTCCTTATTCGTGATACTGTTATACTCTTATTATTGTTCATACCCATGCCTGCATGTCTTGTTACCTCCTGATTGTATTATTGTTGATATTATGACGCACTAACGTCTAGGTTTCGCATGGCCCAGATCCTCTACCTTTGTCGCGGGATGAGCAGGAGTACTTCTGCCGTTAGGCCGAGCAGTGAGGATTCAGTTAGTATCCAGTTTTACTTTCCAGATGTTTTGCTCATTGGATTTATTGCTTCTGCATATTATTTCTCGACTCATTTATTCTGACATATGGACATGTACTAGATAGTTATTTTATTTTCCTGTTCTTGATATCTCCTAGACAGCCGTAATGTGACTGTGGAAGGATGTTTCCTAGCCACAGGTAGCATGGTTGGCTCAGTCACGTGCCGATCTTAGCGCACTCTGGAAAGCGAGGCGTGACAGGGTTTGTTTGGTATCAAAGACTAGGATTTAGGTTAATCGGGTTTGATTCTTTTGTAGTTGGGTATTGGACCCAATACACGAATCAGAAAACCCGTAATTAGGAACATGTCCTGCCACATTGTTATCATGATTCTTGAATCATATCTTTCTCTTGACCCTTGTCTTGACGATATGCGAACAATTTTGCATCTCGGCTTGAAATCCTTTTGTTCCTTATTGTTTATCCCTTCCTATCCATTTGATTCTGATACTAGGATTTGGGCGACTTTAGTGGAGTTATGTGATTGTAACTATGTACCATGGCATGGTTACAATGCGGTACTCTATTTAAGTAAATTGGAGTTGTAGTCTTGATTCATATCCTTAAGTTACGGTCGTTATTCATCGCAAGTTTGAATCTTGTTTACCGTGCTTAATCTTCTTCAGTATCTTGGCTTCGGATGAAGTCATTTCGTTATCCTACTTGTTCATGTTTTCCTGCATTAGTATTATTCAATTTTGGTGTATCCCATTGTTTGATGTTGTCTTGGGAATGGATTTTCTCAGCACTTTCCACGCTCACATTGATTGTAGGGCAAAGAAAGTGATTTTCCAAATTCCCGGACATCCGGAGTTTGTTTTTGCTGGAGGTAGCAGTTCTGTCAGGCCAGTCGAGTTTAGGGCTAAGCCGACAAACAGTGTTCTTTCGTCGATGAAAGTTGATAAGAAGGAAGCGCCAGCTGTAGTTCGAGAGTTCATGGACATGTTCGAGGACATCTCGGGTTTACCACCAAAACGAGATGTGGAGTTCGCGATCGATCTTGCTCCTGGTGTAGCGCCAATCTCAAAGGCGTACTATCCGATGGCACCAGTGGAGTTGGAAGAAGTCAAGAAGCAGGTTACTGAATTGCTAGAGAAGGGTTGGATTCGCAGCAGTAATTCACCTTGGGGAGCTCCAGTTCTTCTAGTCAAGAAGAAAGATGGTATAAGGAGGATGTGCATTGATTATCGAGAATTAAACCGGGTGACTATTAAGAACAAGTACCCGATCCCTCGCATTGGAGAACTGTTCGAGCAGCTTAGTGGCGCGACGGTATTCTCGAAGCTGGATTTTCGATCCGGATATCATCAGGTCCGAGTTAAATCGGAGGATATCTGCAAGACTGCGTTCCGAACTCGGTATGGACATTACGAGTATTTAGTGATGCCATTCGGAGTCACGAATGCACCGGCGATATTTATGGACTTGATGAACCGAATTTTTTCACCGTTCTTGGACCAGTTTATTGTGGTGTTCATTGATGATATTCTGGTCTACTCGAGAAGCCTTGAAGAGCATGCAGAACACTTGAAGATCGCACGGCAAACATTGAGGCAAGAATGATTGTATGCAAAGATGAGCAAGTGAGAGTTTTGGCTTGAAGAAGTGGAGTTTTGCGGGCATGTCGTATCCGGAGATGGAATCGCCGTTGATCCCGAGAAGATTGCAGCAGTTCAAGATTGGCCGATTCCGAAGAACGTAGCAGAGATCAGAAGTTTCCTTGGACTTGCAGGCTATTACAGAAGGTTCGTGGAGAATTTTGCTCAATTGGCTGAGCCTTTGACCAAGCTTACACAGAAGGATGTACCGTTTGTATGGACAGATAGTTGTGCGTCAGCTTTTGAGACGTTGAAGCAAAGGTTGATAACCGCTCCTATATTGACCGTACCAGACAGTTCCGGAGGATTGGTGATTCACAGCGACGCATCTGGGAAAGATTTGAGATGTGTTTTGATGCAGCATGGGAAAGTTATAGCTTATGCATCGAGACAGTTGAAGATCCATGAGAAGAATTACCCAACTCATGATTTGGAGCCAGCAGCTGTGATTTTCGCTTTGAAGATTTGGAGGCACTACTTATTGGGCGAAAGGGTCGAAGTATTCACCGATCACAAAAGCCTGAAGTACGTATTCACACAGAAAAAGCTTAATATGAGGCAGCATAGATGGTTGAAGCTGATGGCTGACTATGATCTTGATCTTAAGTACCATCCGGGGAAAGTTAATGTTGTGCCGGATGCGCTTAGTCGATTGCCAGCAATTCGGACGTTGACAGCACAGAAGGAGCTTATCGAAGACTTTCGGAGATTCGAGCTGGAGATCGTTCTACCGCATTCTTCGGGATAGTTGATGCAGCGGCAAGTAAAGTTGTCGTTGATCGATAATATTAAAGCAGCGAAGTCACAGTACCCAAGATTGCAGAAGTTTCGAGAACAGGTTGAAGCTGGACTTCGAACGAACTTGTTAATTCATGAAGAAGGCAAGTTGCGATATGGTAGCTGTTTGTGTGTGTCGAAAGGAGATATTCGTGAAGAAGTTATGAAGGAGGCGCACAGTTCCATATATTCCGCACATCCAGGAGGCACGAAGATGTACCGCGATCTAAGACAGCATTTCTGGTGGGAAGGCATGAAAAAGGAGATTGCTCGCTTTGTAGCGAAGTGCTTGGTGTGTCAGCAAGTTAAGGCTGAACATCAAAGGGTTGCTGGTTTGTTGCAACCACTTCTGATTCCTCAATGGAAGTGGGAACATATAACCATGGATTTCGTGACATCTTTACCACGGAGTCCAAGGGCAACAATGCAGTTTGGCTGATTGTTGATCGATTGATCAAGGCAGCTCATTTCATACCATTTCGAGTTGGTCAGTCAACGGAAGCGTTGGCGGAACGGTACATGCAAGAGATTGTGAGATTGCATGGAGTACCCGTGAGCATCGTTTCCGACCATGACACTCGATTCTTATCACACTTCTGGAGGAGTTTACAGGAAAGTTTGGGGATGCGATTGAAGGTTAGCACAGCTTATCATCCTCAGACAGATGTCCAGTCGGAGAGAACGATCCAAACTCTTGAAGACATGTTGAGAGCTTGCATGTTAGACTTCAAGGGTTCATGGGAGGATCATCTACCCTTGGTGGAGTTTTCTTACAATAACAGTGTTTAGGCGACTATTCAGATGGCTCCATTCGAAGCGTTGTATGGTCGCAAGTATCTCTCACCCGTTTGTTGGGACGATGTTGGAGAACGGAGATTGTTGGGACCGTATTTGATCATGCAAACAGTAGAGAAGGTTAATACTATCCGGAATCTTATGAAGGCGGCACAGGATCGACAGAAGAGTTGGGCCGACACATCGAGAAGACTTCTAGAGTTCGCTGTTGGTGATCTGGTATTCTTGAAGATATCACAGACTAGAGGAGTGATTCGTTTTGGGAGTCGATGCAAGCTTAGTCCTCAATTCGTTGGGCCTTTCGAGATTATGGAGCGTGTTGGAGAAGTGGCTTATCGATTGGCTTTACCACCATCTTTGGAGAATGTACATGACGTGTTTCATGTATCTCAACTCCGTAAGTATGTTCGAGATGAAACACACGTGCTGGATCATTCGGAGCTAACTGTAAGGGAGGATTTAACCATTGAGGAGCAACCGATGTCGATTGTTGATCGAAGAGAAAAGATCCTTAAGAACAAGGTTATCCCTCTCGTACTTGTTTCTTGGGGAAATCGCTCGCACGGAGAATCGACTTGGGAACGAGAAGACGAGATTCGACAAAAGTTTCCACACCTATTCTTATTGATTCTTGATTGTTTATTTTTCTTGTCTGAGGAATTTCGAGGACGAAATTCTTTTTGTAGTTGGGTATAATGTAACACCCTAGTTCATTTATATCAGTTCGAGTCAAGTATTTCTTTAGTGATGGTATTTTCCTGATTTATTGTGTTTTGGGTGCGAATAGTGTATTTGATATCTGTATTTGTATCCGACCCGACCCGCTTGCTGGAAACCCGTCTTGATTCCTGTTTATGATTTATCCTGACTTGATACATGAACTCGTGCACTTTCATTTGCATACTGCATACTGGCATTATATCTGGCATCTGCATATTTTAATATAACATTTAAAAGTCACATAAAATATTTTAAAAATGCATTGCATGGCCTGCTTGATACCCCTGACCCTGTGGTAGCATCCGTGCATCTTGTTCTCATCCCGTTCAGTGAAACGGACTTGTTTGGATGACTACGCGCACGTACGTGCATCCGTTCTTGGGGGTATGCATTTTCGTTACCCGGATATCTAATTTTAGTTTTGGTCGACACATATATTTTTTGTATTTTAAAACTGGATTTTTAGACCCGACCCGGGCGTGTTTTGGACTAAGTTTGTATTTACCAGAAAATCAAATTTTATTAATATAATATTTTTCTTAAAAATTAACACAGTTTAAATTTATATAACTAAACATATTTTTTAAATTTAAAATCTTAACTTAATAACAACCTTTCTCTCTCTCTCTCTCCTGCCCCACTCACTCTCTCTCTTCCTTTCTTTCTCTCTCTCCCCCTCAGCGCATCTCTCTCTCTCTCTTCTTTTTCTCTCTCCTCTCGAGCCCACTCTCTCTCCTCTCGCGAACATAAAGGCTCGGTGGTATGGGGATCCGAGACTCTAATGGGATCAGGGCTGGCAAAGCTATGAAGATTTAGGTGCAGTCAGTTGTGTTTCCAAACATAGAGTAAACAAAACGATTCTCGAAATTGTCACGACCCAAGTTTGGATGTGACCGGCACTTAGATTGTGTCATATCTAAAGATATGCACAAGTCCAAGTAAGCCGAAAACCAAGATCAAAATACCTTTTTGCGGAATTACTTATGAAAAAATTAGTTTTTAAGTAAAAATCTCAATTTATGAAGTTAATTTATTAAACAAATAATCAAGATTAAGTTTAGTTGTATTCCTAGTTGGAATCAACAATATTAACAATGAGCATGAATATAAACATATAGAACATTACTGTGAATCTCATAAAGAAAGAAACTATGATACTGACCAACAATCTCAACTGTCCATATATATACCATCTCTCATTTCTGAGTCAAAATACAGGTTTGATGGAGACTTTCTAGATACAAAATACAAAACCCAAAAGGAAGGTTACTACACATGTAACCTACCTATCAAAAGATGGAATACAACTGCAAAAGTAACTCTGCCTTGCAGCTACCCGTCCACTCTATCCCTGCAAGGAACTGTGGCACAACGGGGGTGAGTTGCCAACTCAGTGAATATGACTAACATATAACGGCGAATAAAGTAAATATGACAATCATGCTACTGAATATGAATCAATATGAGGTATGAGTATATGTGAAGTTCAACCATAAATCTCATGATACTTCGGAAATCACAACTCAAATAAAATCATTTCTCAGTGTCCATCAACGACACAAAACTTCCATTTCTTATAGGCATCATTCCCCGAATGATCGTGAATCAATAATAACGGTCGTTATCATCTAGATACACGCCGTATATTTATTACTAACTCCGGTATCGAGTAACCTCGCTAGGCTCCCCCGTCTCAATACGGCTATCCTGCCCCTCGGTCTCGACCGGGTCCACCATGTATCCAATTGTATATCTCCCCCACTCAGTATGGATAACGTAAAATCCGCGACCGTATATCTCCCCCACTCGGTCCAGAATAAAACCAAAACAGAAATCATCTCATGGTGGACATGACACATCAATCATAAAAACACTGGATTTATGTAATAGCATTCAAAACTCAAAACCATAAATCCTCAATTCTGTATCTACCTCATATACAACATAGAAATACGCATAAAGCAACAGGATGTCAATGATGCAATCTACCACTATATTTGGTATGTGGATATAAATCCATGTTAACAAGTATGATATTTAAGTGTAAGTGACATGGCAATATCGACGAGATGTGTGTAGCATATAAGATGTGCACGTGGCATGACTCGTCGATAATTGTGAAGTGTTCTAATCATCTAATCAATTTATATGTATATATGATGAATGCATATTATCAATTTGACAAAACGATATAAGCATCAAGTTAAGTAAAACGACGGGCGAAACACGCCATCTTTACAAAATTCCCCAGTAGATGTTTAGTCTACTCACCGGAAAAGTCGAATCTACTCCGGAATTGCTAATCCTTTCCCTTTCCTCGCGGCTTCCGTAATTCTTGTATCCGAGTCTAAATTTACAAATTAACGTATATAAGCAAGACGGCTATTCCGATATAACGGAAATGAAAAACACGCTTTCCCACTTACAAGTTACATACTATCTGATTATATCAAGTTATTAAACACTTAATCTTGCTGGATTTTAACCTTATTCTGTACTGTTTCAGAAATTAAAACGCGACTTGATTTAGTTGTGTCGTATTTAGTGTTTTGAATTACCCTTTCCGATATATCTTTCCAGATTCTTTTTACAGTGAAACTAATCTAAATAAACAGTACCAAAATAACCAAGATAACACACTGGAACATCCCCAACAGAGAAAACCCACCTAGCTCCTAACATGGCCGGCGATGCCGGTTTTTCCCTTGTTGCCGCCGGCCCAAAACCGGCCCCCTGGTGTCGTCTTCTTGTGGTTTACTCTAGTTGTTATCTATATCATTTTAACTCTGTTTAATTAAGCTAATTATCTTTCAGATCAAAGCAGATTTTAACAGACATTAAGTTTAGCTAAAAATACGATATTATGTGACATGTTCAATCAATATTAACTAATCTACAGAGCCTAATTTACCTACTGTGATTAAGGATTTACCCTCCAATTAGTTGTAGGAATGACCCTCCATGATTAATCAGCTCCTCCTAGCTTGATGATGAACCAACTTCATGAACAAAGTTCCTTCTTCTTCTTCCTCTTGTTCTTCCTTTTCTCTTTTACTTTTCTTTTCTTTTAATTCATTAAAGTTTTAATCAGGGTTTTGAACTGAAATGAGCTATTTAACTGAGTGGATGAAGAGAAAAGGGAAGGTGGAGGTGTCAAGGGCTAGGGTGTGCATGTTTCATGCAAGGAGGAGGTGGAGGTTGAAGGTGCTCATGCAAGCATGAGGTGTATTTGCATTATCTTCAAATTTTTGTTTTAATTTCATTATACTTTCAGAACTGAAATGATTTCATCTACTTCACTTATACCCCCAACAATCTTATATTTGCATAAAACCTAAACTTTACAATTTAACCCCTCACAACTTAACTTATTATAAAACACACATTTTATTAAAATGAAGCTAAATTTATCATTAAAACCCTTATAACTTATTTAAATTACATTCAAAATTTCTAATTTAATTTGTATTACATATAACTTATGAAGATTGACATATTTGATTTTAACCGTTTTGTGATTTATCACTTTATTTTTGATTTAATTAATTTTATTTATTTCGAACTTTTCCTAAATGTTACAATATTCCCCCATTAAGAAAATTCGGTCCCCGAATTTAAAATAATTACTAGACATACCTATGAAAAGATGTGGAAATTTCTTTCGCATTGCGTCCTCCGTCTCCCAAGTAATCTCCTCGCTATCCTTTCCTTGCCAGAGAACCTTTACAGATGGAATCATCCTTGATCGTAGTTGCTTTGCCTGCCTGTCCAGAATAGCGACTGGCTGCACTGTATAGGATAAATCTGGCTCAAGCTGTAGAGTCTGATGCTGGATCGCATGAGATGGATCGTGAAGATATCTGCGAAGTATCGAAATGTGGAACACCGGATGCACGTCGGGAAAATTAGGTGGAAGTGCTAACCGATAAGCTACAGCGCCCACCCTCTCTAAAATCTCGTAAGGTCCAACATATCTGGGGCTGAGCTTCCCTTTCTTCCCGAAGCGCATCACACCTTTCATTGGAGATACTCGAAGGAACACATGATCTCCCACATTAAACTCGAGTTTACGTCGTCGTCGATCTGCATATGACTTATGTCTGCATTGAGCCGCTTTCATTCTATCTCGTATCAATTGGATCTTCTCTGTAGTTTCCTGTACTATCTGCGGTCCCAATATACAACTCTCACTAAGTTCCGTCCAACAAACGAATGATCGACATTTCCTTCCATACAAGGCTTCAAAGGGTGCCATCTGGATCGTCTCTTGAAAACTGTTGTTATACGAGAATTCTACCAATGGTAGGTGACGATCCCAACTACCACCGAAATCGAGGCTACAAGCCCGAAGCATATCCTCTAGTATCTGAATGGTCCGCTCCGACTGACCGTCAGTCTGTGGGTGGAAAGCTGTACTAAAACTCAGTCGTGTACCAAGAGCGTCCTGAAGTTTTTGCCATAGCCTGCTCGTGAACTGGGTACCTCGGTCGGATACTATGCATGTCGGCACTCCATATAGACGTACAATCTCATCGATATAAACCTGTGCATACTGAGCAAATCCATACGTCGTCTTTACTGGAAGAAAATGAGCGGCCTTTGTCAATCTATCTACAATCACCCAAATGGAATCATACCCTCTGCTAGTCCTGGGTAGACCCACCACGAAATCCATGGAAATCTGTTCCCATTTCCACTCTGGAATGGGTAAGGGCTGCAGTTCTCCGGCCGACCTCTGGTGTTCTGCTTTGACTTGCTGACAAGTCAAGCATCATGAAACATATTCTGTAATGTCCCTCTTCATTCCTTCCCACCAATAAATATCTTTCAAATCACGATACATTTTGGTGGAGCCAGGATGAATACTGTATACTGATCTGTGGGTATCCTCCAAAATCTCATGCCTCGACCCGTCAGAATCTGGCACACAGAGACGAGTCCTAAAACGTAATACTCCATGATCATCAATCACGAACTCCGTCTCCTTGCCCTGCCTAACATGATCCATAATCTCCATCATGCGAGTATTTGTAGGCTGCGCCTCTCGAATACGATCCAATAACTGAGGTCTGGTGCGAACATGTGCTAACTGACCTCCTGCCGACGTGAACTCAAACTGTATACGATTATCACATAAGATCTGCCAGTCTGTAGAAAACTGTCTCTGCAAAATGCTCAAATGAGATAAATTACCTCCAGGCCTCCGACTCAAGGCATCTGCTACAACATTTGCTTTGCCTGGGTGGTACAAGATCTCACAGTCGTAATCTTTCACCAGTTCCATCCATCTACGCTGCCTGAGGTTCAGATCTTTCTACTGAAAGATATACTTTAAGCTTTTATGATCTGTGAAGATTTGACACGATTCTCCATACAAGTAATGTCTCCAAATCTTCAATGCGAATACTACAGCAGCCATCTCTAGATCATGAGTGGGGTAGTTTTGTTCATGCCTCTTCAACTGTCGAGAAGCATATGCTATAACTTTGCCGTGTTGCATCAACACACAGCCTAAGCCCACTCTAGAAGCATCGCAATACACGTCAAAGCCCCCTGACCCGGAAGGTTAAGATAATACAGGTGCAGTCGTCAAACGCGTCTTCAACTGTTGGAAACTCTGCTCACACGCATCTGTCCACTGAAATGGAACTTCCTTCCTAGTCAATCCTGTCAAAGGTGCCGCTATCCGTGAGAAATCCTGTACGAAGCGTCTGTAATAACCTGCCAGACCTAAGAAACTCCGAACCTCCGTAACTGACATAGGCCTGGGCCAGTGTTGTACCGCTTCAATCTTCTTTGGGTCTACACATATACCTTCTCTCGTAACTATGTGACCCAAGAACTCCACTCTATCGAGCCAAAAAGCACACTTAGAAAATTTTGCATACAGCTGATGCTCCTTCAAGGTCAACAATGTGATACGTAAATGTTGCTCGTGCTCCGTCTGACTCCGAGAATATACAAGAATATCATCTATGAATACTATAATGAACCGATCAATAAATGGTCTAAAGATACGGTTCATCATATCCATAAAAGCTGCTGGAGCGTTGGTGAGTCCGAACGACATCACCAGAAATTCATAATGCCCATATCTCGTACGAAACGCCGTCTTTGGAATATCGTCCTTCCGAACCCTCAACTGATGATACCCCGACCTCAAGTCAATCTTTGAGAAAAACCCAGCTCCTTGCAACTGGTCGAACAAGTCATCTATACGTGGTAATGGATACCTGTTTCGTACAGTGACGCGATTTAGCTGTCGGTAATCAATGCACATTCTCATACTACCGTCCTTCTTCTTTACAAATAAGACAGGAGCTCCCCATGGTGAAACACTGGGACGAAAAAGTCCTCTATCTAACAACTCTTGCAACTGGCCTTTGAGTTCTTTCAATTCCGTCGGTGCCATTCGATAGGGTGGTATAGAAATAGGCCCCGCACCCGGAATCAAGTCGATGCAAAATTCAATATCTCGATCAGGTGGCAATCCTGGTAACTCAGCAGAAAATACCTCAGGAAATTCTCGTATGATCGGGATTTGGTCCAAAGGAACTTCAGCGACTCCTAAGTCCTGAACGAAGGCCAAGAACCTATGACAACCCTTCCTCAAGAGCTACCCCGCACAAAGAGCAGAAATCATGTTGACAGGGGTTAACTTGCAATCCCCCTGCACAACAAACACCGGTTCACCTGGAAAACAAAATCTAACCGCTTTTCCTCGACAATCTACATAGGCATGAAAAGCGGCTAACCAATCCATCCCAAGAAGTATGTCAAAGTCTAACATGTCCAGGAGAATCAGATCAACTAGCGAATCTCTACCACCAATACGCACCGAACACGATCTGAATACGTGCCGAGCTATAAAGAATTTTCCAACAGGAGTAATCACTACCAAAGGTAACTCTAATAATGACGACTCTTTTCCCAACAAAAGTGTGAATCGTGAAGATACATAAGAATGTGTAGAACCGGGATCAAATAAAACATGTGCCTCTAATGAGCATACTGTAAGAGTACCTGTCACGACTGCATTTGATGCTTGGGCATCCTGTGGAGTCAGCGCAAATACTCGTGCCTGGCCCCTGCCCGCATCCTGTCGTCCTCTACCTCTATCTCCTCTACCTCTCTGAGCACGTCCTGCAAAGCCTCGACCTCGTGGTGCAACTGCCTGGCGTGTAGCGCCAACTGGGGGAGGAAGTAAAGCCATCGGTGTAAGAGGTGGAAGGGGTAAAGCAGCCTGTGGAGCAACGGTCCCTCCCTGAGATCTACAATCCCGCGCAAAATGTCCGGGAAGTCCATAACTAAAACAGGTAGATGGTGGTCTCTGATCATCAGGATAAGAACTGAACATCTGGCCCTGTGTCCAGCCTCGTCCGACACTGCGGCCTGGAGTATATCTGCCTGGATATACCTCGGCCAAACTGTCTATTTGTTGGCACGACCGGCCTACTCCTCTTTGGCTCCGGAACGACTCTTGACTCGCTCAAACGCTCCTCTACTCGAATCGCCGCATCCATGGCCTGTGCATATGTATCAAAATGCTGGGAGCCTATCGCCAGATACAACTGTATGTCCAAACTCCTTAGGAACCTCTTCACCCGAAGCTCCTCCGTAGGTACTAAGTATGGGGCATATCGCGACAGCTGGATGAATCGTAAGTCATAATCTGCTACTGACATACTTGCTGATTTCCTCAACGCTTCAAAACTGCTAGCTCTAGCGTCCCTCACACTCTGGGGAAGAAATCTGGCAAGAAAGACTGTAGAAAACTCGGTCCACGTCATCGGAGGAAGATTCGTAGCTCGCCCTCTTTCCATCGACTCACACCACTCCTGTGCAAGTCCCTCCAAACGAAAGCTAGTCAGCTCAACTGACCTCGCATCAGAACATCGCAATGATCTGCTTTCCTCGCCATCCTATCAAGAAAAGACTGAGGATCTTCCGCCACATCGGTCCCTGTAAATACCGGGGGTCTCAATCTCATAAACTCTGCAAGTGATACCTCCATCACTCTCGTATCTACTGGTGCTACCGTCTGTGTGGGCTGTACTTCGGACTCTGCTACGGTCGGTGTTGGATCTGATCTCAATACTCGAGTGGTCTCAGCTAACTGTCCTACCACTCGCTGTAATCCCAACATACCCTCCTCAATCCTAGTCATGCGATCTGGAGGAGGAGGATCAACAAGCTCATGCACCGCCGGAACGTCCGGTGTACCAGTCGTCGTCACAGGAGGACTCGCCCTAGCTGCATCTCTGGCTGCGGATCGCCTAGCCCGCATAGCCATAGCAACTGGAACAAGAAACGAGAGTTGATAAGGTGTGGGAACAGAAGCAATCAATAACGGAGAATCAACGGAAGAATAGACCAAGATAAACATCCTAAGGTTAGTTAGGCTGAATACGATAACGTAAATATGCCGCGGAACATACGTACGGTACTGCATTCGTCCTAATTCACCTACTCCATCAAACCAAAGGTCATCCTAACTCTCGGACTTACATCAACCTATTGAAATCCATTACTGAATTCCGTAAGGTTACTCCTAAGCTCTGATACAAACTTTGTCACGACCCAAGTTTGGATGTGACCGGCACTTAGATTGTGTCATATCTAAAGATATGCACAAGTCCAAGTAAGCCGAAAACCAAGATCAAAATACCTTTTTGCGGAATTACTTATGAAAAAATTAGTTTTTAAGTAAAAATCTCAATTTATGAAGTTAATTTATTAAACAAATAATCAAGATTAAGTTTAGTTGTATTCCTAGTTGGAATCAACAATATTAACAATGAGCATGAATATAAACATATAGAACATTACTGTGAATCTCATAATGAAAGAAACTATGATACTGACCAACAATCTCAACTGTCCATATATATACCATCTCTCATTTCTGAGTCAAAATACAGGTTTGATGGAGACTTTCTAGATACAAAATACAAAACCCAAAAGGAAGGTTACTACACATGTAACCTACCTATCAAAAGATGGAATACAACTGCAAAAGTAACTCTGCCTCGCAGCTACCCGTCCACTCTATCCCTGCAAGGAACTGTGGCACAACGGGGGTGAGTTGCCAACTCAGTGAATATGAATAACATATAACGGCGAATAAAGTAAATATGACAATCATGCTACTGAATATGAATCAATATGAGGTATGAGTATATGTGAAGTTCAACCATAAATCTCATGATACTTCGGAAATCACAACTCAAATAAAATCATTTCTCAGTGTCCATCAACGACACAAAACTTCCATTTCTTATAGGCATCATTCCCCGAATGATCCTGAATCAATAATATCGGTCGTTATCATCTAGATACACGCCATATATATATTACTAACTCTGGTATCGAGTAACCTCGCTAGGCTCCCCCGTCTCAATACGGCTATCCTGCCCCTCGGTCTCGACCGGGTCCACCATGTATCCAACTGTATATCTCCCCCACTCAGTATGGATAACGTAAAATCCGCGACCGTATATCTCCCCCACTCGGTCCGGAATAAAACCAAAACAGAAATCATCTCATGGTGGACATGACACATCAATCATAAAAACACTGGATTTATGTAATAGCATTCAAAACTCAAAACCATAAATCCTCAATTCTGTATCTACCTCATATACAACATAGAAATACGCATAAAGCAACAGGATGTCAATGATGCAATCTACCACTATATTTGGTATGTGAATATAAATCCATGTTAACAAGTATGATATTTAAGTGTAAGTGACATGGCAATATCGACGAGATGTGTGTAGCATATAAGATGTGCACGTGGCATGACTCGTCGATAATTGTGAAGTGTTCTAATCATCTAATCAATTTATATGTATATATGATGAATGCATATTATCAATTTGACATAACGATATAAGCATCAAGTTAAGTAAAACGACGGGCGAAACACGCCATCTTTACAAAATTCCCCGGTAGATGTTTAGTCTACTCACCGGAAAAGTCGAATCTACTCCGGAATTTCTAATCCTTTCCCTTTCCTCGCGGCTTCCGTAATTCTTGTATCCGAGTCTAAATTTACAAATTAACGTATATAAGCAAGACGGCTATTCCGATATAACGGAAATGAAAAACACGCTTTCCCACTTACAAGTTACATACTATCTGATTATATCAAGTTATTAAACACTTAATCTTGCTGGATTTTAACCTTATTCTGTACTGTTTCAGAAATTAAAACGCGACTTGATTTAGTTGTGTCGTATTTAGTGTTTTGAATTACCTTTTCCGATATATCTTTCCAGATTCTTTTTAAAGTGAAACTAATCTAAATAAACAGTACCAAAATAACCAAGATAACACACTGGAACATCCCCAACAGAGAAAACCCACCTAGCTCCTAACATGGCCGGCGACGCCGGTTTTTCCCTTGTTGCCGCCGGCCCAAAACCGGCCCCCTGGTGTCGTCTTCTTGTGGTTTACTCTAGTTGTTATCTATATCATTTTAACTCTGTTTAATTAAGCTAATTATCTTTCAGATCAAAGCAGATTTTAACAGACATTAATTTTAGCTAAAAATACGATATTATGTGACATGTTCAATCAATATTAACTAATCTACAGAGCCTAATTTACCTACTGTGATTAAGGATTTACCCTCCAATTAGTTGTAGGAATGACCCTCCATGATTAATCAGCTCCTCCTAGCTTGATGATGAACCAACTTCATGAACAAAGTTCCTTCTTCTTCTTCTTCCTCTTGTTCTTCCTTTTCTCTTTTACTTTTCTTTTCTTTTAATTCATTAAAGTTTTAATCAGGGTTTTGAACTGAAATGAGCTATTTAACTGAGTGGATGAAGAGATAAGGGAAGGTGGAGGTGTCAAGGGCTAGGGTGTGCATGTTTCATGCAAGGAGGAGGTGGAGGTTGAAGGTGCTCATGCAAGCATGAGGTGTATTTGCATTATCTTCAAATTTTTGTTTTAATTTCATTATACTTTCAGAACTGAAATGATTTCATCTACTTCACTTATACCCCCAACAATCTTATATTTGCATAAAACCTAAACTTTACAATTTAACCCCTCACAACTTAACTTATTATAAAACACACATTTTATTTAAATGAAGCTAAATTTATCATTAAAACCCTTATAACTTATTTAAATTACATTCAAAATTTCTAATTTAATTTGTATTACATATAACTTATGAAGATTGACATATTTGATTTTAACCGTTTTGTGATTTATCACTTTATTTTTTATTTAATTAATTTTATTTATTTCTAACTTTTCCTAAATGTTACAATATTCCCCCATTAAGAAAATTCGGTCCCCGAATTTAAAATAATTACTAGACATACCTATGAAAAGATGTGGAAATTTCTTTCGCATTGCGTCCTCCGTCTCCCAAGTAATCTCCTCGCTATCCTTTCCTTGCCAGAGAACCTTTACAGATGGAATCATCCTTGATCGTAGTTGCTTTGCCTGCCTGTCCAGAATAGCGACTGGCTGCACTGTATAGGATAAATCTGGCTCAAGCTGTAGAGTCTGATGCTGGATCGCATGAGATGGATCGTGAAGATATCTGCGAAGTATCGAAACGTGGAACACCGGATGCACGTCGGGAAAATGAGGCCCATAACTGTTCAAGAAACTACTGATAACACTTACCAGTAGATCTCAGCAGCCCTGGCCAGGGATTTCCTGTTATGGCCAATCAAGCATAGCGCAACATCAACCCCCAATACCGGGAGAGACGAAATCCCCTCCTATCGCTCACTGCCTCTATGTGACTCGGGACTGTACCCAAAAACCACCATTTTGCACGATCTCTTGAACGTGGTAAGGTGGAAATCAAAGCATAGTGGAAATCACACAAGACTCTATGACGGTCTCGGGTCGACAGATTAACCTATGCCAGTGTCACCAGAGAACTGCTATCGGACGATAGGTATAATACCATGTAGGAGTTCTTGGCGAGTCCATTCAGTGTACCCAGTCTCCACTGAGCACCCGTATACCTTCTCTGATGTCAAACACCAATGGATATGGGATCATCCATCACCCATCATATGGGTCAAGAAGCGTATACGCTAGTCTACTCTGGAATATCGATGCCCCGTCTCGATACCCCCACGACTAGGAACATTTGAAGGATGTACTTACCGACTACCTCTGCCCCACTAGTATGATCTGCATCATAATCCTAGTAGTCAAGTACTCATCCTAAGGGATTTATCAACATGTAATAGAGAGACAACAAGTGTACATGTTAAGATAAAGAGCAACCAGATAGCATACTATCATGTCGGGCAAGAAAGTCCTCCCTATATATGTCCAAGCATCCACTATAATATAGATCACATGTATAATAATGGCCTCTAGGATATACATATAACTAACAATCTCCCACTTGCACTAAGGTTGTCACGCCCCGCTTCCCAGAGTACGCTAAAATGGGCATGTGACATAGCCAACCATGCTACCTGTGGGTAGGAAGTATCCATCCACAGTCACATTACGGCTGTAGAGATATCAAGAGCAAAATGAAACTATCTAAAACATGTCCATAATCCAAGATAGCATGAGTCAAGAATAATAAAATGCAGAAGCGAAAGATCCAATACAAAATAACCGGAATGTATGTCCCATAATGCGAGCTCACATCAGGAAATAAATGCAGGAAAGAAACTAACTACTGCTGACACTCACAGCTCAGCCTGTCGGCTGAAGTACTCCTGCTAGGACTGCGACAGTGGTATAGAATCTGGGCCATGCAAAACCCAGACGTCAGCGCGTCAAGTCATCAAGTAATAACATAATACACAGGGTAACAGGCAATGCGAATATAAACATGAATAAAGCAAGGGTAACAATAATATAAATCAGAGCAGTGCAGTGGGTAAACTAAACTGGTTTATCAGGTTTTCTGTTCTAAAGTCTTTGAAACCAAATTGATGAATCATCGATGTAACTCAATAGTATCCCGTACATACCCGGGACCACGGCCCAGATTCTCGGGCTGAAACCGAGACATGCCGCTAGGCACTAAACAGGAATGTGTACAGATGAATGATGTCAGCGGCATCATTCCAAGGCTGGCCTAGCCTCTAAACTGATCAGAACAGGTAGCGAACTGTTGAGTTACAAGTCAGGTTTCACCTTTGATTTCCCCATACCCCCAAGCTATATGTGTATGTCAAGTCAGGTATCCCATAATCAAGAACTAATGCCAACACAGGATCAGGTAAACAGGTTTGTCTGGATAGACAACAGGAACGGTCCATGAGGACTACATGTCAAGTTTGTTGACATTAGACACAAGATCAGGTAACGGATCAGGTCATGGTACATCAGGTCAAGTCAAGCAGTATACGGTACCATGTCGGGTCAATCAATGTGTATGTAGCAAGTCAGGTCAAGGTGTAAACGATATCATGGGCGTGCTCATACTCAGTTACATAATCAAGCATGGTCATCAACAACATAGATTTAAGCAACGAATTAAACAATAAAGAAGCATCGACTAATTAGCAGCACAGTTATCAATTATGTGTCCGAGGTGTTATCAACATTATAAGAATACAATATGACAGTTAGGGCCGTTAAATCATGTTAACCAGTTTAAGAATTTTATGGGTGCAATGATATATATATATATATAGGTTCCAAGTTTGAAAGACAAAATGATATATAACAATATTGAACACGAAAATGGGAAATGATCGTACTAAAGTTAAAACTACAGGTTTAGGGTGTCATCAATGTGTAAGTAAATATTATTTAGCATGTAGTAAGGGGTACTTGCCTCGACGGGTCGCTAATCGGGGAAAACGGAACGTAAAACGTCGGCGGGGAAAACTCGCGACGGGCGCACGGTTCATAGAATGAACCCAAACGACGAACAGTGGAACCACACAGATCAGAGTACCTCGCTAGATTGTCGGGACACGTCGCCGGCACGGCCGGATTCCGGCGAGATGCAAAAACAGCGAACGATCAAGAATGCAACAAGAAAAGAAAAGAAAATAAAGAAGAGGGAAAAGAGGGTCTGAGAAGAGGGTGCTCACGATGATCCGTGGAGGGGTTGTGATCGCCGACCACGTCGATGGAGCTCCGGTGACTTGCCTGCATGGAACCATCGGCCAATCAAGAACAGGGGAAAAAACGAGAAAAGGAAGAAGAAGGAAAGAAGGGAGAGGTAGGCCTACTGGGTGCGCACGAAAACCGGGGACACGGGGGCGAGGTCACCAGCGGCGACTCCCGGCGGTGCAGACGCGTGCAGGGATGCGCAGGTGGCCGCGGTTGCCGGTGCAGGGTGCACGGGGAGTTGATGAAGGAGGGAGAAGAGGTGGATGTGGATGCGAGGAGGGCGAGGAGGTCGGTGATGGTGGCGTCGGCGTGGGCTACTGCGGCGAAGGGAGACGGTGGCTAGGACACGTGCACGAGTTAGGTTCGCTGAAGGAAGGAAATTGAGGAGGGAGGAAGTTTATATATAAAGGAGAGAAAGAGGAAGAGAGAGAGAGAGATAGAGACGGGGAGAGAGAGAGAGAGATAAAGTGGGGGCCCACGGGTGAAAGAAGGAAAATGATTGGTTGGAAGATTTGTGGGGGGTTAGGAAAATTTAATAAAAGATTTAGGAATAGCAAAAAAATTATATGGTTAAAAAATATATTCGACGGTTTAAAAATAATAGAAATTGTGATTTGGCGCAAAGTAAAATATTTCCAAATTGAGCCCGGGTCGGGTCCAAAAATTTGAAATTGAAATAAGAAAATTTTAGGCGGGATCCAAAATTTAAAATGAAGTATTTTACAACCAAAAAGCATACCCCCAAAACGGACACACGCACGTGCGCGTAGCCGTCCAAACTCGCCCGTTTCACTGAACGGGACGAGAACACGATGCACGGACGCTACAACAGGGTTAGGGGTGTCAAGCAGGCCATGACGAATATTTTTAATTTTATTTTAGATGCCTTAATTTGTTATATGCAGAAATGAATTGTCGGGTAAAATTTATAACTAACAACAGTCAAGTAGGATCAAGGAAATGAGTATCAGATACCATTCATACGGTAACAGAAACTAGTAGCATTGGACTCGGTTGTTACAAAGGTCATTTGTTGTAGTATCTCATACTCAACGCCCCATAAAAGTCTCTCTAGGGAAAGGCCTCTGTGAGTGGATCCGTGGTGTTATCCTTCGCGTAAACTCTCTTTACCTCGATCCCTTAGAGATTAACCATCTTCCTGATCAGGTGATAATGTCCTCATAATATGTCTGATCACTGATGGGACCGGCGTTCCTAGACCAAAGCCACAACCCATTGTTGTCACAATAACAGTTATTGGACGCTCAATGGTAGGAACTATGTTCATCTCATGAACAATAAATATCCAGACATCCACTTTGGTAGCATCGTTGGTAGCAATGTATACAGCCTTTATCGTCTAGTTTGCCACGGTATATAGCTTGCAACTCTTCCAACATATCGTCCCTCCACTAAGGGTAAAGACAAAGCCCGTGACTGACTTTCAGTCGACCTTATCACTCTGGAAGCTCAAACTGGTAAAGGACTCCCACTGGAGTTCACCGTTACCAAACACCAAGAACATTTCTTCAGTGCTTCTCAAGTACTTAAGAATGTCCTACACAGCTATTCAGTGATTTTCCCAAGATCCGATTCATTCCTGATCACTACACCTAGTGAGTTAACTACATCTAGTGTGGTACACAACACCGCATACATGATAGAGTCTAGTGCCAAAGCATAGGGTATCCCTTGCACGCGAACTCTCTCCAAATCAGTCTCGGGAGACATCTTTTTGGAGAGAGTGATTCATGAGTAAGTGGACGAACCACCACGCTTAGAATCTTCCATACTAAACCCCTTTAGTATAGTGTTAATATACCTGGATTTGGGACACTCCCAACATCCACTTAGATCTATCACCATAGATCATAATCCACAAGATGTAGTAGGTATCATCCGGATCTTCTTTGTAGAATCTTCATAATAAGAAGAGCTTGATCGAGTGTAGCATAGGAAACCATTTCCTATCAAGAGTATTTCATCTACGTACAATACGTGGAAGACAACCTTAACCTCTACCACCTTCTTGTATATACAAGGTTCATCTACCTTTTTGATGAAGTCAAACTCTTTGACTGCCACATCAAAACAAATGTTCCAACTCCGCGATGCGTGCTCTAATCCTGATGGACTTAAGCATAGCCACTGGAGAAAACGTTTCATCATAAACCACACCTGGTTATTGACGAAAATCTTTTACTACAAGTCTAGCTTTGAAAGTCTCAACTTTTCCATTTACACCAAGAATCTTCTCAAGATCCATTTGCTCCCGATGGTTTTTACTCCTTCAGATGCAACGTTCAAAATCATACTTTGTTGGTGTACATGAATTCCATCTCTGATTTCATAGCATCCAGCCATTTCATAGAGTCCCCACTCGTGATGTCCTGTCTAAACCTGGTTGGGTCATCATCTACCATAATGCAATCCTCGCTCCCACCGTCACCGAGAAAACCGTAGTATCTCTCAGGTGGATGAGGAACCCTACAAGATTCGCGGAGAGGCTGAGGTTCGTTGGAGACTATTGAATCCTTTGATTTCACCAAATCATCAGCTGTTAGTTTGTCCAGCTGGAATTCCTTCCAGTTCTACCTCATGACCACTAATTTCTTCACAAGAAATTCCGTTTCTAAAAAGGTGGCATGCTGAGAAACAAAACACATTTTGCTCCTCAGTGTGGTAAAAGATATTCCCTCGCAAATGTTTGGAATATCCAACAAACTTACAGAACTGACCTTGCCTAGAGCTTGTCCGGATTTTGCTTTTCAACATAGGTCGGACAACCCCATATCTTAACTCGTTTAAGAGATGGTCTCTTCCCATTCCATATCTCATATGGAGTGGTAGGCACAGATTTGGATGGAACCTCATTCAATAGGTATGCAGCTTTCTCAAGTGCATAACACCAAAAGGAAACATGCAACTCAGCAGTACTCATCATAGAGCGCACCATATCTCATAGGGTAAGATCGCTCCGCCCAGATACACCGTTGTACTGTGGTGTATACGAAGGAGTAAGCTGAGAGAAAATCACATTCTCCATTTAGAAAATCCATACTCCATGCCTAAGTATTCTCCTCCTCGATCACATCGAAGGACTTAATACTTTTACCCGTCTAGTTATTAACTTCAAGCTTATATTCCTTGAATTTCTCAAAAGTTTCAGACTCGTGTTTCAACAGGAACACATGTCCGAATCTTGAGAGATCGTCGATGAATGTAATGAAGTACAAAGAACCAACCCTGGAATTTGTAGACATATGACCGTATACATCACCATGTATCAGTCCCAAGAGTTCAGTAACTCTTTCTCTGTTTCCAGTAAACGGAGTATTTGTCATTTTACCTTTGAGACAAGACTGGCAAGTATTCATAAGATGAAAATTCGAACAGATTCTAATATTCATCCTTATGTAACTTAGCTAGTCGTGTCGCATTGATATGACCTAGTCTGCAATGCCACAAGAAGAATTCGTTCATTTCTGAACTACTCCTCTTGTGTGTGTTCTATATACTTTGAACTGTGATTTGATTTAGAACTTATATGCCATTACATAACGTGCCTGACCCAATCAACTCTTGATTCAGGAAAATGTTCACAACATTATCCTCCAATACAGAATTTTATCCTTCTTTAACTTAATAAAGAAAATGATTTAATGTTGTATATCAGGTTTGGTATGTAATAACATTCGTTCAGAATCAATGTATTTACCATTTGGTAATACAAGGTGATATTTGCCAACTTATTTGGCTGCAACAATTGCACCATTCTCTAACACTTAGAGACATATCACTCAATCCCAGTTCTCTACCTTTTTGTAGCTCATGTAACAGATTACATATGTGGGATCCTGATCCGGTATCTCATACCTAGGACGTAGAGGATACTGAAAAACGGTTCTTGGTAACAAACACACCCGAAGAATATGCATCAACATGCTTTTTCCTCGATCGGGTCGCGTAGGAATCCGGATATTCCCCTATTTCCTGCTCAGACTTATAACAATTATAAGTTGGAGCGGAACCAACGTTCCTTAGCACAGTATAATAAGCAGGTTCAGTCAATACATCCATATTATTATCTTGATTAAGGCATGACATGGTCGCTACCAGGAGAGAGAGAGAAGAAAACACTCAGCGTATGCTCTTGCAAGATCAGATTGGTTATTATTTTATCTAATCAGGATGGCTCCTACTGTTTTTATCAAATCTTCCTTCAAACCCTAAAAGGTAAGATTAGTCGGGATTAGTTACACCCTACAAGTTCGCCAATCTTTCGGTCAGGCGAGTGTCGGTACTTTGAGAGAGGTTCTCCATGCTTTCGTACGGACCTAACTAAAATAAACCTTGTTTTCCCAGGGGCGTAACCCCGTTAACACCATTCTAGACACCTACTTGATCGGCTAATTGTAATGTGCAAAACTCTCTCAGGAGTAACTCTTACTCGCAGTGGGTATCGGGATCCAACTATCTCATAAAAGGAATGCAATCTCATTGCAAATTTCAACACTTGAAATTCCCGATAATATTTTACCTATGACCTTGATGGAGGTCAACAAACCATAGGCTGCTAGTCAAGTTCAACCCGTACATTTCATGATTGAATTAAACCCACCCGCACGACCCTTGACGGAGGTCAACAAGGCCGCACGACTATCCTAATCCAATCGCACCACATGCTTTAGCAGATAAGCACTAATCAGCTACCGCACACTACGCCTTGATGGAGGTCAACAAACGTAGCATGAATACTAAGTAGCACTTATCTGAAATGACGGAGGGCTACGACATGTTTTTAAGAAAACCCTTTGCGTAATGAACTTGATATCATTGTAAAATCGAGTGATTTTTGAAAAGGAGTGTTTTTGAGGCTTTTACTGGTTTTGCTAATGAGGTCACTCCCGGTGAAGGGATCTCGGTTCTTTCCTCATCGAATGAGGTGTTGGATATTTCACAAATACCACTATGCAAAGCATGAACTAAAAAAGCAATCAAAAGACAAAACCGAGTGGGTTGTAGCATCTGCCAGTTTCGCTAAAGAGGTCACTCCCGGTGAAGGGATCTCGGCTCTTTCCTTATCGAATAAGTTGCTGGATATTCTACAAGGAATACCACTATGCAAAACAAGAACTAGAGCTACCAGTTTTTAAAACAAGATTCTACAACATCTTTAGGTTTCTTTTATTTCATTAATCTCATTAATGAAGTCCCATCAATTAAACTTCCTAAGTATCACATAAGAAACAAAAGCAACAATATTTATTATATATCATATATATAATATAAGCATTCGTCTCAGAATATAAAGTGATCACATCACAGAATATCAGCAGCAGAAGAACACATATGAAATATTGGATATACTAGGAATTTCGTGTTTTAAATTAAGTCAGTAAAAAACACGGATTCCATGGTCATAATGAATAGCCAAACCCACATCCCTATACCCCTATGAGAGAGGCAAGCAACCCTACCAATTCTAGAGTTAGGAGACCCGGTCTCGACTCCTCGAGATGGTCTCCCACTGGACCCTAGAACCCGGTTACTTGTGCTCCCCTCCTTGGGTCTATCCTAATGCGGAAAAGTAAATAATATATATCAATGGTGACATCATCCTCAACCCGGAAGTGCCCCAATAAAAGAATATTACATACAAGTTCTTACATGAATGAAAATGAAAACTCTCATCTCACATAAAAAAAACCCGGCTATTCAAACATGACGATCCAATATAACATATCACAGCAACACATAACATCACATGTCATCAACGTAAGTAAATATGCTTATCCCAATCGTCGTTGACTTATAGCAATGAAACCGGCGATACACCACATATTATACTTACGGACGCAGAAAAGAAAGTGAAAAACTACAACAATTGGAATCCGCAACCATCTTAGACATCATAAACCCAATGTATCACATACTTTGGACTGCATGCCTAACCAAATGAATTCCTTGGAAATCGCATGCCTAACAATTATAAATCCCGCATTTTAGTCTCGATATTAAAAACACTTTTCAATAACCAGTTGGGCAATTCAACAAGATTCCCGACAACCTGATCGAATGCTCGTCGGAAACATTAGTAGACAGCAGCACCCCCGACGCCGTCGACGAAGTGCACTTAGGCGGAACACCGCGGCCGCGAGCACCCGAACGGATGCTTTTGGTGACAGGGTTCTCCTACAGTCACTTGGTCGGGGCTATGGGGCATAGCTATCTGGTAAGGTTACCCGGCGAGTATCTGCGTACGCTACGTGATTGCGACAGAGTTTTGATCCACATCAAAATCCCGTGGCAACCGATCAAATGAGACTGAATTGCTAGATTTATAAAATTCAAATTAGTTTTCATACAACTAAATATTGTGGATTCCAAGTATTGTATCATAATTCACAGATAACTAGACGGTGTTAAACTTATCGATCGAATCAATAAACACCTAAAATTTCCTAAAGAGCTCAACACTTTAGCGGAGTTTAAAAATACCCAAAACATGACACAGCACCTATGGACCAACCGTATAAGGGTCAACCCTTACCTCACCTGTGGCGTCGCGAAACTACCGCAAAACCTAAGGTTTGGTGGCGGTTCCGACGGTCACAGAATCGAGTTAGGGTTTCATTCTTCTAGAGGGTCCATAGAAAACACCAACAAGATTTTCTGAAGATTTTAAACTTGGAAAAATCCAACTCTTGGAAAATTTCCAGCGAGAGAGAAAATGGGTTATTGATATCCGTTCGAAATTTTTAACGACGTCTAAATAACCCAAAACGATGTTAGAATTACGACTACGAAACACTCCGAATTGCCTTTACAGAAATATAACATCACATGCAATATTAGTAAAAACAAGAAACGCCGGAAACACAAAAACCCAGAGACTGGAACGCAGACCCAAAACGAACCCCATACTACTCAAGAAAACCGGTGGGGCCTGTCCTGTAGCAGCATGTGGCCGATCCTAATCCGGCGAGAGGACCTCGTTTTCGTCTGGTGTTCATGTTACATCTCATGCAACATTCTGCAACTGCTTAAAAAAATTTTAGACAACTTAAAAATTTCGACAGAAACTAGGTTATGGTTTCGAGTGTTTCGGAGTTGTTTCGGTTTCGTAATTCTATAAATATCGTCTAATTCTCCAGCCTGACTCTGATACCACTGCAGGGTTCCCTAGGGTCGCCGCTGGGTTTCGGGAGGCATCGACCATGCCGTTTTAAAAAAAAATGGCGTGCTAAAGAACCCTAACCTGGAATCTTAACTAGAGAATTAGATGAAACTAGAATGTAAACATCTTTACATCTAGGTGAACAAGAAATACAACTTTTGTAGACCGGTCCTTCACTTCAATAGCTCCATGTAGTAGTCCATTCGCTTCAAGTAGTGATCTCTCGGACTCTAGTAAGGCTCCACAAGGTGAAATGAACAAGCTTGCGTGAAGTCTTCGAGGCCAAAGATGATCTACGTCGAAGAGACACTAACCCAAGCTTCCTCTTCACTAAGTGATGAACAAGTGAAGAAACAACCCAATCTAAATGGCTAGTCTAGAAGAGGTTGATGAAGTAGGAATTTTGCTCACTTTAGAAATTATTTTCTCACTCATTTTCTTCACCTTCCAAAAAGAAAGAGAGCTTGAGGAAGGAGATGAAGAAAAGCAACCATAGAAAAAGTGCAAGTGTAGAATGGCAACCATGGGTGAGTTAATGTCATATACTAACTCATGTAGAGACTAAACCATGGCTAATCATAATTGTTGGGTTAATAAATATCTTAAGTGAAACAAAATTGGTGGACTTAGTCAATGATTCTACAAGCTTCCACTAAGCATCAACCATGACTAATTTCCACTCAATTTTGAATTACTTTAAATAATAAAACCCTTCATTATATTAAGCATGGGGTGAGTCTCATACACCCATGTCTCATGTATCATCTAGCATGACACAAAAGAATGTACATTAATATATATCACATATATACTAAGTGTACATAAGTGAGAAAAAGAAATCTTAAGTGAGCTAATATTAATTAATGTAAGATAATATATCAAATATATAATTATATATTAAATTATTAAATCAATATTTGATTTAATAATCCGGCCATATCACATACAACCGACTAATATCAAATGTATCAACTTATCGAATCAACACTTGATTCGACAGCCTGGCTATATTATATTTAACCGACCGATGTAACATATCACGAGAATAGGATACAGTATCACATACATGTATTAATCTCTGTCCCGCACATATCACATATGTGCTCCTAATTCGTTTCGCCTGAGCCAGGAAACCTCTGTGTAGGACTCTAAAGACTCGTCAATACGCCAGCAGTAGGTGGTGATCATATCAGTCACCCACAAGCCGCAAGCGATCTGCTAAACGTAACGGCCACCCGGGTATTAAGCGATCAGAAGATCAACAAGCAAGCCTGCTCATACTCCTACGAATCCAATAAGTAACACTACCGTACAGTCCGGTCTCTTCACCTGATATGTCTGTATCTCTGCCTGGAAGTGGTAAACGTCAGACCCCAATAGCCCTGATAAGTCATGCCGATATGAGGCCCATAACTGTTCGAGAAATTACTGATAACACTTACCAGTAGATCTCAGCAACCCTGGCCAGGGATTTCCTGTTATGGCCAATCAAGCATAGCGCAACATCAAACACCAATACCGGGAGAGACGAAATCCCCTCCTATCGCTCACTGCCTCGATGTGACTCAGCAAGGGTAGCAGCTTCAGTAATCTCCTCTATACCCGCCGGTGCGTCATGGGAGATATTCATGGAATCTACAGCCATGACCTGATCTGGACTCAAACCCGCTTCCGCTGCAGAAGTCCCTACAAAGTTTTCACAAAAATAAGAAGACATAAAAGTAATACAAGTTACTCTCTAAAAGAAGGACACGAAAAAGATGCATACCAATACACCAGGAAGCCTGAAGTATGTCTTTTTCGAGCCGTTGTTCTTTTCTGACTAAATATGATCGTCGAGCTTCAAGCGCAAATACAAGACCGCCCGTCTTCAGTGCAAGCTCATCATCAGAAGCAACCGAGACGGGCTGTTTGAGGGCCCGTTCTTCTTCCATTAACAAAAGACCCATGTGTACCCTCCGTAATGATGGGTCAACGTCGTAGAATACAACGGGGGGTAGGCTTTGTTCGGGGCGCCCACGTTTTCAGTCTCATCGTGTGAGCGCCTTAAAGCCTCGGCCAACTACGCGCTTCCTCGACAGATGAGCCAGGAAGGAGAAACCCGGCGTCTAGCTCCTCCATAGATATCGGCTCGTCCTAAATAAAAGGCTCGGACTCAAGAAAAGTGTCGAGTAGACCAATGACCGATTTCTTTCTCCTCTTGGAGCTTATGCTGACGCTAGCAGAAGAGCGCTTCCTCCCCCTTGGTACTTTGGCGCGGAGTTGCCCAACTTCGCCTTCAGTATCACCCTTTGGTGACACCACCACGGGTGCTTCATCAGGAACTTCTGCCTGGGCTCTAGTATGCACCGGCATACCAGCAGTGCGAGGAGTCGATTCTATTTATGCAGTTTTAGGGATAAGCACCAAACCGCTATCCCTCAGTGGAGGGCAAACCACTGACCGCGGCCGCAATGGGGCGTTGGTAGCCTGAGCTGGAACGGAAGCTCTACCCTCGAAAAGAACCTATCTCTCCTCTGCAATGACGGGGCCGACCCGATGGCGATACCAACCCTTAAAGGACCCTACAGGTCTCGGGAGATAGTCGGGCTTCGGGATCATGAAGCGGGAGCCAGTGTTTAACCTCTTGAAATGGTGAATGATGTCGTGAGTAACCTCCAAGGAGAGAGCAGTCTCGACTAAAAATGCCTCGAGAGGGATGCCCTGGTCGTAGCCTAACTGCTGGGCGAAGCGGTGCGGATTATACCGCATAAAGAGGACAGCATTATTCTGGCGGAACACCAGATACCCTGGCCTAATCGAATATAAGTGCATGACCTCTTTTGGTTTCAAAGTCGGGACCCCACCCTAAGACAAATCAAACAATTACTGAACGGGCCCTGCTGGAGCGGAAAGGACTCGATCGCTGAACACCATTCCACCTTCATTTGAGTATGGGTTCAGCAGTACACGGAGAGCCCCTAAATGGGTCGGATTGGGAGCGGAGGCATCAACCAACCTCATGATCCATGGGAAGGTATACGAATCATATAAATCTGGCCGCCGGTGCTCAACGAACGCTCCTAGCACCTGCATCCCGATCCACGACGTGAAGTAGTAGAGGGAGAAATTCACGGTCTCCACGCCCGGGTTCGAAGTATTAGCAGCAACGCTTAACCCCTGATATAAATGAGACAACCCAGCGACGCCAATAGCTAATCGTTCTCCTCCAACTATGCGATGAGCAGGATAAAAAGCGGAGGCTCTCATAAAGCGGTGATGCTTCGGAATGGCGAACCAGCTGAGCCAAAGACTAATAAAGCCGACGAAGAAAGTTTCTGCGTCCATGCCAGGGGCCGCGATCGTATCGAAAGCTACGGTCGACGAGTTTGGAATGTAGAATTGCGGCAGGTCTTTCTCTTTGGCCGGCAGTTTCCTTAGCCCGAATCTAAAAGGGTCTTCAATTTTCGTGAATTTTGGAGCCTTTCTGGATAGGACGTCCTCACGAAGGAAGCAAGCAATAAAAGCATCAAAGGTGACACCTTGCCCTTCTGATGTCACAAACAGCTTTTCAAAGATACCCAGGGCCTTGATTAGACTCGGGTACTTGTGACGAACAGCGTTCTCAGTCGAAAAGCCGTCAAGCATAGCGGGCACCGTATCAAACACATACTCATCAGGAGGCAGTAAATCTTCATAGTGCTCTCCTCTGATCGGCAACCCGGAGATCTCGCGAAACTCTTCCAGTGAAATTGAGACCTCTCGATACCCTAGCAAGAACGTGTTGGTAGGAAGGTTCCATTGATTCAAGAAAGCCTTAACCCACCAAACGTGAGGGGTGTGATAATAGAATAACAAAGCGTACACTGCTTGGTACAACCCGACCTTCTGCAGATGTGCGCGTTGGGCAGAAAGAATGTACCGAGCCCAAGGAAGGTAGCCCACTAGGTGGCGGGGGTAATGCCTACCGTATAAACCTCCCCAAGGTCGAGCTTCACCCGGACATAATCGGCATCCCAGAATATCAATGGCCACCATGGGTTGGTTGGGATCCCGGTCATTGACGGCTCGAGTCGGCCCGCGGGAGTCCAGTTAGTCGCCTCTACCGCATAAGCAGTCCGTGGGTGTTCCGTCGGTGATATAGAGCGGATGGGTTCTGTCGGCTCTTCGTAAGTAAAACTACGGAGGCCCCTGATGATATGACCATACCACGTTCCCCATAAGATAAGACTAGTATGATCCATGTCATGCACTGTAACATTTCAAAAAAATATAATATTATTTTTGGGAATTTTTATAAGTTAATATTATTTTATTGAATATTTTAATATTTCGGCATAATTAAATACCGATAAATGGGGAAAATTCTGAAGAAAAATTATGGAAATTCTAAAATATGTTATTTAGTGGTAATTGTGTTTAATGTAGGGTTTTTGGTAAAAAGTTTACCAAAACGGCTTTTAAATATTTTATCTGGTTTTATGAATATTTTATCGGAATTTTATCTAGACTGCACACACTTGTGCATGTTAGCTTGGGTTAGTCTAGGATTACCATGTTTAGATGAGCATGGTGGGTTAACCATGTTTGGCCAACCATGATGGGTTAACCATTTGGTTAAGCTAATTGGGGTTAATCAAGGGTGTGGTTTTATTTACATTGGATTAGGATTGGGGGTTGACCTGTGTTAAGGAGAGAGAGAGGTTATGGTGGCTTGAGCAAGCAAGCATTTATTAAGAGAGAGAAAGGTGGCTCTAGGATGTGTCATGGTCCATCCCATTTCAAATCTTTTGCTTTCACTCATATCTCTCCCTCTCACTCACATCCTTCCCTCACATCTCCCACTCTCACACTTCTCCACACCAACATCAAAAACAACATCAACAGCTGCAGTAGCAGCTGCAACAGCAACCCCAACATTCCCATAACACCTGCTGCTGCAACATAAACAGCAACAAAAAAAAAAGAAAATTGCAAGCAGCACCAAGCAAAACATCAGGAAAACAGCTACTTCAGCAGCTGCTACAGGAGCACAGCAGCAGCAATAGCCCTTCCTCCTTCCTCCTCCTTCTTCTCCTACATCCTAGGACTTCCTTGAGGTATAATCTTGCAACCCAACTCCTATCTCGCAAGTTATGGGTTGTAGGCTGAAATTTAGTGTTATATTTGTGATCTAGTGCTAGTTTTAGTGATTTTGAGTGAGATGTGGCCAAGTGATGGTTTTGATCGTTAGGGTAACCTTATCAGGGGTATTTGTGGCCAGTTTAACCAAGATTACCCTAGTTTCCCAGTTGGTTACCTGAAAGTTTCAACTTGGCGTATTTTATCGATTTTGTCGACTTTGTGGCTTTTCTGGAAACTGCTATCAACCCAGACCTCCTAAAATAATTTTGACTTGGCTGTGAGGTATGCAGGCAGATAGAAAGCAATACCCAAAACCCTAGCCCCAACCACCTTACTTCGGCCGTAGATTTAATCCCTCTGGCCGCAATTTACGGCCACAGCAGGAGGGAACTGTCTCGTTTTGCGTGCACGGCTCTTTTACCTGTAGACTTGACCCTTGGTATGTCTAGTTTTGTCTGGTTCCAACCAGGGTAGAATCTGGGTTTATTTTCTTGAGTTGACGCAAGATTTACGACTTGTTTTCGTATGGATTTTGGTATTCGATGATTCGTTTATGTCGGGTGGCGTTTGGACGCCAACGGCAGAGGGTTATTGGCTGTGTTTGCACGCGAGGCTACAGGTTTTTACCTATGGGCGTAGCGTGCACCATTTTGGCTTCCGACATGGTTTTCATGTGTTTTAGCGTGAGATATCCTTATAGGTACCCCACGTGGCGTCGAAGCGTTGGAGATGCAAATGGCGACATCGGCACCGGCAAACATAAAAAAGGAGAGTAGATTTATATCTACGGGGAGAAGTTGGGTGGATGGCGTATAGCACCCCCGCAGTCCGATGTCTAGTATACCATATATACTGTATTTATATATATGATAGCTTATGTGTGACTTGGTTGTTTAGGATGTGTTAGGTGTACTATGCATAAATTAGGGTTAGAAGTAACTAGTGTAGTTTCTAGTCGCGAACCCTAGAATAGGTTTACACCCACACGCACATACGTGCATTTTTGCTATGTTTATACAATGATGATGAGGATATTGGAGGACATTGGAGGTGATTCGACGAGATTGGGCATAGTGCCATGATATCGGTGATGTGATGTGACTCGTATTTGGGATACGATATGTGATTTTAGCGGGCCTTTGGACGTGTCTTTCGCACACGCATTCATACTTATGTAGATGGTATCGATTCGTACTAGACTTAGATCAGTACCTCAGATTATGTGATATGATGATAAGGATACCAGATAATTGACGTGATGATTGTGATATTGACCCGCACCCAGCTATTGGGATGCCGTACGACGATTTACCGTACGAGCTTTATATTGATGATTGATCCGCACTCATGTCTTGAGGATTTCAGATGATATACGGTATCGTATGCGATACTATTGAAGCGGGATCACCGACTACTATCTTTATATTTATATATATCGACTCAGATTTAGGTGGTTTCCATACCCCTCCCGATCGACTTGATAGTTAGATCAGTAGTTAGTATAGTAGATGTTAGACTAGACCCGAGTCATACCTATTTTAAAACTAACGAATCGGGAGTATTTTAAAGACAGGCAAAAAGGGATTCTACGGATAATTTCAAAAGGGGCATCTTTTCAAAAAAAACCGTAGCCCTTATTTTACTAAAAACCCCGATTCGTCTTATTTCAAAAAGACAAAACTGCATGACACTGACATATTAATGCAGATTCTGCACTATTGCGTTGATTATTTGATTCCACATGTTCATATTATTTGCATCGCATTACTTGTGTTTATTGAGATATTACCATCATGTTGTTAGGACACCAGCACCATTATCAATGATGCGTATGTTTCACGTACACTATTTGCCGGCTCACACAGTTCATCATCAATAATTGCCATGCCACTACACTGTAGTATTGTTGCATTCATGATGTGATTCTTGCATGGCATATTGTACACTTATACCTGTACACATACATAGATGATTCTGGCTTGATTAGAGATTTGGGAACCGCAAGATTTTCCTTAAAACTGATTCATTCTAAAAAGAGCGGTTTCCCTCGACAAGTGCACATTACTATTCCATGTTGCATGACTTACTGATATGCTTACCTTTCTTTACATGTCACATACATCATGTTTGATTATACGCATTGAGAGATGATGTTTCCATGATATTTCTGGATTTGGGGACCGTAAATATTTCAAACGAAAATATGTGATTGTTTTAAAAACCCGGTTACCCTTGATATAATATTTCAGTGCGTCCACCATGAGTTTTCTCGGTTCCAGAGAGCTTGTGTGGGTATACCCGATTCGAGGAGCGGTAGGCACCGATCGTGGGTACATGGTGGACCCGGTGAGGTACCCCGGGGCAAGAAGACTCATATATGCTAGACGGTGAGCCCGGCAGGGGAGTACTACCTACCGGTGATAGTATTTGGGACTCGTCGGTTATCCGGAGGATACCGACTGGAGTCATGAAATGGATATGAGGGCCGACCAGGGTGTGCGGCGCCTGAGATACATGAGGATTTACGTGTCGATGTTAGGCATAGGTGTTCATGATGTTTTCGAGTGTCGATGCTAGGCACTCAGGTTCCATGATTTGATTATATCCTCATATTTCCATGCATATGCTTTACGATATTTACATGCATGATGCTTATTGTCATTGGGTGACACGTGGACGTGATCCACCTATTTACAGACATTGATTGCCTAGTTGGAAGATATCCACATACTACTAGACCTCATGTTATAGCTGACATTGATTCATATTGATTACATCGATCACACCTCATTTGTATATATAAAAGTGGATGAGGACGTTGTTATATATACCCTTACACCAATATTAGTGGAATGGGACGCTAATATATGTGTATTGATATCAATCCTGATACTTCATCATATTACTTCATGCAGACATACCTCATATTTATGACATGTTATCACCTGAGGCACTGGCACGAGTACTTGGCACTACATTCATGTATAGATGTTACATTGCCACCTTAGCATGCTTCAGACTTTTCCATTTGAGGTTTATATATGTTGATCGTATGACCTAGGATTGCGTCATACATGCGATTTTCTGCTCGTAGATGTTTTTCTATTCACGAGTTGGCAACTCACCCCCGTTGTGCCCCAGTTCTTGCAGGTTTTACCGTACAGGTTTCATTACGGCTTGCGGCACTGCTTCTTTCGGGTGACTTGCTAGTGGGTGGGTTTATTTGTATCGTACCCATTATTATACATTGTATATTATATTTCAATTGTATCTAGAGGTTCCATCAACCAAACATGTACTTAAATGAGATAGAGACCAGTGATGTTTATTCTTTCGACCTTAGCGTCGCGCGTTATATTTCTCTGGGTTTCATGCTGTTGAGTTCCCTTTTCTGTTGTGATCCTCGTCTTTAGGCATTGTATATTGTGTTGCAAACTGGTTGATTTACATATGGTTTTCCTTCACTCCACTACTTTTCTTGGTTTGGATTTCTGGGCTCGGCTTACTTAGAGCACATACGCCTTGAGACGTTCGTAGCCTAAGTGCCGGTCATGTTCCGTACTTTCGGGTCGTGACAAAGTTGGTATCAAAGCGTTAGCTTTTACCTTCGGAGCGTAGGATGACCCTTGGTTGATGGAATAGGTGACTACAGTAGAGTGACGTACCGTGGGTATGTCCGCGGCATATTTACGATACTCCACTCCACCTAAGTAGCCTTAGGATGTACATTTCTTTGTTCAGTATCATATTCATTCCTGATCTAGCCTCATCGGTACCCGTTATGTTTTACTGCCACGATTACGGGCAGGGAGAGCTACGGCTAGAGTTGCGGTCAGCATGAGCTCATTACGAACGAGGACTGACCGGGGCGTAATTCCGGCGACACACGATTGTAGAGATGTGTCTTTTGATTGTGTTTTCTGGTGACATGGGAACGTCTCGAGTTAGTATTGATGATTGTGACCTCTTGTGGAGGAGAGTTCTTGGTTTTACACCGGATGATCGGGCCATTGTTAGAGCTGCCAGTTGAGAGAGGACTATCGATGTACAGCATACCTCAGAGATTATGATGTCGCCTACCGTGCAGGCAAATGAACCAGCTGATGCTGAGATTGATAGGATGTCGCTTCCGGAGCTTACGAGCAGAGATCACCGGATCTTCCAGGCAGATACAAGACAGATGATAGCTAGTCTACCCGAATTGAGAGACGAAGGTGGTTCGTCCGATTTATGCGCCGGAGCAGGCCCAATTGAGTTGAAGATTTCCAGTGTGGGGAGTCTTACTCAGATCTAGAGCAGTCCGATTTAGAGATGACCGCCAATGTATCGCCTTTCCTGGAGGATTGAGGCGCTGATCAGCGTACAGACGAAGGAGCCAGTTGTTGCTGCGAACGACGAGATACTGTACCCAAGATGTTGAGCTCTTGGGGGATTATGAGGTTCTGACAAGTCGATCGGATGGTTCGACATCATTCGGATATCATGTGATGGGACACACTACTTGGGAGACTCCATATACGAGCATAGCCATTGGAGCGCAGTCCATGCAGCCATGATAAGACGAGTCCGAATCAGTCGACATTGAAGCGGAGTGCAGTAAAGAGTTCGCAAGAGATTTTGACGAGGTGATGTTCCACTCCGCAGACATCAGAGATGCGATACGCATGCAGAGGCGTAGTATATGGATATACCTTACAGAAGGAGTTGCGAGGAGTATGTAGCCGTTCCGGAACAAGAATTTGCTTCAGTAAAGGACGATAACTTCTGGGCAATTCGGCAGAAATGAGATGTGAGAGAGACCTCGACGGGACCTTTCTGGAATATTATACGAGAAGACCTGGACCCAGGAGTGGTCATATTGCGCACATCCAGCAGGCCAGAGTTCGGCATCGTCGACGAGATAGTTGACCAGGTTCGGATAAAGGACCTCACCCAGATGTGTTGTGAGTTGATCGAGGACAGACGAGTATTGAGTATTCCTCCGATGGTTGGGACGCGTTCCCCAGAACCTGTTCGGCCAGACGTCTTCTACCGAATGATGAAGCTACAAAGTACGCGATTTCGAGTCCGTGCAAGAGACTTCGGATTGACCGTGGCCGAGAACAGTGCAGTGCGTAGATAGCATGGCGTGACGTCATAGTGGACGACGATAAAGACAAGCGAGACAAGAGGTTCGTGCGAGACGCTGACGAGCTGTCATTACCTTCTATCGAGAATAGAGACCTGATATGCTTACAGAGGCGTTGGGATACGGCCAGTTTCCGAGGAAATGTGTGCGGAACACGCAGATGTCCAGAAAACGAGAAAGGATTATGTAAGAGTACCAGCCTCCGTACAGATCGGCATAGGCAAGATCGGAAGAGACCTTGAGCGGGATTCCTTTCAGGACACTGCTGCAATAAGATTTGCATCAGGAACAGATGTATGATGGGCATTCAGAGAGCCAGAGGCAGACGCCAGTGACATGCTGCTTTACGAGTGGTCGCAATGATTGACGGGGAGATGACCAGAGAAGTGCCAAAACGGAATCGTCCCCATTAGCACACCTGATCGGGCCGATGAGCCGACTGATTGTGAGATTGGAAATCCACAGAGAAGATAAGGATCCATAGACAGAGGACGCTAGACCGTGAGCAAGAGGCAAGTAGATATCTTGCGCTGCTAGCTTTGGATGCACCGTCACCTTCTCGACTTTGAAGGAGGAACTACCGACGATGGTATTTATGATTTGTGATTTTGTGATTCGATTATCACGTATTCGTCATCTTGGATTTTGGTATTTTGGGCGTTCGGTTTGCATGATTTAGTCTTGATGATTGAGTTTCATGATATTTGTTTTCATGCACCATGGTGGCACTTACTGAATATTTACGATTTTCGCACAGTTGTTGCACTTAATATCGTGTTCGTGCTTTGATTTCTCGTGTTCATGATTTTATGGGTTTCACACAGTTGAGTTGATATTTTTGCGTACATACGCACACAATTTGGTTTTTGCACTCGGTATAGTTCACACATGCTTGCAGTGCAGTGATTCGTATTTTGTGCACTTTATGCACATGATTAGATTTTGCGCGTGTTCGACGCTAGATATTGGATTTCATGATTTTGTGCATGATGGATGCACCGGATTTGGATTTTCGCGCATGTTGGGCGCATGTTATGAGATGCGATTTGGTGCACACCAGATGCACTAAATCGAGATTTTTCATGCATGCCAGATGCACCTAATTTTGCTGACAGGCACACACGTTGCCTATGACCGATGTTGTGTGCACACCCGTTGCACCTTGATGTCGTTTTTGTGCACCTGCTTGGCACATGTTTGGATTTTGATTTCCGTGCGCACCAGACGCACGTAGTCTTCATATGCATATTTTGGGATTGATTTCTTATGGAGCAGTATATTTTTATGATATTGCGATTTGTTTTCGTACTGAGCAGGACTAGTCAGATGACAGTACCTGAGTGTGTTTTGCATGCATTGATAGATTTTAGGGATTCCAAAAAGCGAGTTATAGTCTCAATATTTTACATACGTGTCTGATATGACACGAGACGTTTGAAACAGGGAACCCTTCTAAATTGTTTTAAAAGCGGCGGAACGTGCATATTAAACAAAAGATATATACGCATATGGCTATTTTCTTATTAAGACGTCCGCCACTGTGCAGTGCTATGCGCATTGCACATCGACTTTAAGGAATTTTGGCATGCATTTCTTTCATATATTTACATGTATAGTTCCGATTTATAGCATATCATTTTTGCTTTGAATTCGGCATTCGTGTTTTCGCCTTGACTCCGATGATTGGAGGATGCTTGATGGGGTTTTTATTTCGAATTATCTGCTCGTTACTCATGCGCATGTATTGCGCTATGATGCCTTTGTGTTGATAATTTCGGAGCCCCGATGACTGGGATATTTTATTGAAATGTTTTAAAATTTGGGGGTTTAATTTAAAATTCAGGGACCGAATTTCTTTAAGGGGGGAAGACTGTAACATTTCAAAAATATATAATATTATTTTAGGGAATTTTTATAATTTAATATTATTTTATTGAATATTTTAATATATCGGTATAATTAAATACCGATAAATGGGGAAAATTCTGAAGAAAAATTATGGAAATTCTAAAATATGTTATTTAGTGGTAATTGTTTTTAATGTACGGTTTTTGGTAAAAAGTTTACCAAAACGGCTTTTAAATATTTTATCTGGTTTTATGAATATTTTATCGGAATTTTATCTAGACTGCACACACTTGTGCATGTTAGCTTGGGTTAGTCTAGGGTTACCATGTTTAGATGAGCATGGTGGGTTAACCATGTTTGGCCAACCATGATGGGTTAACCCTTTGGTTAAGCTAATTGAGGTTAATCAAGCGTGTGGTTTTGTTTACATTGGATTAGGATTGGGGGTTGACTTGTGTTAAGGGGAGAGAGAGGTTATGGTGGCTTAAGCAAGCAAGCATTAATTAAGAGAGAGAGAAAGGTGGCTCTAGGATGTGGCATGGTCCATCTCATTTCAAATCTTTTGCTTTCCCTCATATCTCTCCCTCTCACTCACATCCTTCCCTCACATCTCCCACTCTCACACTTCTCCACACCAACATCAAAAACAACATCAACAGCTGCAGTAGCAGCTGCAACAGCAACCCCAACATTCCCACAACACCTGCTGCTGCAACATAAACAGCAACAAAAAAAAAGAAAATTGCAAGCAGCAACAGCAGCACCAAGCAAAACATCAGCAAAACAGCTACATCAGCAGCTGCTACAGGAGCACAGCAACAGCCCTTCCTCCTTCCTCCTCCTTCTTCTCCTACATCCTAGGACTTCCTTGAGGTATAATCTTGCAACCCAACTCCTATCTCGCAAGTTATGGGTTGTAGGCTGAAATTTAGTGTTATATTTGTGATCTAGTGCTAGTTTTAGTGATTTTGAGTGAGATGTGGCCAAGTGATGGTTTTGATCATTAGGGTAAATTTATTAGGGGTATTTGAGGCCAGTTTAACCTAGATTACCCCAGTTTCCCAGTTGGTTACCTAAAAGTTTCAACTTGGCGTATTTTATCGATTTTGTCGACTTTGTGGCTTTTCTGGAAACTGCTATCAACCCGGACCTCCTAAAATAATTTTAACTTGGCTGTGAGGTATGCAGGCAGATAGAAAGCAATACCCAAAACCCTAGCCCGAACCACCTTACTCCGGCCGCAGATTTAATCCCTCTGGCCGCAATTTGCGGCCAGAGCAGGAGGGAACTGCCTCGTTTTGCGTGCACGGCTCTTTTACCTGTAGACTTGACCCTTGGTATGTCTAGTTTTGTCTGGTTCCAACCAAGGTAGAATCTGGGTTGATTTTCTTGAGTTGACGCATGATTTACGACTTGTTTTCGTATGGATTTTGGTATTCGATGATTCGTTTCTGTCGGGTGGCGTTTGAACGCCAACGGCAGAGAGTTATTGGCTGTGGTTGCACGCGAGGCTACAGGTTTTTACCTATGGGCGTAGCGTGCACCATTTTGGCTTCCGACATGGTTTTCATGTGTTTTAGCGTGTGATATCCTTGTAGGTACCCCACGTGGCGTCGAAGCGTTGGAGATGCAAATGGCGACATCGGCACCGGCAAACATAAGAAAGGTGAGTAGATTTATATCTACGGGGAGAAGTCGGGTGGATGGCGTATAGCACCCCCACAGTCCGATGTCTAGTATACCATATATACTGTACTTATATATATGATAGCTTATGTGTGACTTGGTTGTTTAGGATGTGTTAGGTGTACTATGCATAAATTAGGGTTAGAAGTAACTAGTGTAGTTTCTAGTCGCGAACCCTAGAATAGGTTTACACCCACACGCACATACGTGCATTTTTGCTATGTTTATACTGTGATGATGAGGATATTGGAGGACATTGGAGGTGAGTCGATGAGATTGGGCATAGTGCCATGATATCGGTGATGTGATGTGACTCGTATTTGGGATACGATATGTGATTTTAGCGGGCCTTTGGACGTGTCTTTCGCACACGCATTCATACTTATGTAGATGGTATCGATTCGTACTAGACTTAGATCAGTACCTCAGATTATGTGATATGATGATAAGGATACCAGATAATTGACATGATGATTGTGATATTGACCCGCACCCAGCTATTGGGATGCCGTACGACGATTTACCGTACGAGCTTTATATTGATGATTGATCCGCACTCATAACTTGAGGATGTCAGATGATATACGGTATCGTATACGATACTATTGAGGCAGGATCACCGACTACTATCTTTATATTTATATATATCGACTCAGATTTAGGTGGTTTCCATACCCCTCCCGATCGACTTGATAGTTAGATCAGTAGTTAGTATAGTAGATGTTAGACTAGACCCGAGTCATACCTATTTCAAAACTAACGAATCGGGTGTATTTTAAAGACAGGCAAAAAGGGATTCTACGGATAATTTCAAAAGGGGTATCTTTTCAAAAAAAACCGTAGCCCTTATTTTACTAAAAACCCCGATTCGTCTTATTTCAAAAAGACAAAACTGCATGACACTGACATATTGATGTAGATTCTGCACTATTGCGTTGATTATTTGATTCCGCATATTCATATTATTTGCATCGCATTACTTGTGTTTATTGAGATATTACCATTATGATGTTAGGACACCAGCACCATTCTCGATGATGCGTATGTTCCACGTACACTATTTGCCGGCTCACACACTTCATCATCGATAATTGCCATGCCACTACACTGTAGTACTGTTGCATTCATGATGTGATTCTTGCATGGCATATTGTACACTTATACCTGTACACATACATAGATGATTCTGGCTTGATTAGAGATTTGGGAACCGCAAGATATTCTTTAAAACTGATTCATTCTAAAAAGAGCGGTTTCCCTCGACAAGTGCACATTACTATTCCATGTTGCATGACTTACTGATATGCTTACCTTTCTTTACATGTCACATACATCATGTTTGATTATACGCATTGAGAGATGATGTTTCCATGATATTTCTGGATTTGGGGACCGTGGATATTTCAAAAGAAAATATGTGATTGTTTTAAAAACCCGGTTACCCTTGATATGATATTTCAGTGCGTCCACCATGAGTTTTCTCGGTTCCAGAGAGCTTGTGTGGGTATACCCGATTCGAGGAGCGGTAGGCACCGATCGTGGGTACATGGTGGACCCGGTGAGGTACCCCGGGACAAGAAGACTCGTATATGCTAGACGATGAGCCCGGCAGGGGAGTACTACCTACCGGTGATAGTATTTGGGACCCGTGGGTTATCCGGAGGATACCGACTGGAGTCATGAGATGGATATGAGGGCCGACCAGGGTATGCGGCGCCTGAGATACCTGAGGATTTACGTGTCGATGCTAGGCACAGTTGTCATGATGTTTTCGAGTGTCGATGCTAGGCACTCAGGTTCCATGATTTGATTATATCCTCATATTTCCATGCATATGCTTTACGATATTTACATGCATGATGCTTATTGTCATTGGGTGACACGTGGACGGGATCCACCTATTTACAGACATCGATTACCTAGTTGGAAGATATCCACATACTACTAGACCTCATGTTATAGCTGACATTGATTCATATTGATTACATCGATCACACCTCATTTGTATATATAACAGTGGATGAGGACGCTGTTATATATACCCTTACACCAATATTAGTGGAATGGGACGCTAATATATGTGTATTGATATCAATCCCGATACTTCATCATATTACTTCATGCAGACATACCTCATATTTATGACATGTTATTACCTGAGGCACTGGCACGAGTACTTGGCACTATATACATGTATAGATGTTACATTGCCGCCTTAGCATGCTTCAGACTTTTCCATTTGAGGTTTATATATGTTGATCGTATGACCTAAGATTGCGTCATACATGCGATTTTCTGTTCGTAGATGTTTTTCTATTCACGAGTTGGCAACTCACCCCCGTTGTGCCCCAGTTCTTGCAGGTTTTGCCGTACAGGTTTCATTACGGCTTGCGGCACTGCTTCTTTCGGGTGACTTGCTAGTGGGTGGGATTATTTGTATCGTACCCATCATTATACATTGTATATTATATTTCAGTTGTATCTAGAGGTTCCATCAACCAAACATGTACTTAAATGAGATAGAGAACAGTGATGTTTATTCTTTCGACCTTAGCGTCGCGCGGTATATTTCTCTGGGTTTCATGCTGTTGAGTTCCCTTTTCTGTTGTGATCCTCGCCTTTAGGCGTTGTATATTGTGTTGCAAACTGGTTGATTTACATATGGTTTTCCTTCACTCCACTACTTTTCTTGGTTCGGATTTCTGGGCTCGGCTTACTTAGAGCACGTAAGCCTTGAGACGTTCGTAGCCTAAGTGTCGGTCATGTTCCGTACTTTCGGGTCATGACATGCACCATGATCATCGTCATAGCCTCCTCGTCCGATGGTGACTGCGGAAAAGCGGTTTCTGAGCGAGTGTAAGGGAAGTCGGGAAGCGAGACCATCGTTCCTAAAAATAAAAAAAAACATTTAAAAATAATAATAACAATAATAAATAATAAGGTAAAATAAAATAAAACCGTAATGTGACGGGACCGCTGCCTGCAAAACCAATGGACCCCATAAAATCTAAATAGCAGCTCACCAATGATGGGGCAAAATAATCATTGAGAGAATCAAAAAAGATTCGCATCAAACAGTAAAGTTTAAACGGCTCTTAAAGCGAGTTCTGTTAAAAAGCACAACAGATTCAAATCTGCATTAGGGGCATTAAAACCCTAAAATACTCGAGAACATTAGGGAATAAAATTCCCAAAAATCTCTGAGTCTCTCTCAGAGCCAAGCTCTGTGAATATGGAATTAAATTCCTTTAATAAAGGGATTAAATCCCAGAAAACCCCCCATGGCCAGGAGGCAAAGAAAATGGAATTAAATTCCAAGGATCGTTAAAGATCGGTGACAGGGTAAAACCCTAAGAGGAGGATTAACAATCCCCATTGATTCAAGACTTCAAAATCTACAAAAAATGTGTGTTTTGGATCTTTTAGAAATAAATTTAAGAAAAGAGCGATGCCCTGTTGATGGATTTAAAATCTAGGGCAAAAAGCAAGAAAGGATTCCGTTCATGATCCTTATCAAAGAAAAAGTTTTGACAGAGTTTAACTCTGAAATTTCAGCGGGCAGAGAACTAAGCTCTGAAAAAGAGAATTAAATTCTCAAGAAAAATAAGTAAGAAAGAAGATGAAAGAACAGTGGTCTTCCCATAGGCAAAAGCCCTGCATTTATAAGACATGATGGGGAGCGGTTCATCTTCCCATTCGCCTAGGCAATCCAACGGCTGTAAGAGCAGACAGCGTTGCACTCACGTGCAAGCCATGTGAGAGCAACACTGGGGGCATTTGTTCCCTTATAAAAAAGGGGTGGGGGAAAGTTCCCCACTAAAACAGCCCCACGTGTTTAACACGTGAGTGCCTATATGCAACGTATATAGGCACTACAGTTAAAACAACTGCTAGGCTAATGGAGCCTCGCGTGCCCACACGTGAGCACCTATATGCAAAGCTTATAGGCGTTGCATTTAAGCAATCGATAGGCTAAAATTGAGCCTCACGTGTAAGCGCGTGAGCGCCTATTATAGGCGCAGTATTCAAACAGATGGAAGGCCAAAAAGTCTCACGTGATACACTCATATGCTGTTGCATATAAACGAACAAGCTTAATCCCATTGGGATCACGTGCTACATGTGAGTGCTCTTAACACCTTCGAAACTGATAAAATTAAATTCTAAACAACAGGATTAAAACTCCATTTGGAAAATATTTCCCTAAATCTTTCTAATATGGAAAGATCCTTCTCTAACAAAGAATCTTGGATGAACTATCTGATAGAATTAATTCTATGTGGGAAATATTTCCCTGATCTTTCTTTAAACTAGAAAGATCTTCTCTGTTAAACGGAGGACCTTTGGATCAAAGATCCAACGGTGATCGTCTGATAGAGTAAAATTCTATAAAAGATATTCATATAAATAAAATTCTATGATAGAATAAAATTCTAATCTTGTTAAACTAACGAGATATTCATGTGATAGAATTAGATTCTATCTTAGGAAAATATTTCCTAATCTGGTTAAGCAAAAAAAACAAATAAGAAATCCTATCTGTTAAACAGAGAACCTTTGGATTAAAATCCAATAGTGAATAAAATTCACCGTTTGATCTAAAGATCATTCTTAATCTCTCAATCAGAGATTTGCTAAACGAGATTGATCTTTTCTCCTCTCCTATAAATAGGAGCAAACAAAGAAAAGAAAAGAAAAAAAAGGGAGGAGAAAAAGATAGAGACGACTATAGAGAGAACTCCCCAGAGACTTAAAGAATATACAGTGAGAGAATTTAATTCTCAAAAGAAAAGACGTGTTCCCTTGAAACGCTAGGTAAAGGAAAAAACAAAAAGACTGTTCTTTGCATCTTTAAGGGTTTAACCCTTCATAGAAGAACTTAGTTCTTCCTCTGGTTGAGATCTGCAAAAGCAAATCTCCCCACAAGTTGAAAATTTAATTCTCATCGAGGAGATTCTGTCATGCAAATTCAAAGCCTAGAGGAAAGAACTGAGTTCAAAGAGTTCAACTCTTACAGAAAAAACATAAGGGAATTTAATTCCTCTGAAACTAGGGTTTGACCCTATAAAAAGAATTTGATTCTTACAAAACATATGAAAACTAGGGTTTAACCCTGTAAAAAGAGTTTAATTCTTACAAAATGAGAGGCATGAGATCCTCCAAACCTCAGGGTCATTAACATGAGATCAAAATCTCCAAACACCAAGAAGGAAAGATTGACGATTCATTATTGTTTAAACACTATAACGAGGACCGCACGTGTTTCCCACGCAAGCGCTAGAACAAGAAATGCCTCCTATGACAGTCACGTATTCTGCATGCGATCTCCAATCAAGTGCTCAGCACTTATAAAAAAAAGAGGAAGGGATAAAACCTAAAAGGCAGTGCCCAACTTTGGGGCGCCTCACGTGCTCACACGTGAGCGCCACAATGATCAAGTGCTCAGCACTTTTAAAAACGGGGGGGAATAAAACCCGAAAGGCGGTATCCAACTTTGGGATGCCTCACATGCTCACACGGGAGCACCACAATAACCAAGTGCTTAGCACTTATAAAAGAAAGGGGGAATAGAACCTAGAGAACAGCTCCCACTTTGGGGCGCCTCACGTGCCCACACGTGAGCGCCTCCAAAGTGCAGTGTTTAACACTGATTCAGAGCTTCACGTGGGAACACGTGAGTGCTGAACATACACCAGTGCTTAGAATTAAGGGAAATCAACTTCAGCCCCAAATAGGCTAAGTCTTCCTGAGGTCAAAACCTCTTTGATCTCCAAATCGACCGAATCTCTGTGCTCGTGTTTTCCCAAACTAATCTCAGTCTCAAACATGACCGATGACCCCCCAACTGATGATATCCAAAACGATATTCATCCCACACTCCCCAGAGGAAATCTTAGTCTCAAAATACGATTAATGATTTCTGGGTTGACCACCAACTCCTTTTTTTCCTCAAATACAGGATTTGGTTTAAGGGTACATCTCTCTACACCTCTGATACATGTCGTTGTAATTCTTCAACGTCTTCAGAGAGGTGGCGGGTCCCAACAACCAACGGCTCTTTAGTGCACTACCCAAACTGACGTGCACACCCTAAATCAAACCATACCCTAAACTGGGTTCATCCCATATCATCGTTGCTCATCCCGACACATAACAAATACACATGTGCGCAAGATGTGTATTTGTTATGATAACGCGATTATAGTGATGAACCAGGCAAAGGTATTTCAAGACAAACACCTTTTGCGCAAAACATTCACACCGGGACAACAAGTCCTTATTTACGATACCCGTCTTCATCTTCATCCAGGCAAGCTGAGATCTCGTTGGACTGGACCTTTTGTGGTGCGGTATGTATACCTGCATGGTGCAGTGGATTTAGAAAATTCTAAAGATGGTTCACTTTTCAAAGTAAATGGACATAGGTTAAAACCGTACTTTTCTGCTGACCCTTCGGAGGAGATCCTGTTATTACAGGAGGCGCTTTATCACGACTAACTTTCCTCTGCTTCTCCTCCATGCTTGAGTTTTCCAGCCATAAACAGTGGCAACACTATTTCAAATAAGAATGGGGTGTGTATATTAGTGTAAAAAAATGTGTTGCGAACAAGTTTGGGGGAGGATTTCCAGTTGACTAACTTTTGCCCCAATGTGCACCATCTTTTTCCACCCAAGTTTTTAGATTTTTGAGCTCGAACGACAGTATCAGGGGGGACACTTCTGCAAACAAGTTTGGGGGAAGTTTGTATTTATCCATGAATCATATTTGCATGTTGTACTGCATAAAAAATTCATAAAAATTGAAAATTTTCCAAAATATAAAAAAAAACTCTATCGTCAAGTTAGCTAGTGGGAAATATAGGCTCAAAATCCAACAGCTCAGATTGATGGGTTAGAAGTAACTAAATCCTAGGATTACAAGGTGAAAACCCAAAAATAACCCTCCTTGAGTTTCACCATAGCAAATATACGTCTTTACACTACACTACACGTGTCGTGGTGTCTTGAGAACTAGATGAAAAGTTTGATATGTCTAAGTAAAACTTTGTGAATTTTTTTAAGATCAAACAAGCTTGTTTGGAAATAAGCAATTTTGAGCATGATTCATGAGTGAACTTAATATGAAGGGAAAATATTGAATTTTTAATGAAAAATAAGTCTGAAAAATAACATATCTTGAGCTTGATTGGAGTGATTATACACCTTTTCCATACTTACACGTCTTTAATTTTGGGATGAAAAGCATAACTTGAAGTATCTCCATTGGTTTTCTTTCTAAGAATTCTCATTCATAAAAGAAGTCTTTATTTTGTGGCCTTGGTAGCTTGGGCAATTAAGTTCTTAGGGTGTCTTTACACCTAATACCCTAAAACCATCTGGTTTGGGAGTCATTGACCCAAATCTCATTAAGAAACCTCGAAATCCTAATAAAACAAGCCAAACAAGTATTCTCTCCAAGTTAAAAATCCACGCGGTTCTTTGAAGGAGAATAATCTTGGTTAAGGACGAATTTCAAGTACAAGATATAAAACTTTAAAAGGGAATTTAACAAATATATGAAAGTTTAAATTGAAGTTACAAGATTAAACACTATTGCACGTTCACAAAGGTGTGTATGAACGAAAACAAGTGAGAGGTGGACTGAAGGATACGACTAAATCTTTTTTAAAGACGATAAAAATCCAAGATTTGAGATCAAACTGTAGAATGAAAACTCAAGAAAATATAGAACTTTATAAGCTCGTAAGATACTTTTGAAACTTATTCCAGGTTTTTATTGAAGGCATGAACACTTTTAATCGAAAATTTTGAAACAAAACGACACTATTTGCACAAGCACGTAATGACATATATGAGCTTAAGTTAAATAAAAAGTGAGGCGTGAAAAAATAAGGGTTGAAGGTTTCTAATTTAGGATGATAGAGTTTCTAACTTGGATACTAAACCTTAGAATTAGAATTGAGGTTAACCAATGAAACTAGCTAGATAGGATTTTATGGGTGTAATCCACTGAAAACCCTCGGAGACAACACTCCTCCTACTAGGGACACCTAGGAGTTGAACGGATTGTTGCACGAGCTAAGTGCAATCGTGATGCGTACGAAAGTGAGCTAGGATTTCCTTTTTTTGATATAAAACATTTTGCTCGGGATGAGCAAAAGATAAATTTGGGGGTATTTGTTTACTTCATAAAATTACATTTTAATGCCATCCATTCTTTATAATATTGCCTATAAAATTGGTGTTTTTAATCCAAATTTGCTACATAAGTGCAGGAAACGGGTTTGGAGCGAACGACGGACTTTAGAGATAAAACCGGACCGATCCAGTTATACTCAAAGTCAACTTAGTCAACCCTGCAAATTTCAGTGTGAGCGAAATCTAGATATTATGTGCTCAGAAACCATCTAAAATAGAGAGAACACAACACAAAAAGTTTGGAAGCCCAAACCCAAAAATCGACCGCGGAACCGTCGCTAAAACCAACCAACAACCGCGGATCCACCGCCGCTTCAGCGCCGCACGAGTTAGGATTTCGGAGGCAGTTTGGTCTTTTCATATACAACGATGTCGACACTAGTGTTTCAGTTTTCAAGGCCTATAAATAGCAGCAAGAGCACCCAACAGAAAGGCATCTAGGGTTTTAACTTTTTAGGATTTTATTTCCTTTGCTTAGAATTTTGTAACCATTTTTTTAGCCATTGAAATTTGTACTGGAATTTGAGAGTAATAAATAAAGGTATACTCATTTATTCTTGTCTCCTTTAATTTGTGCATTTTATTTCCTTGTACTTTTTTATATCGCTCGTTACTTTTATTAATTAGGTTGATAATATTTTGAATGTTTTTTTTCTCTCACGATTTCTCTCTCAATGATTTTTGAAATGATGATGCTCAAAGAATCTCCTCGCTATCGTGAGGGGTCTAATAGCTAATTGTGTTGATTAAAAGAAAATTATTTTCCCTTTTCTTTCTCAATTTAATTATTTGTATACGATGATACTCAAAAGTTGTCCCTCACTATAGTGAGGGCCCTAGTAGTTAGCATATATTGATTATTTTTCAATCTTTCTTTTTTATCCTCTTATTTTAATAATGAGCAAGTAAATTCTCGTTTGTTAGGGTTGTAGGAAAGAGTAGTATAAGGGATGATAAATCCCTTATACTCTTCTTATATTTTAATTTTTATAAACTCCAACCAGGTGAGTATTAGCTCCCTATTTGGTCGCACTGTCAATTCAAGCTAGTTCCGACCCTGATTTGAGAATAAGTTAATACTTGTTTTGTTGGAGGCTTGAATTTAATATGGACCAATGAAAGGACAAGGGTCAATAGAGGGAATCCTTAGTACCCTTCTAAATACCCTATTCCATATTCATTCCTATTTCTCTCTATAAATAATTAAAAGATAAAAAGATTCATTTATTTAATCACCATCCCTTAACTACATAATCCTAAAACCCTAATAAACCATTTTTCTCATTGTTATCTCACTCTTAGAATAAAAAACAAATCCACCTTTTCTGAATCAACTCGTCTAAAACACTAAAAATAACGTTACAGTCTCTCTGTGGACGACTCGTACTCACACGGCTAGCTACATCAAACCGTGTTGATTGCGGTATTTAAAACAATAAAAGACTCACCTTTTTCACAGCAATCAAATCTCCCTAAGAAAAGTAAGGTAGGATATAATATGTTAGCCCACCAGAAGAAGTTACCCTCGCACTTGAGCATATACGATACTCTGCTCTTGTCTAAAGAACTGCATGAGTCTTTAATTAAAACTCTCGAAGAACCAGACCTTTTTCAAGCGCACTTTGCCGAAGAAGTGATAAAGGATAAAATGGCGTAGGTATCCATGGCCGACATCTCCTTCAGTGAAGAAGATCTTCTCCTGGGGACGTTCGAGCACAATCGGTCGCTCTACATCACCAGGTACTGCGATGATCAGAGGATAAATAAAATTCTCGTCAAGAACGGTTCTTCGATCAACCTCCTTAATGTTAAGGTGCTCAAACAGCTGTCCATGGATGTACGATACATCGGCCGAGAGAAAATCACCATCTCCGGATTCGACTTCTAGTCTCCAAGAACGTTGGGGTCCATAGTGTTGACACTCCGCTTTGGACAACTCATCACAGACGTCAAATTTAACATCATTGAAGGCAAAACCTGCTACAAAGCTTTACTGGGTAGACCTTGGTTACACCAGTATGACGTCATCCTTTCTACACAATATCAGTGTATGAAGTATTTTAAGGATGGCCAAAAGCACACCATCACAAGGGACCTCAACCCATTCTCGGTAAACGAAGTGCGGAAATATGAAGATGTGAAGTACTTCCTATTGGACTATAAAGATACAGAAAAGTTCAACAAGCCCAAAAACAAACAAGTTCGAGCGGCGGTCATCCCAATCTTTAGAAGTGACTCTGAAGAGGACGAAATAGTACTCACGGGTCAGCCTACAAAGGAAGCTGATAAACCAAGCTCGTCGACTCTTATGCTGATCTTCAGCAGCAACTCGAAAGAAGAAACTAATGCAGTTTTCTCCATTCATCCACGGGTGAAGGTTCCCGATGAAACCGATCGAGCCCTGCATATTACAACGGCTCTACCGCATCATTATAAGGAGCTCGATGCACAAAGCACCTACAGCGTACAAGAGTTAGTAACCTTCCATGTGCCTCCCAAACGTAAAGAGAAAAGGTGATTCTCTTTTATAAGTCAAAAGGAACCAGGGCAGAGAGAGAAATTTGGCACGGACTCGAGCCTAATCTCGATAGGCTGCAACCGATCCCCATGCCAAGATACTATACAAAGATCTTGAAGGAACTCCTTCATCAACAGGGAGTACCATTCGAACAGACTACCCGTCAGGCCCAGTATTTTAAGAAGATTTAGGAAGTGCCAGGGACTCGCCAACCAGCGTCCCATGGGAAGTTCGATACTACTGGTCTGGGCTATGTCCGACCGAAGAAGAAGAAGCGAGCTCACAGTTGCTACGCCTCAAGCAAAAAGGAAGATGCATGGATGGAAAACAACCCTGCCAAGCAAGGTGAAAACACCTCGCAAAGTATCCCAACCAGATCGTATGAACCGCTACTCGAGTCGCTGATGACCTTAATAATGCAATTACTTCCAAGCAGGTGATATAATAAAGCTCCGCAAAATATTGCGACTCTGCCGACAAAGGACCTGACTAAGAAGCTAATGAGAGAAGCTTATCAAATAGGTCAGACAGTTTTGTATGAAATAGCCAAAAGATCTCACACAAGAAAGCAGCCTATGGGAGAGACGAGCCATAATCCTCATCATCGACAGCTGCCCATACCATCCTTTAAAAGTAAAGGAGTTCAAGGCGGCCACATCAAAGATAAGGCGCCATCCACGTCCAAGCCGTAAGGTCGCTCAACCATACCTCTTGAAGAAAGGATGGGGCGGGGATATTCTTTTCCCCAGGATAAAAAGAGGAAAATATTTAACCTCGCCGTGAAGCACCAGATGTTAACGTTGCCCAAGTTCAAGTGCCCCCATGAAGCTAATGCGTTGGACCATCCTGGCTACTGTCCTTACATTGGGTCATTGGTCATCCGATTGAATATTACTTCGTATTCAAGAATTGGACGGAAGATCAGTATAGGCAGGGCAATTTCACGATGAGTGACAGCTAGAAATTGGAACCTCCGCAAAAGTATGAGCTAATACGAGGCAATCTTGCCAAATCAGGGCGTAGCCAGCCTAAGAAGTGGGAGCTCACCAACTCTTTCTATATTATAGGACTCCTTAATGAAGAAGGGGATGAAGATGCGCTGCAGTGCCTCGATTGCTTCACAAATGAAGAAGAGGAAATCTCGGAGATCCCTCCAGTGCCAAAAGAATTGGAAGATGGGATCCATACCACCACTGATGAATTGAAAAAGATAAATCTGGGGACCAAAGGAGATCCTTGACCCATATTCGTCAGCAAGCTACTGTCGGATGAACAAGTAGATGATCTAAAAGATGTACTCATACAGTATAAAGACTTCTTTGCATGGAATTACTCCGAGATGCCAGGTCTCGATCCAAATGTAGTAGTCCACAAATTGGCCATATTGCCAGAAATAAAGCCTGTTAAGCAAGCGCCAAGAAAGATGCGGCTTTAACTTGAAATGAGTATCAACGCCGAAGTCAAAAAGCTTATAGACTCCGGCTTTATCCAAGAGGTCCAATACCCCGACTGGATCGCCAACATCGTCCCCATGATGATGAAGAACGGGACCATCCGGATCTATGTGGACTTTCGCGACCTCAATAAGGTGTGTCCGAAAGATGACTTCCCCGTGCTAGTCGCCGAACTGATGATCGAAAATACCTCTACCCATGAGGTCATATCCTTCATAAACGATTGATCGGGGTACAATCAAATCAAGATGGATCCCGAAGACCAGAAGCATACAACCTTCCGCACCCCACTGGTCATATTCTGTTATAAGATGATGCCTTTTGGACTAAAGAATGCTGGGACGACATATTAGAGAGCAATGACTAAGATATTTGACGATATAATACACGACATCGTTGAATGCTACATTGACAATCTCATGGTCAAGAGCATGTCGTATGAAGAACACTTGGAGTATCTGAGGACGGTTTTCGAGCGCTTTCGAAAATACAACCTGAAGATGAATCCGCCGAAATGTGCCTTCAGAGTTTCCTCAGGAAAGTTTCTGGGTTTTATAATCCGCCACCAAGAGATCAAAATCGACCCCTCCAAGATCATGGCAATTATGGAAATGCCCCCTTTGAGAAATCTCAAACAACTGCGATCTCTCCAAGGAAAGCTCGCCTATATCCGACGGTTCATCGCCAACCTCTTTGGGAAATGCCGTCCATACAGCCATCTAATGAAGAAAAGCACCCCATTCATATGGGACCAGAAATGTAAACAGAAGCTCGAGGAGATCAAGCAATATTTTCATAATCCCTCAGTCTTGGCTGCTCCAGTTAGGGAAAACCCATTATCCTCTATACAACCACCCTTGATGGTTCTCTAGGCGCTCTGTGGGTAAGAGAATGACCAAGGAAAGGAAAGGGTTATATATTATCTAAGTCAGGTCCTGCGAGGAGCAGAAAGCAACTACTCTCTTATCGAAAAACATTGTCTGGCGTTGGTCTTTGCAGTCACAAAGCTCAGACACTACGCCTAGCGCATGAAGTCCATCTCATATCGAAGGTGAATCCTCTCAAGTACCTCATGTTTAAAGCTATGCTGACCGGGAGGCTCTCCAAGTGGGCTCTCCTATTGATGGAGTTCACGATTATTTATCTTCCCCTCAAAGCGGTGAAAGAACATGTCATCGTGGATTTCCTCACGGAACATCCGAATTTGGCCGATTCTCTGTTAAATAGCGAGCTGCTGGATGAATATGCATGCAGCACAAATGAAGAGATAAAAGAAATCAGAAAATACCGATGGGAGCTATACTTCAATGAAGCATCTTCAATGAAAGCACGGAAGAGGAACACCCCAATAATCAAAACCGGAGTAGGACTTATTTTCATGACTCCGAAAGGCGAGATGCTCCGATATGACTTCTCGTTGATGGAACCAAGAACAAACAATGAGGCTGAATATGAAGCTTTCATTGCTGTTCTCGAAATTGCAATCGAGATGTGCATCAAGGATCTTCTCATTTACGGAGACTCGCGGTTAGTCGTCAATCAAGTGAACGGTGACTACAAGACATGCAAGCTGGAGATAATAAATTATAATGAAAGGGTATAGAAACTGCTAATGTTGATTCCCTTTTATGTACTGAAAAATATGTCGCGGGCGAAAAACATAAAGGCGGACGCACTAGCAAAACTTGCCAAAGAAATGGCAGATGAAAATCTCAACGATGTAAGGATTAATGTCCAAAGTCGTAAGATCCTATCGCCAGCCGAACTTCCTTCGGAGTCTCCAGTGGAAACGCCTGAAGAAGAAGAAGATGTCTTTGAAGAAAAGGTCCTCCAAGCCAAAAAAAAAAAGAGGAAGAAGATGAAGATTGGAGGCAAATCTTTATAGACTACTTCAAGTCCCTAACAACGTCTCAAGATGGATCGAAAAGGCACCAGCTCGTCAAACGAGCATTGTATTTCGCCTTAATAAATGGAACTTTATACAAAAGATCCTCCGATCATATATGGATAAGGTGTCTAGGTCCACAAGAAGCTAAAAGGGTCATCCAGGAAATCCACGACGGTCTTTGTGGGTCCCATCAAGGCAGACCTAAGATGAAGTTAAAAATCAAAAGGATGAGTTACTACTGGCCCACAATGATACAAAATTGCATCGAATATGCGAAACGATACCATTCGAGTCAAATTCATGAGGATTTCATACATCAGCACCCCAATCTAATGCATCCCACTATAGCTAACTGGCCGTTTGAGATGTGGGGAACCGATATCATAGGTCCTATTGAACTGGCGTCATCAAGAGGGAATCGATTCATCTTGGCGAAAACCGACTACTTCTCCAAGTGGACAGAGGCGATACCGCTGAGAGAAGTAAAAACGGAGAACATCCACCACTTATTCAAAACTCATGTGATTTACCGGTTCAGAGTTCCATGGCGGATAATCTCGGACTATGGACCGGCCTACAGAAGTCATAAAATAAGCTGATTCGCCAGGCAACACAAGATAGACTGGAGATATTCCTCCATTTATAACTCTCGAACCAATGGTCTAGCTAAAGCTTTCAACAAGATGTTAACAAAACTCATAAAGAAGATAGTGTCCAACAATAAAAAGGACTGGCACGAAAGGCTACATGAAACTCTTTGGGCATACATGACGACGTTCAAGACAACCATAAAGACAACACCTTATGCCTTGGTGTTTGGAGCCGAAGCAGTACTTCCGTTGGAGATAGAACTTCCCTCGCTAAGGATGGAAGTTCACCATGAGCTTACAGATAAGGATAACGCTCACCTCCGACTCGAGAAACTCGACACACTTAACGAGACCCGTCTCGCAGCACAGCAAAGCCTGGAAGCCTATCGAGCGAGAATGACCCAATCATATGAAAGATTAACCAGACCGAGAATATTCTACCAAGGAGAACTCGTGCCAGTTGTCAAAAGACCTATGATCCCGAACCGCGCAAAGCGTGGGAAGTTCGAGCTAAATTATGAAGACCCGTATGTTATAGAGGAAGTCTACCAAGGTGGGGCTTACCAACTCTTGGATATGCATGGAGAGAGAATATATCAACCAATAAATGGTTAATTCCTCAAAAAGTATTATGCTTAAAGGGTTACGATTTAGGTCAATGATAAATGACGACACCTATATTCGCTCCTTATCTTCCTAAGTCGGAACTCTGAGAGTAAACCACTTCGTCCCGAGCAAGGGAATGCTGGACTGAGATGTCCCCAAACTAATATGTTCCTCTAAGAATGATAATGTTGGACCGAAATGTCCCTAAACTAGTATATGGTCCCAAACAAGGGAATGTTGGACCGAAATGTCCCTAAACTAGTATATCGTCCCTAACATGGGAATGTTGGACCGAAATATCCTTAAACTGGTATATTGTTCCGAACAAGGGAATGTTAGAACGAAATGTCCCTAAACTAATACGTCGTCCCCAAACACAGGAATGTTAACCATAATGTTTCCCTATGGACTCCTGGAAATTAGTGTTGTACTCAAACTCCCACCGGCAAGATCACAACTCGAGTCTTACCCGCAAGATTGCAACTAAAGTCCACCAATAAGGGATTTTGGACCGCGACATCCCTAGACTAATATGCTTCTTGAGATCGACATTGCAACTAAAGTCCCACTGGTGAAGATTGCAACTCAAGTCCCACCTGCAAGGCTGCAACTGAAGTCCCACCGGCTATGAAGCTCTATCGATGATGCAATCCTTCAAAAAAAATGGTATGTCCATAAGCAAAAGGGAAACGAATGAAAACCCGAAAGGGTGTTGTAAGTAAAAATAGCAGGACTGCCGGCAAGCTTGTGAAAACCCGAAAGGGCACAAACTCGTAAAAATATAATAATACACTAGCAAAGTCCTCTCGACTTGCAAGGAGAATACCTAAGTGAGATCCTTACGACTCACAAAGGTCAAAGACATTTGGGAATCCCTATGATTTCTAAGGAGAATATACACTTACGAGATCTTTTCGACTCGTAAGAAGAAAATACCTTTATATGAGACCATTAGGGCTTATAAAATTCAAAAGCCTTAGGTTACATATCAGACCCTATGTCTAAGCCATCATATACCCGTCTAAAATAGCCCTACAGGTAGTTCAATCTCGACTCTTGTATACAATCCACGGGCACAAATCAACATAAACTAACCTAAGTTCCACATTGTGGACGACACTTGTAGGTCCTCTCGACTTATAAGGAGAAAAATACTCTTGTAGGATCCTTACAACTTACAAGATTCACCTAGGAGTCATCATGATTCCTAAGGAGAAAATGCACATATTTGATCCTCTCGACTCATTGGGAGAAGATAACTTTACGAGACCCTCATGGCTCATGAACATTGAAAAGCCTTAGTTGATGGGGTCTTAACCCCGTCTTCTAAGCCACCTCTGTCTGAATAAGCGACGGCAAATAATGAGTCGCTCCTGGAAATATTCCAGTCATGGCTATATCGATGCCAAAATTGGTATCAGACTAAAAAAATGAATATAAAAATGGCCAAAATGATTGGGCAACTCACAATAAAAAGCAGCGAGTAAAAATAAAATAATATATAGCCGAAATGATTGGGCACCGCAAAAGAAAAAAATAGCCGAAATGATTGGGCGATTGCGACTTTCGCGATATGAAAAGCTGAAATGATAGATCATCACGGATAAAAAAATGATGGTAAAATAAAAAAAAATATGCCCTGCAAATGGGTCGAATCTCGATTTTTGTAGACAGTTCATGAACATCCGACTCACTCTGGTGAAGTACGATTACGACGTCAGTAAGGACCAAAGGGTCAAATCAAAATGGAGTAATGGCAAAATCCTAGCTCTAGATCTCGATGGAAACATCTATAGCCTAGGGATTATCTCGACGTCCCTCTAGCAAAGTGCAGATGCGACATCATGAAAGCTCTAAAGAGTCAAAGCTAAATTGGAGTAATGGAAAAATCCTAGATCCAGGTCTCGATGGCAATCTATGCAGCCTAAATATCAATTCGATGTCCTACTCATTCCAAGAGGGTGTAGATGCACGTCGACAAGGACCAAAGGGTCAAAGATGAAGCTAAGTGACGGCATATTCCTAGTTTCGGGTCTCGATAGCAATACATGTGAAGCCTAAAGACCATCGGATGTCATCCAACTGTAACGCCTCATGCCCCAGTACAAATGGTATTGTCCGCTCTGGCCGAAGCCACACGGTTTTTCCCTTTAGAGCAAACCAGACCTTACCAGAGGCCACTTCCCAGGAGGACACCCACCCAAGACTTCCCTGGCCCGAGCACACTTAACTGCGGAGTTCTCAAGCTCCTGTAGTACCGATTCACTTAAAAAGCGCCTCTGTATCATTATATTTATAATGCGGTTCGGTCCTCTTTTGGAATATGTTCCGAAAATTCCCCATTGTTCTACAGTGGGTCCTAAGGACTCTAGAGGTGGCCCCTACGGATTCAAGTGGTAGCCCCACCCCTTGACATGATAATTGGCGTGGCACTTTGTTCTGTGTGGCATTTTGCTCCGTGAACAAGAACCGGGTCCCGACATTCTCTCCACCTTTGAACAATGGTCCGTCCTCGAACCATAGACCTACTACTGAGGGACCTGCATAGGCCACCATATATGTAACGCCCCATGCCCCAGTACAGATGGTATTATCCGCTCTTGCCAAAGCTTCACGGCTTTGCCTTTTAGAGCGAACCAGACCCGACCAGGGGCCACTTTCCAGGAGGTCACCCATCCCAAGACTTCCTTGGCCCGAGCACGCTTAACTACGGAGTTCTCAAGCTCCTGTAGTGCCGATTCACTTAAAAGGCGTCTCTGTAATTGAGGGTGGTATCATTATATTTATAATGCAGTTCGGTCCTCTTTTGGAATGTGTTCCGGAAATTCCCTATTGTTCTACAGTGGGTCCCACAAACTCTAAAGGTAGCCCCACAGATTCAAGAGGTGGCCCCCTCCCCCTTGGCATGACAATTGACGTGGCACTTTGTTCTGTGTGGCACTTTACTCCGTGAACAAGAACCGGGTCCCGACACCAACCCCGGAAGGGTGCGGTCATGACTCATCGAGGCTCCAAATAAAGCCCAACCTCAAGGTAAAGCGCCACAGCGTCGTATAACGCTGAACCATCTAACGACAACACGGTCATATCGGCCTAGGAAGGTTACTTGAGATGTTGTATCCTACAGTGGTAGTGTTGGGTGATTTAACAACTGTGCGGCTACTCGAAACCAGCGACCCAAGTGGGTGTGGATCGAGATGATATCTGCTGACGTAAGAGTGCGATGGACTTAACCCAGCACCATAAAACCTAACGGACGCCTATGTCAATAAAGGTTATGGATGTTTTACGTTAGGATAAGTTTATCTATATACCTAAGGGAAAGATAAACTGAATGCTCCTGGACGAGTAAATAAACGAAGCTAAGCCCTTTTAGGGAAAGCAGAAAAGAAGAATACTCGGAATAGAAAATTGTCTTTTATTCATCTATCAAATTTGAAAAAGGGATACAAATGCATAAAAAAATGAAAAATACAACAAGGAAAAGCCTAAGAAGGCGGGTTCTTCAACAAGTCAGCCAACCGGGCACTCTTCCATTGAATCTTCACTTCAATCTCTCTCAGCGCAGCCAATTGGGCATCTGCCCGCTCTTGGTGTTTTTGATACAAAGCGAACCGGCGTTCGAGCTCCCCCTATACAACTTGGTGGCCCTTCACTATTTATTCTATGAAGGTAATGACTCTATCAAAAGCCACCACTTCCGTCACAGTGTGGTAGAAAGCATGCCATATCTCATAGGCTCGTGTGACATAGCCTTTGGTTGAGCTCGAAGATCTTCCAAGACCTTTAAAGCTAACTCACGCTCTGAAAATTTCCGAGCTGGCTTCTTCTAGCAAGACCGAAGATTGGCGTTGCATCTCTCAACCCACTCATTCAGCCGAGCCTTTAGAGATGAGATGCCTGAGGGCAGGCACTCATGCTCAAGCTCATGAAGAAGGGATTCAACCAACCGACAATATTCGACCCATGCACAAACCAACATCTCGTCACGATAAGTAGCAAGAGCAAACAAAAAGGTGTTAGCCTCAGTAGCAAACCCTTCAGCGGTAAATGAAGTGCCGGTGCAAAATTCTTCAATAAGATCAGTCAACAAGCGTATGCTTTTATTCACCATTCTCTTAGACACATATCTCGCATAAGGACCCTCCGGCATATGTATATGAGGCACGAACGGTGTCAGGGTCGATAAAGCTGTGTCAAAGCAGGGAAAACAAGAGGAGATTAGATGAATCTCCAGAATGAAAGACAAATAAAATATATACATGCGCGGAGGACCAAAGCGTCACTTACCCATGGTCACAGGAGGCAAATCAGGGGGATCCCCAGGTCCGTCTAAGATCTCGACTTCATCGTCGGCCTGCAAGACTGCAGTCAAGTAAACATGTCAATATCACTCCAGAAAAGATAAGGGAGAGAAGTATAGAAAGATACCGACCATACCCAGATGAGACTATGATACGCTGGGGAGGTATCACATATGGGGCTGCCATACTAAATAAGTGTGATAAAGCTCCACTGTAGAATGTGCTAGTATGGATGACTCCAATTCCTGCAGCTATGAAATATAATCAAGTCAAGATAAGAGTCAATACTATGGAAAGAGCATCAAATAAAGGGAAAAGAGATGTGGTTACCTTCAATACTCCTCCCACTCTCCGGGAAGACCGATCGAGACCCAGAAGGGATAGAAGGAGTTACGGCCGCCGCAAAAGAAGGTTCGGTAGGAGTCGGCGCGGCAGTGGCTATGGCTGTATCCGCAGCACTGCTAACTTCAATACTCATATCAACGTCGGTCTCTATAAGGGAGAAAATAGAAGGAGGGAATGTCGTCACCACACTAACATCTCCAGCCAATGTTTGGGGTCCGCTCAAAGGAGCAGTGGCATCTGAGGTCACGTCCACAAGCTTGAAAATACTGTCGGAGTTCGCAGGTGTCGCCATATTACCCGATGGTTTTTGAGCAAGACACTCAGCCTCCTCGCGAGCACGGCGCTCATCTTCTGCATGAGCCGCTCATGCAACCTTCCTATGGTCATATGACAAATCAAACCCATCACCTGAGGCGGAGTCAGTTTTCGAAGCATCGGAGGCTCATGCATAGCTCGAGCCAGCACCCACGGCGAGAGCGGCATGGTGTTCCCTTTCCTCATGAGCACTGCGTTTCCTTTCTGCTTGAGCTGTCTGCATTAATCTTTCCAGAATGGCTAACACAAGGATATCATCATCAGAATCCAGGGCAGTCTCAGCATCGGGAGAAATGGTTGATATCGACCGTTTCAATGCATGCTCGCGTGGCAAGGCGGAAGAAGCATGAGCAACAGTTTGCGGCTCTGCAGGGCGTATAACAATTACAAGGGGAGGAGCGTTTGCAATATGAACGTTGGCTGCAGAAATCCCTCTGACGATAAGGCGTTAGAGGATGGATGAGATGAATTGTTTACTATGAGACATTCGAATCTTACTGAGACCCATGGAGGCACGGAGCCTCTCTTCCTCCTGATGCATCCTTATTGATGCATGGAGAGCTTCCTCATTAGAGATGTCTGTTCAGAAAATAAGAGTGTTAAAATACACATGATATCGTTCACTCTAGGATATACAAAAGGGTGAGTGAGATATACCATATGCCGCGAGAGCAGCGAGCACCGCTTGCTCACGGACTAACCGCTCAGATGCTTGAAGAGCGGCCTCAAGAGTGGTTGTCGTGTCTTCCTCCCTTGATATCAAGATGGCTGCCGCGACATCCACTTTCTCCTCGGCAAATATGTCCAATGGGACAAAATCATCATTCGTGCCATACTCAGAGATGCCCTCACTATAAGGAAAATGGGGTTCTTGGCCGAACAAAACATCGGCCGAAAACATAGACAGGTTCTTCTTCTTTCGAGACCCAGAAGTAGTAGGAGCACTTAGTTTTCCTACAGGGCATCTCGGACGATGCTTCCCTATCTCTGATTCAGGATCCGAATCAGCTGTTACAGGATCGCTGGCAGGCTTAATAGGCCGAGATGCAGGTGCTGCCGGAGGCTTTGATACCACAGCACCTGGTGAAATGTCACCTGTGGGTTCACTATCCGATACTCGAAATAAAACCACTGAGACACTCTCCCTCCTCAACGAGCATGCGGATACGAATGATCATTTCCGCAGAGGAGTATTTTCATCCTTCCCCGGCACTACACCATGACGATCGACTAGATACCAAAGCTCGTGCTTTATAACAGCTTCCATAGAAAATCTGTACCGGTCTTTATAGGAAGCTGATGCATTTAGTGCTGGACCTGGAGCGGCAATGTTAAAACAAGCATGGGTATTCAGCCTCATAAAGTGATGGAGGCCATTCCTGGTAGACTCCCATGAAGGACAAGGAATGAGGGGGAAGGCTTCGGTAGGAATATCCTGCCAGTAGCCGAACTGTCGAGCGAAGCGGTGAGGGTTATACGCCAAATGGAAGATGATCGTATTCCTCCTATACACCAAATAACTGGGCCTGATTGAATAGAAGAGCCCGATGGACCTCTTAGACTCCAGATTCAGGACCTCATCCTTTATATTATTGTGCAGAAGTCCTCCAGCATTAGGAATCGCCACATCACCAGACAAAGGTCTGTCAATGAAAGAAAACCCTTTCAGTCCCGATGACCGCGGAAGGATTTTCATGATCTCCCATTTCTCTATATTGGTAACAGTGCCGATCGACCGCATCATGCAAAGGAAAGGGAAGGTATGATAGAATGAAGGGCGAACTCACTCATTGAACGCTCCCAAGACGTGCATTTCCAGCAATGAGGAGTAATAATGAATCGAAAGAGCCACATGATCTACTCCAGGCTCGTCTTTGAGGGCGGCCACACTCATGCTTTCATAAATATGTGATAGCCCAGCGATGCCTATAGCTAGCTGGTTGCCTCTAGCTATTTGACTAGCGAGATAGAAAACGGATGGGCTCATGAGCCGGCCATGAGTCGGTATCACGAACCAACTCGACCATAATCCAAGGAATCCGATCAAGAAGGATTCCTTGTCCATCCCCTCAACAGCAATGTTTTCAAAGCTTGTTGAAGCCTCATGAGGAGTGAAGAAACGCTCCGATGCACCGGTATCGCCAGATGGAATATCCATTTGGACTCTGAAGGGATTACTGAGCTCTGCAAAGTCCAAAAGATCCCTAGATAGAGTAGTCGGATTGATGAACTCCTTAATAAAAATTGCAAAATCCACTCCCTTGCCTTGGGACGCCATATGCAGCTTCTCGAATATCTGCAAGACATGACCAAGGCCATGAAATCTGCGTGCGCTGGGTAATATCCTAGCTCTACAAATCAGTGGGCATATGAACGGTGAATATTTATTCATTCGGAGGGAGAAGCTCCGGTAATAGGCAATCCAGAAAGTTCGCGGAACTCATATAGGGATATCGACACCTCCCGGTCCCATAACATGAAGGTGTTCGTCTCAGCATTCCACTGATTTAAGAAGGGCTTGATCCACCAAGTATAGAGTTTCTGATACTGGAATAGAGAGGCGTATTGGCCGAATAAACACCAGTCTTTATGAGCAAAGACTTCTCAGCCGCCAAGATGCAGCGGGCCCAAGTAATGTAACCACGCAAGAATCACAGCATCATGCCGACATGGAAAGTCGTTCCCCATGGATGAGCCTCTTCTTGACATATCCGGCGTCCTAGAATATCCGTGACCATCGGTTCCTTCATAAACTGCGCTGCTAGATGCAAAATATCCAGGGGTCCAGTCGGCGAACTCCACTATATAATCGGTTAGAGGAGGCGCCATGAAATCGATAGGAGGGACCGGAAGAGACATTTGTTCACAAGTGAAGCTACGACGCCCTATTATAATATGGTTGTACCACTCGGCCCAAAGTGCAGATGTTGAGACTGTGGGTCATAGGTCCGGATCAGCCGAAAGACTTCTTCGTCGGTCGGCTTATGAGCAGCTAGATGTGGCAGATGGGTGTATGGAAAAGATGGACCCATTATACCTGGAAAAGGAAAAGGCAGAATGATATCAGCAAAAGAAAAAACCATTGTAAGTTAAAACGGTGTGGAGTCTCTAGCTTCGAAACTAAGAGACCTCATTGATCCAAAAAGTTGGATCTTGCCCCTTTAATAGTTATTGGGCGCAAGCACATGGGTTCCCTATAGAAAATATATATTTTCTATGGAACTTAGAACTTCTAATAGCTTATGCGGGCGCAAGAACAGTTCTTATAGAAAATAATACGATTTTTTATAGAACTTATGTTCTAACATAGCCTCTGCAGGCGCAAGAACAGTTCTTATAGGAAATAATATGATTTCCTATAGAACTTAAGTTCTAAAATCCACATTGGCGCAAGATAATATATGCCTTTTGTAGAGAATAAAATATCATTCTCTATAGAACTTAGTTTCTACATAATCCCAATATAGGGAAGGCCAATACGTGCCAGGCATATGCGCCAGATCTTAAGATCAGGGAAAACATAAAAATGGGTTTTAATATACTTATTTAAAGATCAAAACTTAGGTTTTGGTTTTTACCAAGATTTCTGATATTATGTTTGCAAAAAATTTTGCAAGAGTTTCCCTTGATTCGATAAGAAAGAGATGGAAGCTTAAGCTTCGAAAAAGAGCTTTAAGCCCTTAAAGAAAGAAAACTTAAGTTTTCATGAGATAAAGAAAAGAGAGAGGCGCAGAAACCCTAAGGCCCCAATCCCTATTTATAGCAGGGCTGAGAGTTGGTTGGACTCCCCTCAAATCTCGAGGAAATATAAAGGCCAAGATTCGACACCAGAGCCCCCACATGATAGGTATGTGGCGTCTCTGGTGGAGGGCATTTGTTCCCACCAATAAAATTGGTCAGATTGGGACTCAAGTCTAAGCGCCAGAAGACTCTTGGCGCCCCTCCACGTGCAACTCACGTGGACATGCGCCAAGTTGATCTGGCGTTAATAATATCTGAAGCCCTAACTTCATATAGCTCATGTTATATTAGAAAGTTAACTTCCCATATCTTTCTTAAAACAGAAAGATATCATAAAATAGAATAGCTTAAACTATGTTGAGAAAATATTTTCTCTATCTTTCTAAAATAAGAAAGATCAAGATCAATAACATGAAATTGATTTTAACCCATCGCCTTAATTGATATGTATCAATTAAAATCAAATCACCGATGAAATTGGGCAGAGTTGGACTCATATCCAAGTGCCAGAAGACTCTTGGCGCTCCTCCACGTGCAACTCATGTGGATATACGCCAAGTTGATCTAGCGCTGATAATATCTGAAGCCCTTGCTTCATATAGCTTAGGCTATATTTGGAAGTTAACTTCCCATATCTTTCTTAAATAAGAAAGATATATCAATAGAAGCTTAAGTTTTGAAAATCTTTCTTAAAACGGAAAGATATCATTGTTAATTGATATAATCGAACAGCTTAAGCTATTTTGAGAAATTATTTTCTCTATCTTTCTAAAATAAGAAAGATCAAAATCAATACCAGGAAATTGATTTCACAAAATGATACTGGTTAACATTAACCCTTGGATTCATAATCCAACGGTGCTTAAGCACCCGAGCTGATATTAGCTCTTTTCATATATTTTTTTAAACCAAAAGAATCAATAGAATATCTTATCTGAACAAGAAAAATATTAATCATATCAACAGATAACCCTTGGATCCATAATCCAACGGTGCTTAAGCACCCAGGCTTGATCTTAGGATCAATCAAAGAAATATCAAAGAGAGATTGTCTCTATTTGCCCAACAATATTCATACCATATATAAAGGACCCTAGAGATCAAAAAAAAAGATCATCGATTAGATAGAGATCACACACATCAATCTCTTCGGCTTTCGAAAAGAAATTAAGTTCTCTGCCGTTGAGTTTCTTCTTCCTCTTCCTCCATATACAACCGAGGTAATTAGGAGATCAATCTCCATATCGAAAACTCAGAATTCATTTATAAGAAGATTAATCTTCATTGATATACATAGAACTTAAGTTCTTTCTCAGATCTTACGATCTCTAAATCAAGATCGTTCCTTTTTCATAAGAAACTTAAGTTTCATAAAAGAATTGTTTTAATCTTAAGATCTAGGGTTTAAGAAAGGAATTGAACCCTCTTCATAAAAATATGATGAACATCAAGGTGATGAGATGACCAAAAGGATCCATAATGATTAAGAGATCTCATATCATTAAAATAATAATCTTGGTAATCGTTAATGGAAACATTTTCATTAACAGAAGTTTAAGCTTCGTGAAACTTAAGTATCAGTGATGTCCATAACCAAAGGAAAATGCGCCAACGGTTTATGGGATTTAAGTCTATGGACAGAGACTTAAAAACATAAGTCTCTAAGCTCGAAATCCATATAAACACCTTTGGGTATGCGCCAGAGACAGATGAACCAATTGGCATGCGCCACATAGCAAGCGCCAGCGGCAGATGAACTAGAGGCTAATATGATGAGTGGAGCGCTCGTGGGCATGAATCAAAAGCAGATGCACCAAAGGGAACATACTCCACACGGCAAAAGCGCCAGTGGCATATACACCATAATAACTTAAGTTCTAAGCGCCAACGGCCCAAATAGAAGGATCCCTGAGCCAGTGGCAAAGCGCCACGTGGCAAGTGCCATCCCCATAAGCGCCAGTGGTCATGGGGACCCTATATACATACGCCCAAATCTTATATGCATGTTTCTTAGCCCAATATTGGCTAAGATATTTCTCTGAAGCTTAAACTTCTGGGTCTGATGCTTAACATTGTTGGGTTATTTAAAGCCCAAAATAAACCATAACCTATTATTTAGCACTATTGGGTAACAAGGCTCCACATTTAGTCTAAGATTAGACTGATTTCCTAAAGTTTCAAATTTCTTTGATTTTCAAAGAAAAATCAATTGATCATACATATTTCAAGTCGACTTTAATCTAAAACTAGATTAATGGTCCTTATACGCATTTTAAGTCAGTATTAATCTAAGACTAAGTTAATGATCCTTAAACCCTGGACTTATGGACCTCAATTATATAAGATCTTCATCCTAAGTTCACGCAAAATATGATTTACGGGTTTGGATTAATCCGCGTCCTACGGGTGACAAAATTAGTCTACGTGTACAATCTAAGGACAACCCCAATATAAAAAATATATATATAACATGACACATAGTGATCTACCTGTAGGTGAAAGTTTTTATCGCAATGCGATAACGTAATTAACTACAGGGTTTGCGCCTGCAACGAAGAGCCTCCTCACAATAAAAAAGCCCTCAAATGAGGGGTAATCTGATAAGTCTGCTAAAACGGTTGCATCTATACAAATCTCTGATATACGGTGCCATATCTCAACTTGGTATCTTCGAAGAGGTGGATGGATATATTTCATATAGCATCTAACCCTAAATTCAGGATAGATGTCTCCACGTCTCAATCCAGTTTTCGGTGGTAAACAGATGCTATAAGCCATCCATCTGACTTTCCCTGTAGATATAAATCTACTCACTGACGTCTCGAGCTAGTCGAAACCTACGGCCGCCTCACCCCTCCTTGCCAACTCGGAAGTCCCCGCGATCGTACCTACAATCGAAATCATAACATAAACGCATAAAAATCCACATCGAAAATGACACAACGAGCGAAGTGCACATAAGTTAGAACCTATAGTCAACGCATGCTAAATATGACAAAATACTCCTAACGTCGACGTACGAACGTCGAACGATCAAATCGAGATATAGAAATACTAAAACCAAGTTTAAAACCCGCAAAAAATGTCTAAAACTAACCAAAACGTTCTCAGATTTTGACACAGGTAATCTGGGACAAAAAGAGATATATCAAGGGCTTTATTATCAAGTGTGTGTGGTACAGAAAAAAACTCAAACTCTACCTTGATGTTTGGGCCGTTAATTGCGGCCATATGGATTAAACCGGCAGCTTGGGAAGGGAGTTATGGGCTCGGGCTTTGGATATGGTCTCAATTTGATCCAAGCATCTCAAAATAATTTTTCGTTTATTTTACAATGAAACCAAATTGCTCCAGATTTTATTTAAACTCAATGAATTCAAAGAATTTAAAACTTAAACACTTTACAATCAACAACCCATGCATCAAAATACAACCAACTACCCAAAACAAAGTGTAAACACTAAGCAAACCACTACTATAACCATCACAACTCATAACCCTACAAAAATCCCAATTTTAATATAAAACTTCACTACTACAAAGCCATACACTTTAAAACAACAAAACATGGTGAAAATAGGGATTTTTACCAAATTTGGTGGAAGTTAGAGAAGATACAAGCTTGTGATGAAGCATCCATGGAGTTTGAAAGGTTGAGAAGGCTCCACTTGAAGTTTTGAGGGATCTAGATAAAGAAATTAGCAAGATCGATGGGTTTTTATGGAGGGGGAGCTAGAATTTTGGGTGAGGGTTGTGAAGATATGAAAGATATTTTTGAGAAGAGAATTATGAAAGGAGGAGAAGGAGTGTGCCATAATATCTAAAGTGTTTGAGTTAAGACATTTGAGGGTATATCCTAGTTAACATATTCCCCCCCCCCCCCCTCACAAAATAAATCATACACCAATCACCAAAATCCCATATCATTCTCATAACAAAATACTTATCATTTTTAAATATCTCATATTTTCATTTTTTCGAAAATAAAAATACATACGGATATCAATCTACGAAAGACAAAAAATCCATACTCGGTATTATTTTTGTAAAAAACCCGTAATATCCATATTTAAATTATAAAATAATTTTTATAATTTTCAAAATGTTACTGATTGGTATATTATTTAGTTAGGATTTTTTAGTTTGTATTATTAATTTCAATTAAATCGGATTTTGATTGATTTTTATGGATACAAATATTAATATTATAACAAGATTTAAATTGAAAATCATGAAATTTACGAATCTGCCAAAAATGTTCCAAAATTCCTATATTATTTAGTTAGGATTGTTTTGTTTGTATTACTAATTATAATTGAATCTGATTTTGATTGATTTTTTACGGATACAAATATTAATATTATAACAAGATTTAAATTTAAAATCATGAAATCTACGAAACTGCCAAAAATGTTCCAAAATTCCTATGATTTTGGATAATGAAAGATTAGATATACAATAGATGAGAGATTGGTATATTATTTAGTTAGGATTTTTTGGTTTGTATTATTAATTGTAATTAAATCTAATTTTGATTGATTTATTATGAATACAAATATTAATATTATAAAAAGATTTAAATTTAAAATCATTAAATCTACGAATCTGCCAAAAATGTTCCAAAATTTTTATGATTTTGAATAATGAAAGATTAGATATACGAGATATGAGAGATTGGTATATTATTTAGTTAGAATTTTTTTATTTAAAATATAAATCCTGAATTCCAACAAGAAAATTGTGGGGAGAGATTTTAGGAAATCTATTTAAAATATAAAGGGTATTTATCATTTTTTGTTTCTATTATTAATTGCAATTAAATCTGATTTTGATTGATTTTTTATAGATACAAATATTAATATTATAACAAGATTTAAATTTTAAAAAATGATGGGTCTACGAATCTACCAAAAATGTTCCAAAATTTCTATATTATTTAGTTAGGATTATCTGTTTATATTATTAATACTTATATCATTTAGTCATGTAAATATAAGTTTTTCTGTTGTTTTTTTTTTTGAAAGTCGATATATTTTACTATAATATTAATCATCAAGTTGTCAATTATATTTAGCAACATGGTCTCGCTTTCAGGATCGATAACTTTATTCTTACTATGTATGAAGATTTCTGCAATTTAAAACGAGTATAAATCTCACATTTTTCTCTATATGTTTACACGACCAAATGATCATTAAAATTTTTATTTTTTATAAATCTATCCAATTGATTATGAGTTTTTTCAAATATTAGAGTGTATGGCAACTAGAAATTAGTTTGGTCTGTTTTGGATTCTCTATAACATGATTGCAGCAAGTTATGACCTTTCCAAATATTAATATTATAACAAGATTTAAATTTAAAAAATAGAAGGTTTATGAATCTACCAAAAATATTACAAAATTTCTATATTATTTAATTAGGATTTTTTGGTTGTATTATTAATTCTTATATCATTTGGTCATGTAACTATAAGTTTTTCTGCTGATTTTTTTCGAAGGTCGATATATTTTACTGTAATATGAATCATCAAGTGTCAATTATTTTCAGTAACATGGTCTTGCTTTCAGGATCGATAACTTTGTTCTTACTGTGTATGAAGGTTTCGGCAATTTAAAACAGGTATAATTCTCACCTTTTACTCTATAAGTTTACATGACTAAATGATCATTAAGATTTTAATTTTTTATAAATCTAATTTCTTATTAATCTATGCAATTGATTATGAGGTTTTCTAAATATTAGAGTAAATAGTAACTAGAAATCAGTTTGGTTTGTTTTGGAGTCTCTACAATTGATATGTAGAATTGTAGTATAACTGTATCTCAAGTTTTTTTTCAAATTATTATTCATCTATAATATTGATACTAATCGGAATTATACATCATGAATATCGCTTTGTTATTAGAGGTGGCAAAGGTCCAACTTCTGAAAAGAATCTTGTGGATCGGAACATGCATTCCGCTTTATCTTTCCCATAAACCTTTTTCGTTAATATGTCAAAAAGAACATTAATTTATTCTAAGACTATTACATACAGACACAGAGATATCATTCAGTATTATAATGCTTACTATTGTGAGTTTTAATTTATCATTATCATTTTTGAATTATGAATAATTAATTTTTATGTAAGACATAAAAGTTTAAGTTCTTATATAATCCAATTCAGTATACTGATTCGATTTTAGTCAAAAAGATAAGTACTCATCAATGTACAATGACATTATCTTATATAATTTAATTCAGTATACTGATTTTATTTTTGTTCTAAGTTAGATATTTTTGTTAAATCTTCATTCAGGGTTTTAGATAGATTTAGAAAAATAATTAATTTGCGATTAAGAATTCATATAAATATTAATTGGTAATCTTGATCTGATCATAGTGCATGTTTGTGTATATGATGTGTCTAAAAAATTGATTCTAATACTTTTATAGTTGATGCTTACTATACTATTTTAAGTTTATGAGGAATATAACCAATTTGGGTTTATCTACAGTTACCTCCTATGCTATTTGAAGTACTAATTATTTGGCTAGTAGTCAAAACTTACCCAATATAGCTTCTAACTACATAATCTATTACAGTGCTATATGTTTTTCTATTCAGCATGTAAATTTGCAAAGACATCTTTGTTTTTCCTATTATGTGTGTGTGTGTGTCATATATGACTTATTTATAAATTTCGTTTGGAAGAAATAGTTATTGAAAGTATTGCTAAAATGTGTACTTAAAGTATTATAAAAATTTCAATATAGATAAGCTTCAAGTATAATCTGTAAACAAAAAATGATGTATCAACAGCTATAATACATGCAATCATTGTAATAAAGATATATTACATCCGTCCCAATACAAATGCCTCGGTTGACTTCCATGCACCCGATTTTTTGTTATGTTGCAAGCTTCTCAATTAGATATGGTAGGAGATCGTTATAACTCGTTAAGTACCATTAATGATAACAAATCTAATTGGAAGATTAAAATTAGGTTGACGAGATTGTGGTCTGGCATACAATTTAGTTCCGGTGATTTTAAGAGATACAACATAGTGCTGGTAGATGATAATGTAAGTTATTATTAATTTACACACACACACACACACACACACACACACACACATATATATATATATATAATTATCTAATGATTATTCTTATTATTTCAGAACAATCATATACAGGCTTATGTTGCTGCTGGCTATTACGAGAAACTTAAGAATTTTCTTCACGAGGGTCAAATTTATATTATATTAAATTTCAAGGTTACTCCTGCGATAGTTGATTTTAGAGCTGTGAAATCCCGATATGGTATATTTTTCTGCAGCTATACCTAATTGATTCTAGATTTGTAAAAGAAGTGTGTCGTAAATAAAGTAGTAACCGCAATCAATAACGATGTCGCGAGTAGCTAGCCGAGATGAGTACGGGTCGTCATCAGGGAAACGTGGAACCTTTATCTTGCTTTAGACGAGTTGATTGAAATATAATTGAGTTGTTGTAGATCTATAATATACGGATATAGAATTTATGAAGAAGATGCTTGTAGGGTTCATAGAATTTAGTAGTAATGGATGATCAATTAAAGATAACTCCTTTTATCTTTTAATAGATTTAAAACTAGATCGATAGTGATGAATGAAGATTAGGGTTCTTGAAGGGAATATGGTTCCCACGCTTAACCCTTATCTTTTCATTGACCTCTATTCATGTCTAGCCTTTACCAAAATAAGTGTTAATCTAATCTCAAATCGCGGTCGAGACTATCAATAAATTGGTAGCGCCAGATAAGGATGTTAACATTTATTTTGCTAAAGTTTATAAACTTTAAAAGATGTAAAAGAAGTTAAGAGATTTTATCGTCCATTGACCTACCCTAATCCTACGAACCCTAGCAAATTAGGAATTACTCACGCATGGTTGAGATGGAAGAGAAGATGAAGAAGGAGATCATATTGTAAATGCAGAAAGTAAAATGCAAAGAATTAAACTAAAAATCTACCTTTTTATTAATCAATTGTCATTTACAAATCCATCGAATTTAGAGTAGAAGAACCCTAGTTTATGCTCCCGATCTCTGTCTCATAGGAAGTAGATGAACAGATGATGATCAACATGGATGCGTGGATCGTCTTGGATCTCTTGATCTCTTCGGATTGATCTATTATGTGATCATTTAGTGATCTATTTTCATGATGATAGATAGTTTTCATATAAACCTCTCGGTCCTTTAAATAGCACTAGAAGCAGAAACCCTAAGATCTCATGTGTTAGGATTTATTGTTGTGATCAGCCCCTGAAAATCCCAGATCCAACGGCCACAATATGGTCACGGATCCAGCGCATTTAGGGGGGTTTGGCCATGGTTGGGCGCATGTTGGTGAGATCATGGTGTCAAAATTCTTGTGATGTCTCTTGTTAACACATGGAGATTGTTATGATATCTGGTTTCTTTAAATCTTCTCTGAGTCTCTGTCATTTACGATTTTATGATTTGATTCAACTTTATCGGCAGATTTTATTCCTGACATCTCGGATATTTCCATCTCCAGACTTGAGCTGAATCTGCACAATATCTCAATTCATAGTATTAGTAATATTTGTTATTTATTTTGAAATATTCTCCTAACCATTAGTATGATATGATATTTTAAGAATATTGATTAGGAATATTTGATATGATATGCATATTTAAATTATCAAAATATCATATAAATATTATATGCATATATTTTCCTTCATAATGTTAATTATAATATATAAATATATGATAAAGATTATTTTGCAAATAAACCCACATATGTTCCAAAATTATAATAAACACCTTTAAGCACTTAACAAAAGTAAGGAAAATGTTCCATCAAATGTGCAATATTTTCGGCTGAACAAATACCCTCAAACTTAACTTTGATCATTCCGAGTAAACTAGTTATTCAAGAGAAGGGGAAGGGGAAAAAGAAAAAGAAAAACCTAACACACTTTCATAGGCAATCATGATTGCACTGAGCACGTGTAACAAGCATTTAAACCTCTAGGTGTCCCTAGTAGGAGGAGTGTTGTCTCCTGAGCGTTTTCAGCGGATTACACCCACAAAATCCCATAATAAAATAATAAGATAAAAGTTACATACAAAGATAAAAATTATAAAAGAAAGAACTTTGAAAATAAGAGTTTCCAACTACACTAACTTTTCAATTGCCATGAGCCCTATCTTAATGGTCGTGAAAATATATCAGCAATCACATCATCTCTCAATAAAACATCGCTTTTATTCTTCCTCCCTACCTTTCTTTCAAATATCGATTATATACCCCTACGTGTATGTAAAAGACATCTCTACACTTAGAGAATTTAATTCAAGCTATCATACTCTTTTCCATATTCTTTAGTACTTTTTAGTCGGTGAACATTATCAGATGGAATTTCTCACACATCCTTCATGTGACCGTTAATATTTTTTGAGGCACTAACCGACCGATTACCAAATGTGCTCGCTCATTTAGATATAATATCCTCGTCTTGCAACACCTAAGGCTTATCAGTGACTCCCAAACCAGTTGGTCTAAGGCACTATGTGATAAAGCACCCTCGCTATTTTTCTTATTGTAACACCCTAGTTCATTTATACCAGTTCTACTTCAAGTAATTCTTTAGTTATGGTATTTTCCTGATTTACTGTGTTTTTTGTACGAATAGTGTATCTGACATCTGCATTTGCATCCTACCTGACCCGCATGCTTGAAACCTATCTTGATTCATAATTATGGTTTATCCTGACTTGTCGCGTGGACTCGTGCACTTTTATTTATACATCCTACATACTGGCATTTATCTGGCATCTGCATTTTAAATATTACATTTAAAGTCACATGAAATAGTTAAAAATATATTGCATGGCCTGCATGATACCCCTGACCCTGTGGTAGCATCCGCGCATCTTGTTCCCATCCCGTTCAGTGAAACGGACTTGTTTGGATGGCTATGCGCACGTACGTGCATCCGTTCTTGGGGGTATGCATTTTTGTTATCCGGATATCTAATTTTAGTTTTGGTCGACACTTATATTTTTCATATTTTAAAACTGGATTTTTAGACCCGACCCGGGCGTGTTTTGGACTAAATTTGTATTTACCAGAATATCAAATATTTTATTAATATAATATTTATTAAACTGTTACATTTAAAATTTAATTAACCAAAATATATTTTTAAATTTTAATCTTAACTAATAACAGATTTCTCTCTCCCTTTTCTTTCTTTCTCTTTCTCTCTCCTCTCGAACGCTCTCTCTCTCTCCTATCGCGATTACTGTGCGCTTCTCGCATCTGGTCACCGCTCTCTTCCTTAGCGTCACCTCCCTTCTTCCTTTTCATATTTAACCCCACAAGAAACCCATGCAAGCTTAACCCTAGCCGCCGCCTCTGCCCTCGACATCGCCCCTCATCGTCGACTAACCCTCGTCCTCGTCTTCATCTCACCGACCTTCTCCACCTTCCTCTTCTCCTCTCCTCTCTCCTCTCCATCCCCTGCAGCCCACATACACAAGAACCTAGAACCCAACTCCAGAACCCGATACCCATGACCTCGCCTACATCTCGCCGGAGCTCCGACCACCCTCGTCACCGCCTCCATCTCCTCCTCTTCTCGCCTCCTCATCCCCTTGTTTCCACCATCACCTTCTCTCCCCTCTCTTCAAACCATCACCACCCCGACACCACCTTCACCCGACTACACCCTCACCCGACCTCACCTCCGATCCTTGTCGTCGTCACCTATTCACCCCATAGTCACCTCCTAGCCTTCTCCCAACACCCCAGACCTTCTTCCCTGCACAAAAACCCTCACCCGAATTCTTGAGACCGCAGCCCACTCCCCTCGCCGGCAAACCCCATTGCCGGTGACTCATGACTCATCATCACCCCCTTACAGCCTCCTCTGACCCCATAACACCATCACAGCACCAACTATCCACCCACTTCCTCTCTTCTCTTTCTTCTTCTTCTTCTTGTTCTTCTTGCTTTCTTGATTTCCGTTTTCCGGTCATCCGCCGGAGCCGTACTCGACGCCGACGACCCGAGAAATCCAGTGAACAACCCCAACCAGCGTGGTTATGCTCTTGCCTTTCCTAGACCCGTCCCGTGCGCGTGTGTGGTTTTGCGACATTTACCCGACGTCGGGCGTGCCGTACGCATCCGTCATGCGATCCGTTCAGGCAAGTTCATCTTGCTACATGCTATGATATATTTTACATCCATATTAATAATAATATTTCATGTTTAGTATATTGTACATCCTCTGTTATCATTTTACTGTTTTGCGACGTCCGTTTGCATCCGTACAATTTATTTCATATCTAGTTGCATGCAAGTTTATCTTGCTACATGCTATACTACAATATATTGCAACCACTTGAATTATAACATCACATAATGTTTAGTATACATCCCACATTACCATTTTATTATTTTACTGTTATACGACGTCCGTGTGCATCCATATCATTATTTACATATCTAGTCGTATGCTAATTCATCTTGCTACATACTAGGTATAATATTATGCATCCATATGAGTCAAATGTTACCCGTTTATCACATTATACATCCATACTAAAGTTTTACCATTTTAGGATACGCGTTTGCATCCATATCATTTAGTATACATATAGCTGCATCTACAGATCACATTAATATATATTATTGTTATATTAACACCCCATGTTTAATAATGTGCATCCCACTTAATCTTGAAGCTGTAAATGTAACCTCAATCGATATTTGTGCATCCATACCATTAATTTTATATCTATTCGCATACCATGTCACATTATTACATATTATTGTTATATTAGCACCCCATACTTGATAATGTGCATCCTACATAGTCATGATGCAACCCCTGATAAATATTGTGCATCCATGCTTTTATTGTACATCTCTACTTTTACCCTGATCCCATACTTGCTACATTTTACTATTGAGCACCCATGTGATACACTGTGCACCACTTGACATGACCTGATACACCACTACTTGACATGTTACCTGATCCTGTTTCTAATGCCGACAATCCTGACATGTTGTCCCGATTGACATATCCTGTTGTCTGTATATACAAACATGTTCCTGCTTGATCCTGTGTTGGCATTAGCTTCAGATTTATCAATACCTAACTTGAACACATAACTTGGGGGTATGGGGAAATCAATGATGAAACCTGACTTGTAACTCGACAGTTCGATACTTATACTGATCATTTTTAGGGCTAGGCCAGCCTTGGGATGATGCTGCTGACATCATTCATCTGTACATGTTTCCTGTTTAGTGCCTAGCAGCATGTCTCGGTTTCAGCCCGAGAATCTGGACCGTGGTCCTGGGCATGCACGGGATACTATTGAGTTACATCGATAATTCATTAAATTGATTTCAAAGACTTGAGAGTAATTAACCCAGTAGCTTAGTTTAGATTATTCATTGTACATCACATGTGTTTATACCCTTCATTGTTCCTTATTCGTGATATTGTTATACTCTTATTACTGTTCATACCCATGCCTGCATGTCTTGTTACCTCCTGATTGTATTATTGTTGATATTATGACGCACTGACGTCTGGGTTTTGCATGGCCCAGATCCTCTACCTTTGCCGCAGGTCGATCAGGAGTATTTCAGTCAACAGACCGAGCAGTGGGGACCTGTTAGTACTTTAGTTTAGTTTTCTTTCAGCATTTTCTTTTCCTGATGTGAGCCCGTATTTGGGACGTACTTTCCAGATTGTTATTGTTTATTGGATCTATTGCTTCCGCATATTATTTCTTGACTCGTTATTTCTGGCTCATGGACATGTACTAGATAGTTTCTTTTATTTTCCTGTTCTTGATATCTATAGACAGCCGTAGTGTGACTGTGGAGGGATGTTTCCTAGCCACAGGTAGCATGGTTGGCTCTGTCACGTGCCGATCTTAGCGCACTCTGGGAAGCGGGGCGTGACAGGATTTGTTTGGTATCATAACCATAGGATTTAGGTTAATCGGGTTTGATTCTTTTGTAGTTGGGTATTGGAGCCAATACACGAATCAGAATACCCGTAATTAGGAATATGTCCGGCCACATTGTTATCGTGATTCTTGAATCATATCTTTCTCTTGACCCTTGTCTTGACGATATGCAAATGACCTTGCATCTCGGCTTGAAATCCTTTTGGTTCCCTATTGTTTCTCCATCCCTGTTCCTTTGATTCTGATACTAGGATTTGGGCGACTTGAGTGGAGTTATGTGATTGTAACTATGTACCGCGGCATGGTTACAATGCGGTACTCTATTTAAGTAACTTGGAGTTCTAGTCTTGATTCATATCCTTGATTTATGGTCATTATTCATCGCAAGTTTTGAATCTTGTTTATCATACTAATCCTCTTCGGTGTCTTGGTTGCAGGATCATGGCAGACAGGAATCTGTGATCGTACCAGAGGCGTGTTGATGACGCCGCTTTGCTTGGAGTAATTCATGGGATGCTGGAGAACCAGAAGCGGCAGACCGAGCTGAACCAGCAGCAAGCCGAAGCTTTTCAGGAAGGATTGCGGACCGTTCAGCAGTATGTAAACAATGTTGCGGCCAAACCAGTAAAGCGTGTGGGTACCGTGGAGGATTTCAGGAGACTTGGTCCGTCCACTTTCACTGGTTTGGAGGAGCCGTTGCTAGGAGAGCAGTGGCTGGTCAATACGGAGAATCTGCTCATTGCAACACAGATTCCAGAGGATAAGAGAGTGGATGTTGTACGCATCCAATTGGTGGACTATACCCGTGAATGGGGGCTTGTCGAAGAGACCCGTTTGCCCAAGCCGATCAGTTGGGCAACTTTTTCACAGAGTTTCTTGGAGAAGTTCTTTCCGCAGACTGCACGGGAAGAAATGGAAGAAAAGTTTATCAGTTTGAAACAGAATGGCGGATCCGTGGATGCGCATGCAGCTGAGTGGACACGGCACAGTCGATTCGCTGGACCTTTGGTGGCCAAGGAGGCTGATAGGGCACGAAGGTTCATGCGCAGTTTGGACGTGGACATCCTGAGGCACATCATATCTCTGGGCTTGACCACTTTCTCGCAAGTTCTTAAAGCAGCCCGAGAGCAGCAGAGCTTATCAGTGAAGACAGAGAGTACGCAGCAGCAGGCAATTGTAGTGCAGAAGCCGGTGTTTACGCCGAACCGAGCGCCTATACGCAGAGGTATTCCAGTAAACCGACGTGGCGTAGCACCGATGAAGAAGCCCGTCGTTGCAGATCAGAGAAATGGCATGATTTGTAACTTTTGCCATCTACCTGGGCATCTAAGAAGAGATTGTGGAAGGATGTTGGGATTTTGTCTTATTTGCGGATCAGCTGATCACACCATTGATACTTGTCCGTCGAAGCTACGTTTGAAGGAAGATACTCAGAGGCCACCGCAGAAGCAGTTTCAGGGGCAGAAGCAGATAACTCAGGGACTTAATCAAGCTCGAGCCTTTACCCTGACGGCTGAAGTGGCCAAGGATTCAGATGAAGTTGTTTCAGGTATCCTACTTGTTCATGATTTTCCCGCATTAGCATTATTCGATTCTGGTGCATCCCATTGTTTTATGTCGTCCAAGTTTATTGCTGCATATTCGATTTATTGCACGACCCTGTCTCGTTGTTGGGACATACACACTGTGAATGGGAAGATCATAGCTGGTAGTGAGTATAAAGATTGTTCAGTAGTTGTTTGCGGATTTCTTGGTGATCGTTACCGGCAGTTTTGATGTTGTCTTGGGAATGGATTTTCTCTTCACTTTCCATGCTCATATTGATTGTTGGGCAAAGAAGAGATTTTCCAGATTCCTGGACATCCGGAGTTTGTTTTGCTGGAGGAGGCAGTTCTGTCGGGCCAGTCGAGTTTAGAGCTAGGCCGTCAAACACCGTTCTTTCGTCAATGGAAGTTGATAAGGAGGAAGCGCCGGCTGTAGTTCGAGAGTTCATGGACGTGTTCGAGGACATCTCGGGTTTACCGCCAAACGAGATGTGGAGTTCGCGATCGATCTTTTTCTTGGTGCAGCGCCAATCTCAAAGGCGTACTATCTAATGGCACCGGTGGAGTTGGAAGAAGTCAAGAAGCAGGTTGCCGAATTGCTTGAGAAGGGTTGGATTTCGCAACAGCAATTCACCTTAGGGAGCTCCAGTTCTTCTAGTAAAGAAGAAACAAGGCACAAGGAGGATGTGCATCGATTATCGAGAATTAAACCGGGTAACTATTAAGGGCAACTACCTGATCCCTCGCATTGGCGAATTATTTGAGCAACTCAGTGGCGCGAGGGTATTCTCGAAGCTGAATTTGTGATCCGGATATCATCAGGTTCGAGTTAAATCAAAGGATATTTGCAAGACTGCGTTCCGAACTCGATATGGACATTACGAGTATTTAGTGATGCCATTCAGAGTCACGAATGCACGGGCGATATTTATGGACTTGATGAACCGAACTTTTCACCGTTCTTGGACCAGTTTATTATGGTGTTCATCGATGATATTCTGGTCTACTCGAGGAGCCTTGAAGAGCATGCTGAACTCGTGAAGACATGTTGAGAGCTTGCATGTTAGACTTCAAGAATTTGTGGGAGGATCATCTACACTTGGTGGAGTTTTCTTACAAGAACAGCTTTCAAGCGACTATTCAGATGGCTCCATTCGAAGCGTTGTATGGTCGCAAGTGTCGCTCACCCGTTTGTTGGGACGATGTTGGAGAGCGAAGATTGTTGGGACCGAATTTAATCGTGCAAACAGTAGAGAAGGTTAATACTATCCGGAATCATATGAAGGCAGCACAAGATCGGCAGAAGAGTTGGGCCGATATATCGAGAAGACCTCTAGAGTTCGCAGTTGGTGATCTGGTATTCTTGAAGATATCACCGACTAGATGAGTGATTCATTTTGGGTGTCGAGGCAAGCTTAGTCCTCGATCCGTAGTGCCTTTCGAGATTTTGGAGCGTGTTGGAGAAGTGGCTTATCGATTGGTGTTACCACAATCTTTGGTGAATGTTCATGACGTGTTTCATGTATCTCAACTCCGTAAGTATGTTCGAGATGAAACACATGTGCTGGATCATTCGGAGCTGACTGTAAGAGAGGATTTGACCTTTGAGGAACGACCAATGTTGATTGTTGATCGAAGAGAAAAGGTCCTTAAGAGCAAGATTGTCCCACTCGTACTTGTTTCATGGGGGAATCTCTCACACAGAGAATCGACTTGGGAACGAGAAGATGAGATTCGACAGAAGTTTCCACACTTATTCTTGTAGCTTCTTGATTGTTTATCCTTTCCTGTTCCTAGAATTTCGATGACGAAAATCTTTTTGTAGTTGGGTATAATGTAACACCCCAGTTCATTTATACCAGTTCTAGTTCAAGTAATTCTTTAGTTATGGTATTTTCCTGATTTACTGTGTTTTTGGTGCGAATACTGTATCTGACATCTGCATTTGCATCCTACCCGACCCGCATGCTTGAAAACTGTCTTGATTCATAATTATGGTTTATCCTGACTTGTCGCGTGAACTCGTGCACTTTCATTTATACATCCTACATACTGGCATTTATCTGGCATCTGCATTTTAAATATAACACTTAAAGTCATATGAAATAGTTAAAAATATATTGCATGGCCTGCATAATACCCCTGACCCTGTGGTAGCATCTGCGCATCTTGTTCCCGTCCCGTTCAGTGAAACGGACTTGTTTGGATGGCTACGCGCACGTACGTGCATCCGTTCTTAGGGGTATGCATTTTCGTTACCCGGAAATCTAATTTTAGTTTTGGTCGACACTTATATTTTTCATATTTTAAAACTGGATTTTTATACCCGACCCGGGCGTGTTTTGGACTAAGTTTGTATTTACCAGAATATCAAATATTTTATTAATATAATATTTATTAAACTGTTACATTTAAAATTTAATTAACCAAAATATATTTTTAAATTTTAATCTTAACTAATAACAGATTTCTCTCTCCCTTTTCTTTCTTTCTCTTTCTCTCTCCTCTCGAACGCGCTCTCTCTCTCCTATCGCGATTACTGTGCGCTTCTCGCATCTGGTCACCACCCTCTTCCTTAGCGTCACCTCCCTTCTTCCTTTCCCTATTTATTCCCACGAGAAACCCATGCAAAGCTTAACCCTAGCCGCCACCTCTGCCCTCGATGTCGCCCCTCGTCGTTGACTAACCCCCGTCCTCGTCTTCATCTCACCGACCTTCTCCACCTTCCTCTTCTCCTCTCCTCTCTCCTCTCCATCCCCTGCAGCCCACATACACAAGAACCTAGAACCCAACTCCAGAACCCGATACCCACGACCTCGCCTACATCTCGCCGGAGCTCCGACCACCCTCGTCACCGCCTCCATCTCCTCCTCTTCTCGCCTCCTCATCCCCTTGTTTCCACCATCACCTTCTCTCCCCTCTCTTCAAACCATCACCACCCCGACACCACCTTCGCCCGACTGCACCCTCACCCGACCTCATCTCCGATCCCTGTCGTCATCACCTATTCACCCCGTAGTCACCTCCTAGCCTTCTCCCAACACCCCAGACCTTCTTCCCTGCACAAAAACCCTCACCCGAATTCTTGAGACCGCAGCCCACTCCCCTCGCCGGCAAACCCCATCGCCGGTGACCCGTGACTCATCATCACCCCCTTACAGCCTCCTCTGACCCCAGAACACCATCACAGCACTAACCATCCACCCACTTCCTCTCTTCTCTTTCTTCTTCTTCTTCTTGTTCTTCTTGCTTTCTTGATTTCCGTTTTTCGGTCACCCGCCGGAGCTGTACTCGACGCCGACGACCCGAGAGATCCAGTGAACAACCCCAACCAGTGTGGTCATGCTCTTGCCTTTCCTGGACCCGTCCCGTGCGCGTGTGTGGTTTTGCGACGTTTACCCGACGTCGGGCGTGCCGTACGCATCCGTCGTGCGATCCGTTCAGGCAAGTTCATCTTGCTACATGCTATGATATATTTTACATCCATATTAATAATAATATTTCATGTTTAGTGTATTGTACATCCCCTGTTATCATTTTACTGTTTTACGACGTCTGTTTGCATCCGTACAATTTATTTCATATCTAGTTGCATGCAAGTTTATCTTGCTACATGCTATACTACAATATATTGCAACCACTTGAATTATAACATCACATAATGTTTAGTATACATTCCACATTACCATTTTATCATTTTACTGTTATACGACGTCCGTGTGCATCCATATCATTATTTACATATCTAGTCGCATGCTAATTCATCTTGCTACATACTAGGTATAATATTATGCATCCATATGAGTAAAATGTTACCCGTTTATCACATTATACATCCATACTAAAGTTTTACCGTTTTCGGATACCGGTTTGCATCCATATCATTTAGTATACATATAGCTGCATCTACAGATCACATTAATACATATTATTGTTATATTAACACCCCATATTTAATAATGTGCATCCCACTTAATCTTGAAGCTGTAAATGTAACCCCAATCGATATTTGTGCATCCATACCATTAATTTTATATCTATTTGCATACCATGTCACATTATTACATATTATTGTTATATTAGCACCCCATACTTGATAATGTGCATCCTACATAGTCATGATGCAACCCCTGATAAATATTGTGCATCCATGCTTTTACTGTACATCTATACTTTTACCCTGATCCCATACTTGCTACATTTTACTGTTGAGCACCCATGTGATACACTGTGCACCACTTGACATAACCTGATACACAACTACTTGACATGTTACCTGATCCTGTTTCTAATGCCGACAATCCTGACATGTTGTCCCGATTGACATATCCTATTGTCTGTATAGACAAACCTGTTCCTGCTTGATCCTGTGTTGGCATTAGCTTCAGATTTATCAATACCTGACTTGAACACATAACTTGGGGGTATGGAGAAATCAATGATGAAACTTGACTTGTAACTCGACAGTTCGATGCTTATACTGATCAGTTTTAGGGCTAGGTCAGCCCTGGGATGATGTTGCTGACATCATTCATCTGTACATGTTTCCTGTTTAGTGCCTAGCAACATGTCTCGGTTTTAGCCCGAGAATCTGGACCGTGGTCCCGGGTATGCACGGGATACTATTGAGTTACATCGATAATTCATTAAATTGATTTCAAAGACTTGAGAGTAATTAACCCAGTAGCTTAGTTCAGATTATTCGTTGTACATCACATGTGTTTATACCCTTCACTGTTCCTTATTCGTGATACTGTTATACTCTTATTACTATTCATACTCATGTCTGCATGTCTTGTTACCTCCTGATTGTATTATTGTTGATATTATGACGCACTGGCGTCTGGGTTTTGCATGGCCCAGATCCTCTACCTTTGCCGCAGGTCGATCAGGAGTATTTCAGTCAACAGACCGAGCGGTGAGGACCTGTTAGTACTTTAGTTTAGTTTTCTTTCAGCATTTTCTTTTCCTGATGTGAGCCCGTATTTGGGACGTACTTTCCAGATTGTTATTGTTTATTGGATCTATTGCTTCCGCATATTATTTCTTGACTCGTTATTTCTGGCCCATGGACATGTACTAGATAGTTTCTTTTATTTTCCTGTTCTTAATATCTATAGACAGCCGTAATGTGACTGTGGAGGGATATTTCCTAGCCACAGGTAGCATGGTTGGCTCTGTCACGTGCCGATCTCAGCGCACTCTAGGAAGTGGGGCGTGACACTTATGCTATCTTAAGTAATTACAAAACCAGTGTTCATTTTTTTTCTTCACCATTTTTTTTCTTTATATTTTTATTTTTCTTCATACCAAGGCTTTTAGACAAGAGCATTTCAAGGTATGCTCTACTATCCCAAGTTTCAAGATATGTGCAAGTGCGTATAGTAGGGTATCAACGTTCAAATGTTTGGACTCAAGAATAGGGACTATTTTTCAGACTTGTTTTTATCCCCAGATTAGTAATTTCCTTCATTTTACTAACCCTTGGGACAACGGCTCATGACTACTTATTACTAGTTTCGTTTAAGAAAATATCTAACTTTCTTGCTTTTCTCAAACTATTCTTATTTTTCATATGTAATTTTTTCACTTTCAAACTTTCATTATCAATAAAAAATTTGTGCTTATATTTATGATAATGCAAAATAATGCGTGAATAAGCACAAACCTCCCCCAAACCTGTTTGTAGCAGTGTCATCACTGATGTCATCTGTTAAGCTTTAAAAAAATAATTAAAAAACTTGTAGACTTAGGAGAAAAAGTTAGTAACGGGGACAAGAATTAATGACAGCGAAATCCTCCCCCAAACTTATTTTTGGCTCATAATTTTGTAAAAAAAATTATTTTCTTTCAAGAGTCAAACTTATTTTTGGCTCATAATTAAGCATTTAAAATTATAAGGGGGGTTAAAATTATTGGTTTATGCAAAGCTTTACAAAGACCAAAAGTCAACACCAACTATTCAAAGATTTTATTGATGTAACAATATAGATGGTGGAAGATCGGAGATTTGAAAAAGTGGGGAGATAGGAGGCAGAATTGATCGGGTTTACGTCTCGGTTGGTAGAAACGGAACAGTGATGGTGAACGAAAATGAGAATGTGAATGATTAGGAATGGATAGAATAGTCACATTCTCGTATGGGATAAGAAGAAAGAGCAGTGGTTCAACTTCTTCGGGTGGAGGTTAATTTATCACAACATCTGTGTCGTTAAGGAATGCGAATTCGTCGGCGAAAATATTTTCAAAACTTTCATCGATGGTCCGAGTGAACGTTTCAATGTCCATCTGTTTCGCGCCTGAATTCAACACACTTGATTTGTCAGAAATTATAGCGATAGGAAAATCGAAAAGCTCATCTACCTTATTATCAAAAGAGTCTAAATCAAGTGGTCTTTCAAGAATTGTCGAACTCGAAATATCGGAGTGTGATTCATCAAAACTCTATAGAATTAAAGGAAGATTAGAAGAAGAACCAAAAAAAGTGGGAGATGAAATGGATAAACAAATTTTGGTGTTGAGTATTGTTGAACCAGATGTGAGAAATGAAAGCCGGATGTCATATTGCTTATCGGATTAGCCGATGGTAAGAATAGGATCGGTTATTGCTACAGGAAGATGTCCGTATTCAATAGACGGGACATGATGGGGCGGAGAATCCAACTCATCTAACATAACGGGTTCATCATCAAAAATATCCTCAAAATTCAGCTCATCCATCCATTTATCATCAATTTCCAAACGCATATGGGGTTCGGGAAAAACAGTTAATAGTTCGAGATGATGTCCACACGGAAGTGAAAGGACCTGATGAATTGGTGAGAAAAACTCATCCAAAACTATAGGTTTATCATCCAAAATATTTCCAGCGTCAATATTCTCAATCAAGTGAAAGTCAGACCCCTCATCAAAGCATGGTTTTCAATCAATTTTGATTCTAGAGTGGAGGTGTAGATATCACAAGGATTGGGTGTGGTTTCACTTGAAATGGACCCTTCACAATCAGGTAGATCAAACATTACAAAGTCACACAACTCATTAAACATTTTATCTTCAATTGGTGAATCATTTGGTGTACTCGATAGATTTGTGAAACTGGAGTTGTGGAATTCAATTTGGAATGGGGAGGTTTGATTTGGAAGGGTGTACTGCTCACTCTCTCTACTCAAATTCTCAATTTGTCCCATTGTCGCATCATACATTGGAAAATTTGAGCTAGTTTGAAACTAGTTACTGGTTCGTTGGGTTGTATGAGGGTGGCCATGGATACATTCAATTCCTTTATCTGGTGGTACGATGCTACCCGAAATTCTTCCAATGACCGTTCAAGACTAGACATGGGTTGTGAAGGGGTTTCAGAATAAAATTGAAATTCTTGTGGATAGGTGAAACTCATAAATGGCTGTTCAAAAGAAATGTCTAGAGAAGGTGTAAAAGTCGGGTAGGATTGATATGATATGAATCGAATAGTTGTGAAAAATGGATAGGAGTAGGATAAACATTCTGATAAGAAGGTAATTGGAATTGTTGTCCTAACGAATTTGGAGTGGTGAAAGGAGTGAAAGATCGGTTACGGGATTGTTCAATTCTGTCAGCAATGGACATGGGTTTCGGAGTCGCAACATGACTCTCAGAAGGGGTATCAACGTAAGAAGGTGGGAGAGGTTGAAACGGTTAATACAAAGTGGAGTTCGGTGTCCAATTGTTATCCGATCTCTCAAAGAAATAGTAGAGTCGGATTTTGTACCAACACAGTTACGAAAACATGAGATATCTGGTTCTGGATAGCAAACCTCGGCAAGAGTTCGTCTGTTTGGGTTACCCATTGTGAGAACGTGAAAAGAAAAAGAGGGTGAAAGGGGTGAGATTTAAGCTCTAGTTGGATTGTTTTGCTTTGAAAGAGAGACTTGAGGGTTGACTCGACAAATCACAAAATGCACAATCAAACCCCAGAACTAAGGTCACCTAGGTCAAGCACTAGACCGCTCCTAGACTTCCAAAGGACAAGTCGCGGGATCAATCCTCTATCACCTCTTTATCGCTCTTGTGGCCAGGTAAGTGCCAGATAAGTGGAAGATATCCGCTATACGAATCACCGAAATAGCGGGCCTAATTAAGTAACCGCTTTCCTTAGTCACACTTGCCTTAGACACCACGAGAGAAATGCGGATAAGCGATAGATTAACCATGACCCTCCTCTGTCCTAATTGAGCGCGACGGTCCTTAGAGTCTTGGTCTAGATATTTTTTAATTAATGTAGGGTTATGCAGATTCTTGTTTTGTGATTTGTGGAGCCTAGGAAGGGTGATGAAATCCCTACCTAATCTGGATTTCGGTTATTGCCCCTTAAAGTCCATTTTAAAATATGCAAAAACAACCCGCAATCAAAACCCGCAAAAAGATTTTTGAGCGGCGAAATTTGCAAAGATTCCTGCAGAAAATATCAAAATATTGGATTTTAGAGGAGAGAGAATGATATGTGGAAATTACCAGAAGATTTTGGAGGCACAATTCCCCAGAGCCGCCGCCCAACCGCAGCCAAATGCACACTATTGTCGCGGTTCCGCTGCGCAATGGTAGGTTCTTTTGCTAAAATTTCTTCTGTGCACCCTTATTCTCCTCTGGTAAATGAGGAAAGTCTCTGGATCTCTATCTTCTCACTCCAGTTACTCCATATTCCCTTGCAAAATTCGCACACTAATCGTTAAATACACAATATGCGGTTTTGATTATTTTATGGTATGGATTAATAAGAATTCAACCCGAATAGCAAGAAAAATATTACAGCCATTTCCCCGGCAACGGCTCCATTTGATTGATTCTAGATTTGTAAAAGAAGTGTGTCGTAAATAAAGTAGTAACCACAATCAATAACGGTGTCGCGAGTAGATAGACGAGATTAGTACGGGCCGTCCTCAGGGAAACGTGGAACTTTTATCTTGCTTTAGACGAGTTGATTGAAATATGGTTGAGTTGTTGTAGATCTATAATATACGGATGTAGAATTTATGAAGAAGAGGCTTGTAGGGTTCATAAAATTTAGTAGTAATGGATGATCAATTAAAGATGACTCATTTTATCTTTTAATAGATTTAAAACTAGATCGATAGTGATGAATGAAGATTAGGGTTCTTAGAGAGAATATGGTTCCCACTCTTAACCCTTATCTTTTCATTGGCCTCTATTCATGTCTAGCCTTTACCAAAATAAGTGTTAATCTAATCTCAAATCGCGGTCGAGACTATCAATAAATTGGTAGCGCGCCCGATAAGGATGTTAACATTTATTTTGCTATAATTTATAAACTTTAAAAGATGTAAAAAAATTAAGAGATTTTAGCATCCATTGTCCTACCCTAATCTTACAAACCCTAGCAAGCTTGGAATTACTCATGCATGGTTGAGATAGAAGAGAAGATGAAAAAGGAGATCATATTGTAAATGCAGAAAGTAAAATGCAAAGAATTAAACTAAATATCTACCTTTTTATTAATCAACTATCATTTACAAATCCATCGAATTTAGAGTACAAGAACCCTAATTTATGCTCCCGATCTCTGTCTTGTAGGAAGTAGATGAACAGTTGATGATCAACCTGGATGCGTGGATCATCTTGGACCTCTTGATCTTTTCGGTTTGATCTATTATGTGATGGTTTAGTGATCTATTTTCAAGATGATAGATAGTTTTCATATGAATCTCTCGGTCCTTTAAATAGCATTAGAAGCAGAAACCCTAGATCTCATGTGTTAGGATTTGTTGTTGTGATCAGCCACAGAAAATCCCAGATCCAACGGCCACAATATGGCCGCGGATCTGCCGCATTTAGGGGGGTTTGGCCGCGGTTGGACGGCATGTTAGTGAGATCAGGGTGTCAAAATTCTTGTGCTGCCTCTTGTTAACATGTGGAGATTGTTGTGATATCTGGTTTCTTTAAATCTTCTCTGAGTCTCTACCATTTACGATTTTACGATTTGATTCAACTTTACCGGCAGATTTTATTCCTGACATCTCGGATATTTCGATCTCCAGACCTGAGCTAAATCTGCACAATACCTCAATTCATAGTATTAGTAATATTTGTTATTTATTTTGAGATATTCTCCTAATCATTAGTATGATATGATATTTTAAGAATATTGATTAGCAATATTTGATATGATATGCATATTTAAATTATCAAAATATCATATAAATATTATATGCATATATTTTCCTTCATAATGTTAATTATAATATATAAACATATGATAAAGAGTATTTTGCAGATAAACTCACATATGTTCCAAAATTACAATAAACGCCTTTAAGCATTTAACAAAAGTAAGGAAAATGTTCCATCAAATGTGCAATATTTTCGACTGAACAATACCTCAGTCAAGAAAGTGCCAAGTGATGATATAATGATCCCTAAACATAAATTTGAGTTTGTAGAAATAAGTGACTTAAGTTCGAGAGTTAAGAAGAAGGATTACATGAGAAGTATCTTACTACAAAATCTTCATTTCTATTCCAAACAAATGCTTAATCATATCTAAATATTTGAACAATATAAAATTCTGGGATGCAGACATAATTGGCACTATGGAGAATGTGCAGAATTTGAAATGGATGAGTACAAAAAATGGTCATAATGCAATGATAACCTTTCGCATAAGTGATGACAGGTACATATCAGTTTAACTCATAAGTGTGGAATTGCATTTTTTTTAATTTGATATTTTGAGTATATCAACTCACTTATATTTCTTAAAAATATTTTACAAAGACAACATTACTAGCAGGTCACGTTTTGGAGTGAATTGGCCGGACACTGAACAGAGTCTTAGAAGAAGAGCATGAGAAACCGCGCATTATTATTTTAACCAGTACTAAGGTGACCGCTTAGATAGATAAATAGTTATAAAATAACGAATATTAATCTATTATAATCCTTATTAAACTTTTTGGTCTAAATCATTTATACAATGCAGATAAAATCCAGATTGGTGTGTATCCTCCTGCTACTAAGTTTTACATTAATCCGGATCATGATGACGTTACTGCAGTAAGAAAGAGGTGAAGTGATGAATAATATTTAAGTCAACATTCCTGCAATATCAAATATTTTTATAATACAATTATTTAATTGTTTTGCTTTTATTGAATGATTTGTAGGATTGATCAAGCTAATCCTGATAATTTTGAAGATGGTAATCGTCATGAAACACAAAAAGAGGATGAAGATGGTGATCCAGATATCTCTCTTCTCACTCTAAAAGAAATTAAGGAACTCGGGAGTGATAAGTGTGTGCAGATAAATAATTATCATATTTTACACTATATTTACTCCAATCGCATCCACGCATAATTATTGTCCTAATATTTATTCACAAAAAAGTGTGATGTCTCATGTTGTGGTTAATCATGTGGACCAAGATGAAAAATGGTGGTACATTGCGTGTGTTTCGTGTAAAGAAGAAATTGAAAAAGTTAATGGAAAATACCAATGTCATACATGTGATACCCTGATATTATTTCCTGATAAGAGGTATACACCATTGACTGCTTAATACACGGTTTAACTATTTGAATTGTAGATAATGTTATATAGTTCAATATATTTCATACTCGTAACTTAACGCATGGATAAATCATGTATAAATTTATAATCATAGCTGAGGTAGCTAAGGATTCCAGTGAAGCTATTAATATTGTTTTAATGGACCGTGAGATTAGGAGAATAGTAGGGAAAACTGTAACGCAAATGTTGGCTCTGTTAAACAAGGTTTGTATATTATTTTACTCCATTTCTAAAATATTTGATATATAAAATAATTATTTATAGTGTACATGTGGTTTATTATATTTGGTTAGTTTTCGTTTCAGACAAACACACCTGACCAGTTTCCTAGAGATATAAAGGATATTATAGGGAAACAGTTTTCAATTACTATATCTCTAAATGATGATACTTAATTCATGGTAGACAGCCCTATATTGCTTGCAACATTCAGATAAAATTGAGACAACGGGAATCTACTCTGTCAAAGATACAGTTGAAAAACTTCAGGAGCAACATAGTTTTACTCAAGTAAGAATGACTTTTAGCCCACAATAAATTTATAGTTATATTAAGATAGATTACACATATCCGTTCAGCTATGATTATTTTTCATTATTTTAAATTTAGGGTTCAGGGCCAGAGGACTATGATACACCATTAAGTGAAAAGTTGAAACGAACGCAAAACTCTCTACACCAAAATATTGACTTACCTTTTTGGAAGCCAGATTTGGTATGTTTTATTTCTAATTAAATAACAAATTTTTTTAATATCTTACTTACATATGCATATCATTTATTTAGTTAATAAAATGGTTTAAAAATCATGCTTTGTACATTCTTAAGGAAATTGAGCATGTGAACAAAAAGAGTAGGACTCTTGGCACTGCGAAGTCCACAAACAAGAGAAAGTCGGGGATTTCTAGGAACGTAAATGGTGACGAGGATACACCAGTCTCAGTTCTGGCCTTTGAAAAGAAGATCAAGCAGGAACATGTAAGTATAAAACATTTTTTATTATCATATAGCCATAATAAACTTTATCACAGTGTTTAACATAACTTCAGTTTCTTAATTCAGAATCCTTGAAGTGATGTTCTAATGACTGTGGACATAGCAATTACTAAGACATATTACAGATATTTCTGTTTTAGAAGTTGTGGACCAATAGTTGAAAGCATACATTTTTTGTGCATTTTGGAACTCTGTGTGTGTGTCATTTTGGAACTCTGTTATATATATATATATATATATATATATATATATATATATATATATATATATATATATATATATATATATATATCAGTGGTGTTCATGTTAATTGTGTAAATTAGCAATCTCTCTATTCTCAGCCAAGATTCATGATTATACATGATATACCTTTTGATTACTACTCTTATATTATCTTCTATTTCCCGTATTCAGTTTGTGCTCTCTAATATATGCGGCCGAAAGCGGTCGCTAGAAGACATTCGTTTTGCTTACCCGGATGCAACACACTGGCAATACACTTATAGAAGTAAAGTAATACAAAACCCTAGATTCTTCTATCTTTATAAGAAAACCACTTTTATTTGCACTTTTAAATTCATTGCAATTAAATTTTAGTTATTAAAATAACAACTACTTTGTTACTTAGTTAGAATTAATTAAAAGCACACCTCTCTGTGGGAACGATTCTCAAGTATAACAATGATATAACCGTATACTTGCGGTATAATTTGGAGAACACTTAAAATCTCAATCAAGTTTTTGAAAAAAAAAATGGCGCCAAAAACTTGAATAAGATTTTAAGTGTTCTCCAAATTATACTGTAAGTATACAGTTATATCGTTGTTATACTTAAGAATCGTTCCCACATAGAGGTGTGATTTAAATTAATTCTAACTTAGTAACAAAGTTGTTTTTTTAATAACTAAAATTTAAATGCAATGCATTTAAAAGTGCAAATAAAAGTGGTTTTTTTTATAAAGATAGATGAATCCAGGGTTTTGTATTGCTTTACTTCTATGGTTTGTTTAAAGAATTCTACTTCTTTTCTTTTCCTAGTTTTAATATGTTATCTATTAATTATATAAAAGTATAGGTTAAATTAATGTGATTAAAAATAACCTATCAATTATAAAGAGCATTTAGAAACAATATTAAAATCATAGTTCTAATTAATTAAGAATAACCTAGTTTTAATCTTCTATTAATATTTGTAGGTTGTCAATCTACAACCATCATATTATCGATTAACCTAAATCACCTTTAACTACCTAGGTTGAATTTCTTTGATCAAATTCGTCTCTTACCTTCCCTAATTAGATATCTAGTTTGTCAAAATTTCATTAACGTAATTAGTTTATTAGTGTTATCATCGATCCCTAATCAAATTCAAGACGTCAACTTTCATTATAAAGATTATTTTTTTAGGTGAAAGCAAAAGGAGAAGAATTAGATCAATAGAAATTCATAAGAAAAACATAAGAAAAGAATAGATGAATAAAATATCCAACCACAAAATCAAAGACAAACAAACCTAGAAGAATAGATTAGTTACTCATATTATAAAAAACAAAACTTTATTCCTAATAAAAAGTACTTACAATTTCAATGATCCTTCCCAACTTAAAAAGCCTAAAATAATAGCCTATGGAAAAGATGAAACCCTATTGAACTATAAAGAGGTGTTTATAGGATTTCTGGAAAATTGAAACATACAATATAGAATATACAGAAAATCTTAAATTTCCACAAAAATCTTGAGTCTTGATGCTTTAAAATTTCGGCCAAATCTTCTATTCTGAAACTTTTGGCCAAAATTTTGTGGGGTTTGGGCCTCAAATTTTGTGGATAGTATTCGATGAAAACCCTCAGGAGACACAACTCCTCCTCTTAAGGCCACTTAGGGGTTTAAAGGGTTGTTGCATGAGTTAAGTGCAATCACACGCTTGCGGAAGGAGCATAGGAGTAGAAGTAGGTTTTAATTAGATAGTAGTTTAGTTTTAATTTAGAGTTTGAAACCCAAGATTTGCTCAAGCACTAGCAAAAGATAAGTATGGGGTATTTGATTGGTGTATTTTAATGCATATTTTATATCCATATTTATCTTTATTATATCATATTTAATGTTGCACGTATGTATTTTATGATATTTGCAGGTGACATGGGCTTAATTGTAAATAGAGAATAAAAGAGCCTAACACATGTGTTTTACGTGCAAAACAAGTTCATATGGAGCAAAAGTGCAAAGGATATCAAATTATACAAAATGTTTTTAAACAAAGTCAAAATAGTATAAAAGATCCAAACCCAATTCAGCATAAAGGTCCGATAGACGAGCAAACTTAAAACGATTATATCTCAAAGAACGTAACTCCGATTTCAATTTGTCACATACCGTGGGAAATATCCCAACGAGATAAATCCTCACACAAAATTTGAGGCCCAAACTCCACAAAATTTTGGCCAAAAATTCCAGAATAGAAAATTCGATCAAAATTTTAAAGTATCAAGACTCAAGATTTTTATGGAAATTTAAGATTTTCTGTATATTCTATAATGTATATTTCGATTTTCCAGAAGTCCTATAAATATCTCTTTATAGTTCAATAGGGTTTCATCTCTTCCATAGGCTATTATTCTAGGGTTTTTAATTTGGGAAGGATTAAAGAAATTGTAAGTACTTTTTATTATGAATAAAGTTCTGTTTTTTATAATATGAATAGCTAATCTATTCTTCTAGGGTTTGTTTGTCTTTGATTTTGTGGTTGGATATTTTATACATCTCTTCTTTTCTTATTTTTTTATTATGAATTTATATTGATCTAATTCTTCTCTTTTAGCTTTTCATCTGAAAAACTAATCTTTATAATGAAAGTTTACGTCTTGAATATGATGAGGGATCAATGATAACACCAATAAACTAATTAGTTTAATGAAAGTTTGACGAACTAGAAATCTAATTAAGGAAGGTAAAAGACGAATTTGATTAAAGAAATTCAACCTAAATAGTTAAAGGTGATCTACATTAATCGATAATATGATAGTTGTAGATTGACAACCTACAAATATTAATTGAAGATTAAAACTAGATTATTCTTAATTAATTAGAACTATGGTTTTAATATTGTTTCTAAATTCTCTTTTATAATCGATAGGATATTTTTAATCACATTAATTTAACCTATAATTTTATATAATTAATCGATAACATATTAAAACTAGGAAAAGAAAAGAAGTAGAATTCTGTAAACCGGCCATAGAAGTAAAGCAATACAAAACCCTTATCTTTATTAAAAAACATTTTTATTTGCACTTTTAAATTCATTGCATTTAAATTTTAGTTCTTAAAAAACTTTGTTACTTAGTTAGAATTAATTAAAATCATACCTCTCCGTAGGAACGATCCTCAAGTATAACAACGATATAAGAGTATACTTACGGTATAATTTGGACAACACTTAAAATCTCAATCAACAAGTCTAGCAAGAGTGTGCAACATGGCAATCCTAATAAGTATAAACATTATAGCAATTCTAACAAGTGTGTGTGCAACATGACAATTCTAGCAAATATAGCCAATATGGCAAGTCTGGCAAATGAGTAGATATAAGTTTTAAAATTAATACGAGGTTTTATAAATTTCTTATAGTCGGGGGTGCTATACGCCATCCACCCGAGTTCCCACTTGTAGATGCTCATCTAAAGCATGGCTCGATCTAGTCAAAGCCCACGACCTTCTTTCTATTTCTTTCCATGTCGGACGTCTCCGCAACCGAATCTACAATCAACACAATAACGAAATCGTATAAATATCTATACTGTAATCTATATCGGCTTCTATACTAATGAACGAAGCGTACATATGTTAAAACCGACGATTAGCATGTGCTAACTATGTAGAACTACCCCCGGAATCGTCGTTTAAACTCTAAAAGGTCAATTCAAAGTTTAGAAATCCATTTTAAACTCAAAAGGCAAAAGTGTCAAAAATAATGAAGGGCGGACGTCTGTACCTATACGAGGCAGACATCTGGCTAAAATGTTATTGTCGCATAGAGAGCTAAACAAACATCTGAAGAGAAAAATCACTAATTATAAAAATAAAGGAAGACATTTGGATACTTGAGCTTTGAGCTTCAGACGTCTGTCGATCAAAAACAAACGGTAACAGATTAAAGGCAGACGTCTGCAGCTCTATGGGGCAAACGTCTGTAAAAGGAATCTGTTGATACGAATTTTTGAAAAACTTGAAAATTCTAAAACCTTAAAAATAATTCTTTTACACCAAAATACCCTCGACTTCCCAAAATAGGGTGTAGTCACCAAGTATACCATACTAACTTCTACCACTACTAGGGGATTACTTCAAAACTCAATTTTGAAAGATCAAACCCAACAAAATGATGACTTTTAGCTTAAAACACAAAGTTAACATGGCAAGACATGATAAAGTTCCTAGCGCCCTTACCGCTACAACCGTAGCCTATGCGGAATGAAAAACGAAAATTCGAGAAGCGCTAGAAACTTAAATCCTAGAATTTTAACCAAACACTTAAACTAGAAAACTACAAAGAGTTTTAGCTATTATGAAAAGAGATTATGACAAAAGGATTCGTGTCTTTCAGTCTTTAAAATCTTTTCTTTATCTCCTAGAGGCTCCGGGATTGAGCTTGTCCGCCGATCTGCCTTTATCGAAGATAATCCACCCGAGAGATATGGTTCAAGACTCTAGCTTCACACAAGTAAGCAAGTAAAGTAATTAAAGACTCTAGATTGCTAATCTAGAGTGCTTAGAGATGTAGTAAAGTGTTCTAGTATTTTCTATCTCTTTCTATTCTTGATTCTCAACTCATGAGAGTGTAGGGAAGAAAATGAAGAAAGAGGAGGAGGTGCTCAAAGGAAGGAGAGAGAAAGGAAAATGGTGGAATAATCATATCATGTGAGAAAATAAAATGGCTAGCATGGTTTTGTTTAGCTATTTTTTATATAGTTATTTTCTAAAATAGAAAATAGGAACCATACTTGAATAGTGCAAACAAATGCAATAAACAAATACGAAATCATTTACAACATCATACTTCCTTTACACCTCATCCACCCACCTCATTTCTAATTTCTGCAAAACAAAATCAAGGAAATGAGGTGTTCTCCTTCTAGAATATATCATATATAAATATATTATACATTCCCTGTATATATATACCCGTATTCGTATCGAAATAGGAATACCCAAAGAGATAGAATAATACAATGAACATAATACTAGAATATACATATCGAACTATATATATATGTAAATTATTAAATCAATACTTTATTTAATAATTCGGCTCAATCCTAAGCCGGCTAGTATTATCATCCGCCCGATTAAAGTCTGTATAGCTACTACACGTATTTAATCGGAACTCTGCACGTATCAAATTACGGCCACTGCATCATTTCTCCTGAACCAGGGAAACCCTCTGTGTGGGACTCTAAAAGACTCGACAGTACGCCAACAGTGAGTTACTGGATAAATCCATAATCACAAGCACGTCAGCGATACTAGCTGTACGTAACGGCTAGCCGGGTATCTGTTGAAAGGAAGGCCAACGAGTAAGCTCATCCGAACCTCTACTGAGCCTGTCTATGACAATCTCCATATAGTCCGGTCTCTTCGTCTAAGAGTATCATGTACCGGGTCTAGGGGTGGTAAACGTCAGACCTTAATAAGCCGATAATTCATGCCGATGTGGCTCAGGACCAATCCGAGAAACTACTGATCTAATTATCAGTAATCTCAACTGCCTTGACCAAGGTCTTATGGTGCTGGCCAACCGAACACTGTGCGATATCGACTCCCTATACCGGGAAAGACAAATCTCTAATAATCGCCCACTGCCTCCATGTGGCTTGGGATTGTACCCAACTAAAACCTATTTGCACGACTCAGTAGAGCCGTGGTAGAGTAGTAATCTAAATACAGTGGGAACTCACACGAGACAAATGACGATCTCAGGTCTAAAAACTAATATGTACTCATGTCACCTGAGAACTACTATCTGACGATAGGTATAGTACCATCTAAAAGTTCCCAGCAAGTTCGTCCAATGTACTCACCCCAGTGAGCATCTGTATACGATCTTAGATGCCAAACACCAATGGCTGTGGGACCAACTATCGCCCCTTGTCAAGGTCTATAAATGTATACACCAAACTGCTCCGGAATATCGATACCCGGTCTCGATATTCTCACGACTAGGGACATTTAAGGATGTGCTTATAGACTACCCAGCCTCCACATATATGATCGCTATGATAACGCTGATAGTCAAGCAATAATCCTACGGACTTTATCAACATGTATCAGCGATATGTAATAAAAGGTAAAACATATGCACATGTTAAAATAAAGGCAAACCAAATAGTATACTATCATATCGAGCAAGATTGTCCTGTACATACATATGTCCAAACATTCGCTATATATACACAATAATGGCCTCTAGGGCATTCATATCAAACAAGACTTATAAAAACTTAGTAAAAATGGGATATTTACTTATTTGGGTGTAGGAAAAGGGAGATCCAAGCTCTAGGGAGTTGTAATGGCAAAACTCAAAGTCTTGATGGGTTTAGATGAAGAACTTGATAAGATCCATGGGTTTTAGTGGATGAATTCTTGGATTTTTAGTTTGGGTAGAGGAGCTGGGGGATATTTTTGAGATGGAGGATGAGGATGAGAGAGATAATATATAAGAGAATGAGAGGATAAGGATTGGGTCAAGGGTGTAGGAGATCGATCTCTCTCTCTTTCTCCAATAATTCAATTAACCCCAACAATTGCCGTAAAGTCCCTACTCTTTATAAAATGTTAACAGATAAATTTTGATTGCCATATCAATTGAAATATTAATTTGGTTAATTAAAATACTGGTTTATTGGAAAATATACAGGTATATTTATAGGGTATTTTATGGAAATCAAATGCGACTCGTTTTCTATAATTAATTTAAATTCTAAAATAATTAATTAAATTCCAAAATAACATTATAATTTTCGAAATGTCACACTAATTGTCCTTGTTTGTCCGCCGACTGAAAAGAAGGGCTTCAAGCTTCGGATCAATGTCTGCACAAGCAAGGAGTATATTTTGCCAAGTTCTTTAGAGAGAGTTATCTAAGGTCCAATATTGACATCATTCCAGAGGTTTCCCTTATTGTATCCGCTTCCACGAACAAATCCAAATACACCATCCTTTTTCGGAACAGGTCCGAGTTAATTAAATAGGAATGATATAAAGCACTTCTATTTACATTACACACTGTCACACTGAACATCTATAAGAACAACACTGTTTCCAAAGATGATATGACAGCGAAAGGGCCATCAAAATATGTAAACATTGTTGTTCAAGGTATGTCCACATCCATCAAATGAACGTGGAACACGTTGATCATATATAATTTAAGTAACACTGTTTCCAAAGATGATATGACAGCAAAGGGCCCGTCCAAACATGAAAAAATTGTTGTTCAAGCTATGTCCCCGTCCATCAAATGAACGGGGGAACATGTTGATCATATATTATTTAAGTAGAGCCCTACCATTCTTCCAATATCAAATATGTCGATCTTACAATACAGAAACCATAAAATCTTCCAAAGTAACATCACTAATATTTTCAACATTGTTACCTCCTCAAGCATACATAAACGAATCCAAAGATGAGCTTAACAACTAAATCTAGAAATATTAATCAATGACATACATGTATCTGAAATCATAAAGCAAGCCATACAGAAGCATAATACATTTAATAACAATAGATGTGGCATGATTCTTCATGCGTTCATTAATAAATTAATACAAATGGAAGAACCTCAGAACAATTTACTCACCCACAAAAACAAAAACACAACGAATACAAGAAGAATATCGACTTCAGCTAACCTGAGTTGAACTTTACAAAACTTGCAATATAGAAATATAAGAATTATGACGGACTGCCGAACAATGAAAGACAAGAGCCCGGCTCAACTCCTGATCATCTGTAGCCAATAAATAAATAAATAATATACCAGGAAATGGGGGTTAATGTTTCACTGTTGTACAGACCATACAATAGTGTTGACACGGCAACATTCTATTGGATGCTATTCATTATGTAAGTGATGTGGCATCTCTCTCATATTAGATGTTGAATTCACTTTATGCCAAGTTGCTTTATTTAATATACAAAATCCAATGAGCAACTTCCATATCACCGACACTTTAGGGTGCACCCTCCAGCCACAATTTTGCCCTGGTTCCTCAAATTATATATCGGTACCGCATAAAACCAAATTCCCATCTACTATAATTTTTTTGATTTCGAGCCTGCATTAAACCTTGGTAGAGTTAACATCGTGTTGACTCGAGAAACTCCCTCTAATGCAGACCACTCGTCTCCCTCCATTGCTGAAGTTGAGCTATCATCTAATTGCGATGGATGCTTTGATTCTTCATTAGGACTCTTTCCTTTACCTTTTGCTTCACCCTCTTCTGATAGTTTCTCATCGGTCATGATATTAGAGATGTTTTCTTTAGAAGCGGATGCATCATTGGAGTTGGGCCCGAGATAGAGGCATACTACTGCGCAATCATCGATCTTGGAAGTCGGGTATTTGTATCTCCATGCACAGACTGCTGATTCAACAAGGACACGGGCTGAAGATGCACTGGTTGGAGCTGATGCCACAATTTCTACAACTTCTTTGTTGGAAAGCACGTCCCACACCTAGAGAGTTCACTTCCATATCGTTAGAACAAAAAATGGACTTGGATACAGAAAACTACCAAAAACTACAGGCATTTGGTAGAGAAGAAAGAAGGGAAGAGCATTTAGGGGTTTTGGGGACTGTTTCGGGGTCACATGTAACTCGAGTGGCATTTAAGTTAAGAGTGTTGATGCGTTACTATTAAACATGAGAGTTTTTCGCAATTTAGAAAGTTTTTGGTTGTTATTAGTCAAACGCCTAGAGTGTTTGCTAGTTCCAAGAGAGTATACATGAATACATCAAATTTGTGTAGTGGCATAGGCTTTAAAATAGTCATGGAGAAACTCAAAAATCCATGTTCAATCCCACGGGATATGCATTAAAGAACATAAATTGGAGAAAATAGTGCTTGTCTACCCCAAAAGTAAGAATGCTCAACCTGCGGGGCATGTTGGATTTAAATATCATCAACCCTCATCACAAATTCAGATTTTTGGAGCAGCAGCATGAACTTTAAGAACCATTATCATTGTTCCAAAATATCTGCCTCGATTAGTCAAAATTTATTATCTTCTTTGGTTTTGGAGTTAGGATAACCAAGTTACTTTGAGTGGACGTATAGATTATGCAGCCAAGAGAATCCGTTCTAATCAAGCTAAGAAATTAAACCTACTTATCTTATATATTGCAATTTGGAGTTAGGATAAATAAGGTTGAAGTGGATAGTTACAGTTATCTCAAATCTGCAACCAAAGCCGAACAGGATAGAATTAAAATTCTTGAAGTTATGTTCAGATAACTCTACAAAACTGGAGTCTTTAATATTCCAATGCATGTGAACAATATGAAACAAAGATGAAGGTTGTTGATTCCTTCGCTTACCCCATCAGTGGCCAGCACAATGAACTCATCCCCTTCAGTAAGTCGTCGATAAGAGACTTCAGGCACGGAAATGAGTCCAAAATCCTTGAGACAAAAATCACCGAAGGCCCGTGCCATGGCTAGCCCTGGAGAGTCATTATTGGGCAACCATACTCGAGCCACCTCTGGCTCATCACGAAGAGCAAACACTCGGCCTCTACACTTCCTGATTCTTTCTTCTTCCTCTGTCAAATAACCAATAATATTTTTTTAAATTAATCAAAATGTATTTCATAACTGCGGAAGTGTAGAAATCTTCAAATGGCCGAGGAAAAAACATTTGTACCACAGAAAGCTACCATCACATAGAATATAGAATGAAATATTTGGAGGAAAAAATGAATTATCTCACTCTGGTATTTATCACAATGCAAGCAATAACTTGAGACTGAAATAATAATCTTTATGCCCTTCTCCTTTTGAGATGACCCTCATTTTTGAATTGTCTGTTATGAGCGCACACACACTCCACGCACGCATGGCAAAATAATAATAATAATAATAATAATAATAATAATAATAATAATAACTGTACGATATTGGACTGCCGTTCTATTGGAAATGTTTCAATATTCACTTTTATTGCTCGCCATAGTGGCTTCCAACACCACATTCTCTCGACCATGTAATAATGTAAAGTTTGGTTTATAATAATTCCTGATTGCAGGACAAATGACATTTTAAAAGAGGAACAAGTAATAAATAAACAAGACATCAAACTAAAAATTTTGAGCATGTATGCTATGTAGCATGGGTTCGGATACGGATACGGAATATGATACGGATTCGCAATTTCCCAAAAACCGAGAAAACGGGATACGTTTATATATATATATATATGCAAATAAATATTTAATATTATAAATAAATAAATAACGGTATTATGTTAGATATTCAATGCACTTTCAACTTTTTGAGAGCCTTAATTTTCGAGAGAAAAGCGGAGAGACGTCGATTCGAGAGGTTGGTGAGGCATTTATAAGTCCGAGCGTATCCGAATGAATCCGAGTTTCCGAGAGTTTCAGGCTCCGATACGGGATCAGGGACGATTTGTGTGGCACTTACAGGTATATGTGCTTCGTAGATGTATGGAAATACCTACTATCACATGAAAACTCAATATTCTAGTCTTGGATGACTGCTTTGCAAATATCACTTTATTAGTGTCATATACAACATTGGTGGTTTAAAAAAACTATCATATCATTAAAAAAATTCTAGTAAAAAATTTCTATTATATATCAATAAACAAATGGCCGCAACTACTGAATCGGCAAAGATGCACTGCACGTCATTTCTTAAAACAATGGTAATTGCAAGGAAGAAAATGCACGATAGAAATAAGTTCATACTAGGAAGATTCGGTTTCAGGTCAACAGTCAATTGTACTGCAGTCAAACAATCATTTTGATCTCTAGTCCCAAGTACTGCCCTTGAGTCCCCAATGTTTCCAATAACAAGATCTTGACCCTGTGGAAACATCAAGCACATCGTCATAAAATTCAGGAAAACTTCTTATTTATAAGAAATGGATTGTTTTTTGGCTAAACTGCAGGAAATACCCCTCATTTTAGCTGAACTACAGGAAATAGCCGTCTTTTCAAAACTTGCATTTTCCCCTATCCGAGTCTAGCAGTGCCATTATTCCGTTGAATCAATTTTCTATTCTCAAAATACCTTCTACTATTCTTCTGCGATTGTTTCATCAACGTAAGTAATTAATTTGTTATTGCGGGATAGGTTTTTTTTATAAAAATTTGACCAGATATATTTAATGCTCCCTAAATAGGTGGCAGAGTGTAGGTTCTGAGAAGAGAAAGGTATTTCCTTCTATATGCCAAAAGTGGGGTATATCATGTTATATGGCCAAAAGTGAGGGTTATTTCCTACTACCTTTTTCTCAATATGAACATACTAAACATAATGGTATTCTTATTTAAATAGCGCCTGAAGACATTTGTTACCTGCTTCACCAAGGTAACAGCGGTTGTACCGCTGCAAAAACAATCGACACTTGGATGAAGTCTTAATTCTTTATCCATAACTTTATAGGCCTTTAGAAATGACTCTTTCAGTGTTGTAAAGATCTCTGGATGCTTCTCTTCTTCTAGATCAGAGGAATCCCTTGATTCGTTATCTGTGCTGATGATGCTCTCTCTTTTAAAATCGCTGTTTGCTTCCCAATGAGAACTAAGCTTTAAAGGAAGAGAGTCTCTAACTCTTCTTGCAACCATGTGGCCATAAGGTCCATGGCCATCAAAGACCCCACAAAAAACTGTATCTGTTCGCGAACCAAAATTCTGTAGATGGAAAATCAATATATTTGTAAGTTAATGAAGGGAGAATCATATATATATATATATATATATATATATATATATATATATATATATATATATATATATATATATATAAGGTTTAATTGCACACAAAACAAACCCATGTAGTTTACCCAATAGAACACACACACACCCCAAAAGAGTCTTACTAGCGCAAACACCCCCTCAGCTCATCAACCAAAACCCTTACAAACTCTAAAATTCTACTTTAAAGAAACAAAAAAGCAAGTTATAAACTGAAATGCGACAATGGTTTCTCTATAATATTGAATGCTCGAAGAGAAATTGCCAAAAGCAGTTAGGGTTTTGAAAGATTGGAATGATGTTTGTGCTAATATGAGAATATATGTGCTACATGGGATAAACTACAGGGGGGATTTGGGCAGTTAAACCTATAAATTAATTGCAAGTAAAAGAAATGTCAGAAGCGAACTTAATATGAACACAGACGTGAAAGCAAACTATACGATAAATTTTTTGCAGGTATACAACAAGAACATTCCCAACCCTAAAATTTAATATTCAACTTCATAGCAAAATGATCGGGAAAAATATAGCATTGGTTGATTATATGGATTGGTTTTTATCACATAATACATCACTGCAAACTTGATATATCCATATTGTAGAGAAATTTCACCAAACTAAAGAACTTAACACGCATATGTAATAATAGGAATGTATAATGAAGATGAATATTCAAATCCTACAAAAGAAAAATTGAACAAAAAAAATACAGAAGCAGCAATTGAGCACACATTAAAAACACTCCTCTTTGCTCTAATTGAAACATAATGGACTTATTATTCGCTAGGTACATGAAAGGTACCAAATCAATGATGAACTAGAAAACCACTCTTCTATTGGAAAATGAAAAAAAAAAGGTCAAATAAATTCCACAAACAAATGCATGGTATCAAACACCACAAGGTCATTGTCGGGCAATTATACACAGCTTTTTCACAACCAATCTAAAATTTCTAAGATGGCAACGATAAGATGGGCATATACGAATTGGGTTGTAAATGCATCTTTGTACATGTCATTGATAAAATATAGACCAACAATTTATTTACCCCCCAAAGGCCAAATCCACAACCCAAAAGCTTAAAGCATTTGATTGGATGCTCAATTATTACTCATCATTAATCTATAAAAAGTTAATTCAACCACCCCGGTCATAGAATTTCCGGGGAAAAAACACAAATTTGATAAATCGAAATCGAACCTCCCAAACGAGCATAGCATCTTGATTCGTCCCTTTCTTCCCCTGCTGCGTAAAGATGGAAGCGGCGCTGCTGGCTCCATTAGCGAACATCCTCCCTTGGATCTTGCTCAGCTGCTGCCTCAGATCCGCATCGAACTCCGACCCCTCCGACCCCTTCCTCCGCCTCCCCTTCCTCGACGACGGCGACGTCACCGGCGAAGAGGCGGCGGAGCTGCTGGTCCAGCTGCTCCGCCCGCTCGCGTCGCTGATGACGTCGGAGGACAAGCAGGACCCCATCCTCAGGGCCCTGATGATTCCCACCAAGCACTCCAGAACAGCTGCGAACCCTAACTCCCTCAATTTTGATGGATCCGTGGCTTTAATTTCTAGATCAAATTTTGGGGAATTGGTAAAGGCGAAGCCTTTTTTGGATCCAAAAACATCAATCCCCAAAATGCCAATGAATATGGGAATTGAGGAATCTCTCTCTCTCTCTTCTGTCCTTTGTTTTCGTTTATATATTTGTCTAAATTTGTGAATTGTTTTTTCTTTTTGTTAATGGAGTTTATTTATTTATATTTATGTCTTAATTTACTAATTTTAGTTTACGTATTTATTTTCTGATGATGGCTTTATCCTGAAACGGCGATCCCCATGCAACGGAATTAATGTCCTCATACTTTTTTATATTTTTTATTTTATTTATTACTGCGCCAAAAAAAATTTAAAATAGATATAAATAAACTGTTGAATTTAATTAGCTAGCTGTCCATATTGAATAGTCTCTGTACTACATTTTCTTTAAAATAAATTACATCTATTATGAGTTTTAGAATATTAGGAATGACAATTTTAACGAACCGTTTAATATATATGAATTTCATAAACCGTAGCCGAAGTTGATTATAGACACAAACTATAGACACGACATGATTCATAAGAAGTTACGAACTTGTTTGTGAGTTTTTTTGGCTTACAATTTGAAAATAAAAAAATTTGCGGCTCTTTAATTATAGGTGGTGAAGTTATTAAATAACTCATAATTTAATCAAATCAAAGCCAAACTAAATGATTCATTTGTCGTCACTAAAGGCAGACAAACTTTTGGGTATTTTTGTACCAATTTGATTGTTTTTTTAGATTCAAATGAGCATAATTAAGTACTAATGGGGGGTACCATGCTTTGGTATTTAGGGTAGAGAAGATGAAGAAACTTGAGAAATTCAACAATTATTACATATGGGACAAAAATAGGGCGTCGCCTCTTAAATACCCTGCATGAGATATACATTCTATTTTAGGTGGGGATCTTTCTCGACTTGTCAATATTTTATTTTAGAAAAATGTAGTTTTTGAGAAAAATAATTTTATACCTATCGGTCGGATAATAGCATCTTACATATGCGATAATAGCATCTTACATATGAGGTGAACATTAGGAATGTAAACGGAATCAATCTAGATGTTATCATATCCGCATCTGGTAGCTGTAAACAAATAATACAAATAGTTTTCGAAAATGAGAACTACTATTCGTATCTGATAAAAGTTGGATACGGTTAAGGATATGAAGTATATATTAGAAAAAATATAGCATATAGAGTTAAACAATAATACTTTTGATATCATAAGAAACATATATAGCATAGTGCTCTATTGCAAACTGATCCGCGTTTTTTAAAATCAGGAAATCTCGATCCACGGCATATTTGAATGATCTGAACCGTTCAAATTGATTACCCTACCTTCAAATCTATGTGTATGAGAAATCAAAGGATTTGAAGACCGCTAACCAATGCATTAGATAAAGTTTATGTTGCTATATTGAAACACGTTCATTTTGCACTCATTCGATGCATGGGTTAAAGGTCTTTAAATCCTTTGATTTTTCATACATGCATATTTGAAATCAACTTGAATGGATGGATCGTTCAAATATGCTGTGGATCAAGAGTTCCTGTTTTTTGAAAAACACGGACCGGTTTGCAATAAATCATTCCTCAAGATATATAGGTGCTATTGTATCTCTATCCGATGGTTATTAGCGGATGTGAATACTAATGGTCGTCGAAAATGAAATCACTGTCCGCATTTGATTAAAAACGAATATGGATATAGAGTTGGCCCAGATTATCCGTATCCATTTACGTCCTTAGTCAATATGCATTTTTGCTCTTTTTTAAACCCTATTCTTCGCCCAAAGAACCATCTCTGGTATAACCAAACATAAAGGTACATGCACTTCCAATTTCAATGTCAATTTTAAAGAAAACTCCCTTATTATTAGCCACTTTTTTAATAAAAAAAAATACAAATGAAGAAAAAGAAAGCAGCATTTCATGTTATATTAACCACTTATATTTTTCACCCAGCATAAGCATCTGTATATTTTTTTCTCCCTCCCCTTTTCTTAAGAATCTAGTTTTATAATTAGGACATGAGAAAAACACAGGATAATTCTAAAATCAACTGGAATTTCCAGAACAAAATCTCACCGAAAAGAAATATATTCATCAGTTTAATAAATGATCAAACTTTAATGTGGTTACCTTGCACATTTTATGAACAAATTCAGTTTTTGTTGTTCTAGACATCGACACCTTCCAATATCAGTGTAAATGTAATTGTATGTGAATAAACACAGAAAGTGTGAAGTGCATTACAAGTACAACCAATAATAGCCCTTCCATAAATTATGGGTTAAATTCGAACAAAGAAATGGAGAAAAAACTAATTATTAGAAATAAAAAATAAATTACAACATAACCATTCCATGAAATAATAATGATAGTACAAGGAAAATCATATAAACCTTATTCATTTATAAAACATTTTGCGGCCTTGGTTTCATCAGAATTGGCCTCTTCTAGAAGCTCCGATCTTAGTTTCATGAGGAGCCTTCCCAAATAGTTGAGGCCTTCTCCTTCGCGGCCTCCTCCCCAAAAGAGATCATGAGGTGAGGCTTCAACCAAAACGGATCCTGCGGTTGAGCGCAGCATCGCATTAAGGTGAGGGTACGAAGAAAATTTGCGCTTGAGAGCTTCGTACATTACATCGATTTTTACATCGTCCCAGTCTCTTCGAACCTATATGGCCATAGAATAATGTCAACGGGCTGGAGGGATAAAAGCCAAACGATATTAGAAATGTTTCCAATTAAAGCCATGGTCTCTTAAACCCGTATATCATCAATGAGAAAATATTATGGCTACGCTGCAGGAAACCAACCGCTCTTACTTTTACCCAACAAAATTCCACCTGTATTCTTGAAAGCTGCAGTATACCCCCTACTTTAACCATGTTAATTTGGTCCATTTTTCTGTAAATCTAATTTCCGGATACCCCTGAATAAAAGTAATAATTTTACAATTTTTGTTAAAAAACCGGGCACAAAAAAGTTAACATCAGCCAAATCAGGGTAATGCAAAGCCCTTGTTTTATAAATAAAAAAAAGGTATCCTACTATAAGGCCAAAAACGAGGGGAGGCTCCTGTTATTTAGCCAATGGGATTGTTAAACACAAAACTACTGCTTTTTTCAAAAAAAAAACTGGCCCGTAAGCCTAACTCATGCACACAGCATACACTGGCACACAATGCACACAAGCAACCAAGGGACCCATGAATTTGTCCCAAAAGTGTTAAATTGTGGCCACTTTCCCTCCTGAGGAACAAACCCGGCATCTTCCCAGAAGAGAAAGTGATATACAAGCTGAGCTATTGCTCGTTAGTGCCAGCATTAACCAATTCCTATTAGTAACATGAAAAGTGAACTTCTGGCTTGGTAACAAGTGCCAGCAATAATCAAATCATTAAGGTGGTTGCTTCTACAATAAAGCAAGTTGTCATCTAAAATGCTGTTGTAGGAAAACATCAGATGAAAGGTCAAGGGACTTGGTGTAAGGTCCCTAGTGCTAGCGCTGCAAGACTCGCGGCGAAGACGGAAGCTAAAACAAAAAATTTTATGCAAGCACTAGCGACCAAAATCTTAGACTCGATTCCAAACATTAAACTAGATATCATAACATTCAAGGTTAAGAGGCTGGCTGGCTTTGTAGCATGTCCGTGTAATTACGGAAGACCCCTACACCGCACCTTGGACTCAAACAAGACTCCGAAGTTGTCAGGAACAAACTTGCACGCCAATCCTCCTCGTCAAAAATGATCCACCCGAGAGAATTCGGAAACAGGCTTTAGCTTCACACTAAGTGAACAAGTGAAGCAACTTACAAACCAAACTTGCTAGGAATGGTTAGCAAGAGATGTAGTGATGAAACTCTATTGATTTCTCTCTTTTCTATTTTCTTTTCTCACTTTGAAACTCACGAGAGAAGGAGAGAAGCGAGGATGTGAGTGTAGAAAATCAAAACTCAAAAACCAAAATCCTCTCCCTCCCTCCCTCCCTCCCTCGATATATGTATGTATACACACACACACACACTTTGTGAAGTGGGTGGAATGTGTGAGTCACCCTTGTGACTCACAAGCCTACACACTTCACCAAGCTTCTAAAATAGAAAAGAATGTGTATGACTAAAACACAAACACACACATACCCATAAACCAAATTATGTATCAAAATACATATACATGTATTCGTATCAAAATATGAATGCCGTATTCGTATATTCGTATTGAGATAAAAATACCCGTATTCGTATTAAGTTACAAATACTCGTATTTATACAAAGTATTCGTATAAATATCGTATTCGTATCAAAATACAAATATCCTAAAGTGAGAAAATGAGAGATAATATTAGCTCATAATGATTCGCTATTTTTCAAACCTGCTAGTATTATCAAAACGTCCAATTAAAGTACATGTATCAGGTACACGTATTTAATCGAACCCCGTACGTATCAAAATACGCACACTACATCGTTACGCCTGAACCGGAAAACCCTCTATGTGGGATTCTAAAGACTCGACAATACACTCGCAATACGTTTAACCGCAAGCGTGTCAGCGGCACTGGCTGTACGTAACGGCTATCCAGATATTGAACGAAAGGAAGGTCGACAAGCAAGCTCGTTTGTACCCCTACAGAGCCTGTAAGTGATACTCTCCGTACAATCCGGTCTTTTCGTCTAAAAGTATCGCATACCAGGTCTAGGGGTGGATAACGTCTAACCCCTAATATCCCGATAAGCCGCGTAGGTGTCAACCTCATCATCTACCAAGAAACTACTGATCTACAATCAGTAAATCTCATCCACCCTGGACAGGGATTTATGATGATGGTCAACCGAACACAACACGACATTGACTCCCTATACCAGGGGAGAAGAATCCCTGACGATCGTTCACAACCTCCATTTAACTCGGGAATGTACCCAACTAAAACATGTGCATGACTCGGTAGAGACGTGGTAGGGTAGTAATCTAAATACAGTGAGAACTCACACGAGACAAGTGACAATCTTAGGGCAACAGGCTATATGTACTCATGTCACCAAAGAACTGTTATCTGACAATAGGTATAGTATCATCTAGAAGTTCTTGGTGTGTCTGTCCGGTGTACTCACCTCCAGTGAGCACATGTATACGATCTTTAGATGCAACATACCAATGGCTGCGAGCCCTGCCACCGCCCCTCGTCGGGGTCTAAAAATGTATACACTGGTCTACTTTGGAATATCGATACCCAGTTTCGATACTCACACGACTAGGGACATTTAAAGATGTGTTTATGCACTACCCAGCTCTCACAAGTATGATCACCATCATTATTCTGGTAGTCAAGCAAAGATCTTACGGGCTTTATCATTATGTATCAGCGGCACGTAATAACCAGTAAAACGTATACATATTAATGATAAAGACAAACCAGATAGCATACTATCATCTCGAGTAAAATTGTTCTATCTGTATAGGTCCTCCTTCAATTATCATAATCGTCTACCTGCAATTGCAATAATTGCCTTAAGAGCACTATAGCCAACAATCTCCAACTTACACTTAAGGTTAATTATTGTGGTATCGTATACCCACATCTCATATGCTTCCATGTGCTTCCAAATACCCAATTTCTTCTACTAACAACTCATGTGTTCGAGAAATAGTCTTAGTGAGTGGATCCGCTATAATATTTCTAACTTTATCCCTCTATATCTCAACATCGTGGAGATGGAGTATCTCCCGAACTGAGCGATACCCTCCTTCAGAATTTGTCTGGATACCTGATAGGACCAATTTCATAAATAAACAACTTTATCCAACAAACTTCTTGAGCATTATCCTTTGTTGAGTCAGCATCATACGCCATATCTATCTCAGTATCCGCTTGGAATCCTTTCCAACATACGGCACCTCAGAAAAGAGTAAACTTTTAACTCTGACAGTCATTCTGTCATCGAGATCACCTTGGAAGCCAAAACCGGTAATCGCCTCATATAGGAGGCTGCCTTTACCATACACCATGAACATCCTGATATGTTCTACACCGCTTCCTTTTGTTTCTTCAGGATTAATATCCGCTTACTACACTAAGTGCAAAAGCAACTTCTGGTCTGCTACTTGACATCGCATGATTGATCCAATTAGCAAAGCAATTGAGGTGCCATTCATGCGAGTTCCTCTCCAAATCAGTCTGGAAGTCTTCTCTTTAGAGAGGGTGACTCCATCATCTACGGGTAAACTGCCACGCAAAGAGTCGTTCATTCTAAACCCTTTTAGAATAGTGTTCAAGTACCCGGATTGGGACACTTTCCAAATCTAGATCTATCGACATAGATCTAGTCACCAGAATATCTGATTTATTATTCAGATCCTATGTTGAGGAACATCTATGACAACCAAAGTTTTGAACGATTGTAGTATAAGAACTTTACTTCCTATCTGGAGTAAATCATCCAAATCCCATGACAATACTCTCTACAAACTTCTTACCATATTCATCTGTTCTTTTGATGAAGTGAAACATCTTGACTATCACATCAAAACAAATGATCTGTCTCCGCTATGGCTGCTTTAATCTATAAATAGGCATAAGCAACTTACACACCTTCCGCTGCTCCCACTGATTACGACAACCCTCTGGCAAAATTATATACGCGTGCACTTCTAAATTCCCATTTAGAAAGACGTTATAGTCATCCACCTGTCAGATCTCATAGTCATGAATAGCAGCAGTCGCAAGTAGGATCGTCATCATTATGATGAAAAACCTCTCTGTCGCCGTCTATGAGAAAACCGAAGAAATTCTCGGATGCGTGAAGTCACCTACTAAATTTGCGGAGCGGCTAACGGTTTGTCGGTTCTAACTGAATCTCCAGGTTCTACTAAATTTTCAGTAACGGTTTGTGGTTCTGGAATCACATCCAATTCTACCATACTCCCACTAATTACTTTTGCAAAGAATTCAATTTTATAAAAAAAAAAGTGACGAGTCAAGAACAATACAACTATTGATCTTACAAATGGTAAAAGTTAAACCCTTACAAAAGCTTGGAATAACCCACAAACTGCCATTACTGAAGCGTGCCTCGAGTTCGTCTGGATTCTGCTTTTAAACAAAAACCGGATAACTTCATATCATAACTACAATAAGATATGCTAGCATTCTATATCCATATAGAATCAAAAACACTAATTTAGATAGAACCAGATTCAATATATTATGCAACTGTGTCCAGTGCATATCCTCTTAATGGAAAAAATGTCATATGGCATTACTCGTCAAGGAGCGCACCCACGGATGAGAAACCTGCGAGGGAAATGATATTCTCATTATTACTATGACAGAATATTTGGTATAAGTATCTACATTTTCGATCACGTCGAAAAATTTTGATACTTCCAACGCCTGATTCTCTACTTTATTCTTATACCTATGAACTTCTTAAAATCTTTGGACTTTGCATTTCAATTAATGCATGTCTAAAACCAGAGAAATCATAGATAAAACGGGATGAAAAAAGAATACCATCCCCTTGTCCTGAAGGACACCGGACAACATACATTACCATGTATAACTCCCAAGAGTATACTAACTCAAACTCTGTGTGTTTGTAAATTGAGAACTGTATTTTGGTTAAGAACGTCGATACCATTATATAATGCACATTAGCTTATCCTCAACTGATAAAGTTAAATGTCCAGGACACAATTTTAAAAAAAATTATATCACACTTTATAAAATAAAGTTATGGATATATTATTTTAAAAATTGATGCATAATGGTTATTCAAAAACCAAATATTTGTCATTAGACAAAACCAGGTGATTTAATCCAATGTCACCAATTGCTACGAATTCCGATATTGAGAATCAAATCACCTATTTCTCAATATTCTACTCCCCTTCTCAGCATCTGTAATGCCCTACAGATGTGAGAAACCAAATCCGGTATATACATACTCTGGAGTCAGAATTAATTGGGGAAAACAGTTTTCAATTAAACATATACAGGAAAACTGAAACATTAAAATGTTTCAAAGGGATGGCCGGGTATTCCTAGTAATGCATCTTTCAATGTCCAGATTAATGACACCAGTTGCAATTTCTTTTACTCACTTCAATCCCTTTATATGTCTCCGCGTCTTACCTCATGTACATCATACTTAAGCTAGTTGGTTTTCTTCATTCTCTACCTTTCGGCACCAGCCTAGATTTTGGAAGAAAATTATCTAACAAGCTTAACTGGTGTACTCTCTTTGTATAAGGAGCTTTCAACTTGAGAGAATGTGAAGAAGGGAAGACAGCCGAATTATGCAATTTAATTTCTCTAGAACCCGTGGCCATACTCGACTGAAGCAGCTTCTTCGAGTTCGTATGTAACTATACAAGATGGTCATTCCAAACAATATAGATATCCGTAATGATACGGAGTGGTCTGGAGAAGGCAAAAGGTAAAGTATGAGTAACAGGGATATATGCAACTTTGTCATGAATCATGACAATCCAAACCAAAGTTTGTAAAAAGATTCGGTTAATTTGGTTTATGAGTTTTAGTTTTAAGGTCAGTCATGGTCGCTGCCAGAGAGAGAGAAAAAACACTCACCGTGCACTCTATCAACATTAGATTGGTTAATTAATATATCTAATCAAGATAGCTCCCATTGTTTTCACGAATTCTCCTTCAAACCCTAAAAGGAGATTAGTCGAGATCATTTACACCTTAAAAGTTCGCTAAACATTCAGCCAGGTCAATGTTAGTACTTCGATGGAGGCTCCTCGTGCTTTCGCACGGATCTAATTAAATAACCCCGTTTCCGCAGAGGAATAACCCCGTTAACACCTTTCTAGACACCTAATGGGTTAGCTAGTTGTGAGTGAAAATCTCCCAAAAGTAATAACTACTCATCGGTGAGAATCGGGACCCAACTATCATTGTGTGATAATTTTGACGGAAGCTAATCAAAGTCATCATACTCTAGAAGGTATGCGCATACTTGGCAAGTTTCCCTTATATTTGAAACTCCTGATATGGTTTTTACCCCTAAAGGCTTATGAGCTTAACTAGGTCAACAAACCATGAACAGCTTGCCAAGTTCAACCCATTATTTTCTTGATTGCATTAAACCTATTTGGACGAGCCCTTGACTAGGTCAACAAGGTCGTATGACTGTCCTAACCAATCGCATCTCTGTACAGAAAATCACCACTTAGATACCGTACACTACGTCTTGACTAGGTCAACAAACGCGGCATGAATACTAAATACTACTAATCTGAAATAACGGAGGGCTACAGCTGGTTTTTGGCGAAAAACTTTTAACGTAATGAACTTGATATCATTGAAGGAACTCGAGTGGCTTTGTAAAGGAGCGGTTTAAGATCTACTTTTAAAACGAGTGGTTTTGAAGAAAACTGAGTAGTTTTAAAATTTGGTTCCGACATCATTTAGGTTTGTTTTTCTTGCATTAAACGCAGTCCCCTCATTACAAGTTTCTAAACAACACCAGAAACAACCAAAAAAGCATGCTTTGTATACCATCCACATTCGCTATGGGATCCAGGATCTTCACCGTAAGATTGCTTAACTTGCGGCAGAGCGAGGACAGAGCTAGCGCGAATGCAAAACATATGGAAGTATGTAATATATATCACAGGAAAGTAATAATCATCACGGCGTGTGATAAACAAAAAGCAAGATGGAATAGCGAATAAACTAGGAGTCCCATATTTCGTTTGAGCCGCAAAGGAAAACCAACATTCTCCGGTCGTGTGGATAGCCCGTACAATCTCAAACCAAGACCCTTACAAACACGGCAAGCTACCCTCCAATCCTAGAAACGGGATACCCCTCCCTCAATATCATAAGTGGGCTACACAGAACTTTCTAGAACCCGGTAACTTGAGCACTCCGCCTAGAGCTGCACCCCCTATAAGTGCGCTGAGCGACTCGCCAATCCGAGAATGAGGTGGCCCGGTCTCGACTCCATGAGATGGTCACCCGTTGCATTCTCGAATCCGGTTGCCCGAGCACTCCATCGCGGGGTATCCTAGTGCAAGAAAAGAAATATATACAATGGCGACAACGGCCTCAACCTGGACGTGTCCCAAAAAGAATGTACATTAAGCGGTAACGACGGCCACAATCCGACCGTTTGTCCTGAATAAACGAATACAAATATCAAAACTGTAGAAGCACATCGCACAAGAGGTTATCAGTCACGACAATCCGACTAAACTATCACAAGATATATATCCAAAACATAAATAACCAGTGTGTAACCCCGTCTAATCAAACAAATAGCAATTAGACGACGTTATCCAACACAAACAAAGATACGGATCATAAACGATGCTATTATTTCGACCGAAAAATTTCTCGAACTTGCCCGAATACAAAGATAACACAAACTGAAATCTGGGCAAAAACAAATTTCACCAAAAATCAAGTTTCTCAATTTCCAGGATACCACAAAAACCCAGGGACCTAAACAAATTTTAGGACGTAAATAACGGCCAAATTGAATAAACCGGCGGCCAAATTTTTGACTGAGGTCCTCGGATTTCGTTCCATGTTTTCTTGCTCAAAGAATAGTCCTCTGCAATACTATAAAAAAATTCTAGAGACCATTTTGGAAAAATGACAGAAACTTGGAAATCTGAACTTAATACGGTCAAACTTTTGGTTTCGAAACCTAAGTGTCGCCTACAACTAATTAAAGTGTTTGGCATGGCTCTCATACCACTGTAAAGTCCCTAGTGCTCGCGCTGCAAGATTCACGGCGAAGGCGGAAGCGAAAAGAACTTTTATGTAAGAATTGGCGACAAACTCTAGAATCGATTCCAAACACTAAACTAGATATCATAACATACAAGGTTAGAGGACTAGTTGCTTTTGTAGCGTGTCCGTGCAATTGCAGAAGACCCCTACACAGCTCCTTGAACTCTAACAAGACTCTGAAGTCGTCGAGAACAAGCTTGCGCGCCAATCCTTCTCGTCAAAGATGATCCATCCGAGAGAATTCGGAAACAAGCTTTAGCTTCACACTTGGTGAACAAGTGAAGCAACTTACAAACCAAATTTGCTAGGAATGGCTTGTAAGACATGTAGTGATGAAACTCTCTTGATTTCTCTCTTTTCTATTTTCTTATCACTTTGAAGCTCATTAGAGAAGAGAAGAGAGAATGTGAGTGTAGAAAACCAAAATCAAAAACCTTTCTTTCTCTCTTGATCTTATCTACCTTATGAAGTGAGTGAAATGTGTGAGTCATCCTTGTGACTCACAAGCCTACTCACTTCACCAAGTTTCTAAAATCGAAAGGAATGTGTATGACTAAAACACACACACACATATATATCCATAAACCAAAATATGTATCAAAATATATATACCTGTATTCGTATAAAAATACGAATACCCTTATAAAAATACCTATATTCGTATTAAGAAACAAATACTCATATTCAAATCAAAATACTCGTATTCAAATCAAAATACAAATACCCTAAAGAGAAAAAATGAGATATAATACCAGCTCATAATGATCCGGCTATCTTTCAAACCTGCTAGTATTATCAAAATGTCCAATTAAGTATGTGTATCAAGTACATGTATTTAATCGAACCCCTTGTACATATCAAAATACGTATACTATATCGTTTCGTCTGAACTGAGAAACCCTCTGTGTGGGACTTTAAAGACTCGACAATACGCTAGCAGTGAATTTAAGTACAAGCACGTCAGCGGCACTAGCTGTACGTAACGACTACTCAAGTATTGAACAAAAAGAAGGTCGACAGGCAAGCTCGCCCGTACCCCTACTGGATCTGTAAGTGACTCCATATAATCCGTTCTCTTCGTCTAAAAATATCGCATACCGGGTCTAGGGGTGGATAACGTCATACCCCTAATAACCCGATAAGTCGTGTCGGTGACAAGCTCATCACCTACCGAGAAACTACTTATCTACAATCAGTAAATCTGATCCACCATGGCCAGGAATTTATGGTGATGGTCAACCGAACACAGCGCGACATCGACTCTCTATACCGGGAGAGACGAATCCCTGACAATCACTCACTGCCTCTATATGGCCCGGGACTGTACCCAACTAAAACATGTTTGCACGACTCAGCAGAGCCATGGTAGGGTGGTAATCTAAGTACAATGGGAACTCGCACGAGACAAATGACAATCTCAGGTCAACAGACTATCTGTACTCATGTCACCAAAGAACTGCTATCTAACGATAGATATAGTACCATCTAGAAGTTCTCGACGAATCCGTCCGGTGTACTCACCTCCAGTGAGCACCTGAATACAATCTTAGGTGCAATACACCAATAGCTGTAAGACATGCCACCGTCCCTCATCAGGGTCTAGAAACGTATACAATAGTCTACTCTGGAATACCGATACCCAGTCTCGATACTCCCACGACTAGAGACATTTAAGGATGTGCTTATGCACTATCCGGCTCTCACAAGTATGATCGTCATCATAACTCGGGTAATCAAGCAAACATCTTACGGGCTTTATAATTATGTATCAGCGATACGTAATAACCAGTAAAACGTGTATGTGTATATATATATATATATATCAATGATAAAGACAAACCAGATAGTATACTATCATCTCGAGTAAGACTGTTGTTCTATTTGTATAGGTCCCTCTTCAATTATCATAATCGCCTATCTGCAATTACAATAATTGCCTTAAGGGCACTATAGCCAACGCTTGGATCATAAATTTGGATGAATTGATACATAAGTGCAAACAAAAAAAAGCTGTTGGCTCCATGACATCATTAGTTCAATCCTCATAACACAGTTACCAAATAATGATCATAAGGGTATCATAACGTGGTCTGAAAATCCATTTTAGTTTGAATCAAGTGGTTGATGGGATTATGTAAATAGTAATGCCCATAATTTTTTATATAAAAGGCAGGCGGTCCTACTCTTCACAAAATGGAAACCTTCTTACTTTTGCCAGTGTAAACAGTGGTAGTTTGATGTGGATACTTGACCTATAACCTACAGTTATAATGCATTCGGCCTCTAGGAATGTGACGACAAAATCAAACTACCCCTAATCAAGTGATTCATGACCAAGGGAAGACCACCACCACCACTGACATCCAAATCGGGATCAATTATGAAGCATGGCTCCAAAAAAATATTCAACAAAGTATTTTGACCGGAAGTTGACAGGCTAACAACACTGTCGTAATTAGTCTCAAGTCTCAACTGGGAAATTATGAACAAGAGAAGGAAGAACTTGCCATAATCCTATATGATCACTTGGTGACTTCCAAAGTCTTCTTGGCTGGTGAAAATGTCATGAAGGGGAAAAGATAGCAGATTTGCCATATAAAATTATGTTCAATTCATATATAAGCCAAAAGCGAAGCAACATATATTTCTGCAAGAGAAGTCCTGATACACGGATTCGTTAAAGGTTCAAGTTTGGTGTATGCTTTCTTAATACGCAACCTATAGCTGTGGTTGATTTGGCCTTACAGAATTCAATGAGGAAAAATGTTACTCTTAAATTGTGAAATTCAAGACGGAAGGAAGATCATCGTGTACACCTAATATCGGCAACTCAAGCTATGTCATAAATGCGGCATGAGTTTGGGTGCACTGCTGAACTCTGGACGCATGGCATATTCATCAAAGGGATTAGACATGTCATAACCAGGCTACTTGCAAAAATATCAAAATGTATGGGTGTCTTGAAATCCTGCTTGCAAACATATCAAAACACTGATAACAAAATATATTTAAAAGTGTATCACTTCAAATTAAATAGGCATACCACTTCAGGGTGTTGCCTCTGCATTTTCCTCCCCGACCTCGCTGCTTCCTCAGGACTTTTAGCAGCTTTGATTTGCTTAATAAATTCTTTTGCTAGAGGGTTATCAACCCCCTCAAACTTGTTGGCCTGAAATGTTGAGCGTTAGAAAGTATTTCTAATGTTAAATGATAAGCATAATTTTGTACATTTATTTCAATATTATATCCCTATCTTTTGTTATTTATTTTAATTAAAAATGCTACTAAACATGTGTGTTGAGTGTAAGTGCAGATTTTAGGTCTACGTGCAAGAAACGGATCAAATCAGGTCTGATTGGAAGTTAAAATTCGCTCATATGAAGAGATACAATCAAGCCAACCAAGGGACCGGTATAAACTAGGAAATTAACTACTTCAATCACGTGCAAGTGCGCTCGGGTCAAGAAAACAAAGACATAAACATTTAATAAAAGCTACGGAGAAGAGTCGAAGACGACACAAAAAGATGGGCCCCAGACACTTAAAGAGTTTGGCGGTTTGAAGTGTTTTTCCATCCTTTCCGCCGAAAATCCAAGGCCGTTCGATGTGAACATTTTCGACGTGGATCCAATGGCTATTTTTTATATGATTTTTAGGTTATTCTATTTATATTGTGTTTCCAGAGAGGAGAAAACTCTCGCCACTTTGATTCTCTCTATAAACCCTAGTTTGTATTTTGGATGCTTGGTAGAGAGCAACTAGGTATTTTGTATCTATTATTTTTTTATTTAATTATCTTTTGTTTTATCATCATGCCTTCTTTTATTTTAAGCAATTTATTTTCTTCAATCATACGTAGGTAATTTTATAATACCTAGGTTGGATGAATCTAGGTTAGATATGTGTGAACTTTCATAAAAATTGCTCTTTTATGCTTCATGTTGAATTACTAGATCAAGACAAGATCAAAACTTGATCTTTCCGATAAACTTTGTTTAGTCTATAATGCTTGTACATCGGTTAGCATAAGGAAAGGAGGATTCAAGTTAGGTATTGATTTGATTTAGAAAAAAGTACTAATTTTTATTATCACAATTTAGTCTTTCTATTAAACCAAGATAGCAGCTTACACTATGTTAGGAAAGGAAGATCTGAATTGAACCTATTAGAATTAGCACTTACCATTATTTAAATTGTTCGAAATTAATTTTAGTTGTTCCGAGAAACCATAGTAGGATTTGATACTTGCACATGATCTACTAGTTGGGGAAGGGTAATTGAAATTAATACTATTTCAATTTAGACTAGAAAAGAGAGGAAGGGGTATGAAGGTAAAACACATGTTTAATTTAGAGGATTCGAACCCTAGGTATGTTATTTTTCATGAAGTCTCGTATTTTTAATTCCCAGTTTAATTTTATTTTATTTAATTGCTAAAAAAATTCATAACTTGATTGAATAAAGAACTATTAAGCTATTACGTTTTCTCTATGGGATCAACCCGTACTTGAGTGCTTGCTAGAAACAAGCCGTGCACTTACGGTAATATAATTTTAACAGCATTAAACAAGACTAAATTTCCATTAAAACGCCTTCAACTATAAATGTTTCTCATAAAACTAGCTTAAAGTTCATTTTATTACAGTAACCTCCCTTAAAGTGCTACATTTTACGGTATTTAAGTGGAGGAGTCTACTGTAATTAAAAAAATTAATGTAGTTCAGTAAAATACAGCGATATCCAAGGGTAATTTAGTAAATTTACCCAAAAAATAATACCTGGCATTTAAAATGTATTTTTTGTAATTTAATTTTACATAAGATTTAAGAGTTCACCTGATAATAGTGTTCCACAGTAGGCCATGTATCATAATCTTCATTTTCATTGCGCATTTGCAAGGGGTGGGGAGAAAAATTCGATAATGCGCCATATGGGTCCCACGTCTTATAAAAGAATATAATGTGTGCTTCGTAAGGAGAAACTGTAGGATTTAGAGCTGAAGTTTCATCGGCTGATGGGATCCCAGGTGAAAGGTCCGGGATGGGTTGAAGGAAGCCGCTTACAAGTATGTCAGGTCCCACCTGCAAATGCCTAACATTAGTGCATGCTTATACTGCATGGCTTAAGAAGTCAATTCTCAATCAGAAGTATACTTTCATATGTTTTTTATTGCAAGAATTTAATATGCTTAGAGGTTGAATAAAATTGAACTCAGCTGTTTACAGAGTTCAAATAATGAAAGTAAGGAAGAAGAGAGAATGTTGAATTGAATTACAATACGACCGAGATAAATATGCAACTAGAGTAGAACTTGACTTCAATGAGTATACATTATAGCTCATTAATAAGCAATGATTGCATTATACATCTTCTCCATTTAATAACATTTTGAATTTTTTTAAATTTTTTATCTATGAGGCTATAACAGTCGAAAGATAGTTATATTTTAATCAGGATGTCACTTATCCTCTCTGCAAACCTATGTAGCACGAATTCCTTGTCAAGGAGCCTTATCCGTATCAGATACGTATGCATGTCGGATTCTTTCTGAAAAGAACTGAGAAGAAATATTTTTATTGGCATAATAAATCATGAATTCCTACTACATATATATAAGGAGGATAATAGACCACCTCTCCTATTACGAGCAATGTGGGACTAATGTTAATTATATTCATAACACTCCCCGCAAGCTGGAGTATAAATGTCAATTATGCCGAGTTTGGACAGAAGACGGGTGAAAATCGGTTGAGAAAGTGGTTTAGTACGGATATCTGTCAGTTGAGCCGAAAAGGAAATATGTTTGAGTGTAACCACCTTATCTGTCACCTTATCACGAATAAAGTGGTAATCTATTTCGATATGCTTGGTCCTCTCATGAAAAACTGGATTCTCAGTAATGTAGATTTCGGGTTTGTTATCCCAGAAAAGTGTAATCGGAAGAGAAGAGGGAACCTCAAGCTCTATCGGGAGAGAGGTAAGCCATACCAACTCAACAACTGTATGCGCCATGGATCTATACTCAGCCTCGGCAGAAGAACGAGCCACTACATTCTGTTTCTTACTCCCCCACGTAACCAAGTTTCCTCCCAAAAAGACACAGTAGCCACTAGTTAAACGACGATCATCAATGAATCCCGCAAAATCAGCATCTGCAAAGGCTGTGAGCGACAACATAGATGATGGTTTGTAGAGAAGACCATGTTCAGGAGAACCTTTTATTTATCTGAAAATATGCTTAACCGCCTTAAAATGAGAGGTCAAAGGATTCCGCATATACTGACTCACTCTACTAACGGCAAAGGGAATGTCAGGACGAGTGACAGTGAGGTAAATAAGCTTCCCAACCAAACGTCGATATCGTCCTGAATCAGGCAGTGGAGGATCTAAGGGAAAGCTCAATCGAGAGAGCTTGACTGTGGAATTCATAGGAATGTCTGCTGGTCTACATCCCAAAAATCATGTCTCAAATAGAAGATCGAGTGCATAGTTGCGCTGAGAAAGCTGTAATCTACCATAATTCCATGACACTTCAATTCTAAAGAAGTATCTAAGTGACTCAAGGTCCTTGGTATAGAAGAGTGAGGCCAAATGTTTTTTCACCTTGGTGATTCCAACTGAATCATCTCCAGTAATGATAATATCAACATACACCAGCACAATCACAATGCCCTGAGGACGACTATGTATAAAAAGAGATGTGTCGGCACGACTGCGTTTAAAACCAATCTGTTGTAGGACCGTACTAAACTTTTCAAATCAAGCACGCGGTGACTGCTTCAAACCATATAAAGATTTATGTATGAGACAAATCATACTCCCCGGCCGTTCAAAGCCAAGAGGCCGCTGCATGTAAATAGTCTCCGAAAAATCGCCATTAAGAAAGGCATTCCTCACATCAAACTGATGAAGCGGTCATGCCTTAGAAATAGCCAAACATATAAGAACACGAACCGAGGTCAACTTGGTAACTTGGGGTTTTGGGTGGCGGCTAGAGTTTGGGAAAGAGGATTAGGGTTGGGGTTTTGGTTTTGGAAAATTAAGGTTTCGTCTCAATTCTTTTCAGAGCTCTGATACCATGAAAACTGAGAAGAAATAATTTTATTGGCATAATAAATCATGAGTTCATACTACATATATATATGGCGGATAATAGACCATCACTCCTATTACAAGCAATGTGGGACTAATGTTAATTATATTCATAACACTTTCAATTCATCTAGAATGCTTGTTTAACTCTTATTGGCACATTGTAAGATTAATATTATGTACTAGATGTAGCGAACATGCATGACCAAGAAAAACATCAACTATCTATACACCAAATATAATAAATATTTGTACTTTTTGTTTAGATTTGCTAATATAATATTTTTTTATTAATATGTATGCATATTTTTATACATCAGATACTTGACGTATCCTACTGAATTGTATCCCTAGTTTTTGGAAAATTGCAAATGCATGAATCCGACTCATAACGCGTTCCGTATCCATATCCGAACCCACGCTACATAACTGCAAACTGCAATGGTACATTTATTTTAATGTCTTACTTTACAGTTGTTAGGATAGTGTTTTACATCTCTTTGTGCACCTAGATGCAGTCAATTTGATCGCGGGGAGTCCATATTGGACTTGGGCCTTTTAGGGCAGGCGAGCTAGACAGGACTTGGGCTGTTTGAGCCGGACAAGCTGTTAGTGTGGGCTACTGATGATAAATAGTGTTAGGGTTGTAACACTATATATGATGGATAGCGTTAGGGTTGTAACACTATATATACTCCTAAGCAAGGAGTAGGGCTTTAAGGCCAAGATGTGGTCTTATGTTTGGATTTCTATGGCCTCCTCTTGTGGTGTGAGAGCAAGAGAAGGGATGAGAGATGAGAGACATTAGGTGAGAGATGAGAGTTCTCTAATCTTACTTATGGCAGTGGAACCCAATTTTAGATGATTGCCTTGAGAACGTAAGCCAAGGCCGAGTTTGGTCGAACCACATAAATCCAGTGTTCTTCTAGCGCGCTTGTGTGTTTGCCATCTTGTGTGCTTGATGATGGTAAGCAGATTGATATCCCTAACACATCGTACTAATGATGAACAACAGAAATTCAAGGGGGGTCAAATGATAAAGGACGACCAAATTATAGCATGTGGAGATCTCTTGATGGAAAGGCCACACAGCTGTTGATTACCCACTAAACCTTTCAAACCAAAACATCAAAATATCCATCCACAAACTGCAACTACTTAAAATAAGCATCACCATAATATTATGGAAAAATGCAAGTGAAATGATGACAAAACATACCTGCTCAAGTAAGGGATCAATCAAATTGAGTGCTTGTGACATTTGAACCATCCCTAATTCACCAACCGGTGTTGGAGCATTTACTCCCCCTATAATTTTCGGGGCGATAAAGGCATAAACCTACACCAATAAACAAGTTAAATTTAGATACGTCTATCAGAACTCTTCCTATTACAGCAAACATGGAATTGTATCCTTAAACCAGAAGCATATATGTTATATTTTAATGGCTTATTTACTGAAAACTCCCAACAGGATTGAGCGATTTTAACAAAACTTCAAATACCTTTGAAACTATCAACAAACAAACTATCATGACTTGACGGTCAACGTTACTATTCATGTCAAATGACCATTTTACCCTTCTCATAATATAATTAATTAAATATAAACTACATTTTAAATAATTTTAATAATTATTAATATTAACTAAACAATTAATTATTTTGTTTGGGACAGCCAGGAGGAGGTCGGGATGGGGGTCGTCGGAGGAGGGGTGGGATGGGGGGAGGAGGAGGATGAAGTGAGGGGTTGGAGAAGATGAAGAAGAAGAAGAATAAAAGGAAGAAGATGACAACGAGGAGGAGGAGGAGGAGGAGATGGGGGCGGGGGCAGTGAGGGGGGAAGGGGCGAAGTCCAAGGAGGAGGGGGTGGAGAGAAGATGAAGAAGAAGAAGGAGGAGAAGACGACGATGATGATAATCATGGGCGGGGACGGATCTTAGGGTGTAGGCTGAGGACTGGGGTCGAGGACAGGGTGAGGAGGGAGAGGAGGAGGTGGATGGAAAGTGGGAGATCGGGGGTGGGAAGTGAAACGGGTGGAGGGGACGGTGTAAGAAGGAGGAGGAAAAAGAAGAAGAGGAAGAGGAACATGATGGTGGTGATGGTGGGGCTGCAGAGGGAGGAGGGGAGAGGTCGGGGGTGGTGCACCGGCACCGTAGCCATTGCCGGCGATGATGGCGAGGGGAGGAAGAAGGTCTGTGGTTTTTTTTTTTTAATTTTTTGGAAATTTGGGCTAGGGTTAAGGGGGCGTTTTAGGGATTTTATAATTTTTATGCTGATGTGGCAACATGGCCGATGTGGCGCTGGCTTGTCACAGACGGTGCTGATGTGGCACCATTAAGTTTGGTAATTTCTTGATAGTTTCAAAGGTATCAGTAGTTTTGTTAAAATGGCCGAAACCTGTTAGGAGTTTTCAGTAAACAAGCCTATTTTAATTGAAAAATAATAAATCAATGAATGTGGGTATATGATTCAAGATAATGCAAACAGAGATTGGTGGGAAAACTTGGTAACCATTCCATTTCCAACTCCAATTAAAAATCTACTTACTGGCAAGTACGAGAGAAAAGTATCAATAACTAAAGTTTTGAGTTAGTATAAAATTATAAATGCACATTATTGCTGCCCTGCCCATTATCTCATCAAATTTTAACTCAACATGACCTGAACAAGAAACCGCCAGATTTAATGAATGTGCTTCCAATTGATACATAAAATAAACATGGCTTGATACATCTTGGATTGGTGAGAAAGATATGCAAGTAAAATAATGATTTTGCTAAGTTGAGCTTTAATTAGCAATGAGCCAAATCAGCCGAAAACATAGGCTCCTGCCATGTGGGGCTTTGAATCATTGGTTCGGTTGTGTTCCATCAACAATCACCATCTTGATGGGCAAAATCACGATGACAATTATGATGAAGAGCAAGGGAGAAGGGGCAGATAAACTTCAAAGGAGCCTAGCAGTACCATTGATACAATCTTGAATGGATAGATCCGGAGAACTAAGAGCTGTACATACTACACAAACAAAGGCTGATTTGAAATCGAAAATAGGACGTCTACAACATAATATTATCCAAGAACCGGAAAATCTGGGTTATTTGGACCAAACTTTTTCCCATTCATTTCTAGGGGCAATTAATAAGTTGAAAACAGATAAGCATTCCTAAAAATTACAGATTTGATAGATGATTTCTGTTTCACTGCAGCAAGATCAATTCTAGAATAACAATACGCTCCTGGAGGAGCTTATAAGAAAAGACAGCAACTCCATGCAGCCAAAATTCATCTGTGGCACATCACAATTAAATTCAAAAGAGGTTGATATATGGATTTTAAGCAATAAATTTGAGCATGTTTTACAAATAGAAATCCCAAGATAGCAAGTAGAGACCCAATATATGTCTCAATAGTCATACTTAGGAACGAAGGAAAAATATAACAAAATGGAGCATTAACAAAGTGAGAAACAAGTGAAAAGATTTGGAAACCAAAACACAAACATCAAAGTTAAATTTGAACCAGATAGACTGTGTATGCTCTTATGATGGTTAAAATCACAATAGCAAAAGGTCCACAGTCTTGATATTTACGAAGAGGAAAGAACTAATCAGTAATCCCTACTGCACACTATGGATTGAACTGGAATCTGACGAATGCTACGAGGCAAATGCAGATAACTTAATTCTAGCGAATATTCTAAGCAATACAAGATTGCTTCAACTTCAATTAGATTATTGATTATACCTTGTGGATTACCCCAGATGATATAGCTGGTGCAGCTAGGCCCCCACCGCACTCCCACAACACCGAAAGGTACCCACGATCATAGCAATACTCCATGAACTCTCGTGGGTTTAAGATATCAAACTCCACCACTTCAACACCTTTTCTTGCAAGTTTTTCTTGCATGTCTTTCCGTGCACCCCTTTGAGTAGCAACAATAGTATACGCATCGAAGGTATTCCAGAGGTTTGCTTCTTCCGGAAGATCAAGGGTCTGGGACATTACAATTCGTACGGGAACGTGACCCCCACCATGCCTTGCAGTTAGCCGTGGATCTGCAGTTAATATGGAACTACCTTATTTAAGTATAAAGAGAGTTGGGAGAGAAACGAAAGAAAACAGAGGGAGTTGTTGTTGTTGTTGTTGTTGTTGTTGTTTGTGGCTAAGAAAAGGACAGACTTCTGTGCTACTCGCTAGATTGTAATTAAAATTAAAATCTCAATTTTGAAACTCATCCCTTTCTAGTTGAAATAGTATAGATGCAAATTGAGAACTCGCCACATTTTTCAGTTGATTAGACTTAGTAGAAACTCATTTAAGATTTATACCATCTAGACGTACAGTATTTCCTCCAACAATTACGGCATCACTTCTGCATCGCAACTTAAATAGTCGATATCTGGAATCTTTATTGCTCACCCAAGAAGCATGTCCACTACTTGTTGCAATTATTATTAGTATTATTATTTTAAATTTTTTTTGGCTAAGAAAAGAACTGTGTGCCACTTGCTAGATTGTAATTAAAATTGGAATCTCAATTTCGAACCTTGTTCCTTTCGAGTTAAAATAGTAGAGATGCAAATTTTGAACTTGCCACATTTTTTCAGTTGATAAGACTTTGTAGAAACTCAATTAAGATGTATACCATCTCGACGTACAGTATTTCCTCCAACAATTACGGCATCACTTCTGCCTCGCAACTCAAATACGCGATATCTGGAATCTTTGCTGCTCACCCAAGAAGCATGTCCACTACTTGTTGCAATTTTTCCTGCCAATGTCGGAATAATTGTAATAGATATCATATACAGTTAATGTTTCCTAAAACTCAGATAATCAAACTTTGCAGAATGATAATAATCGGATCAGGAAACAGACCCGAAAAAATCTTTTAAGACTCACCATCTAGGGTCATTGCATACTTGAGCACAGAGAATGGAACGCGAAAGGCAGATCTATAAAGTATTGGAGCATTTACTTCGAGGCATGATCTCAAAGCTCCCTGTGATACACAGTTATATAAGCATTGATATGAATAATAAAATTTCAACTTTAGATATGGATGTACATGTATGCTATATTATTGCTATCAAAATTTGATTATAAAATGGGAAGACTTTTAAGCATAATGTAGGATACATAAGAGCATATCAATTTATGAGAAGGAAATCGTTAGGGATATGCTGATAAGGCTCCCTCGATCCAGTTTAAAAGAAGATAATACACCATATATATAGTCAATTGCATATATGAACATGGTCAAATGAAGATGACAAATCAAAATGAAAATTCACATATATGTTCTGCTATCAGCTTCAAAAATAAGCACCTAAATATGTTATTCAAGTCAACCAATCCTAAACTACATCTTAATCGATTGATCGTAAAAAAATAAATAAATAACTTTCAAGAAACATGTTATATAAAGTATTGGTTTAGATCTTTCTGTCTTGTGACTAATATAACTATACAAGTTATAAGTTCATATGTTGCGGTGCGATTCATAAAAGGGAAGAAAAGAGACATCTAGGAAGGTGAACAACTTTCATATGAACTAAAATATTAGCATATCAGTTACGACAAAAATGCATAAGTATAAGAGCCAGAGAAAAATAAGGTAGTTTCGAAAACTAATCACCTGGAATATTTTACTTTGCAAATCCTCACCAAGGACATCAACCTGAATCCCTTCGCTTCTTAATGATCGTATTGCCTTCCCTCGTAGATGATGAAGTGGATGCCTGATGCCCACTACAACTCTCGAAATCCCTGTCTAATTGCAAATTGTAAACAATTTCTAACTAATGAGTAAAGTTTGGGAGCTTTCGGAAAAAAGAAGGATTTTTGAAATGAGCTTCCTTAATTAACACCAATTCCTTCAAAAATCGCCAGCTAAGTGTTTCAACAGGATTGTGATGGGGTAAACTATAGCCAATTTCCTATCAATTGTTGATCAATAATCAATCAAAGTGCAAACTTTTTAGGATTTTTCAGCAAATTTAGACTTAATCAAAGCTCAAGCACCTCGAGTTAGGTCAAAATCAAACCTGGAGAAGAGAAGAAACAGGCGTATCATCCCCACAGCAATCCCCAGGCTCCATGTTGAGGTACGCCGTGGCGCCGCGCGCGAGCTCGCCAGCGATCTCCACGGCCTGGAGCTCGGCGCATTTGGTTCCCTGAGCGTAGAGGAAACCCTCGCCGACCACGGAGGCTCCGCCGCCGGAGCCGCCACGGGCGATCAAGCAACCGAAGTTGGGGTGAGGAGAGGTGAGCCCCGCCGACATGTCCGCTAGCTTCGCTGCTCGATCGAGGAGATCGGCGTCTTGTTGGGCGCCGGCGGCGGAGCATTTGGTGGCGGAGCATTTGGCGGCGGCGCCGCGGCGTGGGCGGAGGAGGGCGAGGGGCGAGATGGAGAATAGAGATGACGTCATCTTTTTTTAGTGGTGCTCGTGTTATGTGAGGAGATTAGGGACGGATCCAATAGACATTTTAGACTCGAGGCTAAATTGCAAAAATACCCTTCACTTTCACTTGAACGGCAGTTTCACATGGTCTAATTGTTTCAGTAAATACTGATGAAAGTCCAAAAATCTCTACTTTTTATGACTCAGACTAGAAGGCACTAAACCGGAATCCTCGGCTAATTTTGCATCCCAACCACTCATCACTAATTAAAAATACACAATCGATTCCTCTTCTTTGATCCTCACATCCACCGTTGGATCCAATAGATGCAATAGTAAAGAGAAAATAATAGCAGAGACTTCAAATCTGGACACGTTTGGCCATGGGGTTTTCTCACATTAATACAAAATAAATATTCCAAAAATATGAAACATCCTTAATCTATGATGGTCCATGTTATCTACTAACAGATTATGATTCTGATTGACTAACCTCTTCCTAAAAAAATTAATAACATATTACTGTAATAAAATATATATTTATTAATTTAATGATGTGCAAAACATATGGCTAAACGAGTCCGTAGGTTTTAAGTAAGAGTTTAAAGTTCAGTGAAATAGTAGACTCGCTAAAATAAGTGAAAATATACAAGATCAAGATCCGTTTTTTGCTTATTGGGCAAAGTGGAGAGGGGATTCTTTCCAGCAATTGTACTTGGAATATGGAATTCAATGCGCATAAACAAAAAGAATGACGGTATTGTTGAAATTGGGTTGTATTATTTTTCTTTTTTCTTTTGGTTAAATATATTGCATCATGTCTCTATCTCTGCTTCTTCTATATTGTAACTAAAACCCAATGAGGGGCGTTTGGCATGTCCAATTTTATCTTATTTTTGAACTGGCCCGCATACCAACACATCCATCCACACAACACACCTATGCATCCAAGAAACCCAGCAATTCGTCCTGGAAGGCGTTAAATTACGGCTACTTGCCCTCTAGGGATCAAACTATGTAAACTACTCCTCCGGAGAAGAAGTGTCATACCAGCTGGATTATTGCTCATTGATGAAATGTCCAAATTAACCTAGACATTAATTACCAGCAAACAAGAAAATCTCACTATTTAAAGAGTGTTCACCAAAACCGTTCATAATCTTGAGACAAAAAATTATTATAAACTATAACAATTTTTATCTGATCTTTAAATATCTGCTAAAAATATTTATAAATCTTTGTAATCTTTAGGAGTTGAATGGTCCCAGAATGTTCTCGAGAAAAATTTTCCGAGAACGTCTTAAGAAATCAAATATCCTTTTGGATGATCGGCACCATTCATCTTGATCTCCATAAACCAATGCATGTGTACATCGATTTTCATGTGGTTTTGATACTCTTTGACCATAGATCTATAGGTGTAAAATATTCTATAGTCGAAACACCACTGTTAATTTTGCAACCATCTAATCAAGAACAAAAAGTATCGAAACCGCATGAAAATCGGTGTACACACAGAACGCTAGTGTCCATCGGTTTCAAGATGAAATCTTATAAAGAGAAGGCCTAAACCATAGGCCCACTTAATTTGCAATAGCATTTTGGTGTTGTGGAAACCATAAATTTGTCTCTCGGGAATTCAAGCCAGGTGAGTAAAGTATTACTCAATGGAGTAGGATGGGTTTAGAGTAGCTCATTGATGGGGCTTGAAGTGGCCCATGGGAAAGACCCGGGTTCGAATCCGGGATATCTCATTAATGAGAAAAGAATGACTAATTTATTCCAGCCATCATCGGGAAGTGTGTCCGGTATCTCATTTTTTTTTATTACTCAACGGAGTAACAGTAAAAGGACTTACATATAACACACGGAGAACTCAACCCACAAGCACCTTCCTGGTAAGTCCACAAGCAACGTCCACACCCTTGCAAACCTGATACATGAACCTCTCTATATACACATACTTCTCGATGATCATGAAAACAAATTCTAACATATTAAAGATGGTTATCCACTCAGAGAGGAGAGAGAGAGAGATACGGACGGGGCAAGGGGAGCAGAGAGGGAGCCAAGCAGGGCATGCTGCTGTTAACGAAAAAGAATCGGAGAAGCAAGGAGATTTTGATCATGGCTCCAATGATACTCATGAGCTGATGAAGAATGCGAAGATGCGTGGTGAACAAAAGCATGAAGAAGCCAACCCATCAGAAAAGCCCTGCAAGGGCCTTCCCCATCAACAAGTCCCTCGACCTAACGATCTTCCTTTCGCAGGTCTCGAAAATATGTGATGCCAAGAACTCAAAAACAACATCAATGCTGAATGTATCATGATATATGTATATATCTGAATAAGATACATGTACAAAAAGTAATTATCAATATAGTTGCTGTTGCTGGCTCTTCCCATTTCATTATCAAAATCATGTATCATTCAGGATGTTACCAAAATCTCGCTATAATGGCCTTTCAATGGACCAAGATCATTTTAAGTGTCTAACTCTGATCTCATCTTACATAATGATGGGCTGGCGGTGTAATCTATGTTTGGGATTAACCTTTCTTCTGTAATGCGACTTTTGGTAACTGTCATAGAAACTGAATCAACGATCGAGCTTTACTTTCTTCCATTTGTCAACAGATTGCAGAGCACGATCTCGCGATCCTTGGGGAAGCGACTGCATGATCGCATCCCTTGTATGAGCGGCGTCAGCCTCGCCAGCTCGCGTGGCCAATTCAAGATACACAAGTGCGCTCATCAAATCCCCCGCCTAATATAAACACCCAAAAACAGAGAGAGAACAGAACCAGTCAATAATGCATAAGGAAAGACAATACAACAAAGGAACATAAATTTCAGGAAGTTAATTTACACTAAACTACCCTTAATTATCAATATTTTTCAGTTTGCTACCATAAAGTCTGTTTTAAAATTGCAATAACAATAAGCTCCCTTCAAAATGGATTTAAGGTATTTAGTGAAAATCTCCCTTGAAGCCAGCGTTCAAGGGAGTCTGCTGTAAAAAGGAAAAATGTTAAGGTAGTTTAGTTAAAAACAGTAATTACTGAAAATACTTTAGTGTGATTTAGCAGTTTATCACAATTAGTTCCTTAAAGGTACTAAACAAAAAGGACGGTAGTTTTTTCCCCCTAAAATCTCCTTTATAGCCAAAGTTTAAGGGAGTATAGTAGTCATTTAACTAAAAATCGGTGATAGTTAACAACAGGCTTGTGTAATTTAGCCGTTTGTTACAATTCACTTCCTCATAGTGCCGCATTTAAGGGTATTTTAGTGAAAAAAACTTCACTATAACCAAAGTTTAAAGGAGTTTACTATAATTATAAAAAATGTAGTTAAGTGGAAAACAGTATAGTTAAGGTTGATTTTGAGTAATTTAGCCATTTCACAAAGATGACCATAGAATTGTTGACTACCTTAAAAAATCTATTACAATAAGCTCCCTTAAAATGCTGTATTTAAGGGTATTCTACTGATTAAAAAATCCCTTAGAACCATAGTTTATCAGAGTTTAATAGATTTTACTTCAATTTTGTAAAAAATTGTAAGGTAGTTTAGCAAAACCAGTGATTGTTAAGTGCAGTTTAGTGTAGTTTAACATTTAACCATTTCACAAAGATAACTTACATAGAAAAGATCGAGACCACGTTCGTACTGTGCTCTTCTGTGGCCGCAATCAGCGGCGCGCTTCATCCAGAACTTTGCCCGTCGAAGATTTTGTTTCAATCCACCTTCGCCGAGTGAATAACACAAGGAAGTGTTATACATGGCTCGTACATTTCCGCCCTCTGCAGCTTTCCCATACCATGTTGCCTAGAGTTTAATAAAAGGACCTATTTCAGAATGATATCAAAAGAAATTAAAATGTCAAGAGAAACTTAACCAAATATGTTTCAGATGAATCCATATGTATAGATGTGTAGTGACAATTGCCATGTTGAACTTTTCACGCATCTTATAGAACACCATTGAACTTCAATAAATCGCATTAAGCACCCTTGAACTTCAAAGAAAACACAAAAATACATAAACACCTTTAAAACAGCGTTAAACACCTTGTCATTGGTGGTATTGTAATTTTCAAAGTTTGATGGTGTTGTGTAAAAGAAAACTGAAAAAGTTGGATGGTTTCCCATGTAATTTACCGTGGTACACATTGAAACCAAAATAGCAACCTGTCAAAAACGCTATTTCAATGACATAGGTGGTGTACTGGAATAGTAGGGGCATCACATCACAAAACTTCAATGGGGTACGATATAATTTGTTCTAATATAGATTGATAATCGAATCCACATCCTTTAAAATTGAAAATAGAGGTTCTTAAACAAAAGAGGAAATTTTTAAAGCATCCACGGCAGTTAAAGGGCTATAGGATCCCTTCGGATTTGGATTTACAACTAAAATTTCAATTGCATATTTATCTATTTGACACTTCATTGTGTAAACTAGAGTAACCATCATGCAAAACCTGCTGTTTCTTTGTCAACACCTGTAATTTCCCTTTGGGCACTTTACCCAAAATCCCGATGTCCTTTGCGGACTTTGTACAACAAAGGTACTGTATAACCCTTTTTTCCAGCCTATAAAATCATTCTAAAACTCAAAGCATTTTTTAGAACATAGACCGGAAATTGAAAGTTGCCTTTTTTTTTGGGTTGGGGGGGGCGGAGCAGTTGTTAATTTGACTCGGGGTAAGATGGCTTTGGCCATGGCCAAACATGCTCCACCGCAGAATTGTCTCAGAGCAATCCTCATGGAACAATAAGTGGTCTTCGAATTTGTCATTTATAACTACTCAGTTCTAATTGCCACCTGCTTTATACGACGACCTTCTATGCCTAATGGTTTCAAGAGTATATAATATAACAAAAAGCTCAAACATTTGCAAATAGGAAACAGTATAGGAAAGGGTAAGGTTCAGATATATGCATAATGTTTGCACATATCTTGAATTTACAATGCATGAGTGAATTGAATAAAATTTATAATAAGTTTATTCAAAAAGTATACACAAAGTTTGTTAATGTTGTATGGTGAAATTTCTTTTTAAATAAAATTTGGAATTAAAGGATGCATTACGGAAAGAAAAACTTACAGCATCTGTTAGACTGCAACTAACACCATTCCCTTTGTGTAAACAAAGGGCCAGGTTGTACTGAGCACGGGCATATCCTGATTCAGCTGCACGATAAAACCATTTTACCGCTTCCTCTGGCTTAGGTTGATCACCTGCAAAAAGAAGAAAATTATGAGTGTTAGCTCCGGTGTTCTAAATGTCGGCCGACATCACCGAAATGTCGGCGACGTGTAGGTTTTGAAAAGAAAACACAGATTTCTAGAATTATTTCGATTACCGATATTTGGTTAATCTCAGCCGACATTTCGTGATGTCGCCGTTTTACCCGACATTTTCTAAGACACGGAGAATTTTTTTTGGGTAATTTTCTTTCGGGTTTTGGGCTTTCGACTTTATACATTATGTAACACCCTAGTTCATTTATACCAGTTCTACTTTGAGTATTTCTTTATTTATGGTATTTTCCTGATTTATTGTGTTTTTGGTGCGAATAGTGTTTTGACATCTGTATTTGCATCCTACCCGACCCGCTTGCTGGAAACCGATCTTGATTCATGTTTATGATCTATCCTGACTTGTTACGTAGACTCGTGCACTTTCATTTTAAATTTATACATTGCATACTCGCATTATATCTAGCATCTGCATTTTAACATTTAAAGTCACATAAAATATTTTTAAAATACATTGCATGGCTTGCATGATACCCCTGACCCCGTCGTAGCATCCGCGCACCTTGTTCTCGTCCCGTTCAGTGTAACAGACCTGTTTGGATGGCTACGTGCACGTGGGTGCATCCGTTCTTGGGGGTATGCATTTTCGTTATCCGGATATCTAATTTTAGTTTTGGTCAACACATATTTTTCGTATTTTAAAACTAAATTTTTTAGACCCAACCTGCGCGTGTTTTGGACTATATTTGTATTTACAAGAATATCAAATTTTATTTATATAATATTAATTTTATAAACTGATACAAATTAAAATTTAGTTAACTAATAAAAGATTTTTTAAATTTAAATCTAAACTAATTTCCTAACAAACTAACAACCTCTTTTTCTCTCTCCTCTCTCTTTCTTTTTCTGTCTCTCTCTCTCGCTCTCTCGTTACTCTCTCTTTCCCCTCTGCATATATATATATATATATATATATAATTATTTTATTTTTCTTTTCTTATTTAATACACAGCCTCTTCTTCTTACTTCTTCTTTCTTCTTTCTTTTTCATGATCTTGTTTCTTGATTCCGGTGATCACCACTGGAGCCGTGCTCGTCGCTGACGATCCGAGTGATCCAGTGGACGTTCTCTACCTGCGTGGTCATCCTCTTGCCTTGGCTGGACCTGTCCCGCGTGCCGTGTGTGCGTTGCGACGTTTACCCGACGCCGGGCGTGCCGTACGCATCCGTCGTGCGATCCGTTCAGGCAAGTTGATCTTGCTACATGCTATGATATATTTTACAACCATATTAATAATTATATTACATGTTTAGTGTATTGTACATCCCCTGTTACCATTTTACTGTTTTACGACGTCCGTTTGCATCCGTACAATTTATTTCATATCTAGTTGCATGTAAGTTTATCTTGCTACATGCTATACTACTATATCTTGCACACAGTTGAATAATAACATCACATAATGTTTAGTTATGCATCCCATATTATCATTTTACTGTTTTACCGATTTCGGATATCCGTGTGCATCCATATCGTTATTTACATATCTAAGCACATGCTAATTCGTCTTGCTACATGCTAGGTATATCATTATGCATCCATATGAGTAAAATATTACCTGTTTATCACATTATACATCCATACTAGTTTTATCATTTTCGGATACCCGTTTGCATCCATATCATTTAATATACATATAGCTGCATCTACTTATCATATTAGTTCATGTTATTATTGTAGGAACACCCCATGCTTATTAAAGTGCATCCTACTTGGTCTTGAAACCGTAATGTAACCCTGATCGATATATGTGCATCCATACAATTAATTATATATCTAGTTGCATGCCATATCACGTTATTTCATATTACTGCTACATCAACACCCCATACTTGATATTGTGCATCCTACTAAGTCATGATGTAACCCCTAATAGATAATTGTGCATCCATGCTTTTACTGTACATCCGTACTTTTACCTTGATCCAATACTTGCTACATTTTACTGTTGAGCACCCATGTGATACACTGTGCACCACTTGACATGACCTGATACACCACTACTTGACATGTTACCTGATCTTGTTTCTAATGCCGACAATCCTGACATGTTGTCCCGATGGACATATCATGTTGTCTGTATAGACAAACATGTTCCTGCTTGATCCTGTGTTGGCATTAGCTTCAGATTTATCAATACCTGACTTGAACACATAACCTTGGGGTATGGGGAAATCAAAAGTGTAAACTAAAGTGCAACTTGAAAGGGTATTACTTGATCCGTGGTCCCGGGGGTTAACGGGACAGAGCCATTCGTGACTCTTACATCTTGATTCGTGGTCCCGGGGGGTAACGGGACAGAACCACTCTTAGTTCGCATATTCCTGATCCGTGGTCCCGGGGGATAACGGAACATATTCTTTGAGTTACATAGAGGATTACATTAATTGATTTCAAACAAACTTTAGAATAGATAACCTAGTAGCACAGTTTAGATTGATCACTGCACGTCACTTATACTGATATACTTCACTGTTATATATTCCTGTTGACTTGTTACTGTTCTTACTCGTGCCTGCATGTCCTGCTACCCTTTGATTATATTATTGTTGATATTATGACGCACTGACGTCTGAGTTTTGCATGGCCCAGATCCTCTACCTTTGTCACAGACTGATCAGGAGTATTTCCGCCGTCAGGCCGAGCAGTGAGGATCCTGTCAGTATCCAGTTAGAATCCAATTTAGTTATGTTTACTTTTCAGATGTTATTGTTTATTGGATCTATTGCTTCCGCGTATTATTTCTTGACTCGTTTATTCTGGCATATGGACATGTACTAGATAGTTTATTTTACTTTCATGTTCTTGATATCTTATAGACAGCCGTAATGTGACTCTGGAGAAATGTTTCCTATCCACAGGTAGCATGGTTGGCTCTGTCACGTGCCGCTCTTAGCACACTCTAGGAAGCGGGGCGTGACAGGGTTTGTTTGGTATCGGAGCCATAGGATTTAGGTTAATCGGGTCTGATTCTTTTGTAGTTGGGTATTGGACCCAATACACGAATCAGAATACCCGTAATTAGGAACATGTCCTGCCACATTGTTATCGTGATTCTTGAATCATATATTTCTCTTGACCTTTGTCTTGACGATATGCAAACAACTTTGCATCTCGGCTTGAAACCTTTTGGCCCTATTGTTTCTCCTTTCCTATTCCTTTGATTCTGATACTAGAATTTGGACGACTTGAACGGAGTTATGTGATTGTAACTATGAACTGCAGCATGATTACAATACAGTACTCTATTTAAGTAACTTGGAGTCCTGACCTTGATTCATTTCCTTGTTCCATGGTCGTTTTATTACCTTGGTTCTCTCAATTTCTTTGCTTACCGGCAGTTATGATGTTGGCTTGGGAATGGATTTCCACGGCACTTTTCACGCTCACATTGATTGTAAGGCGAAAAAAGTGATTTTCCAGATTCCCGGACATCCGGAGTTTGTTTTAGCTGGAGGAAGCAGTTCCGTCGGACCAGTCGAGTTTAGGGCTAGGCCGACAAACAGTGTTCTTTCGTCGATAGAAGTTGATAAGGAGGAAGCGCCAGCTGTAGTTCGAGAGTTCATGGATGTGTTCGAGAACATCTCGGGTTTACCGCTAAAACGAGATGTGGAATTCGCGATCGATCTTGTTCCTGGTGCAGCACCAATCTCAAAGGCGTACTATCCAATAGCACCAGTGGAGTTGAAAGAAGTGAAGAACCAGGTTACTGAATTGCTAGAGAAGGGTTGGATTCGCAGCAGCAATTCACCTTGGGGAGCTCCAGTTCTTCTAGTAAAGAAGAAAGATGGCACAATGAGGATGCGCACCGATTATCGAAAATTAAACCGGGTGACTATTAAGAACAAGTACCCGATCCCTCGCATTGGCGAATTATTCGAGCAATTCAGTGGCGCGAGGGTATTCTCAAAGCTGGATTTGCGATCCGGATATTATCAAGTTCGAGTTAAATCAGAAGATATTTGCAAGACTGCGTTCCGAACTCGGTATGGACATTACGAGTATTTAGCCGGTGCATTCGTAGTCACGAATGCACCGGCGATATTTATGGACTTGATGAACCGAATCTTTTCACCGTTCTTGGACCAGTTTATAGTGGTGTTCATCGATGATATTCTGGTCTACTCGAGGAGCATTGAAGAGCATGCGGAACACTTGAAGATCGCACTGCAGAAATTGAGGCAAGAAAGATTGTATACAAAGATAAGCAAGTGCGAGTTTTGGTTTGAAGAAGTAAAGTTTTTGGGGCATGTAGTATCCGGAGATGGAATCGCCGTTGACCCTGAAAAGATTGCAGCAGTTCAAGATTGGCCGATTCCGAAGATTGTAGCAGAGATCAAAAATTTTCTTGGACTTGCCGGATATTGCAGATGGTTGGTGGAGAATTTTGCTTCTTTGGCCGAGTCTTTGACCAAGCTTACGCGAAAGGAGGTACCGTTCGTATGGACAGAAAAATGTGCGTCGGCTTTTGAGACGTTGAAGCAAAGGTTGATAACCGCTCCTATATTGACCGTACCAAACGGTTCCGGAGGATTGGTGATTCATAGCGACGCATTTAGGAAATGTTTGGGATGTGTTTTGATGCAGCATAGGAAAGTTATAGCTTACGCATCGAGACAGTTGAAGATCCATGAGAAGAATTACCCAACTCATGATTTGGAGCTAGCAGCTGTGATTTTCGCTCTGAAGATTTGGAGACACTACTTATTGGGCGAAAGGGTCGAAGTATTCACCGATCACAAAAGCGTAAAGTATGTGTTCACGCAGAAAGAGCTTAACATGAGGCAGCGTAGATGGTTGGAGCTGATGGCTGACTACGATCTTGATCTTAAGTACTATCCGGGGAAAGTTAATGTTATGCCGGATGCGCTTAGTCGGTTGCCAGCAATTCGGATGTTGACTGCACAGAAGAAGCTTATCGAAGATTTTCGAAGATTCGAGTTGGAGATTGTGCTACCGCATTCTTCAGGACAGTTGATGCAGCTGCAAGTACAGTCGTCATGGATCGATAATATTAAAGCAGCGCAGTCGCACGACCCAAGATTGCAGAAGTTTCAAGAACAGGTAGAAGCGGGACTTCAAACAGACTTGTTGATTCATGAAGATGGTTCGTTGCGATATGGTAGCCGTTTGTGTGTGCGGAAAGGAGACATTCGCGAAGAAGTTATGAAGGGGGTGCACAGTTCCGCATATTCCGTATATCCAGGAGACACGAAGATATACCGCGATCTAAGACAGCATTTCTGATGGGAAGGCATGAAAAGGGAGATTGCCCGCTTTGTAGCGAAATGCAGTGTGTCAGCAAATTAAGGCTGGACATCAAAGGGTAGCTGGTTTATTGCAACCACTTCCGATTCCATGGATTTCGTGACAGCTCTACCGCGGAGTCCAAAGGGCAACAATGCAGTTTGGGTGATTGTTGATCGATTGACCAAGACAGCTCATTTCATACCGTTTCAAGTTGGACAGTCAACGAAAGCGTTGGCAGAGCGGTACATGCAGAAGATTGTGAGATTGCATGGTGTACCTGTGAACATCGTTTCTGATCGTGATACCCGATTCTTATCGCACTTCTGGAGGAGCTTACAGGAAAGTTTGGGGACGCGATTGAAGTTTAGCACTGCTTATCATCCTCAGACAGATGGCCAGTAGGAGAGAACGATCCAAACTCTTGAAGATATGTTGAGAGCTTGTATGTTGGACTTCAAGGGTTCATGGGAGGATCATCTACACTGGTGGAGTTTTCGTACAATAACAGTTTCCAGGCGACTATTCAGATGGCTCCATTCGAAGTATTGTATGGTCGCAAGTGTCGTTCACCCATTTGTTGGGACGATATTAGAGAACGAAGATTGTTGGGACCGGATTTGATCGTGCAAACAGTAGAGAAGGTTAATACCATCCGAAATCACATGAAGGCAGCGCAGGATCGACAGAAGAGTTGGGCCGACTCATCGAGAAGACCTCTAGAGTTCGCAGTTGGTGATCTGGTATTCTTGAAGATATCACCGACTAGAGGAGTGATTCGTTTTGGGAGTCGAGGCAAGCTTAGACCTCGATTCGTCGGGCCTTTCGAGATTTCGGAGCGTGTTGGAGAAGCGGTTTATCGATTGGAGTTACCACCATCTTTGGCGAATTTTCATGACGTGTTTCATGTATCTCAACTCCGTAAGTATGTTCGAGATAAAAAAACACGTGCTAGATCATTCAGAGCTGATTGTTAGAGCGGATTTAACCTTGAAGGAACGACCGATGTCGATTGTTGATCGAAAAGAAAAGGTCCTCAAGAACAAGGTTATCCCTCTCGTACTTGTTTCTTGGGGAAATCGCTCGCATGGAGAATCAACTTGGGAACGTGAAGACGAGATTCGACAGAAATTTCCACACCTATTCTTGTAGATTCTTGTTTGTTTATCTTTTCTTGTTCCTCGAATTTCGAGGATGAAATTCTTTTTGTAGTTAGGTATAATGTAACACCCTAGTTCATTTATACCAGTTCTACTTCGAGCATTTCTTTATTTATGGTATTTTCCTGATTTACTGTGTTTTGGGTGCGAATAGTGTTTTGACATCTGTATTTGCATCCGACCCGGCCCGCTTGCTGGAAACCGGTCTTGATTCATGTTTATGATCTACCCTGACTTGTTACGTAGACTCGTGCACTTTCATTTTAAATTTATACATTGCATACTCGCATTATATCTGCATCTGCATTTTAACATTTAAAGTCACATAAAATATTTTAAAAATACATTGCATGGCTTGCATGATACTCCTGACCCCGTCGTCGCATCCGCGCACCTTGTTCTCGTCCCGTTTAGTGTAACGGACCTGTTTGGATGGCTACGTGCACGTGCGTGCATCCGATCTTGGGGGTATGCATTTTCGTTACCCGGATATCTAATTTTAGTTTTGGTCGACACATATATTTTTCGTATTTTAAAACTAAATTTTTTAGACCCAACCTAGGCGTGTTTTGGACTATATTTGTATTTACTAGAATATCAAATTTTATTTATATAATATTAATTTTATAAACTGGTACAAATTAAAATTTAGTTAACTAATAAAAGATTTTTTAAATTTAAATCTAAACTAATTTCCTAACAAACTAACAACCTCTTTTTCTCTCTCCTCTCTTTCTTTTTCTGTCTCTCTATCCACTCTCTCGTGACTCTCTCTCTCCTCTGCATATATATATTTATATATATTTTATTTTTCTTTCCTTATTTAATACACAGCCTCTTCTTCTTACTTCTTCTTTTTTCTTGATCTTGTTTCTTGATTTCGGTGATCACCGTCGAAGCCGAGCTCGTCGCTGACGATCCGAGTGATCCAGTGGACCTCCTCTACCTGCGTGGTCATCCTCTTACCTTGCCTGGACATGTCCCGCGTGTCGTGTGTGCGTTGCGACGTTTACCCAACGTCGGGCGTACCGTACGCATCCGTCGTGCGATCCGTTCAGGCAAGTTGATCTTGCTACATGCTATGATATATTTTACAATCATATTAATAATTATATTACATGTTTAGTGTATTGTACATCCCATGTTACCATTTTACTGTTTTACGATGTCTGTTTGCATCCGTACAATTTATTTCAAATCTAGTTGCATGCAAGTTTATCTTGCTACATGCTATACTACTATACCTTGCACCCATTTGAATAATAACATCATATAATGTTTAATTATGCATCCCATATTATCATTTTACTGTTTTACCGATTTCGGATATCCGTGTGCATCCATATCGTTATCCACATATCTAGTCACATGCTAATTCGTCTTGCTACATGCTAGGTATATCATTATGCATCCATATGAGTAAAATGTTACCCGTTTATCACATTATACATCCATACTAAAGTTTTATCGTTTTCGGATACCCGTTTGCATCCATATCATTTAATATACATATAGCTGCATCTACTTATCATATTAGTTCATGTTATTATTGTAGGAACACTCCATGCTTATTAAAGTGCATCCTACTTGGTCTTGAAACTGTAATGTAACCCTAATCGATATTTGTGCATCCATACCATTAATTATATATCTAGTTGCATGCCATATCACGTTATTTCATATTACTGCTAAATTAACACCCCATTCTTGATATTGTGCATCCTACTAAGTCATGATGTAACCCCTAATAGATAATTGTGCATCCATGCTTTTACTGTACATCCGTACTTTTACCCTGATCCAATACTTGCTACATTTTACTGTTGAGCACCCATGTGATACACTGTGCACTTGACATGACCTGATACACCACTACTTGACATGTTACATGATCCTGTTTCTAATGCCGACAATCCTGACATGTTGTCCCGATGGACATATCTTGTTGTTTGTATAGACAAACATGTTCTTGCTTGATCCTATGTTGGTATTAGCTTCAGATTTATCAATGCATGACTTGAACACATAACATTGGGGGTATGGGGAAATCAAAAGTGTAAACTAAAGTGCAACTTGAAAGGGTATTACTTGATCCATGGTCCCGGAGGTAACGGGACAGAGCCATTTGTGGCTTACATCTTGATCCGTGGTCCCGGGGGGAAACGGGACAGAACCACTCTTGGTTCACATATTCTTGATCCGTGGTCCTGGGGGTAACGGGACATATTCTTTGAGTTACATAGAGAATTACATTAATTGATTTCAAACAAACTTTAGAATAGATAACCTAGTAGCACAGTTTAGATTGATCACTGCACGTTACTTATACTGATATACTTCACTGTTATATATTCCTATTGACTTATTACCGTTCTTACCCGTGCCTGCATGTCCTACTACCCATTGATTATATTATTGTTGATATTATGACGCACTGACGTCTGGTTTTTGCATGGCCCAGATTCTCTATCTTTGTCGCAGGCTGATCAGGAGTATTTCCGCCGTCAGGCCGAGCAGTGAGGATCCTGTTAGTATCCAGTTAGTATCCAGTTTAGTTATGTTTACTTTCCAGATGTTATTGTTTATTGGATCTATTGCTTCCGCATATTATTTCTTGACTCGTTTATTCTGGTATATGGACATGTACTAGATAGTTTATTTTACTTTCCTGTTCTTGATATCTTATAGACAACCGTAATGTGACTGTGGAGAGATGTTTCCTATCCACAGGTAGCATGGTTGGCTCTGTCACGTGACGATCTCAGCACACTCTAGGAAGCGGGACGTGACACATTAAGTAACTAATAGACGACCGCTTTACCACCGAGCTATCGAGGACGATATGAATTTAATAAATAAGTTAATATTTTTTTTTAAAAATAAATTATATAATTGACGTTTAAATTACAAAAATATAGAACCCGATATTTGATAAAACCACCTGACATTTTACGATATCCCACATCCGACATCAAAATCTTCGGACCGACACGATACCGACATCCGAAATTTAGTACATCGGTTGGCTCTTCGTCGTAAAGATAAAACACATGTAACTTGAAGATTATCGAGAAAGCATTTTAAATTTGGGTAAATAAGCACCATCGAAATTTCTGAGTTTTTGTGATAGCACCATTGAACTTTAAAGATGTCATAATCCCCACCGAACTAGTAATTTTTTTCCTGAAAATACTAATTTCGTTTACTTGTTTAAGATATGAATGGGCGAAATAAACCAAGAATAATCTTTTATATGAACTAAATAGCGCCCCAATATAAACCGAATAGCAGTTTTTGACCAAAAGTCTCTCCACTAGTTTTGACAAAATTACACTTCAAGGGAGGTTTATGACGTTTTTAAAGTTCAATGGTGCTAGCTCAAAACCATAAAAGTTCAACGGCGCATTATAAAATTTACCCTTTAAATTAACATATTTTTTGCAGGTAGTTCCAACCGACAAGCAAAGGAAAATATAAGGAAAAAAGGACGGGAAAACTATGGAAAATTTGAAAACATGACAGGAAAGAAAGGGAGAAAAAAAATGAAAGAAGAGTAATTTGGGTGAGGGAAACTAAATAAGGAATAGAAAATTGAGGATGACGAAAAATTACAGAGACAATGAAGAGAAAGGAGAGAAAGACGATGTATTTGGACTCTTGAACTATAGTTCACAAAGATGAGCCTTTACCATCAAAGAGACGTAGATTATTTACAAAAACAAGATGTGAATGAGTCTATTGAAAAGATTTCTGGACTGAACTTAAGGCAATAATTGAACATTCTTATTAATAGTCATTCCCAGGACCTTGACCTTCATCTTTAAGGCTTGCTATCAACAATATGTCATTGGCAACTCCGTCTTCCTAATCTACTGGTTCCAATTATATGGCATTGGCAAAGAAAGAGGAAGATAATGAGAGAAAGGCGTGTTTTCTTCCTCAACTGAGCAATCGGTAAGGCGTCCTTTAGTATTGCTTGCCGTGGTGCCTAATAAGTGGCGCTCTTCGCCGCCGGCACCATTGCTGGTGCCGCCACTGAGTCCTTCACTGCGCCGCTTAACCATATCAAGCAATTTATGCAGGCATTCTTCAATTTCAACCTCTAATTTTTAATGACTTTAATTTAGTTCAATCTTTTGTTTCCATGTGTGCTTGTTCTGTTTATATCCAGGCTTGTTGCTAGATCCTGATTCTTCATAAAATATAAATATAGATGGGCTTTGAATGACCAGTGTCTCATTCCTTGTGCTCTATTACATACTTCTGTGAGATTTTTAAGAAAAAATAAATGCAACTAACATGCTTTGAAATGTTCTATATTTGCTCCATAGAGAAGAAATGTTAATCTTTAACACCACGGACTCAAAAGCATGTGTATTTTATTTACACAACTTGCTTACTAAAGTAAAACTTTGAGACCTTAGCCCTATTATGATACTTTATTCGGTCTAGCCTCCAGAGCTTCAAGCTATCGATAATATGTGAGTTCTCTTTGTTCAAAGGTTAGATATTACTCTATGGGTCCTTACTGAAATTATTCTTATAATCAAAACAATAAGATGAAAAGATAGAAGAGAAGATAGTATAGGATGCAATAATGAGTTAAAACCATCACCTATAATATTTGGTTTAAGTTAACATAACGAAGGAGCAAGTCTCCTTAGTTTCTTTTATATTTGGGATAAAATCTTTCTGTATTACACAGATTTTGAAGTAAGATCCATGCATGCGTAATGGCATGCATAAACATATTTTTGTTTATCTTAGACTAAAACTTTTTGTAAAGAAGAGGAATATGTTGGAAATAGCCAACACTAAGATATTTGTCAGATTAGTTAGAATCTGTTTGTAACAGAATTTGTTTATACTTAGTTAGAATCTGTTTGTAACAGAATCTGTTTGTAACTTCCTTATTGTTTTCAAGGCTATAAAAAAGCCTCTCTGTATACTGAATTGAAAGTGAAAAAGAAAGTTCAATTCGCTTATATAGTATCATAGCGGTAAAACTTTCTCCAAAAATCACCATTTTTCTCAACCAAAAATTTTTCCTAGTTCCTTTTTTTCCCAGCCATAATGCCCCCCACCACAGAGACTGAAATATCCTCCACTTTGCAGATCGAGTCCGATGGTTCTCAGGAGTCAAGAATCAACTCAGGATCACCTCCATCCACAAAGAAACAACTGGAGCACCTGTACAAGTTCTTTAACTGCACCGCAGACCCGTCAAAACCCTCCTGTTCTTTAACCCAAATCGGTAACAATCAACTTCCTTGGATTCTTGATTCTGGAGCAACTGATCACATGACCAGTTGCTTCACATTATTTTCAACCAACACACCCTATGCAGGAAACAAAAGGGTCAAAATTGCAGATGGTTCATATTCTACCATAGCCGGCCAAGGAATCATCACAATCTCTCATTCCTTAACCCTTCTTAATGTTTAACATGTTCCAAAGCTTTCCTGCAATCTAATTTCCATTATAAAGCTAACTCAAGACCTTAAATGTCAAAGTTAAATTCATGTCCTCTCATTGTGAAATTCAGGTTCTGGACTCGGAGACGATGATTGGCAATGTTAGGACCAATGGAGGTCTCTACTTGCTTGAAGAAGGATCGCATCTCAATAAGTATGCATCTAGTCTGTGTTTTCAGTCCATGTTTGTTTCTCGTGACAATGAATTGATTATGTTACATTTTCGTCTAGGTCTCCTAGTTTCCATTATATGCAGTATTTGTTTCCAAAGTTATTTCGGAATAAAAATCCTTCTCAATTTCAATGTGAAGTTTGTGGTTTTGCCAAACAAAAAAGGACAATTTATCCACCTCGGCCCTATAAACCTTCAGCGTTGTTTGCCTTAATCCCTAGTGACATTTGGGGATCATCCCGCGTTTTATCTGTCTTCGGAAAAAAATGGTTTGTTTCGTTTATTGATGATCATACTAGAGTCTTTTGGGTGTTTTTGCTAAAGAAAAAATCAGAAGTTGAACAAGTTTTCAAAACCTTATATGCCATGGTTAAAACACAGTTTAACACAACAATGAACGAGAATTTTTTAACGAAATCTTGGGAGATTTTTTTGCAAAGAAAGGCATCATTCACCAAAGTTCTTGCATTAACACACCACAACAAAACGGTGTGGCTGAAAGAAAAAAAAACATTCTTGAAATTGCTAGGGCATTATTATTCACCAACCATGTTCCAAAAACATTATGGAATGAAGCAATTTTAACAGCAACTTATCTTATTAATATAATGCCCTCGAAAATTCTCAATTTTAAAAAACCCGTTGCCTTATTAAAATCCCTTTACCCTCAAAGCCGCCTTGCAATCTCGGATCTGCCGTTGAAAATTTTTGGTTATACCGTGTTTGTTCATGATCACAACCCCACTAGGGGTAAACTTGATCCAAAATCGAAAAAATGTGTTTTCATTGGCTACGCCACGAATCAAAGACGGTATAAATGCTTTGATCCTTTATCAAATAAAATATTTATCATAATGGATGTGTTGTTTTTTGAAAATAAAGCTTTTTTTAAGCCTCCTCTTCAGGGGGAGACAAATAGTGAAGACTCGGTTTTTATAAAAAAAATAGTCTCCCAAAAATAGTCAATTTAATCCCACATACAAATTCACAAGATCTAGATTTTTTAAGTCAAGACATTTTAGACCAGTCTTTTGAACACCTGGCAAACCAAAACAGTGAAAATTCACTGGACACTCAAAAACGGTCCTTGAAAATTCAGAAAATATGTTTGTTGAAAACTCGGTTCCTTTATTAGAAAATCCGGAAAAATCCCATAAAAATAGGAACACACCACCGACTCCTAAAACAACTTGCCCCGTGGATTTAAATCCACCAGAAGCTGATGTGGAAATTAAAACTTACAAAAGGAAACAGCCTGAAACAGGTCTGGAAAAAACGCAACAGGAATATTTAATTGAGATAGATCCTTCTCCAGAAGCAAAGGCCGACTCTGTCCAGCCCCACCAAGAATCCGACTCGAGAACAGAACCGGATCACAGTGAGCTGGATCTTCCGATAGCCCTCCGAAAGTCCACAAGGTCATGTACTAGTCGTCCCTTATATCCAATGTCAAAATTTGTGTCCTCAATAATCTCTCACCCAGTTTTTCAGCCTTTACCTCTAATGTGTCTGCTGTGGAGATTTCAAAAACTGTACAGGATGCTCTGAGAGCTCCAGAGTGGAGAAAGGCGATTTTCGAAGAGATGAATGCACTTGAGAAAAATCAAATTTGGAACATGGAGGAGCTACCGAAAGGAAAGAAGACTGTAGGATGCGAATGGGTATTCACACCAAAGTTTCGTGCAAATAGAACCCTAGAACGATATAAGGCGAGGCTAGTTGCTAAAGGGTTCGCTCAAATATACGGGATCGACTACACGGAGACTTTTGCACCTGTGGCTAAGCTAAACACGATCCGGATCTTGCTGTCAGTTGCAGTAAACCTCGATTGGCGTCTTCAACAACTAAATTTGAAGAACGCGTTTTTGAATGGTGACCTGGACGAAGAAGTGTATATGGAACCTCCGCCGGGGTTTGAAAAGGGGTTCGGCTCCAAAGTGTGCAGATTGAAAAGATCACTTTACGGTCTTAAACAATCACCACGAGCTTGGTTCGAATGTTTCCATCGGTTTGTGAAAGGGCAAGGATACAATCAGGCTCAGGCATATCACACCATGTTCTACAGAGTCTCGAGACATGGAAAAATTGCAATACTAATTGTTTACGTTGATGACATCATTGTTACAGGAGATGACGAGAAAGAGGTCAACCAGTTAAAAGGAAGTCTCGCCAAGGAGTTCGAAGTAAAAGACTTGGGAGAATTGAAGTATTTCTTGGGTATGGAAATTGTTCGAAGTAAGAAAGGCATTGTCTAGTCTCAACGGAAGTATGTTCTCAATCTTCTCAAAGAAATAGGGATGACAAACTGCAAACCTGCGGAGACACCGATAGATCCGAATAAAAAGTTCGAAGAATTTACACAGAGCCCGCCAGTGGACATTCCACAATACCAGAGGTTAGTGGGAAAATTGATCTATCACCCATACGTCCCGATATCATCTTTGCAGTGAGTATGATAAGCCAATTTATGCACTCACCTCAAGAAGAGCACCTTGATGCAGCATATAGAGTTTTGAAGTATTTAAAGGGCGCACCAGGAAGAGCTTTATTCTTCAAAAAAGATGAGACTCGCAACGTCAAAGTATTCACTGACGCGGATTGGACAGGTTCCATCGTAGACAGGAAGTCAACTTCAGGATATTGTACGTACGTGTAGGGCAATCTAGTTACATGGCGGAGCAAGAAACAAAGTGTCGTGGCAAGGGAGTAGTGCGGAGGCAGAATCTTGAGCCATGGCCAACGGTATTTGTGAAGTTCTGTGGGTTCAACAGGTACTGCAGGAAATAAAGCAGCCTATAACTCAGCCACTAAAACTATATTGCGACAACAAAGCTGCCATCAGCATAGGACACAACCCCGTACAGCATAACAGAACGAAGCATATTGAAGTCGACCGACACTTCATCAAGGAAAAACTGGATGCCGGTACCATCTGTATCCCCTACATTCCGACAAAAGAACAAACTGCAGATATCTTTACAAAAGGACTATTCAAAGCAGTGTTCGAGAGACTCATAAGCAAGTTGGGCATGACGGACATCTACGCACCAACTTGAGAGGGAGTGTTGGAAATAGCCAACAGTAAGATATTTCTCAGATTAGTTAGAATCTGTTTGTAACAAAATCTTATTATACTTAGTTAGAATCTGTTTGTAACAGAATATGTTTCTAACTTCCTTATTATTTTCAAGGCTATAAAAGAGCCTCTCTGTATACTGAATTGAAAGTGAAAAAGAAAGTTCAATTCGCTTATAGAATAATATTCTTTTCAGATTGATTCATCAAAAAATCGAAACATAAAAAGGGTAAAATCTTTCTAAATTACACGTAGATTTCCATAATAATAAACATACATGAAGGCAAGCATACATGTGTTCATTTTAGTTTCAAGTAAAATTGTTAGCAGTAACAGTGTATAATATTCTTTTTAGATTACTTCTTCACGGTAAAATTCGTCAAAAGTAGAATCAAATAGGTTTTACGTGCGTGTAGTGAATTGTTAAACAATGATGGGCACACGGAACTTATAGCAAAACTGATGGTAGAAAATGTGTTAAATTTTCTTATACTTGCTACAAAACTAAATATCACATTATAGCTTTGAAACATCAAAAATCAGACCGAATCACTATTGTCACACTTGTAGATGACATGCTCTTCTCTTTTAGAATATTTTCTCTTTGATTTCGTTTTTATACTTAAGAAAATCGAAATTAAGAGTTCAACATGTCTTCAATAAATCTTTCTTTTAATTTTTTGGGTCTTTTTTAATGATTAAACTTTGAACAAATTCAAAAAAATTATAGCGTAATTATCTCTATAGAGAATTTATCGGAAAGGAAAAAATGATACTCCCGGAGATGGCGTAAGAGGATGGAACTTTAATTTAATAAATAAGAAATAAAATTAGTGTGCTATTTTTCTAAATTATATGCCTTTGTGCTTCTCTCTTGCCTATCATTGAACACATTTTCATCATTTTAAAAATAAAAAAATAAAAAAACAAAAAATATATAGTAGATAAACACAAAGAACATTTTCTCACCGTACATGTAATATCCAATTTAGTAATAAGTGAATGCTAATTTGAGAAACTAGCAACAATAAGATTTTTCTCATGCAATTACAATAAATCTGTTGGGTGTTTTTCGTCACCCCGTTGAAATGGAAATGCGCGCGCTTCTCAGGCATGTACAGATTCCCTCTGCTTAGGGTAGGCCGGGATTTATTGATTATGGGGATCCGAATCTCCGGTAGCCGCGGACTAAGCTGCCGTTAATTACCTCTCGCTTTTAGAGCGAGAGGATCTCCGATTGACAGGTAAAATTGGTTATGCGAACTCAATATGCAGTGTGTGTTGTGTTTTGAAGGGGGTCTTACACGTATTGGGGGCCTCGGAGGGTTTACGGGGGTCGCGGTATCCGGATAGTGGGCTGGGGTCAAGAGGGCTAGTAACCCCCTTACGGGATGCGGGGCAGCGTCCCGTTAGAAAAAAAATTCTAAAGGGGACGTATTTTGAGTGTGGAGCGTAAGGAAAAAAAAGGGTGGGGAGCGTTCTCGGCACGCGGGCGTTGGGCGCCCGCAGATCATGTGTGCGGCGCGCGGGGGAAACACCAGTAGAGAAAGGGGCTTAGCCCCTGGGATGGGAGTTGAACTCCCGAGGGGCATTGGAGTTGAACTCCTAAACAGGAATTAGGTATAAATTTGAAGTTAAACTCCCAAAAGATTTGGATTTGGAGTTAAACGCCTATATAATAAATTGGATGTGGATTGGAGTTAAACTCCTAAAAGGCTTGGATTTGGAGTTAAACTCCTAAAAGGTCTGGATGTGGAGTTAAACTCTCTTGAGGATTTGGAGCTTGGAGTTGAACTCCTCGAAAATCTTCGGAGATGATCGAAGGGGACCCATTTCTTCTCCCTGAGCCTCGGATTCTCCCGAAGTGGGATTTTTATAGGTGGGTCTTCTTCCTCCTCTCCTTTTGCTGGATTTCGGAGAAAAAAGGAGATGAGATCAAAAATCTCCCTTTTAGGGATTTAATGGGAGATCTGAACTCCCTTCGAATGTTTTATGGTGAAAAACTATTTCATTTTGGAAAAAGAAGAGTTTAAACTCTTGATTTAATTGGAAAAGGAAAGGAAGAACTTGAGAGAAAGATGGAGGCACAAACCCTAAAATTTTTTGAGAGAATGAAAAGTTGTTATTGATTTTTCATCATGTTTGCCTTTATAAGCTACACACTTTACATATAACCCCTTAGGCTTTTCTAAATGGCACTTGTGCCTCCCCATGCTTCATGTGCTCATCTTTTTTTGCACATAAGTCATGGGATTTACAAAATTTTGGATTTTTGCCCATTTTTCATACATTTATTTCTAAAATTTTCATTTAAACTAATTTATTGCCCCTTTTTGGTATGGAGCCGGCCCCTTCCATGCTTGGTCTTGACTTGAGCTTGGGCTCACATGGCTTGAGCTTGGGTTCGGGCTTAGGCCTACTTGGCTTAGGGTTGATTTTGACTTTGATTTGGTCAACCGGGGTGTAACTTTTGACCCCAACAAAGTCCATCAATAAATGCACACCACATATATGGGTCGTGTGCATGAAATTGATGGATCTTCTTTCGCGTGGAGGTTGACTTGATTTGGTTCCCGTTTTAACGGCGTGGAGGTTGATGCTGCCCTTTTTGCGGCGTGGACGGTCGGTGCTTGATTTGACTTGCTCTGCTTTTTGCGATGTCGGGGTTGAAGTTGATTTGCTCCGCTTTCTGCGGTGTTGGGATTTGATTTGACTTGCTCCGCTTTCTGCGATATCGGGATTGAAGTTGAATTGCTTCGCTTTTTGCAGTGTCGGGTTGAAGTTGACTTGCTCCGCTTCTTACGGTGCCGGAATTTGATTTGACTTGCTCCGCTTTCTGCAGTGTCGGGATTGAAATTGACTTAAGCGGTGTCAGGATTGATTTGTTTGACTTGATTTGTTTTGGGAGTTCCCTACCCATCCAGCGGGACTTTCGAGCTTAAAAGTGTTGCCGGATGGGACATTGATTTGATCTTTGATTTTTGCCTTATTTGGTGGGACTTTTGAATATGAGAGAAACCTGGAATTTGAATTTTGTTTAGCATCAGTATTACTGCACTGGAATAATGCTAGGAGCAATTCATCATTTGCCCCGGGAGAACTTGGGATTTGGTTTTTGGGTCGGCATCAGTACCGCTAACACTGATGCGTAGTGTCAGAAGTGACTCATCATTTGCCTTTGGGAAAACTTAGGGTTTGAGTTTTTGGTCGGCATCAGCACCACTACCACTACCACTGAAGCAATGTCAGGAGCGACTCATCATTTACTTTTGGGAAAACTTAGGGTTTAAGTTTTTAGTCGGAATCAGCACCGCTAACACTAAAGTAATGCCAGGAGCGACTCATCATTTGCTTTGGGAAGACTTGGGATTTGGGTTTTGGGTCGGCATCAACACCGCTAACATTAAAGCGTAATGCCAGGAGCGACTCATCATTTGTCATTGCCCGTTGGGGAACGATGGCTTAGGAGACCGGTTTAGATCCCTATCACCTAAGGCTTTTTAATTTTATGAGCCGTAAGGGTCTCATAAAAGCATTTTCTCCTTACGAGTCGAGAGGATTCACGGGTGTATTTTCTGATTTCCAAGTGTGTTGTCCCTTTATGAGTCGTAAGGATCTCACGCGGGGATTTTCTCCTCACAAGGTCGCGAGGACTTTGCGAGTGTATTTCATCTCTTTTCACGAGTTTGCGTCTTTTCGGGTTTTCACGAGCTTGCCAGCAGTCCTGCTGTTTTTACTCATAGAGCCCTTTCGGGTTTTCATCCATGCCCGTTTTGCTTGTGGACGTACCCTTTTTCCTTCTTTTTTCTTTCTTCCTTTTTTTTGCCTCATTGCCGGTAGGACTTCAGATGTAGTCTCGCCGGTAGAACTTAGGAGAGATACGGGCCATTTGCGTCCGTGGATTGTATACGGTTTTACAGGATGTATGATCCAAACCGTAGGGCCGGTGTGCTCAATTCACCTGCGATCTAGAGCATTCACGCGTAGTATTTCTTAAGATATCGGCCATTGATGGATGGCATAGGCCTTTCTCCCTCGGCATTTATCAGCTGGTAGGATCCTCTATCAAACATTTTCTCAATAACGTATAGTCCTTCCCAATTTAGCTCAAATTTTCCCCTGGCATGTCGATTAGGGACAATCGGTCTTTTGAGGACCAACACCAATTTGCCTTTCTTAAAAGCACGAAGACGGGTCATCTTATCATAGGCCCGTACATTTAGGCTCGGTACAGCTCCAGATTTTGCTGTACTGTGAGCCTCTTTTCTTCAATGGCGTCGAGCTCTTCGAGACGAAGGAGGATATTTTCCTCCTCTGTCAACTTGTGCTGGACGGCCATTCTTAAGTTTGGAACTTCGATTTCGAAGGGGAGGATTGCCTCCACTCCGAAGAGTAATGAATATGGAGTAGACAGAGTTGGAGTGCGGTGCGTGGTACGATATACCCACAACGCCTCGTGGGGCTTGAGATTCCAGTCTCTCTTGTTGGCTGAAGCATTTTTCCTCAGGAGCTTACATAGAGTTTTATTGAAGGCTTCGGCTAGCCCATTGGCTCTTGGATTATAAATGAAAGAATATCTCCACTCTATCCACTCTATCTTCTGCTGAGTGGCAAACCTTGAGACTTTGAAGCTCTTGAAAGAAGGCTCGTTGTCAGAAATGATTCTTGTAGATGTGCCGAAACGGTATAGAATATCATGCCGGAAGAACGTCTGAATATGTTCTGTCTTGACTTCTTTTAGCGGGACAGCTTCATCCCATCTGGAGAAGTAGTCAGTTGCGGCCAATATGAACCGGTGGCCTTTGGATGACGGAGGATCAATTGGACCAACTATGTCGGTACCCCAAACTTCGAAAGGCCACGACGCCACCGTAGGATGCAGCGGATTGGAATACTTGTGAATGAATTCAGCATGAATTTGGCAGAGATAACACCTCTTCGCATACGCTTCGTAATCTCTTATCATGGTAGACAAGTAATATCCAAGCCATTTGATTTGAAGCCGCATTTTTGGGCCGGACTGGTGAGCTCTGCAGACGCCCGAGTGAACTTCCTTCATGACTCTTTAGGTTTCGACCGATGACAGACACCTGAGCCAGAGTTGGTCATATGATCTGCGGTAAAGCATATTATTTACAAACACGTATCAGAAAGCTCTTTTCTTCAGCTGAACCATCACAAAATTTTCTTCGGACAGCTTGTCGTATCGGAGGTACTCTATAAAGGGCTCTCTCCAATCGGGCTCGTCTTAAATGATCAAAACTTTTTCGGCGGGATTGCTCTATTGTTCTGCGCTTTCCTCCTCGTAACGAGACTGGGAGCAGAATTTGCCGGCTCCTGACTGTGATCAGAATTTCATCCATGTCGGGCTCAGCCAGCTCTTTGGCTAGACGAGCGAGTACGTCGGCTTTTCCGTTCAACGCTTTAGGGACTCTCATTAGTTCAATGTGAGTGAACCGTTTCATGAGTTCCACCACCCAGCTTCTGTATCGAGCTAACCCGGGCTTTATATATCTTATAGTCGCCGCTCACTTGGTTGACGACAAGCTCGGAGTCACCGTAAACCCGTAGCCGAAGGATATCCATTTCTATGGCGAACTCCATACCAGCTATCAGAGGTTCGTACTCAGCCTCGTTGTTTGTGCGCGGCTCGGTAAGAGCGAAGGAACGTCATAGGGTTCCTCCTGATGGCGTGACGAACACCAATCATATCCCCGCTTTTATCTCCGGGACGCTTGATTTGCTGGAGGTCCTTATTGATGAGGCTCCATCGAAGTAGAGCTCTCAACATGGCTCATCATCCTCAAGGTGCAGCACTTGTTCGTCGGGTAACTCGCAATTTAGCGGTGACCCTTCTGGTATGGGATGAGTAGTAAGGAAGTCGGCGAGGGCTTGCCCATTTACTGCTTTCTGAGAAGTATAAATTATGTCAAATTCAAGCAGCATGACAGCCCATCTTGCCATTCTACCGGTTAGGCTTGCTTTGGTCATTAAATGTTTGAGCGGGTCGACCTTGGACATCAGCATAACCCGATGAGCGAGCAGATAGTGCATCAGCTTCTTCACAGCGAATATCAGAGCCAGGCATTGCTTTTCGATCGGGAAATAGTTATGTTCCGCCCCGACTAAAGTTCGACTGAGATGGTAGAGGACATTTTCTTTTCCCTCCTCGTTGTTCTGGGCAAAGAGCGCACCGAGTGACTCATCTAGCACGCAGTATAGAGAATCAATGATTTATTTGGGATGGGAGCAGCAAGTACTGAAGGTTGCAACAGGTACTATTTGATACTTCCAAACGCTTCTTGACATTCGACATCCCAGAAAAAGGGAGCTCCCTTCTTCATAAGCTTTGAGAAAGGCCGACATCTCCCCGATAGGTTCGAGATGAACCTTCGTATATAAGCGAGTTTGCCTTGAAAGGATCTTAGCTGCGTCAGATTCTTTGGAGGAGGCATCTCCATGATGGCTTTATCTTTGATGAGTCAACTTCGATCTCCCGATGTCGGATTATGAAGCCCAAGAATTTTCCCTATGACACACCGAAAGCGCACTTTATAGGATTCATCTTCAGATCATATTCCCTCAGTCGGGTGAAAACGGTCCAGAGATCTCGGATGTGATCGGCCTTGGCTTTAGTCTTGACGACCAAATCATCAACATAACATTCGACGACTTTATGGATTAAGTCATCAAAGATTTTAGTCATTGCCCTTTGATATGTGGCGTCCGCATTCTTCAGTCCGAACGGTATCACCTTGTAGCAGTATATTCCGATCGGGGTTCGAAATGCTGTTTGTTTCTCATCCTCGGGCGACATCTTGATCTGATTATATCCAGACGAGCCATCCATGAAAGTGAACAGCTCCTAATTTGAGGTATCGTCGACCATCATTTCCATGACCGGTAACAGGAAGTCGTCTTTAGGGCATACTTTGTTCAGGTCCCTGAAATCGACACACTCGGATCTACCCATACTTCTTTTTCACTGGGACGATGCATGCGATCAAGTCCGCATATTTCTCTTCTCTGATGAAACAGCATTGATAAGTTTCTTAGTTTTCTCGATAACCTTTTCTTCTACCTCCTTTCTCATTCTCCGAAGGGCTTGTTTGACTGTCTTGGCATCGAGAGATATAGCCAGGTTATGCACGGCCACTTCAAAAGAGAGGCCAGGCATTTCTTTGTAAGTCCACACGAAGCAATCGACGAACTCATGTAGCATGGCAATTATTTGTTCTTTCATTTCCTCTGACAAGAGTGAGGTAATGTATGTCGGTCTTGGATTATCGGACGTTTCCAAATCAACCTCAGTTAGCTCGTCGAAGGTTGCTTGTCCGCCATCTTTGAGCTCTCGAAGGGCTTCTTTTAGCTCGGCTAGCTCGTCTTCATCATTTGACTCTTCGCTGGCTTCACCAACATGGATCATGTAGAATGCTTTGACATTAGGTTGAATGAAGCCTATGCGCCGTCTATCTGGGGATTCGTCCATCGACGAGTGCTCGGACCTGAGGCGGATACCACAGCCCCTCATAAAACTTCGCTTCGGAGTCCGTTTGATATAACCGACATCCGCACTTTTTAAAATATTCCCGCATCTCGGACGCATAATATTTGGGTTTTAGGACGGCTCTTATGCCTCTTTCATATGGAAGGCACGTGACAGACAAATTGTCCAAATACACGACAGGATTTGACCCATAAAACAGGATGCCCTTCTGTCCACTTTTCCTTCCGAGGACGTAGAAAGTTTGCAGTTGGTTCACGGTAGAGCCTGACAAAGCATCTAACTCCTTGTACATCTGTTCCGGCACCCTTATGATAGCTAAGGACCCTTCTGTAATCTCGAAGGTTTCTTTTAGCTTCGCTTTTTGCATGAGGGCCCAATCTGCATAGCTATTGCAAGGCGGGTCCTCTTCCTCCGGCTCTTCAATGTCGCTGCCGAAATGAGGGCGAATTTTGCTGCTGGATGGGCCTTCAGTCTCAAACTCGTCCATATCACTACCGAAATGAAGGCGAGTTTTATGGAAGGATGGACTTACAGCGTTGGATTCATCAATTTCATTACCGAAATGCGGACGCACTTAGAGGTTTTTGCTTTCGAAAGTGACAGCCAGCTCAGATTTACTTTTGAGTTTCGGGGTCGTTCTGTCTTTGGTCAGCCGTGGCTCAGTATTTTAGGGGTTCACGAAATATCGAGAATCTTCATATCGGACTTCATGCATACCGAACAGCTGGATGTCTCCGTCAATACATCTTTCTTCACCATTTTTGGTATACTTCATGCATTGATGGAGAGTTGACGGAACGATACCGTAATCATGGAGCCACGACCGTCCCAGGAGAATTTTATAAGACGTGTCGGTATCGATCATGTATATCTTGGCTTCAATTTGTAGGTCCCCGAGCCTGATCGGCAAAGCTATGGATCCTAAAACTTGCTGGCAATTTTGATTGAAAGCTTGAATGACAATCCTTTCCCTAGGCAGGTGTCGGACGTCCATTAACAAACTCTTCAGAGTTCGCAAGTTCATGATGTTCATTGAGAATCCCAGATCAATCAATATGCAATTAATCTGATCTCCATCGTTGTACCCGATCACGTAAAGCGGCCGGTTATGCTCAGCTGTTACCAGTAGCAGGTCTTCGTCCTTAAACGTGACCGCGGCGGTATGCAGAGTGTGTCGGGCTTCTTTCATATTAATTTCCGCAAAACGAGCCTGGTAGCGCTCAGGATTTTATAGAGCATGAATAAGAACATCTCTAAGCTCCTTAAATAGAACCAAGGCATTGTAGATACTAAGGAGAGACAAAAGCTTTCGGAGATGGGCCAAGATATTATAATCCACTGAGGAAGGACTTGAGTTTTCATGAGCCGGCTCTCCGCCATCTTCATTAGCGACTTGTTTTTCCTTTCCTTTTGGGACGTTGCCCTGATTTGGTGGTAGAGCTATGCCGCTTCTGAACTGGATTTGGTTGGCCTTTGTGGCGAGCTCCTCGTCCTCCTCGGAAAAACATATCTCTTCCTCGGAGTCGCTATCAAGGTGGACAACGTAGCAGGTTACTATAGGGATCTCGTCATTGGAGTCTTCTTCTAGCTCCTCCAGAATCTCAGCCGCTTCTACGGGGAAGAACTCCTTCAATTGGATCAGAGTTATTTTCTTTTGTTCGTATTCTTTCGGGAATTGTTATACCTTTGAATGGTCGATTTCCCCGTAGATTCCTTTTTGTTTCTAGCTGCACCTTTCCTTTTCTTTTTCTTTAACTTTTTGGATTTTGAGCTTGATCGAGCCGAATTGGTAACTGGAACGGTGGGCTCCTTTTGCCCCTCCTATTCTGTTATAGGCTCTTTCTGAAGTAGTTTTAGCATCTTCTTCGTCTTCTTAGACATGTGCATGCTCTATGGAGGCTGCAGCGAGTCAGATTCATTTCCCAGGGCAGCGGATGCAGTCGTCTGATCCCAGAAGGCTTCAGCTTCTGTCTGTATAAAGTTGGTGGTCACAGCTTGATTGTTCACCAACACACACTTGGACAGTTCGATCTCTCCGGTCTTGTACTGCTTCTCGACCCAGTCTTTAAAAATATAACAATCCTCGATCGCATGGCTCACTACTCGGTGGTACGGGCAATATAAAGGATCGTCGGTCATTTTTTGCTTCGTGGGGTCTTTTCGACTCTGGCAATTGTAAACCGTTGTTCAAGACATCTTTGAATATCTTGCGGACCTTTTCCCTTCTAAAAGAGTAAACATTGTTATTTTTCTCCTCTAGGGAAGGCCCTTCTCCGTCCAGCACAGGCTTTCGAGACCGGTTGGTTTGGGATTCGTCTGCCTTTCGCTCGTCTTCATTGTCGGACGCATTGAAGACATTGGTATTGCTGAAATTCCCGCTTCTACGATTGCCGTCCCTCTTGCTCTTCCAAAACTCATCACCCTGAGAGTTCGGGGTACTCTTGCTTCGAACGTTCCAACATTTGTACTCTCTTGGTCAGCTTTTGAAACGTCTTGAGGCATGTTGTACATAAGAATGGGACCATCCAATTGCTGAGGTTCCCAATAAGAAGGCTGACGGACCGGTCCTGCTCAAGCGGCGGTTCGCACTTGACCGTGAGAATACGTCATCAGGCAATAAAGTTCGTATTGCTTTCGTTCTTCCCGGCTTGGTCCTCACAAGGTCAGCAATGGAGATCTTATCACTGACACTCATGAACCTTTGCCGAAATAGAGACTCCATTTGGGCAAAAGTGGTAGCGGATCCGCCTGGTATGCTCGCGTACCAGCCGAAAGCGACACCGGTCAGGCTGTTGACAAACTGACGAAGAAGGAGCGCATCATTGCCCCTTGTATTTCCACACGATGCTTTAAAGTGGGTAATGTGCTGATTTGCGTTTCCCGTCCCGTCAAATCTTCCGAACTTAGGAATGACGTAGCCGCTCGGGAACTCGATCAGATCGTACTGTGCAGGATATGGCCGCCCATTACTGCCAATTTCTTTCTGAGTTTCGGCTTCGGCCACCAATGTTTTAACCTTGTTGGTGACCAAATCCATCATCTGATCTTGTGTTAGTGGGATGGTGCCATTCAGAGCTAAGGCGTCCCCAGAAGTGGAATGTGGCCGGCTTTCGTGCGGCTCGCCTAAACTTGGACCCAAAGGTGCAAGCATCGGTTGCTTCGGGTCGTTATCGCCCGGCTCATGAGTAGAGACGTGTACTTGAGCAATTTGAGCCGTGGGCTGTATCACAACATTCGTCATATCATCAATTTTTTTAGTAGAGTTTAGCTATCTCTTTATCTTTGCTCCTGAGCTGTTTGCGAAGCTCTTGAAGCAGCTCTTACTCGGCGGTCCTGGGACGGAAAGTCGGCTCTTCATTGTCCGAACTTGATTCTACATGGACTGAGGGGTTCTTCTGCCTATCGGCCTCATCGAGAGGGTTTTCATCGTCCAGCTGGGGTGGTTGATCTTGGGGAACGACAACCACATTCAAGCCGGATTAGACCGGTATGTGGTGGCCCCATCCTTGCTTTTGCTGCAAAGGTTTTCGCTGGGACGCGTGCCCGCCATATAGACCGTATGGATAACATATACGGCCGTCTTTTCATCCTTGACGGCTGATTTTGTGGACTGATGTCGCAGCCCTTCTTTTTCGGTAATGGGCAATCGATTGAAAGCGGCTGGCCTGACCAGGTTCTTGAATGGTGCCGGCGCTTCCTTTTTGGCTTTGCCCGCTGATTTTGCACGGCACAAAGCGTCTGATAGACTCTTGAAGAGACGATGTCATGCTTTCGATGCTGGGCTGAGGCACACCACTTTGGAGCATCGTCCGGTTTGATGTCTTCTTGATTCTGGTGGTCATGGCATTTTTCTGAACCCACTTCAGGGGTTTGAAAGAGTTGCTGACTTTTACGGCTCACTTTTACGGCCGACTCGGTTGTCGTCATGGGTTAACCCTGTCCTTGGAATCTCACAAAATTCCACTTGGCCAGAGTCCTGGCCCTCTTGTTGGCTCTATATCTGAACCGCTTCTGCCTTAACTTTCTTGTTTTGAGCACTTAGTAGGCCTCGGCTCTTCGGGAAGACACCGTAGACCGATTGACAAAAAGTCCAGAAAAGACGCCCGCTCGCACGATTGTCATGGACACCGTCTGAGCTTGCTGGAGATGCTTCGTAGTTTCATTGGTGTTGGCGGCCTTACCCCCAGTCGGAAGAGTGAAGAGCCGTTCGAATACGGATTTGCATTTGGGATGGGATGATTTGGCGACCACAATGTTCGGCCTCCTGCCCTTTGAGACCGGCTTGGCCATCTCGTTTGCCGGGATTTCTGCCAGATGAACGCTTCAGGCAGGGTAGATGATGACGGAACCAAATTGGCAAGGTGGTTCCTCCCACTGCCGACTGAAGCTTGCGGGGAGAATCACGCGAGCATTGATCTTGACCACGTACGGGATCGGGGTCACGTCGGAAGTTTAATTCATCTCAGAAAACATCGTCGTTGAAAGTTGATTGCTGCACGGAAAAGCATTATTCCAGAACAAACATCGGTATATATGTTAAATGAGTTTGCAATAAACGCTTGACCCGAGATATGGGAGGAGAGAAAGGTCTCACCGGGCGTGCAAAAATCCGTAGGGTGTTTTTCATCACCCTATTGAGATGGGAATGCGCGCGCTTCTCAAACATGTACAGATTCCCTCTGCCTAGGGTAGGCAGGGGTTTATTGATTGTGCAAATCCGAATCCCCCGCAGCCGCGGACTAAGCTGCCTTTTAATTACCCCTCGCTTTTGGAGCGAGAGAACCTTCGATTGACGGGTAAAACTGTCATGCGAATTCAATGTGCAGTGTGTGTTGTGTTTTGAAGAGGGTCTTGCGCGTATTGGGAGTCCCACTACCCGGATAGCGGGCTGGGGGTCAAGAGGGCTAGCAGCCCCCTTGCAGGGTGCGGTGCAACGGCCCGTTAGAAAAAATTTTCTAACGGGAGACGTATTTTGAGTGTGGAGCGTAAGGGAAAAAGAGAAGTGAGGAACGTTCTAAGGACGCGTGAGTAGCGCGTGGGCATACGCGATGCTCCAACGGGTCACGCGCGTAGTGCCAGCGGGTCACGCGCACGGCACGCGACCGCTGGAAACACCAACAGAGAAAAGGGCTTAGCCCCTGGGCTAGAAGTTGAACTCCCGAGGGGCTTTGGAGTTGCACTCCTAAATAGGAATTAGGTATAAATTTGGAGTTAAACTTTCAAAATATTTGGATTTGGAGTTAAACTCCTATGTAATAAATTGGATGTGGATTTGGAGTTAAAACTCCTAAAAGGTCTGGATATGGAGTTAAAATCCTTTGAGAATTTGAATCTTGGAGTTGAACTCCTCAAAGATCTTCGGAGATGATCAAATGGGACCCATTTCTTCTCCTTGGAGCATCGGATCCTCCCGAAAAGGGATTTTTGGAGGTGGGTCTTCTTCCTCCTCTTCTTTTGCTGGATCTCGGAGAAAAAGGAAGGTAAAATCAAAAATCTCCCTTTTAGGGATTTGATGGGAGATCTGAACTCCCCTTCGAGGGTTTTATGGTGAAAAACTTTTTTTTTGGAAAAATAAGAGTTAAACTCTTGATTTAATTGAAAAAGAAACGGAAGAACTTAAAAGAATGGAGATGGAGGCACAAACCATTGAATTTTTTGAGAGAATGAAAAGTTGTTATTTATTTTTTCATCATATTTGCCTTTATAGGCTACACACTTTACATATAGCCCCTTGGGCTTTTCTAAATGGCACTTGTGCCTCCCCATGCCTCATGTGCTAATCTCTTTTTGCATATAAGTCATGGGGTTTAAAAAAATTTGGCTTATTGCCCATTTTTCATACATTTATTTCTAAAAATTTCATTTAAACTAATTTACTGCCCTCTTTTTGGTATGGAGCCAGCCCCTTCCATACTTGGGCTTAACTTGGGCTTGGGCTCACTTGGCTTGAGCTTGGGTTCGGGTTTGGACCCACTTGGCTTAGGGTTGATTTTGATTTTGATTTTGATTTGATCAACCGGGGTGTAACTTTTGACCCCAACAAAGTCAATAACCTTTTAATTTTCACATAGGTGTATCTAATGGATGTAAACCAATATGGAAAATCCGAGCCGACTCCGTATCCAATTTTTATCAAATATGGATAATATTTTTTTATTTCTGATGACTATCTGTATTTATAGCCGCATTTGCTAATAGTCACCGATTACGAATACGGCAGCATCGTATCTGATAACAAAAATAGTAGTTTTTTTATTCATTTTGAGCTGGGATTTTTTTATTCATCAGATATGGTTCTTTCCAATATCCGACTTTAATTAAATGTGATGCTATTTTTCATTTCCAATAAATATTTGTATTCGTATTCAAATCCGCTAATGACTACCGAATTGGGATATAATAAAACCTATATCCGCTCCATAACTGATCCGTTTACATCCTCAGCATCCCTAGTCTTAAAGAAACAAAAAGTTGCTCACTCATTATGTTAGATTAAAATAAATAAGTGAGATGTTAGTTTCAGCTCATACTTGTATTTACCATTTTCCATTCTATCTATTCATCTTAATGTTTCGGTTATTGCTAAGGACCTCTAAAATAATCTATATATTAAACAATTGAAAGGCTTTGTGAACAATGAAGACCTATATAATTGAACTGTGAAGTTCAAAAACAAAAAAATACATAGATGAGTAGACGACAATAATCCGAAGCCCCAAGCCCAAAAAGTATAATAAAGAAATATTTAATATCAAAATATTTTCTGTATTTACAGTTTTGTGAAGCTAAATAAACATATTCAATTAAGGATCTCTATCTCTCGAGAGTAATAAACGCTAATGATTCCTTGAGTAAACTCCAACACTCTACCAAAATCAATATTATTTCTCAACCAGTTGTGGACAATGTCCACGAACATCAAGCACTTCAAAAATAGACAAAACATAGATGGAAAAGTTTTTAGTGACAATAGGGCGACGGGGGTATGTTGGGTGATGAGATTTTCTATGGATAAAAACGATCCACCAGAACTGTTATTGTTATGTTTAGATAAACCTAATTGCACTAGATTTAGTTTTTCTAATCTTATATTCATACATCGATAAAAATGCTCAATAATATCAAGCTCAACAATTACAAATATGTTAAACGGTTATTTTATACTGCAATGGAACACCTATGTCAAAATATTGGAAACTAAAAATGTTAAATGATAAATAAAATTTAGAGGGAAAGAGTTACACATTCAACTTCTCCAAAAATAAGAAAAAGATATGGCCAGAGTAAAAAAACTAAGGCTAAAATGCGGGAACCCTCTCATTTTTGACTGAAAAGCAGGAAACCCCTCTAAACTTGAAAAACATGCACTTTACCCCTAAAACCCTAACGGCGTTAGTTTTTTCATCCATAAGACTTTTTTATGCCAAAAAAATCCCTCTAATATATTTAATTGATCAACCTAATATTCTCTTTTCCTTTATTTATTTTTTTAAAAATTCATGACTTTTTTAATCTATTCTCTCTTTTGGACGATTAGAAAGAAGAAGAGTAATATTTTGAATTAGAGATTGAAGGAAAAATGATTTAAAAAGTATGGAGAGGAAAAAAATGTATAGAGAAAAGAAAGTATTTGGAGGAGAAAAGCTTGAGGAGCATTTTAGGTATTATACACCATAAAAACTAACGGTGTTAAATTTATGGGCTAAAGTGCATATTTTTCAAATTTAGGGGATTTCCTGCTTTTCGGACAAAAGTGTGGGGTTCCCCCACATTTTTGCCAAAAACTAATTGATTGTAATCTTTTTGTTTCAATTTTTCTTGTAAGTGTCTCTTTTTATGATTATGGATTGCTTAACGTGTTACGCGTCTTATGTTGTTGCCATAAAATTAATACGTTTTAGGGTGAATAAGTTATTTTTACATATATCAACGCTTGCATAAAATAAAATGAAAATCGATGTTTGATGTGTAGCTGACACTAGGTTTTTTTGGGGAGCTCACACCCACATATCAATTAGATAATCTTTTTAAATGATATATCATATATAAGATATGTATTTTGGCAAAATAAGGATGGAAAAAAGAAGACACAAAAGAAAATATGATTAATGAAAGACAAGATTGCGAAGAATGGGGCAAAGAACTCAAAACAATGTAATTGAGCCTTAGAATTGGGTTTCACGAATAATATGCCTTCACCAACAAAGAAACGTGGACTATTTGGACAAGATGTGAATGAGTCTTTAATCAGTTCACACCTACACGGCCAATGAGGAACAAGTGTAGTGATTGTGTTCTCGTATACGCTCGTCGAAATACACGGTACAACTACGTACCCTCTCAATTATATGTAGACTATCATGATGTAATTGTGTTCTCATATACACTCGTTGATATACACATGACACAGCTACTGACCGTCTCAATTATACGTAGACTATCATGATCGATGATGGTGCAAGAAGCACTTCGACTCAACAAAATGAACTCCAAGGAGAGATTTTTAACATTCACCGACCTTCTATAATGTCTATTTCCTACGGCGGGGATATTAAAGGGAGGGGGCAGAAAACATTTAAGCTAATAAGTTGATATATGCTCCATAAAAATTTCAGCGAAGCACCTATAGTCCAACCCAGAAAAGCAAAATAGTAGGAAACCCACTTGGGCAAATAGCACGAAACAACACTAACCCGCCAACATATGTGAACTTTTCACTTTTAGGGCTTATTTGGCAAATAGAAAGTGAGTGGAGAAAGTAGGAAAGTGGCCACCTTCCTTGTTTGGGAATTAGAAAGTGGATGATCACTTTCTTGCCACATAGGCTACTTTCCTCACTTCACTTTCTTGCTAAATATGGAGAAAGTGGCGAGAAAGTTTGGAAAGAGAGAGTTTATACTTTATTTTATTATTTTCCAAAACCGTTGGTCATTTTTTAATGCATAATCTTGACAAGACCGATAAAAAATATACTTTTTACATTTTTAATCACATTGCCACATAAACTCCAACTCATCATATTTCCCACTTTCTTTTGGGCCAAACAAACAAGTTTCGCTACTTTCTCGTAATTTTACTTTCTTACTACTTTCCTACTTTCTTACTTTGTTATCACTCACACCAATTATTCTATAATTAAATTTATTGCTCCAAAGCATTTGCTCTAACTAAGTGCTTCGACAGAAAATGATGGGGGTAAATTACTATTTCCAACCCAAATAATTGTCTCAGTGAAGGATGCAAAGTACAAACTATTTGGGGTCAAGATGGAGTTCTTGCTATTCAGCAAGCAGTAAAAGGCTTTCTCACAATTTTGCCAAAAATTGCTAGCTTGCTACTATGCCCAAAACATAAGGGGATAACTGAACTCAAATCCCACCAAAATTCGAACTTTCCATCTACTTTCAATCTTAAAAAACACCACAAAGCATCAAAAACTCACCTTGCAAGTAGCAAATCCCAAGGTTGCACATCGCAGCAGGGTATCCAATCTCTGCCGCCCTTCGATACAGCCCCATCCCCTCCTCCTTCCTCCCCATCTCCCAACACATGAGCCCTGCGTCCACCATCGCTGCCGCCGAGCCGCGCGCCGCCGCCTTCAGAAACGAATCAAGGGCTTTCCTAGGGTTAGGGCTAGCAACAACCCGACCATCTCCGTGCTTGAATCGCTTGCCCCATCGAATCAGGACCATGGCTTCTCTCAGAGGTTGAAGGGATCTCCTCCACTGGTGGCAAACTGAGCTCATGGACCAGAGATCAGGGAGATGGAAAGGGGCGGCGATTTTGAGGAGGAGATCGGCGTCGAGATCGGAGAAGCTCGAGTAGCGCTTTGATGGAGTTGGTTCTCGAGGCTGCTTCATCCTTATGTTGTTGGTGTTGATGCTTGAAGAAGAAGAAGAAGAAGAAGATGATGGCCTTTTGTTTCTCGATTCTGCCATGAATTTAGTTGGCTTTTGCGCTTAAGATTTTTTTACATTTAGATTCTTAGGTTTGTAAGTAAGGCCTTTGATAATGGACATAGACATGGCCTTTTTTGCCGTTTTGGCACTGGACCGCAAGCTCTAGTCTAAACGTACACCACACCCAAGTACACAACACACGCACACGAGTTTATCTCGAAAACGTTAATTTATGGCCACTTCCCGTCTGGGGTTAAACCCTACACCCTCTCCAAGAGGAAATGTGGCCATACCAACTGAACTTTTGAAATATCTTAGATTTGTCGAAAATATTCGGAGATAGGTTTTTAAAAAATATGATATGTAAGTTTGGAGCAAGGTTGTTTCAAACAAAAACTGATGTTTTGGGGAAAAGAGTCCCTGCTATGTGAAAAACAATAGCATGGGTGCTCTGGAGGAATTCTCACCACAAATCCTATATACAAAGCACATAGGATACACCAATAGCCTCCTGTTTCACACAATTCTCGACCGTTGATTTCAATTTTCAATGAATTTAGAACGTTAGATCCAATAACATAGTGCTATTTTGGCTCCAATAACATAGTGCTCTGAATCTGATGTTTTAATAGCCGGACAAAAAAATAGGTACAAGATTGGCACTTAGCCTAAAACTGATATTCGTTGATATGGACATTAGAAATTTTCTTCGGTGCATTCGTTGTTGGGTAGTTTCTCCGGTTTATGTGATGTCAGGTCCAGCCAATAATAATGCGCCACATGTCGGTTGAAGTCCCGTCTTTCTACTTATGAAGCACATATGTGTGTACTTAGCTACCCTAGCAATTAATTAATAGCCAAAAAAAGGATAAAATCCTAGTATTTAAAGTCCCATCATCTTTTCTTTTTCTCTCTCCCTCTCTCCCAGACACATCCCATGTTTCCCTCCTTCTCTCCTCAAACTTCCTTTGTTTCTCTCAGACACATTCAACTTCGGGGTCTTTCTCTCTCTCAAACCAATCCTCCCCCAGGACGATCATTATGAATCCATTTCAAACTCATCATCCTTCATGTCCATGCTGATCCAAACTCAAACTCCCATGTCTTCGCAAACCCATCTTCTTTATACGACTCAATTCCAACCCTATCTATCTCAATCTGCCCCTTCTAATCAGTATAATTGTAATACCCGGTTCTTTTTGTACTCGTTAAAAATCCGTATTTGGAATAAATATCTTTTTCAAATTATTCTCCCTGCTTTCTATTTCGTTTTTCCTATCTCTTTTACTATTAAATCCTAAACTATAACTTAAATAAAACCCTAACTCTATATTTTTCCTAACCCTACAAACCCTAGCCCAAGCCCACACTCGACCCAGTCCAAACCAAACCCAGACACGGCCCTACCCGAACCCACTCCCTCTTCTTCTCCCTCTTCTCTCTCTCTCCCCCTTCTCGTATTCTCTTTTCTCTCTCCTCTCGCCCATGCCTCCAACGTTCTCGCTTCATCCTCCACAAGACCCACTCCTCCCTAACGCACACGCCCTCGTCCACGCCCTCAACAACCCCCACGATTCTCTCACCGATGCCTACGTCCCTCTCAACAGCTCTCTCTCTTTCTCTCCATCTCTACATCACCACGCCTCCTCCTCACTTTACCACAACCTCCGCTAACCTACCCGAACTCCACCATCATCTCCAGCCTCCTCAGCTCCCCACCCCCCTTCAAAGATCCCTGCCAGCAACCCACCACCCGCCTCCTCGCTGCCACCATCATCTCATCACCACCACCACACCCCGAGCTACCTAACTCCCCTCAACCTAACCCCGAGCTCATCGCCGCCTGCAATCCCCGCCAACCGCCGTGTTGCCAACTTCACCGCCGACGATACCACGAACCTAGGCTCCTCTCCTCTACGACAAACCACCGCCGGCATCTTCTATCATAGCCAGCGAGCCCACCAAGCTTCTCCCCACACCCACAAGCACACTGCACCGCCTTGCTCGCTACCTCGTCGCCGGCGATCGCCTGGCCAACCTCAAAGGCACTCACTGTTCACCACTTCTACACTAGCATCGAGACCCCTGCTGCACCATCGAAGCTGTGCCATGCCTCGAACCCCAGAAGTAGCCGACGTCATCACCGCGTCTAAACCCTGGCCGTCACCACGATCGCCTCACGCCGCCAAAGCCCCTGAACAACCGTCATCAGGAAAGTTTAATACTTGCTAAATCATGCTACAAATATATACTTATAAAATATAAGTGTGGTTCCATGGCTATTAAATAACATAGTTAATATTTATTAAAAGTCGATGATTGCCATTATATAGTTATATCTGTTAGTAGAACTCTCAATTTATGTTAAATGGTTTGTGTTGCTGATAATTAACAGCATATAGAAGGTTGGGGTTGAAACGTGAATAATTCGAACATGAGATGATGCCCTATATGGTGACAACTAAATCTGGATTTTACTGAACCTATCGCCGTATTAAATTCATATTAAATCGAATATAAATTATATCATGACGTACTTAGGCTCGTTACGAAATATACTGGATAATCTATAAACATGTGATAATTTCTACTGAACATTTCTTAATTACGTATCGCAAACTGAAGGTGAATACAGCTCTGGACTGCAGTCCAGAGCAGTATTTTCTAACAATACCTTATTTTAAATGTCTGTACATCCCTGTATGAATCTGAAAATATGCGGAGTCTTATATCTTCGTATAGATAATTAAGCTAGCTAACTTATGGTTCTAGTTTCATTCAATTTTGTTGTCGTTTGATATTTTAAATATATTTTAGATCGTCGACGTATCCTGAAGCTTTCTGCAATGACGATTTATATACATTGACACTAAACTGAACATATCTCCTAATACACAAGAGGGTATTGTAGGGTGTTTTTCGCCACCCCATTGAGATGGGAAATACGCGTCGCTTGTCAGGCATATTACAGATTCCCCCTACTTGGGGTAAGCTGAGTTTATTGATTGTGGGGATCCGAATTTTCGACAGCCGCGGACTAAACTGCCGTTAATTACCCATTGCTTTTGGAGCGAGAGAGCCTCCGATTGACAGGTAAAACTGGTCATACGAACTCAATGTGCAGTATGCGTGTGTTGTGTTTTGAAGGGGACTTAGACGTATTGGGGCCTCGCAGAGTTTACGGAGGTCCCGCTACCCGGATAGCGGGTTAGGGGTCAAGGGGGCTAGCAGCCCCCTTGCGGGGTGCGGGACAGCACCCCGTTAGAATTTTTTTTCAACGGGGGACGTGTTTTGAGTGTGGAGCGTGAGCGTGAAGGGAAAATAGGGGTGAGGAGCGTCCTAAGGATGTGTGAGTGGCGTGTGGGTGCTGAGCACCCACAGGTCATGTGCCAGGCACGTGGGCTCCCGCGGGTCACGTGTCCTGCTCATGGGCGTTGGACGCCCGCAGGTCACGTGAGTGGCGTGTGGGAGCTGGGCACCAATGGGTCATGTGCCCTGCGTGTGGGCGCTGGGCACCAGCGGGTCACATACGCGTCACGCGACCGCTGGAAATACCAGCGAAGAAAGGGGCTTAACCCCTGGGCTGGGAGTTGAACTCCTAAATAGGAATTAAGTATAGATTTGAAGTCAAACTCCCAAAAGATTTGGATTTGGAGTTAAACTCCTAAAAGATCTGAATTTGGAGTTAAACTCCATTGAGAATTTGGATCTTGGAGTTGAACTCCTTAAAGATCTTCGGAGATGATCAAAGGGGATCTCTTTCTTCTTTCTTGAGCCTTAGATCCTCCTAAAGTGGGATTTTTGGAGGTGGGTCTTCTTCCTCCTCTCTTTATGCTGGATCTTGGGGAAAAGGGGAGGTGGGGTTAAAAAAACACCCTTTTATGGATTTGATGGGAGATCTGAACTCCCCATCGAGAGTTTTATGGTGAAACTTTATTTAGCTTTGAGAAAAAGAGAGCTAAGCTCTTGATTTAATTGGAAATGAAGAGAAAGAGAAAAAACTTGAGAAAAAGAAGATGGAGGCACAAACCCTAGAGTTTTTAAGAGAATGAAAGTTGTTATTGATTTTCTCATCATGTTTGCCTTTTATAGGCTACACACATTACATATAACCCCTTGGGCTTTTCCATATGGTACTTGTGTCTCCCCATGCCTCATATACCTATTTCTTTTTACACATAAGCCATGTAGCTTACAAAATTTTGGGCTTTTTGCCCCTTTTCCATACATTTATTTTTAAAAAAATGCATTAAACTAATTTATAGTTTCATTCTTTTTGTCATGGGGCCGGCCCCTTCCATACTCGGTCTTGACTTGGACTTGGGCCCACTTGGTTTGGGTTTGGGCCCGCTTGCTTGGACTCGGGCCTACTTGGCATAGGGTAGATTTTGATTTTGACCTGGTCAACTGGGGTGTAATCTTTAACCCCAACAGCTATTATTAATCTGCTTGATGCGCTAGATTCCTAACAGATAGAGCTAAGTTTTATTCAACTGGAGTAACGCTTGAATCTAAACACAATTTATAGTAAATTGCGCGTGAAGTTGGACTTCCAGTTCAAAAATTAGGATTTTCGCAATGAACAATATCTTTGAAATAATCGTATCTCCCTAACCAGAATCCTAATTGATACGAAACCAATTTTGATGCTTAGATAATGAAGTTTACTGTTTACGCATTTTATATTGTTTTGCTTGATTCTACACGTATGATTAACTGTGATTTTCACAACATGAACAACACTAAATGCCTGTGTTATATTCTTAAGGTATTTTACTGCATTCTCATTATATAGCTTGACCGTTTTACCTGTAGTGATTAGTGATTGTTTACATTGATACCCTAGTGATTATAGTGTATTGTCGAGTGATAGTCAATTGATTGTATCAAGTGTGTAACGACTCTGAAATCACTGTACAGAAATTTCTTGTTATTATACAGAAAAAGGTATTACAGCATGTGTAAGAGTTATAAGTTAGATTTGTTTAATAAAAGTAAGAAACAACTTATAGCTCATTGGTAAAGGCTCTATACTGCTGTGACGTAGCATGTGTGTTCGATTCCCATTAGACACGATTATTTTTTCTAATTTTTCTTTTTTAATTTTTGGAAGCCCAAGAGTTGCACGTGCAGTACACAAGGAAATGAAAAGTTTCAGAAAAATCAAATACACACAAAATGGAGTAAACACAGATATACCCATGTGGCACAAATCTCGAGGCAAAAACCTCAAGATCCGACCGCCCATTCTTCTTATCTGGCCGGCACCGACGGTCAAGATAAGCTCAATTGGCTCCGTGCTTTGCATACACACCCCTTCGACTCCCCTTAACTCCTCTGCACTGTTTAATTTCCCTGCAATCAAACAGAGACCCTTCATTTCACCATTTAATATCTTTTTAATGCATTTTAATCCAAAATTTTAATTCTCAAACCCTAATTCTGCACTATAAATACCACCCTATGCCTTAGCTCTTCACCATTCTAAAATTCTAGCAAAAATTCTCTCAAAACTCTCTAAGTGCTAAGTGGAGTTAAGCCCCTCAAGTGGAGCAGCGGGCCAAACTCGACGACCGGAGCATCTCCGACGAAACCACAACCCACGAGAGCTTCTTCAGGGTCTTCTTAACCTTCTAAAAACCATAAGTCCTTTCATCATTCTCTCTTTCTATTTCAAAACTTTTTTTAAAATAAACCGACAAAAGAGAAGTTATCTCCGATATAATTTTCTTTTTAACATTTGTAAACCATGTGATAAGAAAACGAGATTAAACTAACGTGCTACAATAATCCTAATCTTATTCACATCATTTAGTTTTTAGTTTAACCAAAATTTCATATGAAACAAACATATAACGAATGTTTTCATTAAAATACCATGAATTTTAGTGTAATCTCTTTTCAATATCTAGTATACCCAAACCCTAGAACCTTCACGGGGTAATGACCTACTCCCCCCCCCCACACACTATGGTTTCATAGCACGGTATTCTAAGCATATGGGTAATTCAAGGTATAATCTTTTTCATTAAAATACCACACCGTTTCAAAACGGGTTTCTTTAAACCGGTATTTCGAAATCCATGGCAATTACGTCTCTACAACCCTCGTTAGGGGACCCGCTAATGGATTGTATGGATTATCACACATCCTTGGGATAATAGAGCGAGATACAGAACTCCTCACGGAGTATTCGGTCTCGAAAAGAATAAAAATACAGTTTTTAAGAAACCTGACTTTTCTAAACAAAACTAATTTTTTGAAAAATTATATAAAACTCATAAATCCGTATTTTCAATAAAAACAAATTAAGAAACTATTTTTTTGAAAAGAAAGATTAAAAGTGTTAATAAAATACCACCAAGTTTCAAAAAGTAGTAGTTTTCTTTAAAATACCACAAACTTTAAAAAAAAACTAGGTTTTATTACCAAAACATCACAACAATTAAAATATATGTTCATGAAAAACCCTATATGTTATAAATCACTCTCGAGGTTTATTTTCAAATTCTATTAAAGTATTTTTCATAAAACCCTCTCGAGATGTGCAAACAATATTTAAGGACTCTAGATTGATATAGATTTAAGCGGGATCAATTCTCTTGAGCCCCAGGGAGCCGGAGAAAGTGAGTGCTTGCCTATTCAGATTAGACAACTTAACGGAGTTATCAATGGCAATTGTCTTGGAAAAAGACACAAATCTTGCCGTCCATGTACAGCAGTTGCCGATTTCTCCTGAACCTAATATTCTAATAATTTATATTAATTCACATGAAAAGACACGAACTCAAATCCAAACTCAAATCTAAATTTGAACTCAAACTCATATACAAACTCGAACTCTAACTTAACTCGAATCTAAACTCGAATATGAACTCGAATCCAATCTACTCGAACCAACTTGACTCGAATCCAGATTACAATTGTCATGACTTGTACATTAATCGACTCACTCGAATACAATCTACACTTTTTGCAATTTAGGGTCTCGGTCAAGACATGTTAATCAATCAATCAAGTATATTAGCCAGTTATATATATTATACACGGGGTGTTTGGGATAGTTTCTTGTGTGAATCCAACGGAGCTTCAAGAATCCCGTATTAATCTCTTTTTTATTTTACTCGAATATCAGTTGGGTTGACTCATCCACGGTCTAGAGCCCTGATATTAACACATGAAATGGGCCCGTGTTTTCTTGCTCCTGGGGCCCCACTCTTGAGCTCGTGAATAGTTCTACGGCTGCGTTGACATTCACACTTGGCACTTAACGTTAACATAGTGACCATCTAGAGACCTATAGTATATATTTACCCATGATCATATACTCTTACTCGTCATATATATATTCTACACTTGTCATTTTCTTTACTCTTACCCATCCTAGGGACTTACCGAGGGCTAGTTCGCCGACGGACATTCCACCCACTTTTCTTCTCTTGGAATGTTCGTCAGATACTGTCGAGACGGAGGAAGTTGAAGCCACAGAGGAGGACTATGACCAGATAGCTACTTAGGGCTAGCTCAGCTTCATTTTCTTCAGTTTATATATACCACTTGTTTAGGCATTTTCCTTATTGTATTTACTTTCCAGCACAAACTCATGTACTTGTACATATTGGAAGTTGAATGTAAATAAAGATATTTGTTGAAAAATTTTACAGTCTCAATTTATTCTTACATTGTGTATTATTGTTTCAATACGCTTAGTATATTTATTTAGGGAAAGACCTTCTCTGGATTAATATACCACGGGCTTACCACGTCACCGTTTCCGTCTACTAGTAAGCGGGACGTGACAGGTTTTATTGGTGACCCATGCAGGTCAGTTCTGCATGAAGTTGTAAACAATATACCACAAGAATTAATGAGTTCAACAAACATTTACATCCCTTGCATTTCAAATTCCTTGAATCTATCGCTTCCCTATTCTCTTTCAAGTCTTTTCAATTCATAGTCATCTTATATCTGTTATACCTAAACCTATCTTACACGACTTAGGTACAATCTTAGTAGCCTCTTTACATGCTCTAGCGCTCTTCGACACTGGGGCATCACATTGCTTTATGTCGAACTCATACGATCCCAGTTACACCGCCCGTATCTAGCTGGAATGTCAGTTCAGGTAACGGCGTTCTAAAAGCAACTTTAGGATACGATTTGTGTCCAATGGTCATCTGCAGTCGAGAATTTTATGCGGACTTTAAGGTGCTGGACATACCGAACTTCGACATAGCCTTGGGAATAGACTGGCTGGGAACTTTCTTCGCTACCATCGACTATCGCCAAAGGAGGATGGTGTTCGAAATACCAGATCATCCAGTGTTCTATTTTAAGAGTGGAGACCGAACCTTAGAGCCCGGCATCTACTGAGCAAAACCAAAGAAGGCAGAGGTTGCAGCATTGCAAGCAGAAGAATCGAAACCAGAGGTAGTTTGAGAGTTCGAGGATGTATTTCCGGAAGATATATCACGTTTGCCTCCCGATCGAGCTCTTGAATTCAACATCGATTTACAACCCAGCGCACAACCAGTAATAAAAGCTCCGTACTGATTAAATCCGGAGAGATTGAAAGAGATCCCCATTCAGTCGGACGAACTCCTGAAGAAAGGTTGGATTCATCCCAGTACTTCGAGCTGGGGATCTCCGGTGCTACTGGTGAAGAAGAAGAAAGGTTCCTACAGGATGTGTATGAATTATTAAGCTCTGAACGAAGTGACAACTAAGAACAAGTATCTACTACCCCGCATCGATGACCTTTTCGATCAGTTAAGTGGATCTTGTGTCTTTTCAAAGCTAGATCTTCGTTCAGGTTACCATCAGGTGAAGGTCAAGGAGTCCGACATTCTGAAGACGGCGTTTAGGACTCGTTATGGTCATTATGAATATATTGTAATGCCATTTAGAGTGACCAATGTACCTGCCATCTTTATGAACCTGATGAACCAAGTTTTCCGAGAGTACTTAGACATGTTTGTTGTTATATTCATCGACGACGTCCTAGTGTATTTAAAGAATCAGAAAGAACACGCCGAGCACTTACGGATTATTCTGAAGACATTACGACAACATCAGCTCTACACCAAATACAGCAAGTGTGAATTTTGGCTAGATCAAGTCGGATTTCTCGGACATATTGTTTCAGGAAAAGGAATCTCTGTGGATCCAGCTAAGGTGTCAGCTGTCAGCGAGTGGCCGACACCAAAGACAGTGAAAGATATACGAAGTTTCTTGGGCTTAGCAGGATACTATCGACGATTCATCGAAGGATTCTCAAAGATCGCAGCACCCCTAACCAAGCTCACACGTAAAGACGAAGCATTCGTATGGTCAGAAGCATGTGAAAATACTTTTGTAGAACTCAAGTGGAGACTAACCTCTGCTCCTATTCTCGTAATACTGGATCAATTTGGCGGATTCGTTGTGCATTGTGATGCGTTCGGTAAAAGATTATGATGTGTTCTACACCAGCATGAAAAATTTGTGGCCTTTGCATCAAGACAGTTAAAGATTCATGAACACAACTATCCAACATATGATCTAGAATTTGCAGCCGTTATCTTCGCACTCAAGATTTTGTGCCACTATCTGTTGGGAGAACGAGTGGATATATACACTGACCATAAAAATCTGAAGTATGTATTTACTCAGAAGGAACTCAACATGCGGCAGAGAAGATGGCTAGAACTCATGGCGGACTTCGACATCAACCTACAGTATCATCCTGAGAAGGTGAACATAGTTCCCGATGCCCTTAGTCGCCAGCCTTTAGCAATGAACCTCACCGCTCAGTGGAGACTACACCAAGAATTGCATGGATTGGAGATTGAAATAGTTGTGCCAGATAACGCTTCATATTTGATGAACTTACAAGTCCTGTAACGAATCTGAATCTACTGCACGAAAATTTTCAAATTAATGTTCAGAAAGGAGTTTGTAAGCCTGAGTACAATTTATAAGTTAATTTTGTTTAAGAACAGCAAGAAACAACTTGTAGCTCATTGGTAAAGCCTTGCACTGCTGTGACATAGCCCTGTGTTCGAACCCCATCAGATACATTATATTTTTTTCTGATTTTTCTTTTAAACTTTTTGGAAGCCCAAAAGTTTACACGTGCAATGCACATAAAAATGAAAAGTTTGAAAAGATAAACATGTGCGAAAAGGGGTAAATACAAGAGAGTACACGCGTCTTCAATCCACCGGCTTCCCCTCACAAATTGACCGGCCAAACACCCTCAAAAACGGCACCGATGGGTGAACCGTAGGCAATGATGCACGGGCTTTGCACACAAGTCTCTTGGCCTACCCCTAACTCCCCTGCACTGTTTGATTACTCTGCAATCAAATAGAGATCCCTTAATTCCCCATTTATCATTTTTTTAATGCATTTTAATTCATCTTTTTAATTACAAAACCCTAAATCCACAATATAAATACTACCCCATGCCCTAGCCCTTCCTCATTCTGAAAATTATAGCCAAAATTCTCAATGTTTTCTAAGTACAAGAAGAGTACAAGTGGAGTTAGTAAGAGATCGAGTTCCGGTGAGAATCAAAGCAAGTTCCGGCGACCCCACAACGCCCCGACGACAACCTTCCCCACTCCTATCTTCTCTTCATCTTTCTAACTAGTAAGTCCCTCCATATCCCTCTCTTTCTTCTTGAAAAGTTCTCTTTTCCAAAACATGTCGGTAAATGGAGTTAATACCGACATTTTATTCTAAATCCTAAAAAATTCACCTTTTCTTACATATTTTTCATCCATATTCTTACACCATATTTGTAATCATATAACTAATGGTTAGAATAAACTTTCACTCAAAATTATCATGAAACATAATTTTAAATAAACTTTTATATTAAAATACCATGAACTCTAGTTGGTCATCTTATTTTCATTTGTTAAAACATACCTTTAGAAAACCTCACGGGGTAACGACCTACCTCTTATAAATACACATGATTCCATAGCACGATACTCTTTGAACGTATCTTTGCGGCGATTACAATATATTTCATTAAAATACCATCTCTTATAAAAAACAGTTTTCTTTAAAATTGAATTTTAAAATTTCTTCGCAAATAAGCCTCTACAACCCTTTTTAGGGGACCCGCTATTAGATGGTGCGGATTATCGCACATCCTTGAGCTAGTAAAGTGAGATGCAGACCTCCTCGCGGAGCATTCGGTCTCGAAAGGTTTTTAATACGATTTTTAAGAAAAACGAAATTTTCTACTTAATAATAAAATTATTTTTTAATAATTATATAAATATTACAAATTCATATATTTTCAAAATATAATAACTTTATATTTTTTTTCAAATAAAAGAATTACAAGTTTCATCAAAATACCATCAAGATATCAATACAAGACAAGATTACAGTAAAATACCATGAACTATTCAAGTTAAAGTAATTATCACTAAAATACCTCAAATCCTTAAAATTCATATCCATGAAAACCCTAAATAATATAAATAACTTCTCGATATTATTTTGAAACTATATATTAAAAATATTTTTCATAAAACCCCCTCGAGCTATATAAAACACTGTTAAGGATTTTAGTAAATATGGGTTTAAGCGGGATCAATTCTCTTGAGACTCAGGGAGCCGGAGAAAGTGAGTGCTTGCCTATTAAAGGTAAAAAAACTTAACAGTGTTATCAATGGTAATTGTCTTGGAAAAAGACACAAATCCTGCCGTTCATGTGCAGCAGTTACCGATAACTCCCGAACCTAATTCACGATCCAAATAACTTCTAAGTGTCTGACTCAAGTCTGAGTCTAAATCAAGATTGAATCCAAACTCAAACCAGAATCCAATTCAAACATGAATCCAAACTCTGACATGTATACTTGAACATGAACCTGAATATCAAACCTGAATACAAGACTTGGCTTTACCGAACCATGGCTATAATTTGACATGACTACAAGCTTATATCCTGAACTTGATTACTTGAACAAATTGTATCCATGGTCTCGGCAAGCCTTATAATCTATACAGTACATTACAGGGTTAAAGGGGTAGATTGGTACGGAATGTGTTAAAAGCGGCACGAGATGATCACTAAAAGACACCTACATAAACTCTCGTGCCGTTGTCCCGTGGGTTTTGACCGGGCCTTGTGCTACATATTACCATAGTCCATGTAGAAAGATGGACTTCTCTAGTATACACTGATACCTTCTGTACCAAGCTACAAACAACTACATTAGAATAGCAATCTTATACCTGTACACCTTAACAGTTCAATTCTCAATACTTGCTATATTCCTCTCTTTCTTTTGGGACTTACCGAGCGCTAGTTCGCTGACGACATTCATGTCTTTTTTTTCTTTGGAATGTTCGTCAGGAGGACCGGACTCTTTCGAGATTGAGCCTAGCTAGGAGGACGTGGACCAGTTCACCGAGTAGCTGGATTTTTAGCTTTCCTTGTACTTACTTTTCATTTCATATGCCACGGTTTAGGCATTGCTTTATATCATTATACTTTCCTTTTCAAAGCAGTATATTGTAAAGATGAATGTTAATAAAAGTTGCTGTTCATTTTATATCTCTTGTCATTTCTTATACATCTTATATATTGCTTATTTACGCTTAACGTATTTATTTCTGAGTAAATACGTCGCTTGCCTGCCACGTCTCCGTCACCGTACACTGGGAAGTGGGACGTGACAGGTTTTGTTGGCGGCCCATATAAGTCAGTTCTGCATGGAATCCTAAGTAATATATCATAAGATTAATAAGAATCATCAACTATACATTCTTTACATTTCAAATTCCTTGAATCTATCCTAACCTTTCTTTTTCTATCAAGGTCATGGATTCACCGAACAACACGAGTACCAACGTTAATGGCAACACCCCACCACCTACTCTACCACCACCACCTACTGTTGCAACTCCCATCAACGAGCAAACAATACTGCTTGAGGCGATCAAGAGCCTCTTGGAGGGTCAGCAGCAGCAGACTGCTATCCTCATGCACCACCCAGAGGTCGAGGCATCCGGAGTCAAGCAATTCCGGGCACTGCACCCGAAACATTTCTCTGGAAAAGAGAGACCACTAGAGATATAGGAATGGGCTCGGTCTATTGAAGACGACCTGGCAGCAACACAAGTGCCAGAGATTGCTTGGGTGAGAGTTGCGAAGTTGCAGCTAACAGATAACACCAAAGTCTGGTGGAAGGCTGAAGAAAGCCAACTCGCCCAACCGATTGAATGGAGGACATTTCGCAATATGTTCGACGCGAAATACTTCCCTGAGACTGCCCGTTTCGACATGGAACAACAGTTCATCCACTTACAACAAGGCTCAATGTGGAGCAAATCCGTGGATGAATACGATACTGAGTTTACCATGCTTAGCAGGTAAGATATGTCTCAATATTCAATTTCCTGATATCATATACTACACTGCTAACATAAGGTCATAACAGGTTCGCGACACACCTTGTCCCGACTGCTGAGATCCGGGCATGAAGATTTCAACAAGAGCTGGACCCGGAAATCCAAGCTGCACTCGCTACAGGGGATTTCCCAACCCATGATCTCGCTCTGAAGGCTGCCCGACATTATGAGGCAGTGGTGAAGAAGAAGGGTAGACCTCAGACTGCTGATGTGAAATGCCATGCCACTCAGATGACAGGAGGAACCTCTTCCAGGCCAACTTTTGCATCCAGGAGACCGGGAGTAACTTTTAACCGGCCCAGTCCAGAATTTTGCTTCTATTGCAAGAAGAATGGACACCTGGCGAAAGACTGCAGGCGTGCGAATGGCCTGTGCTTAGTTTGTGACGTATCCACCCACACCATTGGAGCTTGTCTATATCGTCTCAACCCATCTCCCGCACCCTGACCAGCAATCACCGTTTCACAGTGGCCAGCTATTCAGGCTCCTGTACTTCATCTTGCTCCACCTACTCCACCTCCACATGGACCTCCTGCACGGCCTCCCCGTCAATTCCATCAGGCACAGAGGAACATGCCTTAAGGGCAGAGGAACACGCCCTAGGGACAGAGGAATGTGCCTCCAGGAAGAAGGAATGTACCCCAGTGTCAGGCTTTCACTATGACAGTTGAGGAAGCCGAGGCCACTGGCCAAGTTATTACTGGTAATTCCCAATCCTTTCATCTTTTCAATCCTTGTATTCCTCTATATTTTTTCCTATATCTAAACCAACCTCACACGACTTAGGTACTATACTAGTAGCCACCCTTTCTGTACTAGCACTGTTCGACACTGGAATGTCACACTGCTTCATGTCGCAAAAATTTGTGGGAACACATACGATTCTCATGAAGCCACTCATTTCAATTTGGAATGTCAGTTCCGGGAATGGAGTATTGAAGGCAACTATGGGATTTGATCAGTGTCCAGTTGTAGTTTGTGTCACGCCCCGCTCCCCGGTGTACGGATTAGAAGACGCGACGAGGCACGCGACATATTTATTCAGAAGTAAATACGCTAAGCGTAAATAAGCAATATAATAAATGTACACAAAAAAGGCATGAGAGATAAATGAACAACAACTTTTTATCGATTAAACATTCTTTACAATACAACTGAAAAGTAAAAACAATGCTGGAAAGCAATGCCTAAACAATGGCATGAACTGAAGTAAAAGTATATATAAGTGAACTAGAGCTCGGGGTCCTCGATGAACTGCTCCAAGTCTTCTGAGCTGGGCTTGATCTCTAGAGAGTCGGGCCCTTCTGACAACATTCCAAAGAAAGAATAAAAAAGGAATGTCGTCAGCGAACAATCGGTCGCTAAGTCCCAAGAGATAGAGAAGAATAGACAGAGAATAGAACATGTAAAGTATAAAAGATTATGTTCGCTATATTAACGTAGTTGTTTATAACTTGGTACAGAAGATATTAGTGTTTACGAGAGGAGTCCATCTATCCCATGGACTAAGGTAACCCATAGTACAAGGCTCCGTCAAACCCCACGGAACAACAGAAATGGATATTTAGTTACGTCTTTTAATGACCATCTCGTGCCACTTTTAACACATTCCATACCAGTCTAGCTCTTTAAAAAAAACCGTAATGTATATTGTGTTGTTTTATAGATGTAAGACTTGTCGAAACCATGATATTAGTTGTTCATGTAAACGGATAAGGATATAAACGGATAGTCATGTAATCAAGTCAATATATATCCATGGTTCGGTCCAGTCGAGTCATGTTGATATTTGATAGTATTTTGGTATTCATGTTCAAGTTCTAGTATATATGGATTCATGATGTATTGGAGTTATATTTGAATTGTATGTAGATTGGAATTGTATTCAGATTAGACTGAGACTCTGTCTAAGTCAGACACTTAACAGAATTTGATTTCTGAATTAGGTTTTGAAGTTATCGGTAACTCTGCACATGGACGGCAGGATTTTGACTTTTTCCAAGTCAACTGCCGTATTGATAACCCCGGTTTATTTTCCTATCTTAAATAGGCAAGCACCCAATTTCTCCGGCTCCCTGAGGCTCAAGAGAATTGGTCCCACTTAAACCTATATTTATTAAGGTCCTTAGTGTAAATTAATAAACTTGAGGGGGTTTAATGAAAAATAGTTTTGATAAACTTTCAAAATAAACCTCAAGAATTTATTTATCGTATTTAGGGTTTTCATGGATGTAGATTTTAAAAGTGAGATATTCTAGTGAATAAATACCTAGCTTTAATAATATATGGCATTTTTATGTAAATTGGAATTGTATGGATTGATAAGGGTATTTTCTTAAAACTTGTGATTATTTTCTTTTATTCAGAAAACATGGAATTTATTATATATTTAAAATAGATAGTTTGATAATATTATATACATAATTATTAAAAATAAATTTTATTTATTAAATAGAAATTCATGTTTTTCTTGAAAATTGTATTAATAATTCCATCGAGATCGGCTGCTCCGTGAAGAGGTCTGCGTCTCGCTCTATTAGTTCTGAGGATGTGCGATAACCCGCACCATCCAAATCAGGTTCCTCAAAATGGGTTGTAGAGGCTTAATTGTAAGGAATTTAATTAAAACAATTTTAAAGAATACGGTTTTATTAGTTTAAGGTATTTTATTGTAAAATTGTATTATCCCACAAAATATTGTTCCAAAAGCCATCGTGCTATGTCATGATGAGTGTTGTGATGAGATAGGTCATTATCTCGTGTGTTTTCTAATGGTAATATGAGCAAATATGATGAAAGATGTCGAATAGAAAGTTTGTGGTATTTAACCGTAAAAGTGAAATAAAAGTTGCATAGCATGGTATTTTAAATTGAAACTTGTTCTAAATGTTTGTTTTAAGATTACTAAACAAGATGTAACAATATGGGTGTTTGGTTATTAAGAAAAGTTGTGTTTTAAACAAAATTAGAATCGGAAGTCGGAATAACTCTGCTTCCGATGAGTTTTGAGAAGAGAACTTTTTAAGTCAATAAGAAGGAAGAGGAGAGGGGACTTATTGGATTAGATGAGAGAAGGGAGGTAGAGGAAGAGTTTGAGAGTTCCGTGGAGTTGCGGTGTCGCCGGATTTGTCTCGAGTCGTCGTCGGAAGATGACCTTGGGCTAACTCCATTGTACAACTAAATTGACTTGGAAAAATTTGAGAGTTTTGATAATAGGTTTCAGAATAGAAAGGGCTAGGGTGTGGGGTGGTATTTATAGGATAGAATTAGAGTTTAGGGAATTAAAAATGAGAATTAAAATGCATTAAATATTGGATTAAAAGCCTAATTTTAATTCTTTGTTTAATTTCAGGAAAAACAAATAGAAGAGGAGTAGTAGGGGGAGGCCAAGGGGTTAGGGTTCAAAAGATAAGGGCATTACCTACGGGGAAAACCGGTGGCGTCGGCCCAATGCGCAATCTCGCCGGCCATTCTAGGGGTGTGGGGCTCTGGATTGGGTTTGTGTTCTTGGCTGTTTAAATAACAATTTCCACATGTTTGATTTTAGTGACTTTTCATTTTTACGTGTATTGCATGTGTAAACTTTTGGGCTTCTAAAAAGTTTACAAGAAAAATCATTAAAAATAATATGTGGCTGATGGGATTCGAACACAGGGGCTGTGTCACAGCAGTGCAAGGCTTTACTAATGAGCTATAAGTGTGTTCTTGCTGTTCTTCCTTTTAAGTTGTGCTTAGGCTAAGGTACTCTTTTCTGTACTTTACAAAAATTTTGTACAGAAAGTTTAGGGTTGTTACAGTTTAAGGACGAGAATTCTACACGAATTTCAAAGTACTGGACATCCCAAACTTCGATGTTGTGTTGGGAATGGACTGGCTGGGAGTTTTCTATGCTATGATTGACTGCCGTCAAAGGAGGGTAGTATTTGAGATACCAGATCACCCAGTCTTTTACTTCAAGTGTGGAGACAGAACTTTGGAGCCAGGAATCTTCCGTGCTAAGACAAAGAATGCAGAAGTATTTACTCTACCGGCGGAAGAAAAAAAGCCAGAGATAGTTCGAGAGTTCGAGAATGTGTTTCCTGAAGATATAACAGGTTTGCCTCCCGTTCGAGCTCTTGAATTCAGCATTGACTTACTACCTGGTGCATAGCCGGTGATCAAAGCTCCATACCGGTTAAGTCCAGAAGGATTGAAGGAGATCCGTACTCAGTTGGATGAACTTCTGAAGAAAGGTTGGATTCGTACCAGTACTTTATGTTGGAGATCTCTAGTTTTTCTTGTGAAGAAGAAAGAATGTTCATAAGAATGTGTATAGATTATCGAGCTTTGAACGAAGTGACGATAAAGAACAAGTATCAACTACCACGCATCGATGATCTTTTCGATCAGCTAAGTAGGTCTTGTATATTCTCAATACTAGATCTTCGTTCGGGTTATCATCAGGTGAAGGTTAAAGAGTCTAATATTCCTAAAACGGCGTTTAGGACTCGCTATGGTCGTTAAGAATATCTTGTGATGCCATTTGGAGTGATCAATGCACCTGCTATATTTATGAATCTGATGAACCACATTTTCCGAGAGTACTTAGACATGTTTGTTGTTATTTTTATCGACGACATCCTGGTGTATTCAAAGAATTAGGAAGAGCACGCCGAGCATTTACGGATTGTCCTGGAGACATTGCGACAGTATTAACTCTATGCCAAGTACAGCAAGTATGAATTTTGGCTAGATCAAGTCAGATTTCTTGGGCATATCGTTTCAGGCGAAGGAATCTCAGTAGATCCAGCTAAAATGTCAGCGGTCAGCGAATGGCCGACACAAAAGACGGTGAAGGACATTCGAAGTTTCTTGGGATTACCAGGATACTACTGAAGATTCATTTAAGGTTTTTTGAAGATTGCAGCACCCCTGACCAAGCTCACACGTAAAGATGAAGCATTCGTGTGGTCAGAAACATGCGAACAAGCTTTTGTAGAACTCAAGTCGAGGTTAACTTCAATTCCTATTCTCATAATACCGGATCAATCTGGAGGTTTCATCGTACATTGTGATGCGTCCGGTAAGGGATTAGGATGTGTTCTGGGAACGAGTCTGGGAACGAGTCTGAACTTAGCCTGGGAACGAGTCTGAACTAGCCTGGGAACGACTCTGAAATTCAGCACGGCTTACCATCCACAAACAGACGGATAGTCTGAGCGAACAATTCAGATTCTGGAGGGCATGGTAAGAGCTAGTATGTTAGACTTCGTAGGTTCGTAGGAAGATCACCTACATCTTGTGGAGTTTTCATACAACAACAGCTGTTCTCCTCCGAAACACGGAGACGCGACCGCGTAGGTCCGTCTTGCCTGAATTTCAAGGGCATATGCTAATTGGTGCTATCCGTCCACCTCTCCGAAGATGCCAAGCTGATTTATGACACCATATATCGAAGGTTTAAACGGATGCGGACGATGTAGCAGGCTTCGTCAGATTCCCCCTCATTGAGGGGTTTTTGATTGTGGGGACGCTCTTCCCTGCAGGCGCAAGCCTCTGCAGTTAATTACGCTACCGCATCGCGGTAACCACTTTCTCCTTCTCCAGATGGTCACTTCGTGTCGTGTGTGTTTGTTTTGTTTTTTGGTTGCCCGTGGATTGTATACGGAGACTAATTTATGTTGTCGCCCGTAGGGCGTGGATTAGTCCAAATCCGTATTTTCTTAGATTTGGGTTTTGGTTTGGGTTTAAGGACACGTTAGTCTCATTTGAGACTAAGATCAACTTAAATGTATGTTAAGGATATGTTAGTCTAATTTCAGACTAAGATCAACTTAACGGTTTGTTAAGGATATGTTAGTCTAATTTTTGAAAAAGATCTACTTAACATGACCATTTAGATCCAACAAAAGAGCATTTGGGCTCTACTGTTTAGTTTAAGGACATTGCGGTCGATTACCAGTTTAAGGACATGGTGGTCTAATGTTAGTTTAAGGACATCTCGTTCCATTTTAAAGACATTATAGTCTGTAAAGGTTAAGGACATCATAGTCCGTGGGTTTAAGGACCCCACAGTCCGGGTTAAGGACATCATAGTCCGTGTGTTTAAGGACCCCACAGTCCCGGTTAAGGACATCATAGTCCATGAGTTTAAGGACCCCACAGTCCATGGAATGATTGGTTATCGGGACCCGTCACCTCTCTGAAGATGTTGAAGGATTACAACGACAAATATCAAAGGAGTGAAGAGATGTACCCTTGAACCAAAGTTGATTGGGAAAATTTGTAGTCCAATTTGGAACTAAGATCAATTAATTAAATTATGAGCGCATGGGCTCAGTTAAATCTGAGTTGAGGACTTATGGCCAACTTGGGCTAAGTCCAATTATGTTTGAAATGTTGGACCTTTATTTGGACTGTTGAACACTTGTCTGGGTTCAGCCCCCCATTATTTGGCAATGCTAAACATGGGTTTGGATTCTGACCATATTTTGTCTTGTTTAGAATGCTGAGCACTCATATGCCATATGAGATGACCAACTTTGGAAAACAAAAGTGTATTTAAGGCTCAGTCAAAAGGGAAGTCTTGCTTTAGAAAGACTTAGCCAATTTGGGCTAAGAATGGTTTGAAAATAGTGTTAAACACTAGCACATATTTAGCGGTCACGTGTTCCCACGTGATGAATTTAGAATAGTGTTAAACACTAGGGATGAAACGCTCAAAATAGTGTTAAACACTAAAAAGATGAAGCGCTCACGTGAGGACACGTGAGGCGCCCTAGGATTGGGCTAAGCTTCCTTTATTTTATTCTCAGAATATTCAAATAAGTGTTAAACACTTAAGTCTTCATGGCCATCACGTGTGGGCACGTGATGGGTGCCCATGCATTGATTTATTAAAGTGTTTATTAGGGGTCACGTGGGGACACGTGAGGGCACCCAAAATTAATTCTGCCTTTGGATTTGTTCTCTTTTGTTTTGAGGGTCACGTGGGAGCACGTGAGGCGTTGCCTCTGGGCTAATTCCTTCTTATTTTGAGGAGTCCATTAAAGGGGCACGTGGGGGCACGTGAGCATGCCTTATTTATTCCTTTTTGTTCGTTGGGATGAAGGGTCACGTGTTACCACGCGATCATGTTGGATACTTAATCTTTACGTGCATGGAGAGCTTCAAGTCTCTTGTTTTGAGAATTAAATTCTTTTGTAGGGTTAAACCCTAGTTTCATTTAGAGAAATTAAATTCTTATGAATTTGGAAGGATTAAATTCTTATGCAGGGTTAAACCCTAGTTTTATTTGGAGGAATTAAATTCCTATGAATTTGGGAGAATTAAATTCTTATATAGGGTTAGACCCTAATTTCATTTGGAGGAATTAAATTCCTATGAATATGGGGGAATTAAATTTCCTAAACTCAATTCTCCCTCTAAGTTTGGGATCTGCATGGCAAAATCTCCCCGATGAGAATTAAATTCTCAACTTGTGGGGAGATCTGCTTCTGCAGATCTTCAACCAAAGGAAGAACTAAGTTCTTAATCAGAAAAGTTGAACTCTTAAATTGAGAATTAAATTCTCTTTTGTTTTATGGAGCTTAGATCTCTTTCCCCTTTCTCACCTAGGGTTTCTTTCTCTTCTGAAGAAATTTTCTTTTCTCTCTTGAGAATTAAATTCTCTTCCCTTTTCTCTCTCTGTTGTTGTATCTCTCTAAAAAAAGGATCCTTCTTTTATCTTCTTGGCTCCTATTTATAGGAGAAAGAAAAGAATCAGTTTGTTTAGTCAATCTTTCATTGAAAGATTTTAATTGATTTTGTAACCAACATGATCTTTTAGATCACTCAGTGAATTTTACTCACCATTGGATTTTTAATCCAAAAGATATTCTGTTTGTTATTCTTTGTGAATTTCAGGGAAATCATTCCTTGTATAAAATCTTTCTATAAATTGGTGATTTTTAATCACCATTGGATTTTTAATCCAACGGTGCTCCACTTTGCAGAGCACAATCTATTTTGTTTGGAAAGATCTAAGGAAATATTTTTCCAGTTAGGGTTCTTGATTCCCTCTTAATTAGAATTTAATTCTATTAGTTCAGAAGGCTTAAAAGCCTATCACGTGTTGGCACGTGATCCCACTGTTTGATCATTTAAATAGAATTTAATTCTATTAATTAAAGAGTTTAGGAACCCATCACGTGTTGACACGTGACCCCCCTTAATTCTTCTGTTTTTAAAGAACTAAGGAATCATCACGTGTCAGCACGTGACCCTTGGTCACGTGTGAGCACGTGATGCCCCATTGGGGTTTTTCCTTACTGTTTTATTATATCTTTTAATCCCTTTCAGTGGGTTTAAAGGCCCATCACGTGTGGGCACGTGACTCCTGTTGATTAGAATTAAATTCTATTATAACAGAGTCCATAGGAAACCATCACGTGTCAGCACGTGACCCTTGGTCACGTGTGAGCACGTGATGCCCCATTGGGGTTTCTTTCCCGAAATTTTATGAGGGAACAACAGCTATCAGGAAAGCATTGGAATGGCACCATTTGCAGCTCTCTATGAAAAGAAGTTTCGTTCACCACTAAGTTGGGATGACATCGGAGATCGTGAACTTCTAGGACCAAAGATGATCGTGGCAAATGTGGATGGAGTTCGTACGGTCAGGGAAAGAATGCGCATAGCCCAAGACTGACAGAAGCACTGGGCTGATGCAAAGTGTCGATATCTGGAGTTCCAACCGGGAGACCATGTTTTTCTGAAGATCTCTCTAAACCGAGGAGTAATCCGCTTTGGCAAGAGGGGTAAGCTCAGTCCGAGATATATAGGACCGTTCGACATTCTCGAACGAGTCGGAGAAGTGGCATACTGTTTGGCACTACCACCCTCATTAGAAAGAGTGCACAATGTGTTCCATATATCTCAGCTCCGAAGATATGTGAACGACCCCAGCCACATCCTTGATCACTTCGAGCTCACTGTACAGACTGACCTGACTTGCGAGCAACAACCCGTTGAGTCATGGACAGAAAAATGAAGACACTGCGGAACAAGAAAGTAAATTTGGTTCGAGTGATGTGGAGAAAAGATTCTCCAGGGGAATCAACGTGAGAACGAGAAGATGACATGCGTTCAAGATACCTTTACTTATTTGTAAACTAGTCCTTATGTAATTGTAAATTTCGAGCACGAAATTTTTATAAGGAGGGTAGAATGTAACGACTCTGAATTTACTGTACGAAAATTTTCAAATTAATGCACAGAAAGGAATTTGCAAGCCTGAGTACAATTTATAAGTTAATTTGGTTTATGAACAGCAAAAAACAACTTGTTGCTCATTGGTAAAGCTTTGCACTGCTGTGACGTAGCCCCTGTGTTCGAACCCAATCAGACATATTATATTTTTTTTTCTGATTTTTCTTTTAAACTTTTTGGAAGCCCAAAAGTTTACACTTGCAATGTACATAAAAATGAAAAGTCTGAAAAAATAAACATGTGCAAAAGGGTGTAAATACAAGAGAGTACACGTGTCTTCAATCCACCGGCTTCCCCTCACAAATCGACCGGCCAAACACCCTCAAAAACCGGCACCGACGGGTGAACCGTAGGCAATGATGCCTGGGCTTTGCGCACAAGTCTCTTGGCCTACCCCTAACTCTCCTGCACTATTTGATTACTCTGCAATCAAACAGAGACCCCTCAATTCTCCATTTATCACCTTTTTAATGCATTTTAATTCAACCTTTTAATTACAAAACCCTAAATCTACACTATAAATACTACCTCGTGCCCTAACCCTTCCTCATTCTGAAAATTATCGCCAGAATTCTCAAAGTTTTCTAAGTACAAGAAGAGTACAAGTGGAGTTAGCAAGAGATCAAGTTCCGGCGAGAATCAAAACAAGTTCCGGCAACCCCACGACGCCCCGACGATAATCCTTCTTACTCCTATCTTCTCTTCATCTTTCTGGCTAGTAAGTCCCTCCCTATCCCTCTTTTTCTTCTTGAAAAGTACTTTTTTTAAAAACATGTTGGTAAGTAGAGTTAATACCGACATTTTATTCTAAACACTAAAAAGTTCATTTTTTCTTACATATTTTTCATCCATATTCTTACACCATGTTTGTAATCATATAACTAATGGTTAGAACAAAATTTCACTCAAAAATACCCTGAAACATAACTTTAAATCAACTTTTATATTAAAATACCATGAACTCTAGATATGTCATCTTATTTTCCTTTGTTGAAACATACCTTTAGAAAACCTCACGGGGTAATGACCTACGTCTCTCAAACACACATGATTCCATAACACGATACTCTTCGAACGTATCTGATGATACTCAGAAGTGGGAATTCCCCAGATCATGACACGTAGCAGATGACGTGTCCCGAAGGCTACAGAGCTGGAGTAAATACGATACTTTGGGGACGTACCTCGGTACTTCATCTCCAAGGACACACCCGCCCTATCAGAGACCTCCCTGAGTACATTCCATACTCACCTAACAAGCGGCCAATAGCTCACCTCGGAGCAGTCCACCAAGTCAACCGAGAACGCAGAGCCCAAGCGTCCCCGTAACGAATCCGCGTTTCTCACCAAGGCGAGATATCCGGAGCCACACGCTCCGCGTCCCACACAGGCTCGTTCCCCCATTAATGAGCTTATCCCGCCATTAACGCGGGCGTAACTGACGGGAAGATCTCGCACCGGCTCGCTCCACGCGACCCCTATATAAACCCCTCTCTCAGACGACTCAGGTAACTCGAATTATCTCAATACGCCGCTACTCTGGCCCTATTTCTCGGCTCCCGGGACTTCATTGCAGGTAGCTTGGTGTCACGCCCCGCTTCCCAGTATACGGGAAGAGGACGCAACGAGGCCGCTACGTATTTATTCTGAAGTAAACACGATGAGCGTATCTAAGCAATATATAAAATGCACAAGAGACAAAGACAATAGATATAAATTGAACATCAACTTTATTTATTAACATTCTTTTGTACAATGCATCTGAAAAGTAAATACATGGAATGAAAAGCAATGCCTAAACAGTGGTATAACAGAAATGGAAATACACAATGTAAATGTGTACAAATAACTAGAGCTCAGGGTCGAAGGCTAGCTGGTCCAAGTCCTCGCTGGTGGGCTCGATCTCCTGAAGATCCGAATTACCTGACAACATTCCAAAGAAGGAAGAAAGGGAATGTCGTCAGCGAACAGTCGCTCGGTAAGTCCCAAAGATAAGGGAGAAATAGAATAGACAGAGAGAGAGAGAGTGTAGCTTTTAAAGTTGTATTATATTGTTATAATATTGTATTTAGTGTTAACGCTGTTGATTTTAGTTTGGTACAGAAGAGGACAGTGTATACGAGAGGAGTCTCAGTAGACCAGAGACTAAGGTGGACGGAAAGTACAAGGAACCGTTCAGCCACGGTACAACGGCAATTGAATTCAGGTTAGGTGTCTTAATGGTTGCAGTCTCGTGCCACTTCTAACACCTTCCGTACCAATCTACCCCTTAAACCCCGCGATGTCTTGATTGTATTATTTGTATTGTATTATAAATTGTATTGTCTTGTATAGATGGATGACTTACCAAAACCATGATATCAGTAAATGGATGTAACCGGAGAATCATGTAGATGGAAGTATATCTATGGTTCGGTTCAGTCAAGTTGTATAGATTGATAGATTAAACAGATTGAATATATGGATTCATATTGAATTGTTATATATACTTGAATTTCATTCAAGTCAGATTGATTATATTGAGATCAGTCTGAGTTAGACAATTAGAAAAGAAATTGAATCCTGAATTAGGTTTTGGTGTTATCGGTAACCGCTGCATATGGGCGGCAGGATTTGTGTCTTTTTCAAAGACGATTACCGTGTTGATAACACTGTTTGTTAAGTTGTCTATCTTCGATAGGCAAGCACCCATATCTCTGGCTCCCTGAGGCTCAAGAGACCGGTCCCGCTTAAACCTATGTTTACTAGGGTCCTTATTGTAATTTAGTATAATTTGAGGGGGTTTTATGTAAAAATAATTTTGTATAATTTTCAAAATACATCTCAAGTATTTTATTATCGTCTTTAAAGTTTTCATTTATGTATATTTTATCATTGTGACATTTCTAGTGAATAAAATCTATTTTTCATAATATATGGTATTTTCTTGTAAATGAGATGTTTTTCTTGAATTTTGGAAATGTGGAATATTATAAATATTAAAAATATATATTTTGATATTACTTACATATATATTTTTTTATTAAAAATATAAGTTTTATTTATAATAGAAATCACATTTTCTAAAGAAAATTGTATTTTTTTAAATCTTTCGAGACTATATGCTCCTTGCGGAGGTCGTCATCTCGCACTACTAAGCCCGAGGATGTGCGATAACCAGCACCATTCCGAACGGGTTCCACAAATGGGTTGTAGCGGCGCTTTGCAAAGATTTGTTTAAAATACATAATCTTGTAGAAAAGGTTTTTATATAAGTTGGAGGTAGTTTTATGTAAAACCGTATTTTCCCAAATCTATATTTCCCAATATTATCGTTCTATGTTACATATGAGTGTTGTGAAGAGGTAGGTCATTAACTCGTGAACTATCTAAAGGTATAGAAAGGAATTATAATGATTTATGTCAAAACTAAACTATATAGTATTTTTCTATAAGAGTGCGATGAAAATTGAAATATGAATTCTTTTGATATGAAACTTGTCAATATATTTTGTTAATATTTAATGATCATGATGTGAGAGTTTGGTATTATTGTTTTTAAGAAAAATATGTTTTTAAGGAAAAACCGAATCGGAAGTCGGATTAACTCCACTTCCGTCGGGTTTTAGAATTCTAAGTTTTTAGAATAGTAAAAAGAAAAGGAAGAAAAGACATACGGTTTGTTGATGAGAGAAGAGGAAAAGGAAGAAGTAGGAGGTGCCGGTACGTCGTTTCGTCGCCGGAATCTCCTCAGGTCGCCGTCGGAAGTTCGCCGGAGTTTCGCCATTTGCTAACTTCACCCGCACACAAAAAGTCTAGGGATTTTTTCTTGAGAGTTTGGACAGAGTTTTAGACGTCAGGAGGGGTGATTTTAGGTATGGTATTTATAAGAAAAAGTAGGGTTTAAGGTAGATGAAAGGGTGTGAGAAAATAGTATTAAATTTTGCATTTAAAAAATTAAAAAAGAGTGTTTTAATTCTCTGTTTAATTTCAGAGGTTTTACACAGTGTAGGGGGAGTGGGGTAGGCCAAAAGTCTCAGAAGAAAGAAGAAAATATGGAATCGGGCTGACTCGGGCCGGCGGCGGCGGCCGATTCGCCCGAGTCACCGGCTCGAGTTGGCCGAGTCGGGCCGATTCTTGCCACCACGTGTCCCCTGTCGATTTGTCTACCTCCTGGACTCGTTTGTTTTATATGTGACTCTTGGTTTTTATGAGTTATGCACGTGCAGACTCTTAGGATTCTAAAAATTTAAAAGAAAACTAACAAGAAATTTAATGTGGTTGATGGGATTTGAACTCTGGTGCTTCGTCACAGCAGTGCAAGGCTTTACCAATGAGCTATAAGTTATTTCTTGCTGTTCAAAAGTAAATTAAATACTTATAGTACTCACAGGAAATTTAAATACCCCAAGTATACATTAACTTTAAATCAATTTTATGTGCACAAGAATTGGAGTTGTTACAGTCTACCCTCCTTACAAAATTTCGTCCTCGAAATTTACAATTTATTTTAAGGACTAGTTTACAAATAGATGAGGGTATCTTGTATGCATCTCATCTTCCCTTTCCTATGTCGATTCTCCTGGAGTGTCTTTTCTCCACATCACTCGAACCAAGTTGACTTCCTTGTTCCAAAGTGACTTCACTTTTCTATCCAAGATCTCAACAGGTTGCTGCTCACAAGATAAGTCGGGCTGTACAGTGAGCTCGAAATGATCGAGAATATGGCTGGGGTCACTCACATACCTTCTGAGTTGGGATATGTGGAACACATTGTGCACACCTTCTAATGAAGGTGGAAGTGCCTAGCGGTAAGCCACTTCACCGACTCGTTCGAGTATGTCGAACGGTCCAATGTATCTCGGACTAAGCTTACCCCATCTTCCAAATCGAATCACTCCGCGGTTTGGAGATATCTTCAAGAATACGTGATCTCCCGGCTGAAACTCCAAGTGACGTCGCTTTGCATCAGCCCAGTGCTTCTATCGATCTTGGGATATGCACATTCTTTCTCTGATAGTACGAATCACATCAACAGTTGCTACTATCATCTCAGGTCCAAGGAGTTCTCTATCTTCGATGTTATCCCAACTTAATGGCGATCGACACTCCTTCTATATAGTGCTGCAAAAGGTGCCATTCCGATACTTGCTTGGTAGCTGTTGTTGTATGAAAACTCCACAAGATGTAAGTGATTTCTCACGATCCTACGAAGTCTAACATACACGCTCTGAGCATATCTTCCAAGATCTGAATAGTTCGCTCAGACTGACCATCTGTTTGTGGATGATAAGCCGTGCTGAAGTTCAGACTTGTTCCCAAGCTTGCTTACAGGCTCTGTCAAAATTGTGATCGGAATCTTGTGTCACGATCGGAGACAATGCAAACCGGTACTCCATGAAGTCTCACAATTTCCTGTATGAGTTCATGGGTATCAGAGATAGTACATATTTGAAGAGTTTAAATCTTACTCAGCTTATTACCTCCATGTACTTCTTTGCTAATGTCTCAGTAGATTGGCCAACTCGAAATGGGATGAAGTGAGCCGACTTTGTGAGTCGATCCACGATAACCCATACTACATCGTTACCCTTTATGCTGCGAGGAAGTGTAGTCACAAAATCCATTGTGATGTGTTGCCACTTCCATTCTGGGATAGGTAACGGTTGAAGTAATCCAGCTGTCTTGTGATGTTCAGCCTTTACTTGCTGACACACCAAGCATTTAGCGACGCTTCTGGCCACTTCACGCTTCATTTCATGCCACCAGTAATTCTGACGTAGATCTTTGTACATCTTTGTACCTCCAGGGTGTACTGAGTAGGGAGAGCTGTGAGCTTCTTTCATTAACTCTTCCCGAATAGAACCTTTTGGTACACATAATCTACTGCCGTATCTCAAAGATCTGTTTTCATGGATGATGAAGTCTGTTCTGAGTCCATTCTCTACTTGTTCTCTGATCTTTTGCAACTTAGTATCACTTGCTTGAGCTGCTTTGATCTGATTGAGAATTGTAGATTGAACTTGTAAATTCATCAAACTTGAAATATTACCTGGCATGACTACTTCAATCTCCAGCTGATGCAAGTCTTGTTGAAGCTTCCACTGTGCGGTGAGATTCATTGCTAATGGTTGGCGACTAAGAGCATCAGGTACCACATTCATCTTCCCTGGGTCATATTGTAGGTTGATGTCAAAGTCCGCCATAAGTTCTAACTATCGTCTCTGCCGCATATTAAGCTCCTTCTGAGTAAACACATATTTCAGGCTCTTGTGATCTGTATATATGTTCACTCGTTCACCAAGAAGATAATGGCACCAAATCTTAAGAGCAAAGATAACGACTGCCAATTCTAAATCATGCGTCGGATAATTGCGCTCATGAATCTTCAGCTTTCTTGAAGCGTAGGCCACAACCTTTCCGTGCTGATGTAACACATCCCAATCCCTTACCGGATGCATCGCAATGCACTTCGAAACCTCCAGTTTGGTCCAGTATAACGAGAATAGGCGCTGATGTCAATCTTGACTTGAGTTCTACGAAAGCCTGTTCTCATGCTTCTGACCACACGAATTCTTCATTTTTACGTGTGAGCTTGGTCAGGGGTGTTGCTATCTTCGAAAAACCTTCAATGAACCTTCGGTAATATCCAGCTAGACCCAAGAAGCTTCAAATGTCCTTTACCGACTTTGGTGTCGGCCATTCGCTTACTGCTGAAACTTTCGCTGGATCCATAGAGATTCCTTCGTCCGATACAATATGTCCGAGGAAGCCGACTTGATCTAGCCAAAACTCACACTTGCTGTATTTGGCATAGAGCTGATGTTGTCATAGAGTTTCCAAGACAATTCGTAGGTGCTCGGCATGCTCTTTCCGACTCTTAGAATACACCAGGATGTCGTCAATGAAGATAACAACAAACCTGTCTAAGTACTCCCGGAAAACTTGATTCATCAGGTTCATGAATATTGCTGGTGCGTTGGTCACTCTAAATGGCATCACAAGAAATTCGTAATGTCCATAACGAGTTCTGAATGTCGTTTTGTGGATATCAGATTCCTTGACCTTCACCTGATGATAACCTGAATGAAGATCTAACTTGGAGAAAACACAAGATCCACTTAGCTGATCGAATAAATCATCGATACGCGGTAGCGGATACTTGTTCTTTATCGTTACTTCGTTCAAGGCTCTATAATCGATGCACATTCTGTATGAACCTTCCTTCTTCTTCACAAGCAGTACTGGTTATCCCCAACTTGACGTGCTTGGACGAATCCATCCTTTCGCCAATAATTCGTCCAACTGAGTTCGGACCTTCTTCAAACCTTCCGGACTTAGTCGATACGGTGCTTTGATCACCGGTTTTGCTCCTGGTACTAAATCAATACCGAATTCAAGAGCTCGATCGGGAGGCAAACCTGATATATCGTCAGGAAATATATCGTCGAACTCTCGAACCACTTCTGTCTTTGATTCTTCCTCCGCTTGAGTTGCTGCAATCGCTGCCTTCTTTGGTTTCGCCTTGTAAGTACTTGCCTCCAGGGTACGGTCTCCACTTTTGAAATAAAAGACCGGATGGTCTGGAATCTTGAATACTACCCTCCTTTGACTACAGTCAATGGTAGCATAAAATGTTCCGAGCCAATCCATATCTAGAACCACATCGAAGTTCGGTATGTGCAGCACTTTGAAGTCAGCATAGAATTCTCTGCTGCAGATGACTACTGGACACAAGCTGTATCCCATTGTTGCCTTTAGAACGCCATTTCCTGAACTGACATTCCAGCTGGATACAAGCGGTGTGACTGTAATCGCATGAGTTCGGACGAACCGTTGCGACATAAAGCAGTGAGATGCTCCAGTATCAAAAAGTGCTAGTGCAGGGAGTGAGGCTACTAAGATTATACCTAAGATATGTGGGATGGGTTTTAGGTATAGAGAAAAATATGTGGGTAGGTATTAAGACTGAAAGAAAAGTTTGAGAAGAAAGGGTTACCAGTGATAACTTGGACAGTGGTCTCAGCTTCTTCCACGGTCATCGTGAAAGCCTGTCGCCATGGTACATTTTTCCTGGCCGGAGGAGCATTCCTCATAACGTTCTGTTGAGCTTGGCGAGGAGGAGATGCAGTCGGTGGTCCGCTAGGTGGTGGAGCAGGGAGAGCGAGCGTTGGAGCAGGTGCCTGAAGGGCTGGTCTCTGCTGGTAAGTGATTGCTGGCCTGGGTGCAACAATTGGGTTGTGTCTTCAGGGACAAGACCCAATATCATGAGTAGCTGAGCCGCAGACTAAGAAAAGACGGTTGGCTCGCCGGCAGTCTTTCACCAAATGTCCATCTCTCCTGCAGTAGGTACAAAAAGCTGGGCTGAGACGGTTGTTCGGTACTCCCGGTCTCCGGGGCACAAATGGTGGCCTTGATGAGGCTCCTCTTGCCATCTGGTTGGCAGGGCGCTTAACTCAGGCAGATTGAGGTCTGCCCCTCATCTTCACCACTGCCTCATATCGACTGTCAGCTTTCAGAGCCGATTCATGAGTCGGGAAATCCCCTATCGCCAATGCAGTCCGGATCTAACCCTTGTTGGAATCGTCGGGCTCTGATCTCATCAGTCGGTATCAGGTATGCTGAAAACCTATTAAGGTATTGTGTTAGCTGTGTAGTATGTGATATATTGAAAAAATTGAATTATTGAGACATATCTTACCGACTGAGCATGGTGAACTCAGCGTCATATTCATCTACTGACTTGGTCCACATTGAACCTTGTTGCAGATGGATGAACTGCTATTCCATGTCGAACCTGGAAGTCTCGGGGAAGTACTTTGCGTCGAACATGTCACGGAAAGTATTCCATTAGATGGGTTGATCAAGACGGCTTTCTTCCGCCTTCCACCAAACCCGTGCATTGTTCGTGAGCTGCAGTTTCGCAACACGGACCCAAGCTATCTCTGGCACTTGTGCCGCTGCCGGATCATCTTCGATACTCTGAGCCCATTCCTCAGCTTCTAGAGGGATCTCTTTACCTGAGAATTGCTTAGGGTGCAAGGCCCTGAATTTCTTCACCCCAGGCGCTTCTGCCTCTGGTCGGTTCATCAGGATAGCAGTCTGCTGCTGCTGTCCTTCTAGGAGGCTGCGGATTGCCTCAAGTAGAACCGTCTCCTCGTTGATCGGAGCAGCTACGACAGGTGTTATCGGTAGTGGAGGTGAAGTGTTTTTGAAGTTGGTGTTGGTATTGTTTGGGGAATCCATAATCTTGCACATAATAAAAAAGGTAAGAGATTAAGTAAAGGGATCAAAAAAATACAAGATTCAAGTATATGAAATGATAAGATTCAAGAGTATGAATTGTAAAGAAGTTTTTCAGTTGCTAGTTCTTGTGTTATATTGGTTAGGTTGACCACGCAGAACTGAACTGTATGATAGGGTTCCATACAGCTCTGACCTACATGGTAGGGTTCCATACAGCTCTGACCTGCATGGGCCACCAACAAAACCTGTCATGTCCCGCTTCCCAGTATACGGGCAGATGACGCTACGTATTTATTCTGAAGTAAACACGATGAGCGTATCTAAGCAATATAAATAAAATGCACAAGAGACAAAGACAATAGATATAAATTGAACATCAACTTTATTTATTAACATTCTTTTGTACAATGCATCTGAAAAGTAAATACATGGAATGAAAAGCAATGCCTAAACAGTGGTATAACACAAATGGAAATACAGAATGTAAATGTGTACAAATAACTAGAGCTCAGGGTCGAAGGCTAGCTGGTCCAAGTCCTCGCTGGTGGGCTCGATCTCCTGAAGATCCGAATTACCTGACAACATTCCAAAGAAGAAAGAAAGGGAATGTCGTCAGCGAACAGTCGCTCGGTAAGTCCCAAAGATAAGGGAGAAATAGAATAGACAGAGAGAGAGAGTGTAGCTTTTAAAGTTGTATTATATTGTTATAATATTGTATTTAGTGTTAACGCTGTTGATTTTAGTTTGGTACAGAAGAGGACAGTGTATACGAGAGGAGTCTCAGTAGACCAGAGACTAAGGTGGACGGAAAGTACAAGGAACCGTTCAGCCACGGTACAACGGCAATTGAATTCAGGTTAGGTGTCTTAATGGTTGCAGTCTCGTGCCACTTCTAACACCTTCCGTACCAATCTACCCCTTAAACCCCGCGGTGTCTTGATTGTATTGTTTGTATTGTATTATAAATTGTATTGTCTTGTATAGATGGATGACTTACCAAAACCATGATATCAGTAAATGGATGTAACCGGAGAATCATGTAGATGGAAGTATATCTATGGTTCGGTTCAGTCAAGTTGTATAGATTGATAGATTAAACAGATTGAATATATGGATTCATATTGAATTGTTATATACACTTGAATTTCATTCAAGTCAGATTGATTATATTGAGATCAGTCTGAGTCAGACAATTAGAAAAGAAATTGAATCCTGAATTAGGTTTTGGTGTTATCGGTAACCGCTGCATATGGGCGGCAGGATTTATGTCTTTTTCAAAGACGATTACCGTGTTGATAACACCGTTTGTTATGTTGTCTATCTTAGATAGGCAAGGACCCATATCTCTGGCTCCCTGAGGCTCAAGAGACCGGTCCCGCTTAAACCTATGTTTACTAGGGTTCTTATTATAATTTAGTATAACTTGAGGGGGTTTTATGTAATAATAATTTTGTATAATTTTCAAAATACACCTCAAGTATTTTATTATCGTCTTTAAAGTTTTCATTGATGTATATTTTATCATTATGACATTTCTAGTGAATAAAACATAATTTTCATAATATTTGGTATTTATTTGGAATTGTATGGTATTTTCTTGTAAATGAGACGTTTTTCTTGAATTTTGGAAATGTGGAATATTATAAATATTAAAAATAGATATTTTGATATTTATTACATATATATATATATGTATATTTATTAAAAATATAAGTTTTATTTATAATAGAAATCACATTTTCTAAAAAAAATGTATTTTTTAAAAATCTTTCGAGACCGTATGCTCCTTGCGAAGGTCTGCATCTCGCACTACTAAACCCGAGGATGTGCGATAACCCGCACCATTCCGAACGTGTTCCCCAAATGGGTTGTCGCAGCGTTTTGCAAAGATTTGTTTAAAATACATAATCTTGTAGAAAAGGTTTTTATATAAGTCGGCGGTAGTTTTATGTAAAACCGTATTTTCCCAAATCTATATTTCCCAATATTATCGTGCTATATTACATATGAGTGTTGTGAAGAGGTAGGTCATTAACTCGTGAACTATCTAAAGGTATATCAAGGAATTATAATGATTTATGTCAAAACTAAACTATATGGTATTTTTCTATAAAAGTGCGATAAAAATTGAAATATGAATTCTTTTGATATGAAACTTGTCAATATGTTTTGTTAATGTTTAATGATCATGATGTGAGAGTTTGGTATTATTGTTTTTAAGAAAAATATGTTTTTTAAGGAAAAACCGAATCGGAAGTCAGATTAACTCCACTTCCGTCGGGTTTTAGAATCTAAGTTTTTAGAATAGTAAAAAGAAGGGGGAGAAAGGACTTACGGGTTTGTTGATTAGAGAAGAGGAAAATGAAGAAGTAGGAGGTGTTGGTGCATCGTTTCTTCGCCGGAATCTTCTCCGGTCGCCGTCGGAAGTTCGCCGGAGCTTCGTCCTTTGCTAACTCCACTTGCACACAAAAAGTCTAGGGATTTTGTCTTGAGAGTTTGGACAGAGTTTTGGAAGTGAGAAGGGGTGAGTTTAGGAGTGGTATTTATAGGAAAAATTAGGGTTTAGGGTAGATGAAAGGGTGTGAGAAAATTGTATTAAATTTTGCATTTAAAGAATTAAAAGAGAGTGTTTTAATTCTCTGTTTAATTTCAGAGGTTTTACACAGTGCAGGGGGAGTGGGGTAGGCCAAAAGTCTCAGGAGAAAGAAGAAAATATGGAATCGGGCTGACTCGGACCGGCGGCGGCGGCTGATTTGCCCGAGTCACCGGCCCGAGTTGGCCGAGTCGGGCCGATTCTTGCCACCACGTGTCCCCTGTCGATTTGTCTACCTCCTGAACTCGTTTGTTTTATACGTGACTCTTGGTTTTTACGAGTTATGCACGTGTAGACTCTTAGGATTCTAAAAATTTAAATGAAAACTAATAAAAAATTTAATGTGGCTGATGGGATTTGAACTCTAGTGCTTCGTCACAGCAGTGCAAGTCTTTAACAATGAGGTACAAGTTATTTCTTGCCGTTCAAAAGTAAATTAAATACTTATAGTACTCACAGGAAATGTAAATACCCCAAGTATATATTAAATTTAAATCAATTTTATGTACACAAGAATTGGAGTTGTTACACTCGGCATCCAACAGCAACCCATTGAGATTCACACCCAACAACTCCAAAACCAAATCACAGCCGTCCAAGAGAGTGATCGCAGGATCGACGGAAGACAGCATCTGAAGAAGATCCGAAGCTCTATCAGTATCTTTGCGGCGATTACAATATATTTCATTAAAAACCATCTCTTATAAAAAATGGTTTTCTTTATAATTGTATTTTAAAATTTCTTTGGAAATAAGACTCTACAAACCTTTTTAGGAGACATGCTATTGGATGGTGCGGATTATCGCACATCCTTGCGCTAGTAAAGCGAGATGCAGACCTCCTCACGGAGCGGTCTCGAAAGGGTTTTAATACGATTTTTAAGAAAAACGAAATTTTCTACTTAATAATAAAATTAATTTTTAATAATTATATAAATATTACAAATCCATATATTTTCAAAATATAATAACTTTATATATTTTTTCAAATAAAATAATTACAAGTTTTATCAAAATACCATCAAGATATCAATACAAGACAAGATCACAGTAAAATATCATGAACTATTCAAGTTAAGATAATTATCACTAAAATACCTCAAATTCTTAAAATTCATATCTATGAAATCCCTAAATAATATAAATAACTTCTCGAGATTATTTTGAAACTATATATTAAATATATTTTTCATAAAACCCCATCGAGCTATATAAAACACTGTTAAGGATTTTAGTAAATATGGGTTTAAGCGGGATCAATTCTCTTGAGCCTTGTTCACCGCCGAAAACAGAGACGAACCGGGATGGATCGTCTTGCCTAAATTTGGGGGCAGATACTATTTTGATTTATCCGTCCACCTCTCCGAAGTTGCCAAATTGATTTAAGGCACCGTATATCGGAGGTTTGGACGGATATGGCCGTTGTAGCAGATTTCGTCAGATCCCCCCTCGTTTATGAGGGGGTTTTGATTGTGGGGACGCTCTTCCCTGCAGACACAGGCCCCTGCAGATGATTACGTTACCGCATCGCGATAACCACTTTCTCCTGCTCCGGAAGTTCACCTCGTGTCATGTGTGTTTTTGTTTGTTTTGGTTGCCCCTGGATTGTATTCGAAGACTAATTTATGTTGTCGCCCGTAGGATGTCAATTAGTCCAAATCCGTATATCTTAAATTTGGGTTTTTTTTATTTAAGGATCGTTAATCTATTTTGAGATTATGATCGACTTAAATGTATGTAAGCATTTGAGGGTTCGATTTGTTTTTGTTAAGGACACATTAGTCCAATTTGAGACTAAGATCTACTTAACGAGATTTCTGGATTATTTTTATTTAGGATCCAACAAAAGAGCGTTTGGGCTCTATTATTTTTGTTTAAGAACGTTTCGGTCCATTATCGCCATTTTGGAGGCGAATATTAGTTTAGGTACATTTCGGTCCATTATCGCCATTTTGGAGGCAAATATTAGTTTAGGGACTTCTCGGTCCTCTATCCATCTTGCACACACGTGTATTTGTTACATGACAAAGCGAATAATGGTGATATGGAATGCACCCAATTTGGGGTGCAATCCGATTTGAAGTGTGCACATCAATTTGGAAGTGCATCAACGTGGGATGTATTATTCCCAGTCTTGATGAAGTTTTATATCAAGTTGGGACAAGAAAGGAGTTATTGGTTGTCGGGACCCGCCACCTTTCTGAAGACGTTGAAGAATTACAGCGACATATATCAGAGGTGTGGAGAGATGTACCCTTAAACCAAATCCCGTGTTTGAGGGAAAAGAGGATTATTGTGGTTTTAAGAATTTTTGTTAAGGATACGTTAGTCCAATTTGAGACTAAGATCCACTTAACAACATTTTAAGATCTTTTTTATTTAAGACCCAACAACAGAGCATTTAGACTCAGTTGCAAGACTTTAGCAACTTAGCCAATTTGGGCTTTAGTTTTCTTAGTCTCCCCTCTTTTCTGAAAAAGTGCTAAGCACTTGTTTGGGCTCTGTTTAATCGGTCCCTTTTTCATGCAGAAAGTGCTGAGCGTTTATATGAGTTCTGACGCCCACATATGATCATGTGGTGCTTTCAGTCATGGGGATTTCCCAATAAGTGTTGAACATTTTACTCCTTTTGTCTTTATATGGAGTGCTAGGCATTTTTTATGGCGTCCACGTGGGGAGCGCGTGAGGCGCTGCACAATGAGTGTTGAACGCTTAGCCGTTTTGGACTGCTTATGGAGTGCTATGCACTTTTTTTTCTTTTGTGGCGCACACATGGGGAGCACGTGAGGCGCTGGGCGCTAGGCGCTACCCAGTGAGTGCTAAGCACACTTCTCTTCTATGGCGCCCACGTAAGGAACACGTGCGGCGCTGGGCGCTTTCCAGTGAGTGCTAAACACTATTCTCTTCTGTGGCGTCCATGTGAGGAACACGTGCGGCGCTGGGCGTTGGGCGCTTTCCAGTGAGTGCTAATCACTCTTCTCTTCTGTGGCGCCCATGTGAGGAACATGTGCAGTGCTGGGCGCTGGGCGCTTTTCTCCTCTGCTGATAGCATTTTTCCCATTAATGATCAATAGGATCTTTGTTTTGTAGATCTAGAATCAAGCTTCATTTTTAAGAACCAAGTTCTTTTACGAGAACTAGGTTTCTCTTATATGCTTTGTTTTGAGGAATTCGATTCCTAGTTCTTTTCTGAATCTTTGATTCTCAAGAACAAGTTCCTTCCGATGAAAATTAAATTCTCAGCTTGTGGGAGACTTGTCTTGTGGATCTCAGATCTAGAGAAAAAACTAAGTTCTTTAAGAAGGGTTAAACCCTTTAGATATTTAAATGAGATGTTTTTATCTCTATATATTTTTTGTTTACCTAGAGTTTTTAAGGAGGGAGATCTTCTTTCTTGAGAATTTAATTCTCTGTTCTTTTTTGACGCTTTCTGTTTTTGTTTTTGGAAGCTTATGGGGGGGGGGGGTTTCCTCCTTACCAGACTTGAAGTCTTCGGTCCTTTATATAGTGGAGGCAAGTTTGTTAATTAGTTTTGAAGAAATCTTTCATTAAGAGATTCCAATTGATTTGGGAAATTTTACCCACCATTGGATTTTTGATCCAAGGGTTTCTGTTTTTACAGAACATATTTTCTTGTTTTTAACAAGATTAGGGAAATATTTTTTATATGAAGAGTTTTATTCTGTGAAATGGTGATTTTTAATCACCATTGTATTTTCAATCCAAGGGTTCTCTGTTTTACAGAGGGCATAGAATTTTATTATATGATCTAACCGAAGGTATCTTTCTTATTTTAGAAAGATCTGTATCTTGATGATTTATCATCTCCGTTGGATCTTTGATCCAACAACTTTTTTTAACAGAGAGTAGAATTTAATTCTACCTGGACGCCGGCGCTCACGTGTTCCTCACATGGGCGCCATTTAAGAATTTGGTCCTCAGGATGGACATTCTGTGCTTTGCACACTGGTGCCCGCGTGAAGAGCACGTGCAGCGCTATATGAGAGTTTTAACTCTTATTTGATCTAATTGATTCTTTTGTGCTTTACACACTGGCGCCCGCATGAGGAGCACGTGAGGCGCCACTATAGGATTTGATCTTATCGGCGCTGGCGCCATTGTGGAAAGCACGTGAGGCGCTGCCTCATTAATTTCGAACAGAGCTTTGCTCTTTTATTGGGGAAACAAATACCCCCCGCTGTTGAGCTTACGTGGCTCATACGTGAGTGCAGCGGTGGCATCTTTTCTACTGTTCGATCTCCTGAATAAGTAGGGCCTTTGGCCCTTAAGATGACTACTGTTCATCTTCTTTAGTCTTCTTCCTTTCTTGAAAATTTAATTCTCTTTTCATAGCTCAGCTCTCTGTTCAAAGAAACTCCTTCAGAGTTAAAACTCTGTCAAAATTGGCAAGAATCATGACCATGTCTTAACTCCAGAAGAAACCTTTGAAGGAATCTCTTCATGTTCTAGGGTTCCCATTAACAGAGCTTTTCTCTTCTTTTGTAATGATCTTTTAGAGATCTAAACTTTTACTTAGGTAGCCCATATATCTTAAAGATCTTTAGAGTTTTACCCTATTATTAACTTTGATTTTCAAAGGTTATTTGGAATTTAATTCCATTTCTCGAGCGGATTTCTGGAATGTTATCCTGTTGTTCTACAGAGCTTGGCTCTGAAAAATTTCTTTTAAAGAAATTCTTTTGGGAATTTTATTCCCCTTTTTATTTTCCTTGCAGATTTGAAATCTTTTTGCAGAACACATTTCTCGAGGGAGTTTAACTCCCTGATTTAATGATATTTTTCATTAAATGAAAATTCACTTGGATTCTTGCATTGAGTGCTTTCCTCATCATTGCTGGAGGTGTTAGAACCACTGTTTTTATTTTAGATTTTAAGAATCTTGATATTTTGATTGCTAACCTTTTACCGAATTTTCTTTCCAGATACTATGGCTTCTTATCTGTATGATCTTGACGAGATTATATTTTATGAAGACATCTGTGTCCAAGGCCGCTGTCAAGACCAGGAGTTTACGGACGCCCAATGTGCTGAGGTGATGCATCGCTTCAATGATTACAACGGTCGACTACTCTCCCGTCGTTCTGCTCCTTTGAAAATTATCGTGGGGACAATTTGGGAAGCACTTCCTGGACTTGACGAAACTATGCTGCTTGAGGTACTTGATGATGCTTAAGACAAGGAGCATTTAGTATATCTGATTGGCTTGATCTCGAAGAGGTGGCGAGATGATCTTGTCGATATTTTGCATCGCATCTTCCAACAGACAGCGATAATATCCGCCTACCAGAGAATGGACGATATCAGCGGGGATCCCGACACTTGCATTCTTGATAAAATGCATAAGAAAATGTTCAGAGAAGCCAGAAGCATTTTACTCGGTATTGCTTCTGAATTCCTAAATCCATGTCCGGAATCCAGTGTCTTGCCGTTGTAAATATTTTGATGATGTTTTTGTTTTGTTGTTATCACCAATGTATAAATTTTCCCAAGTATGAATGACAAAACTTCCCCTTCTTTTATACCACCGCTCATATGTGCCTCACGTGAAGTAGTAGTTACTCAAATATATGTATATATAAAAAAACTGGTGACGGCGCCCATATGCTATGCGCATGAGGCGCTGCCATAGGTTCTAAGGATTGGTGCTGGTGCTCGAATGGTACGCGTATAAGGCGCTGTCACTGCTTCTAGGGCGCCAGCGCTCACGTGACATGCACGTGAAGCGCTAGAATTGTTTCACCTTCTTGCTCTGATTTCTATGAGTCAATTTTTTTCCCATGCTCTTTTTCCAGGCCTTGGAAATAGTTCCACCATGCACATAATTTTCTGTACCTAGACTTGAATGCTTCTCTTTATAATCTGAAGCTATGTCTGTAAGTGCACGGCAGCGCCCCGGCCGTCTGAATGAGGCCAAAATGCGGAAACAAAAACTTTTCTTTAAACAGAAACCGGCGCTACCGCGGACTATAAACCCGGATCGGACCATTAACCTACTACTAGCATACAAGAGAAAGGGTAGAGAGCTATACCGAGCGATCCGTGTCCTTCGGTCTTCGGCCTCCATCCCGATCTCCTCGCGGAATCTCCGGTCGTCATCTCCTCGTCGGAAAGGGCACCACATCGCCGAGTCTTTTTACGGGCTCCCACCTTTGGACCGAGGCAACTCGGGCACGAAGTTGGCGAGCCGACGTGTCCAAGAATGCTGTAGGCTAAGTGTAGAATGGTTTGTCTCAAGGGGTTATGTGAAGTTGCCCTTTTGGAGGTGGAGGAAAAATCTTTGAAGAGGAGCTAAAGACTTTGATGCAAGAAGAATGGGATCAATATTTTTCCCACAAAAAAATGAATCCCCCTTCTCTCCCAAGATGTGTGGCTGGCCAATAATCATGGAGGAGGGAAAAAAAGGTCAAGAGGGGGTGAGCAAAAGAGAAAAGAATGGGTGATGATTAGGAATCATGATCACACCAAAAAGTCTCACCCATTACCTAATCATATCCCATCATATTCCCATCTCCAAAAAGTCAAGTAATGATGAACAAAGAAGTCAAATGATGGTTGAACCATCATGAAGCAACAACTTACAAAAACCACCATCCACTATGCTAATTTGCACATTTGCAAATAAGCCCCTCCACACCAATTTTCAGCCAAAGAAAGAACAAAGGAAAAATGGCCGAAACGGAATGCAAACTGGCAACTTCAAAAAGAGATCCGGTAATAAATTACAGGAAAACCCCGCGATTGTATATACATACCCGCATTTGTATTACGACCGAATACAAATGCAATGAGACAAAATCTACACTGTATAATACTAGGATCCGGCTTAAACCAAAGCCCTCCAGTATAATCCGTCCGATCATGATCAGTGCAATACCGCACGTATATGATCGAACCCTGCCATATATCCATACGGCCTCTACAACGTTTCGCCCGAAACTTGAAAAACTGTCTTTAGGGGACTCTAAAGACTCGTCAATATTTTGGCTGTGGATTTAACCACTAGCACGTCAGAGGTATTAGCCATACGTAACGGGCTACCAGGTATTGACCAAAAGGGACGTCGATGAGCGAACTCATCCTGACACCCTACTGAGCCTGTCAGTGACAATATCCGTACAGTCCGGTCCGTTCGTCTATGAGCATCGCATGGCGGGCCTAGGGGGTTGGTAAAAGTCAGACCCCCAAAAGCGGTACAAGTCGTGTCGGAGTATAGCCCAGAACACCCTGAGATACTACTGGAATACCTACTAGTAAATCTCCTTCCTTGGCCAAGGACTTCGTATAATGGCTCTCCTAGACACAGCGCGACCTCACCCCCAATACCGGGAGAGACGAACCCCTGCAGATCCGCTCACTGCCTCCATGTGGCTCGGGACTGTACCCAACTAAAACCTGTTTGCACGACTCCTTTGAGCCGTGGTAGGGTAGTAATCAAAGCACAGTGGGAACTCACACGAGATAAATGACGATCTCAGGTCGATGAACTAACCTGTACACATGTCACCAAGGAACTGCTATCTGACGTCAGGTATAATACTAACTAGCATGTTCCCGACGAGTCCTGTCCGGTGTACTCATAACCCAATGAGCACCTGTATACATCTTAGGTGAACCAACTGACACCAGTGGCTTATGAGATCGGCCTCCGCCCCTCGTCGGGGTCTCGACTGTATACACTAGTCTACTCTGGAGTATCGATGCCCTGTCTCGAAAACTCCCACGACTAGGGACCTTTTAAGGATGTGCTTATAGACCCCAGCTCCCACGTATATGATCGCCATCATACTGCTGGCCGTCAAGCAAGAATCCTAAGGGCTCTACCAACGTGCAATAGTGATCTGTAATGTCACCTAAAGTAGTACACGATGATAAAGATAAACCAGATAGCATACTATCATCTTGAGTAAGACTGTCCTACCGGCATAAGTCCTCCCTCAATCATTGCAATCACGTGCATGTGATCCAATAATTGACTCTGAGAGCACTATCTCCAACAATGTCTTCCTCCTTCTTCGCAAAGAGAAAAGCATTTCTTTTAACAGAACTCTAGGTAACCATCATTTTTTAAAGAAACAAACCAAAAGTTATGGCTTGCAATCGTCCCTACGCTCGTCGGCAACTATGGGAGGTACCGATCGAGGAGATTATTCTTCGTTTCGCTGCACGGTTAGCAGATCCCCTTCTCACCGATGACCAATGTGATATGGTGATGTATGAGCTCCTGACTCGTAGGGGCTCTCCTCTTCCTATAGGCTCCATTTGGCTCCGGATGATCTTCCTATCTGTGCTTGCTGACATTCCCCTTCATCTGGCGGAGATGACTCCGGCGATTCTCGACGCGGCGGAGGACAAGATCGAGTACTTCTACGAGGAAAATTTGATTGCTCAGCCTCTGAGGGATCGTTCGGTTCAGTTGCTAAGTCAAATACGGGCTCAGGGGGCCATCATATCTGCCTCCGCTGATGAGCACGGCGTTGACCGATGGGGAGCGACTCCTCGCGAAGATCGCCGCTTCGACATGGTGGATAAGGCAGAGAGGGAATTGGATAATTTGTTTATAGTTTCGTTAACCCCTGTATCTCTGATCCCATATTTGGTGATCTCTTCCTAGTAGAGTAGGATGTTTATTTAAATGCATTTCTTTTATCGTTGACTGTTGAATGTTTCGTCTTCATCGCATATTCGTGTGTGTGTCTTGCATCTACGCATGCGCTTTATACTTTACTCTTAGGGATTTTTGCTAAGTGCAAACGCCACTGTCGTGCTCGTGTCATGCACTAATCCTTCTCACGCATATATAAATCAGCATGCTCTGAACACTATTTCCATTCAAGTACGTATGTAGTTGTAAATGAGCGCTCAAACGAGTATGAATCAAATGTTCTTCCTACTGCCTTGCATATCATACGGTTGGTCTCGAGGTGTTGCAGCTTTTTAGAATTTCGATTTGAGAAGATAGCGAGCGGACACAAACGTCATCATCTATCGTTAACTCAGATCTCACTTCTGTAGTTCTGAGCCCTGAGGCCCATAGGTTGCACCTTTCTGTTTCTTGACCTAACGTAAAGTAGTTTATGTACTCATTTCGGAGTTTGTAGTTTATTCACTCATTTCGGAGTTTCTAGTTTATGGACTCATTTCGGAGTTTGTAGTTTATTCACCCGTTTCAAAGTTTCTAGTTTATGGATTTATTTCGGAGTTTGTTTAGTTTACCTCTCTTGGGTTTACAGGCAAACTTATCCTAACGTTATATATAGATAACCCCTGCTCTTTGCGACAGAGTTCCATTAGGTTTTATGATACCAGGGCTTTGGTTCGTGGTACCATCACATTGGCTGTTGTATTCCTTGATATGCGGTCTTTAAGCCGTTGTTCGAGTAGTCCCGCGACTGTCGTGTTTCTGATCCCTTCGAAGGCTGGACAAGACGTCTTCAAGTAATCTCCTTAAGCTATATTACTGTTGAAAGAGCAAGCATTAGGAATTTGCCATGTCGCTTTTTACTTGAGGTTAGGCTCAATTTGGAGCCTCGATGAGTCCTAATTACTCCACGCTGGTGTGGAATGATCCCTGATTGTCTTTTAGGCTTTATATAAGTTGCCGTCGAGACCCTGAAGCTAGGAATTTGCTATCGCTTCATTTTCGTTTGACGATGCCATGCCGTTTCTTTGCTGAAGTATGGTAGACATCTGTAGGATCTCTATGCTGTATGTATTACAGTTGAAATCCGGAGCTAGGAATATGCCTTTGCACCAATTTGATTTGGCTCGTTGGAACTTTTGTCGACGTTGTGTCTGCACCATGATGGAATGAAAGGGAACGCCAAGGTAGTCTTTAGGTTGTATATGAACCGTTAAGACTTGGAGCTAGGAGTTTGCTGTTGCTCCATCTTGATTTGGCTATTTGGAGCCTTTGTTGATATTGCGTCTGCACCCTGATAGAATGAGAAGGTATGCTGGAGGAGTTTTTAGGTTGTATGTGAACCGTCAAGACTTGGAGTTAGGAATTTGCCATGGCTCTGTTTTGATTTGGCTATTTGGAGCCTTTGTTGACATTGTGTCTGTTGTAACAAGAAGAATGTCGAGCTGGAGCTGGGATTTTGCCGTCACTCCTTTTTGATTTGGCTATTTAGAGCCTTTATTGATATCGCGTCTGCTGTAACGAGAAGAATGTCGAGTAGTCTTTAGGTTGTGTATGGACCATCAATACTTGGCTCTCCCTTTGACGAAGCCTGGTGAGAAAACATGGTTCCCTTTTTCATTTGTGCCCATGGATTGTATACAGGAGTCGGTGTAGACACACCTGCAGGAAGAGAAAATTTCCTTTCCTTTTATTTTATTTTTTATTTCCGCGATGCTCTATCTTTTCAGCTTTTCATATCGCAAAAGTCGCGATTGCCCAATCATTTCAGCTTTTATCGCAGTGCCCAATCATTTCAGCTATTTTTTTATTTTTACTCGCTGGTTTTTATTGCGAGTTGACCAAACATTTTGGCTGTTTCATATGCATGTTTTTTTGCTCGCTGATTTTTATTGCGAGTTTGGAATCTGATACCAATCTTAGCATCAATATCGCTACGACTGGAATATTGCCAGGAGCGAATCATCATTTGCCGTGAAAGGACTTGGAGTTTGACACTTGTTTAAGCAACAGTATCGCTGCAACTGGGATATTGCCAGAAGCGAATCATCATTTGCCTTTATCGATTTGAACAAAGGTGGCTTAGTAAACAGGGTTAGGATCCTGTCGACTAAGACTTTTCGACTTTATAAGCCGGAAGGGTCTCATAAAGTTATTTCTCCTTACGAGTCGTGAGGATCTCATAGGTGTATTTTCTCCCTAGAAATCGTGGGGATTCCTAAGTGTGTGTTCTCCCTTGCAAGTCGTAAGGATCTTGCAAGAGTATTTTCTCCTTATAAGTCGAGAGGACTTACAAGTGTCGTTCACCATATGGGGACATTTCGCGCCATTGGTGGAACTAGATGAGGGCTATATTTATTTGCGCTCGTGGATTGTATACAAGGGCCAATATTGTACCGCCAGTAGGACAACTTGGAGAATGTGATGGCTTAAGAACAGGTTTGGATCCCTGTAGCTTAAGACTTTTGATCTTATGAGCCGTGAGGGTCTCATAGGGGGGTTCTCCTTACGAGTCGAGAGGATTTCATAAATGAAAATTTTACGAGATTGCGCCCTTTCGGGTTTTCACAAACTCGCTGGTAGCCCTGCTGTTTTTACTCACGATGCTTTTTTGGGTTTTCATCCGTGCCCATTTTGCTTGTGAACATACCATTTTTTAACGAGATCGCGCCCTTCCGGGTTTTCACAAACTCGCCGGTAGCCCTGCTGTTTTTACTCACGGCGTCCTTTCGGGTTTTCATCCGTACCCATTTTACTTGTGGACATACCATTTTTTTGACTCATCTGTTTGCCAATGGGACTTAGGGGTGGCTTCACTGTTGGAGTAGCTGTGTAGCCAGTGGGACTTGAGTTGTAGTCTTCGCCGTTGGGCCTTCGATCGTAATGTAGATCTCAAGGAAGCATATCACCGTTTTGGAGGCGATATGCTAGTTTAAGGACATCTCGGTCCGTTACCGCCATATTTGAGGCAGATAATTTCTAGTTTAAGGACTTCTCGGTCCATCATTGCCATGTTTGAGGCGCCGTTTAGTTTAAGGACATCTTGGTCTGTAATCGCCATTTTTGAGGCAAAATTTTAGTTTAAGGACATCTCAGTCCCTTATCTCCATGTTTGAGGCTGATAATTTCTAGTTTAAGGACTTCTCGGTCCATCATCGCCATGTTTGAGGCGCTGTTTAGTTTAAGGACATCTCGGTCCGTAATCACCATTTTTGAGGCGAGTTTTTAGTTTAAGGACATCTCGGTCCGATGTCGCCATGTTTGAGGCGCCGTTTAGTTTAAGGACATCTCGGTCTGTAATCGCCATTTTTGAGGCGAATTTTTAGTTTAAGGACATCTCGGTCCGTTGTCGCCATTTTTGAGGCGATGGGGGTTCTTTGCAAACTACTTTCAGAGTTTTTGACTCAGGAAGATAGCGAGCAGAAACGAGCGTCGTTATCTATCATTGACCTAGGTCATGACTCGTCAAGCGTAGTATTTTTTGATGAACCGACCGTTTATTGGCCGGAAGGGTCCTTCGCCATGCATATTCATGAGCAGGTAGGCTCCACCTTGATAGACTTTGTCTATGATGTACGAGCCTTTATAGTTCGGCTCGAATTTCCCCCATTTCGCACGATTGGGGATCATCGGTCTTTTGATGACTAGCATGAGCTCGCCTTGGCGGAATGTTCTTGGCCTAGTCAGTCTTTCATATGACCGCGTCATCCTTTCCTTATAAGTCTCCAGGTTCTGCTATGCTATAAGGCGAGTTTCATCGAGAGCATCAAGCTCCTCAAGCCGGAGATGAGCGTTTTCTTCATCTTTCAGCTCGTATCGAACCGCTACTCGAAGAGAAGTGAGTTCTATTTTTAGAGGAAGCACTGCTTCCGTGCCGAATACTAACGCGTATGGGGTCGTATTCGTGGTTGTTTTGAATGTCATTCAGTACGCCCAGAGAGCTTCGTGCAGCCTTTCGTGCCAGTCTTTTTTGTTTCCCGACACCGTTTTCTTTGTAATCTTTGTCAAGGTATTGTTGAAAGCTTCAGCTAGATCGTTAGCTCGGGTGTTATAGATGGAAGAGTATCTCCAGTCGATTTTATACTGTTCCGCGAAGCCGCTGATTTTATGGCTCCTGTAGGCTGGTCAATTATCTGAGATTATCCGTCGCGGAGTGCCGAACCGGTAGATGACATGTGTCTTGAAGAAATGAAGAATATTCTCCGTCTTCACTTCCCTTAGTGGTACTGCTTTTGCCCACTTAGAAAAGTAATCGGTCGTTGCTAGTATGAACCGATGTCCTTTGGATGATACCAGTTCAATAGAGCCAATTATGTCGGTTCCTCACATTTTGAACGGCCAGCTAGCCACCGTTGGGTTTAGCGGATTTGGATGTTGATGGAAGCTCTGAGATCACCCCGTCCTCGTCTTCATTTGCGAAGCACTTGAAAGGGCCATCTATAGTCTTGTGCCCTCCTTCTTTTGAGAGTGTCACCGCATAACAGGTATGAGTTTGCTTCCTTTCTTGACGTTGAGCTGGTCATGTTCTCACGGTATAGGTCATCTTTGGCTCATGCTTTTGCGGTGGGGTTACCCTCCAATTGTCGGACAAAGCGAGCCAGCCTTATTGATACTGGTCTTCGACCCAGTCTTTGAAGGCGAAGCAGTCTTCAACAGGATGACCTATTGCTCGGTGATAAGAGCAATAATTCGGATACTGGACCTCGTTTGATACTTCATGACAAAGTTGAATATTTTCCTTATCTTGTCTTGAGAGAAAGAGTTTTCCCGACCCATCTTCCTGATAAAGGACATGTTCCAAACACGTTTTTCTTGACTATACGGCTTCTTGGATCCGCTTCGCTATTTCTGAACGTTATTCGTGTTCTTTACCTTGTTTTTTGTATGAGAACGTACAGCGGGCTGGGATGACGGACATTATAGTTTTCTTTCTCCACAGATTGTTGCTTTAGACGTTGCGTCCTAGACTTTTCATAGATAGCCACTTCGCGGCTGCGGTCGTCCTGGATCTTTTGACAAGCTTCTTGTATTAGCCTATCAACTTGTTCTTCGAACGAAGAACTTGGCATTCTTAGAGCGGGATTTTACTCTGTTTCAACATCACAGCTATTTGGAAGAGCATTCCCTTCTTTACCGGAGTTGTTTATGACGCGGCAGCTGTGGAATCGCTCCCATTTCTTAGACCGAACATATCCGAGCTCGGTTGTTTCCATCTTCCCGTTAGGTATCTTTCGCTGGGTCCCAGGGATATCCCAAATCTTCTTGTAGAATTGGGCTTGTCGAATAGTCTGTTCGAGGGATACATCTTGAAATCTCAACAACCTTTTCAGTCCCTCCGCGTAGTATCTTGGCAGACAGATTAGTTGAAGCCTATCAAATGAAAAATCGACACTGTGCCAGACTTCTTTTTCTACTCTGGTATCCGTAGATTGGTAGAAGAGGACCGCCTTTTCACCTCTTCGCCTGGGAGGTACGTAGAAAGTCTGTAGCTCTTATACGCTGTATGTATTGAGCGCATCAAGTTTCTTATAATACCGAGACGGAACCATTGTGATTTGTAAACTCTGATCGGCTCCAGCAAAGGTTTGCACTGACGGACGGATTGAGAATACTGCGTTGACCTCGTCCTCAGAGTCGCTGCCAAAGACCAGAATAGGGGTAGATAGTCCGGGCCTGTTGCCTTGGGGTTGCCCCGAGTAGACTATTTCTTCATCTTCCTCGGTATCGCTCTCAAAGATCAGGATGGTGACAACGGACTTCCGTTTATCCTCCGAATTATGACACCTCTCCATATCTTCAATGTCTGGTAGGAAGTACTTCGCGTCTTCATATTTTCGGACCTCGTTTACGGAGAACGGGTTTAGCTCTCCCATGACAGTGTATTCCAAACCGTCTTTGAAGTACTTCATACACTGATGTTGTGTAGAAGAGATAACATTGTACTCATGCAGTCATGGCCTGCCGAGCAAAATGTTATAGCAAGTCTTGGCGTCAATGACGTGAAATTTGATGTCAGTGACGAGCGATCCAAAGTGTAACGTCAGTATTACGGACTCTAGCGTCCGTGACGACTGTGAGTCAAACCCGGAGATGGTAATTTTGTCTCTGGCCAAGTGTTGAATGTTTATGCAAATCTCCTTCAGCACTTTCACATTGAGAAGATTGACGGAAGATCCGTTGTCGACAACGATTTTGCCTATCTTGATGTCGTGGCAATATCCGGTGACGTATAACGGGCGGTTATGCTCGCACGTTCCGAGGAGGAGATTTTCATCGCTGAATGTAATGTCAGCTGTGTAAACCTCCACTGCTCGTTCTTCATCTTTTCTTCTGCGAGGAAAGCTTGGAATTGATCAGGCTCTTGTAATGCCTTGATCAAAGAATCTCGTGCCTCTTTGGACAGGAGGAGAGTATCCAGTATGCTCAATTACGAGGGTATTTTCCTCAGATGTGCTAAGACATTGTAATCCACCTTATTTTTCTTAGGCGGGTCCTTGGCTGCAAGCTCTTTGACAACTCGATCGTCGAAGGTAATTTCCTCAAGAATTTTCTCTTTCCATTTGTCCTTCTTGCCCGGACCTTTGTTTGTAGGTCCGAGACTCTTCTCAGGCAACGTACGTTACGCAGCTGAATGTTCTCACAGTTCTTCTCCTCCTCTTCTTTTTCGGGGGTGGAGTCCTTGAAGAGAGGGCTAAGGGTTGTTTCTTCCTCAGAATCGCTTCCGAAGGTAAGAACTTGGAGTTTTTCCTTTTCTAAACTGATATCAACCATATGACAGTTGCCAGTCATTTTCCCACATGCATTCGTCGTACTTTTTCGATGTCGACGAGCTTCGCGCTTCATCCTCTTGAAGTGTTGTTGATGGGTAACGTATCCTTGCCACCACTTCTTGAAGGCACTGCATTCTTCGGTGGGATGAGTAACCCTCCGATGATATAGGCAGTAGTTCGGATATGAGTCCTTTTTTTCGACGCTTATGACCTCGGGCGTGTTTCCTTTGAGAGGCGACGGCTTCATTCCCACTGACAGGGCTTTGGCGAACCGCTCCTCTGCTTTAATTCTGCAATTATTTATGGCAGGTGTGCTTTGGCTTGGTTGGAGTACTTTACGACTCATTCTTGCCGCAGCTTCTTCATCCTAACGCTGACGCTTAGCCTTTTCATATATGGCTATTTTGCGTTCTCGGTCAACTTTGATTTTTCGAAAGGCTTCATTTAACAACCTATCGATTGGTTCTTCCGACAGTTCCGGGGATTTTGGTGCTGATCCTGCCCCCAGTCCCTCTGCATTATTTTCTGACGCTGAGGGAGCTTCTTCGTCATTTAACGACGAATGGGAAACCATGTGGCAACTTGCTACATAGTCTTCAGTTTCTGATGAGTCATTTTCCTCATCGTTGTCACTCTTTTCGTTCTCAAGAATATGCTTGAGGAACTCTTCGAGGGTGACTGGTGTCCGCACCTTCTGGTTGTACTCCTCCAGCGCGTCAATGTACCTTTGTAGGTCTGTACGTTCATTGTCATACTCGGCTGGTCGCAAAGGCTTCCTGGTCTTCTTCTTTTTCTTCGAAAACTTTGAAGGCCCGACTTAGGGATTTTTCCCTTTATCGACAGTTTTCGGTACGGGACACGGTTTCAACATCCCTTCAATGATTTTCAGTTCAAGTGGGCTTCTCCACCTGACTGCCATACATGCCTGGAGATGCTTCAACATTCTTTTGGTTTTAGCTGAGAGAACGACTTCCCATGGAGCTTCTTCCACGAGCGAGCATGATGCCCCCAGCGGATCCACCTTTTCGGGAGTGTTCTTCTGTGGCGGGTTCACCCTCTAGTTCTTAAACAGTGTGAATTTCACCTGTGGATACTGGTCCTCGACGCAGTTCTTGAAAACATAGCAATCCTCAGTTGGGCGGCTCACCATTCTATGATAGGAGCAATAGTTAGGGTTGTTGACGTTGCCGGGTTGCGGTGGACACCGGGGGTCTGGCAATGTGATGAGTTTGTTGCGCACTGCCATCTCGAACAGTCTCCTTGTCTTGTCACGGGAAAACGTGTAAGCGCTTCCTAGCCTTTCTTCGAGGGATAGGCGCGGACGCATGTTGTTTTGGCGAGCAACCGGTTTCGAGTCACTCGGTTGCTGTTGAGTGTTGGCAACGAAGGTCGCTTTCCCTTTACCCTTGGCATTTCGAGGGTCCATTTTTGAGGAGGAAGGCCTGTGGCCTATCTGGTCTATTTAGGCTAGTTTATCGATCAAAGCCTGGAATATGGTTGGCTTGAAGAACGTCATGAAATGGGACACAGTCGTTTGCGGATCTAGGGTCCTGATGAACATGCCCACGGCAGGGGATTCTTTGACGCGTTGTTCGCACTTTGACCATAGGTTCCGCCACCGGATGGCGTATTGGACCCAGGTTTCTCCCGGATTTACCCTGGCATTGATTAATGCCCGTGATCGGGTGTGCTCGCTTGCGCTGGAAAATTGCTGTGTGAACAACAGTTCCATTTATGTGAATGTTCTCACGGAGTCATTTGGGAGCTCCGGGTACCATTCAAAAGGCGTTTCTGACAAGCTGCCAACGAACTGGCGAAGCAGCAGTTTGTCGTCGCCTCCAGTGTTGCCGCACAAGACTCTGAACTGAGCGACGTGCTGGTGTGGATTGCCTGTCCCCTTGTACACATGGAATTTAGGGATCATATATCCCGGCGGGTACTTGATTTGATCATACCAGCCTGGATACGGTCGCCCAGTTCTGATGATTTGGTCAGCCGCTTCATTCGCTTGATCAGCTCATATTTGTTGAGCTATATAATCATCAAGAGCAGCCTTGGAGATTGTTTCCTCTTTGGCTACTGATAGCGTTGGAAGGTGGTTTGATGTTTCCCCTCTGTCGTCCTCAACGATTATCGGTGGATCTTCGGCTGCTGGTTTTGGCTGGATCATCATTCCAACTATGTCCTGGAACAGAAGCGCCATCTGCTTTATGTTCGCAGCTTGTTCTGCGGCATCCTTATCCTTCCGTTCAAGCACCCTTCGCAGGAACTCTATATCGGTCTCCTGCTCTTGACGCTGTTCAGATGCCGATTCCATACTTTCTTTCTGCCCAATAAGTGCTGACATTTTGATCAATATTTCCTGGAGCTTTTGTTGTTGCTCCTGTGCTTTTGTTAACGACCGAGTTTACGGTCGATGACCCACGGAAGCACGGCTTTCCTCTTTCCCGGAAGCCATGTAAACTGTATGCACGATCATGCCCACAGACTTGCGGCGTTTGGGTCCAGCGCCTTTGGAATTTGCCGCAGGCAGTGGGATTTTCTCTGGCCTCATCCTTTTGTGGGAGGTTGAAGTTGAAGGAACCGTTGTAACAGGAACCTGTGTAAAAAGCATCCCTCGCTGTATGATGGAGGGATGGTCTTTCTCTTGCCGAACCTTCATTTTCTTCAGTCTGCGAGGGTAGTCTTTGTCGATTACAGAGTCCTGGACTTTCCGCCAGACCTTGTGAATTTAGGAGGAGAGCCGTTAGTAGGACTGGTCGGGTTTTGTCAGCATTATGGCTTCCACAGGCGGGGGAGATTTCTTAAGCACCGCGGTTGGAGAGTTCTTTCGCACCCTCCTGTTTCCTCCAATCAGAGCAAAGCTCTGTTTTAAAAATGAAGCGACGCTTCTGCTTCTCCCAATCAGAGCAAAGATCTGTTCAAATTCCAAGATTCGGAATGAAGCGACGCTTCCTTACCCCCAATCAGAGCAAAGCTCTGTTTTAAAATTCAAAATTCAAAAAAATTGAAGCAACGCTTCAGATCCAGCGCTCTGCGCTGCGTGCCACGTGTCAAACACAGGTGTGCTAGCGCAGTTGCGCTGCGCTGCGTGCCACGTGTCAAACACAGGTGCGCTAGCGCAGTTGCGCTGCGCTCTGCGCTGCGCCACGTGTCGAACGTAGGTGCGCTTGCGCAAGGTGCGCCAGCGCTGGAATTAAGAATTACCCCACCGTCAGATCAAAAGATCTATTAATAATAAATTATTAATTAATTAGAACTAAAGTTCTGTTATGGAAAGATTTTTCAATCTTATTAAAACAAGAAGATTATCTTCTGTAAAACAGAAGCCTTAGGATCAAAGATCCAACGGTGGGAAATATTCCCAAATTAATCAGAGAAAGATCTCTTAAAACTGATTTAACAAATCATTTGGCCCTCTATAAAGGACCCTAGACTTCAAGTCATAGAGATACAGAAGAGAGAGAAGATAAAAAAAAGAGAGAAAAACCCTCTGCAAAAAAAGAGAAAGCTCTTAGAAAGAAGAAGATCATTTCTTCATATTCAAGGTAAAAGAACTATGTTCTTGAATAACAGAGATGAATCCATCTCGTAAAAAGAAGAACCATCTTCTAAAAAGATCTTAGATCTATAAAAAGACCAAGGTCTTTGATTTAAAAGAAAAGATCAAAAGATCTAATCATAAAAAATAAAAATAAACAAAAGAAGTATTTTACTTCATTCATAGATCTTTGATCTATAAAGGCAGAGCCCTTTTATAAAACAAGAACTTTTGTTCTTGAATCTTGAGGCAAAGCCTTTTTTAAGAGGAACATAAATCTGTTCTTTGATCTTAAAATTGATCGAATGCGCTCTGCGCTATGGAAAAGTGCCTTGCACTTATGAATTGCGCCCTTGCGCTCATTGGACCGGCGCTCAGCGCCAAAACCTGCCATGTGTCAACCAGAGACACAATCTACGCTTTGCGCTTCTAAAACAGAGCACTGCGCTCACGGGCTGGCGCTCAGCGCCAAGCGCGCCACGTGTCACTCACTGGTGCGCCAACAGACTAGCGCAATGCGCTCATAAATTAAAAGCGCAATGCGCTAACCAACTAGGGCTTAGCGCGACACGTGTCCTCTTCGTGTGCGCTACCCGATAGAAGCGCAGTGCGCTAACCAACTAGCGCTTAGCGCGACACGTGTCCTCTTCGTGTGCGCTACCCAACAGAAGCGCAGTGCGCTCTTTGACTGGCGCAAAGCGCCTGGCGAGCCACGTGGCGCACAGTCAGAACAAACTTTGTTTCTGATAAATGCTATGCATTCAATACAAGACAAAAATGTCAGAGCCCAATGCTTAGCATTATTAAAAGGGCAGAGCCCAAATAAAGGCCTAATGGCCAGAACAAAAATAAAATGTTAAAACATTTTAATTGGACTTAGCCCAATTTTGGCCATAAGTCCTCAACTTGTTTTGAATTGAGCACATCTGCTCTTTCAACCAACTCACCTCGGTTCAAGGGTACATCTCTTCACTCCTTTGATATCTGTCATTGTAATTCCTCAACGTCTTCAAAGAGGTGACGGGTCCCGACAAACACACATTTCATGGACTGTGGGTCCTTAAACTCATGGACTATGATGTCCTTAACCTCGACTGTGATATCTTAAAACTAACATCGGACTGTGAGGTCCTTAAACTCATGGACTATGATGTCCTTAACCTCGACCGTGATGTCTTTAAACTAACGTTGGACTGTGGGGTCCTTAACCCATGGACTATGATGTCCTTAACCTCGACCGTGATGTCTTAAAACTAACAATGGACCGTAATGTCCTTAAACTAATTATCGATCGCAATGTCACTAAACTAAAAATAGAGCCTAATTGCTCTCTTGTTGGATCTAAATGATCCCGTTAAGTTGATCTTAGTCTAAAAAGAGGCTAACGTATCCTTAACAAACGTTAAGTTGATCTTAGTCTCAAATGAGGCTAACGTATCCTTAAACCCAAAACCCCCAAACCCAAATCTAAGAAAGATACGGATTTGGACTAGTCCACGCCCTATGGGCGACGACATAACTTAGTCTCCGTATACAATCTACGGGCAACCAAACACAAAACAGACACCCACGACACGAAGTGACCATCTGGAGAAGGAGAAAGTTGTTACCGCGATGCGGTAGCGTGATTAACTGCAGGGGCTTGCGCTTGCAGGGAAGAGCGTCCCCACAATCAAAACCCCCTCAAATGAGGGGGAATCTGACGAAGTCTGCTACATCAGCCGCATCCGTTTAAACCTTCGATACACGGTGCCATAAATCAACTTGGCATCTTCAGAGAGGTGGACGGATAGCAGCAATTAGCATCTGCCCCGAATTTCAGGCAAGAAGTTTATCGCGTCTCCGCCGCGTCTTTCAGAGGGGAACAGATTCTGGCACACCCCGTGGGACCTTTTCCTCTTTCCACTCCACACTTCGTGTGTCGTGTTCGCGAACGAATCACGGTTTGCTAATGGTTGCCCTTGGGATTCAAGATACTGAGATTTGGCGTTTTTCTTGGTGCAGAAAGCAAAGATCAATGGCGTTCACCTGCTCGAAGTGTTCCACATGCAACTGCAACTCACGTACTGCCTCAACTGGGGGCATAGCTTACAGGCTTCAAGCGGCGTCCCTGTTCACGATGCCGGTGGAACAAGTCACCCAGGCTACTACGGGATTGCTTTTCGGGACCATGCTCCCGCCAACGAGCTTCACCGCTCCTGTACCAACACCAGAAGCTCCCAAGAAGTCGGTCTTTGATCGGCTTGCTACTACTTCGGCCCCTCTCAACGGGTCGTCCAGCTCCAACTCCTCGGTCTTCGCCAGACTAAGCCTGAACTCCAATGGGCCTGCCAAGAAGCCCATGACATCTGAAGTGGCCATCCCAAAGAAGACGGCCATCCCTGCTCCTGAAGTCGTCAAGGTGGCTTCTCCTGCCAAAGAGTCGGTCTTTACAAGATTGACTATTCCGGCTCCCGTTCCTGCTCGAAGGTCTGTCTTTGACAGATTGGATACCGCTACTCAAAAGACGTCAGTCTTCAAGAGGCTGGCACCGGCGGCGCTTCATCTGGACAGGGGCAAGACAAAGCCATCCCCATCTCCGAACCAGCCCCAACAGCTCGACACGCTCGACGTTTCCACTGGCGCCGAGTAAGGAAGGCCGGGGGCAACTCCCCCTCTGGGCTAACTCCACCGGCTCCAACGGTGAAAATTAATGTTGCTGTTCCAACCAGGAACAACTTTGAGCTGCTGAACAAGGTGCGCAGGAATTCGCCTACCGCCGTATTAAAAAGATCTCCTCCATCGATAGAGACTGTCGCAAAAGCAAAACAGGAACAACCCCCTCAGCGGCTGTCCTCCAAAGTTTACAAAGTCTGGCGACGTGTCCAAGAGTCAGTGATCGATCAAGACTATCCCCGCCGGCAGAAGAAGCTGAAGGTCCGACAGGAAGAAAACCGTCCCAGTAAGCCGCAAAAGACAACAACCACTTGGGTGCCCGCTACAACGGCCCCCTCCATGCCGACTACTCAAAAGAAAAGGAGGCCAGAGAAAGCCCCTGTAAACGTGGCAGACCACAAAAACACCGAGCCCAAACGCCCTAAGTCTGGGGGCATGGTAGTACATACTGTCTACATGGCATCCGGGAAAGAGGAGAGCCGCGCTTCTACGGGCCACCGACCACTCACCCGATCCATCACAAGAGCTCAGGAACAACAACAGCAAAAGCTTCAAGAGATGCTGACTGCAATGTCCGCACTTACCGGGCCAAAAGAAAGCCCGGAGGCGTCATCGGAACAACGTCACGGACACGAGACTGATGCTGAATTCCTTCGAAGAATGCTTGAGAAGAAGGACAAAGAGGCCGCGGAACAAGCGGCCAATATAAAACAAATGGCCCTTCTATTCCAAGATATGGTGGGCATGATGATCCAGCCGGACCCTCCAGCCGAAGATCCTCCAGTGATAATTGAAGATGATAGAGGAGAAACATCAAACCCTCTGCCGGCTCTATCAACAGCCAAGGAGGAGGCAATTTCCAAGGCCGCCCTGGACGATTATATCGCTCAGCAGATACGAGTTCACCAGGCGAATGAAGTGGCTGGGCAAATTGTTAGAACTAGGCGACCGTATCCAGGCTGGTATGACCAGATAAAGTACCCGCCGGGCTACACGATCCCGAAATTCCATGTGTACAAGGGGACAGGCAATCCCCATCAACATGTCGCTCAGTTCAGGGCCCTCTGCGGCAATACTGGTGGCGATGATAAGCTCTTGCTCAGCCAATTCGTCGGCAGCTTATCGGAGACGGCATTCGAGTGGTACTCCGAACTTCCAAATGATTCCGTCAAAACTTTCGCGGAAATGGAGTTGTTGTTCACCCAACGATTTGCAAGTGCTAGTGAACGCACCCCAATAACGGCATTGATCAATGCCAGGGTGAAGCCAGGCGAGACATGGGTTCAGTACGCAATCCTATGGCGGAACCTGTGGTCGAAGTGCGAACAACGCATCGAAGAAGCACCAGCGGTGGGCATATTCGTGGGCACCCTAGACCCTCATGCAACTATTTCACAGTTCATGATGTTCTTCAAACCGACCACGTTCCAGGCTCTAATCGACAAGCTGGCCTAGATGGACCAGATGGGTCATAGACCATCTCCCCCGAAGCCAGAACCGCGGAACGAAAAGGGTAAAGGGAAGGCGATCTTCGTTGCGAACACCCAACAGCAGCCCAGTGCCCCAAAGCTAGCGGATCAACTGGAAGAGAGACGACGCTATTATAATGAGAAGATGAAGCGTCCTTACTCATTCCCGCGGGATAAAATGAAGAGGCTGTTCGAGCTAGCGATGCGCAACAGGCTTATCAATTTGCCGAATCCAAGGCGACCATCGCAACCCAGTGAAGTGAATAATCCCAATTATTGCCCTTACCACCAAACGGTAAGCCATCCGATCGAAAATTGCTTCGTCTTTAAGGGATGGATCGAGGATCAGTACCTACAAGGTAAGTTTGCGCTGTCGGAGAAGTGGAAAGTAAACCCACCACAGCCGCACACTCTTAAGAAGATGGACACACCGGGGGCAACATGCTCTTTTGTTGAAGAAGCCCCATGGGAGGTGGCTCTTTCAACCAAAACCAAAAGAATGCTGAATGATCTCCAGATATGCCCAGCAATCAGGTGGAAGAACCCGTTGGAACCTGAAATCATCGAAGGGATGCTGAAGCCGCACCCAACTCCAAAGGTTGGTGGTGATAACCAAAGTGTTCATATCCAGCCGTCGAAATCTTCGAAAAAGAAGAAGAAATCCAGAAAGCCCGTGAAGCCTGGCGATAAGCGCACGGACCTGCAAAAACAGATCGACGCGCTGGAAGAGTACAACCAGAAGGCGCGGACTCCAATCACGCTCCAAGAATTCCTCGGCCACGTCCTTGAAGACGGAGATGATGGAGAAGACTCGTCGGACGAATCTGAGGATTATGTAGTGAGTTGCCATATGATCTCTCATTCGTCGACAGCTGATGGAGAACCTCCTTGCACCGAGAGACTGAGGGCAGAGCCTGAACCGGAACTTCCAGGGCTATCAGACGAAATGATCGACGCATTCCTAAATGAAATTCATCTGAAAAGTAAAGCCGATCGGGAGCGTGAGATGGCCATATTTGAAAAGGCCAAACGACGGCGACTAGAAGAAAAAGTCGAGACACTTCCACCGAATCACGGGACATCCGTTGTGAATAAAAACGAGTTCAAGACGAGGAAAAGGTTTGCTAAAGCCATATCAATGGGAATGAAGCTACCACCTTCCGAAGGAAACACTCTCGACGAAGCAGAAATGCATCCTAGCTACTGCTTATATCATCAGAAGATTTCGCACCCTACTGAGGAGTGCAACGGTTTTAAAAGATGGTGGCAGGGGTATGTTGCTCATCGGCAACATTTTAAGCGGATGAGACGCAAAACTCGTCGGGACCAAAGAAGTACGATAGAGGATCATAAAAGAACTACCGGTAAGTGTCGCACGGTCAACGCCGAGGGATCGCAAGTGCTCACCTTCGGAAGTGACTCTGACAAGGAAATGACTCTTGACCCTCTCTTTAAAGAGTCCACCTCAGGGAAAGAGGAAGAGCCGAAGACCTGTGAAAACATTCAACTACGCAATCGTACGCTGCCCGAGAAGAATCTCGGACCCACAAAAAGAAAAGATAAGGGAAAAGAAAAGGTCTTTGAGGATATCGCCCTAGATGACCAAGTCATGAAAGAGTTGACCGCCAAGGACCCGCCAAAGAAAAGTAAAGTGGACTACAACATTCTGGCGCACTTGAGGAAGTTACCCTCGCAGCTCAGCATTCTCGACGCCCTTTTACTATCAAAAGAAGCAAGAGATTCATTGATCAAGGCGCTACAAGAGCCAGAGCAATTCCAAGCTTTCCTCGCCGAAGAAAGGATGAAAGAAGAGCTTGAAGAAGTACATACAGCCGATATCACCTTCGGCGATGAAGATCTCCTCCTTGGGACGTGCAAGCACAACCGTCCCCTATATGTCTCCGGATACTGTCACGATATAAAGATAGGCAAAATCCTGGTTGACAATGGGTCTTCCGTCAATCTCCTCAACGTGAGAGTATTGTAGGAAATCTGCATGAGCGTTCAACACCTCGCTCGTGACAAAATCACCATCTCCGGGTTCGACTCCCAGTCATCACGGACTCTTGGGTCCGTAATACTGACGTTACGCTTTAGGTTACTTATCACAGATATTAAATTTCATGTCATCGACGCCAAGACTTGCTATAACGCTTTGCTCGGCCGTCCCTGGTTACACGAGTACAACATCATCCCTTCTACACAACATCAGTGTATGAAATACTTCAAGGATGGTCTCGAGTATACTGTGACAGGAGAGTTAAACCCATTCTCCGTGAACGAAGTCCGCAAGTACGAAGATGCAAAATACTTCTTGCCAGACTTTGAAGACGCAGAGAGATGTCACAAACCGGAGAACAAAGCTATCACCACCATTCCGGTCTTCGGGAGTGATACCGAGGAAGAGGAAGAGATAGTTTATTCAGGGCCACCCCAGTACAACAAGCCGGGACCGTCCGCCCCTATGTTGATCTTTGGCAGCGACTCGGAAGATGAGGTCCATACTATATTCTCTGCTCGGCCTTCAATACAAACATTCGCTGATGAAGAGCAAAGTTTGCAAGTTGCCATGGTTCCGCCCAAACATCATAAAGAACTAGACGCGCTTGATACCTATAGTGTGGAAGAGCTGCAGACGTTCTATGTCCCTCCCAGGCGAGAAGATGAAAAAGCGATCCTATTCTACCGATCCGGGAAAACCAAAGGGGAGAAAGAAATCTGGCACGACGCGGATTCTACACTTTACAGGCTCCAGCCCATCCGTTTTCCTAGATATTACATGAGCGGACTAAAAAGGTTGTTAAGGCGCCAAGGAGTACCTTTCAAACAGACCGCTCGAAAAGCTAAGTTCTATGACAGGATCTGGAACGTTCCCGAAACTCAGCGCAAGTTGCCCAATGGGAGAATGGAAACGATCGGGCTTGGATATGTTCGGTCCAAGAAACGGGAGCAATCCCACGACTGCTACGTCATACATGACTTTGATGAAGAAGGAGATGCTCTGTGGGAAGATGCTAACCCTGAACCAGAAAGAACTCCCAGCGTGAAAATGCCCAGTCCGTCGTATGAAGAACAAATGGACAAGCTTATAAGGGAAGCAGGTCAAAAGGTTCGAGACGACCATAATCGCGAAATGGCCATCTACGAGAAAGCCAGGATGCAATGCCTTCTTCAACAGGCTGCGAAAGATGAAAGTGCCCCTCCCTGTCAACCCGTTGTACAAAAGGCACGACGCAGAGGCAAGAACAAACCAAAGAACGGGAAAGGAGTTCGACAGCGACAAAGCGGGTCCAAGAAGCCACGCGATCAGGAGCCAGGCAATCCGGATTCATCTCTTATAAAGAAGATGGGTCGAGCATACTCTTTTGCCCAAGACAAGACGAAGAAAATACTTGATCTTGCCATAAAGCATTAACTGATTACACTCCCGGAGTCCAAGCACCCCGAGCAAGCAGGCGAAGTCTCTCATCCAGAATATTGCTCCTATCATAGGGCAATAGGACATCCATTGAGGACTGCTTCACCTTCAAGAACTAGGTCAAAGATCAGTATCAGCGAGGCAGGTTCGCTCTATCCAGCAGCTGGAGGGTAACCCCGCCACAGAAGCATGAACCCAAATCTACGAGGGTAGAACCGGATCAACATCGGTCTTGGAAGCGAGCTCATACCTGCCACGTGATAACGCTATCAGAAGAAGGCCCCAACGGTATGGATAATCTCCCCTGGTGCTTCGAAAACAATGATGATGAAGTGATCTCGGAGTTTCCACCGGCGCCGAAAGAGCTGGAAGATGGAATACATACCACTGCAAATGATCTCAAGAAAATTGATTTGGGGACGACAAGTGATCCGCGGCCGACATTCGTCAGTGAGTTGCTGTCTGAAGAAAGGGTAGCTACCCTAAAAGACGTGCTTATACAGCATAAAGATTGCTTCGCATGGAATTATTCCGAGATGCCGGGACTAGATCCAGAGATTGCTGTCCACAAACTGGCCATATCCCCGGACGTCAAGCCAATCAAACAAGCACCGAGAAGAATGCGGCTCGAGCTTGAGATGAGCATCAACGCCAAGGTCAAGAAGCCGATCGACTCTGGCTTCATCCAAGAGGTTCAGTATCCTGACTAGATCGCCAACATCGTCCTGGTGATGAAGAAAAATGGGACAGTGCGCATATGTGTAGACTTTCAGGATCTCAATAAAGCCTGCCCGAAAGACGACTTCCCAGTACCGGTCACCGAGCTAATGATAGACAATACGTTCACTCACGAGGTTTTCTCCTTCATGGACGGATCATCAGGATACAATCATATAAAGATGCATCCCGAGGACCAGAAGCACACCGCTTTCCAGACCCCTTTGGGTATATTCTGCTACAAAGTGATGCCCTTCGGTCTAAAGAACGCCGGTGCCACCTATCAGAGGGCTATGACGAAGATCTTCGCTGACCTCATACATAAAATCGTCGAATGCTACATCGACGACCTCATGGTTAAAAGCAAATCATACGAGGAACATCTCGAGCACCTGAGGATCGTATTTCAGCGCCTCCGGCAATACAACTTGAAGATGAACCCTCTCAAATGTGCGTTCGGAGTTTCCTCGGGCAAATTCCTGGGATTCGTTGTCAGACACCAAGGCATCGAGATAGACCCGTCGAAGATCAAGGCGATCATGGAAATGCCTCCGCCAAGGACTCTCAAGCAATTGTGGTCTCTCCAAGGAAAGCTCGCGTACATCCGGCGATTTATAGCCAATCTTTCGGGCAAATGCCGTCCTTACAGCCACCTGATGAAGAAGGGAACCCCGTTCGTCTGGGATCACAAATGCCAAAGCGCGCTGAACGAAATCAAGAAATACCTGCAGAATCCGCCAGTACTGGCCGCTCTGGTCAAGGGAAAGCCTCTCATTCTGTATACAACCGCCCTTGAAGGTTCCTTAGGCGCATTATGTGTACAAGAGAATGACCAAGGGAAGGAGAGAGCGTCTACTATTTGAGTCGAGTTCTGCTGGGAGCAGAAAGAAATTATTCTCCCATCGAAAAATACTGCCTGGCATTAATCTTCGCGATAACGAAGCTCAGGCACTACGCATTGGCGCATGACGTCCGTTTCATATCGAAGGTGGATCCTCTCAAATATTTGATGTCAAAGGCCATATTGACGGGGCGGCTCGCTAAATGGGCCTTGCTGTTGATAGAATTCTCAATAACGTATCAGCCTCTTAGGGCAGTGAAGGGATATGCCATTGTCGGCTTCCTCGCTGAGCATCTGATACCTGCCGATTCTCCCTTGAACTGTGAATTGCCAGATGAACATGCGTTTGACACGATCGACGGGGGTGATACCCGATGGGAACTTTACTTCGATGGAGCATCCTCCATGAAGAAGCGTAAACAAAACACGCCCACAATCAAATCAGGGGTAGGCCTCATCTTCGTAACTCCACAAGGAGGGATAATGCGCTTTGCTTTCTCCTTGACAGAGCCGAGGACAAACAATGAAGCTGAGTATGAAGCTTTGATAGCAGGTCTTGAGATCGCTATCGACATGAGGATTGAAAACCTCTTCATATACGGAGACTCCCAGCTGGTCGTTAGTCAAGTAAACGACGACTACCAAACATGCAAACCAGAGCTGGTGAAGTACGGCGAGAGGGTACAGCAACTGCTGACCCAAATCCCTTCTTATACCTTGGAAAGCATATCGCGTGCGAAGAATAGTAAAGCGGATGCATTAGCAAAGCTTGCTAAAGAATTGGCCGATGAGAACCTCGATGACGTAAGAATCGTGGTACAAAGCCGTCGGGTTCTTGCACCGGCAGAAATATCTCCGGAGCCGTCCGAGGAAAAGGGAATGACCAAGCCAATGGCTCTACAAATAAAAGACCAAGAAAAGGTTGAGGATTGGAGAAAATTCTTTATAGATTACTTCAAATCCCGTCGAACACCTGAAGATGCGTCCTCAAGACATCAGCTCATGAAGCGAGCCCTATCTTTCACTTTCGTCAATGATACTCTATACAAGAGGTCATTTGATTCTTTATGGTTAAGATGCCTGGGACCTGAAGAAGCAAAGAGAGTCATCCAAGAAACTCATGACGGACTCTGCGGTTCTCACCAAGCCGGGCCGAAGATGAAGCTGAAGATCAAACGGATGGGTTATTATTGGCCCACGATGATCCAAGACTGCCTCGAATACGCGAAGCAGTGCCACTCGTGCCAGATTCACGGGGACTTTATCCACCAGCATCCGAATCCTTTACATCCGATAGTGGCTAGCTGGCCGTTCGAAATGTGGGGGACTGACATAATCGGCCCTATCAAACTAGCATCGTCCAGAGGACATCGGTTCATTTGGGCGACAACCGATTACTTCTCCAAATGGGCAGAAACAGTACCGCTGAGGGAGGTGAAGACGGAGAATATCCTCTATTTCTTCAAGACACACGTCATTTATCGGTTTGGCACTCCGCTACGGATTATCTCCGATAACGGACCAACTTACAGAAGCCACAAGATCAGCCGCTTCGCACAATAGCATAACATAGACTGGAGATACTCCTCAGTCTATAATCCTCGAGCTAACGGTCTGGCTGAGGCTTTTAACAAGACATTGACGAAGATTGTAAAGAAGACGGTGTCTCGAAATAAAAAGGACTGGCACGAGAGACTGCACGAAACTCTCTGGGCGTACCGAACGACGTTCAAAACAGCCACGAGCACAACGTCGTACGCATTGGTATTCGGTATAGAGGCGGTACTCCCCCTCGAGATAGAGCTACCCTCTCTACGAGTGGCAGTTCATTACGAGCTAACGGACGAAGAGAATGCTCACCTTCGGCTTGAGGAGCTCGACGCCCTTGATGAAACCCGGCTCATAGCGCAACAAAATCTGGAAGCTTACAAAGCAAAGATGACGCGCTCATACGAAAGATTGGCTAGGCCGAGAACATTCCGCCAAGGCGAACTCGTGCTAGTGGTCAAAAGACCTATGATCCCCAATCGTGCCAAGCAGGGGAAATTCGAGCCGAACTATGAAGGCCCATATATCATAAACAAGGTCTACCAGGGTGGAGCTTATCTACTCATGGACATGCATGGCGAAAGGCCCTTTAGGACAATAAACGGTCGCTTACTGAAGAAGTACTACGCTTGACGAGTCACGGCCTAGGTCAATGATAGATGACGATGCCTATGTCCGCTCGTTATCTTCCTGAGCCCAAACTCTATAAGTAGTAACCGGCTTCCTTTACAACGGACCGAAACGTCCTTAAAGTAACAACGGACCGAAACGTCCTTAAACTAACGACGGACCGAAACGTCCTTAAAACTACCAACGGACCACTACGTCCTAAAACTAGCCGTTGACCGAGATGTCAATAAACTACGGTGGATTGCAGCATCCCAAAGCTGATAAAAAAAAAGAAAAAAAAATAGAAAACGGTATGTCCATAAGCAAAATGGGCACGGATGAAAACCCGAAAGGGCTCCGTGAGTAAAAACAGCAGGGCTACCGGCGAGTCTTGTGAAAACCCGAAAGGGCGCAATCTCGTTAGAATAAAAAAAAGAAAAACGGTATGTCCATAAGCAAAATGGGCACGGATGAAAACCTGAAAGGGCTCCATGAGTAAAAACAGCAGGGCTACCGGCGAGTCTTGTGAAAACCCGAAAGGGCGCAATCTCGTTAGAATAAAAAAAAAAGAAAAAAAAGAAAAACGGTATATCCATAAGCAAAATGGGCACGGATGAAAACCCGAAAGGGCTCCGTGAATAAAAACAGCAGGGCTACCGGTGAGTTTTGTGAAAACCCGAAAGGGCGCAATCTCGTTAAAAGACACTAGCGAGGTCCTTTCGACTTTGTAAGGAGAAACCACCTGCGTGAGATCCTTACTGTTGGAGATAGTGCCCTCAGAGTCAATTATTGGATCACAGGCACGTGATTGCAATGATTGAGAGAGGACCTATACCGGTAGGACAGTCTTACTCAAGATGATAGTATGCTATCTGGTTAATCTTTATCATCGTGTACTGCTTTAGGTGACCTTACAGGTCACTATTGCACGTTGATAGAGCCCCTAGGATTCTTGCTTGACTGCCAGCAGTATGAGGGCGATCATATACGCGGGAGCTGGGGTCTATAAGCACATCCTTAAAAGGTCCCTAGTCGTGGGAGTTTCGGACAAGGCATCGATACTCCAGAGTAGACTAGTGTATACAGTCGAGACCGCGACGAGGGACGGTGGCCGGTCTCACAAGCCACTGGTGTCAGTTGGTTCACCTAAGATGTATACAGGTGCTCATTGGGTTATGAGTACACCGGACAGGACTCGCCGGGAACATGCTAGTTGGTCTTATACCTGACGTCAGATAGCAGTTCCCTGGTGACATGTGTACAGGTTAGTTCATCGACCTGAGATCGTCATTTGTCTCGTGTGAGTTCCCACTGTACTTTGATTACTATCCTACCACGCTCAAAGGAGACGTGCAAACAGGTTTTAGTTGGGTACAGTCCCGAGCCACATGGAGGCAGTGAGCGGATCTTCAGGGGTTCGTCTCTCCCGGTATTGGAGGTGAGGTCGCGCTGTGTCTTGGAGAGCCATTACATGAAGTCCTTGGCCAAGGCAGGAGATTTACTGGTAGGTATTCCAGTAGTATCTCAGGGTGTTCTGGGCTACACTCCGACACGACTTGTACCGCTTTTGGGGGTCTGACTTTTACCAACCCCCTAGGCCCGCCATGCGATGCTCATAGACGAACGGACCGGACTGTACGGATATTGTCACTGACGGCTCAGTAGGGTGTCAGGATGAGTTCGCTCATCGACGTCCCTTTTGGTCAATACCTGGTAGCCCGTTACGTATGGCTAATACCTCTGACGTGCTAGTGGTTAAATCCACAGCCAAAGTATTGAAGAGTCTTTAGAGTCCCCCAGAGACAGTTTCTCAAGTTTCGGGCGAAACGCTGTAGAGGCCGTATGGAGATATGGCAGGGTCCGATCATATACGTGCGGTATTGCACGGATCATGATCGGACGGATAATACTAGCGGGCTTTGGTTTAAGCCGGATCCTAGTATTGTACAGTGTAGATTTTGTCTCTTTGCATTTGTATTCGGTCGCAATATAAATGCGGGTATCTATATACGGTCGCGGGGTTTTCCTGTAATTTATTACGGGATCAGTTTTTTGAAGTTGCCAGTTTGTATTCCGTTTCGGCCAGTTTTTCTTTGAGCCTTCATGGCCGAACTTTTCTGATGGGAGGGGCTAATTTGTAGATGCGCAAATTAGCATTGTGGAGGGAGTTATTTGTGATTTGTGGCTTCATGATTCTTCTAGCATCATTTGATTCCTTTTGCATCATTTCCTTTGCATTTATTGTGATGGAATTTGGAAAAGATGTGGTGGTGACCATTATTCCTCATTATCAACACCTTTCCTTATGCTCACCCCACCATTTCTTGTGCTCACCCCCTTCATATTTCCTTTGCCAATTTTTGGCCGGCCACCAGATGAGGGAGCACATTTTGGTGTGTGAGATTTTTGGATATAGGAATTTGATCTCATTTCATTTTCCTTGCTAGAAAAATTGATAGCACCATTTCTTCCAAACTTCTTTTTTCTTCACCTCCATCAAAACATGGCAACTTCATAACCCCATTGAGACAAACCACTCTACACTAGCCTACAGCATTCTTGGACACGTCGGCTCGCCAACTTTGTGCCCGAGTTGCCTCGGTCCAGAGATGGGAGCCCGTAAAAGAACCCGGCGATGTGGTGCCCGTTCCGACGAGGAGATGAAGACCGGAGATTCCGTGAGGAGATCGGAGTGGAGGCCGAAGACCGAAGGACACGGATCGCTCGGTATAGCATTCTACCCATTCTCTAGTTTGCTAGGATTAGGTTAATGGCCTGATCCGGGTTATAGTGCGCGGTAGTGCCGGTTTACAAGTTTCGTAAAAAGTTTCGTTTCCGCATTCCGGCGTCGGATTGACGGCCGGGGCGCTGCGTGCACTTACATGGTATCAGAGCCACGCCATTAACCTAGTCTAGCTTGCTCTAACATGTTTACAAGTTCGATCGAACGAATTTCCAAAAACCATATTTTCCATGCATCAGTTTCTGTCGAATTTTTCCAATCGTCCAAAAAATTATTTGGTACATTGTCAAATTACGTGCAGGGATTTTTGAGAATTCTGTGAAAATTTAGTCGGCTGATATTACTGTAGCGCGGCGGATCAGCGGCCAAAACCATGTTTGGGCCGCGGATCCGCCGCCGTTTTGTGTCCAAACTGCACCAAATTTTTACAGTGGCTCTCTGACAAGAAAATAGGGTTTCTAGTATATTCTTTTTAGGCCCAGATGTTTTTGAGTGCTATAGTTATGCTTGGGGCCCGCTTCGGGAAAATTTAGTCGATCGAAAATTTTAAACATGTTAGTTCACAGTATTTACATTATATCTGCGACCGTGAATGTCATTTGATCGGTAAATCCTGTCTAACTGCTATAGCCCTTTTAGACGGAGTTGCGAACGTGACATTCACGTTGATGTTCTGTGTTGTGCTGTGATGTTGCGGATTTGTCGTGGTGGATAACCTGGATGCAATGGTAATACAGTTTGGTTATATATGTACATTTGATATTGCGGGGCGAGCGTCCGACATGTGGACTGCCGTTACTGCCTGTTTGTATATTATTCTTTTGGGGCACGACCGGGCTGAGGTCGATGTACCCGTTGTATATTTTACTTTCTGTACTAGGATTACCCCAAGGTGGGGTGCACGGATAGCCGGGTTCTAGAGGCCAACGAGCCCGCATCTCATGGATTTGAGACGGAGGAGGCTTTACTCTAGAATTGGCGGGCTATTCGCCGCACTCGTAGGGGGTACAGGTTGACCCAAGGAGGGGTGCCCAAGTTACCGGATTCCATGAAGTGCTGGGTGGTCCATTCACGTTGTTGAAGGGGGCTGCCTCGCTTCAGGTTTTGGCGGGTAACTTGCCGCGCCCGTAGGGGTCTAGGATTTCATTGCACAGGCTATCCACACGACCAGGGGAACGTCGGGTTTCAGTAGCGGCTCTATGAAACCCGGGGATCCCAGATATCTGTATTATTCTGTGATGCTTATTACATTTCTGTGATGTTGCATTTTATCACGCCTTGAGCGAATATTATATATTGATATATATACTAGTAGATGTTATATATGTTTTACACCCGCGCTAGTCCAGTCCCCGCTCTGTCGTTAGTTAAGTAACCTAACGGGTGATGACGGGACCTAGTGGCGAATGCGAATGGCATATACGTACATCATTATTTTCGTTTTTTATTGGTGTGATCAATTGATGGGACTGCGTTGATTCGGATCAATGCAAGCTAAACAAACCTATTCTGATGTTGTTGGAACATTTTTCAAAAAGCTGTTATTGCAAGGACGTTCTCTTTTGTTTTGCACAGTGGTATTCGGTTATGAATATCCAGCACCTCAGTCGACGAGGCAAGGGCCGAGATCCCTTCACCGGGAGTGACCCCTTGGACAGAAATTTGCGTCAGGGTAATAAATTCACTATAGCCGTTTGCTTTTGCTTTGCATCGTGGTATTCAGTTGGAATATCCTGCACCTCATTCTACGGGGAAAGTGCCGAGATCCCTTCACCGGGAGTGACCTCTTTTCTTTAGCAAAGGTTTTCGCCACCATATTTTTATAAAAAGCTATCCGGTTCCTTCAACGATATCAAGTTCATTACGTTAAAGGTTTTTCGCCAGAAACCATTCGTAGCCCTCCGTCATTTCAGACGGGTAGCACGTAGTATTCATGCTATGTTTGTTGGCCTTAGTCAAGGCATAGTGTATGGTAGCTGCTTGTTACCTTTCTGCTGCATAGATAGATGCGTTGGTTTGGGACAGTCGTATAGCCTTGTTGGCCCTAGTCAAGGGCTTGTACGGGTGGGTTCAAATTAACCTGGACAATGACGGGTAGAACTTGACATGTGACTTATGATTTGTTGGCCTTAGTCAAGGTCATAAGAGCATGGGGCAAAAATCACATCGGGAGTTTCTAAAGAAACTGGAACTTGCCAGATATGCGCATACTTTCTGGAGTGTGATAACGTGAGCGGATTCCGTCACGTTATCATGCGATGATAGTTGGATCACGATTCCCACTGATGAGTTGGTTTACTCCTCGGGTGATCCCGACTAATTCTTCTTTCAGGTTTGGAGGAGAATTTGACGGTACAGTGGGAGGTTTCCTGATTAGATAAATTGGTAACCATTCTGATCTAGGTTAGAGTGCACGCTGAGTGTTTCTTTTCTCTCTCTCTTTGGCAGCGACCATGACCCGACCTTTGATTATGACTCAGTGACCAAGATTAACTGAACCTTCTTAAAACACTGGCTTTTGGATTGTTAGAGTTGCAAACCTCTTTGCCACTCCTACTTTTACCCTTTTCTCCAGGACACCCTATATTACTACGAACGTCCACTTCCATTGGATAAAACCATCGTATGGTTATATACTAACTCGAAGGAATTTATTCGAGGATGGTTTCCGGTTCTGGAGAAAATGAATAGGACTATTCAGTTGTCTTTTCCTTTTACCTTCTCTCAGGTTGCGAGTGCTCCTTGGATTAGGACAGTACACCTATTACGAAAATTGGATAGTCTTCTTCCAAACCATAGGCAGGTGCCGAACGGTAGGGAATGAAGAAAACCATTTAGCCTAAACGGTGTGCAGAAGGTATTAAGTATAGACAAATAAAGGGATTAGTAAGAGGGCAAAGTAAACTGCGACTGCTATTCACGACCAAAACCAAGTATTTCATCGCCACTCCTACATCACCTTTGTATTTCTCCAGAACACTTCGTATCACTACGAAGATCCACAGTTTATTGGATATTCCATCGTATGGTTATATACGAACTCGAAAGGAACTTGTTCCAGTTCGGGGATGGATTCTGGTTCAGGAGAAATAGGAATAAGGTTTTATTCAGTTGTCTTTTATCTTTACCTTCTCTCGGGTTGCGAGTGCTCCTAGGATTAGGACAGTACACCCATTATGCTTATTGGATAGTCTTCTTCCAAATCATAGGCTGGTGCTGAAAGATAGGGAAGGAAGAAAACCATTTAGCCTAAGAGGGTGTACAGAAGATAATGACTAAAGACATATAAAGGGATTTGGAGAGACGACAAAGAAATATACGGTTACAGTTGTGAATCTGGATAATGGAAGAGGTATTACTACGAATACCCGGATACCCCTACGAAACATTTCAATGTTTCAGTTTCACTGTGTACTGTTAATAGAAAACTGATTTCCCAATTAGTCCTTACTCCAGGGTATGTATTTACCAGGTATGATTCTCACATCTGTATGGTTTTACAGATGATGAGTGGTAGTAAGTTATTGGGAATTATGTGATCATCCTCATTATATCGGAATTCGTTGTAATTGGTGATATTTGAGGAAGTCACCTGGGTTGTTTGCCGGATGGCAAATATTTGGTTTTGAATATCCGTTGTTATGCACCAATTTCAAATTGATATATCTGTACGTCTATTTTTATAGAGTGAGATATAACTTTTTGAAATTATGTCTATGACATTTACCTATATCAGTGGATGGTTAGGTAAGGAGCATTGAACAGCGGTGTAATTCTTCTTAACCATAAGTACAGTTTTCAACCTACGACACACAGTGAATGAGTCACTAGACTCATGGGACTTATACAGAGTATTGTATATTGTCCAGTGTCTATTAGGACAGAGGGGTTGGTCTTCGTACTATATTCAGTTTACTTATGACTTCTCTAGTTCTTAGACAAGTGTTTCGTAGAAACACAAGGTCTGAGTTTTGAGAAGTTATAGGTATAAGAGTAAAGTAGAGAACCAGGTGTTGCAAGTATCGGGATTCTTCAAGGTGATCGAAGATATAGATACTTGTGTATGGTATTCAGTTGATAGTAATGATTAAGAGAACTTGCTTCTCTTTCAGGTTACTCATAAGTGGAAGCACTCCTTAGTTGAGTAATGCTGATAGGCCTCTCTCCATTTTGTTGACATGCACTGGAGATAGCTGCATGATTTGAATCTGGTTCCAATTAAATCTGTGCCTCTGGTTCTATATTGGATATATAACAGTTCATATCTTAACGATGTTAAGGTACGGGGAGTTGTCCGGCTTATGCTTAAAACCAGACTCTGGATAACTCAAGGCACGTTTCTGTAATGGCTGTTTGTGGGTTGACCCAGGCTATGACGAGGGTTGACTTTCTACCATCTGGAAGATCAATAGTGATATTGCTCCTGACTCGCCACAGTTTTAACAAAAATGGATTTTTTCAGAAAACAGTAGTGGGAGTATGGTAGAACTAGAAGTGATTCTAGAACCGCAAACGATTACTGAAAATTTGATAAGAACCTAAAGATTCAATCTGGATTGACATTCCATTGGCCACTCCGCAGATAAGGTGGGTAACCTCAGGCACCCGAGAGGTACTCCAGTAGCTTCAAGGATGGTGGCAGGGAGGTTCTTGTTTACCCAGACTTGCCATTGCTGTTGTTCCAGACTGTGAGACCCGGCAGGAGGATGAGTATAGCGTCGTTCTAAACTAGCTTTAGAAGTGCACGTGTATATGACTCTGCCAGAGGGTTGTCGTAGTCAGTGGGAGCAGCGGAAGCATAGTGGACAAGTAGCTTATGTCTATTTATGGACTAAAGCAGATAAAGCGGAGATAGATCATCTATTTCTGATGTGACAGTCATAGGTTTGACTTCATCAGAATAGGGGATGGATCTGTTAAGAAGGTAGTAGGGTGTGATGTCCTGGTATTTGGATGACATACACAGAGTAGGAAGTGAAATTCCTATACTACGATCGGTTGTACTTTGGTTGTCACACAGTGGTTTCTCCACATAAGGAATTGGATTTTATATCAGACATTCTGGTTACTAGATCTATGGTTTTAGATCTAGATTTGGGAAGTGTCCCAATCTGGGTACTTAGACAGCATTCTAAAGGTGTTTTAGAATGGATGACTCCTGGCAAGGTAGTGTACCTGCAGGTGATGGAGTCACCCTTTCTAAAGGAGTCTTACAGACTAAAGGGGAGAGGACTGTGCATGATTGGAAGATCACTTGCTTAGGAAATAGAGTTGATCATGAGATGTCAAGTACCACACCAGATGTTGTTTTTGCACGAGATGCAATAAGTTGATATTGATCCAATCCTGGAGAAACATTTGGAAGCAGTTTTAGAACATAAGTGAATGTTCTAGGGATATGATAACGACATCCTCCTTCGGGAGACAGTTATCATTCCAGGCTTCCAAGGTGACCTGGATGACAGAGTGGCTGTCAGAGTTATAGTTTTCCCTCTGACGAGGGGCGGTATTTTGGACAGGTGGTCCAGGAGGATATTGAGGGAGGCATGGCGCAGGACACTGATTAAGTTCAGTCGACGATACTGTCTAAGAAGTTTGGATTTGGAGTTCACTTATGAACTAGGTCCTATCAGACATCCAAACATATTCTAAGACAGGTATTGCTCATTTCGGGAGATGGGTTTCTCCGCGAACTTGAGATAAAGAGAGACATAGAAAGAAACATCACAGCGGATCCACTCACTGAGGCTATTCCTCGAATGCAATAGTTTTGCAAACGATCTTTGTGAGACTGACTAGTAGAGGAGTTGGGTGTTCGGTATCACATGGGCTGTGAGTATGCGACATCGCAATAATTAGCCTTGAGTGCAAGTGGGAGATTGTTGGAGATAGTGCCCTCAGAGTCAATTATTGGATCATAGGCACGTGATTGCAATGATTGAGGGAGGACCTATACCGGTAGGACAGTCTTACTCAAGATGATAGTATGCTATCTGGTTTATCTTTATCATCGTGTACTGCTTTAGGTGACCTTACAGGTCACTATTGCACGTTGATAGAGCCCCTAGGATTCTTGCTTGACTGCCAGCAGTATGAGGGCGATCATATACGTGGGAGCTGGGGTCTATAAGCACATCCTTAAAAGGTCCCTAGTCATGGGAGTTTCGAGACAGGGCATCGATACTCCAGAGTAGACTAGTGTATACAGTCGAGACCCCGACGAGGGGCGGTGGCCGGTCTCACAAGCCACTGGTGTCAGTTGGTTCACCTAAGATGTATACAGGTGCTCATTGGGTTATGAGTACACCGGACATGACTCGCCGGGAACATGCTAGTTGGTCTTATACCTGACGTCAGATAGTAGTTCCCTGGTGACATGTGTACAGGTTAGTTCATCGACCTGAGATCGTCATTTGTCTCGTGTGAGTTCCCACTGTACTTTGATTACTACCCTACCACGCTCAAAGGAGACGTGCAAACAGGTTTTAGTTGGGTACAGTCCCGAGCCACATGGAGGCAGTGAGCGGATCTTCAGGGGTTCGTCTCTCCCGGTATTGGGGGTGAGGTCGCGCTGTGTCTAGGAGAGCCATTACATGAAGTCCTTGGCCAAGGCAGGAGATTTACTGGTAGGTATTCCAGTAGTATCTCAGGGTGTTCTGGGCTACACTCCGACACGACTTGTACCGTTTTTGGGGGTCTGACTTTTACCAACCCCCTAGGCCCGCCATGCGATGCTCATAGACGAACGGACCGGACTGTACGGATATTGTCACTGACAGGCTCAGTAGGGTGTCAGGATGAGTTCGCTCATCGACGTCCCTTTTGGTCAATACCTGGTAGCCCGTTACGTATGGCTAATACCTCTGACGTGCTAGTGGTTAAATCCACAGCCAAAGTATTGAAGAGTCTTTAGAGTCCCCCACAGACAGTTTCTCAAGTTTCGGGCGAAACGCTGTAGAGGCCGTATGGAGATATGGCAGGGTCCGATCATATACGTGCGGTATTGCACGGATCATGATCGGATGGATAATACTAGCGGGCTTTGGTTTAAGCCGGATCCTAGTATTGTACAGTGTAGATTTTGTCTCTTTGCATTTGTATTCGGTCGCAATACAAATGCGGGTATGTATATATGGTCGCGGGGTTTTCCTGTAATTTATTACGGGATCAGTTTTTTGAAGTTGCCAGTTTGTGTTCCGTTTCGGCCAGTTTTTCTTTGTTCCTTCATGGCCGAACTTTTCTGATGGGAGGGGATAATTTGCAGATGCGCAAATTAGCATTGTGGAGGGAGTTATTTGTGATTTGTGGCTTCATGATACTTCTAGCATCATTTGATTCCTTTTGCATCATTTCCTTTGCATTTATTGTGATGGAATTTGGAAAAGATGTGGTGGTGACCATTATTCCTCATTATCAACACCTTTCCTTATGCTCACCCCACCATTTCTTGTGCTCACCCCCTTCATATTTCCTTTGCCAATTTTTGGCCGGCCACCAGATGTGGGAGCACATTTTGGTGCGTGAGATTTTTGGATATAGGAATTTGATCTCATTTCATTTTCCTTGCTAGAAAAATTGAGAGCACCATTTCTTCCAAACTTCTTTTTTCTTCACCTCCATCAAAACATGGCAACTTCATAACCCCATTGAGACAAACCACTCTACACTAGCCTACAGCATTCTTGGACACGTCGGCTCGCCAACTTCGTGCCCGAGTTGCCTCGGTCCAGAGGTGGGAGCCCGTAAAAGAACCCGGCGATGTGGTGCCCGTTCCGACGAGGAGATGAAGACCAGAGATTCCGCGAGGAGATCGGATTGGAGGCCGAAATCCGAAGGACACGGATCGCTCGGTATAGAATTCTACCCATTCTCTAGTTTGCTAGGATTAGGTTAATGGCCCGATCTGGGTTTATAGTGCGCGGTAGTGCCGGTTTACAAGTTTCGTAAAAAGTTTTGTTTCCGCATTCCGGCGTCGGATTGACGGCCGGGGCGCTGCCGTTCACTTACACTTACGACTCACAAAAGAGCAACACGCTTAGGGATCCCTACGATTCCTAAGGAGAAACACACTTGCGAGATCCTCACGACTCGTAAGGAGAACCCTCTTATGGGACCCTCACGGCTCATAAGATTTGAAAGTCTTAAGCTCCAGGGACCTAAACCTGTTCTTAAGCAGCCCCCACAACCTCCGATACTGCCCTACAAGCGGTTCAATGCTCACCCTTGTATACAATCCACGGGCGCGAATGAACATTTCCCTAACAAAGTCCCATCCGTGACTAGGGATATGTCTATATGGTGAACAACCCTTGGAAGTCCTCTCGATTTATAAGGAGAAAACCCTCTTGTAAGATCCTTACGACTTATAAGAGAACATACACTTAGGAGTCTTCACGATTCCTAAGGAGAAAACACGCCTACGAGATCCTCACGACCCGCAGGGAGAAATATCTTTATGAGACCCTTACGGCTCATGAAGTCAAAAGCCTTAGTCGACAGGATCCTAACCCTGTTCGCTAAGCCATCTTTGTTCGATATCGACAGAGGCAAATGACGATTTGCTCCTGGCCATATCCCAGTTGTAGCGATGCTGATGCCGAAACTGGTGTCTAATTCCAAGACTGCAAGCAAAAAAGATGGCAAACCACGTATGCATACGAAATAGCCGAAATGATGGGGCAACTTGCAACAAAATCAGCAAGTAAGAATGTATGCATACGAAATAGCCGAAATGATTGGGAAACTCGCAATAAAAGAAGCGAGTAAAAATAAAACAAATAGCCGAAATGATTGGGTACCGCGAAAAATAGCCGAAATGATTGGGCAATCGCGACCTTCGCGATATAAAAGCTGAAATGATAGAGAATCGCGGAAAGAAATTAAAAAAATATATATGAGAAATTTATGCCCTACAGGTGATATCATGTCAATCCCTGTATACAATCCAGGTGCGCAAACAAAGAAGGAGTCACACCTTCCCTCCCCAGGTTTCATCAGAAGAAGAAGCCAAATCTCAACGGTTCACAGATAGCCTGGGGATCATCTCAACATTCGTCTCATTACAACAGACACAACATCAAGCAAAGCAGAACAACGGAAACTCCCAGTTCCATGACGCGGCGGTGTACAGATGACCGAGAGTCAAACCCTGACTCCGTGAAATGCGGATAAAGTCAACCCTTCCCGGTCACGTGGAACGCGGATAATGTCAACTCTGACCTTGTATGAAGCATTCAGAGCGGAGCCTGGTTCTCGCCGAACACGGCAGTGAACCCATGGGAAGCATCCAGAGCAAAATTCCTGGTTACGTGGAATGCGGATTATGTCACTTCTGACCCCGTGGAAAACGTCCAGAGCGGATCCTGGTCCTCGCAGAGCACGACAATGACCCCGTGCGAAGCATCCAGAGCGGAGCCTGGTCCTCGCCGAACACGGCAGTGAACCCGTGGGAATCATCCAGAGCAAAATTCCTGGCTATGTGGAACGCGGATTATGTCACTCCTGACCCCGTGAGAAACTTCCAGAGCGGATCCTGGTACTCGCAGAGCATGGCAATGACCCCGTGTGAAGAATCCAGAGCGGAGTCTGGTCCTCTCCGAACACGGCAGTGAACCCGTGGGAAGCATCCAGAGCAAAATTCCTGGCTACGTGGAACGCGGATTATGTCACTCCTGACCCCGTGGAAAACGTCCAGAGCGGATCCTGGTCCTCGCAGAGCACGACAATGACCCCGTGTGAAACATCCAGAGTGGAGCCTGGTCCTCGCCGAACATGGCAGTGAACCCGTGGGAAGCATCTAGAGCAAACATCGTACTTTGGTGTCCTTAAACCCATGGACTATGATGTCCTTAACCTCGACCGTGATGTCTTAAAACTAACATTGGACTGTGGGGTCCTTAAACCCATGGACTATGATGTCCTTAACCTCGACCGTAATGTCTTAAAACTAACATCGGACTGTGGGGTCCTTAAACCCATGGACTATGATGTCCTTAACCTCGACCGTGATGTCTTAAAACTAACATTGGACTGTGAGGTCCTTAAACTCATGGACTATGATGTCCTTAACCTCGACCGCGATGTCTTAAAACTAACAATGGACTGTGGGGTCCTTAAATCCACGGACTATGATGTCCTTAACCTCGACCGCGATGTCTTTAAACTACGGTATCCTGGAAAACGTCCAGAGCGGAGCCTGGTCCTCGCAGAACACGGCAGTGAACCCGTGGAAAGCATCCAGAGCAACCCCTAGCTCCGTGAAATGCGGATAAGGACAACTTCATCCATCACTTGCGGGTCCTCACGACTCGTAAGGGAGTAAATTCTCTTGTGAGATCCTTACGAGTTTCAAGAGAAAACACACTTAGGAATCCTCACGATTCCTAAGGAAAAAATACTCCTACGGGATCCTCTCGACCGGTAGGGAGAAAATTCTTTATGAGACCCTCATGGCTCATAAAGTTGAAGTCTTAGGTGACAGATCCTAACCCTGTTTTCTAAGCCATCACTACCTTACATAGAGCACAAGATTGACAGCTATATACTATCTACAGACCGCACTTGCTAAAATCACAAGGCAACAACACAGTAAGGAGAAGAAAAAACATCTGATTTGCATCTAATTAAACGTTCGAGGCATACCCATTCATGCATGTGCAAAAGGTTTAAAACATGAAATAAAACACGCTAAAATGAGAAACTTGCCATTCATACTACGAAAAAGTTCTTACAATTATGAAAGCAGTAAACAAAAACATTATCAAAATAATTACAATGGCAAAATCTCAGATCCAGGGCATGGATTGAGGAACTCAAAAGTGACTTTGTCCAGAATTTTCCAGGCCTGGAGAACCATCATAGTATGCTTTCTTTCGCGATCAAAAGCGTCGGGATCCCTACGGATGTCCTCCACCCTCCGATAGGCAGCAAGTATGGCCGACTGTTGAAAAGCCTGGTGCAGGAGATCGACAAGATTGTCTCGCCTTCTCTTTGAGATTAGTCTCATCAGATACACCGAGTGCACCTTATCCTCGGCGGCATCCAATGCCCTAAGCGGCACGCCGGTACAGAATAGAGGAAGCGCTTCCCAGATCGCTCCCACAATAAGCTTCAGGAGAGGAGAGAGGAGAGGAAGCAGTCGACCATTGTATGCGTCAAAGCGACTCATAATTTCAGCACACTCGGCGTTTGTGAATTCTCGATTCTGAGAACGGCCGAGTGAGCGGATGTCTCCGTAAGAGATAATCTAGTCAAGATCATACATGTGAGCGTCCATTACTCCTGAAAAAAAAGAAAATCAACAAAATTAGCAGACAGACTGATTAAGCAAATTCTTATTAAAAACAGGCACAGGGAGTTAAACTCCTCGAGAGCAATGCTCTGCAGACAGGAGTGACACCTGTAAAAATCAATTATGAGGGGAATTTAAAGAAATCCCCCGAGAACATTGAGAGCCTTGCTCTGAGAAGATGATGTAATTCATCAAAAAATAAAATTCCATTTTTAATCTTCAAGATCTATGAAAAACTCTTAAGAGTTCTTCTATATGAATTGAAAGGAGCAAAGCTCCATTAATGAATTAAGAAATCATAAGTAAAATCCTTTTAGAGAGCAAAACTCTAATTAATGGAACCCTGATAGGGTTCTCTTTAGATCTCTTTAGACCTATGGAGCAAAGCTCTGCTAATGAAACCCTAAAAAGGTTTTCTTTAGATCAAAAATTTATGAAGAGCAGAGCTCTGTTAATGGGTAAAACCCTAATCTAGTGAAAGTTTTAAACTTGTCCTAAATTTTAACAGAGTTCTGACTCTTAAAAGATTTTTTTTTAACAGGAGAGCAATGCTCTGACGAAGAGATAATTCTCAAGAAGGAGATGAAAATCATCTAAAGGACCAAAGGTCCTATTTATAGGCATTGAGAGCCGTTTCAACTTCCGAAAGTTGATCCAACGACTGAGATGTTGCCATCACTGCGCTCACGTTTGGGCCACGTAAGCGCAACGGTGGGGGGGGGCATTTGTTTCCCCCAATCAGAGCAAATCTCTGTTTTAAAAATGAAGCGACGCTTTTGCTTCTCCCAATCAGAGCAAAGCTCTGTTTTAAAATTCAAAATTCAAAAAAATTGAAGCAACGCTTCAGATCCAGCGCTCTGCGCTTGTTCATACCAGAATATTGCATTTTATACCGCCCATTCTTACGCTCGTTTGGTTATAGGCAGGTGCTTTTAATCAGTGTTTGCTACATATTTACAGGATACTGGTTCTCAACTCTAGACAGTGAAATTCATAGAAAAGTACGTCAAATTCCGGATTACTGCCAACAACAGATAAAACACGGGTCTCCGCTCTCTATCCGTATGTTGCCACACACCAGTTTAAGGGATAAAATGGCAAATCGATGTCATTTTCGTGCACAAAGCTCAATGTCAACACAAGATCCAACATATCTACGCGGAGCTCGAGGAAATCTTGGCAAAAGATCCACATCACATCACCTTTTGATCTACTGAAATTATGGAAGAAATGGGAAAAATTTCTGAGAAAAAGTCATATACTACACTGAAGAGTACTAAAAACTAGGGAAAACCACCAAATTTCATGGCCTAACTCCTCTAAACGGCCGCGGTTCCTCGGCATAAGCGCGCTTAGGCCGCGGAACCGCGGCCATTTAGTCTCCTCTCGTTGTCGTTTTTCAGGGGCATGTTGGTCTTTTCTTGTAGGGGCGGATTCTTGCCCTAGGTTTCCAGTTCCCTTCCTATAAATACCCCAGAACTTGCCAAGCTTTTGGTGTTAACTTCTTATGCCTATTTTGTAGGATTTAGTGTAGTTTAGTCTTCTTCTTCATTCTTTTCTCCATGAAAATTGTAGTGAGAGTTTTTTGAGTGGAAGATCAATGAAGATGAGGGTTTTTGTATCATTCTCTTTTGTTTAACTTCCCCTTGAGATCCTTGCTTTCTCTTGATCTTTCAACCTCTTCATTGAGCTTGAAAGTTTAAGGGTTTGTTATTGATTTCAAGGGTTGTATCTTCTTATGGAATTTGTGCTTCATTTCATATGAGTTCTTTACCCTTCTCTTGATCTTGCAACCTCTTGATTGAGCTTGCAAGTTTATGGGTTGGCTATTGATCCCATGCTTGTCTTGAGTTCTAGTGTTCTTGTAATTATTTTCTTGCTTATTTCTTTCTTGCTTTTTATTACTTGCTTTACATTCATGCTTTACTTTCTTGCACTTTAAATTCCATGCCCTTACTTACTTGTAATCTTTTCTTTTCTTTGTTCTTTTTGTTCTCTCTTTTTGGTTCGTTTTTGTGAATGATTGTAATTATCGTTGTTAAGAACAAATACGGTATTGTAAGTTAATGTTTCTTTGCTCATTTCCTTTTCCCGTTATTTTCCATTGAACTCCTCCCAAACGATACGCAAGCGCTCCGTTAGGCACCCTACCCTACCAAGGTAACGGTGATTCCTAACCGCGACCGGTTGCGTTCGGTTTGGCCGGAGGCGAAAGCAAGAGACAAGAACGGAAGGACAAGGGTAAATAAGCCGGATTTCATGAATACCGTGCTTAAATCCCCTAATCCACGTTGTTGCCAATTGCTCTAGCTTCAATCGGTCAAGACTCGGCTCAAAGGTTTTGAGTGTGGATTTCTTTAGCTTACACTTTCGTATCTTTTTCTTAACAACTTTATACTTGCATATATCACTTAGGATAGAATTGAACAAACATACACATTCTTTATTGACTCGTCTAAAACTCGAACGGACATACAACCATCTCCCTGTGGATCGACCCGTGCTCAACCGGCTAGCTGGATAGCGACACCGTCCTGATCGCGGTTATACTTTAGAACTTTGAACATCCGACACGCCAAAAGCGTGCGATCAAATGTTTTTTTTATTTTTATTTTCATTTTTTTTAAAATCTTTTTTTAAATTTTTAAATTTTTAAATTTTATTTTTTTGATACAAAAACCCTCATCTTCATTGATCTTCCACTCAAAAAGCTCTCACTACAATTTTCATGGAGAAAAGAATGAAGAAGAAGAAGAAGAAGACTAAACTACACTAAATCCTACAAAAGAGGCATAAGAAGTTAACACCAAAAGCTTGGCAAGTACTGGGGTATTTATAGGAAGGGAACTGGAAACCTAAGGCAAGAATCTGCCCCTACAAGAAAAGACCAACATGCCCCTGAAAAACGACAACGAGAGGAGACTAAATAGCCGCGGTTCCGCGGCCTAAGCGCGCTTATGCCGAGGAACCGCGGCCGTTTGGAGCTTTCAGAAGCCCAAATTTTGGGTACGTCTCTCTCTCCTCTCTCCCACTCCTCTGGACTCCAATAAACTGTGTTTTCTGCAGCATTCTTTGCGCAAATTCTCTTCCCCCTTCCAATAAACTGTTCTTGTGCAGGATTCTTTGCGCCGCGCTAAAAATAAAAATTGTTTGCAGTTGATTTGTTATCGCTTTGCATTCATTAATACGGACTTAAGGGGCTTGAAACCAATTCAGATTGGGTGGGGATTTCATCACCCTTCCCAGGACCCCAGAAATCACAAAAAGCATATGCATTGACCATTGTTAAATTAAAAAATACTAGACTCAGCCCTAAGGACTTCGCGCTCAATAGGACAGAGGACTAGTTACAGGTATCGGCCGTTTATCCTATCTGACTTTTGCAGTGTCTAGGCAAGTGTGTCGAAGGCAAGTGGTTATTTAATTAAGGAACTTCGCGAAAGCGTTGGATAACCTCCCACTTACCTGGCACTTATCTGGCCGCAATTGACGGAGAAGAGGCGGTTTGAGGTCCTATTTCTTGCCCTCTGGAACAGTTAGGAGCTGTCTATCAGACCTAGGTGACCCTAGATCTAGGTGAGATTGTGCATATCTTGTTTGTGATTGCTTAAAGCCGTAAGTCCGTACATATTCCTGTAAAGCTCTTTCTAAAAAAAAAAAGAAAAAATCAAAAACTTTTATAAAAACTTGCCCTTTGTCGCCAAACCCATTTTTCACCCACCACCCATCGTATTTCTCCATTGACGTTTTCTTACCCTCACCTTCTCCGCTTCGACTATACTAAACTCGTTTAGTGTATGTCCGCTTGGACTCGGGACACTAGCGCCCGCCTAGTCCGCGTTACGTTAGTCGCTACCGACTACGCGATCGACTCAGACGTCGAAACTCCGTCCACTCCTCTTTCACCCATACCTTTGCCGGCCAACTCCGACGTTGACCGGAATTCTGTTCATACATCTTCACCTTCACCATCACCAACCTTTTCTTCCGCGATGTCAGGATTTAATCCGAACATCTCTTTGACTACCCCTGGATTGGCTCCACCTCCTACGGAGACCAATAACCCACCACCACCGCCTGTTGTAGCGCCGCAGCGAATCGCGCTCCAGGATCGTTTCTATCCCATCCGTTCTGCACTTCCCACCTGCTTTCTCTTCCACCAGCCAATGGGGATAATTTTGAAATTAAGCCCCACTTCATCAACATGCTTCCACGATTTCATGGGCTTGAATCTGAAGATGCCTATATCTTCATCAATAAATTTCAAAACGTTTGTGCCATGATGAAAACCACCCAGCTGTCGGACGATGCTATACGTCTACGGGTCATTCCGTTCACCTTATGCGATCTTGCTGAAAAATGGCTGTATAGCACCGCTTCCCACTCAATAACCAGTTGGGACGAGTTTGTTAAAGCGTTTCTAAAAAAATTCTATCCGAATCATAAAACCGCAAGGATTCGTAATGAAATTAACCAATTCTCTCAGCTTCCTTCTGAACCCTTCTGGAACTTTGACCGGTACAAAGACCTTCTTGTTCAGTGTCCTCACCACGGTATAGAGAAATGACAACTTTGCCAAACCTTATACGAGGGCCTGAACCCAGCAACGAAGCAGTTGTTGGAAACCATCTGTCAGGGCCACTTCCTATCGAAATCTGACGATGAAGCGTGGCAGTTCTTTGACGACCTTGCGGAGCAAACGCTACAATGGGAGAGCACCAGACCGACTTCTTCTACCTCCACTTCTACCGGTCAGTCTAGGGTAGGAATTCACCAATTTGATGTCTCTATTGCGATGAAAGCTGAAATGGCTGCAATAACGAGAAAGCTTGAAGCGATAGAGAGCAAATTTTCTGCTCCTGCCCCTGTTCTTCCCCTTCGTACCATTTGCGCTTGTTGTTCCGATCCTTCTCACTTAACCGAAGAGTGTCCTTACAATCCACTATCGCAAGGACAAGATCAGGTTAATGCTGCATTCCAGCAAAGACCGAGGAATGAAGCATACTCTTCCACCTACAATCCCGGTTGGAGGAACCATCCCAATTTCGCCTGGAATCAGAATCAGAATCAATTCCAAGGCAACAATTTCCAGAGGCCCCCTCCTCCGCAACAACAAGCGCAACAACAAACTCAACAGCAGTTTCAGCAGCCCTTCCAACCCCAACCTTTTCAAAATCAGACGAACAACTTTGCACCCAACAATTCTTTTCCACCAAACAACTTTGTTCCGTCAAACAACGATAAGGTTTCCTCGCTCGAACGAAGTCTGGAGGCGTTCGTTAAACAATCGACACAATCCACTGCTAACATCCAGTCTTCCATTCAGTCCTTAGTGCAACACACTGCCGCTCACGGGCAAAGCATCAAGACCATCGAGACCCAGATTGCACAACTGAATGCGGCCTTAAGCGAGCGAGAGAAGGGGAAGCTCCCATCCCAACCACTCCCAAATCCCGGTCACCCACATAATGTACATGTTGCTCTTGAACAACAGAATCATAATGTGAGTGCCGTGACCACATTGAGATCGGGAAGGATGCTGCAAAACAACATCGGCACACGGATCAACGATGACACCCCGGCCGCTTCTTCTTCTTCTTCATTCTTTCCTCCATGAAAATTGTAGTGAGAGCTTTTTGAGTGGATGATGAAATGAAGATGAGGGTGTTTGTATCATTCTCTTTTGTTTAACTTCCCCTTGAGATCCTTGCTTTCTCTTGATCTTTCAACCTCTTCATTGAGCTTGAAAGTTTAAGGGTTTGTTATTGATTTCAAGGGTTGTATCTTCTTATGGAATTAGTGCTTCATTTCACATGAGTTCTTTACCCTTCTCTTGATCTTGCAACCTCTTGATTGAGCTTGCAAGTTTAAGGGTTGGCTATTGATCTCATGCTTGTCTTGACTTCTAGTGTTCTTGTAATTATTTTCTTGCTTATTTCATTCTTGCTTTTTATTACTTGCTTTACATTCATGCTTTACTTTCTTGCACTTTAAATTCCATGCCCTTACTTACTTGTAATCTTTTCTTTTCTTTGTTCTTTTTGTTCTCTCTTTTTGGTTCGTTTTTGTGAATGATTGTAATTATCGTTGTTAAGAACAAATACGGTATTATAAGTTAATGTTTCTTTGCTCATTTCCTTTTCCCGTTATTTTCCATTGAACTCCGCCCAAACGATACGCAAGCGCTCCGTTAGGCACCCTACCCTACCAAGGTAACGGTGATTCCAAACCGCGACCGGTTGCGTTCGGTTTGGCCGGAGGCGAAAGCAAGAGACAAGAACGGAAGGACAAGGGTAAATAAGCCGGATTCCACGAATACCGTGCTTAAATTCCCTAATCCACGTTGTTGCCAATTGCTCTAGCTTCAATCGGTCAAGACTCGGCTCAAAGGTTTTGAGTGTGGATTTCTTTAGCTTACACTTTCGTATCTTTTTCTTAACAACTTTATACTTGCATATATCACTTAGGATAGAATTGAACAAACATACACATTCTTTATTGACTCGTCTAAAACTCGAACGGACATACAACCATCTCCCTGTGGATCGACCCGTGCTCAACCGGCTAGCTGCATAGCGACACCGTCCTGATCGCGGTTATACTTTAGAACTTTGAACATCCGACACGCCAAAAGCGTGCGATCAAATGGCGCCGTTGCCGGGGAGACGGTAGCGTATTTTCTTTCTTGTTATTCGGGTTAATATTCTTTTTGTATATATTTATAAATAAAAAAAATGTTTTTTTTTTTGATAATTTTTGTGAGCAAGTCTGCAGATTTTTGCGGATTTGCAAACGGCGATTGTGGGGAGCAAAGTGTACGTTCAAGGCTAAGGTGATTGCAAAGTACAGTGCCAAAGATCCGGGTAGTTTGACCCGCGCAAGCGAACTTTTCAAGCTTACCGGATTTGATTCAACGGGGGTTTCCTAACCCAAAAACTTAACGGTACGTACTTTACTAACACCTTCTTCTCAAATCCGACGCATCCAATATACTATTCTTTGCAGGATTCTTTGCATGTTCGCTAGCAAACGCTAAAAATTGACTAACCCGTATTTGTTGCAGTGCCGTGCTTAAACTAAAAAATGATTGTTTGATTCTTTATAGAATTTTTATTGAATTGCGCATTGCATACATTAATATGGACTTAAGGGCAAGCGAACCCCACAACATACGGTAAAGGAATTCATCACCTTTTCCGTGGCCCACAAATCACGAACTTGAGCATAACGTTTACCCGCACAAAATTTAAAAGAAACTAGACTTTAAGCCTTAAGGACTTCGCGCTCACTAGGAGAAATTAACTGTGTTTAGAACCTCGCTTAACGGTATATTGTTTACGGGGTGTCTAGGAAAGTGTTAACGGCGAAACCGCCAAAAGAGAAAGGGTTATTTAATTAAGGAACTTCGCGAAAGCGTTGGAAAACCTCCCCTTATCTCTGCACTTACCTGGCCTCATGATCAGTGTATCTTGAGCCCGTTTCTCGACACAGTTTTACTTCGACAATCAAGTTCTGGAGCAGGTGTCACGACCCGAAAGTACGGAACGCGACTGGCACTTAGATTACGAGACGTCTAAAGGCGTACCGTAACCTAAGTCAGCCAAAGCCCAGAAAAATCTAAACCAAAATCTAAAGAGAGTGAAGGAAACCTTTAATGAAAACGATTTTTTTTTCAAATCAATTAAGTTGCAAAGAATCCCCCTTTTTTAAAAACATCATAAATTTCTGAAAATTTCGGCAGAGTCTCCCCTGTATTTTCTATCCCCCAAAATGGGTACAACAAGATAATAAACATGTAATCATAAAAATGGCATCCCCAAGCGGGAGCTAGCTCTTCGCCCAAGGCGGATCACAACCACATGCAATATAATAGTAATATCAAGAAAAAGAGCATAAAAGAAATGCAAAATACCAGAAAACACACGTCGGCTCAAGTGAGCTCGACCCAAAAGAAACCAGATATATACAATCTCTCAGTCTCATCACTAGGTCGCATATACAATATAAAGTGGTAGATGGAGAATACTAGATACAATGATAAAGCAAAAGAAATAAAGTATGCTCGCAACCCACCTACGGGCGATGTCGCGAGTCTGAGCAAAAGGAACTGATGATAAGATACCCCGCCGCTACAAGACTGATGGGTCCGACCTGCAAGACACTGTGGCACAACGGGGGTGAGTTGCCAGCTCGTGAGTAAATATAACATCTAATAAGGCAATCGTAAGAATGCACGCAATGCACCTCAACATGTATGTCCATATGTGATATACTATCTCTAGTATGCATGCACAGGTATGCAATGTCATTATTAAGTCTTTAAGTGTTTTAAATGCTAAGGGTATTGAATTCTTAACTTTAGAACATGAATATCTGTATAATAGCGAAATACCATCAAGAAAATCATCTGAAAACCCGTGTCAAGCATCGACACCAAATAGGAATCATATCTGTCTCAATATCGGGCTCCGTCAGTCCGGATCGGCCCATATCATAAATCTCACGACAACGGTCGGTATCCTCCGGATATCCGCCGCGCCAGACATCACCGGTAGGTAGTCTTCCCCTGCCAGGCTCATCGTCTACAACTCGATCTTCTTGCCCCGGGGTACCATACCGGGCCCACCATGTACCCGAGACGGTTCATCCACTCCTCGAATCGGGTTTCGAAATCCAACAGAAAACATGAAAACTCATGGTGGACGACACATACATCACGAGAAAACCGCAACTTTGTTTTGAAAATGATAAATATAAGGTTTTGTTAAATTCTGCGGTTTTCCCCAAAAATCCAGAAATCGCAGCAATACTGAAATCCTCAAGAAAATCATGATGTCCACATGTTATATATGATAAATGTCTATGGTATCAATGTGTATGATGTGAATTTTAGCTAGAGTTCTATGTAAATATGATGATGATGCGAGATATATGCATGCGATGCAGTTTCATATATCAAGTATGAATGCAGGTGACGATATTAAGATAAACAGGTTCTATAGTGCACGTGGCATGGCAATTACCAAAGGCGTGTGTGTCACATGAATAGTGCGCGTGCAACAGATGCCAATGGTAAGGTATTCGTGTCCTACGAAATAATATAGCATAAGTGTAGATGAATGTCCATGCAATCTAATATACTGTTCGCTATAAGGGTATGCAGTGTACATGAATGGATAAACTAGCTAACAATATAAATCTTGCAAAAAGTAGGGTAATCCTAACTAGGGGGCGCATCGCGCCATCCAGACGATTCCCCCATAGATGAATACATCTACTCACCTGAAATCTCCGCTAATCCGATCCGACCACCGCCTTGCCTTTACGCGCCGTGTCCGATGTTTCCCCGATCGATCCTAAATTGCACAACACCAAGCATAAGATTACAAAACCTAAAACGATGCAAGTCACAACATACAATTATCCACGCTCTCGTATTAATCATAGCATGCACTCGGTGCGCGGGAAAACGCACGAAAATCGCTAACCTTTAACTAGAATCGTCATTTCGGGAAAATCGACTAAACTACAACCCGACTAGACGAAACCCCGCGTTCGCACACTCTAATAGTCCTATACGAAGCTAATTATATCTCTAACATAACGCAATTTGATCGCATTCTAATTTTTTATAAAAACTAGCAAGCAATTAGCATGCCGATTTCAAAGCAAACATCGCGAATTAACGATATCGCGATCGCAACATCGCACAAATATCCGACCTAATACACTAGATAGCCAAAACCCTAACTTAAACCCATCAACCATGCTACAAACCCTAATTACAACACCAAACCTTTACTAGAATTTCCTAAACAAGAATTCATAACCAAATTACACACTAAAACTACTAAATCTAGCAATTTTAAACCACAATTTGAACATTAGATAAGAATTATACCTTACAAGTTGAACCCTAACTTGCACTTGACCTTGAAAGATGCCTCCTTTCACCTTATTTTAAAGCAAATTATGATTGGAAAGAGGTGGAATAGGATTATGGTTTGAATTTGTGAAGAAATGTGTTGATTTCGGTGGATTTTGTTAATTTTTTCATGATTTTTGAAGCAAGAAAGAGAGAGGGAAATGGGGTTTGCAGTAGGTTGAGCTCGACCTGAGGTAGAGGAGGGAGGTTGTGAGAGTTTTGTGGAAGTTTCTAGGTCAAAAAAACACTTTATGTTCTCATTTAATGCTTTCACATCAACAATTTACAAAAAAAACCTTATTTTTCATCATTTTTCCATTAAATTTCCAACCCTACAACCAAATATTTGCAAGTCATGATACAATTTTATTAACACCATATTTTAGCTTATAAAGACTCCTAATTATGAAATTTACCTAATTAAATTTGTATTTATCCCTAATTTAATGTATTTAAAAAGGCTTAAAATAATAAAAAAATAATTAATTACGAATTTTTTTTATTTAACTAGAAAATTATAAGTGACATTTTAGTGACAAAATTATAGTAATATCTTATCTAAATTTGGTATAATTAGGTATATAATGAAAAATACCTATTTTGACTTTTTACGGAAAAAGCCGAAAAATTAGCCGATTACCGAAAAACTGCCTAAACGATTTTCGAAGGGTTACAGCAGGTCTAGTTGACCTAGGTGAACCCTAGAACGATTAGGTGTGTGGTATTTTTGTGTCGTGATTGTTTTTGTCCATATTCTTTTTTGTGTGTATATTTCATTCTTTTGTTAATAGCTACCTAAAAAAATAAAAATAAATATCACATTCCTTTTCCCCTCCTTTTCTCTGCCTTTCTTTCTTTCTCTTTTCATATCATGGGTACCCCACCTCGTAAAACTCTTGCCGAACTTTGGTACCCACAACCAGACATTACTTCTTACGGTTCTTGCTTTGGCCGAACGTCGAATGATCCCTCCATGCCCAAAATCTCTTTGAAAGATCGGATAGACGCGTTTAGGACAAACACTTGCCCTTCGCAATCCACTTTGTATCAACCTTTTCAACCTCCCCCACTCTCTTATGTTGATACCCCTTTTGCAACTCGTCCTTTGTCCATCGCTGAACATATTGAACAATCCTGTAGCCGATCTTTCACTCCTTTCACCACTATAGATTCCTGGGATCAACAATTCCATTCACCTTTTTATCCAAATGTTGATCCTGTTCCTGTTCCGCCATTCAATTCCTACCAGTCCTACCCTACTTTTGCACCTTCCCTAGACATTGCTTCTGAACCGCCATTTGGGAATTTTCAGTATCCAAACAACTTTGAATCTTTTACTGAAACCCCTTCACAACCCATGTCTAGTCTGGAACAGTCTTTGGAAGATTTTAGGGTAGCGTCGTACCAACAGATGATGGATTTGAATGCGTCTATGGCCGCTCTCATACAACCTAGTGACCCGGTAGCTAGTTTTCAACTACCTCCAAATTTTCCAATGTATGAAGAGGCGGTAGGACGGGTTGAGAATTTGAGTGGAGAGAGTGAGCTGTACCCCCTTCCAAATCAAACCTACCGGTTTCAAATTGAATCCCACAACTCCTGTGTTGAAAGGCTATCAAGTGTCCCAACTGAATTATCAATTGAAGATAGAATGTTTGATGATTTGTGCGACTTTGCAGTGTTTGATTTACCCGATTGTGAAGGGACCTTGCCAAGTGAAACCACACCCAATCCTTTTGACCTCTACACCTCCATCTTAGAACCAGAATCGATTGAAATCCATGCTCTTGATGAGGTATTTGAGAAAATTGACTTTCACTTGATTGAGGATATTGACGCTGGGAATATTTTGGATGATGAACCCGCAGATTTGGCTGAGTTTTTCTCTCCAATTCATCATCCCGAGTCATTAAATGTTTTTCCCGAACCCCATATGCGTACGGATATTGATGATAAATGCATGGATGAGATAACTTTTGAGGAGAATATTGAGGATAGTACCGAGGATGAAACAGCTTTAATTGATGAGTCGGATTTTCCAATTCATCCTATTCCTTTCATTGACTGGGTGCACCCTCCCGAACCCTTAACCGATACCCTTCCTCAATCACTTCCCCCCACCCTTTCCATCGTTCCGACCTGGCAAGAAACCGTATCATTTTCACTTCCTGTGTCTGGTTTACCAAGTTCGGCGTACCCATGGTTTCTCACGAATCTTGAGGGATTTGACCCCATTTCTCGACGGGTTAATAGATTAGCACAATCGCTTTTTACACATCGGTCATCACAAATTGTGCTAATTTATTCGCTCCATTTCCACCCTCAAGTTCGTACTCCATTTCTTTCTCCCTTCCGCCATTCTTCTTCTCATATACCGAGACCGTATCCCGCTTCTATCTCCATACGGTCTCGCGTATTCTCCATTTCTTTCCTCTTCACCTTCTTTCACCAACCCGCATTTTACAGAGATAAAATCTTTGAATGGTTGGTACTAACTTTTGGCCTGTGTAAGGCCTTGTATAGCTTGATACTGTTCTCTTTCCCCCCTAATCCTGAACTTCAACACTTAACAGTGGAAACACTGTTTTACTTAAGTTTGGGGGGGACACCTTTTTTGTATATATTTTTGGTTTTTCTTTTTGTTTTGTATATAATTTGTTTTAAGGGAGAGCGCCGACAATTTTGACCTTCTTGGTGTAGCCTGACAGTGAGGGCACTGTCAAGTTTAAGTTTGGGGGTGTGCTCGGTAAGCTTTCTTCCTTCGCATTCATTTGTATATTCTGCATTTGCATACCTTATTAAAAACCCACAAAAAATCGAAAATTTCCAAAAATATAAAAACTTTATCGTCAAGTTAGCTAATAGGGTAACTTAGATTTTTATTCTGAAAGTTTAGTTGATATGTTAGAAATAACTAAATTCTAGGCTTAGGAATTGAAAATCCTAAAAATAACCCTCATTCTGTCTAACTTTGGTAAGTATACGTCCTTACAGTTTTTTTGAGAAATTGGTAATCTTGAGTTCAGCTCTTGAGTTAAGTCAAGATGAAGGGAAAGTATTGAAACTTTACTAAAAGATAAGTCTGAAAAATAGTTTCTTTTCTTGAGTTCAAATTTAGAAAGTATATACCCTACAAACTGCACTTACACGCACCTTGAAACTTGGGATAGTAGAGGATACCTAGAAATACTCTTGCCTGAAAGCCTAGTATGAAAGAAAAAACGGTATTTAAAGCTAAACACCAAAAGAGCATATTGAAAAATATATCCGGTCTTGAAAAGAAAAAGAAAAAGAAAAATACAATAAAGTCAAGACCTGGAAACTGCTATTTACGCTTTAAAGTTCACACATTCAGTAATCGGCCGTTAGTGCCTCAAGAAGCATTAATAGTCGCATGAAAGGTGTGTGAGAAAATCCGCGCCGTTGCCGGGGAGACGGTAGCGTATTTTCTTTCTTGTTATTCGGGTTAATATTCTTTTTGTATATATTTATAAATAAAAAAAATTGTTTTTTTTTTGGATAATTTTTGTGAGCAAGTCTGCAGATTTTTGCGGATTTGCAAACGGCGATTGTGGGGAGCAAAGTTTACGTTCAAGGCTAAGGTGATTGCAAAGTACAGTGCCAAAGATCCGGGTAGTTTGACCCGCGCAAGCGAACTTTTCAAGCTTACCGGATTTGATTCAACGGGGGTTTCCTAACCCAAAAACTTAACGGTACGTACTTTACTAACACCTTCTTCTCAAATCCGACGCATCCAATATACTATTCTTTGCAGGATTCTTTGCATGTTCGCTAGCAAACGCTAAAAATTGACTAACCCGTATTTGTTGCAGTGCCGTGCTTAAACTAAAAAATGATTGTTTGATTCTTTATAGAATTTTTATTGAATTGCGCATTGCATACATTAATATGGACTTAAGGGCAAGCGAACCCCACAACATACGGTAAAGGAATTCATCACCTTTTCCGTGGCCCACAAATCACGAACTTGAGCATAACGTTTACCCGCACAAAATTTAAAAGAAACTAGACTTTAAGCCTTAAGGACTTCGCGCTCACTAGGAGAAGTTAACTGTGTTTAGAACCTCGCTTAACGGTATATTGTTTACGGGGTGTCTAGGAAAGTGTTAACGGCGAAACCGCCAAAAGAGAAAGGGTTATTTAATTAAGGAACTTCGCGAAATCGTTGGAAAACCTCCCCTTATCTCTGCACTTACCTGGCCTCGTGATTAGTGTATCTTGAGCCCGTTTCTCGACACAGTTTTACTTCGACAATCAAGTTCTGGAGCAGGTCTAGTTGACCTAGGTGAACCCTAGAACGATTAGGTGTGTGGTATTTTTGTGTCGTGATTGTTTTTGTCCATATTCTTTTTTGTGTGTGTATTTTATTCTTTTGTTAATAGCTACCTAAAAAAAATAAAAAAATATCACATTCCTTTTCCCCTCCTTTTCTCTGCCTTTCTTTCTTTCTCTCTTCATATCATGGGTACCCCACCTCGTAAAACTCTTGCCGAACTTTGGTACCCACAACCCGACATTACTTCTTACGGTTCTTGCTTTGGCCGAACGTCGAATGATCCCTCCATGCCCAAAATCTCTTTGAAAGATCGGATAGACGCGTCTAGGACAAACACTTGCCCTTCGCAATCCACTTTGTATCAACCTTTTCAACCTCCCCCACTCTCTTATGTTGATACCCTTTTGCAACTCGTCCTTTGTCCATCGCTGAACATATTGAACAATCCTGTAGCCGATCTTTCACTCCTTTCACCACTATAGATTCCTGGGATCAACAATTCCATTCACCTTTTTATCCAAATGTTGATCCTGTTCCTGTCCCGCCATTCAATTCCTACCAGTCCTACCCTACTTTTGCACCTTCCCTAGACATTGCTTCTGAACCGCCATTTGGGAATTTTCAGTATCCAAACAACTTTGAATCTTTTACTGAAACCCCTTCACAACCCATGTCTAGTCTGGAACAGTCTTTGGAAGATTTTAGGGTAGCGTCGTACCAACAAATGATGGATTTGAATGCGTCCATGGCCGCTCTCATACAACCTAGTGACCCGGTAGCTAGTTTTCAACTACCTCCAAATTTTCCAATGTATGAAGAGGCGGTAGGACGGGTTGAGAATTTGAGTGGAGAGAGTGAGCTGTACCCCCTTCCAAATCAAACCTACCGGTTTCAAATTGAATCCCACAACTCCTGTGTTGAAAGGCTATCAAGTGTCCCAACTGAATTATCAATTGAAGATAGAATGTTTGATGAGTTGTGCGAATTTACAGTGTTTGATTTACCCGATTGTGAAGGGACCTTGCCAAGTGAAACCACACCCAATCCTTTTGACCTCTACACCTCCATCTTAGAACCAGAATCGATTGAAATCCATGCTCTTGATGAGGTATTTGAGAAAATTGACTTTCACTTGATTGAGGATATTGACGCTGGGAATATTTTGGATGATGAACCCGCAGATTTGGCTGAGTTTTTCTCTCCAATTCATCATCCCGAGTCATTAAATGTTTTTCCCGAACCCCATATGCGTACGGATATTGATGATAAATGCATGGATGAGATAACTTTTGAGGAGAATATTGAGGATAGTACCGAGGATGAAACAGCTTTAATTGATGAGTCGGATTTTCCAATTCATCCTATTCCTTTCATTGACTGGGTGCACCCTCCCGAACCCTTAACCGATACCCTTCCTCAATCACTTCCCCCCACCCTTTCCATCGTTCCGACCTGGCAAGAAACCGTATCATTTTCACTTCCTGTGTCTGGTTTACCAAGTTCGGCGTACCCATGGTTTCTCACGAATCTTGAGGGATTTGACCCCATTTCTCGACGGGTTAATAGATTAGCACAATCGCTTTTTACACATCGGTCATCACAAATTGTGCTAATTTATTCGCTCCATTTCCACCCTCAAGTTCGTACTCCATTTCTTTCTCCCTTCCGCCATTCTTCTTCTCATATACCGAGACCGTATCCCGCTTCTATCTCCATACGGTCTCGCGTATTCTCCATTTCTTTCCTCTTCACCTTCTTTCACCAACCCGCATTTTACAGAGATAAAATCTTTGAATGGTTGGTACTAACTTTTGGCCTGTGTAAGGCCTTGTATAGCTTGATACTGTTCTCTTTCCCCCCTAATCCTGAACTTCAACACTTAACAGTGGAAACACTGTTTTACTTAAGTTTGGGGGGGACACCTTTTTTGTATATATTTTTGGTTTTTCTTTTTGTTTTGTATATAATTTGTTTTAAGGGAGAGCGCCGACAATTTTGACCTTCTTGGTGTAGCCTGACAGTGAGGGCACTGTCAAGTTTAAGTTTGGGGGTGTGCTCGGTAAGCTTTCTTCCTTCGCATTCATTTGTATATTCTGCATTTGCATACCTTATTAAAAACCCACAAAAAATCGAAAATTTCCAAAAATATAAAAACTTTATCGTCAAGTTAGCTAATAGGGTAACTTAGATTTTTATTCTGAAAGTTTAGTTGATATGTTAGAAATAACTAAATTCTAGGCTTAGGAATTGAAAATCCTAAAAATAACCCTCATTCTGTCTAACTTTGGTAAGTATACGTCCTTACAGTTTTTTTGAGAAATTGGTAATCTTGAGTTCAGCTCTTGAGTTAAGTCAAGATGAAGGGAAAGTATTGAAACTTTACTAAAAGATAAGTCTGAAAAATAGTTTCTTTTCTTGAGTTCAAATTTAGAAAGTATATACCCTACAAACTGCACTTACACGCACCTTGAAACTTGGGATAGTAGAGGATACCTAGAAATACTCTTGCCTGAAAGCCTAGTATGAAAGAAAAAACGGTATTTAAAGCTAAACACCAAAAGAGCATATTGAAAAATATATCCGGTCTTGAAAAGAAAAAGAAAAAGAAAAATACAATAAAGTCAAGACCTGGAAACTGCTATTTACGCTTTAAAGTTCACACATTCAGTAATCGGCCGTTAGTGCCTCAAGAAGCATTAATAGTCGCATGAAAGGTGTGTGAGAAAATCCGCGCCGTTGCCGGGGAGACGGTAGCGTATTTTCTTTCTTGTTATTCGGGTTAATATTCTTTTTGTATATATTTATAAATAAAAAAAATTGTTTTTTTTTTGGATAATTTTTGTGAGCAAGTCTGCAGATTTTTGCGGATTTGCAAACGGCGATTGTGGGGAGCAAAGTTTACGTTCAAGGCTAAGGTGATTGCAAAGTACAGTGCCAAAGATCCGGGTAGTTTGACCCGCGCAAGCGAACTTTTCAAGCTTACCGGATTTGATTCAACGGGGGTTTCCTAACCCAAAAACTTAACGGTACGTACTTTACTAACACCTTCTTCTCAAATCCGACGCATCCAATATACTATTCTTTGCAGGATTCTTTGCATGTTCGCTAGCAAACGCTAAAAATTGACTAACCCGTATTTGTTGCAGTGCCGTGCTTAAACTAAAAAATGATTGTTTGATTCTTTATAGAATTTTTATTGAATTGCGCATTGCATACATTAATATGGACTTAAGGGCAAGCGAACCCCACAACATACGGTAAAGGAATTCATCACCTTTTCCGTGGCCCACAAATCACGAACTTGAGCATAACGTTTACCCGCACAAAATTTAAAAGAAACTAGACTTTAAGCCTTAAGGACTTCGCGCTCACTAGGAGAAGTTAACTGTGTTTAGAACCTCGCTTAACGGTATATTGTTTACGGGGTGTCTAGGAAAGTGTTAACGGCGAAACCGCCAAAAGAGAAAGGGTTATTTAATTAAGGAACTTCGCGAAATCGTTGGAAAACCTCCCCTTATCTCTGCACTTACCTGGCCTCGTGATTAGTGTATCTTGAGCCCGTTTCTCGACACAGTTTTACTTCGACAATCAAGTTCTGGAGCAGGTCTAGTTGACCTAGGTGAACCCTAGAACGATTAGGTGTGTGGTATTTTTGTGTCGTGATTGTTTTTGTCCATATTCTTTTTTGTGTGTGTATTTTATTCTTTTGTTAATAGCTACCTAAAAAAAATAAAAAAATATCACATTCCTTTTCCCCTCCTTTTCTCTGCCTTTCTTTCTTTCTCTCTTCATATCATGGGTACCCCACCTCGTAAAACTCTTGCCGAACTTTGGTACCCACAACCCGACATTACTTCTTACGGTTCTTGCTTTGGCCGAACGTCGAATGATCCCTCCATGCCCAAAATCTCTTTGAAAGATCGGATAGACGCGTCTAGGACAAACACTTGCCCTTCGCAATCCACTTTGTATCAACCTTTTCAACCTCCCCCACTCTCTTATGTTGATACCCTTTTGCAACTCGTCCTTTGTCCATCGCTGAACATATTGAACAATCCTGTAGCCGATCTTTCACTCCTTTCACCACTATAGATTCCTGGGATCAACAATTCCATTCACCTTTTTATCCAAATGTTGATCCTGTTCCTGTCCCGCCATTCAATTCCTACCAGTCCTACCCTACTTTTGCACCTTCCCTAGACATTGCTTCTGAACCGCCATTTGGGAATTTTCAGTATCCAAACAACTTTGAATCTTTTACTGAAACCCCTTCACAACCCATGTCTAGTCTGGAACAGTCTTTGGAAGATTTTAGGGTAGCGTCGTACCAACAAATGATGGATTTGAATGCGTCCATGGCCGCTCTCATACAACCTAGTGACCCGGTAGCTAGTTTTCAACTACCTCCAAATTTTCCAATGTATGAAGAGGCGGTAGGACGGGTTGAGAATTTGAGTGGAGAGAGTGAGCTGTACCCCCTTCCAAATCAAACCTACCGGTTTCAAATTGAATCCCACAACTCCTGTGTTGAAAGGCTATCAAGTGTCCCAACTGAATTATCAATTGAAGATAGAATGTTTGATGAGTTGTGCGAATTTACAGTGTTTGATTTACCCGATTGTGAAGGGACCTTGCCAAGTGAAACCACACCCAATCCTTTTGACCTCTACACCTCCATCTTAGAACCAGAATCGATTGAAATCCATGCTCTTGATGAGGTATTTGAGAAAATTGACTTTCACTTGATTGAGGATATTGACGCTGGGAATATTTTGGATGATGAACCCGCAGATTTGGCTGAGTTTTTCTCTCCAATTCATCATCCCGAGTCATTAAATGTTTTTCCCGAACCCCATATGCGTACGGATATTGATGATAAATGCATGGATGAGATAACTTTTGAGGAGAATATTGAGGATAGTACCGAGGATGAAACAGCTTTAATTGATGAGTCGGATTTTCCAATTCATCCTATTCCTTTCATTGACTGGGTGCACCCTCCCGAACCCTTAACCGATACCCTTCCTCAATCACTTCCCCCCACCCTTTCCATCGTTCCGACCTGGCAAGAAACCGTATCATTTTCACTTCCTGTGTCTGGTTTACCAAGTTCGGCGTACCCATGGTTTCTCACGAATCTTGAGGGATTTGACCCCATTTCTCGACGGGTTAATAGATTAGCACAATCGCTTTTTACACATCGGTCATCACAAATTGTGCTATTTTATTCGCTCCATTTCCACCCTCAAGTTCGTACTCCATTTCTTTCTCCCTTCCGCCATTCTTCTTCTCATATACCGAGACCGTATCCCGCTTCTATCTCCATACGGTCTCGCGTATTCTCCATTTCTTTCCTCTTCACCTTCTTTCACCAACCCGCATCTTACAGAGATAAAATCTTTGAATGGTTGGTACTAACTTTTGGCCTGTGTAAGGCCTTGTATAGCTTGATACTGTTCTCTTTCCCCCCTAATCCTGAACTTCAACACTTAACAGTGGAAACACTGTTTTACTTAAGTTTGGGGGGGACACCTTTTTTATATATATTTTTGGTTTTTCTTTTTGTTTTGTATATAATTTGTTTTAAGGGAGAGCGCCGACAATTTTGACCCTCTTGGTGTAGCTTGACAGTGAGGGCACTGTCAACTTTAAGTTTGGGGGTGTGCTCGGTAAGCTTTCTTCCTTCGCATTCATTTGTATATTCTGCATTTGCATACCTTATTAAAAACCCACAAAAAATCGAAAATTTCCAAAAATATAAAAACTTTGTCGTCAAGTTAGCTAATAGGGTAACTTAGATTTTTGTTCTGAAAGTTTAGTTGATATGTTAGAAATAACTAAATTCTAGGCTTAGGAATTGAAAATCCTAAAAATAACCCTCATTCTGTCTAACTTTGGTAAGTATACGTCCTTACAGTTTTTTTGAGAAATAGGTAATCTTGAGTTCAGCTCTTGAGTTAAGTCAAGATGAAGGGAAAGTATTGAAACTTTACTAAAAGATAAGTCTGAAAAATAGTTTCTTTTCTTGAGTTCAAATTTAGAAAGTATATACCCTACAAACTGCACTTACACGCACCTTGAAACTTGGGATAGTAGAGGATACCTAGAAATACTCTTGCCTGAAAGCCTAGTATGAAAGAAAAAACGGTATTTAAAGCTAAACACCAAAAGAGCATATTGAAAAATATATCCGGTCTTGAAAAAGAAAAAGAAAAAGAAAAATAAAAATAAAAAGAAAAATAGAATAAAGTCAAGACCTGGAAACTGCTATTTACGTTTTAAAGTTCACACATTCAGTAATTGGCCGTTAATGCCTCAAGAAGCATTAATAGTCGCATTAAAGGTGTGTGAGAAAATCCGCGCCGTTGCCGGGGAGACGGTAGCGTATTTTCTTTCTTGTTATTCGGGTTAATATTCATTTTGTATATATTTATAAATAAAAAAAATTTGTTTTTTTTTTGATAATTTTTGTGAGCATGTCTTCAGATTTTTGCGGATTTGCAAACGGCGATTGTGGAGAGCAAAGTGTACGTTCAAGGCTAAGGTGATTGCAAAGTACAGTGCCAAAGATCCGGGTAGTTTGACCCGCGCAAGCGAACTTTTCAAGCTTACCGGATTTGATTCAATGGGGGTTTCCTAACCCAAAAACTTAACGGTACGTACTTTACTAACACCTTCTTCTCAAATCCGACGTATCCAATATACTATTCTTTGCAGGATTCTTTGCATGTTCGCTAGCAAACGCTAAAAATTGACTAACCCGTATTTGTTGCAGTGCCGTGCTTAAACTAAAAAATGATTGTTTGATTCTTTATAGAATTTTTATTGAATTGCTCATTTCATACATTAGTACGGACTTAAGGGCAAGCGAACCCCACAACATACGGTAAAGGAATTCATCACCTTTTCCGTGGCTCACAAATCACGAACTTGAGCATAATGTTTACCCGCACAAAATTTAAAAGAAACTAGACTTTAAGCCTTAAGGACTTCGCGCTCACTAGGAGAAGTTAACTGTGTTTAGAACCTCGCTTAACGGTATATTGTTTACGGGGTGTCTAGGAAAGTGTTAACGGCGAAACCGCCAAAATAGAAAGGGTTATTTAATTAAGGAACTTCGCGAAAGCGTTGGAAAACCTCCCCTTATCTCTGCACTTACCTGGCCTCGTGATCTGTGTATCTTGAGCCCGTTTCTCGACACAGTTTTACTTCGACAATCAAGTTCTGGAGCAGGTCTAGTTGACCTAGGTGAACCCTAGAACGATTAGGTGTGTGGTATTTTTGTGTCGTGATTGTTTTTGTCCATATTCTTTTTTGTGTGTATATTTCATTCTTTTGTTAATAACTACCTAAAAAAAATAAAAATAAATATCACATTCCTTTTCTCCTCCTTTTTTCTGCCTTTCTTTCTTTCTCTCTTCATATCATGGGTACCCCACCTCGTAAAACTCTTGCCGAACTTGGGTACCCACAACCAGACATTACTTTTTACGGTTCTTGCTTTGGACGAACGTCGAATGATCCCTCCATGCCCAAAATCTCTTTGAAAGATCGGATAGACGCATCTAGGACAAACACTTGCCCTTCGCAATCCACTTTGTATCAACCATTTCAACCTCCCCCACCCTCTTATGTTGATACCCCTTTTGCAAGTCGTCCTTTGTCCATCGCTGAACATATTGAACAATCCTGTAGCCGATCTTTCACTCCTTTCACCACTATAGATTCCTGGGATCAACAATTCCATTCACCTTCTTATCCAAATGTTGATCCTGTTCCTGTCCCGCCATTCAATTCCTACCAGTCCTACCCGACTTTTGCACCTTCCCTAGACATTGCTTCTGAACCGCCATTTGGGAATTTTCAGTATCCAAACAACTTTGAATCTTTTACTGAAACCCCTTCACAACCCATGTCTAGTCTGGAACAGTCTTTGGAAGATTTTAGGGTAGCGTCGTACCAACAGATGATGGATTTGAATGCGTCCATGACCGCTCTCATACAACCTAGTGACCCGGTAGCTAGTTTTCAACTACCTCCAAATTTTCCAATGTATGAAGAGGCGGTAGGACGGGTTGAGAATTTGAGTGGAGAGAGTGAGCTGTACCCCCTTCCAAATCAAACCTACCGGTTTCAAATTGAATCCCACAACTCCTGTGTTGAAAGGCTATCAAGTGTCCCAACTGAATTATCAATTGAAGATAGAATGTTTGATGAGTTGTGCGACTTTGCAGTGTTTGATTTACCCGATTGTGAAGGGACCTTGCCAAGTGAAACCACACCCAATCCTTTTGACCTCTACACCTCCATCTTAGAACCAGAATCGATTGAAATCCATGCTCTTGATGAGGTATCTGAGAAAATTGACTTTCACTTGATTGAGAATATTGACGCTGGGAATATTTTGGATGATGAACCCGCAGATTTGGCTGAGTTTTTCTCTCCAATTCATCATCCCGAGTCATTAAATGTTTTTCCCGAACCCCATATGCATACGGATATTGATGATAAATGCATGGATGAGATAATTTTTGAGGAGAATATTGAGGATAGTACCGAGGATGAAACAGCTTTAATTGATGAGTCGGATTTTCCAATTCATACTATTCCTTTCATTGACTGGGTGCACCCTCCCGAACCCTTAACCGATACCCTTCCTCAATCACTTCCCCCCACCCTTTCCATCGTTCCGACCTGGCAAGAAACCGTATCATTTTCACTTCCTGTGTCTGGTTTACCAAGTTCGGCGTACCCATGGTTTCTCACGAATCTTGAGGGATTTGACCCCATTTCTCGATGGGTTAATAGATTAGCACAATCGCTTTTTACACATCGGTCATCATAAATTGTGCTAATTTATTCGCTCCATTTCCACCCTCAAGTTCGTACTCCATTTCTTTCTCCCTTCCGCCATTCTTCTTCTCATATACCGAGACCGTATCCCGCTTCTATCTCCATACGGTCTCGCGTATTCTCCATTTCTTTCCTCTTCACCTTCTTTCACCAACCCGCATCTTACAGAGATAAAATCTTTGAATGGTTGGTACTAACTTTTGGCCTGTGTAAGGCCTTGTATAGCTTGATACTGTTCTCTTTCCCCCCTAATCCTGAACTTCAACACTTAACAGTGGAAACACTGTTTTACTTAAGTTTGGGGGGGACACCTTTTTTGTATATATTTTTGGTTTTTCTTTTTGTTTTGTATATAATTTGTTTTAAGGGAGAGCGCCGACAAATTTGACCCTCTTGGTGTAGCCTGACAGTGAGGGCACTGTCAAGTTTAAGTTTGAGGGTGTGCTCGGTAAGCTTTCTTCCTTCGCATTCGTTTGTATATTCTGCATTTGCATACCTTATTAAAAACCCACAAAAAATCGAAAATTTCCAAAAATATAAAAACTTTGTCGTCAAGTTAGCTAATAGGGTAACTTAGATTTTTATTCTGAAAGTTTAGTTGATATGTTAGAAATAACTAAATTCTAGGCTTAGGAATTGAAAATTCTAAAAATAACCCTCATTCTGTCTAACTTTGGTAAGTATGCGTCCTTACAGTTTTTTTGAGAAATAGGTAATCTTGAGTTCAGTTCTTGAGTTAAGTCAAGATGAAGGGAAAGTATTGAAGCTTTACTAAAAGATAAGTCTGAAAAATAGTTTCTTTTCTTGAGTTCAAATTTAGAAAGTATATACCCTACAAACTGCACTTACACGCACCTTGAAACTTGGGATAGTAGAGGATACCTAGAAATACTCTTGCCTGAAAGCCTAATATGAAAGAAAAAACGGTATTTAAAGCTAAACACCAAAAGAGCATATTGAAAAATATATCCGGTCTTGAAAAAGAAAAATAAAAATAAAAAGAAAAATAAAATAAAGTCAAGATCTGGAAACTGCTATTTACGCTTTAAAGTTCACACATTCAGTAATCGGCCGTTAGTGCCTCAAGAAGCATTAATAGTCGCATGAAAGGTGTGTGAGAAAATCCATCCATCCTTAATGAAAAGAAGTAGTATTAGGTATTAGGGCAAGGGTATTATAGCTTGAATTGAATTCTTGAGTGTAGGGGTGCAAATACACACACACGTAGCGGTATACAATCGATGTTTGGATAAGAGATAGAAATAAAGAATGAGGCTTATGTTTTCTGTAAAGTTGATAAAAATCCATGATTTAAGACCACACTTGAAGAAGGAAAACTCAGGAGATACCAATATCTTTCTAAACTTTTTTGGAACGTATAGGATCTAAGGTTAAATAGATAGGAGGTGTGAAACATAAAGGTTGGATATTTCTAACTTAGGATGATAGAATTTCTAACGTAAATACTAAACTATAGGAGTAGAATCGACGTTAACTTATAACACTAGCTTGACGGGATTTTGTGGGTGTAATCCGCTGAAAACCCTCAGGAGACAACACTCCTCCTACTAGGGACACCTAGAGGTTTAACGGCTTGTTGCACGAGCTCAGTGCAATCGCGTTCCCTGCGAAAGTGCGGTTAGGACTTTTTTGTGAATAATTGGTTTTGCTCGGGACGAGCAAAATTTAAGTTTGGGGGTATTTGTTCATACCAGAATATTGCATTTTATACCGCCCATTCTTACGCTCGTTTGGTTATAGGCAGGTGCTTTTAATCAGTGTTTGCTACATATTTACAGGATACTGGTTCTCAACTCTTGACAGTGAAATTCATAGAAAAGTACGTCAAATTCCGGATTACTGCCAACAACAGATAAAACATGGGTCTCCGCTCTCTATCCGTATGTTGCCACACACCAGTTTAAGGGACAAAATGGCAAATCGATGTCATTTTCGTGCACAAAGCTCAATGTCAACACAAGATCCAACATATCTACGCGGAGCTCGAGGAAATCTTGGCAAAAGATCCACATCACATCACCTTTTGATCTACTGAAATTCTGGAAGAAATGGGAAAAATTTCTGAGAAAAAGTCATATACTACACTGAAGAGTACTAAAAACTAGGAAAAACCACCAAATTTCATGGCCTAACTCCTCTAAACGGCCGCGGTTCCTCGGCATAAGCGCGCTTAGGCCGCGGAACCGCGGCCATTTAGTCTCCTCTCGTTGTCGTTTTTCAGGGGCATGTTGGTCTTTTCTTGTAGGGGCGGATTCTTGCCCTAGGTTTCCAGTTCCCTTCCTATAAATACCCCAGAACTTGCCAAGCTTTTGGTGTTAACTTCTTATGCCTATTTTGTAGGATTTAGTGTAGTTTAGTCTTCTTCTTCATTCTTTTCTCCATGAAAATTGTAGTGAGAGTTTTTTGAGTGGAAGATCAATGAAGATGAGGGTTTTTGTATCATTCTCTTTTGTTTAACTTCCCCTTGAGATCCTTGCTTTCTCTTGATCTTTCAACCTCTTCATTGAGCTTGAAAGTTTAAGGGTTTGTTATTGATTTCAAGGGTTGTATCTTCTTATGGAATTTGTGCTTCATTTCATATGAGTTCTTTACCCTTCTCTTGATCTTGCAACCTCTTGATTGGGCTTGCAAGTTTATGGGTTGGCTATTGATCCCATGCTTGTCTTGAGTTCTAGTGTTCTTGTAATTATTTTCTTGCTTATTTCTTTCTTGCTTTTTATTACTTTCTTTACATTCATGCTTTACTTTCTTGCACTTTAAATTCCATGCCCTTACTTACTTGTAATCTTTTCTTTTCTTTGTTCTTTTTGTTCTCTCTTTTTGGTTCGTTTTTGTGAATGATTGTAATTATCGTTGTTAAGAACAAATACGGTATTGTAAGTTAATGTTTCTTTGCTCATTTCCTTTTCCCGTTATTTTCCATTGAACTCCGCCCAAACGATACGCAAGCGCTTCGTTAGGCACCCTACCCTATCAAGGTAACGGTGATTCCTAACCGCGACCGGTTGCGTTCGGTTTGGCCGGAGGCGCAAGCAAGAGACAAGAACGGAAGGACAAGGGTAAATAAGCCGGATTCCACGAATACCGTGCTTAAATCCCCTAATCCACGTTGTTGCCAATTGCTCTAGCTTCAATCGGTCAAGACTCGGCTCAAAGGTTTTGAGTGTGGATTTCTTTAGCTTACACTTTCGTATCTTTTTCTTAACAACTTTATACTTGCATATATCACTTAGGATAGAATTGAACAAACATACACATTCTTTATTGACTCGTCTAAAAATCGAACGAACATACAACCATCTTCCTGTGGATCGACCCGTGCTCAACTGGCTAGCTGCATAGCGACACCGTCCTGATCGCGGTTATACTTTAGAACTTTGAACATCCGACACGCCAAAAGCGTGCGATCAGCGCTACGTGCCACGTGTCAAACACAGGTGTGCTAGCGCAGTTGCGCCGCGCTGCGCTCTGCGCTGCGTGCCACATGCTAGCGCAGTTGCGCCGCGCTTTGCGCTTCAAACACAGGTGCGCTAGCACAGTTGCACTGCGCTCTGCGCTGCGCGCCACGTGTCGAACGTAGGTGCGCCAGCGCAAGGTGCGTCAGCGCTGGAATTAAAAATTCCCCCACCGTCAGATCAAAAGATCTATTAATAATAAATTATTAATTAATTAGAACTAAAGTTCTGTTATGGAAAGGTTTTTCAATCTTATTAAAACGAGAAGATTATCTTCTGTAAAACAGAAGTCTTAGGATCAAAGATCCAACGGTGGGAAATATTCCCAAATCAATCAGAGAAAGATCTCTTAAAACTGATTTAACAAATCATTTGGCCCTATATAAAGGACCCTAGACTTCAAGTCATAGAGATACAGAAGAGAGAGAAGATAAAAAAAAGAGAGAGAAAAACCCTCTGCAAAAAAAGAGAAAGCTCTTAGAAAGAAGAAGATCATTTCTTCATATTTTAGGTAAAAGAACCATGTTCTTGAATAACAGAGATGAATCCATCTCGTAAAAAGAAGAACCATCTTCTAAAAAGATCTTAGATCTATAAAAAGACCAAGGTATTTGATTTAAAAGAAAATATCAAAAGATCTAATCATAAAAAAAAAACAAAAAACAAAAGAAGTATTTTACTTCATTCATAGATCTTTGATCTATAAAGGCAGAGCCCTTTTATAAAACAAGAACTTTTGTTCTTGAATCTTGAGGCAAAGCCTCTTTTAAGAGGAACATAAATCTGTTCTTTGATCTTAAAATTGATCAAAATGCGCTCTGCGCTATGGAAAAGTGCCTTGCGCTCATTGGACCGGCGCTCAGCGCCAAAACCTGCCACGTGTGAACCAGAGACACAATCTGCGCTTCTAAAACAGAGCACTGCGCTCACGGGCTGGCGCTCAGCACCAAGTGCGCCACGTGTCACTCACTGGTGTGCCAACAGACTAGCGCAATGCGCTCATAAATTAAAAGCGCAATGCGCTAACCAACTAGCGCTTAGCGCGACACGTGTCCTCTTCGTGTGCGCTACCCGACAGAAGCGCAGTGCGCTCTTTGACTGGCGCAACGCGCCTGGCGCGCCACCTAGCGCACTGTCAGAACAAACTTTTTTTCTGATAAATACTATGCATTCAATACAAGACAAAACTGTCAGAGCCCAATGCTTAGCATTATTAAAAGGGCAGAGCCCAAATAAAGGCCTAATGGCCAGAACAAAAATAAAATGTTAAAACATTTTAATTGGACTTAGCCCAATTTTGGCCATAAGTCCTCAACTTGTTTTGAATTGAGCAAATCTGCTCTTTCAACCAGCTCACCTCGGTTCAAGGGTACATCTCTTCACTCCTTTAATATCTGTCGTTGTAATTCCTCAACGTCTTCAAAGAGGTGACGGGTCCCGATAACCACACATTTCATGGACCGTGGGGTCCTTAAACTCATGGACTATGATGTCCTTAACCTCGACCGTGATGTCTTAAAACTAACATCGGACTGTGAGGTCCTTAAACTCATGGACTATGATGTCCTTAACCTCGACCGTGATGTCTTTAAACTAATGTTGGACTGTGGGGTCCTTAACCTATGGACTATGATGTCCTTAACCTCGACCGTGATGTCTTAAAACTAACAATGGACCGTAATGTCCTTAAACTAATTATCGACCGCAATGTCACTAAACTAAACAATAGAGCCCAATTGCTCTCTTGTTGGATCTAAACGATCCCGTTAAGTTGATCTTAGTCTAAAAAGAGGCTAACATATCCTTAACAAACGTTATGTTGATCTTAGTCTCAAATGAGCCTAACGTATCCTTAAACCCAAAACCCCCAAACCCAAATCTAAGAAAGATACGGATTTGGACTAGTCCACGCCCTACGGGCGACGACATAACTTAGTCTCCGTATACAATCCACGGGCAACAAAACACAAAACAGACACCCACGACACGAAGTGACCATCTGGAGAAGGAGAAAGTTGTTACCGCGATACGGTAGCTTGATTAACTGCAGGGGCTTGCGCCTGCAGGGAAGAGCGTCCCCACAATCAAAAACCCCTCAAATGAGGGGGAATCTGACGAAGTCTGCTACATCGGCCGCATCCGTTTAAACCTTCGATACACGGTGCCATAAATCAACTTGGCATCTTCGGAGAGGTGGACGGATAGCAGCAATTAGCATCTACCCCGAATTTCAGGCAAGACGTTTATCGCGTCTCCGCCGCGTCTTTCGGAGGGGAACACCTCCTAAGCAGATTAAAGCTGTTCCAGGTTGGAACAACAACATCGACTTCCACCATTGGAGCTGGTGGGGTAAGTTCAGAAGGAGAGTTGCCCCCATCTTTTCTCACTCGGCGCCAGTGACGACGTCGAGCGTGTCTTGCAGACGGGACTGCCTCGTTTTCGGAAGCGATTGCAGCTTGCCCCTAGTTTTGTTGAGGAGCTCCAGCAATTGCCAGCCTGTTAAAGACCGACATCCTTGGAAAGATTTGATTGGAGACGGTCAGCCTCTCAAAGACTGATCACCTGACTGGTGAAGCACTTTTAACGGCTTCATTTGCAGCAGGATTTGGGAGGGCTATCCTTTTTAGGGCAGCCCCTTCAGGTACGACGAGCCTCTTTACGAGCCCGTTTTGGTTCTGGCTCAGCCAGTTGAAGATTGAGACGTTTGAGCTTTTGCTCAGCCTGTTGAAGACTGAGGCCTCGAATTTGGATGGCCCGTTGAGAAGAGCCGTTGTGGTTGCAAGTCGATCGAAGACCGACTTCTTGGGAGTTTCGGGTTGCGGCGTTGAGGCACCGACGCTCATTGGTGGAAGCATGATCCCGAAGAACGATCTAGTAATGGCTCTGTTACCTGTCCCACTGGCATTGAAAAGATAGAGGCTGCAATTGGTCCGTAAGTCACTCCTCCAGTTGAGGTGGAGCGAGAATTGCTGTTGCAAGTTGTGCAGCTGGAAGCCATTGATGTTCTCTTCTTCTGCACAAAAACAAGACACCAAATCTTAGTACCTCGAATCCAAAGGCAACCAGAGCAAACCGCAATTTTGTCACGAACACGATACATGAAGTGTGCAGTAGAAACAGGAAAAGATCCTACCGGGCGTGCCAGAATCCGTACCCCGCCAAAAACAGAGACGAACCGGGATGATCGTCTAGCCTGAATTTGGGGGCAGATGCTATTTGGATTTATCCGTCCACCTCTCCGAAGATGCCAAGTTGATTTATGGCACCGTATATCGGAGGTTTGGACGAATGCAGCCGTTGTAGCAGACTTCGTCATATTCTCCCTCGTTTATTAGGGGTTTTTGATTGTGAGGACGCTCTTCCCTGCATGCGTAAGCCCCTGCAGTTAATTACGTTACCGCATCGCGATAACCACTTTCTCCTGCTCCGAAAGTTCATTTCGTATCGTATGTGTTTTTGTTTGTTTTGGTTGCTCGTGGATTGTATACGGAGACTAATTTATGTTGTCGCCCGTAGGGCGTGGATCAGTCCAAATCCGTATATCTTAGATTTGGGATTTTTTATTTAAGTATCGTAAATCTATTTTGAGATTAAGATCGACTTAAATGTATGTGAGCATTTGGGGGCTTGATTTGTTTTTGTTAAGGATACATTAGTCCAATTTGAGACTAAGATCCACTTAACGAGGTTTCAAGATCATTTTTATTTAGGATCCAACAAAAGAGCGTTTGGGCTCTAGTATTTTAGTTGAAGGACGTTTCGATCCATTATCGCCATTTTGGAGGCGAATATTAGTTTAGGGACATTTCGGTCCATTATCGCCATTTTGGAGGAGAATATTAGTTTAGAGACTTCTCGGTCCTCTATCCATCTTGCGCACACGTGTATTTGTTACGTGACAAAGCGAATAATGGTGATATGGAATGCACCTAATTTGGGGTGCAATCCGATTTAAGGTGTGCACATCAATTTGGATGTGCATCAACGTGGGATGTATCATTCCCAATCTTGACGAAGTTTTATATCAAGTTGGGACAAGAAAAGAGTTATTGGTTGTCGAGACCCGCCACCTCTTTGAAGACATTAAAGAATTACAACGACATATATCAGAGGTGTGGAGAGATGCACCCTTAAACTAAATCCCGTGTTTGAGAGAAAAGGGGATTATTTGTGGCCTTAAGAATTTTTGTTAAGGATACGTTAGTCTAATTTGAGACTAAGATCCACTTAACAACATTTTAGGATTTTCTTTATTTAAGACCCAGCAACAGAGCATTTAGACTCATTTGCAAGAATTTAGCAACTTAGCTAAATTGGGCTTTAGTCTGCTTAGTCTCCCATCTTTTCTGAAAAAATGCTAAGCACTTGTTTGGGCTCTGTTTAATCAGTCCTTTTTTTTATGCAGAAAGTGCTGAGCGCTTATATGAGTTCTGACTCCCACATATGATCATGTGGAGCTTTCAGTCATGGGGATTGCCCAATAAGTGTTGAACATTTTACTCCTTTTGTCTTTATATGGAGTGCCACGCACTCTTTATGGTGTCCATATGGGGAGCGTGTGAGGCGCTGGGCGCTGCCCAATGAGTGTTGAACGCTTAGCCATTTTGGACTGCTTGTGGAGTGCTAAGCACCTTTTATACGGTGCACACATGGAGAGAACGTGAGGCGTTAGGCGCTACCTAGTGAGTGCTAAGCACTCTTTTTTTCTGTGGCACCCACGTGAGGAACACGTGCGGCGCCGGGCATTGCGCGCTTTCCAGTGAGTGCTAAGCACTCTTCTCTTTTGTGGCGACCACGTAAGGAACACGTGTGGCGCTGGGCGCTTTTCTCTTCTGCTGATAGCATTTTTGCCTATTAATGATCAATAGAATCTTCGTTTTGTAGATCTAGGATCAAGCTTCATTTTTAAGAACCAAGTTCTTTTACGACAACTAGGTTTCTCTTATATACTTTGTTTTGAGGAATTCGATTCCTAATTCTTTTCTGAATCTTTGATTCTCAAGAACAAGTTCCTTCCGATGAGAATTAAATTCTCAGCTTGTGGAAGACTTGTTTTGTGGATCTCAGATTCAGAGAAAGAACTAAGTTTTTTGAGAAGGGTTAAACCCTTTAGATATGTAAATGAGATGTTTTTATCTCTATATATTTTTTGTTTACCAAGAATTTTTAAGGAGGGAGATCTTCTTCCTTGAGAATTTAATTCTCTGTTCTTTTTTGACGCTTTCTGTTTTTGTTTTTGGAAGCATGTGGGGGGTTCCTCCTTATCAGACTTGAAGTCTTCAGTCCTTTATATAGTGGAGGCAAGCTTGTTAATTAGTTTTGAAGAAATCTCTCATTAAGAAATCCCAATTGATTTGGGCTTACCCACCATTGGAACTTTGATTCAAAGGTTTCTATTTTCACAAAACATATTTTCTTGTTTCTAACAAGATTGGGGAAATATTTTTTATATGCGGAGTTTTATTCTGTGAAATGATGATTTTTAATCACCATTGGATTTTCAATCCAAGGGTTCTTTGTTTTACAGAGGGCATAGAATTTTATTCTATGATCCAACCGAAGGTATCTTTCTTATTTTAGAAAGATCTGTATCTTGATGATTTATCATCTCTGTTGGATCTTTGATCCAACGGCTCCTTTTAACAGAGAGTAGAATTTAATTCTACCTGGACGCCGGCGCTCACGTGTTCCTCACGTGGGCACCATTTAAGAATTTGGTTCTTAGGGTCGGCATTCTATGCTTTGTACACTGGCACCCGCGTGAAGAGCATGTGCGACGCTATATAAGAGTTTTAACTCTTATTTAATCTAATAAATTCTTTTGTGCTTTATACACTGGCGCCCGCGTGAGGAGCACGTGAGGCGCCACCATAGGATTTGATCCTATCGGCTTTGGCGCCCTTGTGGAAGGCACGTGAGGCATCGCCTCATTAATTTTGAACCGGGCTTTACTCTTTTATTGGGGAAATAAGTCTCAGGGAGCTGGAGAAAGTGAGTGCTTACCTATTTAAGGTAGAAAAACTTAACGGTGTCATCAATGGTAATTGTCTTGGAAAAAGACACAAATTATGTCGTCCATGTGCAGCAGTTACCGATAACTGCCGAACCTAATTCAGGATCCAAATCAGTTCTCAGTGTTTGACTCAAGTCCGAGTCTAAATCAAGATTGAATCCAAACTCAAACCAAAATTCAATTCAAACATGAATCCAAACTCTAACATGTATAGTTGAACCTGAACTTGAATATCAAACCTGAATACACGACTTGATTTGACCAAACCATGGGTATAGCTTGACACGACTACAAGCTTATATCCTGAACCTGATTACTTGAACAACTTGTATACATGATCTCGGCAAGCCATATAATCTATACAGTACATTACGGGGTTAAAGGGGTAGATTGGTACGGAATGTGTTAAAAGTGGCACGAGATGATTACTAAAAGTCACCTACATGAACTCTCATGCCGTTGTCCTGTGGGTTTTGACGGGGCTTTATATTACATTTTACCATAGTCTACGGGGAAAGATGGACTTCTCTTGTATACACTGATACCTTCTGTACCAAGCTACAAACAACTACGTTAGAATAACAATCTTATACATGTACACCTTAACAGTTCAATTCTCAATACTTGCTATAATCCTCTCTTTATTTTGGGACTTATCGAGCGCTAGTTCGCTGACGACATTCCTGTCTTTTCTTTCTCTGGAATGATCGTCAGGAGGACCGGACTCTCTCGAGATCGAGCCTAGCCAGGAGGACATGGACCAGTTCACTGAGTAGCAGGATTTCTAGCTTTCCTTGTACTTACTTTTCATTTCATATGCCACTGTTTAGGTATTGCTTTATATCATTGTACTTTCCTTTTCAAAACAGTGTATTGTAAAGATAAATGCTAATAAAAGTTGCTGTTCATTTTATATCTCTTGTCATTTGTTGCGCACAGGTGGCCATCACCAGAAATCCTTGGCCAAGATAGTTGAGAATTACTGATTTGGATCAGTAGTTTCTCAGTTGGTGATGGGCTTCATACCGACACGAAATATCATGTTATTAGGGGTCTGTCTTTATCCACCCCCTAGACTCGATATGCAATACTCTTAGACGAATAGACCGGACTGTACGGAGATTGTCACGGACAGGCTCAGTAGGGGTTCGGATGAGTTTGCTCGTCGGCCTTCCTTTCGCTCAATACCTGGGTAGCCGTTACGTGCAGCTAGTGCCGCTGACGTGCTTATGGTTAAATCCACTGCCGGTGTATTGATGAGTCTTTAGCGTCCCACACAGAGGGTTTCCCTGCTTCAGGTGAAATGATGTAGAGGCTGTATGGTTTTACGGCAGGGTTCGATCATATACGTGTACTTATGCACGTATCATGATTCAGAAGGATAGTACTAATGCGCTTTGGTTTAAGCCAGGTTCTTGTATTATATTATTGGATTATTTTCATCTCTTTGTATTTGTATTTTGTCGGAATACGGATACGGTTATGTATACATGAATGATGGGTATTCTTGTAATTCATTACAAGGTGCTTCTAGAAGAAGATACCTCATTATGTTTAATAGCCATTTGGTTAAATGGTTATTTGAGGTGGAGGATGAGGTGTCCTTAGCTTTAATTGATGGCATGGCTCACTTGGTGACTCATGGGGTGACTCATGGTCACTATTCTAGCATGTTTGATATTTAGTTTGTGTTGTGAGAAATTTCTTTAGTGGATGATTCATTTTCTATGCTCACAACACTTAGCCATTTTCTTGAGTTGCTTCACACTCTCATCCTCATGCTTCTTCTTCCTCTACCTCCACTCTAAAAGTCTTATGTGTTGAGAAACCTAGGGTGTTTAGAGACAAATCAATCCATCATTAGACTCTACATCTTCTAGGCTATCTAGTTTAGCGAACTAGGTGCCCTAGTTACATCGGCTATAAGGTTGGAACTCGTTTCATAGACTCTCAGGTGGATATCTTCGATGGAGGGAGACCGGAGATCAAGCTTGATCATGGAGGCCTCTAAGAGCTTGGGATGATGGTTAAAGACCGAAGGACACAGATCATTCGGTATAACCATTCTAAACTCCTATATATAGTATGCTAGATTAGGGTTAATGGTAAATTCGTAGCATCGGGTTGTTCTAGCGCCAGTTTGTAAAATTTTTGTTCCGCAATCGGCTACGGTTTGATAGCCAGGGCGCTGAAATAACCCAACAAATGATGCCAAGCTACAAAAGATCCGAGAACAAGTAGAAAGTGGACTTCGAACCGACTTCATCATCCACGAAGATGGATCCTTGCGATATGGAAGTTGTTTATACGTGCTAATCAGACCCGTTCGAGAAGAGTTGATGAAAGAAGCTCACAGCACTTTTTATTCTGTACACCCCGGTTGCACGAAGATGTACAAGGATCTACGGCAACACTACTGGTGGTATGGAATGAAGCGAGAAGTGGCTAGGAGCGTAGCCAAGTGTTTGGTGTGTCAGCAAGTGAAGGCTGAATACCATAGAACTGCTAGTTTACTTCAGCCGTTACCAATCCCAGAATGGAAATGGCAGCACATTACCATGGACTTCATGACTACCCTTCACCGCAACACGAAGAGTAACGACGCAATATAGATTATTGTGGATCGACTCACCAAGTCGGCTCATTTTATTCCATCTCGAGTTGGCCAGTCAATCGAGACGTTAGCAAAAAAGTACATGGAGGTGAGCGTAAATCTAAAGTAAGAATTAACTCTTCAAGATGTACCATATTTAATACCCATAAACTCATGCAGGAGATTGTGAGATTGCATGGAGTACCTGTTTGCATTGTCTCCGATCGTGATGCAAGCTAGCCTGGGAATGAGTCTGAATTTCAGCACGGTGTATCATCCACAAATAGATGGACAGTTCGAGTGAACAATTCAGATTCTGGAAGACATGCTAAAAGCCTGTATGTTAGACTTCGGAGGTTCGTGGGAAGATCACCTACACCTTGTGGAGTTTTCATACGACAACAGCTATCAGGTAAGTATTGGGATGCCACCATTCGCAGCACTCTACGGATGGAAATGTCGTTCCCCGCTGAGTTGGGACGACATTGGAGATTGTGAACTCCTTGGACCAGAAATGATCGTGGCAACTGTGGACGTGGTTCGTACGATTAGAGAAAGGATGCGCATAGCCCAAGACCGACAGCAATATTGAGTAGATGCAAAGCGTCGACACTTGGAGTTTCAACCCGGAGAACATTTATTCTTGAAGATCTCTCCAAACAGAGGAGTGATACGTTTTGGTAAGAGGGGTAAGTTAAGTCCAAGATACATAGGACCATTCGACATACTCGAACGAGTTGGAAGAGTGGCATACCGTTTACCACTACCATCTTCATTGGAAGGAATGCACAATGTGTTCCACATATCTCAACTATGACGATATGTGAGCGATCCCAGCCACATACTTGATCACTCAGAGCTCACAGTACAAACCAACTTAACCTGCGAGCAACAACCAGTTGAGATCCTGGACCGAAAGATGAAGACATTGCAGAACAAGGAAGTAAACTTAGTCCGAGTGATGTGGAGAAATGATTCGCTAGGAGAATCAACTTGGGAAAGAGAAGAGGATATGCGTATACGATACCCTTACCTATTTGAAAATTAGTCCCTATGTATTGTAAATTTCGAGGACAAATTTTTTATAAGGAGGGCAGAATGTAACGACTTTGAAATCACAATACAGAAATTTCTTGTTATTGTACAGAAAAGGGTATTACAGCTTGTGTAAGAGTTATAAAATAGATTTGTTTAATAAAAACAAGAAACAACTTGTAGCTCATTGGTAAAGCCTCTACACTGTTGTGACGTAGCATGTGTATTCGATTCCCATCAGACACAATTATTTTTTCTGATTTTTCTTTTTTAATTTTCGGGAGCCCAAGAGTTGCACGTGCAATACACAGAGAAATGAAAAGTTTCAGAAAAATCAAACATGTGCAAAATGGAGTAAACACAGATATACCCATGTGGTACGAATCTCGAGGCAAAACCTTAAGATCTGACTTCCCATTCTCCTCATCTGGCCGTCGCCGATGGTCAAGATGAGCCCAATTGGCTCGTTGCTTTGCACACACACCCTTCGATTTCCCTTAACTCCTCTGCACTGTTTGATTTTCCTGCAATCAAACAGAGAACCTTCATTTCACCATTTAATATCTTTTTAATGCATTTTAATCCAAAATTTTAATTCCTAAATACCACCTCATACCTTAGCTCTTCACCATTATGAAATTCTAGCAAAAATTCCCTTAAAACTCTCTAAGTGCTAAATGGAGTTAAGCCCCTCAAGTGGAGTAGTGAGCCAAACTCGACGACCGGAGCATCTCCGACAAAACCACGACCTACGATAGCTTCTTCAAGCTCTTCTTAACCTTCTAAAAACTGTAAGTCCCTTCATCCTTCTCTCTTTCTATCTCAAAACTTATTTTTAAAACAAACCGACAAAAGAGGAGTTATCTCCGATATAGTTTTCTTTTCAACATTTGTAAGCTATGTGACAAGCAAACGAGATCAAACTAACATGCTACAATAATCCTAACATTATTCACATCATTTAGTTTAACCAAAATTTCATATGAAACAAATATATAACGAACGTTTTCATTAAAATACCATGAACTTTAGTGTAACCACTTTTCGATATCTATATACCCAAACCCTAGAACCTTCACGGGTAATGACTTACCCTACACGCACACTATGGTTTCATAGCATGGTATTCTAAGCATACGGGTAATTTAATGTGAAAGCTTTTTCATTAAAATACCACACCATTTCAAAACGGGTTTCTTTAAATCGGTATTTCGAAATCCTTGGCAATTACGCCTCTACAACTCTTGTTAGGGGACCCGCAAATGGATGGTGCGGGTTATCGCACATCCTTGGGATAGTAGAGCGAGATGTAGAACTCCTCACGGAGTATTCGGTCTCGAAAAGAATAAAAATACGGTTTTTAAGAAACGCGACTTTTCTAAACAAAACTAAATTTTTGAAAAATTATATAAAAATCATAAATCCGTATTTTCAATAAAAAAAATTAAGAAACTATATTTTTAAAAAGAAAGATTAAATTGTTAATAAAATACCACCAAGTTTTCAAAAGTAGTAGTTTTCATAAAAATACCACAAACTTTCAAAAAACTAGGTTTTATCACCAAAACACCACAACAATTAAAATATATGTTCATGAAAAACCCTAAATGTTATAAATCACCCTTGAGATTTATTTTCAAACTATATTAAAGTATTTTTAATAAAACCCCCTCGAGATATGCAAACAATATTTAAGGACACTAGATTAATATAGGTTTAAGCGGGATCAATTCTCTTGAGCCCCAGGGAGCCGGAGAAAATGAGTGCTTGCCTATTCAGGTTAGGCAATTTAACGGATTTATCAATGGCAATTGTCTTGGAAAAAGACACAAATCCTGCTGTCCATATACTGCAGTTGCCTATTTCTCCTGAACCTAAGATTCTAACAATTTATATCAATTCACATGAAAAGACACGAACTCAAATCTAAATTTGAAGTCGAATTCGTATACAAACTCGAAATCTAACCTAACTCGAATCTAAACTCGAATATGAACTCGAATCCAATCTACTCGAACCAACTTGACTCAAATCCAGATTGCAATTGTCATGACTCGCACATTACCCGACTCACTCGAATACAATCTACACCTTTTGCAATATAGGGTTTTGGTCAAGACATGCCAATCAATCAAGTATATTAGCCAGTTATATATATTATACACGGGGTGTTTGGGATAGTTTCTTATGTGAATCTAACGGAGCTTCAGGAGTCCCGTATTAACCTCTTTTTTATTTTACTCGAATATAAGTCGGGTTGACTCATCCACAGCCTAGAGCCCCGATACTAACACATGAAATGGGCCTGTGTTCCTTGCTCCTGGGGCCCCACTCTTGAGCTCGTGAATACTTCTACGGCTGCGTTGACATTCACACTTGGAACTTAATATTAACATAATGACCATTTAGAGACCTATAGTTGTCACGCCCCGCTTCCCGGTGTACGGCGAAGTGGACGCGACGAGGTCCACTACGTATATACTTAGAAGTACATACGCTAAGCGTATCTAAGCAATATAAAAGTAAATCACAAGAGACAAGAGATATAGAAATAACAGCAACTTTATTAATAATATTCTTTTGTACAATGCATGAAAAGTAAATACAACTGAAATGAAAAGCGATGCCTAAACAGTGACATAACAGGAAATGAAAATACTGAATAGAACAAGGTACAATATCTAGAGCTCGTGGTCTTCATGAAACTGCTCCAAGTCTTCACCGGTGGGCTCGATCTCTGCTGGGTCCAAAGCACCTGACGACATTCAAAGAAGAAAGAAATAGAATGTCGTCAGCGAACAAGTCGCTCGGTAAGTCCCAAAGATAAGTGAGAAATAGACAGAAAGTAAGAGAGAGAGAGAGAGAGAGCTTTTAATGTTGTATTATAATATTGTAATATTGTATTAACGCTGTTTTTTGTAGCCTGGTACAGAAGATGCGAGTGTATACGAGGGGAGTCCCACTTACACCGGGGACCTTGGTAACCTGTAGTACAAGGCTCCGTCGATAGTACCACGGAACAACGGCATGGATGTAATTACGTCTTAAGTGACCACCTCGTGCCACCTTTAACATATTCCGTACCAGTCTACCCCTTAAACCCCGTAGTGTTATGATTGTGTTGTTGTATTGTATTGTATAAGTTGGATGACTGATCAAAACCATGATATCAGTAAACAGATTGTAACTGCATAATCAGGTAAATGGAATAACGGAATAATGGATGTATATCCATGGTTTGATTCAGTCAAGTTGTATAGATTGTTAACTGGATTCTGAGATTCATGTGTTCATATTGAGTTGGAATACTAAGGAATGTAGATTGACTTGAATCATATTCAAGTCAGAAATAATCAGACTCAAACCCGAGTCAGACCAAAAGAAATGTAAGTCGAAGTTCTATAATTGTTAGGGTCCTTATTGTAATTTATAAAACTTAAGGGGGTTTTATGTAAAAATACTTTTGTATAGTTTTCAAGATACACCCTAAGTATTTATTATTCGTCTTTATAGTTATAATGAGTGTGATTTATTTTGTGATATTTCTACTGAAAATATCCTAATTTCATAAATAAAGGTATTAATTTGTAATATTGATTTATTTGAAATTCATGGTATTTTAATGTAACTTTTAATCTTATAATTTTTTTGGAAATGGTGGAAACTTTATCTTATAATAAAATAAGTGTTTAAATGATAAATATACATATGTTTATACAAGAATAATTTTTAATAAATAATGTATTTTCCAAAAATCTCATTTTTTCTTAAATGTCGTATTTTAAACCTTTCGAGACCGAATGGTCCTTGCGGCGGTCTGAATCCCGCACTACTAAGCCTGAGGGTGCACGATAAACCGTACTATCCCTAACGAGTTCCCCAAAGATGGGTTGTAGTGGCGCTTTGCAAAGATTTAATAAATACTAATCATTTAGAAAACGGTTTTATAAAGATAAGGTATTTATTTGAAAAAGGGTGTAAATTTCCGTATTTTAGATTCTAGGGTTTCCTAAGCCAACTAACATATTTCTAAATGGTCTAAACGATAAGTCATTAGAAGCCTCAAATCGCCTCTTCACCGCCAATTGCGGCCAGGTAAGTGCCAGGTGAGTGGGAGGCTCTCCACTACAAGTAGTGGTCCTAATTAAGTAACCACTCGCCTTAGACACACTTATCTAGACACCACAAAGTCAGGTTTAGATAAACGATCGATGTCCACGACATATCGTATTTTTCTATTAAAAGATATTGTTTTAAAAATGTTTAAAACTTAGAACTTTTAGAAAAGGTTTTATTAAGAAAAGGGTATTTAAATGTAAAATCGTGTATTATCGTATTCTAAGTTTTGATGATATCAATTAGGGTTGTATTTGCGTGTGTGTGGAGGTAGGTCATTACCTCGTGATCTACTTTAAGGTATAGCAATGTTAAAGGGTTAAATATGATAAACTAAACATGATGGTATTTAAGTGCAAAAATACGGTATATTACAAAAGCTATCATTTCATATGTGCAAACTTGATCAAATTAATTTTTGAGTGATTAGCAGTCAACATGAAGATGTTTAAGTATTATGGAATTGGTGATAAGTGAGATTTGATAGAAAACCGAATCGGAAATCGGTTTGTTCCGATTTCCGTCGGGTTTGAAAATTCGTATTTTAATGGAAGAAGAGAAAGGTAGAAAAGAGGGACTTACGGGTTTGGACAACGCTAGAGAGTGAGAGGGAGGTAGAGGGTTTGCCGGCGCGTCGAAACGTCGTCGAGAGCTCCTAGCACGATCACCGGAAAGCCGCCGTCGATTTCGTCAGCGCTTCGCCTTTCGCTCGTTTTCCGACGTACCAAGTTCTCTTGAGATTTTGGGAGAGTGGACTTAGAAATTTAGGATGAAAGGGTAGAGGGTAGGGGTGTTTATATAGGGTTAGGCTAGGGTTAGGGTTTTTAATAAAAAAAAATACAAAAATCATTAAAAATCATTAAACCTAAGATTAAAAGGAATTTATTGGCCAAATGATAACCGATCCAAGCATTTAGAGTGTGCAGGAGGGTGGACCAGGTCAAGGGACAACTTTTCTCTGTTGGTGACTCGGTCGTCCGGCCAAGTCCGGCCGGCGGCGCTGGACCGAGTCCGCCGAGTCGCCTGCCGGCGGCGCCGAGTGGGGCCGAGTCGGGCCACCAGAGGCCGGGGAAACTTCGGGGGTACAATTTGGTATATTTAATTTTTGTTGTCCAGTACATATTTTGGGTGTTATGGCCTTTTGACTGTTGACTTCCAAAAGAAATTAAAACAAAATAAATACAAAAATAATGTGGGGCATGGGATTTGAACTCTGGTGGCTTGGTTCAGCAGTGCAAGGTATTACCAATGAGCTACAAGCTCCTTCTTGTAATTATTGCGGTATTTAATTACTTAAAATGATAGCAGCAAGAATAAATACTCCTAGTATACATTAAATTTAAAGTAATTTCTTGTACCCTAAAAATGGAGTTATTACATTCTTGTAGCTTGTAATTAAAAACAAAATAATTACCTATATCTTGTGCTCAGGCTAAAATACTCCTTTATGGATTTTTGAAAAAATTTGTATAGAAAAGTGTATAGAAAAAATTAGGGTTGTTACATTCTATCCTCCTTATAAAAATTTCGTCCTCGAAATTTGTAAAATGAAAGTGTAACAGATTTAAGGAAATTTTTGGTGAGAGTGTGTGAAGAATGACAAAGTGATGCAAAGGTGTGAAAAAGGTTGAAGAGAATTACCAGGGTTATTTTGACCAACCTTATCAGCTTCTACGGCCGCCAAATTGTATACCTGGCGTCTCGGCACGTTCCTCCTAGCTGGAGGCATATTCCCCTGTACTCGAGGCGTGTTTCTCAGTGCCAGATGGAATTGGCGATTTGGCTGAGCAGAGAATCTACGTGGAGGTGGTGCTGGGAGTGCAGGACGAGTTGCAGGAGCTTGGATAGCTGGCTGCTGTGGGTAGTTGGCGGGTGTGTGTGTTGGGTTGCGTCTATAAGGACAATTTCCAATTCTGTGGTTAGACGCGCCACAAACCAAGCATAGGCCTTTTGCGCGCCTACAGTCCTTCCACAAGTGTCCTTCCCTCTTGCAATAAAAGCAAAAATCGGGTCTTGACTGATCCTTAACTTCTTCTTGTCTTCTGAGTTCAACAGCTGGCCTTGAAGAGGCCCCTCCTGCCATTTGGGTGGCAGGACGTTTCACTCCTGCAGACTTAGGTCTGCCCCTTGCCTTTATCACTGCTTCATAGCTGCGGGCAGCTTCCAAAGCATCTTCATGAGTTGGAAATTTCCCTGTGGCTAGTGCAGCCTGGATTTTCGTGTCCAAACCTTGTTGAAATCGACGGGCTCTGATCTCATCCGTCGGTATTAGGTGTGCCGCAAATCGACTGAGCATGGTGAATTCAGCGTCATACTCATCTACTGACTTGTCCCACATCGAACCTTGTTGTAGATGAATGAACTGCTGCTCCATGGCAAACCTAGCAGTCACAGGGAAGTACTTCGCGTCGAACTTTTCGCGAAAAAATCTTCCATTCAACGGGCTGATCAAGACGGCTTTCTTCCGCCTTCCACCAGTTCCGTGCGTTGTCCGTGAGTTGCAGCTTTGCAACTCGGACCCAAGCTATTTCTGGCACTTGTGCTGCTGCCAGATCATCCTCGATACTTCGAGCCCATTCCTCAGCTTCCAGTGGGCTCCCCTTTTCTGAGAACTGTTTGGGATGTAAAGCTCTGAATTGCTTCACCCCAGGTGCTTCAGCCTCGGGACGGCTTAAGAGCTGCTGCTGTCCCTCTAGGAGGCTGCAGATTGTCTCAAGCAGAACCGTTTGCTTATTGAGTGGAGGAGGAAAGACAGGTGTGAGAGGTAGTGGTGGAGGTGTGCTGTTGACATTGGTGCTGGTGTTGTTCGGGGAATCCATAACCCTGAAGAAAAATTTGGGTTAGGACAGATTCAAATGAAATGATAAGATTCAAGGAATATGAAATTGTAAGATTCAAGGAACATGAATTGTAAAGAATGTTTTAGTTGCTGGTTCTTGTGTTATATTGCTTAGGTTGTTCACGCAGAACAGAACTGCATGATAGGAATTCATACAGCTCTGACCTGCATGGGCCACCAACAAAACCTGTCACGCCCCGCTTCCCGGTGTACGGCGAAGTGGACGCGACGAGGTCCGCTACGTATATACTTAGAAGTACATACGCTAAGCGTATCTAAGCAATATAAAAGTAAATCACAAGAGACAAGAGATATAGAAATAACAACAACTTTATTAATAACATTCTTTTGTACAATGCATGAAAAGTAAATACAACTGAAATGAAAAGCGATGCCTAAACAGTGGCATAACAGGAAATGAAAATACTGAATAGAATAAGGTACAATATCTAGAGCTCGGGGTCTTCGTGAAACTGCTCCAAGTCTTCACCGGTGGGCTCGATCTCTGCTGGGTCCAAAGCACCTGACGACATTCAAAGAAGAAAGAAATAGAATGTCGTCAGCAAACAAGTCGCTCGGTAAGTCCCAAAGATAAGGGAGAAATAGACAGAAAGTAAGAGAGAGAGAGAGAGAGAGAGAGCGAGCTTTTAATGTTGTATTATAATATTGTAATATTGTATTAACGCTGTTTTTTATAGCTTGGTACAGAAGATGCGAGTGTATACGAGGGGAGTCCTACTTACACCGGGGACCTTGGTAACCTGTAGTACAAGGCTCCGTCGATAATACCACGGAACAAAGACATGGATGTAATTACGTCTTAAGTGACCACCTCGTGCCACCTTTAACATATTCCGTACCAGTCTACCCCTTAAACCCCGTAGTGTTATGATTGTGTTGTTGTATTGTATTGTATAAGTTGGATGACTGACCAAAACCATGATATCAGTAAACAGATTGTAACTGCATAATCAGGTAAATGGAATAACGGAATAATGGATGTATATCCATGGTTTGATTCAGTCAAGTTGTATAGATTGTTAACTGGATTCTGGGATTCATGTGTTCATATTGAGTTGGAATATTAAAGAATGTAGATTGACTTGAATCATATTCAAGTCAGAAATAATCAAACTCAAACCCGAGTCAGACCAAAAGAAATGTAAGTCGAAGTTCTATAATTGTTAGGGTCCTTATTGTAATTTATAAAACTTGAGGGGGTTTTATGTAAAAATACTTTTGTATAGTTTTCAAGATACACCCCAAGTATTTATTATTAGTCTTTATAGTTATAATGAGTGTGATTTATTTTGTGATATTTCTAGTGAAAATATCCTAATTTCATAAATAAAGGTATTAATTTGTAATATTGATTTATTTGAAATTCATGGTATTTTAATGTAACTTTTAATCTTGTATTTTTTTTTGGAAAAGGTGGAAACTTTATCTTATAATAAAATAAGTGTTTAAATGATAATTATACATATGTTTATACAAGAATAATTTTTAATAAATATTTTATTTTCCAAAAAACTCATTTTTTCTTAAATGTCGTATTTTAAACCTTTCGAGACCGAATGCTCCTTGCGGAGGTCTGAATCTCGCACTACTAAACCCGAGGGTGCACGATAAACCGTACTATCCTTAACGAGTTCCCCAAAGGTGGGTTGTAGTGGCACTTTGCAAAGATTTAATAAATACTAATCATTTAGAAAACAGTTTTATAAAGATAAGGTATTTATTTAAAAAATGGTGTAAATTTCCGTATTTTAGATTCTAGGGTTTCCTAAGCCAACTAACATATTTCTAAATGGTCTAAATGATAAGTCATTAGAAGCCTCAAATCGCCTCTTCACAGCCAATTGCGGCCAGGTAAGTGCCAGGTGAGTGGGAGGCTCTCCACTACAAGTAGTGGTCCTAATTAAGTAACCACTCGCCTTAGACACACTTGCCTAGACACCACAAAGTCAGGTTTAGATAAACGATCGATGTCCACGACATATCGTATTTTCCTATTAAAAGATATTGTTTTAAAATTGTTTAAAACTTAGAACTTTTAGAAAAGGTTTTATTAAGAAAACGGTATTTAAATGTAAAATCTTGTATTATCGTATTCTATGTTTTGATGATATCAATCAGGGTTGTATTTGCGTGTGTGTGGAGGTAGGTCATTACCTCGTGATCTACTTTAAGGTATAGCAATGTTAAAGGGTTAAATATGATAAACTAAACATGATGGTATTTAAGTGCAAAAATACGGTATATTACAAAAGCTATCATTTCATGTGTGAAAACTTGTTCAAATTAATTTTTGAGTGATTAACAGTCAACATGAAGATGTTTAAGTATTATGGAATTGGTGATAAGTGAGATTTGATAGAAAACCGAATCGGAAATCGGTTTGTTCCGATTTCCGTCGGGTTTGAAAAGTCGTATTTTAATGGAAGAAAAGAAAGGTAGAAAAGAGGGACTTACGGGTTTGGACAACGCTAGAGAGTGAGAGGGAGGTATAGGGTTTGCCGGCGCGTCGAAACGTCGTCGAGAGCTCCTAGCACGATCACCGGAAAGTCGCCGTCGATTTCGTCAGCGCTTCGCCTTTCGCTCGTTTTCCGACGTACCAAGTTCTCTTGAGATTTTGGGAGAGTGGACTTAGGAATTTAGGATGAGAGGGTAGAGGGTAGGGGTGTTTATATAGGGTTAGGCTAGGGTTAGGATTTTTAATAAAAAAAATACAAAAATCATTAAACCTAGGATTAAAAGGAATTTATTGGCCAAATGATAACCGATCCAAACATTTAGAGTGTGCAGGAGGGTGGACCAGGTCAAGGGCCAACTTTTCTCTGTTGGTGACTCGGCCTTCCGGCCAAGTCCGGCCGGCGCCGCCGGACCGAGTCGGCCGAGTCGCCGGCCGGCGGCGCCGAGTTGGGCCACCAGAGGCCGGGGAAACTTCGGGGGTACAATTTGGTATATTTACTTTTTATTGTCCAGTACTTATTTTGGGAGTTATGGCCTTTTGACTGTTGACTTCCAAAAGAAATTAAAACAAAATAAATACAAAAATAATGTGGGGCATGGGATTTGAACTCTGGTGGCTTGGTTCAGCTGTGCAAGGTATTACCAATGAGCTACAAGCTCCTTCTTGTAATTATTGTGGTATTTAATTACATAAAATGATAGCAGCAAGAATAAATACTCCTAGTATACATTAAATTTAAAGTAATTTCTTGTACACTAAAAATGGAGTTATTACATTCTTGTAGCTTGTAATTAAAAACAAAATAATTACCTATATCTTGTGCTCAGGCTAAAATACTCCTTTATGGATTTTTGAAAAAATTTGTATAGAAAAGTGTATAGAAAAAATTAGGGTTGTTACAATAGTATATACCCATGATCATATACTCTTACTCTTACTCGTTATATATATATATATATTCTACACTTGTCATTTTCTTTACTCTTACTAATCTTTAGGACTTACCGAGCGCTAGTTCGCTGACGGACATTCCACTCACTTTTCTTCTCTTGGAATGTTCGTCAGATACTGTCGAGACGGAGGAAGTTGAAGCCACATAGGAGGACTATTACCAGATAGCTACTTAGAGCTAGCTCAGCTTTATTTTTCTACAGTTTATGTATGCCACTTGTTTAGACATTTTTCTTATTGTATTTACTTTCCAGTATAAACTCATGTACTTGTACATATTGGAAGTTGAATGTAAATAAAGATGTTTGTTAAAAAAATTTACAGTCTCAATTTATTCTTACATTGTGTATTATTGTTTCAATACGCTTAGTATATTTATTTAGGGAATGACCTTCTCTGGATTAATATACCGCGGGCTTGCCACATCACCGTTTCCGTTTATTGGGAAGCGGGGCGTGACAAAGTGTGCTAGTAAAGTAATTAAATAGTGAAATTGATCGAACAAGGATAGTGATTGAAAAGCGATGGGGATGCGTATTTGTATACAACGTGTTAGATACATAAACATATATTGAAACCTGGGGAAATGGGGAAATCAAGGTGGAATCTAACTCGTATTTACCGAGATATTTAATGCTTTAGAGGATGATCATTCGATATTAGTGACAGTGATACGTGTAGGTATTTATGCCTAGCGGTACGGCTGACAGGGTTATGTCCCGGGCAAATTTTTTACCGTTGTTTTGGGCATGCACGAGACCTTTTCTAAACATGAGGATACATACCACCGACCGATTTCAAATGACATAGAGACAGTTAGTTTAGAGACTCACATATTAACCTAGATTACTGCCTTGATCTATGCCCACTACTGCTACCTGTTTATGTTATTTTATACATTCATGTTAGTGTTTTATATCGCTATTTCATGCTTTACTATTTACTGTCACATGTTTAATATTATTATATTATAATATTATGTCGTTCTGACGACATGAGTATGCATGCTCAGTGGAAGAAGTGGATCTGTCTTATTTCGAGAAGATTGCAGAGATCCAGACCAGTGAACCCGCTATATCATTCCTTTGAGATCACTAGTTAGTTGTCTCTTTTATTTGTATCTGTTGCGCTCAGTTTTCTTTATATCCGATAGTTTTTGTGACTGTATTATCTCATCGTCTAAGTTTGATTGCTGCTACCATGTACTGCTAGAAATCGAAGTGTGACTGCGGCAGCATTATTCCTTAACCTTAGGAGTATGGCTGGCCTAGTCACCCTCGTATTCACCGTATTTTGGAAAGCGGAGCATGGCAATGATCACCCAGACATGAACCCAACCCGCTGTCTATTTAAAACACGAAATGAAAAGTGTAACGACCATAAAATCCATGTACTCTTTTCTTGATAACAAGATGTTTTCTTTTGAAACTCGGTGTATATTCATTTCTTTTTTAATACATGCATGGTCATTACTTGTATCCCTTTGGTTAAGTCATTGTATTGTTGTTCCACAATTCTCAAGTTTAAACACTAACCCCCCCAAATTATTTAATTTTTTCTCTTTATTTGTTTCCTATTAAAAAAAGAGTTTAAATAAAAGAGAATTTGTTTTGTAAAATCTTGGAAAAAAGAAAATTTGGATGTTTGGTTTTCATTTAGATAGAAAAGTTTCTTTTAGAAAAGGAAATGAATTCATTTGTTTAGAAAGAATTTAGAAAATAATATATTTGATTTTGATTTGAAAGAGAATAAAATATTGAGATAACAATCAAATATTTGAATAGTTTTCTATATATATATAATTTAATATTTTGCTTATTTATGTAAACTAATTTAGATTTTACCATATTTGAAATTTATTTGTAATATATGAGACAAATAAAATCCAACCAATTGGCACGTCCCGCTTCTCAGTAGACGGAAAAATGACGTGGTGATTGATGATGAAAAACGTGTTTGTAGTAAATAAAGTTAACCGCAATCAATAACGGTGTCGTGAGTAACTAGCCGAGATGAGTACGGGTCGTCCTCAGGGAAATGTCGAATCTTGTACTTACTTTAGACGAGTTGATTGAAAGAAGGGGTGATTGGTTGTAGATCTACGATATAAGGATGTAGAATCTATAAAGAAAAGGCTTGTAGGGTCCATAAATTTAGTGGTAATGGATGATTAATTAAAGATGACTCTTTTTTTTTTTATCTTTTAATAGATTTAAAAATAGATCAATAGAGATGAATGTGGATTAGGGTTCTTTTGGAAGAAACTAGGGTTTCCCCACTCTTAACCCTTATCCTTGCATTGATCTCTATTCATGTGTAGCCTTTATCAAAACAATTGTTAATCTAATCTCAAATTGCGGTCGAGACTATCAATAAATTGGTAGCGCGCCCGATAAGGATGTTAACATTTATTTTCCAAAAGTTTATAAACTTTATAGGATATAAAAGAAGTTAAGAGATTTTATCATCTATTGATCTACCATAATCCTACGAACCCTAGCAAGCTAGGAATTACTCACGCATGGTTGAGATAGAAAAGAAGCCAGTGAAGGAGATCATATTGTAAATACAGAAAGTAAAATGCAAAGAATTAAACTAATGATCTACCTTTATTAATCAACGTTACAAGTACAAATCTTTCGAATTTAGATTACAAGAAGAAGTTACTCTCAATCTCTGCCTCATAGGAAGTAGATGTTTTGTCGATATTCACGTTGCTCTATCACGTCGAATCGCGGACCTGTTGTAGATCTCTTGTTCTTTACAATGATTTGCTTCGTGTTAAAGGTGATGATTTTCCAAGAGTAGCTCTCGGTTCTTTAAATAGTTGCAGAAGAAGAAAATCCTAGATCCAATGTGTTAGGATTTGTTGATACGATCATACCCATAAAATCCAGAATCATAAACCATATAAGTGCCGCGGATCCGCCGCATAAATGGGGTTTTGGCCGCTAAACCGTGGCGGCATGGTGGGATCAAGTGATGAAATTTCTTCTGCTATGTGGTGCTGACACGTAGAGATCTTTGTGATGTCTGGAATCTTTATATCTTCTCTGAGTCTCTGCCATTTATGATTTTACGATTTGCTTTAGTTTTATCGGCAGATTTTATTCTCGTCATCTTGAATATCTCGATCTCCAAACCTGAGCTAACTCTTGCATAATATCTCAATCCATAGTATTAGTAATATTTGTTATTTATTTTTTGAGATATTATCCTAACCATTTTATATGATATGATATTTTAAGAATATTGATTAGGGATATTTGATATGGCATGCATATTTAAATTACTAAAATATTATATAAATATTATATGCACATATTTTCCTTCATAATGTTAAGTATAGTGTATAAACATATGATAAAGAGTATTTTGCAGATGAACCAACATATGTACCATAATTATCATAAACACTTTTAAGTATTTGACAAAAGTAAGGAAAATGTTCCATCAAATGTGCAATATTTTTGACTGAACAAATACCCCCAAACTTAACTTTGATCGTCCCGAGCAAACTAGTTATTCAAGAGAGGGAGAAAAAAAAGGAAAAGAAAAACCTAGCAAACTTTCGTAGGCAATCACGATTGCACTGAGCACGTGCAACAAGCCTTTAAACCTCTAGGTGTCTCTAGTAGGAGGAGTGTTGTCTCCTGAGGGTTTTCAGCAGATTACACCGACAAAATCTCATAATAAAAGAAAGACGATGAAAGTTACATACAAAAATAATAACTATAAAAGAAAGAACTTAAAATTAAGAGTTTCCAGCTACACTAACTTTTTAGTTGCCATGAGCCCTATCTTAATGGTCATGAAAAGATATTATAAATCACATTATCTCTCAATAAAACATCGCTTTTAGTCTTCTTCCCTACTTTTCTTCCAAATATCGATCATATACCCCTACGTGTGTGTAAAAGACATCCCTACACTTAGAGAATTCAATTCAAGCTATCATGTGTAAAAGACATCCTTACACTTAGAGAATTCAATTCAAGCTATCATACTCTTGTCCATCTTTCTCAGTACTTTTTAGTCGGTGAATATTTTAGATGGAATTGCTCATAGATTCTTCATGCGACCGTTAATATTTCTTGAGATACTAACCAACCGATTACTAAATGTGCTCACTCATTTAGACGTAATTAGCAATTTTCTCGTCTTGCAACACCTAAGGCTTAGCAGTGGCTCCCAAACCAGTTGGTCTAAGGCACTAGGTGATAAAGCACCCTCGCTATATTTTTTTTATGCTGCCTTAAGCAATTACAAACCCAGTGTTCATTTTTCTTCACCATTTTTAAATATTTTTTTGTATATTTATTTTCTTTCATACTAAGGCTTTTAGACAAGAGTATTTTAAGGTATCCTCTACTATCCCAAGTTTCAAGATGTGTGCAAATGCGTATAGTAGGGTATCAACGTTCAAATGTTTGGCATCAAGAATAGGGACTACTTTTCAGACTTATTTTTATCTTCAGATTAGTAATTTCCTTTATCTTATTAACCCTTGGGATAATGGTTCATGACTAATTACTAGCTTCGTTTAAGAAAACATCCAACTTTCTTGCTTTTCTCAAACTATTCCTATCTTTTATATGTAATTTTTCACTTTCTGTCATGTCCCACTTCCCAAAATACGGAATACGAGGGGTGACAAGGCCAGCCATGCTCCCACGGTCAAGGAAATATCCTGCCGTAGTCATATATCGGCTTCTAGCATTACGTGGTAATCAGTAATCAATGCACAGGTAATGAGAAATGCAGTTACTACATCTATCAGAATAGATAAAAGATATACCAGATGGAGATCAAGGGAAAGATAGCACTGGCGTTGCTGATCTATATGTTCGCGATATCCTCGAGATACGACCGATCCTGATCCGAGCTAAGTCCACTTTTCACTCTGAGCATGCGTACTCAGGTCCTCAGAGCGACACAATAGCAATACACACACACACACACACATATATATATATATATATAAACATATATAAACACGTGCAATAATGACGAACATGAAGCAGTAAATATAGAACGATGACGCGCAAGAAATAATCGGTACAGGTAAACAGTAAAGCAGGTATATCGAATCAGTAATCAATGCATGTCCATGTCACTAAACTTATCAGTCTCTAAGTGTCACGCCCCGCTTCCCGGTATACGGGCGGAGGACGTGACTAGTCCGCGACGTATTTACTGTGAAGTAAATACGCTAAGCGTATCTACGCAATATAAAAGTAAAAGCACAAGAGACAAGATATAATAAAACATCAACTTTATTTATTCACATTCTTTCTGTACAATGCATGGAAATGTAAATACATCTGATGAAAACATTGCCTAAACAATGGCATAACAGAAAATGAAAAGTACTGGAATGAAATGTGTACAATGAAGCTAGAGCTCTGGGTCTTCAATAATCTGGTCCAAGTCCTTGATGCTGGGCTCCGTCTCCAGAAGGTCCGAAACACCCGACGACATTCAAAGAAGAAAGAAAGAGAATGTCGTCAGCGAATAAATCGCTCGGTAAGTCCCAAAGATAAGGGAGAAGTAGAAAAGAAGAAAGAGAAAGTGTAGCCTTTAAACTTGTATTATATTGTTATAGTGTTAATGCTGTTGTTATCGTAAGTTCAAGGGTAAATGTCAACTAATCTCAAGAGTGTTCTCAAACCCAACAGGCCACAGTCCAAGGGTAGGGAACCACGGGCCCGATTGATATGTTAGTAGCGGGACTTCGACCGTCGCCGAAGTATTCCAAACTCAACAGGCCACAGTCCAGGAGCATGGAAACACGGGCCCTCATGATTGCTTGCTTGTGTTAGTAGACATGGATTCATGATCTATAGGGACTCTTGAGATTCTGTTGGATTCACGAATGAACTACCCCAATACCCCATGTAGTTATTGTATTGATAGTATTGTATTGCATTGTAATGTCTTGTAAATTGAATTGTATAATTGGATGACTTGCCGAAACCATGATATCAGTAAACGGATGTAACTGTAGAATCATGTATGTAACTGGAGAATCATGTAAACTGGATGATCATGTAAATAGAATGTATATCCATGGTTCGGTTCGGTCAAGTTATATAGATTGATAGATTGAATATATGGAATAATGGATTCATGGATTCGTGTTGAATTGTAATATTGTAGATTGTAGATTGTAGATTGTACTTGAATCATATTCAAATCAGATTATAATGAGACTCACTCTGATTCAGACAATTAGAAAAGTAAATTGAAGTCCTGATTGTTTTGATGTTATCGGTAACCGCTGCGCATGGGCGGCAGGATTTGTGTCTTTTTCAAAGACGATTACCGTATTGATAACACCGTTGTTAAGTTGTCTACCTTAAATAGGCAAGCACCCACTTCTCCGGCTCCCTGAGGTTCAAGAGATTGGTCCCGCTTAAACCTATGTTTACTAGGGTCCTTAGGGTAATTTATAGAACTTGAGGGGGTTTTATGTAAAAATACTTTTCTATAGTTTTCAAAATACTCCCCAAGTATTTAGTTATCGTCTTTGGAGTTTTAATAAATGTGGATTTTATACATATGTCATTTCTATTGAGAATAACCTAATTTTGATAATATATGGTATTAAAGTGTAATATTAAACTTGTATGGATTTCATGGTATTTTAATGTAAACTGATTTTTGTGATTTTTAAAAAGAGTTGTAATATTTATATTCTTACAAAATAGATCTTTTAATGTTACATGTATATATATTTATATAAAAATAATTTTAATATAAATATTATAATTCTAAAAATCTCATTTTCTTAAGATTTCGTATTTTAAATCTTTCGAGACCGAATGCTCTTTGCGGAGGTCTGCATCTCACACTACTAAGCCCGAGGATGTGCGATAATCCGCACTATCCTGAACGGGTTCCCCAAATGGGTTGTAGCGGCGCTTTGCAAAGATTTGTATAAATACTAAATCGTTTAGAAAATGGTTTTATTAGTAATGGTATTTATTTGTAAAGATGTCGTTTTCCCGTATTCTATGTTCCCGAGGGTATTGTGCTATGTTGCATATGAGTATGTGAGGAGGTAGGTCATTACCTCGTGATCTACTTAAAGGTATAGCAAGGTTTTGATGGTTTAAATGTCGAAATGAAACTATATGGTATTTAAATGAAAAAGTACGGTAAAATGGAAATAGCAATTTATTTTGAAATGGAACTTGTTCAATATGATTAGTTAGTATTTAATAGTCAACATGTAATGGTTTAACAAGATTGTATTAAAGAAAAGTGAGAGTTTTAGAAAGAAACCGAATCGGAAATCGGATTTGCTCCGATTCCGTCGGGTTTTGTAATTCCGTATTTTTAGAAAGAGTAGAGAAGGGGGAAAGTGGGACTTCCTGGCTTAGGACTTAGAGAAGAGGAAGAGGAGTCGGGAGGAGGCGCCGATGCGTCATTTTGTCGCCGGGATCTTCTAGGGTTGTCGTCGGAAATTTGCCGGAGCTTCGCCTCTTTGCTTCTTCCAAAGTACACTAGGGTTTCTAGGGATTTCTTGAGAGCTGGCTCAGAATTTTGGGGTGAAGGGGTAGTGTTTAGGGGTGGTATTTATAGGGTTAGGCTAGGGTTAGGGTATATGAAGAGTTTAATTGAAAAAACATATTAAAAATATATTAAAATGTAATAAAAGTGGAGTAATTGAGGTACTAAGAGGTCTCTGGAAATGTTCTGAGGATAAAATTTTGCAGGTGTACAGGGGAGATGAAAAGACACATTTTTCATGTTGGGTTCGTCGTCGGAATCGGCCGACTCGGCCGTGACTCGGTCGTGACTTGGTCGGAGGACTTGGTCGGCCGAGTCGAGGCCGATTGGGCCGATTTCCGGCCGAGTCAGGCGGCCTGAATCCCCCCAGACGGCTCATCTATCCTCTGGCAATGTTACATTTTTGGGTGTAGTGGGGTTTTTGTGAGATATGCACGTATAAACTCTTGGTATTCTAAAGGTTCAAAATAAAACAATATTAAAAATAATGTGGGGTATAAGATTTGAACTCTGGTGGCTTGGATCAGCAGTGCAAGGTATTACCAATGAGCTACAAGCTCCTTCTTGTAATTATGGAGCTAATTAATTACTTAAAATAATAACAGTAAATGTAAATACCCCAAGTATATATTAATTTTTAAGCAAATTTTGTACACTAAAAATGGAGTTGTTACATTATTTTAACTTGTAATTAAAAAGCAAATTAATTACTTATATCTTATGCTCAGGCTAAAATACCCCTTTCTGGATTTTTGAAAAAAATATTTGTAAAAATTTGTATAGTAAAATTGGGGTTGTTACATTCTACCCTCCTAATAAAAATTTCGTCTTCGAAATTTGTAAAAGGAAAGTGTAACAGATTCAAAAAAATTTTGGTGATAGTGTATGAATAATAACAAAGTGATACAAAGGTTGAAGAGAATTACCAGGGTTATCCCGGCCAACCGTCTCAGCTTCTACGGCCGCCAAATTGTAAGTCTGGCGTCTCGGCACGTTTCTTCGTGCAAGCTGGTACAATACTGATTGTCGAGGTAAAGGTGGTCCACGTGGAGGTGGTGCAGGAAATGTTAACCGAGTAGATAGAGCTTGGATAGCTGGTCTAGCTGCGGAATTAGGATTAGTTCGGTTGTGTGGGCAAGTTCTAATGGTATGTGAGGATGATTCACATATCAGGAAAAGACCGTTGATAAGAGCCGATATCACCCCAACTCTCTCTTAAGCTTGCCCCCGTGCTGGAAAGCCGCCTTTCCTATGGTTAGGTTATTGAGATTCGTCCGGTGAGCAATTTCTCTTGAACCTCGGAATTCCTCTAATTCGACCTGACAACATATCTAGGTCATCATGAGGATGAGGAAGAAGAAACTGCAGTCGCGCTCATCCCTTGCTTGTTTACTGACAGGAAAACTGAAGGCCGAAAGAGGAAAGGAAGGTTACCACCAATAGAATATGGTCTCCATTCAGTTCTGGGTCTGACAAACTAACTAGACCATTCTCGAACTTCTCTAAGACCTTTGCTCGCCGGCAAACCTCCATCAGATGTCCAGCTCTCTTGCAGTAGGTACAAAAGGTTGGGTTGGACCTGTTGATTGGTACTCCCAGTATTCTTGGTACAAATGATGGTCCTGATGTGGCTCCTCCTTCCATCTGGTTGGCAGGGCGCTTCACTCCTGTAGAGTGAGGTCTGCCCCTCGCCTTTATCACTGCCTCATAACTGCGGGCAGCTATCAGAGCATCTTCATGAGTCGGGAATTTCCCTGTGGCTAGTGCAGCCTGAATTTCCGTGTCCAAACCTTGTTGAAATCGACGGGCTCTGATCTCATCCGTCGGTATCGGGTGTGCCGCAAATTTGTTACGGTCTTGTGTTAGCTGTGTAGTTTGTGATATTTAAAAAATTTAAATTACTAAGACATATCTTACCGACTGAGCATGGTGAACTCAGCGTCATACTCATCTACTGACTTGATCCACATCGAACCTTGTTGCAGATGAATAAACTGTTGTTCCATGTTGAACCTGGCACTCTCAGGGAAGTACTTCGCGTCGAACCTATCGCGAAAAGTCTTCCATTCAATGGGCTGATCAAGACGGCTTTCTTCCGCCTTCCACCAGTTCCGTGCATTGTCCGTGAGCTGTAATTTTGCCACACAAACCCAAGCTATATCTGTCACTTATGCTGCCCCCAGATCATCTTCTATACTTTGTGCCCATTCCTCAGCTTCCAGTGGGCTCCCCTTTCCTGAGAACTGTTTGGGATGTAAAGCTCTGAATTGCTTCACCCCAGGTGCTTCAGCCTCGGGACGGTTCAAAAGCTGCTGATGTCCCTCTAGGAGGCTGCAGATTGCCTCAAGCAGAACCGTTTGCTCGTTGGGTGGAGCAGGAACGGCAGGTGTGAGTGGTAGTGAAGGTGGAGTGTTGTTGAAGTTGGTGTTGGTGTTGGTTGGGGAATCCATAACCTTGAAAGAAAATTTAGGTTAGGACAGATTCAAAGTATATGATTCAAAAAATATGAAATTTTAAGATTCAAGGAATATGAATTGTAAAGAATGTTTTAGTTGCTAGTTCTTGTGTTATATTGCTTAGGTTGTTCACGCAGAACAGAACTGCATAGTATAGTTCTATACAGCTTTGACCTGCATGGGCCACCAACAAAACCTGTCACGCTCCGCTTCCCAGTATACGGGCGGAGGACGTGACTGGTCCGCGACGTATTTACTGTGAAGTAAATACGCTAAGCGTATCTACGCAATATAAAAGTAAAAGCACAGGAGACAAGATATAATAAAACAACAACTTTATTTATTCACATTCTTTCTGTACAATGCATGGAAATGTAAATACATCTGATGAAAACAATGCCTAAACAATGGCATAACAGAAAAAGAAAAGTACTGGAATGAAATGTGTACAATGAAGCTAGAACTCTGGGTCTTCAATAATCTGGTCCAAGTCCTCGATGCCGGGCTCCGTCTCCAGAAGGTCCGAAACACCTGACGACATTCAAAGAAGAAAGAAAGAGAATGTCGTCAGCGAACAAATCGCTCGGTAAGTCCCAAAGATAAGGGAGAAGTAGAAAAGAAGAAAGAGAGAGTGTAGCTTTTAAAGTTGTATTATATTGTTATAGTGTTAATGTTGTTGTTATCGTAAGTTCAAGGGTGAATGTCAATTAATCTCAAGAGTGTTCTCTAACCCAACAGGCCACAGTCCAGGGGTAGGGAACCACGCGCCCGAATAATATGTTAGTAGCGGGACTTCGACCGTCGCCGAAGTATTCCAAACTCAACAGGCCACAGTCCAGGAGCATGGAAACACGGGCCTTCATGATTGCTTGCTTGTGTTAGTAGACATGGATTCATGATCTATGGGGACTCTTGAGATTCTTTTGGATTCACGAATGAACTACCCCAATACCCCATGTAGTTATTGTATTGATAGTATTGTATTGTATTGTAATGTCTTGTAAATTGAATTGTATAATTGGATGACTTGCCGAAACCATGATATCAGTAAACGGATGTAACTGTAGAATCATGTATGTAACTGGAGAATCATGTAAACTGGATGATCATGTAAATGGAATGTATATCCATGGTTCGGTTCGGTCAAGTTATATAGATTGATAGATTGAATATATGGAATAATGGATTCATGGATTCGTGTTGAATTGTAATATTGTAGATTGTAGATTGTAGATTGTACTTGAATCATATTCAAGTCAGATTATAATGAGACTCACTCTGATTCAGACAATTAGAAAAGTAAATTGAAGTCCTGATTGTTTTGATGTTATCGGTAACCGCTGATCATGGGTGGCAGGATTTATGTCTTTTTCAAAGACGATTACCGTATTGATAACACCATTGTTAAGTTGTCTAGCTTAAATAGGCAAGCACCCACTTCTCCGGCTCCCTGAGGCTCAAGAGATTGGTCCCGCTTAAACCTATGTTTAGTAGGGTCCTTAGGGTAATTTATAGAACTTGAGGGGGTTTTATGTAAAAATACTTTTCTATAGTTTTCAAAATACTCCCCAAGTATTTAGTTATTGTCTTTAGAGTTGTAATAAATGTGGATTTTATACATATGCCATTTCTATTGAGAATAACCTAATTTTGATAATATATGGTATTAAAGTGTAATATTAAACTTGTATGGATTTCATGGTTTTTAATGTAAACTGCTTCTTGTGATTTTTGAAAAGAGTTGTAATATTTATATTCTTACAAAATAGATCTTTTAATGTTACATATATATATATATATTTATATAAAAATAATTTTAATATATATATTATAATTCTAAAAATCTCATTTTCTTAAGATGTCGTATTTTAAATCTTTCGAGACCGAATGCTCCTTGCGGAGGTCTGCATCTCGCACTCTAAGCCCGAGAATGTGTGATAATCCGCACCATCCCGAACGGGTTCCCCAAATGGGTTTTAGCGGCGCTTTGCAAAGATTTGTATAAATACTAAATCGTTTAGAAAATGGTTTTATTAGTAATGGTATTTATTTGTAAAGATGTCGTTTTCCTGTATTCTATGTTCCCGAGGGTATTGTGTTATATTGCATATGAGTGTGTGAGGAGGTAGTTACCTCGTGATCTATTTAAAGGTATAGCAAGGTTTTGATGGTTTAAATGTCGAAATGAAACTATATGGTATTTAAATGAAAAAGTACGGTAAAATAGAAATAGCAATTTATTTTGATATGGAACTTGTTCAATATGATTCGTTAGTGTTTAATAGTCAACATGTAATGGTTTAACAAGATTGTATTAAAGAAAAGTGAGAGTTTTAGAAAGAAACCGAATCGGAAATCGGATTTTCTCCGATTCCGTCGGGTTTTGTAATTCCGTATTTTTAGAAAGAGTAGAGAAGGGGGAAAGTGAGACTTACTAGCTTAGGACTTAAAGGAGAGGAAGAGGAGTCGGGAGGAGGCGCCGGTGTGTCGTTTCGTCGCCGGGATCTTCTAGGGTTGTCATCGGAAATTTGCCGGAGTTTCGCCTCTTTGCTTCTTCCAAAGTACACTAGGGTTTCTAGGGATTTCTTGAGAGTTGGCTCAGAATTTTAGGGTGAGGGGGTAGTGTTTAGGGGTGGTATTTATAGGGTTAGGCTAGGGTTAGGGTAGATGAAGAGTTTAATTGAAAAAATGTATTAAAAATATATTAAAATGTAATAAAAGTGGAGTAATTAAGGTATTAAGAGGTCTCTGGAAATGGTCTGAGGATAAAATTTTGCAGGTGTACAGGGAAGATGAAAAGACACATTTTTCATGTTGGGTTCGTCGCCGGAATCGTCCGACTCGGCCGTGACTCGGTCGGAGGACGGTGTCGGCCGAGTCGAGGCCGAGTTGGCCGATTTCTGGCCGAGTCAGGCGGCCTGAATCCCCCCAGACGGTTCATTTATCCTCTGGCAATGTTACATTTTTGGGTGTAATGGGGTTTTTGTGAGATATGCACGTGTAAACTCTTGGTATTCTAAAGGTTCAAAATAAAACAATATTAAAAATAATGTAGGGTATGGGATTTGAACTCTAGTGGCTTGGTTCAGCAGTGCAAGGTATTATCAATGAGCTATAAGCTCCTTCTTGTAATTATGGAGCTAATTAATTACTTAAAGTAATAACTGTAAATGTAAATACCCCAAGTAAACATTAATTTTTAAGCAAATTTTGTACACTAAAAATGGAGTTGTTACATTATTTTAACTTGTAATTAAAAAGCAAATTAATTACTTATATCTTGTGCTCAGGCTAAAATACCCTTTTCTGGATTTTTGAAAAAAATATTTTTAAAAATTTGTATAGTAAAATTGGGGTTGTTACACTAAGTCTCACTTTCTAGGGCCCTAAACCTATCGTCAGTCCAAGTGTGAGCGTCAACCACCGCAGGAGTATCCCCGATCCAAGGGTAGGCACCAGGGGTAAGGGAACACGGGCCCGAATCACGCTCGCTAATAATCAGTAATATCACCTATATGACTCCCAAAATCGCTGTATATGCCGGCAGTGGGACTCCCGACATTTCGTTGATCGAACTCACACTCAAACTACCCCACACCCACGGTCTACATCAAATACCGACTATAAACCCAAATACTAGTCGCTCCATGACAAGTCTACGCGAGAACTAGAGACAGGGTCTCCATCAAGCATGTCTCGACCGGTATCCAAGACAATTGAACAATACTTAATATCTTACCTATGATACTAATATAAGTGCTTCCATAACCGTCCCATTTCAGTTATAGTTACACTTATATATGTTCCATAGACGTCGACAATACAATAAATTAACTGGTTCCGCTGATTGTGTATAAGTACGTGTCACTTCACTTATTCATTCACGCTTTAACACTAACGTACTTGCCACAATCCAATCACTAATATTTATCACTGGGTAATGCAACAAAGTCACTAGGTTATCAATGTATATGACCACTATTCAATGAGGGTATAACCGCTACATGATATGATGAGAATGCAAGTAATTATAAAACGAATAAAATAAAGCAGCCAGCGTCATACCACTTGAAATATTTATCATAAATCACATGCACAGAATTTAGGAAAACTATATTCAAGGGTAAGCGGTATGTTTAATTATCTATCCATCAAAATTGGTTTCGCGTCAAACGGATTCCAGGTTTGCTCGTTATGGACATTTCATTTTAAGTGTTCACTGCTGGAAATCCAGTTTCCGAACTGGAAATCCGTTTCGTAACACGTTTTACTCCCAGTTGGTTGCATAATAAGGCGACGCTACAGTTGGTTAATATTTAGGTTTATTAGTCAGATTTCCAACGCAGCAGACGGATGGATAATATCCGCTGTGTGCTGGGAGTTATGCAATGTCTAAGGTTAAGGTACACATTATGTTTCTGCATGAAACTGCAGGAAGTATCGACAGTTAAAAAGGGGTTATAAATATCAAGCAACACTGGAATGCAACGCGCCTAGCACCGTTAGAAAGCTAATTCAATTATATACACTTCAAGGTATGGTTCCGCACACTTGCACGCTCAAAAAGTGAGAAACATGCGTTCCAAAACGGATAAGGGTAAAGATTCTTGCTCTGGACAGCAGTCCTGAGCCACAAATCGCCTCCGTTTTAGTCATTACAACTAAATAAAATTCAGAGAAAAATAGTGGAATACTGTAGGTTTATCTGTTGGCTTCGATACGAGCCCCAAAACATTAAGTTGCGAGTTATATTCAATTTAATATGAATTTTAGAACATGGCGTGTGCGGTGAATTCCAGATTCAACGTCGGCCTTTAGGGGCGTCGTTTCTTGTGCGAAACAACATTATTTTGCCTTCAAATTTCTACACGATAAATATAAACAGTAGAGGGATTTATTGATCACAAGTTTCACTATTTTAATTTATGTTTTGGTTTAGGATTCGCATCGAACACTCTTACATTACATACAACTTACGATTGAAATATCGGTTTTACCCAATTAATTAATTTGTGATTTAATCACTAAAAGTTCTACACGATAGTCGAAAGATAATATTAAACCCAAATGTGTCCCACTCAATATGATTAAATAACGGCGGCCATACATTAGAATGTAACGATAGTGTAATTATAATATCAGTATAACTACAATTGACAACTAATAATTTATAGCATGTAAAGCAAGTGAAGGGTTCACTTTCTTTCGTTCGCTTGATATAGAAGCGACGCCGCTTGCGGACTTCGTCTCGACACATGAGACGATGCGATGCTGGACACAGGCACGGCGCGGGCGCGATGCGCAGTGACTCGGTATTAGACGCGGTGGTGACGCGGGCGTGATACGGTAGTAGACGTGGCGATGACGCGGGTGCGACACGGTACTGGGCACGGTCTTGACTCAGTGCGTGACACGACACGACACGGTGCCGAGCATGGTCTGGATTTGGGGCGTGGTGTGGGAGCGGCATGACGCGTGCACTGGATCGGGCATGGTGTGGCTCGGGGGCTGGCACGACGTGGCACAGGGACTAGGTACGATGTACATGAAGAGTGGGCACGGGGCGCGACACGTCTGGGTACGCGGTGGCTCGGAGGCGGGCACGGTGCGAGGCTCGAGTGTGATACACACTGTGACAGACATGTGCGGTGTTGCGACGACAACTACACTGACGACTATAATGGTCACAGGGACCGAGGCCATGGCTTGGATGACAACTCCGGTGATTGGAACAGCGGGGATCGCAACAAACGTATGTGTTCGACGAAATGTCGGGCATTGATTTTGGCTTGGAACTTGGGCTCGGCTGGGGTACGACGCGGGGAGCTCGGGGTCCAGCGGCGGTCGGGGAGCTCCGGTGATGTGGGGATCAGTTGGAGGGAGCGCAGCGGAGGCTTGGGCAATGGGCTGGAGCTCGGGTCGTGGAGGCAAGGTCGAGGTGGAGATGGGTTTTGAAGAGGCTCGGGGCTCGGAGATGGAGCCGGTTCTGGCGGTGTTCAGGTGGTCAGAGTAGGCGGAGGCGATGGTTGTTGAGGCTCGTAGAGGTTGGGGCTCGTGCAGTTCATGGTCGACGATGAGGTGGATGCAGGCGAAGGTGATGGTGGGTTCTCGTGGAGGCGAGTGTGGTCACGAGGTGAGATGAAGGGGACGACGAGGTCGGGGGATCTTGGTGGGTTTGGAAAAGTGGTGGTGCCGGAGGCAGAAGATGAGGGCTTAGAGGTGGTGAGGGGTTCACTGGAAGCGGTTGGTGGTGGTTGAAGAAGGAGAGAACGAGAGAGATTGGAGTTAGAGGGAAAGAGAGGAGGTTAGAGTTCGGGAGGTTTAGAGAGGGAAAGAGTTCGGGTGTGTAGAGAGAGGGGGACAGTTGAAGAGATCGTGCGGTTTGTTGGTGTAGGGCCGTCGGAGAAGTCGTGGAGAAGTTGCAAGAAGAGGGGAGGTGCCGGCGAGAGAAGGGAGCTGGTCATGGGGGTGGGCGCGACCGTGGGAAAAGCGGGCACGGTCGTTGGGGCGTGGGCACGGTCGTGGGGAAGTGGGCACGAAGAGCGGAGGAAGCAGGGGAAACGAGCGGGAAAAAGTGAAGAGAAGAAGAAGAAGGGAGTGGGGAGCGGGTCGGGTCGGGTAGGGTGTCGGGTCGGGTTGGGGGTGTTAGGGAATGGGTTGGGCTGGGGTTGGGTTTGGGTAGGAAAAATTAGAAAAATAAATTAAAAGTTAGGGTTTATAAATAAAATATAGGAATATTTCAGTTTAGGAATATTTGGGAAACATAATTTACAAATACGGAAAAATAATCGCAAGGGATCTGGGTATTACATCATACCCCACTTATATAAAATTTCGTCCTCGAAATTTAAAATACGATGTGCTAAAAATGCAACACGAAAGCAGCAAAAATCAAATATTATTATATAGCGATTTATGCAAAAGCAACTAGATGAAAATCCAAGATCTATATATGTATAAGAAATAGCGCAACTAAAAGAATAGGCATAAGTAAGTGTAAGGTATAACCATTTGTAATGATAAACTATATATACAATACAAGGAAAAATAGAATAACGATAATAAACAATAGTGAAGGATTGACTGATAAGCCTTAAGAATTGAAACTAGTCTGGTGAAACTACAATTCAAACAAGTACAAAAAAAATTTAGAATACGTATAAGGTAAAAGTATCGAAAAATAAAGCGAAGAATAAGTGAGATAGTAATGAAAACAACAAAAGTGACATGTAAACTGAAAGCATTAGTATGGAAAATTCACCAGAAAATAAAATATATAATGTAAATCAAAACGATTTAAAAGCTTGGAAATAGTAAAGAAATTCGGGAAGGTAAGTAAAACTAAAAATACTTACTAACACATAATGGAAATCTAACTTATTATAAATAGGTAAAACTTTAAAATTTTAAAATCGTAAACGCACTAATTATAATTATACCAACGGAAAATAACACTGGTAATATACAGTATACTAGCCGGAGAATGGATTGCGAAATATATAATGAAGATCAAGGCCGTGAGCAAGCACCCGAATGGAAGGAATGTGAGGAGGAATTGGATTGTCCAGAATGATATAAAGATAAAGGATGAAAATCGGATTCAAAATCAGGGAGAAATATAAATTTAGAAAGAGTATAAAGTTTGACAATTTTAGACGGGGGTATGCGGTAAGATACACTTAATCGAAAAAAGAGTCAGGGGATTGCGGTGATGAACCGTGATGTCGACTAAGCTTAAGGTCTACATATAGTGAGTCAAACGAAAGTAGTTAGTCACAATTCACAACTTTATTGCATACAAGCTAAGAAGTTCAACGGATACAAGATTTTAAACGAAAGGAAACAACTACTAAATAGGATAACAATATCTTTATTGAAAGCAGAAAAGGTGACAACTTTGCGTCGATATCTAAATCTCTGCAATCTCGTAAGGCAAGTCTGAATCTTGGACAGGGTCCGTTCCGTCCTCGAAATTAAAGTACGAAGACAACTAAGTCGCTCAAGAAAATTTGGAGAGCGTTGACGAATCTCTTCCTTGCATATCCTTTCTTCTGCAGGGTTGTCTAGCACGGCAACAAGGTTTCGGGAGGCATCGTCCATACCATATTTAAATTTTTTCCGTTCTAGCTAACCCTAACCCTAGAATCGAAACAAGAAAATTCGACGAATCGATATGCAAACAACTTTGCAAAGAAGTGAACAAGGAATACAACCTTCGTAGACCGGTCCTTCACTTCAATAGCTCCATGTTGTAGTCCCTTCGCTGCGAATGGTGAACTCCCGGACTCTAGAGAGGGTTCACTTGAAGAAACGAACAAGCTTGCTCAATATCTTCGATGCCGAAGATGATCTACGTTGAGGAGACTCGAGCTCATGCTACCTCTTCACTAATGGTGAGAATAGTGAAGCAAACACCATAAACTAAATGGCTAATAGTAGAGGATGATGAAGTAGGAAGTGGGCTTACTTCAGTTTTATTTTTCTCACAATATTTCATCACTTCATGAAAATCAAGAGAGCTTTTTCAATGAGGAAGAAGAAGATGAAGCAAGTGATGAAAGAATAATCAAGTGAGGTTAGAAATGCAACCATGGTGAGTGTATGTCATGCACTAACCATTGTAGAGACTAAACCATAGCTATGAGTTAAGGCTGGGTTAACAAATATCTTAAGCTAGACAAACAAGTGGACTAAGTCAATGAAACCTACAAGCTTCTATAAGTTTTGAACCATGACTAATTCCAAATGTTTGAATTTGCTTAAATATAATTATGAACCATAACTTTAACCCTAGCATGGTATAAGTCTCATACATACAAGCTGCATGTGTAATCTAACATGACACAACAATATATATCACATATATATTTATGTGTGCAAAGAAAACAATACATATATCACATATATGTAAAGTGTATCAAAAGTGAGAAAAGAATACTTAAGTGAGATAATATTAATTAATATAATGTAATATATCAAATATATAATTATACATTAAATTATTAAATCAACTCTTGATTTAATAATCCGGCTATGTCTCATATAACCGACTAATATCAAGTGTAACAACTTATCGAATCAACACTTGATCCGATAACTCGGCTATATCACATATAACCGACCTATGTCACATGCCGCGAGAATAGAATACGGTATCACATACACGCATTAATCTCGGTCCTGTACATATCACATATGTGCTCCTACTCCGTTTCGCATGAACTAGGAAACCTCTGTGTAGGACTCTAAAGACCCGTCAATACGCCGACGCAGGTGATGATCATATCAGACACCCACAAGCCGCAAGCAGTCTGCTAAACGTAACGGCCACCCCGGTATTGAGCGATCAGAAAATCAACAAGAAAGTCTGCCCACACTCCTACGAATCCAATCAGTAACACTACCGTACAGTCCGGTCTCTTCGTCTGATATGTTGCATATCACAGCCTGGGGGTGGTATAACGTCAGACCCCAATAGCCTGATAAGTCATGCCGATGCAAGGTCCATAACGGTTCGAGAAAATACTGATAACACTTACCAGTAGATCTCAGCAACCCTGGCCAGGGATTTCCTGTTATGGCCAATCGAGCATAGCGCAACATCAACTCCCAATACCGGGAGAGACGAAACCCCTCCTATCGCTCATTGCCTCCATGTGACTTGGGACTGTACCCCAAAACCACCTTTTTGCACGATCTCTTCACCATGGTATGGTGGAAATCAAAGCACAGTGGGAATCACACAAGACTCTATGACGATCTCGGGTCTATAGACTAACCTGTACCAGTGTCACCAGAGAACTGCTATCCGACGATAGGTATAATACTATCTAGGAGTTCTCGGCGAGTCCGTTCAGTGTACCCAGTCTCTACTGAGCACCCGTATACCTTCTCTGATGTCAAACACCAATGGTTATGGGATCATCCATCGCCCATCACATGGGTCGAGAAGCATATACGCTAGTTGATTCTGGAGTATCGATGCCCTGTCTCGATACTCTCACGACTAGGAATAATTATAGGGTGTACTTATGGACTACCCTTAGCCCCACTAGTATGATCTCCATCATAGTCCTGATAGTCAAGTACACATCCTCAGGGCTTTATCAACATGTGAGAGAGAGACAATAAGTGTACTTGTTAAGATAAAGAGCAACCGGATAGAATACTATCATGTTGAGCAAGAAAGTCCTCCCTATATATGTCCAAGCATCCACTACAATATACATCACATGTACAGTAATGGCTTCTATGGCATACATATAACTAACAATCTCCCACTTGCACTAAGGCCATCTGTTGTAGTATCCAATACCCAACATGTAGCAGTGGTTGTAGTATCCCATACTCAACCATCTTAAAATCTCTCAAATAGTATTTGGGGAAGCAAGCCTTGGTGAGTGGATCCACCGTGTTAACCTCAAAATCTACTCTCCTTACCTCGATCCCTTGGAGATCAACCATCTTCCTGATCAGGTGATACTTGCCTCAGAATATGTCTGGATTGCTGATGGGATGGATGTTCTTAGGCCAAAGCCACAACTCCATTGTTGTCACAATAACAGTTATTAGATGCTCAATGGTAGGAACCTTGTTCATCTCATGAACAAGAAATGCCCAGACAACCACTTTGGCAGCATCATTGGTAGCAATGTATTCAGCCTTTATCATCTAGTATGCCACGGTATCTAGCTTGGAACTCTTCCAACATACCGTCCCTCTACTGAGGGTAAAGACAATGCATGTGACTGACTTTCAGTCAACCTTATCACTCTGGAAGCTCGAACCAAGAACATTCTTTTAGTGCTTCTCAAGTAGTTAAGAATGTCCTCCATAGCTGTCCAGTGATTCTCCCAAGATCTGATTGATTCTTGATCACTACTCCTAATGAGTCATCTACATCTAGTATGGTACATAACATCGCATACTCTGATAGAGCCTACTGCCAAAGCATAAGTTATCCCTTGCACGCGAGCTCTCTCCAAATCAGTCTTGGAAGACATCTTTTTGGAGAGAGTGATTCCTCAGTAAGTGGGCGAACCACCACGTTTAGAATCTTCCATACTAAACCCCTTTAGCATGGTGTTAATATACCTAGATTTGGGACACTCCCAACATCCACTTAGATCTATCACTATAAATCATAATTCAGAAGATGTAGTAGGTATCATCTAGATCTTCTATTAAGAATCCTCATGATAAGAGGAGCTTGACCGATTGTAGCATAGGAAACCCTTTCCCATCAAGAGTATGCCATCTACATACAATACGTGTAAGACAACCTTACTCTCTACAACCTTCTTGTATATATACAAGGTTCATCTACTATTTTGATGAAGTCAAACTCTTTGACTGTCACATCAAAATAGATGTTCCAACTCCGCGATACTTGCATTGATCCTGATGGACTTAAGCATAGCTTTGAAAGTCTCAACTTTTCTATCTACACGAAGAATCTTCTCAAGATTCATTTGCTCCCAATAGGTTTTACCCCTTCAGGTGCAACATGCAAAGTCATACTTTGTTGGTGTACATGGATTCCATCTTTGATCGCATAACATCCAGCCTTTTCACAGAATCCCCACTCGTGATGGCCTGCCTGAACCTAGTTGGGCCATCATCAACCATGATGCAATCCTCGCTCCCACTGTTACCGAGAAGACCGTAGTATCTCTCAAGTGGATGAGGAACCCTACCAGATTCACGGAGAGGCTGAGGTTTGTTGGAGACTATTGAATCTTTTGGTTTCACCAAATCATCAGCTGTTAGTTTGTCTAGCTGGAACTGCTTCCAGTTCTACCTCATGACCACAAATTTCTTCACAAGAAATTCCTTTTCTAAAAAGGTGGCATGCTGAGAAACAAAACACCTTTTGCTCCTCAGTGTGGTAGAAGATATTCCTTCACAAATGTTTGGGATATCCAACAAACATATACGGAACTGACCTTGCCTCGAGCTTGTTCGGATTCTGCCTTTCGACATAGGCCGGACAACCCCATATCTTAACTCGTTTAAGACATGGTCTCTTCCCACACCATATCTCATATGTAGTGGTAGGCCCTGATTTGGACAGAACCCCATTCAATAGGTATGCAGCTTCTCAAGTGCATAATACCCAAAAGAAAACAGGTAACTCAACAGTACTCATCATAGATAGCACTATATCTCATAGGGTGCGATACCTCCGCCTCGATACACCGTTGTTCTCTGGTGTACTCGAAGGAGCAAGCTGAGAGAGAATAACATTCTTCTTTTAGAAACTCCAAGAACTCCATGCGCAAGTATTCACCTCCTCGATCACAACGTAGGACTTAATACTTTTACCCGTCTGGTTCTTAACTTCAAGCTTATATTTCTTGAATTTCTCAAAAAGTTTCAGACTCGTGTTTCAACAGGAACACATGTCGGAATATTGAGAGATAGTCGATGAATGTAATGAAGTACAAAGAACCAACTCTGCCATTTGTAGACATAGGACCGTATACATTATCATGTATCTGTCCCAAGAGTTCACTAACTCTTTCTCTGTTTCCAGTAAACGGAGTATTGGTCATTTTATCTTTAAGAAAAGACTGGAAAGTATCATAAGATGAAAATTCGAACAGATTATCATATCCATCCTTATGAAACTTAGCTGGTCGTGTCGCATTGATATGACCTAGTCTACAATGTCTTAAGAAGGATTCATTCATTTCTAAACTACTCCTCTTGTGTGTGTTCTAGATACTTTGAACTGTGGTTTGATTTAGAACGTATATGCTATTACATAACGTGCCTGAGCCTATCAACTCTTGATTCAGGAAAATGTTCACAACATTATCCCCTATACAGACTTATATCCTTTTTTTAACTTAATGAAGAATCTGAAGTAATGTTGTATATCAGGTTCAGTATCTAATGACATTTGTTCAGAATCATTGTATTTATACAAGGTGATATCTGCCAACTGACTTGGCTGCAACAATTGCACCATTCTCTAACTCTTATAGATATATCACCTATTCTCAGTTCTCTACCTTTCTGTAGCCCATGTAACTCTTACATATGTAGGATCCTGATCCGGTATCTCATACCTAGGACATAGAGGATACTGAGAAATAGTTCTTGATAATGAACACACCCGAAGAAGATGCATCGACATGCACTTTTTTCGATTGGGTGGCATAAGAATCCGGGTAATTCCCCTATTTCCTTCTCGGACTTATAACAGTTATAAGATAGAGCGGAACCAACGTTTCCTAGCTCAGTATAATAAGCAGGTTCGGTCAATGCATCCATATTATTATCTAGATTAAGGCGTGACATGGTCGCTACCAGGAGAGAGAGAGAGAGAAGAAAACACTTTGCGTGCGCTCTTGCAAAATTAGATTGGTTATTATTTTATCTAATCAGGATGGCTCCCACTGTTTTAGTCAAATCTTTCTTCAAAGCCTAAAAGGCAAGACTAGCCGGGATTAATTACACCCTACAAGTTCGCCAATCTTTTGGCCAGGCCAGTGTCGGTACTTTGAGGGAGGTTGCTCGTGCTTTCGCACGGACCTAATTAAAATAAATCTCGTTTTCCCAGGGGCGTAACTGTTAGTGTATATGCCTTAGAGGCCATTACTGTATCATACTAGTTTGTATATTACTTAATGGAAGCTTAGGATATTCACCTTGTATAAACAATCTTGCTCAATATAGTAGTATGCTACTTGGTTTGTTTCTACTTCAATGTGTACTTGTGTTTATTTTAGTATATCACTTTTACGCATTAATGGAGCCCTTAGGATCCTTGCTTGATTATCAGCGTTGTGATGGCGGTCACACTAGTGGGGGCTGGGTAATCTATAAGCACATCCTTATACAGGTCCCTAGTCGCAGGACTATCGAGACAGGGCATCGATACTCCGGAGTAGACTAGCGTATGCGCTTCTCATCCCATTGTGGGAGATGGTCTGTCCCACAGCCATCAGTACGTCGTACTGGAGATAGTATACGGGTGCTCGTTGGGTTACGAGTACACTGGACAGGACTCGTCGGGAACTGACAGGTTGGTATTATACCTATCGTCAGTTATCAGTTCCCAGGTGACATGAGTACAGCTTAGTCCGCTGACTTGACACTGGCACTTCGCCTCGAGTGTGTTCCCACTGTACTTTGATTACTACCCTACCACGGCTCAAAGGAGTCGTGCAAACGGGTAATAGTTGGGTACAGTCCCGAAGCACTTGGAGGCAGTGACGGTTAGACAGGATTCGTCTCTCCCGGTATTGGGGTTGACATCGCGCTGTGTCTAGGAGAGCCATTACACGAGTAGTCCCTGGCCAGGGCAAGCGAGATATACTGGTAGGCTTCCAGTGTTATCTCAGGGTGTTTTGGGCTTCACTCCGACACGACTTGTACCGCTATTAGGGGACTGACGTTTTACCGCCCCCTAGGCCCGACATGCGATGTATTAGACAAACAGACCGGACTGTACGGAGACTGTCACATTCAGACTCAGTAGGAGTTCAGATGGGGTTCACCTCGTCAGCCTTCTTGTCGGCATCTACCTGGGGACCGTTACGCACAGCTAGTGCCGCTTGCGGTCTGTGGTTAAACCCACTGCCAGCGTAGTGTCGAGTCTTTAGAGTCCCACACAGAGGGTATTCGCCTCTGGGCAAAACAGAGTAGAGGTCGCATGGTTTTGCGACAGGGTTCGTTCTCATCCGCGCACTTGTGCACGTTTGGAGTCCGGACGGATATTACTGGCTGGCTCTGGTTTGAGTCAGATACTGGTATATGTTTTGGGGTTGCTTTTATCTCTCAGTATTCATGTTCCTCGGAACAAGAATGCAGGTGTGTATGCACAGTTGTTTGAGGAGGAGGAAGATGACTTTCATTAGGGTTTCGGAACGGGTGCGTATGCACAGTTGACAGTCGTCTTTTTCCAAACCCTAATGGATTTATGTTATATCAATTAATAATATTAATAAAATGAAATTGTGTCATGGTTGGATTTTGTTGACTAGTTGACCATGGTTGACTTGTTGACCATGGTTGAAGGTTTGACCATCATCATTACAAAAGAAAGATGCTTTTTGATTCTAGCAAAATTCATTTAATGTTTGAAATGATAATGGTCATTCCTAAACCTTCCATCAACTATTTCATTTTCATTATTATTATTAATTTGATAATTCTTTTTCTTTTGTGATATGGTTGCAAGAAAGAAAAAAGAGAGCTCATTCTATCATAACCATTCTCTTTCCTCACTTGTTCTTCTTCCTCCTCTAGTTCAAGGAGAATCCTTCTCATGAGTTGAGAATCCCTCTCCTTGAGATAAAAACACCCCTTAGACACTCTCTACTCACTCTAGGATCAAAGGTTTAGCAAGCCGAAGATTCTAGTTCTCTCAAAGTTCGAGAAAGAGCCCGAAGGTTGAACCCTTAGGTGGATCCATCTTTGACGGAAGAAGGCAACGAGGAAAGCACCATCAACCTCTACAAAAGTTTGAAGAAGAAGGAGTTCAAGTTAGGTATAACCATCTTTCCGAGTAGCTAACTCTCTTTAGCTTGCTTGCTAGTTTAGTTTAGAAAAGATCCCGACTTTGTTAGTCCATGTTGCCCCATGCGCTAAAAATTTGATTTTTATACCGTTTCCGCCTCCCCGTAAGAACCGGGGATCGCAACGTGGACTTACAGTGGTATCAGAGCCTAACTAAACTTAAACTAGCTTTATAGTAAAGTGTATGGAAGTTCGATCGAGAAAAATCGCAAAACCGGAAAAACCAAAACCCTAAGTTTCTGTTGAAATTTTTTGTGCTCTAAATGTAAAAAGTTTTACTCCTAAAATCGGCTCAGGGTTTTGTGAAAACACCCACGAAATACGATCGCATGATTCCTTTAAAGCGCCGCGGTTCCGCGGCAATTGTTGGCTTAGGCCGCGGAACCGCCGCTTTTTTGTCTCTTCTTGTGGTCCTGTTTTGTGCAGTGTTCTTCTGGTAGGGTTTTGGGATTTTTAAGATATGTCATTTGTGCCCAGATTTTCCAGAAAAGAAATTTGCTTTTGGGGGCCTATAAATCCGTATTTTTATCGAACTTCACTACACTTTGACTATGTTGGTTATATCTGTGATGCTTGTATGTATTGAACGTCGGCTAATCGCTATAAGTCGATTAGTCGGGGTTATACATCTCTGTGATCTGTGTTTGATATTGGAATGTGTATATGAATGTGTTGGACTGTCGCGGGTGAATAGCCGGGGTGGATGTGAGATGAGCTTTTGTTTTTCTTTCATTCATTTGTAATATGTAAATTGATGTAATATTATTATTTGTTTGGCCGCACAACCGGGTCGGGGTTGTAGCCGTCATTGTATAATTCTTTTTACTGTTTTTGCTCCTAGGATAGACCTATGGAGGGGTGCACAAACTGCCGAGTACTTGGCGGGTAGTTTGCCGCACCCGTAGGGGTCTTGGGTGGGGTATTGGCTATTCACCGCGACCGTGTAATCCGCTTTTCGTTGCAGGCTCGAACGGATTGCGGATTCCTAGTATATCCAATGTATTCATCTGTGATCTGTAATGTCTATCATTGCTATATTTATAACTATTTAGGCGTTGCTTATGTTTTACAGCCGCGCTAGCCCAGCCCCCGCTCTGTCGTCAGTTAAGTAAACTAACGGGTGATGACGGGGCCCCGTGGCGAATGCGAATGGCATAAGCGTACGTCATATTTTGGTTGTTTTCTGCAATGGTAGGATTTAAATGATGGGACGCATTAAAAGAACTAATGCAAGAATATCACGCATTAAAAGAACTAATGCAAGATAATAAACCAAGTTAAAGTCGTTGGAACACTTTCGAAAAACCACTCGGTTCTTTTCAAAACTAACTTTTAAATGCGGAGCTTGAGCCACTCCTTTTAAAAGCTATCTCGTTCCATCGATTATATCAAGTTCACTACGTTCACGGTTTCGCCAAAACCATTCGTAGCCCTCCATCATTTCAGTTAAATGTACGGTAGTATTCAAGCTATGTATTTTGACCTCACGCCAAGGCATAGTGATTGGTAGCTGCCGGATATTTATCTGTTGCATAGATAGAATGCGTTGGTTTGAGACAGTCGTACTACCATTTTGGCCTACGTCAAGGGTAGGTACGGGTGGGTTCAAATTAACCAGGATAATGATGGGAAGAACTTGACATGTGACTTATGACATTTTGACCTCACGCCAAGGTCATAAGAGCATGGGGCAAAAATCCACATCGGGAGTTTCATAAGTACTGAAACTTGCTAGATTTGCATACCATTTGGAGTGTGGTGATTCTGGTAGGATTCCTTCAGTTTCGTCACGCGATGATATTTGGATCCCGATCCTACTGTGAGTATATGCTACTCCTCGGGAAATTTCTCACTAAACGATCAATGCTATAAACCTAGTAGGTGCCTAGAAAGGTGTTAGCGGGGCTACGCCCCCAGGGAAAAGAGGTTATTTAATTAAGGAACTTCGCGAAAGCGTTGGAAAACCTCCCTCGAAGTACCGACATTGGCCTGGCTGAACGGTTAAGCAAGTATTGTGCGATGGGATTGATCCCGACTAATTCTTCCTTTATGGTTTGAGGAGGGATTCGAGAGACAGTGGGAGCCATCCTGTTTAGACAAATTAAAAACCACTCTAAACTTGCAAGAGCATCGTGCTAAAGTGTTTCTTCTCTCTCTCCTAATTGCAGCGACCAATCGACATGACTGGACTTAAGTTACTTCTAGATAAAAAAATACTGACAGGGCCAAACTACAAAGATTGGCTCAGGAATGTCAAAATGGCAATCACTTACGACAAGATGGGGTATCTTCTTACCACCAAAGCTCCCCCCGTCCCAGGTCCCATCTCCAGCGTCGCGGATAAGGAAATCCGTAAGACTTGGGAGATTGATTGCGCGAAGGCCAGGTGCCTCGTGCTTGCCTCTATGGACAATGAACATCAGAGGAGGCACGAGAATATGGATTTGGAATCCATATTTCTTCATACAAAAGAACTGTATGGAGAGCAGTCTCGTATCGCAAGATACGAAGTGTCGAAGAAGTTGTTTTCGGCAAAGTTGGCCGTCGGATCATCGGTAGCGGACCACGTGCTTAAGATGATTGGCTACATTGAGGAGCTCGGGGAACTTGGGACCACGTTGGAAAGTGAACTCTATACGGATTTAATTCTCCAGTCCCTTCCATCCACTTACGCCCAGTTTATACTGAACTTCAACTTACAAGAAAAGGAAGTTGAACTTTCAGAACTCCTCAACATGCTGAGGAGCGCAGAGGGCACCCTACAGAAAGGTAGGGAAACACACGCTTTGTTTGTAGGAGGATCTTCTTCCTCTAGGTCCAAGGCAAAAGCCAAGGGAAAGAGGAAGAAAGCCCCCGCCAAACCAAGAGGCGGTGTTAGTAAAGTGGGTACGAAGGGAAAGGAAAAGGCAACAAAGATTGCGGGGAAGCTTGTGGATAAAGAAGAATGCTTCTATTGTCATAGAAAGGACACTGGAAGAATGATTGCAGGGCTTGGAAAGCCAGGACACAGGAATTGAAGCAGGTTGCGGCTTCAGCTTCAGGTGTGTATGTTATTGAAAACTGTCTTTCTATAAACTCTACTTCCTGGGTATTGGATACCGGATCAGGATCTCATATCTGTAATTCTTTGCAGGCGTTGAGAAACCGTAGGGTTTTGAAGGCAGGTGACATGACCCTCAGAGTTGCAAACGGAGCTAGCATGGATGCTAAAGCCGTGGGGGACTATCACCTGGGAATGTCAGATGGGCATGTTTTGGTTTTGCGTAATTGCTTTTTTGTACCCAACGCAACTTGTAATATCATTTCTGTATCTTTGGTTTCTAAAGAAGGTTATGAATTTGCGTTTGTAAGTAATGTTGTAAACATTCACCTTAATCAAGTTCTGATTGGGTCAGGTACACTGAGCAATGGTATACACGTATTAAACCAACCACAGATTTTCAATGTCCAGAATACACACAAAAGAAAGTCTCCAGATATCAATCAGGCTTTCTTGTGGCATTGTAGACTGGGTCACATAAATGAGAGAAGGTTGACTAAGTTACATACAGAAGGGTATTTGAATCCGTTCGAATATCAATCGTATGCCACTTGTCAATCCTGTCTCAAAGGAAAGATGACAAAGACTCCGTTCACTGGACACGGAGTAAGAGCGAGCGAGCTCTTGGGGCTCGTACACAGCGACGTGTGCGGTCCAATGTCTACACATGCGCGAAGCGGTTTTTCTTACTTCATTACTTTTACGGATGATTTTTCAAGGTTCGGACATGTCTTCTTAATGAAACATAAATCCGAAGCCTTTGGAAAATTCCAGGAATATAAGAATGAGGCAGAAAAACAAACCGGCAAAAGTATCAAGATTCTAAGATCGGATCGAGGTGGAGAATACTTAAGTGCTGAGTTCCTGAATTATTTAAAAGAGAACGGAATTCTCTCTCAGCTTACTCCTCCATACACTCCGCAACACAACGGTGTATCGGAGAGACGGAACCGAACCCTATTGGATATGGTACGGTCCATGATGAGCAACGCTGAGTTACCGCGATCATTCTGGGGGTATGCGCTAGAATCAGCTGCGTACCTTTTGAACCGAGTTCCCACTAAGACTGTGCCTACCACACCATATGAGTTATGGAGTGGGAAGAAACCCTATCTTCAATATCTGAAGATCTGGGGATGTCCGGCTTTTGTCAAAAAGCAGCATGCGGACAAACTCGAGGCACGCTCAGTACTGTGCAAGTTTGTGGGATACCCAAAGAACACCAAGGGGTATCTTTTCTACTACGCAGAAGAACAAAAAGTCCTTGTTTCTCGCAATGCCCACTTTCTAGAACACCAGTTCTTAGAAAAGGAAATTAGTGGGAGCGCAGTAGAACTGGAAGAAATTCCAGAACCTCAGACTATTACTGAAAGCTTAGTGGAACCAGAGGGTTCGAAAGAACAGGACATTCCTACGCCGCTCCGCAGAAGTAGTAGGCAGTCTCATCCGCCCGAGAGATACTACGGTTTTCTCATAGACGGGGATAGAGAGGATTGCATCATAGATTATGATGAGCCTACTAGCTTCCAGCAGGCCGTTCAGAGCGTTGACTCGGTAAAATGGCTGGATGCAATGCGGACCGAAATGGAGTCCATGTACACCAACAAAGTATGGACGTTGGACATTGCTCCAGACGGGGTAAAACCCGTAGGATGCAAGTGGATCTTCAAAAGGAAGATTGGTGTAGATGGACAGGTTGAGACCTATAAAGCTAGACTTGTAGCAAAGGGTTTCCGTCAAAGACCTGGCTTGGACTATGACGAAACCTTTTCTCCAGTGGCTATGCTGAAATCCATTCGGATCCTTCTTGCCATTGCTGCCTTCCATGATTATGAGATTTGGCAGATGGACGTAAAAACCGCTTTTCTAAATGGAAATTTAGAGGAGTGTGTCTATATGGACCAGCCGGAGGGTTTCATTCAGAGTGGGAGCAGCGGAAAGGTGTGCAAGTTGCTTAAGGTCATCTATGGACTAAAGCAGGCATCGCGGAGTTGGAACATCTGTTTTGATGAGACGGTCAAGGAATTTGGCTTTATCAAAAATCCAGATGAACCATGCATCTATAGTAGATTTGTAGCGAGAACTGTAGTATTCCTCGTTTTATACGTGGATGACATTCTTTTAATAGGAAATGACATTCCTATGCTACAATCTGTCAAAGGGTTCTTGTCGCACAGGTTCTCCATGAAAGACCTGGGTGATGCCTCATACATCCTGGGGATCCGGATCCATCGTGATAGATCCAAGAGGATATTAGGACTTTCTCAGTCCAGGTACATCGACACCATAGTGAAAAGATTCAGTATGGAAGATTCCAAGCGCGGTAACCTACCGGCTTGTCACGGGATCACCCTCTCTAAAGAGATGTCTTCCAAGACTGATTTGGAGAGGGATTGCATGTCTATTATACCCTACGCTTCTGCGGTAGGCTCTATAATGTATGCGATGTTGTGTACCAGACCGGATGTAGCTTATGCACTGAGTGTGGTAAGCCGGTATCAGTCAAACCCTGGGGAGAAACACTGGATAGCGGTAAAGAACATTCTCAAGTACCTGAGAAGGACTAAGGAGATGTTCTTGGTGTATGGCGGAAAAGACCTCCAGATCGAGGCCTTTGCTGACTCCAGCTTCCAGAGTGACAAGGATGATTCCAAGTCCATGTCGGGTTTTGTCTTTACCCTCAATGGAGGGGCGGTGTGTTGGAAGAGTTCCAAACAAGAAACCGTTGCAGACTCGACGATGGAAGCGGAATACATCGCTGCATCTGATGCCGCAAAAGAAGCCGTCTGGATGAGGAAGTTCTTGAAAGAACTTCAGGTGGTTCCGTCCATTGTTGATCCAATACCTCTGTATTGCGACAACAACGGGGCTATAGCTTTAGCGAAGGAACCCAGGTCCCATCAGAGATCCAGACACATCTTGAGGCGGTATCACCTGATCAGGGAGATCGTGGATCGCAAGGAGATCGAGGTTCGGAGGGTTACTTCAGAAGAAAACACTGCAGATCCATTCACCAAGGCCTTACCCCAGACTCAGTTCGAGCGGCTGATCGAGATGATAGGTCTTCGATACGCCAGTACATGGCCTTAGTGCTAGTGGGAGATTGTTAGTGTATATGCCCTAGAGGCCATTACTGTATCATACTAGTTTGTATATTACTTAATGGAAGCTTGGGATATTCACCTTGTATAAACAATCTTGCTCAATATAGTAGTATGCTACTTGGTTTGTTTCTACTTCAATGTGTACTTGTGTTTATTTTAGTATATCACTTATACGCATTAGTGGAGCCCTTAGGATCCTTGCTTGATTACCAGCGTTCTGATGGCAGTCACACTAGTGGGGGCTGGGTAATCTATAAGCACATCCTTATACAGGTCCCTAGTCGCAGGACTATCGAGACAGGGCATCGATACTCCGGAGTAGACTAGCGTATGCGCTTCTCATCCCAGTGTGGGAGATGGTCTGTCCCACAGCCATCAGTACGTTGTACTGGAGATAGTATACGGGTGCTCGTTGGGTTACGAGTACACTGGACAGGACTCGTCGGGAACTGACAGGTTGGTATTATACCTATCGTCAGTTATCAGTTCCCAGGTGACATGAGTACATCTTAGTCCGCTGACTTGACACTGGCACTTCGCCTCGAGTGTGTTCCCACTGTACTTTGATTACTACCCTACCACGGCTCAAAGGAGTCGTGCAAACGGGTAATAGTTGGGTACAGTCCCGAAGCACTTGGAGTTAGTGACGGTTAGACAGGATTCGTCTCTCCCGGTATTGGGGTTGACATCGCGCTGTGTCTAGGAGAGCCATTACACGAGTAGTCCCTGGCCAGGGCAAGCGAGATATACTGGTAGGCTTCCAGTGTTATCTCAGGGTGTTTTGGGCTTCACTCCGACACGACTTGTACCGCTATTAGGGGACTGACGTTTTACCTCCCCCTAGGCCCGACATGCGATGTATTAGACAAACAGACCGGACTATACGGAGACTGTCACATTCAGACTCAGTAGGAGTTCAGATGGGGTTCACCTCGTCAGCCTTCTTGTCGGCATCTACCTGGGGACCGTTACGCACAGCTAGTGCCGCTTGCGGTCTGTGGTTAAACCCACTGCCAGCGTAGTGTCGAGTCTTTAGAGTCCCACACAGAGGGTATTCGCCTCTGGGCAAAACAGAGTAGAGGTCGCATGGTTTTGCGACAGGGTTCGTTCTCATCCGCGCACTTGTGCACGTTTGGAGTCCGGACGGATATTACTGGCTGGCTCTGGTTTGAGTCAGATACTGGTATATGTTTTGGGGTTGCTTTTATCTCTCAGTATTCATGTTCCTCGGAACAAGAATGCAGGTGTGTATGCACAGTTGTTTGAGGAGGAGGAAGAGGACTTTCATTAGGGTTTCGGAACGGGTGCGTATGCACAGTTGACAGTCGTCTTTTTCCAAACCCTAATGGATTTATGTTATATCAATTAATAATATTAATAAAATGAAATTGTGTCATGGTTGGATTTTGTTGACTAGTTGACCATGGTTGACTTGTTGACCATGGTTGAAGGTTTGACCATCATCATTACAAAAGAAAGATGCTTTTTGATTCTAGCAAAATTCATTTAATGTTTGAAATGATAATGGTCATTCCTAAACCTTCCATCAACTATTTCATTTTCATTATTATTATTAATTTGATAATTCTTTTTCTTTTGTGATATGGTTGCAAGAAAGAAAAAAGAGAGCTCATTCTATCATAACCATTCTCTCTCCTCACTTGTTCTTCTTCTTCCTCTAGTTCAAGGAGAATCCTTCTCATGAGTTGAGAATCCCTCTCCTTGAGATAAAAACACCCCTTAGACACTCTCTACTCACTTTAGGATCAAAGGTTTAGCAAGCCGAAGATTCTAGTTCTCTCAAAGTTCGAGAAAGAGCCCGAAGGTTGAACCCTCAGGTGGATCCATCTTTGACGGAAGAAGGCAACGAGGAAAGCACCATCAACCTCTACAAAAGTTTGAAGAAGAAGGAGTTCAAGTTAGGTATAACCATCTTTCCGAGTAGCTAACTCTCTTTAGCTTGCTTGCTAGTTTAGTTTAGAAAAGATCCCGACTTTGTTAGTCCATGTTGCCCCATGCGCTAAAAATTTGATTTTTATACCGTTTCCGCCTCCCCGTAAGAACCGGGGGTCGCAACGTGGACTTACAGTAACCCCCTTAATACCCTTCTAGACACCTACATGATCGGCTAATTGTAATGTGTAAAACTCTCCCAAGAGTAACTCTTACTCGCAGTGGGTATCGAGATCCAACTATCTCATAGAAGGTATGCAATCTCATTGCAAATTTCAACACTTGAAATTCCCGATAATATTTTATCCCTCGCAACTTATGACTTTGGCTATGGTCAACAAATCATAAGTGCTAGCCAAGTTCAACCCGTTATTTCTTGATTGAATTAAACCCACCCGCACGACCCTTGGCTAAGGTCAACAAAGTCGCACGACTACCCTAACTCAATCGCATCATATGCTGCAGATAAACACTAATTAGTTACCGCACACTACGCCTTGGCTAAGGTCAACAAACACAGCACGAATACTAAGAATTACTTATCTGAAATGACGGAGGGCTACGCCAGGTTCTTAAGAAAACCCTTTGCGTAATGAACTTGATATCGTTGTAGAATTGAGTGATTTAGAAAAAGGAGTGTTTTTTAGGCTTTTACTAGTTTTGCTAAAGAGGTCACTCCCGGTGAAGGGATCTCGGCTCTTTCCTTATCGAATAAGGTGCAGGATATTTCATAAATATCACTTTGCAAAGCAAAAACTATAGAAGCAATCAAAAGACAAACCGAGTGGGTTGTAGTATCTGTTAGTTTCGCTAAAGAGGTCACTCCCGGTAAAGGGATCTCGGCTCTTTCCTTATTGAATAAGGTGCTGGATATTCTATAAGGAATACCGCTATGCAAAGCAAGAACTAGAGCTACCGGTTTTTAAACATGTTTTACAACATCTTTTAGGTTTCTTTTATTTCATTAATCTCATTAATGAAGTCCCAGTAATTATGCTTCCTAAGCATCATAGATGAAACGAAAGCAGCAATATTAATTATATCTCATATATATAATATAGGCATTCATCTCAGAACATATCAAGTGATCACATCACAGAATATCGGCAGGAGAAGAATCACATATGAAATATTTGATATACTAGGAATTCCGTATTTTAAATTAAGCTAGTATAAAAGACGGATTCCACGGTCACGATGAATAGCCAAACCCACATCCCTAGACCCCTACAAGAGCGGCAAGCAACCCTACCAATTCTAGAGTTAGGAGACCCGGTCTCGACTCCTCGAGATGGTCTCCCATTGGACCCTAGAACCCGGTTACTTATGCTCCCCGTCTTGGGTCTATCCTAATGCAGAAAAGTAAATAATATACATCAATGGTGACATCATCCTCAACCCGTAAGTGCCCCAATAAAAGAATATTACATACAAGCTTTTACATGAATGAAAATGAAAAACTCTCATCTCACATAAAAAAAAACTCGGCTATTCAGAATACGACGATCCAATATAACATATCACAGCAACTCATAACATCACATGCCATCAACGCAAGTAAATATGCGTATCTCAGTTGTCGTTGACATATAGCACCGAAACCGGCGATACACCACATATTACACTTACGGTCACAGAAAAGAAAGTGAAAAACTACAACAGTTGAAATCCGCAACCATCTTAGACATCATAAACCCAATATATCACATATATTGGATTTCATGCCTAACCAAATGAATTCCTTAGACATCACATGCCTAACAATTATAAACCCCGCATTTTAGTCTCAATATTGAAAACACTTTCCAATAACCTGTCGGGTAATTCAACAATATTCCCGATAACCTGATCGAATGCTCATTGGAAAATTTAGTAAATGGCCGCACCCTCCGATGCCGTCGACGAAGTGCACTAAGGCGGAACACTGCGGCCGTGAGCATCCGAACGGATGCTTTTGGTGATGGGGTTCTCCTACAGTCACTTGGTCGGGGCTATGGGGCATGGCTATCTAGTAAGGTTACCCAACGAGTATCCGCGTACACTACTTAATTGCGACGGACTTTTGATCAACATCAAAATCCCGTGGCAACCGATCAAATGAGACTAAACTGCTAGATTTATAAAATTCAAACTAGTTATCTCATAACTAATAGTGGATTCCAAATATTGTATCACAATCACGAATAGCTAGACAAAGTTAAACTTTTCGATCGAATAAGCAAGCACCCAAAATTTCCCAACAAGCTCAACACTTGAGCGGAGTTCAAAAGTACCCAGAACATGCCACAGTTCCTGTGAACCGGCCGTAGAAGGGTCAACCAATGTCTCACCTGTGGCGCCGCTAAACTACCACAAACCCTAGGGTTTAGTGGCGGTTTTGACGGTCACAGAATCGAGTTAAGATTTCGTTCTTCTAGAGGGTCCATAGAATCGCTTGTAAGATTTTCTGAAAATTTTAAACTCGGAAAAAATCCAACTCTTGAAAAATTTCCAGTGGGGGGAAAATTGGGTTATTGATATCCGTTCGAACTTTTTAACATCGTCTAAATAACCCGAATAAATGTTACAATTACGATTACGAAACACTCCGAGTTGCCTTTGCAGAATGTTAATATCACATGCAAATTTAGCAAAAACAAACAACACCTGAAACCCTAAAACCTAGAGATTGGAACACCCTGAAAATTTGAAGTCAAAACTCCAAAATTGGGCCGAGGAGGTCGGTTTTTAGCATGATGTGGCCGGCCAAATTTGCACAAAACCACCTCAAATTTTCATGGTTTTCATGTTATATCTCATACAATATTCTGCAGTTGTTTAAAAAATTTTTTGAAGACCTTTTAAATTCGACAGAAACCAAGTTTTCGTATCGGGTGTTTCAGAGTAGTTTCGGTTTTGTAATCCTAACAAACATCGTCTAATTTTCTAGCATGGCTCTGATACCACTGTAGGGTTGTCTAGCACGGCAACAAGGTTTCGGGAGGTATCGTCCATGCCATATTTAAATTTTTTCCGTTCTAGCTAACCCTAACTCTAGAATCGAAACTAGAAAATCCGACGAATCGATATGCAAACAACTTTGCAAAGAAGTGAACAAGGAATACAACCTTTGTAGACCGGTCTTTCACTTCAATAGCTCCATGTTGTACTCCCTTCGCTGCGAATGGTGAACTCCCGGACTCTAGAGAGGGTTCACTTGAAGGAACGAACAAGCTTGCTCAACGTCTTTGAGGCCGAAGATGATTTACGTCGAGGAGACTCGAGCTCATGCTACTGTAGGGTGATTTTCGTCACCCCATTGAGATGAGAATACGTACGAGCTGGTCAGGCGCAGTACAGATTCCCCCTGCCTAGGGTAGGCTGGGGTTTATTGATTGTGGGGATCCGAATCTCCGGCAGCCACGGACTAAGCTGCCGTTAATTACCCCTCGCCTTTGAAGCGAGAGAACCTCCGATTGACGGGTCAAACAGGTCATACGAACTCAATGTGTAGTGTTGTGTTTTGAAGGGGTTTTGGATATATCGGGGGCCCCGTAGAGTTTTTACGAGGGTCCCGCTACCCGAATATCGGGCTGGGGGTCAAGGGGGCTAGCAGCCCCCTTGCGGGGTGCGGGGCAGCGCCCCGTTAGAAATTTTTTCTAACGGGGATGTATTTTTAGTGTGGAGTGTGTGTAAAATTGGAGAAAAATGGCGTCCAGAGGATGCGTGGGTGCCAGCGCCTCGCGCTCCTAGCACACAGGCGGTGGGTGCTGGCGCTGACGCGAGCGCTTGGGTGCTAGGGCTCTAGCGCCTCACGTGCCCGGCACGTGGGCGCTCGGGTGCTGGCATTTTGGACGCTCAGGCGCTAGCGCCTAACGTGCCCGGCGCCTCACATGCCCGGCACATGGGCGCTCGGGCGCTAACGCTTTGAGCGCTTGGGCGCTAGCGCTTTGGGCGCTAGCGTCTTACGTGCCCGGCACGTGGGCGCTCAGGCGCTAGCGCTTTAGGCGCTAGCTCCTCGCGTGCCCGTCACATGGGCGCTCGGGCGCTAGCCAAAGGAAGGGGTTTTTACCCCCAGAAATGGGAGTTAAACTCCTAAAGAGAATTTTGAGTGGAGTTAAACTCCAAAATATTTAGATTTGGAGTCAAACTTCTAAGAATCTGGATTAGGAGTTAAACTCCTTTGAGGATTTGGGTCTTGGAGTTGAACTCCCTAAAAATCTTCAGAGGTTCTTCTCTCTTGAGTCTTGGATCTTCTCTTGACTGGGATTTTGTCCAAAGTTGGATTTTTGGAGATGGGTCTCCTTCTTCCTCCCCTTTATCGGCTGGATCTTGGAGAAAAAAGGGGTGAGACTTAAAAGTCTCCCCTTTTTGAGATCTAATGGAAGATCTGAGCTCCCCTTTATGGGTTTTGTGGTGAAAAACTATTTAGTTTTTGAAAAGAAAGAGTAAAACTCTTGATTTAATTCAAAGGAAAGAAGAAGGTTTAGAACATTGAGGAAGGAGAAGGAGGCACAGACCTTGATTTTTTTGGGGAGAATGAAAAGTGTCTTAGATATTTTCATCATGTTGCCTCTTATAGGCTTGCAAATTTACACATAGCCCCTTGGGCTTTACAAAATGCCATTTTTCCCATCCCATGTCTCATGTGCTATTTCATTTTGCACATAAGCCATGGGCTTTACAAAAATTTGGCTTTATACCCATTTTGCTTACATTCATGCACAAAAAATTACATCAAAATTATTTGTTACATGATTTTTATTTTAGCATGGGGAGGCCGGCCGCGGGGCTCGACTTGAGCATGGGCCCACTTGCTTGGGCTTGGGTCCGCTTACTTGGGGTTGACCTTGACTTTGACCCGGTCATCTGGGGTGCAAATTTTGACCCCAACAAAGTGCCCCCCATCAATAAATGCACACCACGCATATGAGTTATATGCATAAAATTGATGGATCTTGAAGCTGGACTTCGAAGTGGAACATCATTCTGGGGGCGGAGCATCTCTCGGGGAGCATGATTCCCGGGGATCGAAGCATTATTCCGATTTGCGGAGCATAATTCCAGGGGTGGAGTATAATTCCGAGGACCGGAGCATAATTCATAGGATCGGAGCATAATTCCGAAGAGTAGAGGCATGATTCCAGGGATCGGGACATGATTCCGATGAGCATAACTTTGGGGATTGGAGCATAATTCCGAGGGTCAGAGCATCATTCCGAAGAGCGGAGCATGATTCCAGGGATCGGAGCATAATTCCGATGAGCATAACTTCTAGGATCGGAGCATAATTCCGAGGATCGAAGCATCATTCCGAAGAGCAGAGTGATTGATACGAATTCCGGTGTGTATGTAGAAAATTTTATAGAAATCACAACCAAAAATATTTGACTGCAATCAATAACGGTGTCGATTGTAGCGTGTTAGTAAGTGCGGATCGTCCACAGGGAAAGTGTAATCGTTCGTATTTCGAATTAGATGAGTCGAAAATTTAAAGAAAAGAGAAAGAACAATTCATGATTTATAAAATTGAAGTTCAAGAATTAGTAAAATTTAGGTCTAAATCAAGAAAGCATATTAAAATCAAGAATTGAGAATTTATGATTTCCAAGCCAAATATCAAGATTCGAAGTGAGGCTCGTTGGAGTCGATTGAACCTTTAGATGTGAGCGCGACGGTCCTTAGAGTCATCTCTAGATTTCTTTTAGTTAATGAGGGTAATGCGGATGCAAGTTTGTGATTTTTGGGGCTTAAGAAGGGTAATGAACTCTCCACATAATCTGGATTTGGCCGTGCCCCTTAAATTCCGTATTAATATGCAAATAACCAAGATCAAAACAAGCACAATTTTTATTGCTTTTGCGGCGCTGCGAATTTTGCAAAGAAACCTGCAGAAAATTGTTAATTGGAGCAGATTGAGAAGGAGATAAGAAAGTTGGAATTATACCTGCAAATTTTGGAACAGTGATTCCCTAGGATGGCCGTGCTTCCGCCGTGGGAGGCTCCTAATGCCGCGGATCTGCGGTTTCAAGAAGAGTTCACTGCAAAAAAAAACTTACAGAATGCCTCTGTTCATCTCCTGAGCTCTCTGGAATATTCCAAATATTTTTCCAATTGCACAGCAGACTCCAGATTCCCTTGCAACAAATCACAACGAATCGTTTAGTGTTTGCGCGAATTTTGATCTCAAAATTATGATGGAATAAACTTTTCAACTCAAATTTTCAAAAACGAACGAATTAGCGCACTGTCCCCGGCAACGGCGCCATTTGATTGATACGAATTCCGGTGTGTATGTAGAAAATTGTATAGAAATCACAACCAAAAATATTTGACCGCAATCAATAACGGTGTCGATTGTAGCGCGTTAGTAAGTGCGGATCGTCCACAGGGAAAGTGTAATCGTTCGTATTTCGAATTAGATGAGTCGAAAATTTAAAGAAAAGAGAAAGAACAATTCATGATTTATAAAATTGAAGTTCAAGAATTAGTAAAATTTAGGTCTAAATCAAGAAAGCATATTAAAATCAAGAATTGAGAATTTATGATTTCCAAGCCAAATATCAAGATTCGAAGTGAGGCTCGTAGGAGTCGATTGAACCTTTAGATGTGATGAAATCTCATGATTACATATTCTTATCCATTAACGAATTGATACTAGATCGATAACGATTTATCGAGGTTTAAGGATCTTGCGACGAAACTAGGGTTTCCTCATCTCATCCTTTGTCCTTTCGATGAATCTCATTCACAAACTAGCTTCTAGTAAATTAAATAATCGATCGTTGATCTCTAGTTCCGAGCGAAAGTAATCAAGAAAGCATTTCGCATCGAAACTAGATCGTCGATCATTCGATTTTCAAGAATTTACAAACGTTATAGGACTTAAGAATTGTAAAAGAATCTAAATCATCATCATTCTATCGATCGTCTCGATTCCTTTACGAGCGGAGTTTTACTCAAACATTATCACAAAGAACACATTCAAGAATCTAGATTGAATCATAATGCTTGAATTAAAAGATAAGCAAGATATAGAAATTTCACCTTTATTTATCAACAATTTAGTTACAAATCTCAAGATCTACAAGAGGAAGGAACATGATCGTTGATTTCGGCTTCGCTCGGCTCCTTGAGTCGCGGATCTCCTTGGATCACTTGCTCCGATGAAGTCCGGCGTTGCTTTCTAAAGGATCGAAGGCTTCAAGCTTGATTTGGTACTCGGAATTCTTGATCTTGGCTTTGAAATTGGAATTAGGGTTAGGGTTTTGAGGCACAAGTTGTATCACTCAACTTGTGGTGAATTTGGTGTAAGAATCAACAACCTTTGAAAGTGAAGCCTAGGGTTCCTTTTATAGCCTTAAGAATTATTAGCTTCCTTTGTAAGCTTGGATTAGGTTAGCTTCCCTTGTAAGCTAGGTAGTTAGGTAGAAGTCTCTAGAAGTAGCTAGTTAGGCTTTAGCTTCCTTCATAAGCTTGGAGATTAGGGAGAAGCTTTTTGGTTTAGTTTGTTAAGTAGCTTGCTTTGGAAGCTTGAACATTTAGCTTGAACAAGGAGCTTGCTGATCTGGCAGAAGACTCTGGATAATTCTGGAAATTGTCATAGCTTGATGAGGTGTAGGCCATGAATGAAGAATGCTGCAGCTGAAATGGGCTGATGTCACCGCTATGTGGCCGCGGATTCGTGGCGCAAGACTGCTCCGGCCGCGGGTCCGCGGCCCAATAGGAGGATCAGTGCATGAAAGTTCTTGGCTTTTCTTGTGCTGACTTCAGGTATATTTTCTGATATGTTGATTCTCAAAATTCCTTCTAGATTACTACCAGATCACAAGTCTTGGACTTGGCGTCATTTTATCAGCATTATTTTCACAGATTTGGCTTTTCTCCTGGAATTTCCTGCACAGACTTCGAAACAAGTGTTGCGCTATACAAGGATGATGCGATGTCATGATAAACACTCAATTTCCCTCGAAATGCCGGTTTTAGTATACAACACAGGTAATCTGGTATTTTACGACTGTTTTGCTAATATGTGCAATGCTTAACCTGAATACCTTTAGATGAATTCAAATGGTAGGGAAATTGACGTGTTAAAAATACATTATTTTTGACTGATCAAATTCCCCCAAACTTATCTTCGGTCGTCTCGAGCGAACTGTTTTATTAAAAAGAGAAGGATAAAATAAAGAAAAGAAAAAAAACTCTCTAACACACTTTCGTAGGCAACACGATTGCATTGAGCACGTGCAACAAGCCTTTAAACCTCTAGGTGTCCCTAGTAGGAGGAGCGTTGTCTCCTGAGGGTTTTCAGCGGATTGCACCCACAAAATCCAATAATAAAAGGAAGACCGTAAATATTACATATAAAGATAAGAATTGTAAAAGAAAAGCTTTGAAAATTAGAGTTTCCAACTATGCTAGCTTTTCGGTTGTCATGAGCCCTATCTTAATAGTCATGAAAAAATGTTAGAAATCACATCATCCCTCAATAAAACATCGTCTTTATTCTTCATTCCTATCTTTCTTCCAAACATCGATCATATCACCCTACGTGTGTGTAATATACATCCCTACACCCGGAGAATTCAATTCAAGCTATCATACTCTTGTCCGTCCACCTCAGTACTTTTTAATTAATGAATATTTAGATGGATTTGCTCACACATTTTCATGTGACCGTTAATACTTCTTGAGGTACTAACCGACCGATTACTCATGTGCTTGCTTATTAGGTGTTTTTCCTCGTCTTGCACTACCTAAGGCTTAGCAGTGACTCGCAGACCAGTTGGTCTAAGGCACTAGGTGAAGAGGCACCCTCGCTATATTTTTTTATTGCTGCCTTGGCGATAACAAAACCAGTGTTCATTTTTCTGCACCATTTTTATATTTTATTCATTTTTTATTTCCTTCATACTTTGGCTTTTAGACAAGAACATTTCAAGGTATCCTCTACTATCCCGAGTTTCAAGACGTGTGTAAGTGCGTATAGTAGGGTATCAACGTTCAAAATGTTTGGCTTTCATAATAGAAACTATTTTTCAGACTTATTTTTATCCTCAGATTAGTGACTTCCTTCATCTTACTAACCCTTGGGACAACGGCTCATAACTACTTATTACTAGTTCGTTTAAGAAACCTTCTAATTTTCTTGGTTTTCTTAAATTTTTCTAATCTTTTGGATGTAATTTTTCACTATCTAATCTTTTATTATCTTATTTATGTACAAAAATATTTTTATTTGAAAATTTTTAAATTTTTATAGGTTTTGAAAAAAATGTTTTGTGCTTATGCAAAATGATATGCAAATGATGCGAAAAATAAGCACAAACCTCCTCCAAACTTGTTTTCAACAGTGTCCTCACTGTTGCCGTCTGCTATCTTACAAAAACCTGTAAGCTTGGGAGAAAATTTATTAATGGGGGCAAAATATTTAAGTGAAGATCCTCCCCCAAACTTATTCATTTCACTCACCTCCATTCAAAAGATGATACAGTAATTTACAGGACATGGAGCTGAGACGGAAGAATTTTAATCAAGATAAAATGGCTCCTGTAAGAACAGGAGCTCCTTCGTGGGGTCAGTGGAAAAATACGGTTTTAATCTATGTCCATTCACTTTGAAAAATGTGTCATTTTAAACATTTTCTATCTCAACTGCCCCGTGCGGGTATACAGACCGCACAATAAAAGGTCCCTTTCACCGAGATCGTAGCTTACCCGCGTGAAGGTGTAGTCGTGAATCATAAAGAAGGACTTGTTGACCAGGTGTAAAAGTTTTCCTCAAAATATTTTTATCGTGAAATACCTTAGTCCGATTCTTTACAATTACAACGTTATCATAAGCTTCATCGCGGAGTTCACTTAGCTCATTTAATTGCAGCTTTCGAAAGTTGCAGGCTTGGTTTAAGTCAAAGTTGATTTCTTTAATAGCCCACATTGCTTTGTGCTCAATCTCGACTGGCAAGTGACAAGCCTTCCCAAACACTAACCTATATGGAGACATCCCTTGATCGGTTTTATATGCAGTTCGGAATGCCCAAAGAGCATCCGTTAATTTGGTCGACCAATCTTTTCTATTCTTAGCAACAGTTTTCTCCAGGATTTGTTTGATCTGTCTATTCGAAATCTCAGCCTGCCCGCTCGTTTGGGGATGATAGGGTGTGGAAAGTTTGTGGTTGATTGCATATTTCCGCATCAAAGTCTGGAAAGACTTGTTGCAGAAATGTATCCCGTTATCGCTAATGATAGAGCTGTTTCCCCCAATCAGAGCAAGACTCTGTTTGAATTTCAAAAATTCAAATTCTGAAGCAACGCTTCAGATTCCGTGCGGTGCGCGCAACGCGCCACCTATCAGAAGCTGATACGTCAGCGCAGCGCCCAAGACAGCGCGTCCAATCAGAGCAATGCTCTATTAAAAATCAAAATTAAAAGAAGCAAAGCTTCAGTAGCGTAAGCGCTGCGCTACGCGACACGTGTCAGCGCAGTCGCTTTTGCGCAAGCGCTGCGCTGCGTGACACCTGTCAGCGCAGTTGCGTAAGCGCAGCTGTGCGCGGAGCGCGACACGTGTCAGCGCAGTTGCGCAAGCGCAGTTGCGCTGCGCTGTGCGCTGCGTGACACGTGTCACGCGCTGGGGCATTTGCGCCAAACAGAATTAAAATTTTAAAGAAATCTTTCTGTTCTTGTTAAAACAAGAAGATTTTCTTCTCTAAAACAGAAGCCCTTGGATCAAAGATCTAACGGTGGGGAAAATTCCCCAAATCACTCAGAGAAAGATCTCTTTAACAAATCTAACAAAATTTATGGGCACTATATAAAGGACCCTAGACCTCAATTCAAAATCATCATTGAGAACTCTGAAGAATTGGAGAGAATTCCTCAAGAACAAAAAGGTAAAAACCTTTAGAAAAAAGAGAAAATTCTCTTATGAACAGATCATTGATCTGAGAACAAGATCAATGATCTTCAATAAAAAGAAAAATAAATAATAATCGTGCCTTGCACTTTCTTATGAACCATTGGTTCTTTGAAAACAAGAAAAACTTGTTTTCTTTGATCTAAATTGAATCAAGAAATCAAACAGTGATTTGCACTTTTTATGAACCATTGGTTCTGGAATCTGAAAGATTCTCAAATTATTGAAATAGTGCCTTGCACTTGTAAAACTGCACTGTTGCGCTCTTGGGTTGGCGCAAGCCACCAGAGAGCGCCACGTGTCAGCATCTGAACCACTTGCGCTATGCGCTTTTGAGATAGAGCCTTGCTCTCTGGAATTAGCGCAACTCACCATAGCGCGCCACGTGTCAGCAGCGCAAGCGCAGCGCACTGGCTCAGCGCACTGCGCTTGCGTGACACGTGTCATCACCGCAAGCGCTTGCGCTCATTGATTGGCGCAAAGCGCCTGACAAATGCAATGCATTATTCACTAAAGGGCCAGGCCCAAATCAGAAAGGCCTAGTAGGCCAAATTAAGTTGCAATGCAATAAAAAGGGGAGAGCCCAAACAAAATTGATGCTCTGCATCATTTATAAATAGGCAGAGCCCAAACAAAATAATAAATAATGCAATGCATTATTTTAAAAGGGGCAGAGCCCAAATAAAGGTCCAACAGAGACCAAAAGTAATGCAATGCATTACTTAAACAGGGGCCAAGCCCTAACACAGGCCTATTAGGCCAAAGACAAATAAGATGTTAAACATTTCTAAACTGGACTTAGCCCAATCATGGCCGTAATTCCTCAAATTAAATTGACTGAGCACAGCTGCTCTCTTAAATCAATTTACATCCGGTTCGAGGGTACATCTCCGAACTTCTCTGACTCCTATCGTTGTAATCCTTCAACGACGTCAGAGAGGTGACGGGTCCCGACAACCACACATCAACACAGACCGTGGGGTCCTTAAACTCATGGACTTATGCGTCCTTAAACCAAGATACGGACTGTGGGGTCCTTAAACCCGCGGACTTATGCGTCCTTAAACTAACGGACTAATGCGTCCTTAAACACACCCATATGGACTGTGGGGTCCTTAAACCCATGGACTTATGCGTCCTTAAACTACCAATGGACCGCAATGTCCTTAAACTACCAATGGACCGCAATGTCCCTAAACTACCAATGGACCGCAACGTCCCTAAACTGGAACAATAGAGCCCCCAAATGCTCTTTTGTTGGATCTAAACGATCCCGTTTAAGTTGATCTTAGCCTCAAATATGGCTAACGTATCCTTAAACATTCAAACAGACTTTAGTCCCAAATTGGACTATAAGACCCCCAATCAACTTTGGTTCAAGGGTACATCTCCGAACTCCTCTGACACATGTCATTGTAATCCTTCAACGTCGTCAGAGAGGTGACGGGTCCCGACGGCCATATATTAAATGGACCACCATGTCTCTAAACTGGAAATGGATCTAGATGATCCCGTTAAGTAGATCTTAGTCTGAAAATTAGACTAACGTATCCTTAACAAACGTTTAAGTTGATCTTAGCCTCAAATATGGCTAACGTATCCTTAAACCAAAACCCAAAACCCAAATCTAAGAAAGTATGGATTTGGACTAATCCACGTCCTACGGGCGACGAAATAAAGAGTCTCCGTATACAATCCACGGGAAACCACAAACAAAACAAACACCCACGACACGAAGTGAAATTCTGGAGAAGGAGAAAGTTGTTACCGCGATGCGGTAGCGTAATTAACTGCAGGGACTTGCGCCTGCAGAGAAGAGCGTCCCCACAATCAAAAACCCCTCAAGCGAGGGGGAATCTGACGAAGTCTGCTACATCCGCCGCATCCGTCTAAACCTCCGATACACGGTGCCATAAATCAACTTGGCATCTTCGGAGAGGTGGACGGATAAAACCAAATAGCATTTGCCCCGAATCTCAGGCCTAGACGTCCTAACGTCACGGCCGCCGTTCGGAGGGGAACAGATTCTGGCACGCCCGGTGGGACCTTTTCCTCTTTCCACTCCACACTTTGTGTGTCGTGTTCGCGAACAAATCGCATTTTGCTGTGGTTTCCTGTGGATTCGAGGTACTAAGATTTGGTGTCTTGCTCCGTGCAGAAAACAGAAGATCAATGGCTTCAAACTGCACTGCTTGCAACTGCAACTCTCGCTCGGTCTCTGCTGGAGGAGTGACTTACGGGCCCCAAGCGGCCTCTCTTTTCAAGATACCAGTGGAGCAGGTAACTCAAGCCACCACTGGGCTATTCTTCGGGACCATGCTCCCACCGATGAGCTTCAATGCCCCAATGACGTTGCAAGAAGCCCCAAAGAAGTCAGTCTTTGATCGACTTACCAATGCCGCGACCCCTCTCAACGGGTCGCCCAGCTCCAATACTTCAGTTTTCAACAGACTGGGCCAGAACGTCTACAAGCCCGCGATACCTGAAGCGGCCATCCCAAAGCGGATAGCCATCCCGGCTCAAACAGACGAAATCATTAGAAAGGCTCCTCCTTTTAAGAAGTCAGTTTTTACAAGGTTAGCCATTCCGGTTGCTGCTCCAGGCGAGGTCCTCAAAGCTGCTTCCCCTACCCAGAGCAGGGGGCATGAAGAAGCTTATCCAACAACAGAGACAACTCCATCCGCACGACACGCTCGACGTCGCCACTGGCGCCGAGTAAGGAAGGATGGGGGCAACTCTCCCTCTGGGTTAACTCCACCAGCCCCAACGATGGAAGTCAATGCTGCTGTTCCAACTGGGAACAGCTTTGAATTGCTTAACAAGGTGCGCAGGAACTCTCCTACCGTCGTACTGAAAAGATCTCCTCCACCGGTGGAGAATGTTACAGAAATAAAGCCGGATCAGCCCCCTCAACGGCTGTCCTCCAAAATTTACAAGGTCTGGCGTCAAGTCCAAGAGTCAGCGATCGATCAAGACAACCTCCGCCGACAGAAAAAGGTGAAAGTGCAGCGGGAAGAGGACTATCCTATCAAGCCACAAAAGGCGATAGCTGCTTGGGAGCCCACTGCAACGGCCCCCTCAACTTCGACCGCTCAAAAAGGAAGGAGGTCGGGGAAGATCCCTGTGTTTTTGGCGAATTGCAAAGACACCGAACACAAACGCCCCAAGTCTGGGGGCATGGTGGTGCACACTGTTTATATGGCTTCCGGAAAAGAATAAAGCCGCGTTTCGACGGGTCACCGACCGCTCACCCGGTCATTGAAAAAAGCCCAGGAGCAGCAACAGAAGCTTCAGGAAATGATGACTGTGATGGCCGCACTTACCGAACCGAAAGAAAGTTCGGAAGTATCATCAGAGCAGCGTCATGAACAAGAAACTGACGCTGACTATCTACGCAGAGTCCTCGGAAAGAAGGACAAAGAGGCAGCCGAACAAGCTGCCAACATAAAGAAAATGGAGCTCCTCTTCCAAGATATAGTAGGGATGATGTTACACCCGGACCCTCCAGCTGAAGACCCTCCGATCATTGTTGGAGACGAAAGAGGGGAGACATCTAATCCTCCTCCGGCTCTTTCAGCGGCCAAGGAAGAAACCATTTCTTAGGCCACACTGGATGACTGTATAGCTCATCAAATACGAGCTCATCAGGCGAGTGAAGCGGCTGGGCAAACTATTAGAACTGGACGACCCTATCCGGGCTGGTATGACCAAATCAGTTATCCGCCGGGATATACAATCCCTAAGTTCTACGTATATAAAGGGACAGGGAATCTACATCAGCATGTCGCTCAATTCAGGGCCTTATGCGGCAACACTGGAGGCGATGACAAACTGTTGCTTCGCCAATTTGTCGGCAGCTTAGCAGAAACAGCCTTTGAATGGTATTCGGAGCTACCTAACGACTCTGTCAAAACATTTGCGGAGATGGAGTTATTGTTTACACAAAGATTCGCGAGTGCTAGTGAACACACCCCGATAACAGCACTGATAAATGCCAGGATAAGGCCAGGCGAAACGTGGGTCCAATATGCAACACAATAGCGGAACCTATGGTCGAAATGCGAACAACGCATAGAAGAGGCACCTGCGGTAGGCATGTTTATGAGCACTCTCGATCCGCAGGCGACTATATCCCAATTCATGATGTTCTTCAGGCCGACCACCTTCCAGGCATTGATCGACAAATTAGCCCAAATGGACCAGATGGGCCATGGACCGTCTCCTCCAAAACCAGACTCTCGAAATGAGAAAGGAAAAGGGAAAGTGACTGTCGTTGCCAATGCTCAACAACAGCCGAGCAACTCAAAGCCGGTCGTCCGCCAAAATAACGCGCATCCACGCCCATCCCTCAAGGAGAGACTAGGACGTCCTTACTCGTTTCTTCAGAATAAAACGAGAAGACTGTTTGAACTGGCAATACGCAACGGACTCATCAATCTACCGAATCCAAAACGTCCGTTGCAGCCAGGCGATCTCAATGATCCCGATTACTGCCCTTACCATCAAACGGTAAGTCACCCGATTGAAGATTGTTTCGTCTTTAAGGGATGGACCGAGGATCAATACCTACAGGGCAAGTTTGCGCTGTCTGAAAACTGGAAGGTAAACCCACCACAGACGCACACTCGAAAGAAGACGGACACGATGTAGGCAGCTTGTTCTTTTGTCGAGGACAAAAATGATGGAGAAGACTCATCAGACGAGTCCGAAGACTACATAGCGACTTGTCACATGATCTCTCACTCATTGGCGGATGATAAAGAGGCTCCTTGCGCTGATAAACCGAGGGCAGACCCTGAACCAGAAATTCCGCGGCCGTCAGACGAGTTGATCGATGCCTTCCTGAATGAGATTCGTCTGAAAGTTAAAACCAATCAAGAGCGTGGGATGGCCATACTGGAAGGAGCCAAACACCGACTACTAGACCAAAGAGTCGAAGCACTTCCATCAAATCAAAAGCCATCCTCTGCGGATAAAAACAAACTCAAAATGAGGAAAAGGTTTGCTAAAGCCCTGTCAGCAGGAATGAAGCTACCGCCCTCTGAAGAGAATACTCTCGGTGGACTAGAGATGCATCCTAACTTCTGCTTATATCATCAGAAGATCATACATCCTACCGAAGACTGCGACTCCTTTAAGTGTTGGTGGCAAGGATATGTTGCTCAAAAGCAACACTTCAACAGGACAAAATATGAAGCTCATAGACATCGAAAAAATGTGATAGATGAGCGCAAAAGAGCCGCCGACGATTGTCATATAGTCGACTTCAAGGGATCGCAAATTATCACCTTTGGAAGCGACTCTGACGAGGAAGCTGCCCTCAACCCCCTCCTCAAGGAATTCATTTCAAAGATGAAAGAATTGAGAAGTTGCGATAACATTCAGCCGTGTAATCGCACGCTGCTCGGAAAAAACCTCGGCCCCGCAAACAAGGGATCGAGCAAAAAGGATAAAGGGAAGGGAAAAACAGCCCTCATAGCCAATACTCAACAGCAATCGAGTGGCCCTAGACCGGTTGTTTGACGAAACAACAAGCAGCAACCCCTCCAGGAAAAGTTAAAACGTCCTTACTCGTTTCCGCAACATAAAACATGGGGACTGTTCGATCTGGCAGTGCGCGACAGACTCATCAATCTGCCGATTCCAAAACATCCGTTGCGGCCAGGCGATGTTAATAATCATAATTATTGCCCTTACCACCAAACAGTAGGTCACCTGATCGAGGATTTCTACGTCTTCAAAAACTGGGTTGAAGACCAATACCTACAGGGCAAGTTCGCGCTCTCCGAAAACTGGAAGGTGAACCCGCCACAACCGCACGCTCTGAGAAAGACGGATACGCCGGGGGCATCATGCTCAGTCATAGAGAAAGCCTGCCAGACCGAAACGTCGTTAAACTAACAATGGACCACTACGTCCAAAAACTGGATGATAGACCGAAACGTCGTTAAACTAACAATGGACCACTGCGTCCTAAAACTGGATGATAGACCGAAAAGTCAGTAAACTAGAGATTCGCCTCAAATATGGCGACAACGGACCGCAACGTCCTTAAACTAACGACGGACCGAAACGTCCTTAAACTAATGGCGGACCGAAACGTCCTTAAACTAATGATGGACCGAAACGTCTTTAAACCACTACCGCAGCATCTTTAGGCTGACGCGATGAATAAAAAAAAATATATATATATATATATAATAAACGGTATGTCCATAAGCAAAATGGGCACGGATGAAAACCCGAAAGGGCTCCGAGAGTAAAAACAGCAGGGCTACCGGCGAGTGTTCGTGAAAACCCGAAAGGGCGCGACCTCGTAAAAAAAAAGAGAGAATAAAAAGAATAAAAAGAAAAAAAAACGGTATGTTCATAAGCAAAATGGGCACGGATGAAAACCCGAAAGGGCTCCGTGAGTAAAAACAGCAGGACTACCGGCGAGTGTTTGTGAAAACCCGAAAGGGCGCAACCTCGTTAAAAGACACTTACAAGATCCTCTCGACCTTGTAAGGAGAAACCACCCGCGTGAGATCCTTACGACTCACAAGGGATCAACACACTTAGGGATCCCCACGATTCCTAAGGAGAAAATACACTTGCGAGATCCTTACGACTCGTAAGGAGAACTCTCTTATGGGACCCTCACGGCTCATAAGATTTGAAAGTCTTAAGTTACAGAAACCTTAACCTGTTCTTAAGCAACTCCCACAACCTTCGATATTGCCCTACAAGTGGCTCAATACTGACCCTTGTATACAATCCACGGGCGTGAATAAACATTTCCCTAACCAAGTTCCATCCGTGACTGGGGATATGTACGTATGATGAACAACCCTTGTAGGTCCTCTCGATTTACAAGGAGAAAACCCTCTTGTAGGATCCTTATGACTTACAGAGGAACATACACTTAGGAATCCTCACAATTCCTAAGGAGAAAATACACCTACGAGATCCTCACGACTTGTAGGGAGAAATACCTTTGTGAGACCCTTACGGCTCATGAAGTCAAAAACCTTAGCCGACAGGACCTTAACCCTGTTCGCTAAGCCACCTTTGTTCGACATCAACGGAGGCAAATGATGATTCGCTCCTGGCAATATCCCAGTTGTAGCGGCGCTGATGCCGAAATCAGTGTCTAATTTCAGGTTTACGATGAAAAGCCGGTAAGCTGCACATGCATACGAAATAGCCGAAATGATGGGGCAACTTGCAATAAAAAGTAGCAAGTAAAAACGTATGCACACAAAACAGCCGAAATGATTGGGCAGCTCGCAATAAAAAAGCAGCGAGTTAAAATAAAAAAAATATAGCCGAAATGATTGGGCACCGCGAAAAATAGCCGAAATGATTGGGCAATCACGACCTTCGCGATGTAGAAGCTGAAATGATAGAGCATCGCGGAAAGAATAAAAAAAAATGAAATAAAAAAATGAAACTTTTTCGCCCTACAGGCGATAGCACAGCAATCCCTGTATACAATCCAGGGGCATAAACAAAGAAGGAAGCGCCCTTTCCCTCCCAATGCTCCATCAGAAAACGGAGCTAAATCTTAACGACAATATCTACGGCCTAAGAATCAACGAAGGCGTTCTTTCGCAGTCCATCAGGATGCAGATACAACGCCAACAAAAGACCTCGCGGTTGAAACAAAGCGGAGTAATGGCAAAATCCTAACTCTACCTCGGCGTTCGTCTCGATACAGCAGACGATATGTCACCATAGCGTTCTTCCTCCAACAGGGTTCAGACGCGACCATCAAACAAATGGAGCCACGGCAAAATCCCTAGTTCCAAACCTCGACGGTTCACCAGTAACATAGAGACAACCGCGATGTCCGTCTCGATACAGCAGACGAGATGTCACCCCAGAGTTCTTCCTCCAGCAGGGTTCAGATGCGACAATCAAACAAACGGAGCCACGACAAAATCCCTAGTTCCCACCGCGACATTCGTCTCGATACAGCAGACGCGATGCTAGCAAACGAAGCAAAGGCCAAATTTCTAGCTTCAGGGTCTTGACGGCAACTCACATAAAACCTGAAAGACTATCGGAGATCATCCCACACCAGCACGGAGTGGATATGACTCATCAGGGCTCACCAAAATGAGCCTAACCTCAAGTAAAAAGCGGCATGGAAAATTCCTAACGCTTGCTCTTCCGACGGTCAAACTACCAAGGAGGATTGCTTGAAGACGTCTTGTCCAACCCCCGAAGTATCAGAGACACGGCAGACGTAGGGCTACTCGAACAGCACGATTGCCTATCGAGGAATATATCAGCTGATGCGACGGTATGATGGCCAAAACCCTAAGTACCACAGACCCTAACGGACTTCTGTCGTAAAGAGCAGAGGTTAACTGTGACGTTAGTATATTCTTGCGAGAAATTCTCGATTCGTCTCGACTTGTGAAGAAATTGATGTCTTTGCGAGAAAGTCTCGATGCGGCTCGACTCGTAAGATAAAGCCTTAGGCAGTAAGGATTAAAAAACTTGTTCCCTAAGCACTGGGACCCTTCAAGTTGGCCTAAAACGGTCTCTTGCATACTATCCACGGGTCTCACTCTCCAAACTCAAATCTCGACAAGGAGGGAAACAACCGCTTACGGGTCCTCTCGACTCGTAAGAGGGAAAATTCTTTTATAAGATCCTTACGATTTATAAGAGAAAATGCACTTAGGAATCGTCACACGATTCCTAAGGAGAAAATACACATATGAGATCCTCTCGATCCGTAGGGAGAAAAGTCTCTTTGAGACCCTCACGGCTCATAGAGTTGAAAAGTCTTAGGCGGCAGATCTGAACCTGCGGCCAAGCCATCACTATCTCTTGGAAAAACTAAGATATCTGCTAATTATGTTTATCAAGTCAACATGCTGATAATAAGAGAAAGGGAGAAAGCGAAAGAGCATACAAGACATTGCAGAGAAAAAAAATGTGTATCTTTATTCGTTAATTCAAAGAAGTACAAGGTGAATCGTATAAAAGAATAAAGAATGGATACATGCTATTCGAAAAAGAATTTTTTTTTTACAAGTATATGGATACAAGGAGAACTACTGGGAAGGAAGCGTCTTGCATAGCTTTAGCAATTGTTCGTGCACTTCCTTCCACGCCTTTTCCTGATCTGCCACCACCGCCATTTCTGCCTCCACCTAAGCCCTTTGCTGCAAGAGAGATGCAAGCTGCTCCCCGACGGCCTGCTGAGTGGCTTCGCGGCCCTGGGCATTACGCTCAGCAACGTCAAGTTTCTGCTTCAATTTCAACCCATTTGAGACACGCTCCAGAAGGCCCTCGAAGACAGCCTTCACCTCGGCAGCGTTCGCCTCAACTTCAGCACGTAAGCGAGCAGTTTCGCTTGAAGACTCCTGACGCTCCTTCAGCCTTAAAGCTGCTTCTTGTTCCAAATGGAGGAAATGAGAAGTGCTTTGCTCGAGCCATGCTGCCCGTTGAGTACTCACGGCCAAAATCTCGGGAGCAGGACGCATCGACTCCAGCTGATGCAGGCGAGCCTCGATCTCCCTGCAATGGTTAACCCAAGATGTGATGATGCCCTCGTCATGGAAATTCATGAGTATCACCAGTATCGGGTTAACCGCCGTAGCGAAATCCGCAGCAGACGTAGGAGTCTCGACTTCGAGCTCCTCAATGTAGTCGCTCAACATACGCAAACTGTTCGCGGCGCCTTTTGAGAACGGACGTCTCAGGAAAGGACCTGCCGGCATTGTGATGCGGGGCTCGAAGGGCGCTGAGACTGGAACGACAACTAAAAAAACAAGGTATGATCAGATAACAGTTCAAGAAATAAAAAAATGGGGAGTTATCAATGCGATAGTTTGCTGTACCAGCTGCGGCAGATGGCAAGGACGGAAGGGCCGGTGGCGCGGCCAATCTTTCATCCCCTCCTTCAATTTGTAGCACTGCAGTCAGGGCGAGAAAAAGTTAGAAATAATTCCATCACTGAAAAAGAAAGATATCAATTGGAAACCATACTCACCAGCGCCACCAGATGGAGAAGCGAATTCAGATGGGAAGGAGAAGTGTGGGAGCAACACTTGATAGAGATGATCAAAAAGCACTCCTGAAAAGACACAGCAGTACGACTTTAGTACATAAATTAGGTGGCTGAAAGACGAAACTAATAGGATGCAAATCCATACCTTCCAGCATCTTCGATGGTATAAGAGAGGGTTGAGAAGTGACCACCGCCAAGGAAGTAGTTGGCGGCGCTCCCTCGAGCAGTGGAGCATCGGCGCTGGCCGCACCTGCGTTAAAAAAAAACAAACAAGGGTAAACCTGTCAGAAGTGATTGCAAGATAAAAAAAGGGGGACGGTAATCCGAAATTTACCTGATGATCCTCCAGCCGAGACGGAGGCGTCTCCCTCCTCCATCGACATAAGACCACCACCCGTGGCCTCATCCCCAGACTCCACGGGGGCCGTTGTCATGCTCGTGAGGCCAGGAGACGGCGGAGGGCCATAGGCGGGGAGAGCTATGACCGGAGCATTGCCAGACTCTTGAGAAAGAGCGGCTGGCTCTTCCCCAAGAGTCGTGCCCATCTCACCCGCTACTTCTTCGGGCTCAGCGGTCGCCGTCGTCTCACCCGCCGCCACCATGAGGTCGCCGGTCTTAAGCGCCTCGTCCGCCGCCACCCCAGGCTCAGTAATAGTGATCATCTCATTTGCCGTCACCTCAGGCTCGGCATCAACGACCTCTTCGGGTGCGGCTCCCCCAGCCCCCAACTTAGGCTCAGTAACCCTGGCGACGTATCCCACCGTCGGCTCGGGTTCGGCCGGTGCCTCCTCCTCTGTTTCCTTGGGTTCGACGGTCTCCGCCTCCCCTTCGGTCGGACTTGGCCCTGCAGGATAGAATATATAAGAACCGACGGCTTTATAATTCTTACAACAAGATTCTGAAAGAAATATTACCTGAAATGGACTTATCATTAGCTTCCCGAACCGCACGCGCTACCTGTCTGCGTGCGGTAGATAGACCGGCCGGGAGCTCTTCAGAAGGAGAAGCAAAGAGAATAATGGTGCTTGGGCCCGCTCCCGTAGCCAAAGCAGCCCTGCGCGCCTTCGCCTCGCGCCTCAGCCGCTTCCTCTCCTCCCGAGCTATTGAGAAGGACCTCACCAGAGCCTCTTTCAATGAGGCGTCTTCGTCCGTGAACAGGGATGCCTCCAAATTTTTCAAGGCATCCCTCGTCGTTTTGTCAAGTTGAGGCTCCCGCGGCAGCCCCGAGGAAGCTGGGACATCAGTAGGGGATCCAGGGATAGTCCCCACATCAGCTGGCGCAGCCCCTGCAAAGAAATAAAGCAAGAAGGTTAGATTGGCCATCAGAAAAGAAGACAAAAATTTCTGATAAGGCGATACGTACCAACGCCCATTAAAGCGCGCTTATTCTCTTCCTCCTGGAAGGTTTTCAAAGAAGCAGCGATGGCTTCTTCGGTAGTGACCCCTGTTTAAAAAAGGAGAAAGCATTAGTCAAAAATAATTTAAAAAAATGCGATAAAATGACGAAGAAAGCAACTAATAGTTACCTGACTCAGCGAGTTTACTCAACATCGCTTCGAGCTTCGCTGATCGCTCAGAAGCTGCAATAGCAGCCGCCAAATCGGTGTCTGCGGGGTCTACCGAGAAGCCCTTATTGCTGCCATATTCGCTTATTCCTTCGGTAAGAGGGGCCTCAGGCTCTAAACCGAGGATCGCGTCAAGGGAGAATAGCGACTTCTTCTTCTTTTGCCCGCCAGCTTTGGATGCACCCGGGGCTGATTTGCGCTTGGCAGACACCTTGGGGCGGCGGGTCCCGATATCCGCGCCTGCGCCGGACTCCGGCGATACCACATTTACCACCTCCACTGGAGCACGGGGGGCTGGTGGCGCATCCATAATATCGCAAAGCGGCAATCCGCGCGGAGGGCTCAACACGCGCGGAGGTCCGACTCCGGCACCTTTCAATGGAGGAATGACGGGGTCCTCGGCTTCAGGGGAGCCTTGCGATCGCCGCCGGGAGGCGCACCCTTGCGGTAGACCAGCATGCGCTTTTTCATTTAGATAACTGGACCCATAGCATGCTCATACCAGACCACGTACGCGTTGAGGACCTTGGGGACGCAGCTCGGCTCGCTGATGAAGAAATAGGAACCCGTGTTAAGCCGCATGAAATGGTGCATTGCGTTCTTTATCCCCTCTCGGCTAACCACGGGCTTTTCCAAGAAAGCTTCCATCAGGATCCCTTGGTTGTAGCTCGATTGCTGAGCAAACCGGTGCGGGTTATACCTCATAAAGAGCGTTGTCTCATTCTGCCTGAACACCAAGTAGCCCGGCCGAATGGAGTAGAGATGGAGGATTTCCCGAGCCTTCAATATAGAAGCCTCATCTTTAAAATCATCGCGTAGCGACACTACCGACTTGGTGGTCTCTGAGCCTATTGTTATGACCTTATCCAAGAAAGAAGTCTTCGCTCCAACCAGGTGTGGTCGAAGGAGCAGCCCCCTAGCCTCCCGCGGAGGTGCAACTACGATCGAAGCCCCGACCAACCGTATGACCCTCGGGAGTCTGCATCCTCAAAAAAGGGAGGAATCTTATGGGCGCCGAACACCCCGTGCACGTGCATTTCCATCCAAGAGGTAAAATAGTGCATCGGGAAGTTAGCGGGTTGCACCCCAGGCTCACTGGCGTCCGCCGCTACGCTGAGTCCATTATAGAGATGAGCCAGCCCGGGGATTCCTACTGACAACTGTAAACCAGCCACCATCCGATGCGCTGGGTAGAAAACGGATGGCCGCATATGGCGCGGGTGCATGGGAAGCGCAAAGCTGCACAACCACAAGCCCGGGAACCCTACAAAAAGGTCTCCTCATCCATGCCTGGGATGGCAATTTCTGAAAAAGGGACGACGGCGGCACCGGGGAGATAAAAGTCTTTGTGGTCATCCTCCGATGTGGGTCAGCGATCCGAACCGAACCCAAAAGGTTCGTCGAGCTGGGCGAACTTCTCGCTCCGCTCCGATAGGAACTCCGGTCGAACGAAGCGGGCAATAAAATCTGCAAAACTGACGTCCCGGACGCCCGATTCCAAATAGAGTCCTTCATAGATCTCCAGCACCTTAACCAAGCCCGGGTACTGGTGCTGAATAGCGTTCTCCGGCGTCAGGTCAAACACCAGCGGCTTGGTGGCAAAGACGTATTCATCGGGAGGAAGCAGCTCCTCGTAAAGCTCTCCCCTCATCGGCAGACCCGAGATTTCAGCAAACTCCTCCAAGGAGATAGAGACTTCCCGATCCGTCATCAGGAAGGTGTGGGTGGGGATGTTCCATTGCTCGATAAAAGCCTTAACCCACCACGTTGGAGGAGAAGGATACTCAAAGAGCGAGACGTAAATGGCCGAGTGCAAACCAATCCTCATCAGATGAGTCCTCTTCGCTGATAGGATGTACCGGGCCCATTGCAAATATCCGGAAGGCGGTCGTGGGATCAATCCAATATTATAGGCCTGTCCCCAAGGGCGTGCTTCACCCTGACAAATTTGCCTCCCTAAAATATCTATTGCTGGCGGCGGCTGCACGGGGATAGCACCAATCGCAGGCTGGAGGAGGTCATCCGAATTCCAATTTTTGACCTCCACGGCATACTTCACCGGGGGTTCACCTGCGTAGGGGAGTGAAGATGTTGGCTCAGACGGCGTGGCGAAACCGAAACTTCGGCGACCCTGGATAATCTCATTGTACCACCTACCCCACAAGTGAAGGATCTTGTGCTCGGGGTCATGATCCTTGATGAGAGCGAGCACCACGCGGTCCACCGGTGCCTGGGGAAACCCTCCTCCGAGCGAACAAACGAAAAAGACAAATTGGCAGACATGTTTCCTGCGAAGAGACAAAAATTAGCCGTCAGTGTTATAATTCCAACGCTCGACATTTTAAAATTTTTACCCCACACTGCAATGCAGTGGGTAGGGGAACCAAATGGGGACCCACAAAATCTGGATGACAGTGCATCATTTAACAAGACAGCCCCATCATTGGGTGAGATTGTCAACTAATGAAAAGATCCCCAAGAGAATATTCTCATTGATGGGAAATCCCTAGAGACAAGGAGAAAATCTCCTCTTTTAGAGCAAAGCTCTGTCACATAGTGACATTTGTCAAACTCTGGTCTCAAGGGAATAAAATTTCCTTAAAAAGAGCCTAGCTCTATAATAATGATGGGAAAATCCATCAAAAAGAAATTTTAACTCCTGAAGATTAAAAAATTTGGGATCTTAAAGATCTATAAAAACTTTTAGGAGTTCTCCATTTTCAGATCAAAAAAGATCTACATTTGATCCATGAGCAAAGCTCTGTTCATGGGTTAAAACCCATGGACAAGATCTCTGTAGATCTATGAACTTTTAAGAGCAAGGATCTGTTAATAAAACCCCAAGGGGGTTTCTTTTTTAGATCAAAGAACTATGAGAGCAAGGCTCTATTAATCAACTTTAATTTAATTTAATTTAATTTTATTATACCTAAGATGGTTTTAAGTTCTGAACTCTGGAGTTCTTGGGAAAAAGCAAGAGCAAGGCTCTAAAATTCTTAAGCAAGAGCAAGGCTCTGAAAATCAAGATTCTTGAGAATGGTAAAAAATTACCAAGGACCAAGGGTCCTATTTATAGGCGCCTGCGCCCCTTCAGATCACCCATTGATCCAACAGTTGGGATCTTGCCACCGTCGCACTCACGTGCGCGCCACGTGAGCGCAACGGTGGGGGGGCATTTGTTTCTCCCAATCAGAGCAAGACTCTGTTTGAATTTCAAAAATTCAAATTTTGAAGCAACGCTTCAAATTCCGTGCGCTGCGCGCAACGCGCCACGTATCAGAAGCTGATACGTCAGCGCAGCGCCCAAGACAGCGCGTCCAATCAGAGCAAGGCTCTATTAAAAAACAAAATTAAAAGAAGCAAAGCTTCATTTGCGCAAGCGCTGGGCTGCGCGACACGTGTCAGCGCAGTTGCGCAAGCGCAGCTGTGCTGCGCTGCGCTGTGCGCTGCGCGACACGTGTCAGCGCAGCTGCGCAAGCGCAGTTGCGCTGCGCTGTGCGACACGTGTCACGCACTGGGGCATTTGCGCCAAACAGAATTAAAATTTTAAAGAAATCTTCTGTTCTTGTTAAAACAAGAAGATTTTCTTCTGTGAAACAGAAGCCCTTGGATCAAAGATCTAACGGTGGGGAAAATTCCCCAAATCACTCAGAGAAAGATCTCTTTAACAAATCTAACAAAATTTATAGGCACTATATAAAGGATCCTAGACCTCAATTCAAAATCATCAACATCATCATTGAGAACTCTGAAGAATTGGAGAGAATTCCTCAAGAACAAAAAAGGTAAAAACCTTTAGAAAAAAGAGAAAATTCTCTTATGAACAGATCATTGATCTGAGAACAAGATCAATGATCTTCAATAAAAAGAAAAATAAATAATAATTGTGCCTTGCACTTTCTTATGAACCATTGATTCTTTGAAAACAAGAAAAACTTGTTTTCTTTGATCTAAATTGAATCAAGAAATCAAACAGTGCTTTGCACTTTTTATGAACCATTGGTTCTGGAATCTGAAAGATTCTCAAATTATTGAAATAGTGCCTTACACTTGCAAAACTGCACTGTTGCGCTCTTGGGTTGGCGCAAGTCACCAGAGAGCGCCACGTGTCAGCATCTGAACCACTTGCGCTATGCGCTTTTGAGATAGAGCCTTGCTCTCTGGAATTAGCGCAACTCACCAGAGCGTGCCACGTGTTAGCAGCGCAAGCGCAGCGCGCTGGCGCAGCGCACTGCGCTTGTGTGACACGTGTCATCACCGCAAGCACTTGCGCTCATTGATTGGCGCAAAGCGCCTGACAAATGCAATGCATTATTCACTAAAGGGCCAGGCCCAAATCAGAAAGGCCTAGTAGGCCAAATTAAGTTGCAATGCAATAAAAAGGGGAGAGCCCAAACAAAATTGATGCTCTGCATCATTTATAAATGGGCAGAGCCCAAACAAAATAATAAATAATGCAATGCATTATTTTAAAAGGGGCAGAGCCCAAATAAAGGTCCAACAGAGACCAAAAGTAATGCAATGCATTACTTAAACAGGGGCCAAGCCCTAACACAGGCCTATTAGGCCAAAGACAAATAAGATGTTAAACATTTCTAAACTAGACTTAGCCCAATCATGGCCGTAAGTCCTCAAATTAAATTGACTGAGCACAGCTGCTCTCTTAAATCAATTTACATCCGGTTCGAGGGTACATCTCCGAACTTCTCTGACTCCTATCGTTGTAATCCTTCAACGACGTCAGAGAGGTGACGGGTCCCGACAACCACACATCAACACGGACTGTGGGGTCCTTAAACTCATGGACTTATGCGTCCTTAAACCAAGATACGGACTGTGGGATCCTTAAACCCGCGGACTTATGCGTCCTTAAACTAACAAACTAATGCGTCCTTAAACACACCCATATGGACTGTGGGGTCCTTAAACCCATGGACTTATGCGTCCTTAAACTACCAATGGACCGCAATGTCCTTAAACTACCAATGGACCGCAATGTCCTTAAACTACCAATGGACCGCAATGTCCCTAAACTGGAACAATAGAGCCCCCAAACGCTCTTTTGTTGGATCTAAACGATCCCGTTTAAGTTGATCTTAGCCTCAAATATGGCTAACGTATCCTTAAACATTCAAACGGACTTTAGTCCCAAATTGGACTATAAGACCCCCAATCAACTTTGGTTTAAGGGTACATCTCCGAACTCCTCTGACACATGTCGTTGTAATCCTTCAACGTCGTCAGAGAGGTGACAGGTCCCGACGGCCATATATTAAATGGACCACCATGTCCCTAAACTGGAAATGGATCTAAATGATCCCGTTAAGTAGATCTTAGTCTGGAAATTAGACTAACGTATCCTTAACAAACGTTTAAGTTGATCTTGGCCTCAAATATGGCTAACGTATCCTTAAACCAAAACCCAAAACCCAAATCTAAGAAAGTACAGATTTGGACTAATCCACGTCCTACGGGCGACGAAATAAATAGTCTCCGTATACAATCCACGGGCAACCACAAACAAAACAAACACCCACGACACGAAGTGAAATTCTGGAGAAGGAGAAAGTTGTTACCGCGATGCGGTAGCGTAATTAACTGCAGGGGCTTGCGCCTGCAGGGAAGAGCGTCCCCACAATCAAAAACCCCTCAAGCGAGGGGGAATCTGACGAAGTCTACTAAATCGGCTGCATCCGTCTAAACCTCCGATACACGGTGCCATAAATCAACTTGGCATCTTCGGAGAGGTGGACGGATAAAACCAAATAGCATCTGCCCCGAATCTCAGGCCTAGACGTCCTAACGTCGCGGCCGCCGTTCGGAGGGGAACAAGCGCGTGGGTGTCCAAATCGCGAAAAGATGTTTTCTTTTAAGAACCTAATGACAACCTTTTTGTCATTAGTGCGACATGGAATAGATTCAACCCACTTTGAGAAGTAATCAACCGCAAGCAGTATGTACAGATTCCCAAAGGAGTTGGGAAAAGGACCCATAAAGTCAATGCCCCAAACATCGAAAATTTCAACCACTAAGATGGGTTGCTGTGGCATCTCATTTCTCCGGGAAATCCTACCCGTGTGTTGACACTGTGTACAGGTTTTGCAATGATCAAATGCATCTTTGAACAAGGTCGGCCAATAAAAACCGCATTGCAAAACCTTCTCCGCCGTCTTTTTAGGACCGAAGTGACCCCCACATGCCTCATCATGACTAAAAGATAGAATACTCTTGAATTCCTCATTTGGGACACACCGGCGAATGATCTGATCAGGACAATACTTAAACAGATAGGGTTCATCCCAGTAAAAATGTTTTACTTGGGATAGAAAACGATGTTTGTCCTATTTTGACCAACCGCTGGGTATAAGTCCCGTGACAAGATAGTTCACAATATCCCTGAACCAAGGTTCATCGGATACATTCAAGAGTTGTTCGTCCGGAAAAGAATCATTGATCGGCAGGGTCACAGGTGAAGAAGAGATGCGTGAATGATGGTCGGCTACAACGTTTTCACATCCTTTCTTATCTTTGATAACAAGATCAAATTCTTGTAATAGAAGGATCCAACGTATTAGCCTACTCTTAGCATCCTTCTTCGCCAAAAGGTGTTTTAAGGCGGAGTGGTCGGTGTACACAACTATTGGTGAGCCAATCAAGTAAGGCCTGAACTTTTCTAATGCAAATACAACCGCCAAAAGTTCTTTTTCGGTAGTTGTATAGTTAATTTGAGCATCGTTCAGGGTTTTACTTGCGTAATAGATCACGTGTGGCATCTTTTCAATGTGTTGTCCTAAGACTGCACCAACTGCAAAATCTGATGTATCACACATAAGCTCAAAAGGGTGGTCCCAATCTGGAGACGATAGAACGGGGGCTGTAGTGAGGGAGTGTTTGAGTGAGTCGAATGCTGCCTCACAATCCGAGTCAAAGTGTAAGGTCGTATCCTTGGCCAAGAGAAGAGTTAAAGGTCTAGCAATTTTGCTAAAATCCTTAATGAATCTCCTGTAAAAGCCCGCATGGCCAAGAGATGATCGGATATCCTTGACACTTTTGGGATGAGGAAGGTTTTGAATGACATCTATTTTAGCTTTGTCAACCTCAATGCCTTTCCGTGAAATAACATGTCCAAGCACAATTCCCTCTTGGACCATGAAATGGCATTTTTCCCAATTCAAGGTTAAGTTCTTCTCTTTGCAACGAGTAAGAACCGCGTCAAGATTCGATAGGCAGTCAGAAAAAGAGTCTCCGAAAATCGAGAAATCGTCCATGAAAATCTCCAAAAAATTCTCGACCATGTCCGAGAATATCCCCATCATACACCGCTGAAATGTAGCGGGAGCATTGCATAACCCAAAGGGTATACGACTATAAGCAAAGGTACCAAAAGGACAAGTAAATGTGGTTTTATCTTGATCCTTTTTGGCAATGGGGACCTGATTATAGCCAGAGTATCCGTCCATAAAGCAATAATACTCACGTCCGGCTAAGCGTTCCAGCATCTGATCAATGAAAGATAGAGGAAAGTAGTCTTTTCTCATAGCGGCATTGAGTTTTCTGTAATCAATACATACACGCCACCCAGTTTGGGTGCGTGTCTGAATTAACTCATTTGCCTCATTGGTAATAACAGTGATACCAGATTTCTTAGGGACGACATGAATTGGACTCACCCATTGGCTATCGGAGATTGGGTAAATAATACCATTGTCTAGGCATTTGACGATCTCTTTCTTCACCGCATCCTTCATGACGGGGTTCAACCGTCTCTGTGGTTCTTGGGTTGGTTTGGCATCATCCATCAAGTGTATATGATGTTCTACAATCAAGGGACTAATCCCTTTGATGTCCGCCATGGTCCAACCAAACGCCTGCTTATTAGATCTCAATACCGTCAAAAGTGCATTCTCTTGCTCTGATGCTAGAGAAGCGGATATGATAACCGGTAAAGACTCATTCTCACCTAAATATGCATATTTAAGATGAGAAGATAAAAGTTTGAGATCTAATGCTGGCGGAGAAATAATAGAAGGTGGGATCATCGAATGATTTTCGGAGTCACAAAGAAGCTCATAGCCTGCATAGGATACAGACTCGGATGGTGAGTCAGGAGTGTCGGACTCGAGCGTGGAAAATGTGTCCTCACTAAGATGTGTAAGATCAAACATTGATGTGGTAGTGTCGTCGAGATCTTCAAAGCAAAGTTCTTCAACTCCGCAACTTTCGGGAGCAATCTCGTGGACAGAGCACACATCAAGAACATGAGCAGAGGGTTCAGATGGCTGACTTCCAATTTTGTAGATGTTCAGTTCAATTGTCATATTTCTAAAGGATAAGTTCATTGAACCGTTTCTACAGTTAATGACAGCATTGGAAGTGGCAAGGAATGGTCGACCCAAAATCACCGGAATTTGACTCCGTGGGTTTGCTACAGGTTGTGTATCGAGAACAATGAAGTCCACAGGGAATACAAATTCCCTGACTTTTATCAACACATCCTCTAGTTCACCCCTAGGTTTGGTGATTGAACGGTCTGCCTTTTGGAGAGTGCAGTGAACTGGTTTTAACTCTCCAATTCCTAACTGCTCATAAACAGAGTATGGAAGCAGGTTAACACTTGCGCCAAGGTCTAAAAGAGCACGGTTAATGTTTTTATCCCCAATAGAAATCGATATCGTAGGACATCCTGGGTCCTTACGTTTCTTTGGTAGTTGTGGGATAAAAGCAGTGCTAATATTATTAGACATGAAGACCTTCTTTGGCACTTGAGTCTTCCTCTTCCTAGTGCACAAGTCTTTAAGAATTTTCGCATAAGCGGGGACTTGTTGAATAGCATCTAGGAGAGGGATGTTGATGTTAACCTGTTTGAACATTTCCATAATCTTCTCCTTATGTGGACTCGATTTGTTACCCCTTAACCGATTCGGATAAGGAGCTTTAGCAATAAGCGCTGGGTCCATCATAGGAGAAGGTGGTGTGTGTAGACGTGATCCCAGAATAGGAGCGGGGATCGTCTGTGGTGGACTAGAAGAGGGTTGCTGAGGTAACGAGCCTAGTAGGAAACAGAGAATAGGCTCGTGAGAAGGCGGTGGGGTAGAAGAACAAGGATCAGAGGTAGAAGTGTGTGTGTGAGGAAAGGTCTCAGCCGGGGTGTTATTGATAGATCTTTCAGTATCATCAATCTCTTCCCCGACATGATTATTCAGCACTCTTCCTGATCTCAACGTTGTGATGGCATTTACATTGTAATGCCCAGGATTCGGTAGGGGTTGAGACGGAAGTTTCCATTTTTCTCTTGCACTCATTTCGGCTTTAAGTCGTGCAATTTCTGCTTCCATCGATTTTAAACTCTGAGCCTGGAGGTCAGAGTTTTTCTTAAATTTATCGAGGGAAGACTTAACTTCAGCCGACATTCGTTTCATGTATGTTTCAAAAGTCCGTTCGAGTGAAGCAGAGAGATCAGTTCCAGTCAACTGTGCAGGTGCATGTGTGTTGACTGGATCTTGAAAATTTTGTGATTGGTAGGGGTGCTGAGTCAGATGAAATGGTTGCTGTTGTGGTGGAAGAGCCCTTTGAAAATTGTTTTGGTTTGGAACCGTGTTTTGATTTTGTGATTGGTTCCAAGCAAAATTAGGGTGATTCCTCCAACCCTGATTATATGTGGAAGAATAAGGATCGTTTCTAGGTCTTTGAAATGCGGCATTGGTATGCTCATGACCTTGAAACGAACATTCTTCCGTCAAGTGAGAAGGATCAGAACAGCATCCACATACAATTTTGGAGAGTGACATTTGAGTTAGGGCGGCAGCTAAAAATTTGTTTTCCATAGTCTCGAGTTTCTTGTGTATAGCTGAAATGTCAGCTTTAACTCCTATGGAAACATCTGATTGGTTATTGCCACCCCTAAACGATGGAATCTCCCACTGTAAAGATTTTTCAGCGAAATCTTCTAAGTATTTCCAAGCTTCCCCATCGTCTTTGGTCATAAAATTGCCTTGACACATGTTTTCAAGGCTCTGTTTAGTGGTAGGGTTACTGCCCTCATATATGATTGGTACAGTTCCCATCTCGGGATTCCTTGATGTGGACATTGAACCAACAGATCCTTGAAGCGGTCAAGACATTTTGAAAATGGTTCATTTGGAAGCTGGGTGAATTGATTTATTTCGCTACGGACTCGAGCTGTCTTGTGATTAGGGTAGAATTTCTTAAGGAATGCTGCAACGAATTCTTCCCAATTCGTAATGGAATGTGCGGTAGTGTTATACAGCCACTTCTCGGTTATATCGCACAAGGTAAATGGAAGAAGTCGTAGACGCATAGCATCCACAGAAAGTTGTGATGTACCCATCATTGCGCATACATTTTCAAATTTGGTGATAAAGACATATGCGTCTTCAGTCTCGAGACCGTGATATTTGGGTAGAAGGTTGATGTATTAGGGTTTAATCTCAAAATTATCCCCGTTGGCTGGTGGAATGGATAAGCAGGTCGAAAGAGGACCTCGCATAGGATATCATCTCTCTTGGAGAGAGATGCGGGGTGGATTCTGCGCACCAACGGACGGCGGCAGATTAGTGGTAAAGAAGTTCGATGGAGAAGGATCCATCGATGTGGGTGTGGTGGTGGGTAAAGAAGAAGTACATGTAGAAATACCGACTTCGGAGTCGATCGGGGGAACGCGGACTAAACGAGCACTAGAATCCCGTGTCCAGCCTATATTGCACTAAAGGGTTTAGTACAAGTGGCAGCGTGAATATAATTAGAGAAAATGAATGAAGTGATTGGTGTTTGTTTTGAAAAATATACGGATTTTTGAAAAGAATGATGCGATCACAACAAATGCAACAAGCAACCCTAAAATCTAGTGGTCACCTAGGTCAAAGCTCTAGACCACTCCTAACTGCCAAAAGACAAGTCGCAGGATCAATCCTCCACTGCCTCTTTGTCTCTCCTGTGGCCAGGTAAGTGCCAGTTAAGTGGGAGGTTCTCCACTACGTAAGTAGTGGGCCTAATTAAATAACCACTAGCCTTCGACACACTTGCCTTAGACACCACAAAAGAAACGCAGATAAGCAATGAATTACCCACGGCCTTCTCTTGTCCTAAGTGAGCGCGACGGTCCTTAGAGTCATCTCTAGATTTCTTTTAGTTAATGAGGGTAATGCGGATGCAAGTTTGTGATTTTTGGGGCTTAGGAAGGGTAATGAACTCCCCACATAATCTGGATTTGGCCGTGCCCCTTAAATTCCGTATTAATATGCAAACAACCAAGATCAAAACAAGCATAATTTTTATTGCTTTTGCGGCGCTGCAAATTTTGCAAAGAAACCTGCAGAAAATTGTTAATTGGAGCAGATTGAGAAGGAGATAAGAAAGTTGGAATTATACCTGCAAATTTTGGAACAGTGCTTCCCTAGGATGGCCGCGCTTCCGCCGCGGGAGGCTCCTAATGCCGCGGATCCGCGGTTTCAAGAAGAGTTCACTGCAAAAAAAAACTTACAGAATGCCTCTGTTCATCTCCTGAGCTCTCTGGAATATTCCAAATATTTTTCCAATTGCAAAGCAGACTCCAGATTCCCTTGCAACAAATCACAACAAATCGTTTAGTGTTTGCGCGAATTTTGATCTCAAAATTATGATGGAATAAACTTTTCAACTTAAATTTTCAAAAACGAATGAATTAGCACACTATCCCCGGCAACGGCGCCATTTGATTGATACGAATTCCGGTGTGTATGTAGAAAATTGTATAGAAATCACAACCAAAAATATTTGACCGCGATCAATAATGGTGTCGATTGTAGCGCGTTAGTAAGTGCGGATCGTCCACAGGGAAAGTGTAATCATTCGTATTTCGAATTAGATGAGTCAAAAATTTAAAGAAAAGAGAAAGAACAATTCATGATTTATAAAATTGAAGTTCAAGAATTAGTAAAATTTAGGTCTAAATCAAGAAAGCATATTAAAATCAAGAATTGAGAATTTATGATTTCCAAGCCAAATATCAAGATTCGAAGTGAGGCTCGTAGGAGTCGATTGAACCTTTAGATGTGATGAAATCTCATGATTACATATTCTTATCCATTAACGAATTGATACTAGATCAATGACGATTTATCGAGGTTTAAGGATCTTGCGACGAAACTAGGGTTTCCTCATCTCATCCTTTGTCCTTTCGATGAATCTCATTCACAAACTAGCTTCTAGTAAATGAAATAATCGATCGTTGATCTCTAGTTCCGAGCGAAAGTAATCAAGAAAGCATTTCGCATCGAAACTAGATCGTCGATCATTCGATTTTCAAGAAATTATTAACGTTATAGGACTTAAGAATTGTAAAAGAATCTAAATCATCATCATTCTATCGATCGTCTCGACTCCTTTACGAGCGGAGTTTTACTCAAACATTATCACAAAGAACACATTCAAGAATTTAGATTGAATCATAATGCTTGAATTAAAAGATAAGCAAGATATAGAAATTTCACCTTTATTTATCAACAATTTAGTTACAACTCTCAAGATCTACAAGAGGAAGGAACATGATCGTTGATTTCGGCTTCGCTTGGCTCCTTGAGTCGCGGATCTCCTTGGATCACTTGCTCCGATGAAGTCCGGCGTTGCTTTCTAAAGGATCGAAGGCTTCAAGCTTGATTTGGTACTCGGAATTCTTGATCTTGGCTTTGAAATTGGAATTAGGGTTAGGGTTTTGAGGCACAAGTTGTGTCACTCAACTTGTGGTGAATTTGGTGTAAGAATCAACAACCTTTGAATGTGAAGCCTAGGGTTCCTTTTATAGCCTTAAGAATGATTAGCTTCCTTTGTAAGCTTGGATTAGGTTAGCTTCCCTTGTAAGCTAGGTAGTTAGGTAGAAGCCTCTAGAAGTAGCTAGTTAGGCTTTAGCTTCCTTCATAAGCTTGGAGGTTAGGGAGAAGCTTCTAGGTTTAGTTTGTTAAGTAGCTTGCTTTGGAAGCTTGAACATTTAGCTTGAACAAGGAGCTTGCTGATCTGGCAGAAGACTCTGGATAATTCTGGAAATTGTCATAGCTTGATGAGGTGTAGGCCGTGAATGAAGAATGCTGCAGCTGAAATGGGCTGATGTCACCGCTATGTGGCCGCGGATCCGTGGCGCAAGCCTGCTCCGGCCGCGGGTCCGCGGCCCAATAGGAGGATCGGTGCATGAAAGTTCTTGGCTTTTCTTGTGATGACTTCAGGTATATTTTCTGATATGTTGATTCTCAAAATTCCTTCTAGATTACTACCAGATCACAAGTCTTGGACTTGGCGTCATTTTATCAGCATTATTTTCACAGATTTGGCTTTTCTCCTGGAATTTCCTGCATAGACTTCGAAACAAGTGTTGCGCTATTCAAGGATGATGCGATGCCATGATAAACACTCAATTTCCCTCGAAATGCCGGTTTTAGTAAACAACACAGGTAATCTGGTATTTTACGACTGTTTTGCTAATATGTGCAATACTTAACCTGAATACCTTTAGATGAATGCAAATGGTAGGGAAATTGACGTGTTAAAAATACATTATTTTCGACTGATCACGGGGCATGATTCCAGGGATCGGGGCATGATTCCGATGAGCATAACTTTGGGGATCGGAGCATAATTCGGAGGATCAGAGCATCATTCCGAAGAGCGGAGCATGATTCCAGGGATCGGGGCATGATTTCGATGAGCATAACTTTGGGGATCGGAGCATAATTCCGAGGATCAGAGCATCATTCCGAAGAGCGGAGCATGATTCCAGGGATCGGGGCATGATTCCGATGAGCATAACTTTGGGGATCGGAGCATAATTCCGAGGGTCGGAGCATCATTCCGAAGAGTGGAGCATGATTCCAGGGATCGGAGCATAATTCCGTTGAGCGAAACTTCGGGGATCGGAGCATAATTCCGAGGATCGGAGCATCATTCCGAAGAGCGGAGCATGATTCTAAGGATCGGAGCATAATTCCGATGAGCGAAGCATGATTCCAAAGGGTCGGAGCATAATTCCGACGAGCGGAGTATGATTCCAAAGGGGTTGGAGCATAATTCCGACGGGCGGCAAACATTCTGACCGAAGTATAATTTCGATGCATAGGTTGATTCCCAGGCGAATCATAATTTCGACAGGGAAGGCAGATACTCCGAGGCGAAGCATGATTTCGACACGGGATACATTCTGAGACGAGCATGATTCCGGCGCAGAGCTTGTTGGCTGACTTGATTCTGAGATGGAGCTTAATTCCGACGAGGAGGTCGCTGGTTGATTTCGAGCCGAAGCATAATTCCGACAGGGAAGGCAGATACACTGAGGCGAAGCTTGATTTCGACGCGGGGTACACTCTGAGACGAAGCATGATTCCGACGCAGAGCTTGTTGGTTTGATTTGATTTAGGTTGATATCAGCATCGCTACACTGGAATATGGTACCAGAAGCGAATCATCATTTGCCATGAGAGGATTTGGGGATTTTGGTTTTTGTTTGGCATCAGTATCTCTACACTGGAATATGGTACCAGGAGCGAATCATTATTTGCGCTTGCTTATTAGGAAGCGATGGCTTAGGAAACAGGTTTTAGGTCCATATCCCCTAAGACTTTTCAGTTTTATGAGTCGTAAGGGTCCCATAAAAGCATTTTCTCCCTACGAGTCGTAAGGATCCCGTAGGTGCATTTTCTCCTTAGGAGTCGTGAGGACCCCCAAGTGTGTCTTTTCTTTGTGATTCGTAAGGATCCCACGAAGGTGTTTTCTTATGAGTCGTAAGGATCTCGCAAGTTTTGTTCTCCTCATGCATCGTGAGGACACATGCGTGGATTTCCTTCGTTCCCAGTTTAACGACTTAGCGGTCATCTGTTCCCAGTTTAACGACTTAGGGGTCTATTGGATCGGAAGCTTGGAATTTTGGGGTTGGGGCAGCATCAGCGTTGCTAACACTGAAGCACATGTGCCAAGAGCAATTCATCATTTGCCTTTCCCTGTTGGAGAGCGATGTCTTAGGAGACAGGTTTAGGTCTCTATCACCTAAGTTTTTTCAATTTTATGGGCCGTAAGGGTCCCATAAAAGCATTTTCTCCCTACGGGTCATAAGGATTCCGTAGGTGTATTTTCTCCTTAGGAGTCGTGAGGACTCCCAAGTGTTTTTTTCCTTTGTGAGTCGTAAGGATCCCACGAAGGTTTGTTCTCCTCATGTATCGTGAGGACACATGAGTGGGTCTTCCCAATGGAGCATAATTCCAAGGGCGGAGACCAACCGCTGGACTGGTGATTGCGGTGGGGTATAGGTATGGTGAGAATTATTTGAGTCCTTGGATTGTATACGGTAGTCAACTTGGGGACCAATCATAGGGCTGGTGTATTTTGGGAGATTGGATTTTGGTTGGCGTCCGCATCGCTGCACTGGAATATGGTACCAGGAGCGACTCATCATTCGCCGTTTTGGGATTTGGAATTTGGTTGGTGTTTGCATCGCTGCACTGGAATATGGTACTAGGAGCGACTCATCATTCGCCGTTTTTTTTTACCGTGATTGCTCTATCATTTCAGCTTTCCTTATCGCGAAGGTCGTGATTACCCTATCATTTCGGCTATTTATTCGCGGTTGCCCCATATTTCGGCTTTATTTTTCATCTTTATTTTTACCCGCTGATTTTTATTGCGAGTTTCCCCATCATTTTGGCTTTTTATTATTATTATTATTATTATTTTTGTTTTATTTACACATTTTTACATCCCCAGTTTAACAACTTAGAGGTCGACTGTTCCCAGTTTAATGACGTGGTGGTCGATTGTTTTCAGAGAAAGGAAGATGTCTGAGATAATCAGTTTCACGAAGAACTTCGGTCTCCGTTTGTATAAAATTGGTGGTCGCGGATTGACTGTTTGTTAACACGCCCTTGGAAAGTTCTATCTCACATGCCTTGTATTGCTTTTCGACCCAATCTTTGAAGACGAAGCAGTCCTCAATGGCATGACCTATCACTCTGTGATAGGGGTAGTATTTGGGGTCGTCGGTCATATTCTCTTCCTGCGGTCTTTTTGAATCTGGCAGTTGTAGACCGTTCCTCAGGGCGTCTTTGAATATTTTATGGATTTTGTCCTTTCTGAAGAAATAGACCTTATCCAACTTCTCTTTCAGTGGAGATTCTCCTCCCTCTCTGAACACTGGCTTCCGAGGCTATTGGCAATAGGCCCGCTCATCCCTACCTTATTTCGGTTAGCCGAAGTGTTGAAAGATTCAGAATCATCGGAGTTTCCGCCTTTGCGATTTTCGTCTTTTTGGTTTCTCCAGGACCTATTGTTATTTTGGGAATCCGAGGAGGACTCCTGCTTTGAGCGCTCCAGCATTTGAACTTTCCTGGTCAGCTCTTGGAATGTTTTGAGACCCGCGGTGCATAGAAACGGGGCCATCCAACTGTTGAGATTTCCGACAAGGAGACTAACAGATTGGTCCTGCTCCATCAGCGGTTCACATTTGACAGAGAGATTATGCCATCGGGTTATAAAGTCTGTGCTGCTTTCGTTGTTCTTTGGCTTGGTCCTTACAAGGTCGGCAATGGTGATCTTATCACTGACACTCATGAACCTTTGTCGGAACAAAGATTCCATTTGAACGAAAGTTATAATGGAGCCATCCGGTATGCTCGCGTACCAGTCGAAAGCAACATCGGTCAAGCTATTAATGAACTGGCGGAGGAGAAGCACATCATTGCCCCGAGTATTCCCGCATGAGGATTTAAAATGGGCGACGTGCTGATTCGCATTTCCCGTCCCATCAAATCTTCCGAATTTGGGGATGACATAGCCGCTAGGAAATTCTACCAGATCATACTGAGCAGGATATGGTCTCCCACTGCTGCTGATATCTTTTTGTGTTTCGGCTTCGGCTACCAATGTTTTGACTTTGTTGGCAACCAAATCCATGATTTGATCATGAGTTAGCGGGCTACTGTCATCGGTAGCCAAGACATTTCCCGAGATAGGATGCGACTGACTTTCATGCGGTCCGCCCACCTTTGAATTTGAGGGAATAGGCGTCGGCTGCCTTGGGACACCATTTCCCGGTTCATGAGCAGAGCCCTGCGCTTGATTGGGCGGCTGAGAGGCAAGTCGGGCCGTGAGCTGCAAGACAACATTTGTCAAGTCGTCAATTTTGGAGTAAAGTTTGGCCATCTCCTTATCTTTACTTCTGAGCTGCTTTCGGAGCTCCTGGAGAAGTTGCTGCTCTGCAGTCTTAGGATGGAAAGTTGGCTCCTCTTCGCTTTCCGAGCTCGACTCCTCATAAACTGAGGGCTCTCTCTGCTTATCAGCCTCACTGGAAGGGTCTTCATTACCTTCCAGAGGAGGCTGGTCTTGGAATGTGGCAGCCATATTCACACCAGATTTGATTTGAGATGCGGTGTCCCCATCTTTGCTTTTGCTGCGAAGGTTTTCGCTGGGATGCATTCCCACCATGTAGACGGTGTGGATAACACATTCAGCCATCCCCTCATCTTTGGCGGGGAAACCCTGTTCTTCGAACCTCATAAAGTTCAGCCTAGCAGGAGCCCCATCCCTTTTGTTGGCTCTATATCTGAGCCTTTTCTGCCTTAGCTTCTCAATTTTAAGGGCTTGGCGGGCATCCGTTATCCAGGAAGCCATCGTGAGTCGATTAGCGGGGAGCTTAGAGAAGACACCCGATCGAGCAGTTGTCAGGAGCACCGCCGTAGCTTGCTCGAGACGCCTTGTTACTTTGTTGGTGTTGATGGCCTTGCCCCCAGCTGGGGCATAGGAAAGTCGTTCAAACACCGACTTGCGTTTGGGTTGGGGCGCCTTCGAGACCACCACATTTGGCCTCTTTCCTTTCGAGGACGGTTTGTCCATTACCGAAGCTTGAGGAGCTGGGAAGGCGTTAGCTGACACGAACAGAATAGAGCCAAATAGTAGCAGCGGCTCTTCCCATTGTCGCCCGAGACTGTCCTGGAGGACCGTCCTGACGTCCATCTTTATCGTGTAGGAGATGGGAGCTGAGTTCATCTTTGGAGACATTATTGAAAAGTGATTGCTTGAAAACCTGCATGAAAGAGCATTATTTTAGTATAAATATATATATATGTATATTGATTGAGTTCGCATGAACGTTTATCCCGAAATATGGGAGGAGAGAAAAGTCCCACCGGGCGTGCAAGAATCTGTAGGGTGTTTTTCGTCACCCAATTGAGATGGGAATACGCGCGTGCTGGTCAGGCGCAGTACAGATTCCCCCTGCCTAGGGTAGGCTGGGGTTTATTGATTGTGGGGATCCGAATCTCCGGCAGCCGCGGACTAAGCTGCCGTTAATTACCCCTCGCCTTTGGAGCAAAAGAACCTCTGATTGACGGGTCAAATAGGTTATGCGAACTTAATGTGTAGTGTTGTGTTTTGAAGGGGTTTTGGATATATCGGGGGCCCCGTAGAGTTTTTACCGGGGTCCCGCTACCCGGATAGCGGGCTGAGGGTCAAGGGGGGTAGCAGCCCCCTTACGGACTGCGGGGCAGCGCCACGTTAGAAATCTTTTCTAACGGGGGAGGTATTTTTAGTGTAGAGTGTGTGTAAAATGGGGGGAAAATGGCGTCAAAAGGACGCGTGGGTGCCAGCGCCTCGCGCGCCTAGCACATAGGCACTAGGCGCTGGCGCAAGAGCTTGGGCGCTAGTGGTTCACTTGCTCGGCACGTGGGCGCTCGGGCGCCGGCGCTTTGGGCGCTCAGGCGCCGGAGCTTTGGGCGCTCAGGTGCCAGCGCATTGGGCGCTAGCGCCTCACGTGCCCGGCACGTGGGCGCTCGGACGCTAGCGCCTCACGTGCGCGGCACGTGGGCGCTCGGACGCTAGCGCTTTGGGCACTCGGGCGCTAGCTCTTTGGGCGCTAGCGCCTCGCGTGCCCGGTATGTGGGTGCTTGGGCGCTAGCGCTTTGGGCGCTAGCGCCTTACGTGCCCGGCACGTGGGTGCTCAGGCGCTAGAGCTTTGGGAAGGGGTTTTTACCTCCAGAAATAGGAGTTAAACTCCTAAAGAGGATTTTGAGTGGAGTTAAACTCCAAAAGATTTATATTTGGAGTCAAACTCCTAAGGATCTGGATTAGGAGTTAAACTCCTTTGAGGATTTGGGCCTTGGAGTTGAACTCCCTAAAAATCTTCAGAGGTTCTTCTCTCTTGAGTCTTGGATCTTCTCTTGACTGCGATTTTGTCCAAAGTTAGATTTTTGGAGATGACTCTCCTTCTTTCTCCTCTTGATCGGCTGGATCTTGGAGAAAAAAAGGGTGAGACTTAAAAATCTCCCATTTTTGAGATCTAATGAAAGATCTGAGCTCCCCTTTGTGGGTTTTGTGATGAAAAACTATTTAGTTTTTGAAAAGAAAGAGTAAAACTCTTGATTTAATTCAAAGGAAAGAAGAAGGTTTAGATCCTTGAGGAAGGAGAAGGAGGCACAGACCTTGATTTTTTTGGGGAGAATGAAAAGTGTCTTCGATATTTTCATCATTTTGCCTCTTAATGGATTGAAAATTTACACATAGCCCCTTGGGCTTTACAAAATGGCATTTTGCCCATCTCATGTCTCATGTGCTATTTCTTTTTGCACATAAGCCATGGGCTTTACAAAAATTTAGCTTTATGCCCATTTTGCTTACATTCATGCACAAAAAATTACATCAAAATTATTTGTTACATGATTTTTATTTTGGCATAGGGAGGCCGGCCGCGGGGCTCAACTTGGGCATGGGCCCACTTGCTTGGGCTTGGGCCCGCTTTCTTGGGGTTGACCTTGACTTTGACCCGGTCAACTGGGGTGCAAATTTTGACCCTAACAGCTACCTCTTCACTAATGGTGAGAATAGTGAAGCAAACACTCTAAACTAAATGGATAATAGTAGAAGATGATGAAGTAGGAAGTGGGCTCACTCTAGTTTTATTTTTCTCACAATATTTCGTCACTTCATGAAAATCAAGAGAGATTTTTCAATGAGGATGAAGAAGATGAAGCAAGTGATGAAATAATAATCAAGTGAGGTTAGAAATGCAACCATGGTGAGTGTATGTCATGCACTAACCATTGTAGAGACTAAACCATAGCTATGAGTTAAGGTTGGGTTAACAAATATCTTAAGCTAGACAAATAAGTGGACTAAGTCAATGAAACCTACAAGCTTCTACAAGTTTTGAACCATGACTAATTCCCAATGTTTGAATTTGCTTAAATATAATTATGTGGTATAATTCTCATACATACAAGTTGCATGTGTAACCTAACATGACACAACAATATATATCACATATATATTTATGTGTGCAAAGAAAACAATACATATATCACATATATGTAAAGTGTATCAAAAGTGAGAAAAGAATACTTAAGTGAGCTAATATTAGTTAATGTAATGTAATATATGAAATATATAATTATATATTAAATTATTAAATCAACTCTTGATTTAATAATCCGGTTATGTCTCATATAACCGACTAATATCAAGTGTAACAACTTATCGAATCAATACTTGATTCGATAACCCGGCTATATCACATATAACCGACCTATCTCACATGTCGCAAGAATAGAATACGGTATCACATACACGTATTAATTTCGGTCCCGCACATATCACATATATGCTCCTACCCCGTTTCGCATGAACCAGGAAACCTCTGTGTAGGACTCTTAAGACTCGTCAATACGCCGGCAGTAGGTGATGATCATATCAGACACCCATAAGCCGCAAGCGGTCTGCTAAACGTAACGGCCACCCGGGTATTGAGCGATCAGAAGATCAACAAGCAAGTCTGCTCACACTCCTACGAATCCAATCAGTAACACTACCGTACAGTCCGGTCTCTTCGTCTGATATGTCGCATATCACAGCCTGGGGGGTGGTATAACGTCAGACCCCAATAACCTGATAAGTCATGCCGGTGCAAGGTCCATAACGGTTCGAGAAACTACTGATAACACTTACCAGTAGATCTCAGCAACCCTGACCAGGGATACCAATAAAACCATGTTACGCCCTGTTCCCCTCCGAAAGACGGCACGACGTGGACGTCTTGCCTGAGATTCGGGGCAGATGCTAATTGGTGCTATCCGTCTACCTCTCCGAAGATGCCAAGTTGATTTATGGCACCATGTATCGAAGGTTTAAACGGATGCGTCCGATGTAGCAGACTTCGTCAGATTCCCCCTCGCTTGAGGGGTTTTTTGATTGTGGGGACGCTCTTCCCTGCAGGCGTAAGCCCCTGCAGTTAATTACGCTACTGCACGGCGGTAACAACTTTCTCCTTATCCAGATGGTCACTTCGTGTCGTGGGTGTTTGTTTTGTGTTTGGTTGCCCGTGGATTGTATACGGAGACTGGGTTATGTCGTCGCCCGTAGGGCATGGACTAGTCCAAATCTGTATCTTTCTTAGATTTGGGTTTGGGGGGCTTATGTTTAAGGATACGTTAGTCTCGTTTGAGACTAAGATCGACTTGAACGTTTGTTAAGGATACATTAGTCTATTTTTAGACTAAGATCGACTTAACGGGATCGTTTAGATCCGACAAGAGAGCGATTAGGGGAGCCCTGTTGTTTAGTTTAGTGACTTTGCAGTCAATAGGTAGTTTAAGGACATTGCGGTCCAGTGTTAGTTTTAAGACGTTGCGGTCAAGGTTAAGGACGTCGTAGTCCGTGGATTTAAGGACTCCACAGTCCGGTGTTAGTTTTAAGACTTCACGGTCAAGGTTAAGGACGTCATAGTCCGCTGTTAGTTTTAAGACATTCCGGTCAAGGTTAAGGACGTCGTAGTCCGTGGATTTAAGGACTCCACAGTCCGATGTTAGTTTTAAGACATTACGGTCAAGGTTAGGGACCTCATAGTCCATGAGTTTAAGGACCCCACAGTCCGTATCAATATGTGTGGTTATCGGGACCCGTCACCTCTTTGAAGACGTTGAGGAATTATAACGACGGGTATCAAAGGAGTGAAGAGATGTACCCTTAAACCAAGGTAGATTAAATGATCTGTAGTCCAATTTGGAAACTAAGATCAATTATTATATTATGAGCCCATTGGCCCAGTTGAATTTGAATTAAGGACTTATGGCCATCTTGGGCTAAGTCCAATTGTATCTGGGATATTGGCCCTCTGTTGATTCATTGAAGGAGAGGCTTTGCCTCTGGAAACTTAGCCAATTGGGCTAAAGCTAGTGTTAAACACTAGAGACCGACAGTGTTGAACACTGGGAAAAGATTGACAAGTTAGTGTTAAACACTAAAAGATAATCAGTGTTGAACACTGGGAAGAGAGCTTTCAAATTAGTGTTAAACACTAAGCAAATCAGTGTTAAACATTGCAAATAGAATTTTCCAAATTAGTGTTAAACACTAAGGAGAATCAGTGTTAAACACTGGATACAGAGCTTTCAATTTAGTGTTAAACACTAAGGCAAGAGGGGTCACGTGGTAACACGTGAGAGCGCCCTTCTTCTCTTTATTTTGTTCTACAGATAAGTGTTTAACACTTTTAGTTCTGAAAGCTATCACGTGCGGGCACGTGATGGGGGCTCATGCTCTGGTTTATTAGAATACTCATTAGGGGTCACGTGGTGACACGTGAGGGCACCCCAGAGTCTCTGTTTGTTTTGCTGTTTCTTTATGTGCTTCGGGGATCACGTGGGGCACGTGAGGCATTGCCTCAAAGTTCTCTTTTATATATCTTCGCAGGAGTCACGTGGTAACACGTGAGGTGCCTACTTCAGAGTTTTATTCGGTGGGTCTCTGCATGCATTGAAGTTCTGTTCATAGGGTTAAACCCTAAACTTCTGAAGAATTATATTCTTAATAGGGTTAAACCCTAGTTTCTTTTCTTAAAGGAATTAAATTCCTGTGAGTTTGAGAGAATTATATTCCCAGTTAGGGTTAAACCCTAGTTCTGTTCATTTTGAAGGAATTAAATTCCTATAATATAGGGTTAAACCCTAACTTTATCTCAAAGGAATTGAATTCCTATCATTTTGTGAGAATTAAATTCTCTAAACTCAGTTCCTCCTCTGTGTTTTAGATCTGCATGGCAGGATCTCAACCCAATGAGAATTAAATTCTCGATTCATGGGGAGATGTGCACTATGCAGAACCTCAACCAGAGAAAGAACTAAGTTCTTTTTTATATAAGAGTTAAACTCTTTTGAGAATTAAATTCTCCTTTGAAGCCTCCATTTTCCTTTCTTACCTAAGGTTTTCCTTTTTGCCGAGAATCAAAGGCTCTCTCTCTCTCTATGTATCAAATGAAAAAGATCCAAAGGTCTCAAGGTTTCAGAAAAAAGTTTTAGAAAAAGGTCTTCCAAAAAAAAAAGGGTCTTTCTCTTCTTTTCTTGGCTCCTATTTATAGGAGAAGGAAGAGAATCAATCTGCTTAGTAAATCTCTCATTGAGAGATTTGATTTGTATGTTGAGAGATTTGATTTATATTTATCATTAATCTGGGCCTTTAGATTGTTAAGTGAATTTTATTCACCATTGGATTTTAAATCCAAAGATATCCCTTTGTTATCTCCGTTAGATTTAGGGGGGAAATCTTTCCAAGTTCAAGATTTTTCCATAAATTGATGATATTTAATCACCTTTAGATTTTTAACCCAACGGTTCCAAATAATCCTTCTCTATTTTGGAAAGATTTGAATGATCTCCTCTCAGAATTTAATTCTGTTACAGAATAAGGCTTTTAAAGCCGGTCACGTGTGGCCACGCGACCTCTGGTCACGTGTAGGCACGTGACCCCTGGAACTGGCCTTTCTTCTCCTTTTGCGCTCTGTTCTCTGGCCGCTGCTCAGCCGTCACGTGCCAACACGTGACCACTGGTCACGTGCCAACACGTGACCACTGGTCACGTGTGAGCACGTGGCCTTTTCTGGAGCTTTTTCTTGAATGCGCTTTGTGCCACTGCTTTAAACGTCACGTGCCAACACGTGACCATTGGTCACGTGTGAGCACGTGATGCCTCTTCTGAGTCCTTTCCTGATTTTTAATCAGGGAACAAATGCCCCCACAGCGTTGTTCTCACGTGTCTGCACGTGAGTGCAACGCTTTCTCTTTTAAGACCGTTGGATCCATCTAGGGAATCGGGGAGATGAAGCGTCTCCATCACATCCTATAAATATAATGGTCACTTCAGAAGCGCCTCCACTTTGCTCATCTTCCTCCTTGCATACTTTTCTTTCTGAGAATTTAATTCTCCTTTCCAGAGCTTAGTTCTCTGCTTCAAGCATTTTCCAGAGTTTAACTCTGTTGAAGGATTCTTTTTCCTCAGGTAATGATCTTTGGATGATCGAAGAACTTTCATACGCATAAAACTCTCTGGATTTTAAATCCATACCAAGTGTTTCACCCCTTTAAATATGAACCCATTTTTCCTTTAAGTTTTTCAACCGAAATGTGAAACCATTTAATCCTCAGCAGTAAATCTCTTTTAGGGTTCATCTGATCCTTCAGGGAGATGATGATGACAATTCCAATCCATGGAGTTTAACTCCGTTCACAGAAAAAATGTTTCTGGGAATTTAATTCCCCTTTTCAAAAGGAATTTAATTCCTGTGAAGAACTCAGTTCTTCCTATGGAGGCTTCTTAGGGTTTCCTTGCCCTAGGTTGTCCTTCTGTAATCAAAATAAAAAGAAAAGGGTTTGTAATAGATTCTCATGATTTTTTATTTCAGGTATCATGGACGCCCATATGTACGATCTTGACGAAATCATTTCTAATGGGAATATTCGTGCGCTGGGCCGTAGCCAGAACCAGGAGTTCAATAGCGCTCAATATGCTGAGATCATGAGCCGCTTTGATGAGTACAACCATCGGCTACTCCCCCGTCGCTTTTCTCTTCTGAAACTCATCGTGTTGGCGATTTGGGAGGCGCTTCCTCTCTTCTGCACTGGTGTACCTCTCAGGGCATTGGACGCTGCCGAGGATGAGATACATTCAGTGTATCTGATGAGCTTAATCTCGAAGAGAATGCGAGACAACCTCATTGATCTCTTGCACCAGGCTTTTCAGCAGTCGGCCATACTTGCTGCCAATCGGAGGTTAGAAGACATTCGTGAGGATCCCGACGCTTGTGACCGCGAAAGAAAACATACTCGAAATGGTTCGAAATGCTTGGAGGATCTTGGACAAAGTCAAGTTTGAGTTTCTCAATCCGTGCCCCGCGTCTGAGGTCTTGTCGTTGTAATCATTTTCTTTTCATTTTGTATGAACTACTTAAAGCATGAATGATAAGTTTTATCGTGCCTTTCTATGTTTGCATGCCTTTCTATGGGATTTTATCATTTTGCTATTGTTGCTGTTGATGTTTTTAACGTGCAGGGTGCTATTCCATTTTTTAGTGCACGTCAAGTTTGGGGCACACGTGCTCCGCACGTGGGGTCCTTTTGATGGGGCCGTTCAAAAAAAAAATTTATGCCGTATTTTTAGTGCACAATATTAGATGCAGAAAAGGAGCCTTGGAAATAGTTCCATTTCCTTGATTTCCAATGCCTTCCCCTTTTTGGGCCTTGGAAATAGCTTCAACATGCAAGATTTTCCGTGCGCAGCACTTAATGCCCCTCTTTATATCCTGGGGCCATGGCCTTCTTTTCTCTTCACAGAGAAATTTATTCTCATTTTGGTGCGATTTATCTTGAGAGACAACTGAGCGCCATGGCCTGCAATCGCCCTCATGCTCGTCGGCAGCCATGGGAAGTTCCTATCGAGGAGATGATCCCCCGCTTTGCCGCCCGATTGGTGGATCCCCTCCTTACCGACGACGAATGCGACTCAGCGGCGTATGAACTCTCGATCCGCAGGGGGTCTCCCCTCCCGATGGGCTCCCTCTGGCTCCGGATGATTCTTGCCGCCGTGCTCGCCGACGTCCCTCCTCACCCGGCGGAGATGACCCTGGCGATGCTTGATGCGGCCGAAGAAAAGCTCGAGGGCTTTCACGAAGCGTGCCTAATTACTCAAGCTTTAAAAGATCGCTCGGTTCACCTTTTGAGCGAAATAAGAGCCCGTCGGGCTGTTATGTCTGCTTTTGCGGATGAACATGGCGCCAATCGGTGGGGAGCGACTCCTCGCGAGAACCGGCGCTTTGATGTGTTGGAGAGGGCGGGGAGAGAGATGGAGAATTTTGTCTTTTGTTTTGTCAACCCTTGCGCTACCGATCCTTTGTTCGGCGACCTTTTCCCGCTAGTGTTGTATATTCAAGTTATTTTTCGCATGTTTTATATTGAACTTTCATGTATGCTGGGTATCCGTATGTATGTTTTTGCTTGCATAAATGAACTTTGTGTTCTTCCCATGAGAGCTTTCTTTAATTGCGAACACAATCACTATGTTGCACGCACATCAGAGCTTCGGGTATTATTCCTTTTCGGGTATTCATATAGTTGCGAATGCATGCTTGATAGGATGTACATCAAGAAATTTTCGTTGCTTCCCATACCAGGTGATGTGAGCGCGTTTTAGATCGACTATTGTTGTCGACTGGAGGCCTGTTTATACGGTCTTGAGCGTATATGTCCTGTTTCCCAGGTTGCGGTCGCGAAAGAGAGCTTACGTGGTCTGATAGAGCGTCGCGTGGCGAATATATTGTTGTGCGAGAAAAGGCTCGGCCGTAAATTCTCGGAGAGGGAGCCGGCTTCTAAAGCGCTGGGCGAGCTTCAAGCTAATCTTACCGCCAAGGCAAACAAAGCATATGAACTCTGGCGGGTGTTTCAAGAGTCTATCAAAGAGGTGGTAGCTCTTGATAAGGCTGCCACGTTCACTCGTGAGAGGGTCGAGGCTCATAAGGCCACCGAGAAAGAGCTTGAAGGCCGGCTTGCTTCGTATCAGGCCCAGCAGGCTCAGGCGGAGGCCCGTCTTCTGGCGATCCTGAATAATGAAGACGTGACCGAGCAAAAACAGGATGAGCTAGCGAAATTACTAAATCGCCCGCCGGCTTGAAAACTTGTATTTTTTCCTTTCTTTTTGTGCATACTCCTGAATGAGAGTATTTTTTATTCTTTCATGAATTGTACTTTGTACCCATTTTGGTTTATGAATAAAGACATATTTTTCTTCTCAGTGGTGTGTCCCCTTTTTATTGAATGTGTTCTGCGGACAATTTATCTTGGCCTACTTGCATGGCAGTGATGTCTTAGGATTCAGGGTTAAGATCTGCCTCCTAAGACTTTTGAGCTTTATGAGCCGTGAGGGTCTCATAAAGAGTTTTTCTCCCTACAGGTCGAGAGGATCCCGTAGGCGTAAGTTCTTCTTAAGAGTCGTGAGGATTCTTAAGCGGGTTCTCCCTTGGGAGTCGTAAGGATCTCACAAGAGAGTTTTCTTCCTTGCAGGTCGTGAGGACCCACAAGTGCTAAGTGCGGTCATCCTTATCCGTATTTCACGGGGTCAGGGGTTGGTTTGGGATGGTTTCCAGGGTATCGTAGTTTAAAGACATCGCGGTCAAGGTTAAGGACCTCATAATCCATGGGGTTAAGGACTCCACAGTCCAATGTTAGTTTTAAGACGTCACGGTCAAGGTTAAGGACCTCATAGTCCGTGGATTTAAGGACCCCACAGTCCGATATTAATTTTAAGACATCACGGTCAAGGTTAAGGACCTCATAGTCCGTGGATTTAAGGACTCCACAGTCCGATGTTAGTTTTAAGACATCACGGTCAAGGTTAAGGACCTCATACTCCGTGGATTTAAGGACCCCACAGTCCAATGTTAGTTTTAAGACATCACGGTCAAGGTTAAGGACCTCATAGTCCGTGGATTTAAGGACTCCACGGTCCGATGTTAGTTTTAAGACATCACGGTCAAGGTTAAGGACCTCATAGTCCGTGGGTTTAAGGACTCCACAGTCCAATGTTATTTTTAAGACATCACGGTCAAGGTTAAGGACCTCATAGTCCGTGGATTTAAGGACTCCACAGTCCACGAAATGTGTGGTTACCGGGACCCGTCACCTCTTTGAAGACGTTAAGGAATTACAACGCCAGATATCAAAGGAGTGAAGAGATGTACCCTTTAACCAAGGTAAAATCAGTCTAGAATCATCGTGGTTGATCGTTAGTTTTAAGACATTACGGTCGAGGTTAAGGACATCATAGTCCGTGGATTTTAAGGACTCCACAGTCCGGTGTTTTCTCTGGATGCTTCACACGGGTTCATTGCCGTGGTTGGCGAGGACCAAGCTCCGCTCTGGGCGTTTTCCACGGGGTCAAAGAGTGACGTTATCCGCGTTCCACGTAACCAGGAATTTTGCACTAGATGCTTCACACGGGTTCACTGCCGTGTTCGGCGAGGACTAGGCTCCGCTCTGGATGCTTCACATGGGTTCACTGCCGTGCTCTGCGAGGAACAGGATCCATTCTGGACGTTTTCCATGGGGTCAAAGAGTGACGTTATCCGCGTTCCACGTAACCAGGAATTTTGCACTAGATGCTTCACACGGGTTCACTGCCGTGTTCGGCGAGGACTAGGCTCCGCTCTCGATGCGTCACACGGGTTCACTGCCATGCTCTGCGAGGACCAGGATCCGCTCTGGACGTTTTCCATGGGGTCAAAGAGTGGCGTTATCCGCGTTCCACGTAACCAGGAATTTTGCACTAGATGCTTCACACGGGTTCACTTCCGTGCTCGGCAAGGACTAGGCTCCACTCTGGATACTTCACACGGGTTCACTGCCGTGCTCTGCGAGGACCAGGATCCGCTCTGGGCGTTTTCCACGGGGTCAAAGAGTGACGTTATCCGCGTTCCACGTAACCAGGAATTTTGCACTAGATGCTTCACACGGATTCACTGCCGTGTTCGGCGAGGACTAGGCTCCGCTCTGGATACATCACACGGGTTCACTGCCGTGTTCGGAGAGGACTAGGCTCCACTCTGGATGCGTCACACGGGTTCACTGCCGTTCTCTGCGAGGACCAGGATCCGCTCTGGACGTTTTCCACGGGGTCAAAGAGTGACGTTATCCGCGTTCCACGTAACCAGGAATTTTGCACTAGATGCTTCACACGGGTTCACTGCCGTGTTCGGCGAGGACTAGGCTCCGCTCTGGATGCTTCACATGGGTTCACTGCCGTGTTCTGCGAGGACCAGGATCCGTTTTGGACGTTTTCCACGGGGTCAAAGAGTGACGTTATCCGCGTTCCACGTAACCAGGAATTTTGCACTAGATGCTTCACACGGGTTCACTGCCGTGTTCGGCGAGGACTAGGCTCCGCTCTGGATGCGTCACACGGGTTCACTGTCATGCTCTGCGAGGACCAGGATCCGCTCTGGACGTTTTCCACGGTGTCAAAGAGTGACGTTATTCGCGTTCCACGTAACCAGGAATTTTGCACTAGATGCTTCACACGGGTTCACTGCCGTGTTCGGCGAGGACTAGGCTCCGCTCTGGATGCGTCACACGGGTTCACTGCCGTGCTCTGCGAGGACCAGGATCCGCTCTGGGCGTTTTCCACGGGGTCAAAGAGTGACGTTATCCGCGTTCCACGTAACCAGGAATTTTGCACTAGATGCTTCACACGGGTTCACTGCCGTGTTCGGCGAGGACTAGGCTCCGCTATGGATGTTTCCCACGGAGTCAAAGAGTGACGTTATCCGCGTTTCACGTGACCAGGAATTTTGCTGATTGTATCCGCATTTCATGGAGTGGGGGTTTGACTCTTGGTGATCTGTATATCGCCGAGCCATGGAACTGGGGGTTGCCGCTGTTCCGCTTCGCTTGAAGTTGTGTCCGTTGTAACGGGACGAGTGCTGAGACGATCTCTAGGTCACTTGCGGCCCGTCGAGATTTGGCCTCTTCTTCTGATGAAACCTGGGAGAGGAGGAGTGCGATTCCTTCTTTGTTTGCGCCCATGGATTGTATACAGGGATTGATGTAATATCACCTGTAGGGTGTGAATTTCATTTTTATTTTATTTCTTTTTCCGCGATGCTCTATCATTTCAGCTTTTATATCGCGAAGGTCGTGATTGCCCTATAATTTCGGCTATTTTTCGCGGTGCCCAATCATTTCGGCTATTTATTTCATTTTTACTCTGTGCTTTTTATTGCGAGTTGCCCAATCATTTCGGCTATTTTTCATGCATACATTTTTACTTGCTGCTTTTTATTGCAAGTTGCCCCATCATTTCGGCTATTTCGTATGCATGTGTGGATCACTAGCCTTTTCGCTTCAAGCTTAGGATTTTAGACACCGATTTCGGCATCAGCACCGCTACAACTGGGATGTTGCCAGGAGCGAATCATCATTTGCCTCTGTCGATGTTGAATAAAGGTGGCTTAGTAAACAGGGTTAGGGGTCCCGTCGACTAAGGCTTTTGACTTCATGAGCCGTAAGGGTCTCATAAAGGTATTTCTCCCTGTGAGTCGTGAGGATCTCATAAGTGTAATTTCTCCTTATGAATCGTGAGGATTCCTAAGTGCATGTCCTCTTGCAAGTCGTAAGGATCTTACAAAAGGGTTTTCTCCTTATAAGTCAAGAGGACCTACAAGGGTTGTTCGCCATACGAACATATCCTTAGTCACAGATGGGACTTGGTTAGGGAAATGTTTATTCGCGCCCGTGGATTGTATACAAGGGTCAGTATTGAGCCACTTGTAGGGCAATATCGAAGTTTGTGGGGGTTGCTTAAGCACAGGTTTAGGTCTCTGTGACTTAAGACTTTCAAATCTTATGAGCCGTGAGGGTCCCATAAGAGAGTTCTCCTTACGAGTCGTGAGGATCTCGCAAGTGTAATTTCTCCTTAGGAATCGTGAGGACTCCTAAGTGTGTTGCTCCTTCGTGAGTCGTAAGGATCTCACGCGGGTGGTTTCTCCTTACAAGGTCGTGAGGACCCTGCAAGTGTTCTTAACGAGGTTGCGCCCTTTTGGGTTTTCACAAACACTCGCCGGTAGCCCTGCTGTTTTTACTCATGGAGCCCTTTCGGGTTTTCATCCGTGCCCATTTTTCTTTTTTTTATCATTTTTTTTATCATTTTTTTTATCGGCTTTGAGATACTGCAATCCACCGTAGTTTATCGACATCTCGTTCAACAGCCAGTTTTAGGACATAGTGGTCCATTGTTAGTTTAAGGACGTTTTCGGTCCGTTATTAGTATAAGGACGTTTCGGTCCGTTGTTAGTTTAAGGACGTTTCGGTCCGTTGTTAGTTAAGGACGTTTCGGTCCGCCGTTAGTTTAAGGACGTTTCGGTCCGTTGTTAAGGATGTTGGTTACTACTTAGAGTTCGGGCTTAGGAAGATAGCGAGCGGACATAGTCGTCGTCATCTATCATTGACCTAGGCCTTAACCCATTAAGCGTGGTATTTCTTCAGGAAGCGACCGTTTATTGGCCTGAAAGGTCTTTCACCGTGCATATCCATGAGTAGATACGCTCCACCCTGGTAAACCTTGTCTATGATGTACGGGCCTTCATAGTTCGGCTCGAATTTTCCCCGCTTGGCGCGATTGGGGATCATAGGTCTTTTGACCACTAGCACGAGTTCGCCTTGGCGGAATGTCCTCGGCCTGGTCAATCTTTCGTATGAGCGCGTCATCTTTGCTTTGTAAGCTTCTACATTTTGTTGCGCTATGAGCCGAGTCTCATCAAGGGCATCAAGCTCCTCAAGCCGAAGGTGAGCATTTTCTTCGTCCGTCAGCTCGTAGTGGACTGCCACTCGTAGAGAGGGTAGCACTATCTCGAGGGGGAGTACCGCTTCTGTACCAAAGACTAACGCGTACGGCGTTGTGTTCGTGGCCGTCTTGAACGTAGTTCGATACGCCCAAAGAGCTTCTTGCAGTCTTTCGTGCCAGTCCTTCTTATTTCGGGACACCGTCTTTTTCATGATCTTTGTCAAGGTCTTGTTGAAGGCCTCGGCTAGACCATTAGCTCATGGATTATAAACTGAGGAATATCTCCAGTCTATGTTGTGTTGTTGCGCGAAGCGGCTAATCTTGTGGCTTCTGTAGGCTGGCCTGTTATCGGAAATGATCCGTCGCGGAGTTCCAAACCGATAAATGACGTGTGTCTTGAAGAAATAGAGAATATTCTACGTCTTCACCTCCCTCAGCGGTATTGCTTCTGCCCATTTGGAGAAGTAATCAGTCGTCGCCAAGATGAAACGATGTCCCCTGGATGATGCTGGTTCGATGGGGCCGATTACGTCAGTCCCCCACATTTCGAACGGCCAGCTAGCCACCGTTGGATGTAGAGGATTTGGGTGCTGGTGGATAAAGTCCCCATGGATTTGGCACGAGTGGCATTGTTTCGCATACTCGAGGCAGTCCTGGATCATCGTTGGCCAATAATAGCCCATCTGTTTAATCTTCAACTTCATCTTCGGGCCTGCTTGGTGAGAACCGCAGAGTCCGTCGTGAACCTCCTGAATGACTCTTTTCGCTTCGTCAGGTCCCAGGCATCTCAACCACAGAGAGTCAAATGACCTCTTGTACAGAATATTGTTGATGAAGGCGAAAGACAGGGCTCGTTTCATGAGCTGATGTCTTGAGGACGCATCTTCAGGCGTTTGACGGGATTTGAAGTAGTCTATGAAGACTTCTCTCCAATCTTCAACCTTCTCTTGGCTATTTATTTGCAGGGCCGTCTGCTCAGTTGCTCCTCTTTCTTCGGGTGACTCCGGAGATATTTCTGTAGGGGTAAGTACTCGATGGCTTTGTACCATGATCCTAACGTCATCGAGGTCCTCATCAGCCAGTTCTTTAGCGAGCTTGGCTAATGCATCCGATTTGCTATTTTCCGCGCGCGGTATGTTTTCCAAAGTGTAGGAGGGGATTTGAGTCAGCAGTTGCCGTACTTTCTCTCCATACTTCACCAGCTCTGGTTTGCATGTCTGGTAGTCGCCGTTTATTTGACTGACGACCAGTTGGGAATTTCCGTATATGAGGAGGTTTTCAATTCCCATGTCGATGGCGATCTCGAGGCCTGCTATCAAAGCTTCGTATTCGGTCTCATTGTTTGTCCTTGGTTCTGTTAAGGAGAAAGCGAAGCGCATTATCCCTCCTTATGGAGTTACGAAGATAAGACGCACCGCTGATTAGATTATAGGGGTGCTTTGTTTGCGCTTCTTCATAGAAGATACTCCATCGAAATAAAGCTCCCAGCGGGTATCACTACCGTCGATCGCATCAAACGCATGTTCGTCTGGCAGCTCGCAATTCAGAGGAGAATCGGCAGGTATCGGATGCTCAGCGAGGAAGTCGGCGATGGCCTGGCCTTTCACCGCCTTGAGAGGCTGATATGTTATCGAGAATTCCATCAAGAGCAGGGCCCATTTAGCGAGTCTCCCTGTCAATATGGCCTTCGACATTAAATATTTAAGGGGGTCCACCTTCGAAATGAGATGGACTTCATATGCCAACGCATAGTGCCTGAGCTTGGTTATCGCAAAGATCAACGCCATGCAATGTTTTTCAACAAGGGAGTAGTTGCTTTCTGCCACCAGTAGAACTCGACTTAAGTAGTAGAGTGCTCTTTCTTTCCCTTGGTCGTTCTCCTGTGCCCATAATGCGCCTAAGGAACCTTCGAGGGCGGTTGTATAAAGAATGAGGGGCTTTCCCTTGACCGGAGCAGCCAACACCGGCGGGCTCTGCAGGTATTGCTTGATCTCGTCTAGCGCGCCTTGGCATTTGTGATCCCAGACGAAAGGGGTTCCCTTCTTCATCAAGCGACTGTAAGGGTGGCACTTGCCTGAAAGGTTGGCTATAAATCGCCGGATGTACGCGAGCTTCCCCTGGAGAGACCGCAATTGTTTGAGAGTCCTTGGCGGTGGCATTTCCATGATCGCTTTGATCTTCGACGGATCTATCTCAATGCCTCGGTGGCGGACAACGAATCCTAGGAATTTGCCTGAGGATACCCCGAACGCGCATTTGAGGGGGTTCATCTTCAAGTTGTATTGCCGAAGGCGTTGAAATACGGTCTTCAGATGCTCGAGATGTTCCTCATACGATTTGCTTTTCACGACGAGGTCGTCAATATAGCATTCGACGATTTCATGTATAAGGTCATCGAAGATCTTCGTCATGGCCTTTTGATAGGTGGCACCGGCGTTCTTTAAACCGAAGGGCATCACCTTATAGCAGAATATTCCCAGAGGGGTCCGGAAAGCGGTATGCTTCTGTTCTTCGGGATGCATCTTTATCTGATTGTACCCTGATGAGTCGTCTATGAAGGAGAAGACCTCGTGAGTAGACGTGTTATCTATCATCAGCTCGGTTACTGGCACTGAGAAATCATCCTTCAGGCATGCTTTATTGAGATCCCGGAAGTCCACGCATATGCGCACTGTCCCATTTTTCTTCATTACCGGGACGATGTTGGCGATCCAGTCAGGATATTGAACTTCTTGGATAAACCCAGAATCGATCAGCTTCTTGACTTCGGCATTGATTCTCATCTCAAGCTCGAGCCGCATTCTTCTCGGCGCCTGTTTGACTGGCTTGACGTCTGGGGATATTGCCAATTTATGCACAGCAATTTCTGGATCTAGCCCTGGCATTTTAGAATAATTCCATGCGAAGCAATTTTTATGCTGCATAAGTACGTCTTTTAACGCGGCCACCCTTTCTTCAGATAGCAACTCGCTGACGAATGTCGGTCGCTAGTCGTTCACCGTCCCCAACTCAATCTTCTTGAGGTTATCTGCAGTAGTATGTATGCCATCTTCCAGCTCTTTCGGTGCTGGTGGAAATTCTGAGATTACCTCATCGTCATTGTTTTCGAAGCACTAGGGGAAGTCATCCATATTCTCGGGCTCTTCTTTTGATATCGTTATCACACGACAGGTACGAGCTCGCTTCCAAGACTGGTGTGGATCTGGTTCTGCTCCTGTGGCTTTGGGTTCGTGCTTTTGTGGCGGCGTTACCCTCCAGCTGTCAGATAGAGCAAATCTGCCTTGCTGGTATTGGTCTTCGACCCAGTTCTTAAAGGTGAAGCAGTCTTCGATAGGGTGTCCTATGGCTCGGTGATAAGAGCAATAGCCCGGATGAGAGACCTCATTAGCTTGCTCGGGGTGTTTAGACTCTGGAAGTGTAATCATTCGATGTTTTACAGCGAGGTCAAGTATCTTCCGTGTCTTGTCTTGAGGGAAAGAATACGCTCGACTCATCTTCTTCATAAGGTACAAATCCGGACCGCGCAATACCCGATCACATGACTTCTTGGTCCCGCTTTGTCGTTGTCGAACGCCTTTTCTGCTCTTTGACTTGTCTCTACCTTTGCGTCGGGCCTTTTGCACAGCATTTTGACAAGGGGGAGTATTTTTGTCTTCTGCAACCTGTCGAAGAAGACGTTGCGTCCTGGCTCTCTCGTAGATGGCCATCTCGCGATTATGGTCGTCTCGGGCTTTTTGACCCGCTTTCCTGATAAGCTTGTCCATTCGTTCTTCAAATGACGGACTCGGCACTTTGATTGCGGGATCTAGTTTTGGTACGGGGTTGGCATTTTCTAATAGGGCGTCCTCTTCTTCATCAAAGGTATATATGGCATAGCTACCGTAGACCCGTTCCCGTTTCCCGGTTCTCAGGTATCCAAGCCTAAGTGTTTCCATTCTCCCATTGGGCAACTTGCGCTGAGTCCCAAGGACATCCCAAATCCTATTATAGAATCGAGCTTGTCAAGTAGTCTGTTTTAAGGGTACCCCTTGGGCTTCAATAGCCTTTTCAATCCGTTTGTGTAATATCTGGGCAAACGGATGGGTTGAAGCTTGTCAAGTGTAGAATCCGCGCCGTGCCAGATCTCTTTCTCCACTCTTGTTTCCGAGGATCGATAGAATAAGATCGCCTTTTCGCCTGGGAGGGACGTAAAATGTTCGCAGCTCCTGCACGTTGTGAGCTTCAAGTGCGTCAAGGTCTTTGTAGTGTTCCCGCGGAATCATGGTGATTTGCAAACTCTGATCATCACCAGGGAATTCTTGTATTGGCGGCCGACTGGAGAACACAACATTAACCTCATCTTCCGAGTCACTTCCGAAGATCAATATGGGGGCGGACGGTCCCGGGTCATTGCGTCGAGACGGCCCAAAGTAAACTATCTCTTCTTCTTCTTCGGTATCACTCCCGAAAACAGGAATGGTGACGACGGCTTTGTTCTTCGGCTTGCGACATCTCTCTGTATTCTCGAAATCTGGCAAAAAGTATTTTGCATCTTCGTATTTGCGGACTTCGTTCACGGAGAATGGGTTTAGCTCACCTGTTACGGTATACTCGAGACCATCCTTGAAATACTTCATACACTGATGTTGCGTAGAAGGGATGATGTTGTACTCGTGTAACCAAGGTCGGCCGAGCAGAGCATTGTAACATGTCTTGGCATCTATGACGTGAAACTTAATGTCCGTGACGAGTAGCCCAAAGCGTAGCGTCAATATCACAGACTCAAGAGTTCTCGATGATTGGGAGTCGAACCCGGAGATGGTGATCTTGTCCCGAGCAAGGTGCTGGACGCTCATGCAAAACTCCTTTAACACCCGCACGTTGAGGAGATTAACGGAAGACCCATTGTCAACCAAGATTTTGCCTATCTTTATATCGTGGCAATATCCAGAGACGTATAGGGGACGGTTGTGGTCGCATGTCCCTAGGAGCAGGTCTTCGTCACCGGAAGTGATATCGGCCGTGCACACTTCTTCCAGTTCATCCTTCATCCTTTCTTCGGCGAGGAAGGCTTGGAATTGTTCGGGCTCTTGTAGCGCCTTGATTAATGAATCTCTCGCTTCCTTTGATAACAGGAGGGCGTCGAGAATGCTGAGCTATGAGGGTAGCTTCCTCAGGTGCGCTAGGATGTTGTAGTCCACCCTACTCTTCTTAGGCGGATCCTTGGCAGTCAGCTCTTTCATAACTTGGTCATCTAAATTGATATTCTCCATGACCTTTTCCTTTCCCTTATCTTTTCTAGTTGAGGGTCCGAGATTCTTTTCCGGAAGCGTGCGATTGCGCAGCTGAATGTTTTCGCAGGCTTCTGATTCTTCCTCTTTTCCCGAGGTGGACTCTTTAAAGAGGGGGCTAAGAGCCATTTCCTCCTCAGAGTCGCTCCCAAAGGTGAGAACCCGTGATCCTCCGGCGTTGACCGTGCGACAATTGCCAATAGTTCTTTTGTGTCCTTCGGTCGTACTTCTCTGCTCCCGAAGAGTTCTGCGTTTCATTCGCTTAAAATGTTGCCGATGAGCAACATATCCCTGCCACCATGTCTTAAAAGCGTTGCACTCCTCAGTGGGGTGTGAAATCTTCCGATAATATGAGCAGTAATTAGGGTGTCTCTCCGCCCCATCGAGTGTGTTTTCTTCCGAGTGTGGTGGTTTCATTCCCATTAACATGGTTTTAGCAAACCTTTTCCTCGTCTTGAATCTGTTTTTATCCGCGTCGGGTTTCTTTCGATCTGGCGGGAGCGCTTCGACTCTTTCGTTTAATCGCCTGCGTTTGGCTCCTTCTGATGCGGCCATCTCACGCTCTTGGTCGGCTTTACTTTTCAAACGAATCTCGTCTAGAAAGGCGTCGATCATTTCGTATGTTGGCCACACAAGCTCCGGTTCAGGCTCTGCCCCCAGTTTCTTAGTGCCAGGAGTTTTTTCATCGTCCATAAACGAGTGGGAGATCACATTACAACTCGCCATGTATCCCTCGGATTCATCCGACGAACTCTCCCCGTTATCTTCCTCCTGAAAGAAGTGGTTGAGGAACTCCTGGAGTGTGATGGGAGTTCGCGCCTTTTGATTTTACTCCTCCAGTGCGTCAATTTGTTTCTGCAAGTCCGTACGCTCGCCGCCAGGCTTCACGGGCTCCTTAGATTTCTTCTTCTTTTTCTTTGAAGATTTTGATGGCCGGTTGTGAGTGCTCGAGCCATCACCACTGATCTTCGGAGTTGGGCGCGGCTTTAGCATCCCTTCAATGATCCGGGGTTCCAGCGGGTTCTTCTACCTGATCGTCGGGCATGTTTTAAGATCGTTCAGCATCCTCTTGGTTTTTGCTGAAAGCACGATTTCCCATGGAGTTTCTTCAATGAAAGAACAAGTTGCCCCCGGTGTGTCCGTCTTCTTAGCAGTGTGAGGTTGTAGCGGGTTTACCTTCCACTTCCCGGATAGCGCAAACTTACCCTGTAGGTATTGATCTTCAATCCATCCTTTGAAGATGGAGCAATCCTCAATCGGATGGCTTACCGTTTGATGGTAAGGGCAGTAGTTGGGGTTATTCACCTCACTGGGTTGCGGCGGTCGCCTTGGGTTTGGCAGGTTGATAAGCCTGTTGCGTACTGCCAGCTCGAATAGACTCTTCGTCTTATCCCGCGGGAATGAGTAGGGGCGCTTCATTTTCTCATTGTAATACCGCCGTCTTTCTTCCAGTTGATCCGCTAGCTTTGGGGCACTGGGTTGCTGCTGAGCGTTCGCAACGAAAGTTGCTTTCCCTTTACCCTTGTCGTTCCGAGGTTCCGGTTTCGGGGGAGACGGACTGTGACCCATCTGGTCCATCTGGGCCAGCTTGTCGATCAAAGCCTGGAACGTGGTTGGTTTGAAAAACATCATGAACTGTGAGATAGTTGCATGAGGATCTAGGGTACCCACGAATATGCCCACCGCGGGCGCTTCCTCAATGCGTTGTTCGCATTTTGACCACAAGTTTCGCCAGCGTATAGCGTACTGGACCCACGTATCGCCTGGTTTCACCCTGGCATTAATCAATGCCATTATCAGGGTACGTTCGCTGGCGCTCGCAAATCGCTGAGTGAATAGCAATTCCATTTCAGCGAACGTCTTGATGGAATCGTTCGGGAGCACAGAATACCATTCGAACGCTGTTTCTGACAAGCTGCCGATGAATTGGCGAAGCAAGAGCTTATCGTCGCCACCAGTATTGCCACAAAGCGCCCTAAACTGGGCCACATGTTGATGGGGATTGCCCGTCCCCTTATAGACATGGAATTTCGGTATTGTGTAGCCCGGCGGGTACTTGATCTGGTCATACCAGCTCGGATATGGTCGTCCGTCCTGACAACTTGATCAGTTGCCTCAGTCGCCTGGTGAACCCGTATCTGCTGAGCTATATATTCGTCTAGGTCAGCTTTGGAGATTGTCTCATCCTTGGCTGTTGACAGAGCGGGTGGAGGATTTGACGTTTCTCCTCTGCCGTCTTCAAGAACGATTGGAGGATCTTCAGTAGGAGGATCTTGTTGGATCATCATACCCACCATGTCCTGGAACAAGAGGGCCATTCGTTGTATATTGGCTGCTTATTCAGCAGCCTCTTTATCCTTCTTCTCCAATATCCTATGAAGGAACTCAGCGTCAGTTTCTTGTTCCTGGCGTTGATCAGATGACGCTTCGGGGCTTTCTTTCGGCCCAGTAAGTGCGGCCATCGCGGTCATCATTTCTTGGAGCTTCTGCTGTTGCTCCTGAGCTTTGGTCACTGACCGTGTAAGCGGTCTATGACCCGTGGATGCACGACTGTCCTCTTTTCCAAGCTCCATGTATACTGTATGCACCATCATGCCCCCAGACTTAGGGCGTTTTGGCTTATTGTCCTTGATATTTGCTGCAGGAGTGGGGACTTTCTCCGGCCTTCTTCTCTTTTGAGTAGTCGACGTGGAGGGAGCCGTTGTAGCAGGCACCCAAGCGGTTGTCATCCTTCGTTGTTGACGAGAGTGATCCTGGTCAATTACCGAGTCCTGAATCTTCCGCCAGACTTTATAAATCTTGGAGGATAGCCGTTGAGGAGGTTGTTCCGGCTTTGCATCTGTAACCTCCTCCGCAGGTGGAGGGGATCTTTTGAGAACCGCAGTCGGCGAATTTCTGCGTACCCTGTTCAGCAACTCGAAGTTGTTCCCGGTTGGAACAGCGGCCTCAATTTCCACCGTTGGAGCTGGTGGAGTTAGTCCGGAGGGGGAGTTGCCCCCAGTCTTCCTTATCCGGTGCCAGTGGCGACGTCGGGCATGATGGGTTGTTGGGATTGATTCAGCGACGGTTGCGTCTTGCCCCCTATTCTGGGGAAGGGCTGCCAGTGTCAGCCTCTTGAAGACCGACGTTCATTGAGAAGTTACAGTTTTCCGAGCGGGAGCGGGAACGGAGGTAGTCAGTCTCGTGAAGACCGACCCTCTGGGAGGAGAAGCCGTCTTGACGACTTCAGGAGCAGCTGTCTTCTTTGGGATGGCCTTCTCAGGTATCACGGCCTTTTTGGCGGGCCCCTTGGAGTTCAGGCTTAGTCTAGTGAAGACCAAGGAGTTGGACGACCCGCTGAGGGGGGCCGTGGGAGTTGCAAGTCGATCAAAGACCGACTTCTTTGACGCTTCCGGTACGGGCATTAGGATGTTAATGTTTACCGGCGGGAGCATGGTCCTAAAGAATAAACCGATGGTCGCTTGAGTCACTTGCTCCACAAGCATAGTGAATAGGGAAGCAGCCTGCGGTCCATATGCTACACCTCCAGGTGAGGCGGAGCGTCGGTTGCATTTGCAGTTCGAGAAGTTGAACGCCATTGATCCTTTGTTTTCTGCACCAAGAAAAATGCCAAATCTTAGTACCTCGCAACCCAAGGGCAACCATTAGAAAACCGCGATTGGTTCGCGAATCACGACACACGAAGTGTGGAGTGGAAAGAGGAAAAGGTCCCACCGGGCGTGCCAGAATCTGTTCCCCTCCGAAAGATGGCGCGACGTGGATGTCTTGCCTGAGATCCGGGACAGATGTTAATTGGTGCTATCCGTCTACCTCTCCGAAGATGCCAAGTTGATTTATAACACCATGTATCGAAGGTTTAAACGGATGCGTCCGATATAGCAGACTTCGTCAGATTCCCCCTCACTTGAGGGGGGTTTTGATTGTGGGGACGCTCTTCCCTGCAAGCGCAAGACACTGCAGTTAATTACGCTACCGCACGGCGGTAACAACTTTCTCCTTCTCCAGATGTTCACTTCGTGTCGTGGGTGTTTGTTTTGTGTTTGGTTGCCCGTGGATTGTATACGGAGACTGGGTTATGTCGTCGCCCGTAGGGCGTGGACTAGTCCAAATCCGTATCTTTCTTAGATTTGGGTTTGGGGGGGTTATGTTTAAGGATACGTTAGTCTCGTTTGAGACTAAGATCGACTTGAACGTTTGTTAAGGATACGTTAGTCTATTTTTAGACTAAGATCGACTTAACGGGATCGTTTAGATCCGACAAAAGAGCGATTAGGAGAGCCCTGTTGTTTAGTTTAGTGACTTTGCAGTCAATAGGTAGTTTAAGGACATTGCGGTCCAGTGTTAGTTTTAAGACGTTGCGGTCAAAGTTAAGGACGTCGTAGTCCGTGGATTTAAGGACTCCACAGTCCGGTGTTAGTTTTAAGACATCACGGTCAAGGTTAAGGACGTCATAGTCCGCTGTTAGTTTTAAGACATTCCGGTCAAGGTTAAGGACGTCGTAGTCCGTGGATTTAAGGACTCCACAGTCCGATATTAGTTTTAAGACATTACGGTCAAGGTTAGGGACCTCATAGTCCATGAGTTTAAGGACCCCACAGTCCGTATCAATGTGTGTGGTTATCGGGACCCGTCACCTCTTTGAAGACGTTGATAAATTACAACGACGAGTATCAAAGGAGTGAAGAGATGTACCCTTAAACCAAGGTAGATTAAATGATCTGTAGTCCAATTTGGAAACTAAGATCAATTATTATATTATGAGCCCATTGGCCCAGTTGAATTTGAATTGAGGACTTATGGCCATCTTGGGCTAAGTCCAATTGTATCTGGGATATTGGCCCTCTGTTGATTCATTGAAGGAGAGGCTTTGCCTCTGGAAACTTAGCCAATTGGGCTAAAGCTAGTGTTAAACACTAGAGACCGACAGTGTTGAACACTGGGACAAAATTGACAAGTTAGTGTTAAACACTAAAAGATAATCAGTGTTGAACACTGGGAAGAGAGCTTTCAAATTAGTGTTAAACACTAAGCAAATCAGTGTTAAACACTGCAAATAGAATTTTCCAAATTAGTGTTAAACACTAAGGAGAATCAGTGTTAAACACTGGATACAGAGGTTTCAATTTAGTGTTAAACACTAAGGCAAGAGGGGTCACGTGGTAACACGTGAGAGCGCCCTTCTTCTCTTTATTTTGTTCTACAGATAAGTGTTTAACACTTTTAGTTCTGAAAGCTATCACGTGCGGGCACGTGATGGGGGCTCATGCTCTGGTTTATTAGAATACTCATTAGGGGTCACGTGGTGACACGTGAGGGCACCCCAGAGTCTCTATTTGTTTTGATGTTTCTTTATGTGCTTCGGGGATCACGTGGGGCACGTGAGGCATTGCCTCAAAGTTCTCTTTTATATATCTTCGCAGGAGTCACGTGGTAACACGTGAGGTGCCTACTTCAGAGTTTTATTCGGTAGGTCTCTGCATGCATTGAAGTTCTGTTCATAGGATTAAACCCTAAACTTCTGAAGAATTATATTCTTAATAGGGTTAAACCCTAGTTTCTTTTCTTAAAGGAATTAAATTCCTGTGAGTTTGAGAGAATTATATTCCCAGTTAGGGTTAAACCCTAGTTCTGTTCATTTTGAAGGAATTAAATTCCTATAATATAGGGTTAAACCCTAACTTTATCTCAAAGGAATTGAATTCCTATCATTTTGTGAGAATTAAATTCTCTAAACTCAGTTCATCCTCTGTGTTTTAGATCTGCATGGCAGGATCTCAACCCAATGAGAATTAAATTCTCAATTCATGGGGAGATGTGCACTTTGCAGACCCTCAACCAGAGAAAGAACTAAGTTCTTTTTTATATAAGAGTTAAACTCTTTTGAGAATTAAATTCTCCTTAGAAGCCTCCATTTTCCTTTCTTACCTAAGGTTTTCCGTTTTGCCGAGAATCAAAGGCTCGCTCTCTCTCTCTCTCTCTCTCTCTCTCTCTCTCTATGTATCAAAAGAAAAAGATCCAAAGGTCTCAAGCTTTCAGAAAAAAGTTTTAGAAAAAGGTCTTCCAAAAAAAAGGTCTTTCTCTTCTTTTCTTGGCTCCTATTTATAGGAGAAGGAAGAGAATCAATCTGCTTAGTAAATCTCTCATTGAGAGATTTGATTTGTATGTTGAGAGATTTGATTTATATTTATCATTAATCTGGGCCTTTAGATTGTTAAGTGAATTTTATTCACCATTGGATTTTAAATCCAAAGATATCCCTTTGTTATCTCCGTTAGATTTAGGGGGGAAATCTTTCCAAGTTCAAGATTTTTCCATAAATTGGTGATATTTAATCACCTTTAGATTTTTAATCCAACGGTTCCAAATAATCCTTCTCTATTTTGGAAAGATTTGAATGATCTCCTCTCAGAATTTAATTCTGTTACAGAATAAGGCTTTTAAAGCCGGTCACGTGTGGCCACGCGACCTCTGGTCACGTGTAGGCACGTGACCCCTGGAACGGGCCTTTCTTCTCCTTTTGCGCTCTGTTCTCTGGCCGCTGCTCAGCCGTCACGTGCCAACATGTGACCACTGGTCACGTGTGAGCACGTGGCCTTTTCTGGAGCTTTTTCTTGAATGCGCTTTGTGCCACTGCTTTAAACGTCACGTGCCAACATGTGACCATTAGTCACGTGTGAGCACGTGATGCCTCTTCTGAGTCCTTTCCTGATTTTTAATCAGGGAACACGCCCTAGTCGGAAACTGTAATCCCAATCTAAACCAAACCTGGCTCTGATACCAATAAAACCATGTTACGCCCTACTTCCCAAGATACAGAATACGAGGGGTGACAAGACCAGCCATGCTCCTATGGTTAAGGAAATATCCTGCCGTAGTCACACTTCGGCTTCTAGCATTATGTGGTAATCAGTAATCAATGCACAGGTAATGAGAAATGCAGTCACTAAATCTATCAGAATAGATAAAAGATATACCAGATGTAGATCAAGGGAAAGATAGCGCTGGCGTCGCTGATCTAGATGTCTGTGATATCCTCGAGATACGACCGATCCTGATCCGAGCTAAGTCCACTTCTTACTCTGAGCATGCATACTCAAGTCGTCAGAGCGACACAATATATATATATATATATATATAAACATATGTAAACACGTGCAATAATGACGAACATGAAGCAGTAAATATAGAACGATGACGCGCATGAAATAATCGGTACAGGTATACAGTAAAACAGATATATCTAATCAGTAATCAATGCATGTCCATGTCACTAAACCTATCAGTCTCTAAGTCTCACTGTCTAGGTCGCTAAACCTATCGCCAGTCCAAGTGTGAGCGTCAACCACCGCAGGAGTATCCCCAACCCAAGGGTAGGCCCCAGGGGCATGGGAACACAAGCCCGAATCACGCTCGCTAATAATTAGTAATATCGCCCATATGACTCCCAAAATCGCTGTATATGCCGGCAGTGGGACTCCCGAGATTTCGTTGATCGAACTCACACTCAAACTACCCCACACCCACGGTCTACATCAAATACCGACCATAAACCCAAATATTAGTCGCTCCATGACAAGTCTACGCGAGAACTGGAGACAGGGTCTCCATCAAGCATGTCTCGACCGGTATCCAAGACAAATGAACAGTACTCGATGTCTTACCTATGACACTAATATAAGTGCTTCCATAATCGTCTCATTCCAGTTATAGTTACACTTATATATGTCCCATAGACGTCGACAATGCAATAAATTAACCGGTCCGCTGATTGTGTACAAGTACGTGTCACTTCACTTATTAATCACGCTTTAACACTTACGTACTTGCTACAATCCAATCACTAATATTTATCACTGGGTAATGCAACACAGTCACTAGGTTATCAATGTATATGACCACTATTCAATGAGAGTATAACTGCTACATGATATGATGAGAATGCAAGTAATTATAAAACGAATAAAATAAAGCAGCCAGTGTCATACCACTTGAAATATTTATCATAAATCACACGCGTAGAATTTAGCAAAACTATATTCAAGGGGTAAGCGGTATGTTTAATTATCTGTCCATAAAAATTAGTTTCGCGTCAAACGGATTCCAGGTTTGCTTGTTATGTCCATTTCATTTTAAGTGTTTACTGCTGGAAATCCAGTTTCCGAAATGGAAATCCGTTTTGTAATACGTTTTACTCCGAGTTGGGAGCATAATTAGGCGATACTATAGTTGGTTAATATTTAGGTTTATCAGTCAGGTTTCCAACGCACTAGAAGGATCGATAATATCCATAGTGTGTTGGGAGTTATGCAATGTCTAAGGTTAAGGTACACATTATGTTTCTGCATGAAACTGCAGGACGTATCGACAGTTAAAAAGGGGTTATAAATATCAAGCAACACTGGAATACAACGCGACCAGCACCGTTAGAAATCTAATTCAATTATCTACACTTCAAGGTATGATTCCCCACACTTGTACGCTCAACAAGTGAGAAACATGCGTTCCAAAACGGTTAAGGGTAAAGATTCTTGCTCTAGACAGCAGTCCAGAGCCACTAATCGCCTCAGTTTTAGTCATTACAACTAATTACAATTCAGAGACCAACAGTGGGATACTGTACATTTATCTGTTGGTTTCAATACGAGCTCTAAAACATTAAGTTTCGAGTTATATTTAATTTAATATGAATTTTAGAACATGGCGTGTGCGGTGAATTCCAGATTAAACGTCGGCCTTTGGGGGCGGCGTTTCTTGTGCGAAACAACATTATTTTGCCTTAAAATTTCTACACAATAAATATAAACAGTAGAGGGATTTATTGATCACAAGTTTCACTATTTTAATTTATGTTTTGGTTTAGGATTCGCATCGAACACTCTTGCATTATATACAAGTTACGATTAAAATATCGGTTTTACCCAATTAATTAATGTGTGATTTAATCACTACAAGTTCTACACGATACTCGAAAGGTAATATTAAACCCGAATGTGTCCCACTCAATATGATTAAATAACGACGGCCACACATTAGAATGTAACGATAGTGTAATTATAATATCAGTATAACTACAATTGACAACTAATAATTTATAGCATGTAAAGCAAGTGAGGGGTTCACTTGCCTTCGGTCGTTTGATATAGAAGCGATACTGCTTGCAGACTTCGTCTCGACACACGAGACGATGCGATGCTGGACACAAGCGCGGCGCGGTGCGGGCGCGATGCGCGGTGACTCGGTACTTGACGCGGTGGCGACGCGGGCGTGATACAGTAGTGGACGTGGCGATGATGCGGGCGTGACACGGTACTGGGCACGGTCTTGAGTCGGTGCGTTGACACGATGCGACACAGTGCCGAGCACGGTCTGGACTCATGGCGTGGTGCAGGAGCGGCACGGCGCGTGCACTGGATCGGGCATGGTGTGGCACAGGGGCTGGCACGACACGGCACGGGGACTGGGTACGATGTGGTACGAAGAGAGGGCACGGGGCGCGACACGTCTGGGTACGCGGTGGTACGGAGGCGGGCACGATGCGAGGCTCGAGCGTGATACCCACTGCGACGGACATGTGCGGTATTGCGACGGTGACTACACTGACGACCATGATGGTCACAGGGACCGAGGCCATGGCTTGGACGGCAACTCCGGTGACTAGAACAACGGAGATCGCAATAAACGTACGTGTTCGATGAAATGTCGGGCATTGATTTTGGCTTAGAACTTGGGCTCAGATGGGGTATGACGCGGGGATCTCGGGTTTAAGCGGCGGTCGGGGGATCTCCGGCGATGAGGGGCTCAGTTGGAGGGAGCGCAGCGGAGGCTTGGGCAGTGGGCTGGAGCTCGGATCGTGGAGGCAAGGTCGAGGTGGAGATGGGTTTTGAGGAGGCTTGGGGCTCGGAGATGGAGGTGGTGCTGGCGGTGTTCAGGTGGCCAGAGCAGGCGGAGGCGATGGTTGTTGAGGCTCGTAGTGGTTGGGGATCGTGCAGTTCGTGGTCGATGGTGAGGTGGAGGCAGGAGAAGGTGATGGTGGGTTATCGTAGAGGCGAGTGTGGTCACGAGGTGAGATGGAGGGGTGTCACGCCCCGCTTCCCAGTATACGGGCAGAGGACAGACGAGGTTGCTACTTATTTACTCTGAAGTAAACACGCTAAGCGTATCTAAGTAATATAAGTAAAATGCACAAGAGACAATGATAATAGATATATATTGAACAACAACTTTATTTATTAACATTCTTTTTACAATACATCTGAAAAGTAACTACATGAAAGTAATGCCTAAACAGTGACATAACAGAAATGGAAAATACAGAATTTAAATGTGTACAAGTAACTAGAGCTCCGGGTCGAAGGCTAGCTGATCCAAGTCCTCGCTGGTGGGCTCGAACTCCTGAAGGTCCGATCCACCTGACAACATTCCAAAGAAGAAAGAGAAGGAATGTCGTCAGCGAACAAATCGCTCGGTAAGTCCCAAAAGTAAGAAGAGACAGAATAGACAGAGAGAGAGTGTAACTTTTAAAGTTCTATTATATTGTTATAATGTTGTATTTAGTACTAACGCTGTTTTTTGTAGCTTGGTACAGAAGAGGCCAGTGTATACGAGAGGAGTCTCAGTAGACCAGAGACTAATGTGAATGGAATGTACAAGGCTCCGTCAAAATACCCGGAACAATGGCGATTGAATTCAGGTTAGGTGTCTTAATGGTTGCAGTCTCGTGCCACTTCTAACACCTTCCGTACTAATCTACCCCTTAAACCCCGCGATGTCTTGATTGTATTGTTTGTATTGTATTGTAAATTATAATGTCTTGTATTATAGATTGTATAGATGGATGGCTTGCCGAAACCATGATATCAGTAAATGGATTTAACTGTGGAATTATGTAGATGGATGTATATCCATGGTTCGGTTCAGTCAAGTTGTATAGATTGATAGATTGAACAGATTGAATATATGGATTCATATTGAATTGTTATATATACTTGAATCTCATTCAAGTCAGATTGATTATATTGAGACTCAGTCTTAATTAGACAATTAGAAAAGAAATTGAATCCTGAATTAGGTTTTGATGTTATCGGTAACCGCTGCACATGGACGGTAGGATTTGTGTCATTTTCAAAGACGATTACCGTGTTGATAACACCGTTTGTTAAGTTGTCTATCTTAAATAGGCAAGCATCCATATCTCCAGCTCCCTGAGGCTCAAGAGACTGGTCCCGCTTAAACCTATATTTATAAGAGTCCTTATTGTAATTTATAAAACTTAAGGGGATTTTATGTAAAAATAATTTTGTATAATATTCAAAATACACCTCAAGTATTTAATTATCGTCTTTAGAGTTTTCATAGATGTAGATTTTATATATGTGACATTTCTAGTGTGTAAAATCTAATTTCATAATATATGGTATTTAATTGTAAATTATTGAACTTGTATGGAATTGCATGGTATTTTTATGTAAAGTGATTCCTTTTGATTTAGAAAAGTTGGAATATTTATACTATATCAAAAATAGATATTTTGATGATACACATATATATATTTATAAAAGTAATTTAATTTATTATTTTTCTAGAAATCTCATTTTCTTAAGATATTTGTATTTTTTTAAATCTTTCGAGACCGTATGCTCCTTGCAGAGGTTTGCATCTCGCACTACTAAGCCCGAGGAAGTGCGATAATCCGCACCATCCTGAACGGGTTCCCCAAAATGGGTTGTAGCGGCGCTTTGCAAAGATTTGTTAAAAATACGTAATCTTGTAGAAAATGGTTTTTATAAGTTAAAGGTAGTTTTGTGTAAAATCGTATTTTCCCAATGTAGGGTGTTTTTCATCACCCCATTGAGATGGAAATATGCGTCGCTTGTCAGGCGCATTACAGATCCCCTCTGCCTAGGGTAGGCTGGGGGTTATTGATTGTGGGGATCCGAATCTCTGGCAGCCATGAACTAAGCTGCCGTTAATTACCCCTCATCTTTAGAGCGAGAGAACCTCCGATTGACGGGTCAAACAGGTCATGCGAACTCAATATGCAGTGTTACATTTTGGAGGGGTTTTGGATATATTGGGGGGCCCGCAGAGTTTTTACGGGGGTCCCGCTACCCGGATGGCGGGCTGGGGGTCAAGGGGGCTAGTAGCCCCCTTCGGGATGCGGGACAGTGCCCCGTTAGAAATTTTTTCTAACGGGGAGGTATTTTTAGTGGGGAGTGTATATAAAATAAGGGAGAATATAGTGTCCAAAGGACGCGTGAGCGCTAGCGCCTCACGTGCCAAACACGCGGGCGCTGGGCGCTTAGGCGCTAGTGCCTCACGTGCCCGGCACATGGGCGCTGGGCGCTTGGGCATTTGGGCGCTAGCGCCTCACGTGCCCGGTACATGGGCGCTGGGCGCTTGGGCGTGAGCGCCTCATGTGCCCGGCACGTGGGCGCTGGGCGCTTGGGCGCCGGCGAAAAGAAGGGGTTTTTAGCCCCAGAAATAGGATTTAAACTCCCAAAAAGGATTTTGAGTGGATTTAAACTCCAAAAGGATCTGGATTAGGAGTTAAACTTCTTTGAGGATTTGGGTCTTGGAGTTGAACTCCCCCAAGATCTTCAGAGGTTCTTCTCTCTTAAGCCTTGGATCTTCTCTTGAGCCTTGGATATTTTTCAAAGTGGTATTTTCGGAGATAGGTCTCCTTCTTCCTCTTCTTTGTTGGTCGGATCTTGGAGGAAAAAGGGGCGGGGGGAGGGGGTGAGATTCAAAATCTCCCCTTTTTGTGATCTGATAGAAGATCTGAGTTCCTCTTTGTGGGTTTTGTGGTGAAAAACTATTTATTTTTGGAAGAGGAAGAGTTAAACTCTTGATTTAATTCAAAAAAAAAGAAGGTTTAGAACCTTGAGGAGAGAGAAGGAGGCACATACCCTAATCATTTTAGAGAGAGAAAAAAGTTGTTTATATATTTTCATCATCTTTGCCTTTATAGGCTACACACTTTACATATAACCCCATGGGCTTTACAAAATGGCATTTTGCCCATCCCATGCCTCATGTGCTCATTTCTTTTGCACATGAGCCATGGGTTTTACAAAAATTTGGCTTTATGCCTATTTTTCTTACATTTATTCATAAAATAAAAAAAGAAATACACCAAAATTATTTATTACAAAATTTTTATTTTGGCATGGGGGAGGCCGGCCGCTTCATGTTCGGGCTCGACCCGGGCATTGGCCCACTTAACCTGGGTTTGGGCCTACTTGGCTTGGGGTTGACTTTGATTTTGGCTTGGTCAATCGGGGTGTAAATTTTGACCCCAACAAATTGCCCTCCATCAATAAATGCACACCACATATGTGGGTTGTGTGCATGAAATTGATGGATATTCTTTCGCGTGGAGGTTGATTTAATTTGGTTCCCGTTTTGACGACGTAGAGGTCGTTTCTTCCATTATAGCGACGTGGACGGTCGGTCGGTACTGCCATTTTTGCGACTTGGACGGTCGGTGCTGCCCTTTTTGCGACTTGGACGGTCTGTGCTGCCCTTTTTGCGACTTAAACTGTCGGTGCTGCCCTTTTAGCGACTTGGACGGTCGGTGCTACCTTTTTTACGACTAGGACGGTCGGTGCTGCCCTTTTAGCGACTTGGACGGTCGGTGCTGCCCTTTTTATGACTTGGACAGTCGGTGCTTGATTTGACTTGCTCCGCTTCTTGCGGTGTCAGGGATTGGATTTGACTTGCCCCGCTTTCTGCGGTGTCAGGATTCGACTTGTTTCCGAGGTGGAGCTTGATTCCGCAAGGGAGGTCGTTGGTTGTCTTGCTGATTTGATGTAAATTGGGTTGACATCAACATCACTACACTGGAATATGGTACCAGGAGCGAATCATCATTTTCCATGAGAGGATTTCCCTCGTTCCCATTTTAACGACTTAGGGGTCATCTGTTCCCAGTTTAAAGACTTAGGGGTCATCTGTTTCCAGTTTAACGACTTATGGGTGATCTGTTCCCAGTTTAAAGACTTAAGGGTGATCTGTTTCCAGTTTAACGACTTAAGGGTCATATGTTCCCAGTTTAACAACTTAGAGGTCATCTGTTTCCAGTTTAAAGACTTATGGGTCTATTGGATCGGAAGTTTGGAATTTTGGGGTTAAGGTCGGCATCAGCGTTGCTAACACTGAAGCACAGGTGTCAGAAGCAATTCATCATTTTCTTTTCCCCGTTGGGGAGCGATGGCTTAGGAGACAGGTTTAGGTCCCTATCACCTAAGACTTTTTAATTTTATGAGCCGTAAGGGTCCCATAAAAGCATTTTCTCCCTACGAGTCAAAAGGATCTCGTAGGTGTACTTTATCCTTAAGAGTCATGGGGACTCCCAAGTGTGTTTTTCCTTCGTGAGTGATAAGGATCCCACGAAGGTGTTTTCTTACGAGTCGTGAGGATCCCTTAAGTTTGTTCTCCTCATGTATCGTGAGGACATATGAGTGAGTCTTCCCAAATGGAGCATAATTCCAAGGGCGGAGACCAGCCACGTAACTGGTGATTGAGGTGGAGCATGGGTATGATGAGAATTATTTGAGCCCGTGGATTGTATACAGTAGTCAACTTGGGGACCAACCGTAGGGCTAGGAGAATTTTAGGAGATTGGATTTTGGTTGGCGTCTGCAACGCTGCACTGGAATATGATATCAGGAGCGACTCATCATTCTTCGTTTGGGGACTTGGAATTTGGATCTTGTTTGGCATCAGCATTGCTGCACTGGAATAATGCCAGGAGCATCTCATCATTTTACCCGGGAGGACTTAGGATTTGGTTTTTGGGTCAGCATCAGCACCGCTAACACTGAAGCGTAACGCCAGGACAGACTCATCATTTGCCATTTCCCGTTGGGGAGCGATAGCTTAGGAGACAGGTTTAGATCTCTATCACCTTTTTCAATTTTATGAGCCGTAAGGGTCTCATAAAAGCACTTTCTCCCTATGATTCGAAAGGATCTCGCAGGTGTATTTTCTCCTTAGAAATCGCAGGGATTCCTAAGTGTGTTGCTCCTTTGTGAGTCGTAAGGATCTCACGCAGGGATTTTCTCCTCACAAGGTCGAGAGGACTTTGCGAGTGTAGTTTATCTCTTTTCACGAGTTTGCGTCCTTTCGGGTTTTCACAAACTCGTCGGTGGTCCTGCTATTTTTACTCACGGAGCCCTTTCGGGTTTTCATCCGTACCCGTTTTGCTTGTGGACATACCGTTTTTTTTTGCACCGGTGGGACTTTAAAAATAGTCTCACCGGCAGGACTTGGGAGAGATAGGGGTTGTTTACACCCGTGGATTGTATACGGTTTTACAGGATGCATGATCCAAACCGTAGGGCCGGTGTGCTCAATTCGCCTGCGACTTGGAGCATTCATGCGTAATATTTTTTGAGATATCGGCCATTGATAGGTGGCATGGGCCTTTCTCCCACGGCATTTATCAGCTGGTAGGATCCTCTATCAAACACTTTCTCGATGACGTATGGTCCTTCCCAGTTTGGCTCGAATTTTCCTTTTGCATGTCGATTGGGGATGATCGGCCTTTTGAGAACCAACAACAATTCACCTTTCTTGAAAGCGCGGAGATGGGTCATCTTGTCATAGGCCCGTGACATTTGGGCTCGATATAGCTCCAGATTTTGCTGTACCGCGAGCTTCCTTTCTTCGAGGGCGTCAAGTTCTTTGAGACGAAGAAGCATGTTTTCCTCTTCCGTCAACTCATGCTGGACGGCCATTCTTAAGCTTGGAACATCGACTTCTAAGGGGAGGATCGCCTCCACTCCGAAGAGTAATGAGTATGGAGTGAACTGAGTTGGAGTGCGGTGCGTGGTACGATATGCCCACAACGCCTCATGAACTTTGAGCTTCCAGTCTCTCTTGTTGGCTGAAGTATTTTTCCTCAGGAGCTTGCACAGAGTTTTATTGAAGGCTTCGGCCAGCCCATTGGCCCTCGGATTATAGATGGAAGAATATCTCCAGTCTATCTTGTGTTGAGTAGCGAACCTTGAGATGTTGAAGCTCTTGAAAGAAGGCCCGTTGTCATATATGATTCTTCTTGGTGTACTGAAGCGGTATAGAATATTATACTGGAAGAACGTCAGAATATCTTCTGTCTTGACTTCTTTTAGCGGGACAGCTTCAGCCCATCTGGAGAAGTAATCAGTTGCAGCCAATATGAACCGATGGCCTTTGGATGATGGAGGATCAATTGGACCAACTATGTCGGTGCCCCAAACTTCGAAGGTCTATGCCGCTACCGTAGGATGCAGCGGATTGGGATGCTTATGAATGAAATCACCGTGAATTTGGCAGATATGACACTTCTTTGCATTCTCTTTACAATCCCTTATCATGGTAGGCCAGTAATATCCAAGCCGTTTGATATGAAGCCGCATTTTGGGGCCGAATTGGTGAGCTCCGCAGACGCCTGATTGAACTTCTTTCATGACTTTCTGGGCTTCGGCCGATGACAGACATCTGAGCCAGAGTTGGTCATATGATCTGCGGTATAGTGTATTATTTACAAACACATATCAAAAAGCTCTCTTCTTCAGTTGAACCCTCGCAGATTTTCCTTCGGTCAGCTTGTCGTATCGGAGGTACCCTATGAAGGGCTCTCTCCAATCAGGCTCATCTTGAACGATCGAAGCTTCTTTTGCAGGACCGCTCTTCTGTTCCGCGCTTTCCTAATCTCGTAGAGAGACTAGGGGTAGAATTTACCGGTTCCTGACTGTGATCAGAATTTCATCCATGTCAGGATCAGCCGGCTCCTTGGCTAAGCGAGCGAGTACGTCAGCCTTTCCATTCAACGCCCTAGGAACTCTTATCAGCTCAATATGGGTGAACTGTTTCATAAGCTCCACCACCCGGTTTCTGTACCGAGCTAACTCGGGTTTGTATATTTTATAGTCGTCGCTTACTTGGTTGACGACAAGCTGGGAGTCACCCTAGACTGGTAGCCGAAGGATTTCCATTTCTATGGCGAGCTCCAAACCAGCTATCAGAGCTTCATACTCAGCCTTGTTGTTTGTGCGAGACTCGGTGAGAGCAAAAGAACGTCGTAGGGTTCCCATCGATGGCGTGATGAACACCAATCCTATCCCTGCTTTTATCTGTGGGATGCTTGATTTGCTGGAGGTCCTGACTGATGAAGCTCTGTCGAAGTAAAGCTCCCAACATGGCTCGTCATCCTCGAGGAGCAGCACTTGTTCGTTGGGTAACTCGCAATCGAGCGGCGACCCTTCCGGTATGGGATGAGAAGCAAGGAAGTCGGTGAGGGCTTGCCCTTTTACTTCTTTCTGATGAGTATAAACTATGTCAAACTCAAGTAGCATGACAGCTCATCTTGCCATTCTACCGGCTAGGCTTGGCTTGGTCATTAAGTGTTTGAGCAGGTCGACCTTGGAGATCAACATAACCCGATGAGCAAGCAGATAGTGCATCATCTTCTTCACAGCGAATATCAGAGCCAAGCATTGCTTTTCAATCGGGGAATAGTTGTGTTCCGCCCCGACTACAGTTCGACAGAGGTAGTAGAGAGCATTTTCTTTTCCTTCCTCGTTGTTCTGGGCAAGGAGCGCACCGAGTGATTCATCTAGCGCGGCAGTGTAGAGAATCAGCGGTTTATTTAGAATGGGAGCGGCCAGCACCGGAGGGTGCAACAAGTTTTATTTGATACTTTCGAACGCTTCTTGACATTCGGCATCCCAGACAAAAAGAGCTCCTTTCTTCATGAGCTTTGAGAAGGGCATACATCTCCCCGATAAATTTAAGATAAACCTTCGTATATAAGCAAGCTTGCCTTGAAAAGATCTTAGCCGCGTCAGACTCTTTGGAGGGGGCATCTCCATAATATCCTTTATCATTGATTGGTCAACTTCGATCCCTCGATATCGGACTATGAAGCCCAGGAATTTTCTCGATGACACGCCAAAAGCGCACTTTAGAGGATTCATCTTCAGATCGTATCCCCTCAATCTCGTGAGAACGGTCCTAAGATCTTGGATGTGATCGGCCTTGGCTTTAGTCTTGACGGCCAGATCATCAACATAGCATTCGATGACTTTATGGATTAGGTCATCAAAGATATTAGTCATCGCCCTTTTATATGTAGCACATGCGTTCTTCAGTCTGAACGGCATCACTTTGTAGCAGTATATTCCGATCGGGGTTCGAAATGCTGTGTGTTTCTCATACTCAGGCGACATCTTGATCTGATTATATCCAGATGAGCCATCCATAAAGGTGAACTACTCATAATTTGAGGTGCCATCGACCATCATTTCCATGACCGGTAGCAGGAAGTCGTCTTTAGGACATGCCTTGTTGAGGTCCCTGAAATCGACACAAACTCGGATCTGCCCATTTTTCTTCATCACTGGGACTATGCATGCGATCCAGTCCACATATTTCTCTTCCCTGATGAAGCCGGCATCGATGAGTTTCTTGGTTTCCTCGATGACCTTTTCTTCCAGTTCCTTTCTCATTCTTCGAGGAGCTTGTTTGACTGGCTTAGCATCAGAGGAAATAGCCAGCTTATGTACGGCCACTTCAGGATAGAGGCCAGGCATTTCTTTGTACGTCTACGCGAAGCAGTCGGCGAACTCATGCAATAGGGCAATTATCTGCTCCTTCATTTCCTCTAACAGGAGTGAGTTGATGTAGGTCGGCCTTGGATTATTAGGTGTTCCCAAATCGATCTCAATTAGCTCATCGAAGGTTTCTTGTCTGCCATTTTCGAGCTCTTGAGGGGCTTCTTCTGGCTCGGCTAGCTCGTCTTCATCATTTGACCCTTCACTGGCTTCACCAATATGTATCATATAGCATGCTTTGGCATCAGGCTGAATAAAACCTATGCCCCGTCTATCTGGAATTCGTCCATCGATGAGTGCTCGGACCTGAGGTGGATGCCATAGACCTTCATAAAACTTTGCTTCGGACTCCGTTTGATATAACATGCATCCGCACCTTTTAAAGTATTCCCGCATCTCGGGCGCATAATATCTGGGATTGAGGACGGCTCTTATGCCTCTCTCGTATAGAAGGCATGTTACAGACAAATCGTCCGGGTGCGCGACAGGATTTGATCCATAAAACAGGATGCCCTTCTGTCCACTTTTCCTTCCGGAAACGTAGAAAGTTTTCAGCTGGTCCATGGTGGAGACTGACAATGCATCGAGCTCTTTGCATATCTGCTCCGGCACCCTTGTGATGTCTAGGGACCCTTCTATAACTTAGAAGGTCTCTCATAGCTTTACTTGTTGCGTGGGGGCCCGATTTGCACAGCTGCTGCAAGACAGATCCTTTTCTTCTGATTCTTTAGTGTCATTGCCTATACGAGGGCGAATTTTGCTGTCGAATGAGCCTTCAATATCGAACTCGTCCATATTGCTACCGAAATGAGGGCGAGTTTTACGGAAGGACAGACTTCCAGCATCATACTCATCAGTGTCACTGCCGAAATGCGGACGTACATGGGGTTTTTGCTTTTGAAGGTGACAGCCGGCCCAGACTTGCTTTTGAGCTTCGGGGCCGTTATGTCGTTAGTCAGCTATGGCTCAGCACTTTGGAGGTTCACAAAGTACCGAGAATCTTCATATCGGACTTCATGCACACCGAACGGCTGGATGTCTCCATCAATGCGTCTTTCTTCGCCATTTTTAGTATACTTCATGCATTGATGGAGAGTTGACGGAACGATGTCGTAATCGTGGAGCCACGGCCGTCCCAAAAGAATTTTATAAGATGTGTCAGCGTCGATCACGTATAGCTAAGCTTCGGTTTGCAGATCCCCAAATTTGATTGACAGAGCAATAGAGCCCAGAACTTGCTGGCGGTTTTGATTAAAGCCTTGAATGACAATCATTTCCATTGACAGGTGTCGGACGTCCATTGACAAACTCTTCAGAGTCCGAAAATTCATGATGTTCACTGAGGATCCCGGATCAATCAATATACGATTAATCCGGTCTCCATCGCTGTACCCAGTCACGTAAAGCGGCCGATTATGCTCAGTTGTTCCCAGTAGTAAGTCTTCGTCCTTAAACGTGACTGCGGCGGCATGCAGAGCGTACTGGGCTTCTTTCATATTAATTTCCGCAAAGGGAGCCTGGTACTACTCGGGATTTTGTAAAGCGTGAATGAAAACATCCCTAAGCTCCTTAGATAGGACCAAGGCATCGTAGATGCTCAGGAGAGACGGAAGCTTCCGAAGATGAGCCAAGACATTGTAGTCTACTGGGGAAAGACTCGAATCTTCATGAGAAAGTTCTCTGCTATCTTCTTCATTAGCGACTTGTTTTTCCTTCCCTTTTAGGGCGTTGCCCTGATTTGGCGGTAGAGCCCTACCACTTCTGAGCTGGATTTGGTTGGCCTTTGTGGTGAGCTCCTCGTCCTCTTCGGAAAAACAGAGCTCCTCCTCAGAGTTGCTGCCAAGATGGATGGCGTAGCAGGTCACTATAGGGATCTCTTCATTGAAGTCTTCTTCTAACTCCTCCAGAATTTCAACCGCTTCTACAGAGAGGAACTCCTTCAATTGAATCAGAGTTCTTTCCTTCTGTTCATAGTCTTCTAGGGAATAGATATATTTTTGAATGGTCGATCTCCCTGCAGACTCTTTTTCGCGTTGAGCTGCACTTTTCTTCTTCTTGAGCTTTTTGGATTTGAGCCTGATGGAGCCGAATTGGCAGCTGGAATGGTAGGCTTCTTTTGCCCTTCCCATTCCGTCCTGGGCTCTTTCCGAAGTAACTTTAGCATCTTCTTCGTCTTATTAGATATGTGCATACTCTACGGAGGCTGCGGTGAGTCAGTTTCATTTCTCAGGGCAGCGGGTTCAGCTGTCTGCTCCCAGAAGGCTTCAGCTTTTGTCTGTATAAAGTTGGTGGTTGCAACTTGACTGTTCACCAACACACTCTTTGACAGCTCGATCTCTCCAGTCTTGTACTGCTTCTCGACCCAGTCTTTGAAGATATAGCAATCCTCGATCGCATGGCTTACTACTCGGTGGTACGGGCAATATAGGGGATTGTCGATCATTTTTACTTCTTGAGGTCTTTTCGACTCCGGCAATTGTAGGCCATTGTTCAAGGCATCTTTAAATATCTTGCGGACCTTGTCCCTTCTGAAAGAGTAAACCTTGTTCTTTTTCTCCTCTAGGGAAGGCCCTTCTCCTTCCAGCAATGGCTTTCGAGACCGGTTGGTTTTGGAATCGCCTGCCTTTCACTTGTCTTCATTGTCGGACACATTGAAGACATTGGTACTGCTGAAATTCCCACTTCTACGGTTGTCGTCCCGCTTGCTTTTCCAAGTCTTGTCTGTCTGAGAGTCCGGGGTAGACTCTTGCTTCGAGCGTTCCAGCATTTGGACTTTCTTAGTTAGCTCCTGAAACGTCTTGAGGCCTGTAGTACACAAGAATGAGACCATCCAATTGTTGAGGTTCCCAATGAGAAGGCTGACGGACTGGTCCTGCTCCAACGGCGGTTCGCATTTGACCGTGAAATTACGCCATCGGGCGATAAATTCGGTGTTGCTTTCATTCTTCCCCGGCTTGGTCCTCACAAGGTCAGCAATAGAGATTTTATCACTGACACTCATGAACCTTTGCCAAAACAGAGACTCCATTTGGGCAAAGGTAATGACAGACCCGTCTGGTATACTCGCGTACCAGTCGAAAGCGACACCGGTCAGGCTGTTGACAAACTGACGAAGAAGGAGCGCATCATTGCCCCCTGTATTTTCGCACGATACTTTAAAGTGGGCGACGTGCTGATTTGCATTTCCCATCCCATCAAATCTTCCGAACTTAGGAATGACGTAGCAGCTCTGGAACTCGATCAGATCGTACTGTGCGGGATATGGCCGTCCACTACTGCCAATTTCTTTCTGAGCTTTAGCTTCGGCTATTAATGTTTTAACCTTGTAGGTGACCAAATCCATTATCCGATCTTGTGTTAGCGGGATAGTGCTATCTGGGTCTAAGGCGTCCCCAGAAGCGGAATGTAGCCGGCTTTCGTGTGTCTTGACCAATCTTGGACCCAAAGGGCAGGCAGCGGCTGCTTCGGGTTGTCATCACCCGGCTCATGAGTAGAGACTTGTGCTTGATTGTGAGGTGCTCGAGCAATTTGAGCCGTAAGCTACATCACAACGTTCGTTAGGTCATCAATTTTCGAATAGAGCTTAGCCATCTCTTTATCTTTGCTCCTGAGCTGTTTTCGAAGCTCTTGAAGCAGCTCTTGCTCCGCGGTCCTGGGGTAGAAAGTCGGCTCTTACTCGCTGTCCGAGCTTGCCTTTAGATGGACTGAGGAATCTTTCTGCCTATCATCCTCATAGAGACGGTTTTCATCGTCCATCGGAGGCGGCTGTTCTTGGGAAGCGGCAACCACATTCAAGCCAGATTGGGCTTGGGATGTGGTGGCCCCATCCTTGCTTTTGCTACGAAGGTTGTCACTGGGGCGCGTGCCTGCCATATAGACCGTATGGACAACATATTCGGCCAACATTTCATTATTGGTAGCTGACTTTATGGACCACCGTCTTGGCCCTTCTTTTTTGATAGCGGACAATCGATTGAAGATGGCTGGCCTGACCGGATTCATGAGTGGTGCTGGCGCTTCCTTTCTGGATTTGCCCCGCTGTTTTCACGCGGCGCAGAGCGCCTGATAGACTCTTGAAGAGATGGTGTCATGATTTCTCTTTTGGCGCTGGGAAACGTCCCTTTGTGGCATTGTTCCAACTGCTGTCTTCTTGATTCTGACGATCATAGCATTTTTCTGAACCCACTTAAGAGGTTCGAAGGAATTACTGACTTTTACGGCCGACTCAGCCGTCGTCACGGAGTAAACCTACTTTCGAAACCTCACAAGATTCCACTTGGCCGAAGTCTTAGCCCTCTTGTTGGCTCGATACCTGAGTCGCTTCTATCTCAGCCTTTCTGTTTTGAGCACTTGGCTGATTTCAGCTCTTTGAGAAGACACCGTAGACCGATTGACCGAAGTCCCAGAGAAGTTGCCTGCTCGCGCGATTGTCAAGGGCACCATCTGAACTTGCTGGAGCTGCTTTGTAGCCCCATTGGTGTTGACGGCCTTGCCCCCGGTTGGAATAGTGGAGAGCCGTTCGAGTACGGATTTGCATTTGGGGTGGGATGCTTTGGCAACCACAACGTTCGGCCTCCTGCCCCTTGAGGTCGGTTTGGCCGCTTGGTTTGCCGTTACCTCCACCAGATGAGCGCTTCCAACAGGGTAGATGATGGTGGAACAAAATTGACGGGTGGCTCCTCCCACTGCCGGCTGAGACTGGCAGAGAGAACCATGCGGGCATTGAACTTAACCATGTACGAGATCGGGGTCGCGTCGGAAGCTGAATTCATCTTAGAAGACATCGTCACTGAAAGTTGATTGCTGCACTGGAAAAAAACATTATTTCGGTACAAACATCGGCATATATGTTAAATGAGTTCGCATGAACGCTTAACCCGAGATATGGGAGGAGAGAAAAGTCCCACCAGGCATGCCAGAATCTGTAGGGTGTTTTTCGTCACCCCATTGAGATGGGAATACAAGTCGCTTGTCAGGCGCATTACAGATTCCCCCTGCCTAGGGTAGGCTGGGGGTTATTGATTGTGGGGATCCGAATCTCCGGCAGCCGCGAACTAAGCTGCCGTTAATTACCCCTCGCCTCTGGAGCGAGAGAACCTCCGATTGACGGGTCAAACAGGTCATGCGAACTCAATGTGCAATGTTGCGTTTTGGAAGGGTTTTGGGTATATTGGGGGTCCCCACAGAGTTTTTACGGGGGTCCCACTACCCAGATAGCGGGATGGGGGTCAAGGGGGCAAGCAGCCCCCTTGTGGGGTGCTGGGCAGCGTCCCATTAGAAATTTTTTCTAACGGGAAAGTATTTTTAGTGGGGATTGTATATAAAATAAGGGGGAAATGGCGTCCAAAGGACGCGTGAGCGCCAGCGCCTCACGTGCCTAACACGCGGGCGTTGGGCGTTAGGCGCTTGGGCGCGAGCACCTCACGTTCCTGGCATATGGACGCTGGGCGCTTAGGCACGAGCGCCTCACGTGCCCGGCACGTGGGCGCTGGACGCTTGGGCGCCGACGAAAAGAAGGGATTTTTAGCCCCAGAAATAGGATTTAAACTCCAAAAGAGGATTTTGAGTGGAGTTAAACTCCAAAAGGATCTGGATTAGGAGTTAAACTCCTTTGAGAATTTGGGTCTTGGAGTTGAACTCCCCAAAGATCTTCAGAGGTTCTTCTCTCTTAAGACTTGGATCTTCTCTTGAGTCTTGGATCTTTTCCAAAGTGATATTTTCGAAGATAGGTCTCCTTCTTCCTTCTCTTTGTTGGCCGGATCTTGGAGGAAAAAGGGGGGTGAGATTCAAAATCTCCCCTTTTTGTGATCGATGAAAGATCCGAGTTCCCCTTTGTGGGTTTTGTGGTGAAAAACTATTTATTTTTGGAAGAGGAAGAGTTAAACTCTTGATTTAATTCAAAAAAAGAAAAAGAAGGTTTAGAATCTTGAGGAAGGAGAAGGAGGCACAAACCCTAATCTTTTTAGAGAGAGAGAAAAGTTGTTGAGATATTTTCATCATTTTTACCTTTATAGGCTACACACTTTACATACAGCCCCTAGGGCTTTACAAAATAGCATTTTGCCCATTCCATATCTCATGTGCTCATTTCTTTTGAACATGAGCCATGAGTTTTATAAAAAATTGGCTTTATGCCCATTTTTCTTACATTTATTCATAAAATAAAAAAAGAAATACACCAAAATTATTTATTACAAAAATTTTATTTTGGCATGGGAGAGGTCGGCCGCTTCATGTTCGAGCTTGACCCGGACATTGGCCTACTTGACCTGAGCTTGGACCCACTTGGCTTGGGGTTGACTTTGATTTTGACTTGGTCAACCGGGGTGTAAATTTTGACCCCAACACCCAAAACTATGTTCCCAAAGATCATCGTGCTATGTTACATATGAGTATTGTGAGGAGGTAGGTTATTATCTCGTGATCTATCTAAAAGTATAGCAAGGGTAATGATGTTTTATGTCGAAACTAAACTATATGGTATTTTTCTGAAAAATGCGATAAAAATTACAATATACATTCTTTTGAAATGGAACTTGTTCAATATATTTTGTTAATGATTAATAGTCATGTTGTGAGAGTTTGGTATTGTTGTTTTTAAGAAAAATGGAACTTTTAAAGAAAAACCGAATCGGAAGTCGGATTAACTCTACTTCCGTCGGGTTTTAGAATTACGAGTTTTCAGAAAAGAAAAAAGAAGAGGGAGGAGGGACTAGATTAGAGAAGAGGAAGAGGGAGTGGTAGGAGGTGCCGACGCATCGTTTCGTCGCCGGGAGCTCCTAGGGTCGTCGTCGGAAGTTCGTCGGAGCTTCGCCCTTCGCTAACTCCACTTGTACACTATTGAACTTAGAATTTTCTTGAGAGTTTTTGTATAGAATTCAGAGTGAGGAGGTGGAAAAGAGTGTGGGTATTTATAGGAGAATTTTAAGGTTAGGGTTTAAAAAATATGCATTAACAAGATTTTAATTAGGTTTTAATTGGCTCTGTTAATGTGCAGGGAAAATGAATAGAACATGGGTTATGGGGAGGCAAAGAAGCACAGGTGAGCACAAGAAAAATCGGAGTTCGATCGAGTTCGGCCGGCGGCGCCGGCCGATTCAGGCGCATCGCTGGCCGAGTCAGGCGGGGTCTCGTCGCCTCGTGTACTTTGTCATTTGGTCTATCTCCTGGGCCAGTTTTTTTTAAGTGTGACCTTTGGGTTTACGGGTTATGCACGTATAGACTCTTGGGCTTCTAAAAAGATTAAAAGAAATCAATATAAAAAATAATGTGGCTAATGGGATTTGAACTCTGGTGCTTTGGTTCAGCGGTGCAAGGTCTTACCAATGAGCTACAAGCTTTTTCTTGCTATTAAAAAGCAAATCAAACTTATTACTTGTGCTCAGGCAAAAGTACCCCTTTCTGTATTTTTGAAAAAATTTCGTACAGAAAATTTAGGGTTGTTACGAGGGGACGAGGAGGTCGGAGGGTCTTGGTGGGTACGGCGAAGTGGTGGTGCCGGAGGCAGAAGATGAGGGCTTAGAGGTGGTGAGGGGTTCACTGGAAGCGGTCGGTGGTGGTTGAAGAAGGAGAGAACGAGAGAGATTGGAGTTAGAGGGAAAGAGAGGAGGTTAGAGATCGGGAGGTTTAGAGAGGGAAAGAGTTCGGGTGTGTAGAGAGAGGGGGGACGGTTGAAGAGAGCGTGGGGTTTGTTGGTGTGGGGTCGTCGGAGAAGTCATGGAGCAGTTGCGAGAAGAGAGGAGGCGCCGGCGGGAGAGGGGAGCTGGTCGTAGGGGTGGGCGGGCCGTGGGAAAAGCGGGCGCGGCCGTTGGGGCGTGGGCGCGGACATGGGGAAGTGGGTGCGGGGAGCGGGGGAAGCAGGGGAAATGAGCGGGAAAAAGTGAAGAGAAGAAGAATAAGGGAGTGGGGAGCGGTTTGGGTAGGGTGTCGGGTCGAGTTGGGGGTGTTAGGGAACGGGCTGGGGTTGGGTTTGGGTAGGAAAAATTAGAAAAATAAATTAAAAGTTAGGGTTTATAAATAAAATATAGGAATATTTAAATTTAGGAATATTTGGGAAACATAATTTACAAATACGGAAAAATAATCGCAAGGGATCTGGGTATTACACTTTCTAATATTTTATTATCAAATAAATTTTTTTGTACTTATATTTATGATAATGCAAAATAATGCGTGAATAAGTACAAATCTCCCCCGTCCTCACTCATGTCATCTATTAAGCTTAAAAAAACCTGTAGACTTGAGAGAAAAAGTTAGTAACGGGGACATGAAAATGATAGTGAAATCCTCCCCCAAACTTATTTTTGGCTCATAATTTTGTAAAAAAATTATTTTCTTTCAAGAGCCAAAATATCCCCTCCAAACTTGAGTAAAATAGTATTAAGCATTTAAAATTAAGAGGGGGGTTAAAGTTATTGGTTAATATAATGCTTAACAAAGACTAAAAGTCAATACCAACCATTCAAATATTTTATCGATGTAATGCACTGGTTGGTGGAAGATCATGTCACCTATAGACGTGAAGAAGTGGGGAGGAGATAAGAAGTATAATAAAAAGGGTTTACGTCTCGATTTGTAGAGACGAAATAATAATGATGAATTACTCGCATTCTCGTTCTTGATAAGAAGAAGAGGTGGTGGTTCAACTTCTTTGGGTTGGGGTTGATTTATCATAACTCCCATGTCTTCTAAGAATGTGATTTCTTCGGCGAAAATGTCTTCAAAACTTTCATCGATATTACGAATGATAATCTCATTGGAAAGAAAAGTATGATCCTCGGAGTCCAAAAAGGTTTATATTTAGCGTTAGATATTGACCCGGACAGTTCGACTAACTTATTCGACAAGTCAAAGGATTCGGACTTGGGTGTGGACTTGTCGTTAGAAGGGTCCTCATGTGTATAATAAATAGCAGGATCAAACAACAACGCACTAATGGAGTCGAGATAAGTATCGTGAAGCTTTTCAAGTTCGCTGCTGTCGAAATCTATTGTTTCGATACATACTTAAGCATAGGGTTCGGAGGGTTTACTTTCCAACTTGTAAATGTTAAGCTCAATTGACATTTTTCCGAAGGATAGGGTCATAGAACCGTTTCGACAATTGATTATTGCGTTGGATGTTGCTAGGAAAGGCCGACCTAGAATCACCGGGATTTGGTTTCGGGGATTTGCTACAGACTGTGTATCAATAACTATGAAGTCCACATGGAATATAAATTCCCCGACTTTGATTAACACGTCCTCTAGCTCACCCCTAAATTGGGTGATAGATCGATCGACATCCGAAGTGTGCAGTGCGCTGGTTTTAATTCTCCGATGCCTAATTGCTCATAGACAGAATACAGAAGCAAGTTAACACTAGCGCCTAGGTCAAGTAGAGCACGATTGATATTTTTACCCTCAATAGCAATAGATATTGTAGAATCCCGGGTTCCTTTCGTTTTTTGGGTATTTGTTGGGTAAAAACAGTGCTCACATTACTCGCTAAGAAAATATTTTTAGGCACTTGAACTTTCCTTTTCCTAGTGCACAAGTCCTTTAGAATTTTCGCATAGGATGGAACTTGTTGGATAGAATCTAAGAGAGGAATGTTTATGTTAGTTTGCTTAAAAATTTCCACAATCTTCTCCATTTTTGGACTTGGTCTATTGCCTCTTAACCTATGTGGATAAGGAGTTTTATCAATAAGGATTTGGTCCAACTTTTGTGGAGAAGTTTGTGGAGATGGAATAGGTCCCAGAATTGGAGTTGGGATCGTTTGAGGTTGACTCGAGGAAGTGGGCTGAGGGTTCGAGTCTTATGGAAAACGGAGAATAGGCTCGGATGAAGTTGTTGGAGTAGACGAATTAGGATTAGAAGTAGAAGTCAGGGTATCATCAATATCATCAACATCATCAACATCAACATGTTCACCCACTTGGTTATTCAGAACTTTTCCCGATCTCAACATGGTTACGGCACACACATTATGACTTTGTGAGTGGCCAGGATTTGGTAGAGATTGAGATGGAAGTTTCCCCCCTCTCTCTCACTCATTGTGGCATTTAACTTGCAAGTCGCGCTTCTATCGATTTTATGCTTTCACTGTGGGAGGCGGTGTGTTGCACTAACGTTTGAATAGAAGACGTTTAATTAGCCGTTGTTTGCGTGGACTGTTTAAAACGTGTCCAAGCTTCGTTCGAGTGCGGAGAATTTTTCGGTATCAACCATTTGGAAAGAATCATTAATAGGTGCAGAATTGTTGGCTGGATTTTGAAAAGTTTGTAGTTGAAAGAGGTGTTGACTCTGTGGTGGTGGCTGGTGTTGCTGTGGAGGAACCCTTTGATAGTTATTTTGGCTTGGGAACGTATTTTGAGTTTGAGTTTAGTTTTGGTTCTAAGAAAAATTAAGGTGATTCCTCCATCCCTGATTAAATGTGGAAGAATAAGGACCGTATCTAGGCCGTTGCTAAAAAGCAGTATTAGTGTGTTCTTGACCTTGAAACGAAGGATTCAAAGGACATTCTTCCGTCAGATTTGATGGGTCAGAATAGCAATTACACACGGTTTTGGGGAGCGTAACCTGGTTTAGGGAGGCTGAAGAGACTTTATTTTCTATGGTTTCGAGTTTCTTTTGCATCGCTGCCATTTCGGCTTTCACTGCGATGGAAATATCGAGCTGATGGATGCCTACCCTAGATGAAGATGGCGGTGGTCTAACGCCTTCCCACTGTAAAGTTTATTCAGCGAGATCTTCCAGGAATTGCCAAACTTCACCATTGTCTTTGAACATGAAATGGAATTGACAAGTGGTCTCAAGCATCTGTTTTGTCACTGGATTAATACTCTCATATATAATTCGGCAAATGTCCCATCTATTAATTCCGTAATGAGGGTATTGGACTAGCATATTTTTAAACCGTTCAAAGTATTTCCAAAATGGTTCATTGGGAAGCTGGGCAAACTGGTTAATCTCGCTTCAAACACGGACGGTCTTATGATTGGGATAAAATTTCTTAAGGAATGCTATAACGAATTCATCCCAATTGGAAATAGAGTGTGCGGCAGTATTATAAATCCATTTTTCTGCTAGATCACATAAGGTAAAAGGAAGAAGACGTAATCTCATAGCATCCACTGAAAGTTGTGAAGTGCCCATCATTGCGCATACGTTTTCGAATTTGGTGATAAAAACGTATGCGTCTTCGGATTCAAACCCGTGAAATTTGGGCAACAGGTTGATGAAGTGGGGTTTAATTTCAAAATTATCCCCATTAGCTGGTGGAATAGATAGACAAGTAGGAAGAGGACCACGTATCGGGTAGCATCTTTCTTGAAGAGAGATGCGCGGTGGATTCTGCGTACCTATGGATGGTGGCAGTGTGGTATTGGTAAAATCTGATGGAGAACCGTCCATCTCGGTCGATGTGGTGGGTGGAGGGGAAAAAGAAGATGAAGAAGTACCGACTTCGGAGTCGATAGAAGAAATGCGGACAATACGGGTATTAAAATCCTGTGTCCAGCCGATCATGCACTAAGCAGGTTCAGCACATATGGCAGCGTGTGTGAGAACTATTTTAAAAGGTTTTTTTTGAAAAGTGTCGGACGTGAGGGTTGACTCAACAAATCACAAAATATGCACAATCAACCCTAGAACTAAGATCACTTAGGTCAAGTCACTAGACCGCTCCTAGATTTTTAAAGGACAAGCCGTAGGATAAATCCTCTACCACCTCTTTATCACTCTTGTGGCCAGGTAAGTGCCAGGTAAGTAGAAGGTATCCGCTATACGAATCACCGAAAATAACGGGCCTAATTAAGTAACCACTTTCCTTAGTCACACTTTCCTAGACACCATAAGAGAAATGCGGATAAGCGATAGATTACCCATGACCTTTCTCTGTCCTAAATGAGCACGACGGTCCTTAGAATCTTGGTCTAGATATTTTTTAATTAATGAGGGTGAAAGTATGCTCGTTTTGTGATTTGTGGGGGCCTAAGAAGGGTGATGAAATCCCCACCTAATCTGGATTTTGGTTTTGGCCCTTAAAGCTCTTTTTTTTAAAACATGCACATACAAACCAATTTCAAAACACGCAAAATGATTTTTGAGCGGCGATATTTTGCAAAGAATCCTGCAGAAAATCAAATTATTGGATTTCAGAGGAGAGAGAAAGAATCAGAGAAGATACCTGAAGATATTTGGCGACCTAACTCACCCACAGAGCCGCAGTTCCGCCGCCAATAGCCTACTATTGTCGCGGTTCCGCGACGGAAATTAGGGTTCTTCTGCTAATTTTTTCTTCAGTCGCCTCATTTGCTCCTCTGGGCTTTACTTGATGTCTATGAATCTATGTTTTCTCATTTCAGTGACTCCAGATTCCCTCGCAAAAATTCGCACAATAATCGTTAAATATTCAAGATGTGGTTTTTTATGATATAGATCGGATAAGAATTCAACCCGAATAGCAAGAAAAAAATTACGCACGTATTCCCGGCAACGGAGCCATTTGATTGATGATGAAAAAAGTGTTTTTAGTAAATAAAGTTAACCGCAATCAATAACGGTGTCGCGAGTAGCTAACCGAGATGAGTACGGGTCGTCCTCACGGAAATGTCGAATCTTTTACTTGTTTGAGACGAGTTGATTGAAAGAAGGGGTGATTGGTTGTAGATCTACGATATAAGGATGTAGAATCTATAAAGAAGAATCTTGTAGGGTTCATAGATTAGTAGTAATGGATGATTAATTAAAGATAACTTCTTTTATTTTTTAATAGATTTAAAACTAGATCAATAGTGATGAATGTGGATTAGTGTTCTTTTGGAAGAAACTAGGGTTTCCCCACTCTTAACCCTTATCCTTGTATTGATCTCTATTCATGTCTAGTCTTTACCAAAACAATTGTTAATCTAATCTCAAATCGCGGTCGAGACTATCAATAAATTGGTAGCGCGCCCGATAAGGATGTTAACATTTATTTTGCAAAAGTTTATAAACTTTATATAATGTAAAAGAAGTTAAGAGATTTTATCATCCATTAATCTATCCTAATCCTACGAACCCTAACAAGCTAGGAATTACTCACGCAAGGTTGAGATAGAAGAGAAGATAGAGAAGGAGATCATATTGTAAATGCAAAAAGTAAAATGCAAAGAATTAAACTAATGATCTATCTTTATTAATTAACGTTACAAGTACAAATCCTTCGAATTTAGATTACAAGAAGAAGTTGCTCTCGATCTCTGCCTCATAAGAAGTAAATGTTTTGTCGATATTCACGTCGCTCTATCACGTCGAATCGTGGACCTGTCGTGGATCTCTTGTTCTTGACCGTGATTTGCTTTGTATTAAAGGTGATGATTTTCCAAGAGTAGCTTTCAATTCTTTAAATAGTTGCAGAAGCAGAAAACCCTAGATCTCATGTGTTAGGATTTGTTGATACGATCATACCCATAAAATCCAGAATCCTAAACCCATATAAGTGCCGCGGATCCGCCACATAAATGGGGTTTTGGCCGCTAAACCGCGACGACATGGTGGGATCAAGTGATGAAATTTCTTCTGTTATGTGGTGCTAACACGTGGAAATCTTTATGATATCTGGAATCTTTATATCTTCTCTGAGTCTCTGCTATTCATGATTTTACGATTTGCTTTAGTTTTATCGGCAGATTTTATTCTCGTCATCTTGAATATCTCGATCTCCAGACCTGAACTAACTCTTGCACAATATCTCAATTCATAGTATTAGTAATATTTGTTATTTATTTTTTGAGATATTATCCTAACCATTTTATATGATATGATATTTTAAGAATATTGATTAGGAATATTTGATATGACATGCATATTTAAATTACTAAAATATTATATAAATATTAAATGCATATATTTTCCTTCATAATGTTAAGTATAGTGTATAAACATATGATAAAGAGTATTTTGCAGATAAACCCATATATGTACCATAATTACCATAAACACTTTTAAGTACTTGACAAAAGTAAGGAAAATGTTCCATCAAATGTGCAATATTTTCGACTGAACACGTGAGAGAAGATCGTAAATGGAGATCATTCCCTAAATAAATGGAGACCGTAAAATTTTCCATCAAATGTACAAGCCCACGTTATATTTATTCAGAGAAGATCATTCCCTAAATAAATATATTAAGTGTATTAAAACAATAATACACAATGAAAGAATAAATGGAGACCGTAAAATTTTCAACAAACATTTTTATTTACATTTAATTTCAAATATTTACATGTACATGAGTTATAGCTGGAAAGTAATTACAATAAAAGAAAATGCCTAAACAAGTGACATACATAAGCTGAATAAAAAAGTGAAGCTAGGCTATTCCTATGGAGCAATCCGGTTGTAGTCTTCCTCTATGGCCTCCACTTCCTCCGTCTCGACCGTATCTGACAAACATTCTAAGAAAATAAGGGTGGTTGGAATGCCTGTCAGCGAACTAGCGCTCGGTAAGTCCCAAGGATAAGGTAAGAATAAAAGAATGACAAGTGTAGAATACATATATGACGAGTAAAAGTATATGTTAATGGGTAAATATGTACTATAGGTTTCTATATGGTCACTATGTTAACGTTAAGTTCCAAGTGTGAATTTCAATGCAGCCATAGAAGTATTCACGAGCTCAAGAGTAGGGCCCCAGGAGTAAGAAAACATGGGCTCATTACATGTGTTAGCATCGGGGTTGTAGGCTGTGGATGAATCAACCCGACTGATATTCGAGTAAAATAAAAAAGAGATTAATATAGGACTCCTGAAGCTCCGTTGGATTTACACAAGAAACTATCCAAACACCCCGAGTATAAATAGTTTATAACTGTATAAATTAACTTGATTGATTGGTTATAACATGTCTTGATCGAAACCATTGATTGCAAAAGGTGTAGAATGAAGTCGAGTTAGTCGAGTAAAATGCGAGTCATGTCGATTGCAAATCTTGATTCGAGTCAAGTTAGTTTGAGTATATTGAGTTCGAGTTCACGTTCAATGTTTAGATTCGAGTTGGGTTAGAGTTCAAGTTTGTGTTCAAGTTCGGGTTCGAGTTCAAGTTTGGATTCGAGTTCATGTCCTTTTCTAATGAATTGATTTAAACTGTTAAAAATCTTATATTCGGAAGAAATCGGCAACTGCTGCACATGGACGACAGGATTTGTGTTTTTTCCAAGACAATTGTTATTGATAACTCCGTTAAGTTGTCTAACCTGAATAGGCAAGCACTCACTTTCTCCGGCACCCCGGGGCTCAAGAGAAATGATACCGCTTAAACCTATATTAATTTAGAGTCTTTAATATTGTTTGTTTACATTGTTTTATTTCTCGAGAGGGTTTTATGAAAAATATATTAATATTGTTTAAAAATAACCTTGAGGGGGATTTATAATATTTAGGGTTTTCATGAATATATATTTTAATTGTTGTAGTGTTTTGGTAATAAAACCTAGTTTTTAAAAGTTTATGGTATTTTTATGAAAATTAGCTCTTTTGGAAACTTGTTGGTATTTTATTAAAAATTCTAATCTTTCATTAAAAATATAGTTTCAAAATTTGTTTTTATTGAAAATATGAATTCATAGTTTTATATAATTTCCAAAGTTTAGTTTTTATTTTAAAAAGTCGTATATCTTAAAAACCGTATTTTTATTTCCTTTCGAGATCGAATACTCCGTGAGGAGTTCTGCATCTCGCTCTACTATCTTAAGGAGGTGCGATAATCTGCACCATCCATTAGCGGGTCTCCTGACGAGAGTTGTAGAGGCGTATTTGCCAAGAATTTAAAATATCGATTTAAAAGAAACTCGTTTTGAAAAAATGTGGTATTTTAATGTAAAACCTATTCTTTACATAAACCCTATATTTAGAATCTTATGCTATGAAAGCGTAGTGTGCGTGTGGGGTAGGTCGTTACCCCATGAATGATCTAAAGGCTTCTACTCTGGTTATTGAAATTACGGTTATATTAAAGTTCATGGTATTTTAATGAAAAGTTTGTTATATGATTGTTTCACATGAAAATTTTATTAAACTAAAAACTAAATGATTGTAAATAAGGTTACAAGTGGTGTGAGAAAGTTAGTTTGACCTAATTTGCTTAATGAGGGGAGTACAAATGTTAAAATAGCATATATCGGAGTTAACTCCACTTTGTCGATGAGTTTTTAGAAGACGATTTGAGATAAAAGAAATAGAGAGAAGAGAGACTTACTCATTGTGTAGTGTTAGGAAGAGGTTAAGGAAGAGAGAGGGGGTCTTGGTCTCGTCGGAGAGGCTCCGGTCGTCGGAATTTGCTCGCTACTCCTTTTGGCTTGCTTAACTCCACTTGAATAGGCTCAACTCTTCTTGAAGTTAGAGAATTTTGAGGAAATTTTCAGAATAGAGGATAGCATGAATATGGGGTAGTATTTATAGGATAAAAATGAATTAAAATAGATTTAATGATGTTAATTAGGGATTTGAAGAGTCTCTGTTTGATTGCAGGAAAATCAAACAATGCAGGGGAGTTGAGGGGAGCTGAAGGGACGAGTGTGCAAAGCACGAAATCGTTTGGACATATCAGGACCGTCGGCGACGGCCAAATGGGGAGTTTGGGCGGTCGGATCTTGATCATTTGCCTCGAGATTTGTGCCACGTGTTTAGGTGTGTGTTTAGCCTGTTTGATTTTTCTGAAACTTTTCGTTTCTCCTTGAATTGCACGTGCAATTTTTGGGCTTCCGAAAAATTAAAAAGAATTTTTTTAAAAAATAATTGGGATAATGGGAATCGAACGCACAGGCTATGTCACAGCAATATAGAGGCTTTACCAGTGAGCTACAAGTTGCCTTTTCTTTTTATTGAACAAAAATAACTTATAACTCCTAGACGGGCTGAAATACCCTTTCTATACATTTAACAAATAATTCCGTACAGGAATTTCAGAGTTGTTACACTATTAGATAAAAAAGTTTCTTTAGAAAATGAAATGAATTCATTTGTTTAGAAAAGAATTTAGAAAATAATATATTTGATTTTGATTTGAAAGAGAATAAAATATTGAGATAATAATCAAATATTTGATTATATATATATAATTTAATATTTTACTTATTTATGTAAACTAATTCAGATTTTACCATATTTGAATTTTTTTGTAATATATGTGACAAATAAAATCCAAACTATCATATATTTATTAGATTTTATAAAATGTAGGTTAGTTATGAAAATATTTTTGAAGTTAAAGGATCATATTTCTTATCTCTTTTTAAAACTCTAAACCCTAATTTTTTCCCATTTTATTAGCGTAAGAAAAAGGAAGAACCCTAGAACTTGATCCTTGAATCAACACCGACCTCAAGCCTCAATTACATCGAAACCTCCTTTACACGTGTGAGGACGATCCTTGATTGTATAATCCGTAAGAATCTCTCAAAATCCTTGATCGTCTCTGTTGGGGTCAAAAATTACACTCCGGTTGACCAAGTCAAAATCATTCAACCCACAGCAAAGTGGGCCCGAGTCCAAACAAGCAAGCCCAAGCCCAAGTCAAGACCGAGTATGGAAGGGGCCGGCTCCATGCCAAAAAGAAGGCAATAAATTAGTTTAAATACATTGTTTTTAAAATTAAATGTATGAAAAATGGGTAAAAAGCCAAAATTTTGTAAATATCATGGCTTATGTGCAAAAAAGAAATAAGCACATGATGCATAGGGAGGCACATGTGCCATTTGGAAAATCCCAAGGGGCTATATGTAAAGTGTGTAGCCTATAAAGACAAATATGATGAGAAAATCAATAACAACTTTCATTCTCTTAAAAATTTTAGGGTTTGTGCGTTCATCTTCTCTTTCTCAAGTTTTTTTCTCTTCCTCTTCATTTCCAATTAAATCAAGAACTTAGCTCTCTTTTTCTCGAAACTCAATAAAGTTTCACCATAAAACCCTCGAAAGGGAGTTCAGATCTCCTATCAAATCCCTAAAAGTGAGATTTTTAATCTCACATTCCTTTTTCCCCAATATCCAGCAAAAAGTGAGGAGGAGAAAGAAGACCCATCTCCAAAAATCCCACTTTGAGAGGTTCTAAGGCTCAAGAGAGAAGAAACGGGTCCCCTTTGATCATTTCTGAAAATCTTTAAGGAGTTCAACTCCAAAATCCAAATTCTCAAAGGAGTTTAACTTCAAATCTAGATCCTTAAGAAGTTTAACTCTAAATCAAATCTTTTGGGAGTTTAACTCCAAATCTACACCCAATTCCTATTCGGGAGTTCAACTCCAAGCCTAAGGGCTTAGCCCTTTCTTCTGCTGGTGTTTCCAGCGGCCGCGTGCCGCGCACATGACTCGCTGGTTCCCGGTGGCCACGCGCCGCTCACGTGTTCCGCTGGCATCCGGCACCCACGCGCCTGACACGTGACTCGCTGGTTCCCCGCGTCCATACGCCACGCTCGTGACCCCCTAGCGCCCACCGGCCACGTGTTGTTTCATGCGTCCTTAGGACGCTCCTTACCCCTCTTTTTCTCACACGCTCCACACTCAAAACACTTTTCCCGTTAGAAACTTTTTTCTAATGGGGCGCTGCCCCGCATCCCGCAAAAGGGCTGACCCCAAGTCCACTATCCGGATAGCGGGACCCCCATAAATTCTGCGAGGCTTCTGATATGTCCAAAACACAACATACGCATACCGTACATTGAGTTCACATGATTAGTTTTACCCGTCAATCGAAAGTTCTCTCGCTCAAAAAACAAGAGGTAATTAATGGCTGCTTAGTCCGCAGTTGTCGGGGTTTCGGAACTCCACAATCAATAAATCCCGGCCTATCCCAGGTAGGCGGAATTTATAATACGCCTAACAAGCAACGCATATTTTCTATCTTAATATAGTGACGAAAAACACTCTACAGTCCCATCGCCCTCTCATCCTAGATGTTGTTGATCGCTGATGTTAGTCTCTCATGATAAATGTAATAAAAATGATTAAACAAAAAGATAAATCGATTTAGGGATTACAAAATATGTGTTTACCAATCTTCAAGATTCTTGATTAATGTTATATGAAAATTTTGTGGTGGATTGGTATTATTTCTCTTGGTTTTCTCGCTGATTTTTTATCAAAAAAAATGAAGATTAATGTTTATGACTTTTACCGATATATGTGCTATGATTAGTTTCTTTCATTCAAGCAAATTATTATGTTTAATTTTAGGATAGATTTAACTCTAATTGTATACAAATCGTGGCCAATCCAGCGACCGCTCTGTCGTAGTCAACTAACGTATAAGTGACGATGTATCTCCATGGTTTCCATGACCAACACAGTTTAAGTTAAATCACGATGGTCCTATATTTGCATTCCTTTTTGTATTTTCTGTTGGCCGAATTTTTATTGTGCAGTCAGTAATAATTGTGGCAAAACCCTAGGTTACGGTGTTCTTTTGAATTTAAGTCCTTAAGATGAAATTTTCAGTACAAACACATGCACATTTTCTCTGTAGAACCCGTATGCTAATAGAGACGTTTTATATGAGTTTTAAGGTCTTAAGGCCTGAAGTGTGCACTGTTCGAACCCTGGACTGCACAAGGAGCGACATTAAAACACATGTATCTTGCTATTCCTATGACCAAATGACATGTTTCGTTTTTTTTAAAAATAACAGCAGAGAGTTTCCTACAACTTTGCTATTGACACTTTTTCCTAATTCTGAATTAAAAGCGATGAAAACTGCAGTTTAGTTTCGTTGCGCATTGCTGGTCTGTTGCTGGAATTCAGCGACACTGCTGACTTTAATCTTTTTTATAAAATTCTTCGTATTAGTTTTTGCAAATCCGTCTTTTGAGACCTTTAGAAAACTCATATTATTATCACTGCAAATTTTATTGAGACATAATTGTTTAATATGATCCACGACTTAGTGGTTTCTTTCACCCTTTGGCTCTCCGGTTTATCAAAAAACGGCCGTAGAAAATATCGCTCAACTTGTTTTAACTCCTATCTTAGGACTCCAACCTCGGCAAATCATTAGATGTTGCACAAGTATACTGAGTGATACACATTTTCTCTGTTGAGACCTTCATAACATTTTGCACGAAAACACTCCGAAATTGCACTTTCACATCGACGCTCTTTTCTGAAACAGCGACTGAAACATATGCGCAACCTGACTTAAACCCATCATAACTGGAGTTCCCAATACCCAAAATGGATAAACCTTTTTTCAAGATCACCTTAATAGAAACCCCTACAGCCGCTTGATTCTGAAACTTGAAATGCCATATTTATGTTTTAACTCATGAAGTTACTGTTTATTGAGTTGAATGATAACATGTTGCATCGTGCAGTCAAGTCTATAACCGAAATCTTGCACGAGACCTTATTGATTATTGACTCCTCATTGGTTAATGATATTATGGCTCATCGTTCGTGGTTCACAAATATACTCTTGCAGATCAATGACATCGGTTATGTATATGAATGATTAACATTGGGATGGGGCAGTTTGGTGAAGGTAGCGGTCAGGCTTTCAGGAGTCCCCTATCATGTACACCGTGGATTCCGGGTGGTTTTATGGAACACACACACTTTCTCTCCGTATATATATATTGTTGTTGTTCCGTGGGACAAACGGAATACTCTTCAAATCCAATCCAACACCCTCGCTAGACCAAGACAAACCACAGATATGTTATACCATTCAAACAAAACACCATCATATGCACACTCATTCATGGTTTATGTACTATTTATTTCGATTACATGTTGTTCCTCACACATGTTAGATAAACCTTTTTGTAGGTTTACGGTTTATGTCCATGACCTTGTTTTTTATGTCAATCATTTTCACATTATGTTCATTCACTCAAGAGACTTATCCCGTGAGCTTCAGCTTTTTGACGAACATTTCTGTTTGATTGAAATATACGTTAGGGATTAAGACAGGTCAGGAATTTTAGGAAGAGCAAGAGATTGCAACGGAGTACTTGGAGCATTTCGCAAGCCAAGCAGATTAATAAGCTTCTTCAGAGATGTTTGTTCATGCACCTCAAAACTTGCCCTATGGGTTTATTTCTTTTAAATAAAATGCCTTGTTTGTTTCAAGGCAGTTAATGTAAACTTTGGTTTTTAATTATCTGGATGTAATGCTATTGGATATTGCTTTTCTTTTGGTTTTCATTATTTTAAAAGTTTTATTCTTTGTGATGTTATAACTTGTCCGACGTTTAGCGTATCTATATCGAGGGTGTACTTCTCGATATAAATACGTCGCGAGCTTTATTATCGACCCGGTTTCCGTATTTTAGGAAGCGGGACGTGGCAAAAAGCAATAAACTCTTTGTGAATAATTATGTCTTAAAGCTAAAACAATTGTAGATTGAAACACAAAATACAAAGGGGCCGGGTTTTCCTAAACATCACCGTTGGCTGCAAATTGTTCCTCTTAATTCATGGCACATTTGATAATTAAATCCTTAACAAATTCAACATATTCAATAATAATAATAATAGTAATAATAGTAATAGTAATAAATAAAAATCTCACAAATTAATCCTTTGATTACGTCACAAGTACATCGTAGGTCCCAAAAATCTACCATGTACGTAACGAACACAAATAAATCCAGCCAAACCAATGATCAAGAAATAAAGGAGAAACAACTACCGTTCATTTCATCATAAGGCTTTCCCAAGGTCCAAAACTAATCTTACACAAAAACCTCAACTGCCAAAGCCATATATAGAGCGCTTGGACGATGTCCGTGGCCATCACCGTCTCTTTCTCCTTGCGAGCTCCGTGTATTATACGTCGCCGTGTCACCTGATGATGTTCCTGAGGAAGATCGGACGGCGATTGGAGAGAGAGATTGGCGGCGGAGTAGGGGAGGAAGGAGGCGAGGTATTGGTGGAGGGTGAAGGAAGCGGTGGTGGCGGCAGTAGTAGTAGAGGGGGACGGGTGTAGCTTTTTGGTGGCCGTAGAGGAAATAAAATAATGGAGTTTAATTTCTAAGCAGAGAGGAGCTTATTTTTTAAGACTTCTCTTTTTCTTGACCGATTGACACTTAATTGTGATCTTAATTTATGAGCAATGCATATGCAAAACAATTTTCACCTAACGTTTGATACTCTTTTCTCATGTTTTAATTTGTATATTTGAATTAAAACATTTATCCGGGTCTTAAATAGATCGAGTCCAGTCTAAATTCTCCATTTTCTCCAATTAAGGCATGCATGAGTGGATTACATATGCTCACAAAAATTACAAGTCGATAAAAAATTTATCGGGAACCCAAAAGTTTCATGTGTCCTTTTCTTTTCCCAAAAAAAATGAGAAAACCCTTTCTAGAGGTTTGAGTACATCCGTGATTTTCTTTCGACTCGAAAATCAAAGACAATTGGCCCGCCGTTTTTTAAATGCTTAAATTATAATTTTTTCTCTTATAAAATATATCTAATATCTACACATGCATTTCACGTGTAAAACCCCTAACATTGTAATACTAAACCTGATGAGCCGTTTATGATTTGGATCCAGTGACAGATCCAGAAAATTTGGTCAAAATGGACGGAAATTGATCCACCAATATTCTCCAGTGAAACTACCAGCTTTTTCCCATTCACAGATCACTAATTCATGAAATATCACTCAAGCATGAAATCCCTTATTCTCATTAGCAACAGCACATCAAATGAGCAAAATGGTCACTAAAAAAACTACCCTAAATCCTTAAAAAAATCACAACAAAAATGCAACAAAATAAAAATGGGTATTTTACCTCCCAAACTAGCATAGCATCCTGATTGGTCTCCTTCTTCCCCTGCTGCGTGAAGAGGCAGACAACCTCACTAGACCCGTCAGCAAACATCCTACCCGAAACCCGATAGAGGTCCTCGGTGTCATCCCCCTATGCTTCCTTCCTCTGCTTCTTCTTCTTCTTCTTCTTCTTCTTAATCTCCCTCCATCTCTTCGGTGAACCTGGTGTAATTAATACACCAAGGCGGGAGAGAGAAAGATAGGTGAAATTTCGAAGACGAGACAATTTGGTAGGGTCCGTGTTCTTATTTCTTTCTCTCTCATGACCGGTCATATATGACCCCAACAAAAAAATAAATAAACAAACCTAAGAAAAGTTCAAGAACATCCATGGAACAAAACTCAAAACTCAGAACTTTGGACAATTTTAAATCCAAAAATAGGCAACATCTATATATTTTATTGAAAATTTAATGTCTTCAGTTAGCTATAACGTAACGACTATTTTTGCTAAAACAAGAGTTAATTAAAGTTATCAAAGACACCTTTCTTTCATAGGAACCAACTATATTACTCAGTTTGGCCAAAAAAATAAAAATAAAACTATATACTCCTCAAAATGACACGCTTCACAAAATGATTAACCTAACTTCATTAAACAGTTGACATGTCAATTACATCAGCATGATGCCAACTTCCAAACTTTATAATATAGGGCCCTTTATTCCTTTTTTTTTTAAAACCAAATTATTAGGCCAAAAGTTCATTAAACAGTTGAATTTCATGATATTATAATGAAAATCGATTAATTAAACGTGGTTCTTAAGTGAGTCATACATGGGCAACGTGAACGTAGTCTCCAAGAATTAAACCCCACACAACAATCTCTTACAAGTTCAAATTCATGACACCTTTTTCTTCATTTTCATTCCAAGCATATTTATCATGAATATACCCTCAAGAATTGATTCTTAATTTCTTATATAGATTCATTCAACTTCTACATCTTCATCACAACTAAAAAATGGTGCAAGAGAAGAAATTTCTGCATGGGACTCTAGAGCTTACCATCTTCAATGCCACACCTCAAAGCCCATCCCATTTCTTCAATGTATGTTACCAATTTATTTTCATATATGTTGAGTTCTATAATTGTTATACATGCCCCGCATATATTTTTCGGTAGAGGTTAATGTGACTGTGAACGACCATACCAAGCAAGTTCTAAATCAGGAATGGGTCCGCTATGGATTAAGTTGCGAGGGAGACCTACCGGGATATGTGTCTGCGTTCACAACCAATAGGGCTTTGAACGTTCACGGCCTCATATTTTCCTTTTCAGTATGATTGCCTAGGAGAAGCAAATTAAGCTATACTCTCATGTCAGGATCAATAGAGGCAAAACAATTAATTTGCCATACAATTATTTGCATCCTGAGTATGATCATAATTTTTAACGACACCTCACATTTCTTCTCATTTCTTCATCAATGAAACAAACCAATTAATTAATCCCTTCTTCTTTTTTCCCAGTGTTTTTGCCTAGAAGAAGCAATGCCATCCTATGCCAGAATCAAGATGGGCAAAACAAGAGTAGCCGAAACAAAGCACAAACGGCATAACCGAGCCTGGAACCAAACCTTCAGAATCCTCTGCAGCCACTCGATCGACACAACCGTAACTCTGTCACTCAAGACCCCATTTTCGACACTTCGGAAAAGTTCGGATGCGGGCAAGCTCAGTGTTAACCGGAACAGATTTTGCAACAGCTTCACATAGCTTACTCACAAACAAAGGGAGGTCGGACACGAAGCTCAAACTAGTTTTCGGGCTTAGATTTTTTCCGGCGGAGTCCGAGTTGGATTGGGGTAAAGGCGTCTGTTAGGGATATTATGGGCTTGTAAGTGGAGTTACTTTCCCGCAGAGATCGAAGTGTAGTGTTTTGTTGTATCAAGATTCGCATCATGGTTGTGGTTTCAGAGTTCCGGTTGTAGGGTATAGGCCGAGGAGGCTTTGGGAGGATGTGTATAAGGCGATTGATGGCGCGAAGAAGTTTATTTATATTGCCGGGTGGTCTTTTAATCCGAAGTTGGTTCTTGTAAGTATTTATTATCCCCTTTTATGTGTTGAAGGAAAAATCGGAATATAAATTACTGTTATATTATAGGCAATTAACAATGTTATATATCTAATCATTCATTGTTGTCTTGGTCTTCGATCGAAAGGCATGGGATCATCAAACAGACATTCCAGAAGCAGTGGGAGTCGAAATCGGCAAACTCTTAATACGGAAAGCAGAAGAGGGAGTAGCAGTTAGGATCATGGTTTGGGATGATGAGACCTCACTGCCACTCATCAAGAACCAAGGTGTGATGAGAACTCATGATGAGCAGGCTTTCTCCTACTTCAAGCACACTAAGGTTATTTGCAAGCTTTGTCCAAGGCTGCATCATAATTTCCCAACATTTTTTGCTCACCACCAGAAAACAATCTCTATCGATGCTAGTGTTGAGCTTTTCTTTAATGATTCTGACGCTGCATCAGAACTCCGAGGCTGTGGTAAGAGTTAATGAAATATATTTATATTCTGACACGTCTTTGCTGCTTAATTAAGCGTGTATGTAATCCGAAAGTTTTTTTTAAGGAGAAGACAGAGACTGTAGAGAAATCATCAGCTTTATAGGCGGTGTGGACCTCTGCGACGGGCGATACGACACGGAGGAACATTCTTTGTTCCGGACACTCAAGTCCGGCAAGTGCCATGGCCGTGATTTTTATCAGATAAACTTTGCAGGTGCAAGCCTCAGCAGAGCAGGGCCAAGAGAACCATGGCATGATGCTCATGCTTGTTTGATGGGTGAAGCAGCTAGAGATGTGGTAGCCAACTTTGAGCAGAGGTGGGCCAAGCAATGTGATCCTTCTCTTTTAGTTCCTACAGGACTCCTCTATGACATTGGCCATCATCATCATCATGGCAGTTATAATGTTCAGGTTGGTGTAATTTATTTTAATAAAGATATAATTATGAATTAAATCAACAATCGCCATGATAAACTAGCACTGATTTTTTTCTTTTTCTGTTGTCTTTTAACACTTTGCTTACACAGGTGTTCCGATCCATCGATCTCGTATCGGTCCCAACGCTCCCAGACACAAACACTTCATCTGAAAGCAGCATCCACGATGCGTACGTAGGAGCCATCAGACGAGCCAAGAACTTCATCTACATCGAGAATCAGTACTTCATCGGCGATTGCCACCTATGGGACTGAGACCAAAACAGCGAGTCCACCAACTTGATCCCGATCGAGCTTGCGCTCAAAGTGGCTATCAGGATCCGGTCAAACGAGCAATTCGCCGTGTACATCGTGATGCCAATGTGGCCTGAAGGCGACCCAGAGAGTGGAACGGTTCAGGACATCTTGCATTGGACTAGACTCACTATGACGATGATGTATAAATTGATAGGAGACGCCATCGAAGAGAGGGGATCTAGTTCGAGGCCAATGGATTATCTCAACTTCTTTTGGCTTGCAAACAGAGAAGAGAAAGGTCGTGGGGAGTATATTCCATTTGATTCCCCTCCCTTCATGAGTAATTATTGGAGGGCTCAGAAGAACAGGAGGTTTATGATCCATGTCCATTCCAAGATCATGATAGGTATGTGTACAATTCAAGTTACTCTTTATCCAAGGGTTAATCGCACAAAACCCCCCTATAGTTTGCCTCAAGTTATTTATTCGCTGATTTCCTCGTGAATGCTTGCAGTTGACGATGAGTACATCTTGGTCGGCTCCGCCAACATCAACCAACGATCCATGGATGGGGACCGTGACACCGAGATCGCCATAGGATGCTACCAGCCCAAACACATACAAAATACAGACAACGGAAGCAGCAGCAACGGAGATATTCACACGTATCGTCTATCTCTATGGTACGAGCACACGTCAAGAATTGACGAATAGTTTCTTGATCCAAAGAACAAAGGATGTGTGAGAAAGATGAAAGAAATTGGGAAGAAGATGTGGGGCGTGTACAATGAAGAAACAGTGGTGGATATGAGAGGAGTGCATCTTGTTAGTTATCCAATAGATGTATCTAAAGATGGTAGCATTCAGGATCTTGTTGGTATGTTTCCTGATACGAATACATCTATCAAGGGAAAGAGAGCAAGGTTGCTTCCTCCACTTTCTACTACATAATTATTGGAAAATAAAATGTATGTACATGTAACAAGTACAGAGAATTTTTTCCATGTTACAACAAAACATTTACTGATGAGGTCTAAAGAATTAAATAACAGTACAAGGATGTTAATAGCAGCATTAACATGAATCTGCTGATCTCAGATCTGACGGTAGAGGATATACTGTGTGCGTCGACGCTGTAAATTGATCCAGTTTTGTCGTCTTGAATTTTGATGCTTGAGGAACCTGAAATCAATCATTATGGTTTTCTTTCCAAATGAGTATACAAACATAGATCAAAAAAATGAATGCATGTGGTGTTATAAAGACTGCGCCATGATATATCATGTCGAACCACTAAACCACGTCAACTAATGATCAATGACTTCACCATTGAAGAAAAGACACTTTTCTCGCAGATATATTTTCATGACTTCAATGTGGTTCGCCTCAAACAAGAGAATGCTACCGAGTTTATATGTGACTTACAGTTATAATCGGTCCAACCTATAGCCTGATTCTCGAGATCGTAGACAACTAGCTTATTTGATAAGGCTAAATCTGCAAATAAAAAACAGTAAAGCTTGAGGGTAGATACAGAAGTCAAGTAGATAATTACAACATAAGAGATTACAGCTATCAAAAAGACTTCTATATAAAGTAAATTACAGATCGAAGTCACATCTTCAAATAGCGCCAGCGAAAAAATGCTTATTGAAGTATATATTACAAATAATATATAATGGATAAAGATAAATATGGTTATTACTCTGTCATTGTCCTTTTTGTTAGATGTTCATATATAGCAGTCCTTCACGTTATTAGCATCCTCAACTAGAAGGTATGATGATGAAACCATTCGTTCATTTATTTTCCAAATTATCTAAAGACAGAAATCTTTAACTTTGATCAAATAGCAGCTTCTTTTGGTAGTAGGAAAGTGTGCAAACAGAATATAGCACAAACGACGAGTATTTCTAGCCGAAATTCTATGAGCATATCCGAAGACCCAGGAAAAAATATACTTGATGATGAAACCTACAGCTCTTCATTGTTTTTACTTTAGGTATATGAAATAGTTAATAAAATAAATAACCTCATGAGATGTATTTCAGGAAATAGAAAGCTTGCATAATTCCATTGCCTTTGTTAATGAATGAGAGGCCGATGTTAACCCTTCTATCCACTGGGACTTCCATGTTTCTTCAATTATAGTTCAGCAAATTAAAAGATGAAATATATCCTGCGTTTAGCACTTGTGCAATATTTTAATACTTTGCTATTAAAAAGTATAGAAGATTCAAGACAGGCAAACTTTTTACCACCCAAAAGAACTCTGTTTCTTCCATCACTAGACTGCACCCCACCATTTTGCCAGCCAACACACCAGACATCAGCCTGTGGAGGACACCAAGAAAAAAGATTAATAAACTGTAAAATATGAAAAAACAACCAAAAAAATTGTTCTTTTAAAATATTTTGCACGTATCTGAAAAGGAAGAAAACAGAAGTTAAGTTTTATCTTGTATTTCAGACATGTGCGCACGCACGTGCGCGCGCGCGCACACATATAAACTACTATTAAGGCACATCTGATGGTAATACAATAAATGATGGCTACAGCAGAGCAAAAAAACAACGACGATGACGACAAATAGATCGAGTATGAGGCGCATCAAGGTGAAGGGATGCAGATAGTAGATTTGCTGGCATCAATTCCAAAAGAAAGAAGAAGTAAAAAGGAAAAACCAACTAAATAACTGGTTGTTCAAGCACTAAGAGAAAACTGTGAAATTACAACAAAAGCAACTTAAAAAAAGACACTGTTATCATATAATGTAAATAAATTAAGTTCACAACACATACTGACATACATGATTTGTTGTAGCTCATACTTACCTCATTTTGGAAAAAATAATCATGTGGTTGTACTTTCAATGAAAGCGACTTCTCAAAATGTAAAGTGACAACAGGAAATCCATCATCGACACTGAAATAAGAAATGACTAGCTAATTAGCATTGCAGGTAGAGTTTAGATCACGGTCTTGCAAACAAAAAGGTTGTTTTACTTACATTTTTCTCCTCAATCTTGTGTGTGTGTGTGTGTGTGTGTGTGTGAGAGAGAGAGAGAGAGAGAGCAATTCATGTTAGTATACTGATGCTACCTTCCAGAATATTTGAAACATCGAAAGTCCTGAGTGGTGAAGAAGTCCAAATTTTGTTGCTTCGAAAAAATCTAGAAAATATCCAAACATAGGAAAAATGAACATAAATTATCATAAACTAAGTACTTTAAAATTAATCTCCTCATTACCGCATCCAATAATGGCTTGTATGCTTCTTCAGGAAGATAAGCCAAGGTCGTGCCGCTATCGATTATTGTTCCTTTATTATCTCCAGATTCAAACAAATCGGTTGGTAGCCGCAAAAATTCGCCACCAACATCTATTGACTTCAAATTGACGTTGTAATGTGTTCTATTTAAAAGGGTAAATCAAACGTTTAATGTATATATAATGATATAACGTACAATTTATATGCTAACAAGGAAATATATATATGAAAAACCATTAAATAGTTTCATGACAAAAAAATATGTGGTAGATAAAACAATTTGTGAGCATCACGTATGGTATAACACTTTAAAAACAAAGGATCTCCAATAAACAATAATAACATGATTCATCTCAAACACCAAGAAAAACTTATCAAATGTCAATTAATATCGAGGCCTCGAAGATTACCGGGGCTCGGTATTTGAATACTATTATAGACTTACAGTATTTAATTACCCATATCCTAACTCAATTCACAAACTTCTTCAGATTTCTATCAATAGAAATACTGCAACTGATCCATCCCCAATACTAAGAAATAAATAAATAACAAAGATACTTTAGTTTGTCCCGACATTAAACTAAATGCATGTTGGCATAACTTACGTGGCATATTTGTAAAGCTAAGAAGGAGAATTACGGCTTGCGAGTGAATGTTAGCGATCTACAAACTTCATAACTTCTTATTTAACATTGCATATAATGTATAGAGTTAATCACAATATGAAGGATCGTGACATGGGAAATCTAAGAAAGCATCTTTTTAGAATCCATGGACTCAATACAATGGGAATTGCTAGAGAAATAAGTGTGTTTTTTACCTTCTAGGTACCAAACATTTTCCCATTTCCTTTTCTATATCGGTTTCCTTTCTGCGTATGTGTATGTGTTTTCCTTTATAATCTTTCACACATTGGTATAATGTCTACCAAGAAAAAGGTTTATCAGTAAAGTTTCATATCTATTTTAAATTAAGAGGGTATTAAAGCTATAAGAAACATAAAAAGGGAAGAACTTGTTTAAAGTCTTAATTAATGATGAAACATACTGCTCTGGAACCAGTGGTGTCATTTGCACTTTTGGCTGCACCACATGTCCAATAGCAAAAATTCCTCCTCCGTTCTCTGTATCCAAGCAATGAGCGAATTCCTTCCTCACTTTTCCAGCAGAAGCCAGCTGTGAAAGCATGGAAGAATTAGCTTGCCCAAAACCAAGTATTCCATCGAGTGCTTCACTTGATGAACCAAGATCCCCAGACTGTTGAGCACCACACCTATACAAAAGTGAGATCATACTTGAAGAATATATATATATACACGTAATCGATAAAATTCCAAGCAATTTATTCCAATCGGATATAGAAGTAGAAATATTTCAAGAATCAAATGACATTGTCATGCAATTTTTCAAACAAGGGCATCAAACAAATCTTGCAGATCATAAAGGAGAAAAGTAGAATACCTCGATTACTTAAGTTTGCTACCAAGTAAACTGAAGAATGGGGGAATGGTTTGCAGCAGCTAATATATACTTTTGTATAGACACTGCAACAATAACAACAAGCCTTTACCAAAATTTTGAGGCCAGCTATATGAAGCCGTTCCTTCCATTTTGCTCTGTTAAGGGTCGTCTCCTCGGTTAAATTAACAATAAACATATCGTTTACAATTGCTTCTATCCATGTTTGTTTAAGTATATCCCTAGGTTGCGCCGTTAACTACAATTTTGTCACTTCTTATGACTAGTGCATTTATTGGTCTCCATTGCACATATTTTTGTATAGCCAATATATTTAAAAAATTCATTATCAAATTAAACATTATTCCTAAATTTAGGAAAAAACTTGCATTATGAAGGGTCAAGAAGGTACTCAGTTGCTTAGGAAGTAAACATAATAATGTGTTAAAGTGATCGATTATGAAAAGAGGAACTAAACGAGGAAAGTTCCCTTTAATTTCAAAAACATCTCTCCACCTGGATTTAGTATTGCAATTGGAGAAAATGGATGACACCTTTGCGGAGAGTTTTCCCTCCACAGTTCTGGCCTTTCCAGAGAGTCCCTACTCGGATACGCAGACTGAAAGCATGTAATTCAAAAACATTATAGTTCAACTTAACTTTAAATTTGGCTAATCCTACACGATATAAACCAATCTCTCCCTAATGCATACACACACCTACATACACAAAATAAAATAGCATTTTATTCTAGTACATTGACATCCCTGACCTTTTATTGCTATGGGATTTAGCAGCATCACTTAATAGCAAAACTTATAGATATGATTAATATTTCACAAAGATGGTTCGGTGAGGATTGCTACGGTGAGCCAGATCAAGCTATAGAAAGAACCAATAGGCTCGAAAAGCTGAGGCTTTACGATTGATCAGGCATCAAGAGATGACACATTTGTCGATTCGAGTTCTCCCCCAGATCCATAGTACCACCACAATTGCCGTGCAAGTCATTTGCTCTCGTGGAACCCTGATCTACTTCATGTTGCTGCATGATGATTCATTGAATACCTAAACGTAGAAAACGGCTAGTGCCCCTGGTTGCATCCGGATAGGATATGAGCATTATCATCTCTGTATTTGTTTTCTAATGATGGATATGGAGAGATAGTTCGATAAAAAAGAGTCATATCCTTATTTGACAATATCGATATGGATACAATGTAGATATTAAACAGAAGGATACAGATAAGAATCGGACATAAGTTTAAAAAAATCAAGATAAAAAATATGAATGCGGAGCCGTAATGTGTTTGTAATTAATACATTTGAAAATTGAATTTTTAAATATCTGATAAAGACAAATATGCATGCAAATGAATAAATAAATACACTAATAGATATACTATACATATAACTAGCCTATGTCATATATTTTGAAACAAACAAGTTCAGATAACGTTAAAATATTCTTTTAAATGAATAACATATAACATGAGCAAAAAATGTATGGTTTAAATAAGCGTTTTGTAAACTATAAATAAATTTAAAATGATGTATTTCTTCTATTTGTCTATGGATATCTGTATGCATATCCAAATTCATATATCCGGCTATCCGTATCCAAATAATTTTTACTAATACCATTTCCAGGAAAATATTTTAGTATATATTCGTTTCCGTATGTTTTAGTATATATCCGTTTCCTATCCGTATAGGACCAGATCTGAAAATCCAAGATCGGGATATTGGATCCAGATGCAACCCTAGCCGCCGCAATCACATGCAGGTCTTCATTTGATCCTGTAGATCCCTGATCCAGTTCATGTTTCTGCACGATGATTGAAGACCTGCACGTAGAATATGGCTAGGTGGTCAGCTTTCTCTTCTATGTTCGAGAGGCAAAGGTTGCAATAAGGGTCCAAAGGCATGCCTCTGCTCCTTAACCAAGAGGTTGCCGAGAGATTATCCAGCTTCCACACAAACCATCATATTCGTTTTGCCATCCAAGATCTGGCCAAAACCTGATGCAATGGCTAGATCCATTAGAAGGCGAAACTTCTTACGATGATGACCACTGATACAGATCAACTGTGGACCAACTGCACACACCGTAGGTTCCGACAAACCCAGGTATTCCAGTAACCTAGTTTCATGAGCAAAGCCAGTGACAAGGTCCCTATTGAGGCGCTCATATGCTTTCATCAGGTCCAGTTTGCCCAGAAAAAGTATCCTTTCTTGGTATCTACAGGATAAGAATGCCATACTTGTTCTACTTGCATGATCCCATCAATGATGTCTCGTCTAACAATGAAACCCCGCTGCACCTCATTAGATATTTGCCAAGAACCCCTCACCTCTAAATCATGTTACAAAGGCCTATTAGATTGGCCTTGGAAGGTGAACAACAATCAGGAAAGGATACGACCGGACTTTCACTCCAACTTGCATGAATGCAACCAGACTTCAGATGGTCGATATTGCACACCATAGTCTTCTTTGACAGTCGTCCAAAGTTATTTAGATAATTCAGTCGTGAGACCACCAAAACCTCGGATTTTACCTAGAGGGAGTTATCACTGTGTGTGTTAGCTCCTCCATGGACACCGGGGCTGTCAACCTCAGATTCTCTTGCGCTGAAACCACACTATTGACATTATTTAGGATCTTGGATTGTAGATGGTCATGAATCACTTGCATCGGAGAATTCCTTATGTCCAGCATTTGCTTTCACAGTCAGGTAATAGAGAATGGAATGGATTTGTTTCTTGCACTTCTTGCACCAATGGAGAGATGAAAGATTCTTGTATTTACATGTCCATCTCGCAGCCAGGTGCACAGAGATCGATTTTGCCAAAAGTTTTCCTTACATTTGAAGAGATTGTGAGTCTGGCATGAGGTGAGTAAGTCTGGACCATTCACGAGCATCCAGGTGCTGCTCTGGTCTCCTGACCATAAGCGACCAATCTCAGTAGACACTTGTCTTATCTTCACATTGAAATCACCATAATAGTTGGTCGTCCAAGCCATGCTTGCTCGCTTGGTATGATTTAAATTGGCTCATATATCAGGCGGGGCAGAGGGTCGGTTCTTACCTCCAGGTTTACTCTTATGTTGTGGCCATTATTTCACCAAGATGGTGATTGGGGAGCAGATAGCTGTGCAATTGGAATTCCATTTTCTTCCTCTTGATTCCCATAAAGTGGTCAGTATACAGGATGACAGGTCTATGATCTGAAGCAACCATTGGCCCTTATCGTCGAGTTATTTGGAAAAGTATAAACTTATTCTACATTCCCCTACACTCGATCCAAATTCTCATATATTTGTGTCACCTGACTCCCATAAACTTATAGCTAAGATTTCTCAATGAAAGGATTCACCACTTTTAAGACAGGTTGTCATTTCTTTCTAAATTCGTAGTTGGTACCAAATTCGATAGGAGTGAGTGGAGGCGGAGGATTCATGTGCTGGACCCGGCGTGATTCTCATGTTGGTTCATGTAGCCTACCCCATATGCTTGGGATAAAAGGCTCAGTTGTTGTTGTTGTTGTTGTGTTGTGTTGTGATAGTGCGAAACATTTCAAATTGTCTGTCTTTACAAGACCAAACTCTCTTAATCATACACATACAAAAGAAAAACTAGTGATCATCTATAATGCACAAACCGTCTAATAATATAAACAAATCATTTAATTAAAATTATCAAGTAGCTCAAGAATAAAAGGTCTAATTATAGAAAAGGTCGGTGGCTAAACTCTCACCCAAATGAAATACTTGCATTCGCCGGTTTTGTCAGGTGGTTGCCTGAAATCTGGTTGTATGTTACAACATCAGTTACATAATATCCGATACTTGAGCTCCCATCACCATACATCACTTTATAACCGCATGGCACGTTATGGAAGCATCCTGGATCCCCACCTTCATATGTTGTGCTGCAGAAACTGTCATCGCAAGCCACTGAGCTCCCGCTGGAGGAGCTTGCCGGATCATATAGTGTCAATTCTATCTAAGTTCAAAGCCAAAATAACAATGAGTTATAAGAAAGAGGCATAGATCTTCTTTGGACGCACGATTTCATTTAAGTTAAAATGAAACTAAGCTTTGTCTTAAGAATTATATTGTCTTCACATACATCGTCATACCAGCTTGACTTTTTGGGTAAAGAAGTTCTTAACATGGTGTTAGAGCACTTGTCAATTTGAGAACATATTTTATTATTCCCCAATATTTTTCCTACACATGCTCCATATGGCTCAAAGGCCCAAGCGAAGGGAGCGTTAAGAACTACATTATCTTGATATGCATAGTTTTCCCACAACCTTTACGACTTAAGCTTTTGGGTAAATCGGCTCTCGCCAGTTTGTATGCATACTAGCCCCCTAATTCTAAAACTTGAAGTTCACCAACTCTATTTCGGTGCTTGTAACCAAGTTTTGGAAAATCCAATCAGAATGTATTTTCACAACCCCTAGATTCACTAACTTTAAGTGCTCCTAAACCCTAGCTTTTAAAACTCTGTTTTGGTTTCCAAACAACTCAGATTCAAATATTGATGTGCGGGCCCTGAGCTCTCCAAAAAAAACTAGGGTTTCCAGTGATAGATACTTTGTTGCCAGACTAAGCATAAAAGATCAAACTGTGCAGAAAAGGAAACATACCCCGAGACTGCTCTTTCTGGGGCAAGTCTTGCAAGAGATGCAATTTACCCATAAAAGATCACTTCCTGTGTCCACCTGCACATAGTAATTCTTGGGTGGCGTCCCAATCCCAATCTGAGCATAGTACAACCTGAATCCCATTAAAATCACAAAAACTCATAAACATAAATGATTTTTTTTTTGTTAAAATGTACACCAAAAAAAAACTCGTCATTTGTGACCAAATAGGAGGAAGCCACTCTGCCCAAACAACTCTTACTTAATTCTCCTATTAAACTGAAATTGCTTCAAAATTTTCCTCGACCACCTTCCCTTTGTGACTAAATTAGGTGCTATAAGTACCTCACTAGAAAACAACCAAAGCAATCTAAATCAATGTAGATCTAATATACGGGTTAGTAGCGTAAAAACACCCCTCATCTATACCTCATAGAGAAAGAGCCCTCATTACCCGCTCTTCTATTGGGAATCAAGAGCGCAACGGATGCGTCGACAACCAACCATTATGGATCTAAACCTAGATTCTTTAAAACGAATAACAAAAATCGTACAAACGCAATAATAACACAAGAAAAGATTTTGGGGGAAAAGAGCAAAACCTTTATTGGAATTTTAAGAGAAAAAACCTTACAGAAGATTACAATTAACCCTCTCCTTATGATCTCCAACGAGATCTTCCTCTCTCTATAAGTTCTCCTTAGTTGATCGTCTTGATCCCTTATGGAGACGTCGTCTCCCTTTAAAACTTTATGATCAAAACTCTCTCTTAATGGCCTTTGTCTTGATCCCTTAAACCTTATGATCAAGATCTCAAGCACCTTTAAACCTTAACACTAAAATCCTATATATAGCCCATACAATTTGAGTTACAATAAGATCTCAAAATTTACAAAATTGCCACCAGAATCTATATTTTCGAGATAAATCTCGAACTGAAAATTTACGCTCATCTCCAAGACGGACGTCTGAAACTTTGAGAGGTAGACATTTGCGTTTGCTCTGGTTGAGAAGCAGAGCGTTGCCAGACGTATGAAATTATGTATTCAGATGTCTGTGCCTCCATAGCGCGTCTGGCCAGAGCGATGGCAGACGTCTGAGCTCATTGTATCAGACATGTGCGTCTCCTTTAAAAAATCTGGACTTTATTGCCAGACGTTTGAAGCTCATTGCTCTAGACGTTTGGCTCTTCTCTTGATTTGAGCGCAGTCTTGATATACATGGCATCCTTCGCAACAATCTCCACCTTGGCTTGTATATCTTTATACCCGTCTTGAAAACTTGTTGTCCTTCGTCTTGTGTCCTTTAAGATTGCCTTAGTTGTTCTCCCCGTTTCCCATGCTGACCCAGCTCTAAAACCTTGAAACCGCAAACTGTCAAAATCTTTCCCTAAAATTGCGAAACTGGTGTTGTCACAGTTTTTAACCAGAACCGCGAAACTGGTGCGACCTTCCTACCGAGATCGCCCTTCCTCACATTTGAGTACTTTAATAGAAACCAAGGCTATCTTAAACTTTTCCGTAGGAAAGACCTTCGTTAGCATATCCGCCGGATTCACCTTAGTATCGATTTTGATCAAATCGATCTCCTTTTCGGCCCACTCCCTTATCTTGTGATACCGCATGTCGATGTGCTTAGTTCGACTATGGTTTACCTGATTCTTTGCCAACTGAATGGCACTTTGACTGTCACAAAACAAAGGAACTGATCCCTAATCGAACTCGCCAGCTAGATTTTTAACCACAAGACCTCCTTAGATATTTCCACTGCTGCCATGTACTCTGTCTCCATCGTTGATAGTGACATGATATCCTGAAGTGTCGACTTCCAACTAATTGGAGATTCTACAACTGTATATACACAGCCTGTAAAAGATCTTCTCTTGTTCAAATAACCAACATAATCCACATATATGTATCCTTACAACTGGCTCGATTTATTTTCTAACTTGTGAAAAAATAAACCTAGATTTTTAGTGCCTTTTAGATACCTAAGTATCCGCTTTATAGCTTCCCAATGAAACTTTCCTGGATTTGACATGTACCGACTAACCAGACTCACCGCATAAGATATGTGTAGACGTGTGCATACCATAGCATACATAAGTGATCCCATCGCGCTTGCATATGATACTCGAGACACATTTTCCTTCTACGCTGATTTTGATCACTCCTTGGAGAATAGCTTGAAATGACCGGCGATAGGGATATTTCCCTGTCTTGAGTCCTTCATATTGAATCTCTCCAATATCTTCTCAATATACTTTCTTTGGGATAGCCACAGCTTTCCAACCTTCCTGTCTCGAAAAATCTTTATGCCGAGAATCTTTTTTGCTTCATCTAAATCCTTCATATCAAATTCTACACTCAATGAAGCTTTGAGAGCCTTTATTTGAACCATACTCTTCGCAGCGATCTACATGTCATCAACATATAGGAGTAGATATATCAAAGACCCACTCTTAAGCAGCTTCAAGTACAGCAGCTGGCATACTCACATCAAGAATAGTTGGTCTTCTTTATGAAAGAATCAAAGCGTTTGTACCATTGCCTGGAAAACTGCTGCAACCCATATCGAGACCGCTTGAGTTCATATACATGATCTTCCTTGCCAGGCTCTACAAATTCTTCATGTTGCTTCATGAAAATTGTCTCTTCCAACTCACATGCAGAAATGCCGTTTCACATCCATTTGCTCCAACTCTAAATCTTGAGTAACTACTTTTGCCAACAATACTCGAATAGTCATATACTTGACTACAGACGAGAAAATTTCGTTATAGTTAACCCTTTCCTTTTGAGCAAAACCCTTCGCAACTAGCCTTGCCTTGTATCGCTCATTCTCCCTTTTCCTGAATACTCACTTGAAGCCAAAAGCCCTATTGCTTTTCGGTAGCCCAATCAATCTCCACGTACCGTTCTTTCGAAATGACTCCATCTATTCTGTCATCGCAACAATCCATTGATCAATATCCTCTTGTCCAATAGTCTCCTGATAAGAGATGGGATCTCCGCTTTCAATGACTAAAACATATGCGAGCATATCTTCGAAACCGTACCACCGGTGCCTTATGAGTACATGTTGATCTCCTTAATACCATTGTTTGTAGATCCTATTGAGGTTGGTCCTCACCGTATGTCTCCGTGTTCTGCCCGTCCACTTCCGCATCAATAGGTTGAAATTGTTCTTCGGTGTCCGTATCCTTATGAGCGCCATAAAACTCCACTTTCACTGGATCGTTGTCACTTGATGCTCCACCTGCCTTCTTATTATCTCCAGCCACGTCTTTCAACATGGATTCCTCATCGAAGATCACATCTCGACTGGTGAACGCCCTTTTGTTTTCCGGATATCATAACTTGTAATCTTTAACTCCAAGTTTGAATCCCAAGTAAACATATCTTTTAGACTTTGAATCCAGCTTGGTCATGTCTTTCTGATTCATGAGCGAGTAAGCAGGACACCCAAACACTCGTAGAGAATCATAATTGACTGGCTTTCCTCTCCATACTTCTAGGATCTGAAGATTTATGGACGTTGATGGAGACCTGTTGACCAAATAACACGCATGACTCATCGCCTCTACCCAAAAGTCTTCCGAATGACCGGATTGCAACCACATACTTCTGGCTCTCTCTAATAATGTCATGTTCATGCGCTCCGCTAACCCATTCTGCTTTGACTGTTCTGGATCAGTCCACTGCCACTGTATGCCTTGTTCTTTACAGTAATCTGTAAATTCCTTCGGGTGTATTCACCTCCATTGTCCGTCCGCAAATACTCCATCGATCGCCCCTTTTGCTTCTCCACGGCTGCTTTTCACTCCTTAAAACTGGCAAACACATCTGATTTGTGTTTGAGGAAGTAAATCCATACCTTCCATGAGAAATCATCAATGAAAGTGACATAGTATACGACACCTCCCTTTAATGCAACCGGCGATGGCCCCATTACGTCTGAGTGAATGCAATCAAGAAGTCCTTCGGTCTTTGCACGGCTTTCTTGAAGCCAACCTTATGTTGCTTCCCAATCATACAATATTTGTAGAAATCTAACTTGCACGAGATAATACCTTTCAGCAACTCCCTTCTGTACATCTCACGAAGTCCCTTCTCATGTGGCCAAGACGCATATGCCACAGTTTTACGGTATCCTCCACCTGTTTCTCCGTAGCCACAGCTGCACCGTCAGTCACCGTGCTGCCGTCCAAACGATACAAATTCTTCCGTCGTCGTCCCTTCATGACCACCAAAGCACCCTTGACAACCTTTAGTACTCTATCTTGACCAACGAACTTGCATCCTTCCGTATCCAACAACAAGAAGTGAGCCTTTTATCCCAAGCATATGGGGTAGGCTACATGAACCAACATGAGAATCACGCCGGGTCCAGCACATGAATCCTCCGCCTCTACTCACTCCTATCGAACAATATACTTTCATTGAGTCCTTTGGCAACCATATCGTTTCGTATCACCTCCATCCATGTTTTCTTCGGTCTCCCTTTTGCCCTTTTGTCATTGCCCATATCGAGAGTATCTATTCGTAAAACTGGTGCTTCTATAGGTCTGCGTCGCACATGACCAAACCATCTTAGCCGGTTTTCCCGCATTTTCTCCTCCACAGGTGCTACACAAACTTTTGCACGAATATCCTCATTTCGAACCTTATCTTTTCTAGTGTTACCGCACATCCAATGAAGCATGCGCATCTCCGCTACATGCATCTTCTGTGTATGATACTTCTTAGGAGTCCAGCATTCTGTACCATATAATAAGTTAGGCCGAATAGCGCTCCGATAAAACTTCCCTTTCAATTTTAACGGAAAGTCACGATCACACAAAATCCCTGTTGCACTCCTCCATTTCAACCAACCAGCTTGGATCCTTTGATTAACATCACTATTGATCTCCCCATTCTTTTGGATGATGGAACCTAGATATCTAATGTAAATCCCCGTTCCCATCTATGAATTTTTCCTACATTTCCCAAGTCCCCGAATGTTATCCCATTTTTCCCGTATTATTATTTTGTGTGAAGATTAGTTGCTTGGGTTGTAGTATTTGTTTTTCTAAACCAATTAAAATCAATCCAAAACCAAAACAAAATATTTATACTAAAACCCAGCCCAACAGAAAATATATATAAACTAAAACTAATTAAATTCCCTATCCCGGCCCATCCCAACTCCAAGCCCTCACGAATAATTCCCCTTCCGGCCCGTGTCCTAATCCCTTACCCGCACCCAACACACCAAACCCGACTCGCTCCACTCCTCTTCTCTTCCCCACTTCATTCTTTTCCCGCTCATTCCTTCTTCGGCGCAAACCCACGTCGCCGATGTCGCCGACGCCTCGACTGCGTGCCCACGACCTCGATCACGACCCCGACCCCTCGAGCTCCTCAAACCCCTTTCTCCTCTCTCCCTCACACTCTCGATCTCTAACTCCCTCCTCTCTTCTCCCCAAACTCCCGGCTCCATCTCTTCACCGACGACAACGACTACAACCACATCATCCTTCCTCTCTCGCTCTCTTCTCTCCAAAACTCAAGCCCCCTACATAGCCTAACCCCTCCTCACCACTCTCAACCCACCGCCGAGCTCACTGCACCACCTCGGCCACCACATGCACCCTCACGTCGGCGAGTTCCCCACTGCCCCGTTGACCTCTACATCCTCAGCATCATCACCATCACCATCACCACCAAACCCGAGCCCCACTGCTCCCTCTCTCTCCAAAACCATCTTTTCCCCTCACTGCAACCTCGGACCCTCGCTGTACCCATCGCTGGAGCGACCACCGCCGATCGCCGTCGACCCCAGCGCACTCACAGGAACTTCCCAGCACCACACTCCACCTCCAGCGATCGCGAACCATCCCCGGGCAACTCCGACGACGAACCCGAATGCGAGCCGAGGCCGTGAATCCAAACCGTGCCATTCGTCGCACGTTTGTGCCGTTGCTGCTGCCGTGCGTCGCCAAAGCGTCTCCAGGCAAATACCCTACTTGCTACATGCTAGATTATACTGTTATAATTCAAACTACTATTAATTCCGTGTTTGCGATTCGTGAAAACCTATATGACACAAGTGCTTGATGCAAAACCCGAACGAAAATATTCCATTAAACTGGCGGAACTCGATTGCATATGCTGGCCCGTGTGGCAATGAACATTGTGGTGAAATTTGACTGAGAAATATGATTGTTACCGGCTTAAACGATCACCCCCAATTACACCCGTTAAAACTGAATATTTCCCGCGTCTGAAACTTGTTAAAATCATAATTAATTGTATACATATTGAAATAATGCGTTCGAGGGCTCAAATCGAAGCCGACTCGACGACATGGAACCATATATAAGTTTTTAATTGTTTCTGTACTGAAAATTTGACGAGAACTGGTTTGGAGAGCGGCTCTGGACTGCAATCCAGAGCAGCTCTGGTTGTTGTTTTCCGTCTCGTAATGCTTACCCCTTTGCTGCCTGAACTTGTATGTTGCGAAACCCTGTACTGTAGTAAAGATAAAACTGTTAGCTAAATAACGCAAGTGATTCCACCCCTTTTTATCGTCGTTTACTATTTAAACTGCAATTTAAAAGAGCATGACGTATAGCAGTCCCAAGCAGAACCAGAACTGATACCCTAGTGTTGAACAGTGCATAACTTCTGACGTGGAGACGCGATTGAGAATCCGTCTGGTGCGTTGGAAACCTTATTGAAAACCCTAAATTTCATTCAACTGTAACGTCGCTAAATTCTGATCCCAACTAGGATTAAAATGCGTTACGAAACGGACTTCCGATTCTGAAACCGGATTTCCAGCATTGAACGCTTAAAATGAAATGGCCATATCTAGTGATCCTGAAACCCAATTAACGTGAAACTAATTTTGATGGATAGATAATTAAACATACTGCTTGCCCCCTTTTCATTGTTTCGCTAAATTTTGCATGTATGATTTATGATAAATTATGCAAGTGGTAGGACACCGACTTATGACATCTTAATCATGCCTGAATTATCGTATTCACATCACATTACATATATGTTATTGCATTGGTAACCTAGTGATCATGTGCATTACCCAGTGTTAGGTTTTAGCGTTTGATTGTGGCAAGTACGTTGGCGTTTAAGCATGAATGGATAAGTGAAACTAACACGTACTTGTACACAATCAGTGGACCCTATTAATTTATTGCATTGTCGACGTCTGTGGGACGTGTATAAGTGTGACTATAATTGGTATGGGACAATTATAGAAGCACTTGTATGGGTGTCACGGGTAAGACACCAAATACTGTCCATTTATCTTGGGTATCAGTCGGGACATGCTTGATGGAGATCCTGTCTCCAGTTCGTGCGCAGACTTGTCATGGACCGACTGGTATTTGAGCTTATGGTTGGCGTTTGATGTAGACCAAAGGGTGTGGGGTTTGAGTGTGAGTTCAATAGAATCTCGGGAGTCCCATGCCGGCACATATGGATATATATGGAGATATATAGGGATATCACTGATTATTAGCGAGCGACTCGGGCCCGTGTTCCCTTGCCCTTGGGTCCTACCCTTGGGTGGGGATACTCACGAGTGGTTGACTCTCACACTCGGACTGACGATAGGCTTAGTGACATGTACAGTGAGACTTAGAGAATGATAGGGATAGTGACATTGACATGTATTGCTTACTGATTCAACATGCCTGCTTTACTGTGTGTCTGCTCTATTAGATACCCACATTTGGCTACTTCATATTCACGTATTTACTCCCTTGATTTACTGTTACATATTCATTATTATTGTACGAGTTACCATTTGTATCCATATATATATTGCTATCGTGTCGCTCTGACGACCTGAGCATGCATGCTCAGAGTGAGAAGTGGATCTAGCTTGGATCAGGACCAGACGTACATTGCAGACATCTTTATCAGCTACCCAGAGCTATACTCTCTTGATCTCCATCTGGTTAGTTCTTTTGTATTTGTTTTGATTTAGTTACTGCATTTCTCATTACCTGTGCATTGTTTACTGATTACCACGTAAAGCTAGAAACCGAAGTGTGACTACAGCAGGATATTTCCTTGACCGTAGGAGCATGGCTGGCCTTATCAACCCCTCGTATTCCGTATTTTGGGAAGCGGGGTGTGACATCTAAACTGGTCGCTCGGTGATCTCTTGCCCTTCCAATGTTATACCAATATGGTTTTGACTTCTCTGGTTACTAAATTTGCAATGCATATATGCTGTCTTGGACCTGCTCAATCTGAATCCCCGAGATTCCAATGTTTGCCTCCATAATTCCAATTTGGCATTAACCCCTGCTTTCGTCTCATTTACTAGAACAATATCATTAGCGAATAGCATACACCAAGGTACCTCATCTTAGATAGTTCTAGTAAGCTCATCCATCACGATGGTAAACAGGAACGGACTTAATGCAGATCCTTGATGTAAACCAATTGTAATCGGAAAATCACTCGTTAAACCGCCGCAAGTTCTGAAAATTGCCACTACTCCATCGTACATATCCTTGATTATGTCAATATACTTGATGGGGACCCCCTTCTTCATCATTGCCCCCCATAATACCTCTCTAGGTACCTTGTCGTACGGTTTTTCTAAATCAATAAATATCATATGCAAATCTCTTATCCTCTCTCGAAAACGCTCGACAAGTTGACGAAGCAAATGAATAGCCTCTGTCGTCGATCGTCCAGGCATGAACCCAAACTGGTTCTCTGTTATCTTAATATCCTTCCTTAGCCTGTGTTCAATCACTCTCCCAAAGTTTCATGGTGTGACACATAAGTTTTATTCCACGGTAATTTGAGCAACTTTGAATGTCACTCTTGTTTTTGTAGATAGGTAGAAGGATACTTTTCCTCCATTCATTTGGCATCTTTTTTGTCTGCCAAATCTTATAAAACAGATCTGTCAGCCATTTAACACCTATTTCTTCTAAGCATCCTTCCGTATCCAATACTCCTAAAGAAATCAAATCCTTCTTTAGTTCCGTAACGTGGCGCACGTTCACAAGTGTTCGTACCACACCATCAAACATGCGGACTTTGATATTTTCTATACCAATGGTCTTGCACGCCACATTGTTCCCCATGAGAACACTGGTGCCATTGTACTCCTTATAGGGCGTCGAACTCCTTCGGGCACATGGTATGAACATCCAGAATCAAGAATCCAAGCATCAATATCTGCCTTCCCGGTATGTACGGCGAGTACATCACACGGATCTTCTTTTGCTTTGATCGCAATACTAGCTTGACCTGAACTTTTTGTACCGGCACCTTTACCTTTCTTCTCCAACCACATCTTGTACTTTTGGCATTGCTTCTTTAGATGTCCTGGCTGTTTGCAAAAGAAGTGTTGGGGTAAAAAATTATACCTCGGTTGACAAAGCCAAAGTGAACCTCAAGTAAGCGGGCCTAAGCACAGATCAAGTGGGCACATGCCCAAGTCGAGCCCCGCTGCCGGCCTCTCCCATGCCAAAATGAAAATTATGTAATAAATAATTTTGATGTAATTTTTATGAATGAATGTAAGAAAAATAGACATAAAGCTAATTTTTTGTAAAACCCATGGCTCATGTGCAAAAAAAATGAGCACATGAGGCATGAGATGGACAAAATGCCATTTTGTAATGCCCAAGAGGGCTGTGTAAATTTGTAAGCCTATATAAGGTAACATAATAATGAAATAAAAGACAATAATTCATTCCCCTCAAAAATTAGGATTTCTGTGCCCCCTTCTCCTTCTTCAAGGTTCTAAACCTTCTTCCCTTTTTTTGAATTAAATCAAGAGTTTAACTCTTCTTTTTCCAAAAAGAAATAGTTTTTCACCATAAAACCCTTAAAGGGGAGCTCAGATCTTCCATCAAATCCCCAAAATGAGTAATTTTTAAGTCTCACCCCCTTTTTACTCTAAGATACAGCCAACAGAGAGGAGGAAGAAGGAGACACATCTTCAAAAAGCCCACTTTGGGAAGATCTAAGGCTCAAGAGAAGATCTAGGGCCCAAGGGAGAATAAAGGGATCCCCTTTCATCATCTCCGAAAATCCCTTGGGAGTTTAACTACACAATATATATATATATATATATATATATATAAAATAATAAATCTTTCTTTTTAGAAGCTAAACTCCAAAAGTCAATCGGGAGTACAACTCCCAGTGCAGGGGCTAAGCCCTCTTTGTCCTTTCTTTAGGAGTTTAACTCTAAAAGTCAATTGGGAGTACAACTCCCAGTATAGGGGCTAAGCCCCTTTTTCCCGTTGGTGCCCTGCGCCCGTGTGGCAAGCACGTGAGGCGTCGACGCCCAAAGCTCGCGTGCTAGGCACGTGAGGCGTTGGCGCCTACACGTCCTTTGGACGCTATTTTTCTTTTTTTAATATATACACTCCACAACACTTTTCCCCGTTAGAAATAATTTCTAACGGGGCGCTGCCCCGCATCCCGCAAGGGGGCTGCTAGCCCCCTTGACCCCCAACTCGCTATCCGGATAGCAGGACCCCCGTAAACTCTGCGAGGTCCTGATATACCCAAGACCCCTCAAAACACAACACACGCACACTGCATATTGAGTTCGCATGACCAGTTTGACCCATCAAACGGAAGTTCCTTCGCTCCAAATGCGAGGGGTAATTAACGGCAGCTTAGTCCGCGGCTGCTGGAGATTGGGATTTCCACAATCAATAAACCCCAGCCTACCCTAAGCAGGAAAAATCTATAATGCGCCTGACAAGCGACGCGTATTCCCATCTCAATGGGGTAACGAAAAACACCCTACAAGAAGCAGGTCCACTCTCTTACCCGGATGATTTGCATTTCCCCTTATGCTTTTGCCTCCGTCTTTATTCTTCTACCCACCCTTTTCACCGGCAAACAACCTTCATGGAGTTGATTTCTTCATGATCTCATTGTTGAGAAGCGTCGTTATAGCCTTCTTCATCTCGAGAGAATCCAAAGCAGTGTTTTTTAAAACCATGACTTTCTATAAAGGATCGTTGTTACCAGCTGTTCATACGAATTTGGAAGCGAAAATATGAGCAAAAGTGTTTGGTCCTTCTCTAACTTGACTTCAACGCATAGAAGATCGTTTACCATCTTGTTGAAACTGTTTAAATGGTTGTGAATCGGAGTCCCTTCCTTTATGCGTAAATCGTAGAGTTGCTTCTTTAAGTATAGCTTGTTAGACAAAGAGTTTGTCATGTACAAACTCTCTAATTTCAACCATAAACTTGCTGCAAAAGTTTCTGACATGATGTTATACATCACATTTTCCGTCAGAAAAAACTCTATCGTGCACTGTGCCTTCTGATCCATGTTTGCCCATGCATCATCTATCATATCGGTAGGATTATTACCGCCAAGAACCTTAAAAAGACCTTTTACAAGAAGTGCTTTAACCCTTCTCTGTCACATTGTCACATCGAGAAGTTCCCTTTTCCGTTGAATTGCTTCACCTCGAACTTGATGCTATTAATTTTGTTATCCGCCATCTTTAATTCCAAAGGAAAAAACCTTTCCCTCGGATCCATATAAACCACTATCAATAGAATCACAATCTAAGAAGATGGGAAGCGGAAATAAGTGTCGTCACCCACCATAAACTTAAATTGCAAAACTACATAACGTAGCTCTGATACCAGTTGTTGGGAATCAAGAACGCAGCGGATGCAACCCTTATGGATTTAAATCTAGATCTCTTTAAAACGAATAACAAAAATCGTATAAACGCAATAATAACACAAGAAGATATTGAGAGGAAGGGAAAACCTTTATAAGAATTTTAAGAGAAAAAGAAAAACTTACAAAATATTACATTTAACCCTCCCCTTATGATCTCCAACGAGATCTTCCCTTCTCTCAACAAGTTCTCCTTAGTTGATCGTTTTGATCCATCATGTTGTCATCGTCTCCCTTTACAACTTTATGATCAAAACTCTCCTTTAATGGCCTTCGTCTCGATCCGTTAAACCTTATGATCAAGATCTCAAGCTCCTTTAAACTTTAACCCTAAGATCTTATATATAGCCCATACAATTTGAGTTACAATAGGAACCCAAAATTTACAAAACTGCCACCAGAGTCTGTATTTTTGAGATAAATCTTAAACTGAAAATTCACGCTTATCTCTAAGGTAGACGTCTGAACCTTTGAGAGACAGACGTCTGCGTTTGCTCTTCTTGAGAAACAGAGTATTGCCAAACGTCTGAAATTATGTATTCAGACGTCTGCGCCTCCATAGCACGTCTGGCCAGAGCGATGACAGATGTCTGAGATCATTGCATCAAACGTCTGCGTCTACTCTGGAAAATCTGGACTATTGCCAGACGTCTGAAGTTCATTACTCCAGACGTCTGGCCCTTCTCTGGATTTGAGCACAGTCTTGATATATAAGACATCCTTCACAACATCTTCAACTAAGTTATCTATGCATAGCTAAGCACTTGGAGGGCAAACGATCGAGGCAATTTTGAAGCAACTGGGTTTAATTTGTTCCAATTTAGCCTAAAAATGAATATAGTGTTACACCCCGCTCCTCTGACGATCTCATTGATGCTGCACGATTCTTTGAGTAGTGGAAATGCGGGTTGTTTTTTCTCTTCTCTCCAAATCTTCCCTCTTCATTTGCAAGAATCTCGCAAAGAAGAAGAAGAAGAAATGAGGGAATTTGGTTTTATAAGAGGACCCCTAAACTCTTTACATGGAGATGCGAGATTAAACACTAGAAATTTCAGATCAGCTATCTCACGCTCTCTTTTCGGCTAACATAGACAACTATGGGTGTGAAAATTACATCCCAATTTAGAAATAAACCCCTAGGCTGATTGCGATTGCATCAAAAATTAACCCTTGAATACCCCTCTCTTCAACTACGTTTTTCAAGAGGGCAAATGATCAAAGGTAAATTTTCCAGTAACAGCCCCCCCCCCCAGGCAATCTATAATGCATGACTAGTTCTTATACAAGTTAGAAGCAAATGGGTCTCTGCAAATCAAAAGCGAAAATGAAAAAGACTGGATTTTGATGAGTTACCCAGCTTCAGTGGGGAGGCCGTTGCCCCCAAGGGGGAGATCTATGGCGGTGAAGAGGATCCGAGCATGGCGGCGAGCGTCGTGGGTCTTGAGATCGGCGATGGATCGATGTTTGCTTCCGACGAACTTGCGCTGAATCTTGAAAACCCCGGCCCCGTCAGCGATGGGGATCGTTGTCAATAGAAACAAGCAGAAAGCGAGGAGACAATGGCGCTTCAACAAATCCATGATGGGATCCTTTGAATGAGAGAGAGAGGGCGAGATTGTGGTGATGGGTTTGTTCTTATTATTCTTTGGTTATGAGAGTAAAGAATAGAATTTTCTGCAGGCTCCTCATTGTTTTTTTTTTATTTTTGGCAAAATCGACCTTTGACTTTGGAATTTACGTTTTTGATCCCTAAATCTCTTTCAAAGCTCTATGGCTCCCTCGCTGGCCATGTACAGCTTGCAGATGGCTAGCTCACAACAAATCGGCAAACAGGAGGGCATGTGTGCATAGACAAGTTGTCTATGGACAACGACAACTTAGTTTTTATTTAGGTCAAAACCGTTGATTTTTGTGGCTTAGCTGCATAACTTTTAAGAATTGGTTTTTACCAAGTACATGCATATTTATAGCTTAAAAATGGGAAAATATATTTATATTGAATATCAGTACATACAAGCAAACATTTTTTCTTTTAGAGTAATATGTATATGTGCATGTACACAAGCCCGCCGCATGGGTTCACGGACACGAAACAGAAGGTACATGGGGTCCGGCGGGACTCATCCATGCTTCCTCACCTTCTATTTGCATGTGAATAGGCAACATGCCTGTGCATGTGCACATACATAGACACGTATTACTTTTTTTTTCCTTTAATACGGATGTTTCAACAATCATACACAATAAGTTAATCAAGCTGGTCATATAATCTTTTTTCTGTACCTTGTTAAGAAATTATAAAGTTATATATACATTGTGAATATTGGCTGTCGTGTCCTTTTATGAAAAGGTTTGCATGATAAGAAAGGCTGAACATTCAAGTTTCGGTACAGAGACAAACATCATTATGCTAAGTGCTAACGACACGGCAGTGTTCCGAAGGAAAGACGAACATGAAGTTTAAATTCCCAAGAAATTTAAAAGCATGAAAGATATGGGTGTTTCTTGCAAATGAATGTAAATTTTGCGGTGCCATATGAAAAGGAGCCATTATCCCTGCTTGTGGTCCTAACAGCGGGAGGCCCACTTGAACCATTTGAAGTAATCTAATAAAAGTACATTTGACCCTCAACAAACAAACAACACACATGCCCTAAACGAATACGGGTCCCATGATGTCCAAATCACTCTACTTCGTGTCCGATGAAAACCATCCTTTTATAAATAAAAAAAAAAAATATATATATATATATATATATATATATATATATATATATATATATATATAAATCAATCTAGTTTTTCAAATATCTCTCAAAGAAAAAAAAAACTCTATATATTAGGAAGATTTCCAAATTATAAGTTTTTGATAGTAAGTGACAGAGACATTTTTGTGGTATGTGATGAAAAATTGGAAAGGCGCCTCTGCTTCAATTGCAAAACCTTTTTCCAATCGATCCAAAAAAAGTTGAAAATTCAGGAAAATAAGTTGAAATTGAAATATGTGGAGAAACGTTATATGTCATTATCGTAAGAAATTTGTTTTTGAGATGTTGGGCCCTTCTCACTGCTTGAACTTCCAACGCTTCACTCACATGCAATATATTTTTTTTCCGTGGTTATCATGTGGAGCTTGCAACATATGTAGAGCCCTTATCTTAAAGGCTCTTTCTCTTTTTTGGTGTATATAGATTGTTCTCTCGGAGCTACTGTTGAGCTTGTCAATCAATCTTAGCATTATTATCTTGTCAGCATTATTATCATGTCGGAATTTTTTTTGGGACATTGACCTTATATGATAAGTGCATATTGGCTTTCAATATGGTCGAGGTTTCATTCAAAAGAGCTAAGCCGATCGTTAGGTTCTCATATATATTTTATAACCATTTTGCATTTCTTATTATTTTCAATGTGGTGTTGTTCTTTTGGCCTTCCTTCGCACCCACTCTCCTCCGCCGAGAATTCGATGCATGCTTCATATGAAAATGTCTCTTCCATCACATCAAAACTCCAATGTTATGATAAGGGTTATGTCGAATGTGTTTTATGTTCTGACAATTATTTTCTCTGCGTTTTTCTTATCCGTTAAAAGGTGAATACATTTGCGTTGCTTCGAGATAGAGAATGGAAATTGTAATTTTTCAAAATAATTCATGATGACTACTGGTAACCAGACACATGTTTTGGCTTGAGTTGTTCCATGATTTAGCATTTGGTTTGTCGAAATTAGTTCCTTACTAAGACATCAAGTTATTTTCATTGTTTTTCTAATAAAGAAAGAACATCTGGAATTGAAAAAACATTGTATATGCATTGGAGAATAAACTGGCTTCCAAGTAATTGATGGTCTGAAGAACATCTCGTATGAAATGGGGGGAAAAAGAATAGGACCGAGCCCCAGGTAGCCGTATGTCTACACTTATGTGATTGGGTCGTGCTTGCCTGCCCAGTCCATTGGGCAATCCACCTTACTTGCATCCAATGCCATCCCTGTTGTACCCCATTGAATGCCACCAAGGGTATTCGAATGCAGTTTCATTTAATGATTCTACGAAATGTTTATCTAACATACAACTGTGCTAAAATGTTGATTGTTGGATATGTATGCCTTAGAGGCCTTCATTGTATAGGATGTTAGAGATATGCATGTACATGATAATCTTGCTCGATATGATAATATGCTATTTGGTTTGTCTTTATCTTAACATGTGATGTGTTTTACTTAGTATTTCATATTTTGTATACATGTTGATAAAGCCTGTAAGATCTTTGCTTGACTATCAGTGTTGTGATGGCAATTATACTTATGGGAGCTGGGCACATCCTTAAAATGTCCCTAATCGTGGAAGTATCGAGATTGGGTATCGATACTCCAGAGTAGACTGGTGTATACATATCTAAACCCGGTGTCACGCCCCGTTTCCCAAAATACGGAATACGGGAGGCGACTAGGCCGGCCATGCTCCTACGGTCAGGGAACAATCCCGCCGTAGTCACACTTCGGCTCCTAGCATTACATGGTAATTAGTAAACACAGCACAAAAATAAAAGAAACACATCACTAGTTTATTACACCAACTTTTATTGTTCACAGTTTACAATAGATTGAAAGAAAAGGAAACTACAACCAAGTGCGAATACAAGGTTATTTATGGAAAGCGGTAAAAGCACTGAAGGCACGACTGTCTAGATCTCTGCGAGCTCGAATGGTAGGTCTGACTCCTGAACTGGGTTCTCTCCAATCTCTGAGCATGCATACTCAGGTCGTCAGGGCGACGCAATAGCAATAATATGATGATAATAATAATGAGGCGAGAAATAAACGTAATAACAGTGGAGATAATATATGCAGGTAATCAATATGTCAATAATCAATACAATGTATGACCTGTGTTCTTACTGGTCTCCAAGTCAGTTTTTGAAATCGAGTTTGCGGAATGGAGTGATCATGTTTAACGAGGATCTCGTACGTATCCGAGACTGCGGCCCACTGTTGTCTGGGACATAACCCTGTCGGCCGGACCGCTAGGTCCAAACCTAATATATATAAGAGTCGTTGTTCGAATGAGCATCCTCTAAATTGCTAATCTCGCTAAATACAAGTTCTTTTCCACTTCGATTTCCTATTTTCCCCCAGGTTTCACTATCTATAAGTATGAGCTAGTTGTGTATAAGTACACACCAATAACACTGCTTTATTCACTAATCACTGTGTTGTTCACTATCACGAATCATTCACCTTTTTACTGGCGTACTTGGCATAACTAAACCGATACTATTCACGTTTGGCAATGCATTATACACTGAAAATTAATAAGGACGTTCACTATCGATAGAGGTTTTGCAGTCGGGTAAATATGTGAGTTATGCCGCTAAACAAATCATATGCAATACAAGTCATTACGCGTCTTATGAACTTAGAAAAATCACATTAAATCGTGCGATCAGAATTAAGCAAGAGGATACAAAAGGGGTAAAAAGTAAACTTAATCAGAAATTCAACGAAATTGGTTTCAAATAAATCGGGTTTCAGGTTTGCGAATTACGGTCATTTCTTGTTAAGCGTTCTCTGCTGAAAATTCAGTTTCTGAACTAAAAGTCCGTTTCGTAACACTGTTCTCACCCTGTTGGGATTAAAATTAGATGATGCTACAGTTGAATAATATTTAGGTTTGTCAGTTAGGTTTCCAACGCACCAGACAGATTGATAATATCCACTGTGTGCTGGGAGTTATATATTATTTAAGATTGGGATATACATTCTGTCTCTACTTGGGACTGCAGTATGTATTGATGATTTAAAATAAGATTAAAATAGCAAATGACAATAAAAATGAATGAAACTATCTCCAATAGTTATCTAACAGATTAATCTTCACAACGGTATAGGGTTCTACATATTACCATTTTCACACAAAGTTGTAAAAACCTTTTAACCCAGGCGTCGACAAGCAGTGCTACTCTGGACTGCAGTCCAGAGCCGCATTCCCGAATAGTTTTCATCACTGCTTTAAATTATAAACAAAATATAAATTATATGGGGTTCTATGTTGTCGATTCGGCTTCGATATGAGCCCTCAAACACTGCATTCCAGTATATATACAAATTTTTACGATTTTCACAAGTTAGGTGCTTGAGAAATTTCAGATTTGGCGGACCTAAAAGAGCTCGACATTCTATGGTGTTAATGTCCGTATTTTCAAACCAAATTTTTACACGTTATCTTTTGTCTCTAAAGTAATCTAGTAACCATAATTTCTGTCACACTAGATAGGATCTTCGTACGAAAAATACGTATTGAACACCTAAACTAATCAGTTGTTTATTGTCGGAAATACCATTATGTTCGTTCAACTCACAAGAGAAATAACTTATGAATTTCTATAAGATTTTAACACGAGATGTTGGAATCGATTAATACTCGGATCCAAATCAATTCAAATTAAGTATGGCCTATTACTAATCACGCGATACCATCGGATCATATATCGAAATAATAGTATTATAGCATTGAAGCAGGTCTAGGAAACTTGCCTGGCGACGTATCAACGACGATGATGACACGGCAGCGACGCAGCAACAACATGGCAGCAATAATGATCTATGACAATGGCATGATGCAAACACGAAAAGGGTTGGCCTCGGTGGAGCTTGAGCTTGGGCTTGATGGCTCGGGGGGTGCGACGGACGTACGTTGGCGTTGCGACGGCTGCTGCGCCAACGACGGCTGCTGCGCCAACGACGGCGATGGACACAATGATGGTGGAGATGGCTTGGACGGTGATGGCGGTGGATAGAATAGCAGAGTTTCCGACGATTGCAGGTGTTCAATGATATGCCGGGGCTGTTTGGCTTCAAGCTTGGGGCTTGGCAGTGGTGGTAGTTGTGTGGTGGTTTGCAGGGGCTCATCGGCAGCGACTCAGCGGCTGTGATGTGCAGTGGAAGGTTGCCGGAGGGTGTGTGGTTGCGGTTTGGTGTTGGGAGCTCGGGTGAAAGTGGGGCTCGGCTTGGATCTTGGAGGGTGAGAGGAGAAAGGTGCTCGGTTGCTGTGGTGATGGTGGTGCAAGGAGTCATTGGCGATGCTGGGGTTGGCCGGAGGCAGTGATGAGTGCTCGTTGGAGGAGGGTTCGTTGGCGAGTTTAGGAGCTGTGGCCGATGGGTTTAAGTACTTGGGTGATCGATGATGATGGGTTCAGTTGATGAGTCGGTGGTGCGTGTCGCTGCGTGGAGATGGGTTCATCGGTGTTGTTGAGGTCGGTGGTGATGGAGAAAGAAGGAGGTGCCGGTGAAGGAGGCAAGGCGATGGTGGCTCCGGCAACGTCTTGTAGTGATGTGTCGGCACGGGAAGCCGGTGCAGGGTATCAGTGGCCGGGGTTGCTCGTCGGCAAGGGGCGACATCGCGATGGTGGTCGAAGGCGAGTTGGAGGTAGTGGGAGATGGCGGGTGAGGCGCTCGGGTTGGTGGTGGCATGAGAGGGTGATAGAGGTGATGGGGCGCTGGAGACGGTGCTGAGGCGACTGCGAGGGATTGCCGGTGACGAGGGCGTGCAGGCGAGGTGAGGGTTCGTGGAGGTTTCGGGTGTAGGGATCTTGGTGTGCAGGGGAGCAGAGAGAGGGGGAGAGAGGAGAAGAAGGAATGTGATCGGAAAGGGAGACGACGACGAGGGGGTCGCCGGTGATGGGGTGTACAGGCGAGGGTTCTTGAGCGTCGGGATCGTCGGGGTTTGTTGCGGTGGGTCTCGTCGTCGGGGGTGTTTGCAGGGGGAGAAGTTGAGAGAGATAGAGAGAGAGAGAGAGTGATCGAGAGGGGAGAGAGAGAGAGAGTGATCAGGATCATAGAGAGAGAGAGAGAAGAACGTTTGGGGGGTTTAAAAATAATAAAGGAAAAATATAAAAAAGAGACAGAGAGAGCAATGGGAAATAATTAATATATAATTATTAGGATTTAATGAAATTAATTGGGATAAGATTTGGGTTTTAAATGAGAATAATTTTTGAATTTGAAAGGGGAGAAAGAAACTGTTGGGTAAAAGGAAGTGGAGGGTTTTGGTTATTGGGCTTAGGCATTGGGTCAGGTTGTAGGAAACAAAAATAATTGGAAGAAGTATGTATAGGAAAGAAATAAAATATAAATAGGATAAAAATGAAATGGGTAAACTATTTAAACTAAAACTTTATTTAAAAATACTGGTATTGGCGTACAAAAGGGGACTTGATATTATATCATATCACCCTTACAAAAATTTCGTCCTCGAAATTAAAACAAAAACCGAGAAGACTCAAGCGATGTTATTTGAAAACACTGTATAGTAACTTAGAGCAAAAGAGACTGGATGAGACAGTTGTATGTAAGAAATAGAATAACTAAAAGAAACGGTTATATGTAAGAATAGGGACATAACGATTTATTTCGAAGTAGTAATTGAACAGTCTCATAGAACTATAGTTAATTCAAAATATAGAACGAGTGCTGGAAAATATAGCTTGAGAATACTCCTCAGAATAGAGCATAACATGAAGTATAGGAGAAAGTGAATAAAATAAGCGTGCTTGTCATAAAGGTGAAAAGTAAACTAGAAGCAATGACATGAAACAAAAGAAAAATGATCCAACTTGTCAGTAATTTACAAAACAAAATATATTCAATATATAGCTATATCAGTGAATTAAAACAGAAAGAAATGAACCTTAAATTTGAGATCAACTTTATGAAAATAATGAGAAAATAAAGCAATATGTAACTTACTATATTCATATAAAGAAAATATGGAAAGTAACCAACGAAACATTAGAAAACCGTAAGTAATAGAAAATTTTTACCACACATAGTATAAAGATAAATAAAATTTTAATCAATAGTGTAGAATGGTTAAGTAAAATAAGTGGCGGTAAATATAGAAATACGATGATCATAATATATATACATGAACATAGTAATAAAACTTTTGAAGCATAGTGGTCGCAAATAAGTTTGGGAAGAAAGTCGAGAAAGTGGTATCAAAATCGAATATCACAAAAGAAAGACTTTATAAGGATAAGTAAGTTTTAACAAAGAGTAGTAAGAAAACGTATAGAGGGAAATATAAATAAGTTAAAGGGAAAGTTGGTAAAAATAAGAATAAAAGAAAAGAGTATATTATGTAGAAAATCAAGATAGAACAAATTTTAAAGGAAAACCCAAACCGTTGATAATATACAACCGAAATGAATATGAATGTTAATCTTATAATAAACAATAAAACGTTAAAGGAATTATAGAATAGCAATAACTCGAAGTGACATCCAGTAAATGTAAACAGATAAAGTCAAAACAAAAGGCACGAAAAGTAGGATTGCATAATGAAAGAACGGTAGTATGAAAATCGTTAGTAGGGAAAATTCACCAGTAAAAGTAGACAGTGTAAATTTAAATTATTGAAAATTTGAAAATAGTAGAGTACTTTAAGTAAGTAAAACAAAGTAGCTAATAATACGCAAATTTGAAAAACATAACCAAATACAAAATAGTGAGAAAACTGGATTTAGAATGTCACTATATGTAATTACAGTGATAGGAAATAATACTAGTAATGTATAGTAAAGTAGCCAGGGAAAAGGTTGTAGTATGACACGGCATAATCGAAAGATGGAATCAGGAATGCAGTGCTAACCACAGTGTCAGCTAAATTGGGGGTCAGGTGATTACAAGGTTCAAGGATGGGATAAAAGTAATTACTTACAAGAAGGGAAAGGAATTTTGTAAGAAGGAACAATTAGTGTATTAAGTGGACTTTTAAAGGTACAATACTCTAAGAAAATTTGATCAAACCGAAACTTTATTATTCAAAAAATTTTGACAGAGTACAATTTAGAGAAAAACGTGGCCCTACGCTATACATCATTTTTATTTAGCCCGAAGAAAAGAAAATTAGGCCGTGTCAGTCGTGATTGTGGAAGTTCAACAAATTGCGATAAGTTCTCACGCTAAGATAGGGACGTCCATTCCCATAGTGCCTTGCAGGGACAGCTGCTTGAGCTTCTTCAGCCTCGGGTTCCTCCTCACTCGAGGCTTCATCCCCCGACTCTTCCTTAGTTGGAGCTTCGTCTTCAGATTTCTTTCCTATAGGGTTTTCTTCTCGTAGCTCTTCCTTTTCGGCGGGAGCTTCCTCATCGGAATCCTCTTCCATATGCTCCGCCTCTTCCGGGTCCCTTTCTGGATCCTTTTCCATGGGGGCTTCCTTAGGATCCTCCTCTTCAGGGTCTTCATCTGGATCCTCCCCTACTGGATTTTCCTGCGGATTCTCTTCTATCGGTTCTTCTTCGGGATCCTTCTCTTCAGGATCTTCATATGGATCCTCTTCTTCAGGATCTTCATCTGGATCCTCCTCTATTGCATTTTCCTGTGGATCCCCTTCTATCGGGTCTTCTTCCGGATCCTCTTCTTCATTGTCAGAATCATTGATCATATTGATCTTTGGAGCTGCAACATCGACTCCCTTTTCCTCAGATTCGCTGTCGTCGAAAATAACCTATGGGCCATCGACCTCGTTGTCTGAACTCACTAGTATGCAATAAAAAAATGCAAGACTGAGTGTCCTCATCGATAAGCGGTGCTGCCCTATGGTTGGCCATGGCCTGAAAAGTAAAGGTCATGATCAGATAGTGGAACATGAAGGAAATAACAACTAATGATGCAGAACATGAGGAAAAGATAAGGTAGATTCAAAAACATGAACTTGAGTGGTGATGCACAAGTAGTATATGGAAGTGAAAGCAAGGAAACAAAGTATAATTCAAGCGATCTCTAACTTGGACTGCAATCTCATTCTAAACCCGGCGCTTTGATACCAACAAAGCCATGTCATGCCCTGCTTCCCAAAATACGGAATACAGGAGACGACTAGGCTAGCCATGCTCCTACAGTCAGGGAACAATCCCGCCGTAGTCACACTTCGGCTCCTAACATTACATGGTAATCAGTAAACACAGCATTGAAGTAAAGGAAACACATCACTAGTTTATTATACCAACTTTCATTGTTCATAGTTTACAATAGATTGAAACAAAAAGAAATTACTAACCATGTACGAATACAAGGTTGATTTATGGAAAGTGGTACAAGCACTGAAGGCACGACCGTCTAGATCTCTGCGAGCTCGAATGGTAGGTCTGACTCCTGAACTGAGTCCTCTCCAATCTCTGAGCATGCATACTCAGGTCGTTAGGGCGACGCAATAACAATAATATAATAATAATAATGAGGCAAGAAATAAACGTAATAACAGTAGAGATAATATATACAGGTAATCAATATGTAATCAATGCAATGTATGACCTGTGTTCTTACTGGTCTCCAAGTCAGTTTTTGAAATTGAGTTTGCGGAAAGGAGTGATCATGTTTAACGAGGGTCTCGTACGTACCCGAGACTACTGTAAGTCGATGTTGCGCACCCCGCGGGTTCGCGGGGAGGCGGAATATTCAAAAAACGATTTTTCAAAGCTCGCAACATCGACTTGAACTCCAGGATCGATACTAAACCCTAAATAGCTAACAGGTAAGAGGTAAACTACTCGGAAAGAAGTGTTATACCTCACGATACCAAGTCCTTCGGGTCTTCTTCGCTGTCCTCCACCTCGTCGTCAGCTCCAAGGATCGAAAACGGATTGGACAACCTCGACGGCCATCTCGAGTCAAAGACGATCCACCTGAGAGTCTATAGTCCGAGCTCCTACCTCAAATCCGAGGTAACTACGTGTAACACCTTGAAAATTCGTTTAGTTATTTTCGCGTTAATTAGCGATAATACGTGTTTTTCTTAAAACTTCGTTAATAGCTATTTCCACTTAGACTGGAATAAATCTACTTTTAATTGTGAAAGTATGTGATTTTATATATAATTGTGTTTTATTAATTATTATTTAGTTTAGTGTTCACTTAATTAGCAAATTTTCTTAACTATATATTCCTAAGCAAAAATTTAGTTAGCATGCACAACACAATTTTCACCCTAGGTTAATGTAACTTGTTCCCTTTTTATTTTTCCCTCTTAGTTTTATTTCCCTTCTTTTAAAAACCAAAACATTTTAGAGAATAAGAAAAATAAATGGTAAAAAGGAGGCATGGGGCATTAAATGAGGCATGGGGCTTGACTTTGGGGGCTCTCTCTCTCTCTCTCTCTCTCTCTCTTCCTCTCATTTCCTGCACCCAACAGCAGCAGCCTCAGCTCCAGCAGCCCCTCCCCTTTCCCTCTTCTTCTTCTTCTTCTTCTTCTTTCACTCAAGCCTCATCCCCATCCAAAAATCCATCTTTCCTTTACTAAAACCCTTGCTAATCACCCCAAAACACTTCTTTGTTGGTTCTTGATGTAAGGTCAACAAGTTTGAACCCTCCTATGACCAACTTGAGGTATAAAACTTACCCAACTTACCTCTTTGCTAAACTTGTAGTTTATTTAGCTTAATTTAGTGTTTATATGGATTTTTGGGCTAATTATGTGGTTTAAGTGGAGATTAGGTCAAGTTAGGGTTTTTAGGGCTTGATTAGCTTAATTAAGTGTTGTTAGTGTCGTTTAAACCAAGTCTTTGCACCTGAGTACACTAAAATACCATATTGTATTAAATTAGTGTTATTTAGTGTTTTAGTTAAGATTTATGCTAATTTTGTGATCTGCTTTTAAACCGAGTGCTTCAGGCAAAAGTTGCAAATACTGGGACTTAGTTACTGGGCTAAGAACACACACACAAAGCACGAGACCCCACTTCCCTTCCCAGGCCGCAAATAAAAGAGTTCTGGCGCAAATTGAGCCAGATGGTGGAGTTGGGTGTCGGGTCTTCTTCAGTAGGTGTCTGCTGTGTTTTGTGGGACTTTGGTACATGCAACTTTTCCTGTTTCTACTCTAATCAAAATCTGGAACCAGATACCTTATTTTCAATACTTTTAATCTTGCGCGACACGTACGTTATAAGTTTGGGTTTGTTGTTTGTTGTGTATCGCAGCGTGTCAGGGTGGTTTCAGACGTTAGCACACACGTTTTGGTGTTTCGAGTGCACACGCATTTAGCCCGCGACGCTAGTTTCTCGTATGGTCTTGATATCGCGTTTTTGCAGGATTTTACCCTTACGTGTGTTGCTTTGTGTAAATTCTAGGATCGGTCGCAGAGATATCGAATGCGGCGCGAAAAGGAAAGGCGGCGATTGGATCAGACTAGCGGAGGCGTTTCGGTGAGTAGATGTACACATCTATGGCGGAAATTGTTTGGATGGCGTATGACGCTCGATAGCTAGAATGTAGTTTAGTACCTATAATTATATGCGTAGTTCCTAATTATTTATTCCGTTGCATTGCATCATTTATCATATGTATTTATACTGTGCTAGTACCTCATAGGACACTCGCACTATTACCATTGGTTTATGATGCACGAGCACTATTCATGGGGACACACACGCCTTGGTAATTGCTATGCCACGAATACCTTATAACTAGTTAAATCTAAATCTTATCACTGCGCTATTATGTTTAATAAACCTGCAATTGATATATTTAATTCATTAATATGGATATGTAGGATTGCTAGACATATGCACACATCTTATTGCATCACTGTTCATGCATAGCTTTCTAGTTTCCGCATTGCATTGCATATTGTTAATATCATAGGTATTCATGTATTATGATTTATCGAGGATTTGCATAGTTATGAGATTTATGGATTTTTGAGAAACCGCAAGGATTTGAAAACGTAGTACCATTTTAAAAATGTAAGTTGCGGTTTTCTCGTGTTATGAAGCATCTATCGTCCACCATGAGATTTCTCTGTGCCTGAGCAGTATCATACACCCGATTCAAGGAGGAGGAGGAACCGTTTGTGGGTGCATGGTGGACCCGGTGCGGTACCCCGGGACGAGAGGGTCGCAGATGATGGCGTTGAGCCTGACAGGGGAGCACTACTGACCGGTTATTTGTGACGCGGCGGATATCCGGAGGATACAGACGTAGTCTTGAGTTTTGATGATATGGGCCAGTCCGGATAGCCGGAGCCCTAGATCAGATATTTGGGTCAGTCCGGATAGCCGGAGCCCAGGATAATTGAGATATTCATATGAGTGTCGATGCTTGACACAGATTTATATTGATTTCATTTATGAAACTAAAGATAAATCACAAAAGTTTAATAAGAGAAGAATAAAGATTTCGCATGTTAATTATATTCAAATTTCATATTGTTCATTGCATTCATGTTGCATACATATTATCACATCGCATCATGTTAGTATTTGTAGGTTGTGACATCATTGTGTACATGATTACGATAGTCTTATTAGATGTTATATTTTACTCACGATTTGGCAACTCACCCCCGTTGTGCCTCAGTGTTTCGCAGGTCCGACCTGTCAGTTCAGTAGCGGCGGGCGTACCTCCTCTTTTGCTCTTTTGCTTGGACTCGCAGCTTTGTTCGTAGGTGGGTTACGGGGTTATTTTGTTGCCACTTGCATCTTTATTGTTTCTAGTGTACTCCATCCACCATATCTATCACATGTATTATTGTATTAGCGACTTAGAGACGAGACAGTGAGATTTGGGTATTTATATGTTGTATCTTTGGGTCGAGCTCACTTGAGCCGACATGATGTTTTATTACTTTGTGCCTTTATATGCTTATTTTGCACAGTGATTACTTATATTACGTGTGATTTTGAGTCTGCCTTGGGCGAAGAGCTAGCTCCCGCTTGGGGATGCCTTATTTCATATTGTGCATATATTCCTGTTTTGTACCCGTTTGAGACCCGTATATACAAAGGAGACTCTGCCGAAATTTTTGGGAAAAAGATGTTGCTTTTAAAAAGCTTGATGTGATGTATTTGATTTAAATCGCTTTCAATAATTTGGTTTTCCTTCACTCTACTACTCTATTTGGTTTTGATTTCTGGGTTTTGGCTTACTTAGATTACATATGCCTCGAGACGTTTCGTAATTTAAGTGCCATTCACGTTCCGTACTTTTTGGGTCGTGATAAAGTTGGTATCAGAGCGTTAGGTTTTACCTTTCCGAGTGTAGGATGACCCTTGGTAGATGGAGTAGGTAACTTAAGCAGAGTGACGTAGCGTGTGTATGTTCCGCAGCATACTTACGATACGGTACTCCGCCTAAGTGACCTTAGGATATAAATTGCTTGCAAATCCTTTTCGACTCATTATATCCCATGATTCTATTGCACTGTCTTTATTATCCTATTTCCTGTACCAGCCACTATGCCGCCGAAGGCTACGAGGGCTCAGAGGGCTGCCGCCAGAGATGAGATTCGAGCGGGCTTGTCGGAGACGAGGACCGATCAGGACGACGTACCTACCCCTCAGGGACAGATTGATCCGCCTTCCCCAGGCCGCATTGACAGGCTAGAGTCAGGTATGCAGGAGTTGCATCAGATGATGGGATCCTTAGTCAAAGCCAGTCATGCACAGAGATCTGAGGATGTAGCTACCACTGCACAGACTACAATTGTACCTGCCGCACAGACAGTTGTTCCTGGTACTACTAAGACCATTCCGGTATCATTGCAGGAGTTTATGAGGCTGAGACCTCCAGTCTTTACTGGCACAGATGCAGCGGAGGATCCGCAGACATTCCTCGACAGGTTGTCCAGGATTTGCCGTTCGTTGAGATGTTCTGACGATAGATGGGTGGAGCTTGCGAGTTTTCGTCTGGAGGGCCTTGCTCAGACGTGGTGCGAGTCAGTTGAGAGAGGTCAAGCTGCAGGTTTGCCTCCTATGACGTGGGACGAGTTTACAGCGGTGTTTCTTGCTCGTTTCCTTCCAGAGAGCGTCCGTGATGCTCGAGCTCGTAGTTTTGAGGTTTTGCGCAAGACTCTAGGGATGACAGTGTCCGCGTATGATATCCAGTTTACTCAGTTGTCCCGATATGCTCCTTATCTGATGGACACCGAAGAGAAATGCATGAAGAGGTTCGTACGTGGGTTAGACACGCAGCTATTCAGTAGATGCAGCCTTACATTTGGAGGAGCGCATTTCAGAGACTTCGGTTGTTTCAGGGCCGAAGAGGATTCGTACAGATATACCAGCTCCAGTACAGTTTGGCAGAGGCATGGCAGGTAGAGGTCGTGGCGGATTCTTCCCAGGACGTGGTGATTGTCGAGGCATGGCGCGAGGCCAGTTGTTCAGTTCCTATTCACCAGTTCAGCGGCCACCTCCAGTATGTTATTGGTGTGGGAGTCCAGGTCACCTTATCAAGAATTGTACCGCGAGGCACCAGAGTGAGTCGATAGTTCCTTATGTGACACTTCCACCCTCACCCCCTACTCAGAGAGCTCTACTTCCTACCCCTGGTGGTGCTCTACGCCAGGCAGACGTGCGCAGAGGCCGTGGATGTGGCGTTCCTGTTCAGAGAGGACGAGGAGGCAGAGGCCGAGGCAGAGGACAGCCGGCTATTAGTGGGGGACATGCCCGAGTGTTCGCTTTGACTCCGCAGGATGCGCAGGCATCCAATACCGTTGTGACAGGTACCTTGCCAGTATGTTCTTTCGACACACGAGTATTATTCGACCCAGGTTCCACACATTCGTATGTATCTACACACTTCGCACCGAGGTTGGGCAGAGGGTCATCGTCGTTAGATCAGCCGCTTATTGTTGTTACTCCGGTAGGCGAGTCATTTGTCGCTTGATTTGTTTTTCGATTGTGTTCTGTTCGTATCACGGAGAGGGATTCTTCGGTTGATTTGATTCTCCTCGATATGTTGGATTTTGATGTTCTGCTGGGCATGGAATGGTTAGCCACCTGTTATGCATCCGTGGATTGCCGTGAGAAGGCGGTCCGTTTCAGTTTTCCGGGTGAGCCAGTTCTTGTTATTCAGGGAGACCATAGTGTCACCCTTCCCAGCTTGATTTCGTCTCTTCGCGCTGGTCAGCTTTTGAGGAAGGGATGTCAGGGATTCTTAGCATATGTTTGTGATACTAGAGCTGCAGAGGTCCCGTTGGAGCAGATCCCGATTGTGTGTGATTTTCCTGATGTCTTCCCTGACGAGCTGCCTGGTTTACCGCCAGAGCGTGATGTTGAGTTCTGCATTGACTTGATCCCTGGCACGGGGCCTATTTTCATACCCCTTATCGGATGGCCCCAGCGGAGCTCAGAGAGCTGAAGGGTCAGTTGCAGGATTTGTTAGATAAAAGGCTTATTCGACCGAGTGTATCTCCTTGGGGTGCTCCTGTTCTATTTGTCAAAAAGAAGGACGGCAGTTTGCGTTTGTGCATTGATTACCATCAGCTGAACCGGGTGACAGTGCGGAACAGATATCCATTACCGCGTATTGATGATTTGTTCAACCAGCTCCAGGGTGCGGGACACTTCTCGAAGATTGACTTGCGATCAGGCTACCATCAGTTGCGGGTACGACAGGATGATATTCCGAGGACGATGTTTCACACACGTTACGGACACTACGAGTTTTTGGTGATGTCGTTCGGACTCACCAACGTCCCAGCAGCGTTTATGGACTTGATGAACCGCATTTTCAGGCCGTATCTTGATCAGTTCATTATCGTATTCATTGACGACATCTTAGTGTATTCCCGGAGCCGAGAGGAGCACGAGCAGCACTTGTGGATCACATTGCAGACTCTGAGAGAGCACCGGCTGTTCGCGAAATTCTCCAAGTGCGTATTCTGGCTTGACAGCGTTGATTTCTTGGGTCACGTGGTTACGAGAGATCGGATGCATGTGGACTCGAAGAAGATTGGGGCCGTTCAGCATTGGCCCAGACCGGCATCAGTTACAGAGATCCGCAGCTTTCTAGGCTTGGCCGGCTACCATCGACGTTTTGTTCAGGACTTCTCCCGCATTGCTGCACCGTTGACCGGGTTGACCCGAAAGAGAGTTCCTTTTATTTGGACCGAGGCGTGCGAGCATAGCTTCCAGGAGTTGCAGACACGTTTGACTACGACGCCAGTATTATCTTTGCCTTCGGGATCGGGCGGATTTGTGGTTTTTTGTGATGCTTCTCGAGTGGGGCTAGGCTGTATATTGATGCAGCATGGCAGGGTTATCGCGTATGCTTCTCGGTAGCTGAAGAAGCATGAGCAGAACTACCCCACTCATGATTTAGAGATGGCTGCAGTGGTTTTTGCACTCAAGATCTGGAGACGTTACCTATACGGCGAGTCGTGCCGGATATTCACGGACCACAAGAGCTTGAAGTATATATTTCAGCAGCGAGACCTGAATCTGAGACAGCACCGTAGGATGGAGCTAGTGAAGGACTACGATTATGAGATTCTGTATCATCCGGGCAAGGCGGACGTTGTGGCGGATGCTTTGAGTCGGAGGCCCGGAGGTAGTTTATCTTGTTCGAGCGCAGTACAGAGGCAGTCGTCGGCAGATTGGCAGATTTTATGCGACATCCGAGTGCAGTTCGAGTTTACTCCGATCGAGGGAAAGCTTGCGCATATCCGTGCACGTCCACAGTTGCTTGATCGTATCTATGAGGCACAGTACAGTGATGACCGTTGTTCAGAAATCATGGCATAGGTTAGACAGGGCGGAGATTCCGAGTTCGTGATCGATGATTAGGGGATACTACGATTTGGGACTAGACTGTGCGTACTAGCTTCTGAGGGACTGAGGCGAGAGATTCTTATAGAGGCACATCAATCGGCATACAGTGTTCATCCAGGTTCCACCAAGATGTACCATGATTTGAGAGATGATTACTGGTGGGAAGGGATGAAGAGAGACGTCGCCGACTTCGTATCGAGATGCCTGACTTGTCAGCAAGTCAAGGCCGAGCACCAGTGGCCAGCAGGAGAGTTGCAGCCTTTGCCCATTCCGGAGTGGAAATAGGAGCAGATTTCTATGGACTTCATTGTGGGTCTACCCAGGACCAGTCGTGGGTATGACTCTATCTGGGTGATCGTGGATCGATTGACGAAAGCGGCTCACTTTCTGCCACTGAAGACCACTTTTGGATTTTCTCAGTACGTCCAGATTTACATTGATAAGATCGTACGATTGCATGGCGTCCCAGCGTGTATTGTGTCCGACCGAGACACCCAGTTCACCAGCCGACTATGGCAGAGGCTCCAGGAGGGTTTGGGCACCCGATTGAGTTTCAGCACAGCATTTCATCCGCAGACCGATGGTCAGTCAGAGCGGACTATTCAGACTCTTGAGGATATGCTCCGAGCACGTGTTTTAGATTTTGGTGGCAGCTAGGATCATTATTTGCCCTTAGTAGAGTTCTCTTACAACAATAGCTTCCAGGAGACCATTCAGATGACACCTTTCGAGGCTCTATATGGGAGGAGATGTCGATCGCCGGTATGTTGGACAGAGCTCCTCGAGAGCAGTATTTTGGGGCCACAGATTGTCAAGGAGACGACCGCAAAGATCCAGTTGATTCGTGATAGGATAAGAGCGGCCCAGAGCAGGTAGAGATCTTATGCTGACCGACGACGGCGCAGGCTTGAGTTTGCTGTAGGCGATCATGTTTTCCTGAAGGTCTCCCCAATGAAGGGCGTGATGAGATTTGGGAGAAAAGGAAAACTTAGTCCTAGATTTGTGGGCCCCTTCGAGATCCTCGAGCGTGTTGGTGCAGTTGCGTATCGGTTGGCTCTTCCGCCCAATTTTCCTTACGTTCACCCCGTATTCCACGTTTCGATGCTCCACAAGTACCTTCATGACCCTTCTCATTCGATTCAGCACCTGACGGTCCAGCTAGAGCGCGACCTTTCCTTTGCAGAGTAGCCGGTGGTTATCCTGGATCGGCAGATGAAGAAATTGAGGTCAAGGGTTATACCGTCCGTAAAGGTCCTTTGGCGTGGCCCGAGCAGCGAGAAGGTCACTTGGGAGACCGAGGACGAGATGAGAAAGAAATATCCCCATCTTTTCGAAGGTATGCATAGCTATATTTTTTTTAATTCGGGGACCGAATTTCTTTAAGGGGCGGGGGAGGGGGGGCGGGGGGATTGTAACACCTTGAAAATTCGTTTAGTTATTTTCGCGTTAATTAGCGATAATACGTGTTTTTCTTAAAACTTCGTTAATAGCTATTTCCACTTAGACTGGAATAAATCTACTTTTAATTGTGAAAGTATGTGATTTTATATATAATTGTGTTTTATTAATTATTATTTAGTTTAGTGTTCATTTAATTAGCAAATTTTCTTAACTATATATTCCTAAGCAAAATTTAGTTAGCATGCACAACACAATTTTCACCCTAGATTAATGTAACTTGTTCCCTTTTTATTTTTCCCTCTTAGTTTTATTTCCCTTCTTTTAAAAACCAAAACATTTTAGAGAATAAGAAAAAGAAATGGGAAAAAGGAAGCATGGGGCATTAAATGAGGCATGGGGCTTGACTTTGGGGGCTTTCTCTTTCTCTCTTCCTCTCATTTCCTGCACCCAACAGCAGCAGCCTCAGCTCCAGCAGCCACTCCCCTTTCCCTCTTCTTCTTCTTCTTTCACTCAAGCCTCATCCTCATCCAAAAATCCATCTTTTCTTCACTAAAACCCTTGCTAATCACCCCAAAACACTTCTTTGTTTGTTCTTGATGCAAGGTCAGCAAGTTTGAACCCTCCTAAGACCAACTTGAGATATAAAGGTTACCCAACTTACCTCTTTGCTAAACTTGTAGTTTATTTAGCTTAATTTAGTGTTTATGTGGGTTTTTGTGCTAATTATATGGTTTAAGTGGAGATTAGGTCAAGTTAGGATTTTTAGGGCTTGATTAGCTTAATTAAGTGTTGTTAGTGTCGTTTAAACCAAGTCTTTGCACCTGAGTACACTAAAATAACATATTGTATTAAATTAATGTTATTTAGTGTTTTAGTTAAGATTTATGCTAGTTTTGTGATCTGCTTTTAAACCGAGTGTTTCAGGCAAAAGTTGCAAATACTGGGACTTAGTTACTGGGCTAGGAACATACACACAAAGCACGAGACCCCACTTCCCTTCCCAGGCCACAAATAAAAGAGTTTTGGCCGAAAATTATGGCCAGATGGTGGAGTTAGGTGTCGGGTGTTCTTCTGTAGGTGTCTGCTGTGTTTTGTGGGACTTTGGTACATGTAACTTTTCCTGTTTCTACTCTAATCAAAATCTGGAACCAAATACCTTGTTTTCAATACTTTTAATCTTGCACGACACGAACGTTATAAGTTTGGGTTTGGTGTTTGCTGTGTATCGCAGCGTGTCGGGGTGGTTTCAGACGTTGGCACACACGTTTTGGTGTTTCGAGTGCACACGCGTTTAGCCCGTGACGCTAGTTTCTCGTATGGTCTTGATATCACGTTTTTGCAGGATTTTACTCTTACGTGTATTGCTTTGTGTAAATTCTAGGATCGGTCGCGGAGACATCGGACGCGGCGCGAAAAGGAAAGGCGACGATTGGATCAGACTAGCGGAGGCGTTCCGGTGAGTAGATGTACACATCTACGGGGGAAATCGTTTGGATGGCGTATAACGCCCGATAGCTAGAATGTAGTTTAGTACCTATAATTATATACGTAGTTCCTAATTATTTATCCTGTTGCATTGCATCATTTATCATATGTATTTATACTGTGCTAGTACCTCATAGGACACTCGCACTATTACCATTGGTTTATGATGCACGAGCACTATTCATGGGGAAACACACGCCTTGGTAATTGCTATGCCACGAACACCTTATAACTAGTTAAATCCAAATCTTATCACTGTGCTATTATGTTTAATAAACCTGCAATTGATATATTTAATTCATTAATATGGATATGTAGGATTGCTAGACACATGCACACATCTTATTGCATCACTGTTCATGCATAGCTTTCTAGTTTCCGCATTGCATTGCATATTGTTAATATCATAGGTATTCATGTATTATGATTTATCGAGGATTTCCATAGTTATGAGATTTATGGATTTTTGAGAAACCGCAAGGATTTGAAAACGTAGTACCATTTTAAAAATGTAAGTTGCGGTTTTCTCGTGTTATGAAGCATCTATCGTCCACCATGAGATTTCTCTGTGCCTGAGCAGTATCATACACCCGATTCAAGGAGGAGGAGGAACCGTTTGTGGGTGCATGGTGGACCCGGTGCGGTACCCCGGGACGAGAGGGTCGCAGATGATGGCGTTGAGCCTGACAAGGGAGCACTACTGACCGGTTATTTATGACGCGGCTGATATCCGGAGGATACCGACTTAGTCTTGAGTTTTGATGATATGGGCCAGTCCGGATAGCCGGAGCCCTAGATCAGATATTTGGGCCAGTCCGGATAGCCGGAGCCCAGGATAATTGAGATATTCATATGAGTGTCGATGCTTGACACAGATTTATATTGATTTCATTTATGAAACTAAAGCTAAATCACAGAAGTTTAGTAAGATAAGAATAAAAATTTCGCATGTTAATTATATTCAAATTTCGTATTGTTCATTGCAGTCATGTTGCATACATATTATCACATCGCATCATGTTAGTATTTGTAGGTTGTGACATCATTGTGTACATGCTTACGATTGCCTTATTAGATGTTATATTTTATTCACGAGTTGGCAACTCACCCCCGTCGTGCCTCAGTGTTTTGCAGGTCCGACCCGTCAGTTCAGTAGCGGCGGGCGCACCTCCTCTTTTGCTTTTTTGCTTGGACTCGCAGCTTTGTTCGTAGGTGGGTTGCGGGGTTATTTTGTTGCCACCTGTATCTTTATTGTTTCTAGTGTACTCCATCCACCATATCTATCACATGTATTATTGTATTAGCGACTTAGAGACGAGACAGTGAGATTTGGGTATTTATATGTTGTATCTCTGGGTCGAGCTCACTTGAGCCAACATGATGTTTTATTACTTTGTGCCTTTATATGCTTATTTTGCACAGTGATTACTTATATTGCGTATGATTTTGAGTCCGCCTTGGGCGAAGAGCTAGCTCCCGCTTGGGGATGCCTTATTTCATATTGTGCATTGATCGCACGCTTTTGGCGTGTCGGATGTTCAAAGAATTAAAGTATAACCGCGATCAGGACGGTGTCGCTATGCAGCTAGCCGGTTGAGCACGGGTCGATCCACAGGGAGATGGTTGTGTGTCCTTTCTTGTCTTAGACGAGTCAATAAAGAATGTTGTATGTTTGTTTGATCTAACCTATGTGTTTATTTGCAAGTATAAAGTTGTTAAGAAAAGATACGAGATTATAAGCTAAAGAAATCCGTACTCGAAACCTTTGAGCCGAGTCTTGACCAATTGAAGCTAGAGCAATCGGCAACAACGTGGATTAGGGGATTTAAGCGCGGTATTCGTGGAATACGGCTTATTTACCCTTGTCCTTCCGTTCTTGTCTCTTGCTTTCGCCTCCGGCCAAACCGAACGCAACCGGTCGCGGTTAGGAATCACCGTTACCTTGTTAGGGTAGGGTGCCTAACGGAGCGCTTGCGTATGGTTTGGGCGGAGTTCAATGGAAAATAACGGGAAAAGAAAAAGAGAAAAGAAAATCTTTAACTTATAATATAATATTTCTTCTTAACAATAATAATTACATTCATTCACAAAAGAGAACCAAAAAGAGAGAACAACAAGAAAAGAACAAAGAAAAGAAAAGATTACAAGTATTAAGTGCATGAATTTAAGTGCATGAAATAAATTGCAAGAAAGAAAAGCAAGATAATAATAAGCGAGTAATAAAAAGTGATAAAAAGAACAAGAAAGTAGAACTCAAGACAAGCATGTGATCAATAGCCAACTCTTAAACTTGCAAGCTCAATCAAGAGGTTGCAAGATCAAGAGAAGGGTAGAGAACGCATATGAAATGTAGTGCTAATTCCATAAGAAAATACGACCCTTGAGATCAATAACTAACCCTTAACCATTCAAGCTCAATGAAGAGGTTGAATGATCAAGAGAAAGCAAGAATCTCAAGGGGAAGAAGAAACAAAAGAGAATGATACAAAAAGCCCTCATCTTCATTGATCTCCCACTCAAAAAGCTCTCACTACAATTTTCATGGAAAAAGAATGAAGAAGAAGAAGAAAAAAGACTAAATCCTAAAAAGAAAGAAGAACAAAGAATGACCCTTGGCTTAGCTCAATTCTGGAGTATTTATAGGCAGAGGGTTGAAGACCTAGGGCAACCATCAGAACACATATGAGATGACCAAACTACCCCCCAAATCCCATTCCCTGACTCCACAGAGTGGCCGCGGATCCGCGGCCTAAGCCTCCCTATGCCGCGGATCCGCCGCACTCTGGTGGAGTTAGGGCATGGGAATTTTGGTGCTTCCCTGGTTTGCTGTGTACTTTATTCTGGCATATGTATTTTCACAAATTGTCTTCACGATTTTTCAGAATTTCTGTTGAGGGAAAGGTAGACTTTTTGTGGATGTTTTTGTCATGATTGCCTCGAGCTCCGCGTAGATTTCTAGGAACTTGTGTTGCCATTGAACCTTGTGCATGAAGGTGACAATCGATTTGCCATTTTGTCTCCTAAACTGGTATCTGGCAACAGACGGATAAAGAGCGGAGATCCGTGTTTTATCTGTGAATGGCAGGAACCCGGATTTTGTCATGCTTTTCCATGATATTCACTGTTCAGAGCCGAGAACCTGTATTCTGCAGTTATGTAGCAAACACTGATTAAAAGCACCTACCTATAAACACACGAGCATAAGAATGGGCGGTATAAAATGCAGTATTCTGTTATGAACATGCATATATTCCTGTTTTGTATCCGTTTGGGGCCCGTATTTACAAAGGAGACTCTGCCGAAATTTTCGGGAAAAAGATATTGCTTTTAAAAAGCTTGATGTGATGTATTTGATTTAAATCGCTTTCAATAATTTGGTTTTCCTTCACTCTACTGCTCTATTTGGTTTTGATTTCTGGGTTTTGGCTTACTTAGATTACGTACGCCTCGAGACGTTTCGTAATTTAAGTGTCAGTCACGTTCCGTACTTTTCGGGTCGTGACACTACGGCATCTAGTTCGCTAAACTAGATGTCCTAGGTTGTATAGAGTAAGAAGATGGAGTGGTTTTTCTCTTGGAACCCTAGGATTCTCAACACATAAGAGGTCTAGGGTTTTGATGAAGAAGAAGGTCACTTGAGAAAATGAGAGAAGAGAGAGGAACTTGGATGAAGCTTGACTTCTCATTTGTGATGAATAATGAAACATGTGAATTGATGAGATAAAAATATCTCACAAATATCAACCATGGTTCACAAATATCTATTTTTTCCCAAGTGATGAGTGATCCTCATCCAAGAAATATCTCCATCTCATTTTCTACACCTCACTAAAAGATTTAATCCAAAAGGAAAAAGAAACCCTAATGAGGTGTTCCTTCTAGATGCTTTCCCGAGAAATTACGAGAATGTCCCTCATCCGTATATACATACCCGCATCTGCATTCCGAAGAATACGAATACAAAGAGACGAAAATAATCCATCAATATAATACTAGGATCCGGCTTAAACCAAAGCCTACTAGTATTACCCGCCTGATCATCATACGTAAGTACACGTAAGTGATCGAAGCCCTGCCGTAAAACCATACGGCCTCTACTCCTTTTTCCTGGTGCAGGGAAACCCTCTGTGTGGGACTCTAAAGACTCGACACTACGTTGACAGTGGGTTTAACCACAAGCCACAAGTGGTACTAGCTGCACGTAACGGCTGCCCAGGTATGTGTCGATAAGAAAGCCGATGAGCTAACTCATCCGAACTCTTACTGAGCCTATCTGTGACAATCTCCGTACAGTCCGGTCTGTTCGTCTAAGAGTATCGCATATCGGGCCTAGGGGCGGTAATTGTCAGACCCCTAATAGCGTAATAAGTCGTGTCGGAGTGTAGCCTAAAACACCCTGAGAAACTACTGGAGTACCTACCAGTAAATCTGGCTTGCCTTGGCCAAGGACTTTGTGTAATGGCCTTCCGAACACAGCGCGATATCAACCCCCAATACCGGGAGAGACGAATCCTATCTAACCGCCACTGCCTCCAAGTGCTTCGGGACTGCACCCAACTACTATCTGTTTACACGACTCCTTTGAACTATGGTAGGGTAGTAATCAAAGTACAGTGGGAACACACTCGAGAAAAAGTAGCAGTATCAAGTCAACGGACTAAGCTGTACTCATTTCACCTAGGAACTGCTACCCGACGTTAGATATAACACCCACCAACAGTTCCCGACGAGTCCTGTTTAGTGTACTCATAACCTAATGAGCACCTGCATACTATTTCCAGTATGACGTACTAATGGCTGTGGGACAGATCATCTCCCCTGCTGGGATGAGAAGTGTATATACTAGTCTACTCTGGAGTATCGATGCCCCGTCTCGATAATCCAACGACCAGGGACCTGTATAAGGATATTCTTATAGACTATCCAACCCCCACTAGTGTGACTGCCATCACAACGCTGGTAATCAAGCAAATATCCTAAAGGCTCTACCAATATGTATAAGCAATATGCTAAAAGAAACAGATGCACATATTGAGGTAGAAACAAACCAGGTAGCATACTAGCATTTCGAGCAAGACTGTTACTATATCCGTGTATATCCCAAGCTCCCATTAAGTAATATACAATCCAGTATGATACAATAATGGCCTCTAGGGAATATATCACTAACAATCTCCCACTTGCACTAAGGCCATATACTGGTATATCACAGACCGAAGATCTCGAATAGCCTCTCGAACTGTGTCTGAGGGATGGCCTCTGTGAGTGGATCTGCAGTGTCGTTCTCCTAATCTACTTTCCTCACCTCGATCTCCCAGGGATCAACGATCTCTCTAATCAGGTGGTACCGCCTCAAGATATGTATAGATTTCTGATGGGACTTGGGTTCCTTCCCTAAAGCTATAGCGCCATTTGTTGTCACAATACTAAAGTATTGGATCAAATATGGAAGGAACCACCTGAAGTTCAGTTAAGAACTTCCTCATCCAGACTGCCTTTTTTGCGACGTCTCATGCAGCGAAATACTCTGTTTCTATCGTCGAGTCTGCAACGGTGTCCTGCTTGGAGCTCTTCCAACATACCGCCCCTCCATTGAGGGTAAAGACATAACCCGACATGGACTTGGAGTCATCCTTATCACTCTGGAAGTCAGCAAAGGCCTCGATCTGGAGGTCTTTTCCGCATTACACCAAGAATATCTCCTTAGTCCTTCTCAAATACTCGAGAATGTTCTTTACTGCTATCCATTGCTTCTCCCCTGGGTATGACTGATACCGGCTTACTACGCTGAGTATGTAAGCAATATCTGGTCTGGTACACAACATCACATACATTATAAAGCCTACCGCATAAGCGTAGGGTATAGATGTGATGCGAGCCATTTCCAAATCAGTCTTGGGAAACATCTCTTTGGAGAGGGTGATTCCGTGACAAGCCGGTAGACTACTGCGCTTTGAATCTTCCATACTAAATATTTTCATATGGTGTTGATGTAACTTGACTGTGAAAGTCCTACCATCCTCTTTGATCTATTATGATAGATCTGGATCCCCAGAATGTAGTTGGCATCACTCAGGTCTTTCATGGAGAACCTTAGTGACAAGAATCCTTTGACTGATTGTAGTATAGGAATGTCATTTCCTATCAAGAGAAAGTCATCCACGTACTAGATGAGGAATCCCACAGTTCTCACTACAATCTTACTATAAATGCATGGTTCATCTGGATTTTTGATAAAGTCGAACTCTAGGACTGTCTCATCAAAACAGATGTTCCAACTCCGCGATGCCTGCTTTAGTCCATAAATGGACTTAAGCAACTTGCACACTTTCCCGCTGCTCCCACTCTGATTGAAACCCTCTGGTTGATCTATATAGACGCACTCTTCTAAATTACCATTTAGAAAAGCCGTCTTTACGTCCATCGGCCGGATCTTATAATCTTGGAAGGCAGCAATGTCAAGAAGGATCCGAATAGATTTGAGCATAGCCACTGGAGAAAAAGTTTCATCATAGTCCAAACTAGGACTTTGACGAAAACCTTTTGCAACAAGTCTAGCTTTATAGGTTTCAACCTGTCCATCTACACCAATCTTCTTTCTGAAGATCCATTTGCAACCTACGGGTTTTACCCCTTCTGGAGCAATGTTCAAAGTGCATATTTTGTTGGTGTACATGGACTCCATTTCGGTCTGCATTGCATCCAGCCATTTTCCGAGTCACCGCTCTGAATGGCTTGCTGAAAGCTAGTTGGCTCATCATTGTCAATGATGCAATCCTCTCTATCCCCGTCTATGAGAAAACCGTAGTATCTTTCGGGCGGATGAGACTGCCTACTAGTCCTATGGAGTGGCGCGGGGATGTCCTGTTCTTTTGAAACCTCTGGTTCTACCATACTTTCAGTAATAGTTTGTGGTTCTGGAATTTCTTCCAGTTCAATTGTACTCCCACTAGTTTCTTTTTCAAAAAATTGATTTTCTAGAAAGTGGGCATGACGAGAAACAAAAAACCTTTTGTTCCTCTGCGTAATAGAAAAGATACCCTTAGAGCTCTTTAGGTATCCCACAAACCTATACAGTACCGAGCGTGCCTCGAGCTTATCCGCACACTGCTTTTTGATAAAAGCTGGACATCCCTATATCTTCATATACTGAAGATAGGGTTCATCCTACTCCACATCTGATATGGTGTGGTAGGCACAGTCTTGGTATGAACCTTATTTAAAAGATATGTAGCTGATTCTAATGCATAACCTCAGAAGGATTGCGGTAACTCAGCGTTACTCATTATGGAACGTACCATATCCAATAAGGTTCTGTTCCGCCTTTCCTATACACCGTTGTGTTGTGGTGTGTATGGGGGAGTAAGCTGAGAGATAATTCCATTCTCTTTTAGGTAACCCAGGAACTCGGCACTTAAGTATTCACCACATCGATCAGATCTCAGTGTCTTGATACTTTTGCCTGTTTGTTTTTCCATTTCATTCTTATATTCTCATAATTTCTCAAAGGTCTCGGATTTATACTTCATCAAGAAGACATGTCCATACCTAGCGAAATCATTTGTAAAAGTAATGAAATAGGATTAACCACTTTATGCATTTGTAGATATTGGACTACACACGTCGCTGTGTATAAGTCCTAAGAGTTCGCTCGCTCTTACTCCGTGTCCAGTGAACAGAGTCTTTGTCATCTTTCCTATGAGACAAGATTAACAAGTTGCATAAGACTGATATTCGAATGGATCCAAATATCCCTTTCTATGTAACTTCGATAACTGTGTTTCATTGATGTGACCCAGTCTACAATCCCATAAGAAAGCCTTATTTAATTCTGGAGACTTTCTTTTAAGTGTGTTCTGGACGTTGAAAACCTGAGCTTGATTTAATACGTATATACTGTCCTCTAGTGTACCTGACCCAATCAAACTTTGATTTAGGTGGATGTGGACCACATCGCTTACAAACTAGACTAGGTACACATAAACAGTTACGTAGAATCAATATCTGCCCACTTGTCAATTCTAAGTGATATTCCTTACGGATACAGCGTCCACACTCCTTCCGTTAGCAACCCTGAGAGTCATATAACCTGCCCTGATAACTCTACGGTTTCTCAAAAACCTGTAATAAATTACAGATATGAGATCCTGATCCGGTATCAGTACCCAGGAAGTAGAGTTAATTGACAGACTGTTTTCAATCACAAACAAGCCCGAAGTCGAAGCCACAACGTACTTCGGATCCTAGATTCTGTCTTTCCAAGCCCTGCATCCCTTCTGCCAATGCCCTTTTCCCGTGACAATAGGAACAACCCTCCTTCCCTACTGTCAACCCCGAAACTTTTGCCCTGCCATTTTCCTTCTACTTTACTGACACCGCCTATCAGCTTTGTAGAGGTCTTCTTCTACTCACCCTTGGCTTTTGCCTTGGATCCAGAAGAGGAAGATTCCCCAATAAGCAGAGCGGGTGTCTCCCTGGTTTCCTTCAGGGTGCCCTCAACTGGAAGTATAACTTTCTTTCTCTGGGCGTAAGTAGAAGGTAGGGAATGTAGAATTAAGTCAGTACATGACTCGTTCTCCAACGTGGTCTCCAAGTCCGTGAGCTTATCAATATAGCTAATCATTTGTAGGGACGCGGTCCCTTACAAATGACCCGACAACCAACCTCGCTCGAAGCAATTCTTTCAAGGTCTCATATCTTGCGATACGAGATTGCTCTCCATATAAATCTTTGTTATGAAGGAAGATGGAAACTAAGTCCATCTTCTCGTGCTGCCTCTGGTATACACCATCAACTGAGGCCAACACGAGGCACTTGGCATTCGCGGAGTCTTTTTCCCTTGTCTTACGGATATCAACATCCGTGACGGTGGAAACTAGACTTGGGACGGCGGGGGCTTGAGTAGTAATGAGGTGGTCTATCTTGTCATAGGTAATGGACATCTGGATAAACCTTTGCCAGTAAATATAGTATAACTCAGCCATTTTATTATCTAACTGTAACCTAATATGGTTTCCTGGTCGCTGCAATTAGGAGAGAGAGAAGAAAACACTCAGCATGATACTCTTGCAAGTTTAGATTGATTTTTAGTTTATCTAAACAGGATGGCTCCCACTGTTTCTCGAATCCTTCCTCAAACTATAAAAGAAGAATTAGTCAGGATTAATCTCACCAGTACTTCGAGGGAGGTTTTACGACGCTTTCGCGAAGTTCCTTAATTAAATAACCTCTTTTTTCTAGAGTCGTAGCCCTGCTAACACTGTTCTAGACACCTACTTGGTTTATAGCATTGATCGTTAAGTGAAAAATCTTCCGAGGAGTAACGGATACTCACAGTAGGATCGTGATCCAAATATCATTGTGTGATAATCATGAAGAAATCCTACCAACATTATCACACTCCAAATGGTATGTAGCACTAGCAAGTTTCAGTTTCCTTAGAAACTCCCGATGTGGATTTTTGCCCCATGCTCTTATGACCTTGATGAAGGCCAACAAATCATAAGCCACATGTCAAGTTCTACCCGTCATTGTCCAGGTTAATTTGAACCCACCCGTACATATCCTTGACGAAGGCCAAAATAGTAGTACGACTGTCCCAAACCAACACATCTATCTATGCTATAGATGAATATCCAGCAGCTACCAATCACTATGTCTTGGTGAAGGTCAAAATACATAGCTTAAATACGACTGAATATTCAACTGAAATGACGGAGGGCTACGAATGGTTTTGGCGAAACCATGAACGTAGTGAACTTGATATAACCGAAGGAACCTGATAGCTTTTAAAAGGAGTGGTTTAAGCTCCGCATTTAAAAGTCTCCTGTTTTGAAAAAACCGAGTGGTTTTGAAATTTGTTACAACGATTCACTTTGGATTGTTTTCTTTGCATTAATCTAATGCAGTCCCATCATTTACACCTATCATCACAGAAAGAAACGAAAATACGACGTATGTTTATGCCATCCGCATTCGCCACTGGGCCCCGTCTCACACCGTTAGGTTACTTAAGTAACGCCAGAACTGGGGGCTGGACTAGCGCGGATGCAAAACATAAGCAACGTCTACTATATAGCATATATATAATAACCATTCGTCTCACGCAATAATAGGCATTCCAGATCACAGATTAACATATTAGATATGCTAGGAATTCCGCGTTTCGTTTAAGTCTGTAACGAAAGACAGATTCCACGGTCGTGATGAATAGCCAAACCCCATCCCAGACCCCTACGGGTGCGGTAAACTACCTGCCAAATACCCGAAGCGAAGCAACCTCCCTCAGTAAAATGAGTAGGCTACTTGGCACTTCAAAGTACCCGGTAGTTTGTGCATCCCACCTTGGGTCTATCCTAGGAGCAGAAAACAGTAAAAGAAAATAATACAATGGTGGCTACAACCTCAACTCGGATGTGCCCCACAAAAGAATATTACATCACTTTACAATTTACATCGAATAAAAGAATGAAAAAACCCTCATCTCACATCCCTCGGCTATTCATCCACGACGATCCAATAAGTTCATATACATAAACCAATATCACAGATCACAGATATGTACAACCCCCACTAATCGAGGTATAGCGATTAGCGGACGTTTCGAAACACATATAACAACAAATGAAACTATAAACGACGTTAAAACTGTGACTTCGAAACACTCTGTATTGCCACAGTAAAAAGATAACAGTATATCCAAAATTGGCAAAAACAAACAACAGCTGAGACCTTAGATCCAAGCAGCTAGAACCCAGAACAAAATTCAAGAAATTCCACCATAATAAAAAAGGTGAGGCCGGGAAAAATGAGGTTTTGGCCGGCCATGCTACAGTGGAATTACCTCGTTTTTGTTCTACATTCATGTCACAACAAGTAGAGCACTCTGCAATTGTTTAAAAAAAATTTAGAGCCTCCAAAAATTTTGACAGAAACTTGGTAGGTATAATCTTCTTTCATAGTAGCTAATCCCTCCTATGATATTGTTAGTTAGGGTTTGGCAAAGATCCGTAAGTTAGTCGATGTTTGTTTTAAACAAAATGATTGTTTTACCTATTTCGCCTTCCCGCAACTCGTGGGGTGTCTAACGTTGACTTACAGTGGTATCAGAGTCTCGCTAAACCATAACTAACTTGTTAGCAAAGTCGTTAGAAATTCGATCGCAAAACGAACCCGAAAAAACATCATTTTCACATAGTTTCTGTCGATTTTAAAACGGGGTCTAAAAATTTTTCAGGGACCCATAAAAATACAAGCAGGGAATTACAAGAACACTGGAGAAATTTGGGTTCCTAACTCGGCCAAACCGCCGCGGATCCGCGGCCGATCCAAGCGATCCGCCGTGGATCCGTGGCCGAGTTGAAGCCGAGTCGGCCCAAAATTCCCCAGTAACTCTTCTGTGTTGATTTTGTTCTTTCTGGGATGTTTTGTTTCTACTCAAGTTTCAGGTATACAGAGAATTTTTTAGAGTAAAATCATTTGCGTTTGCTTGATCGAAATTCTAAGATGTTTGGCTAATTTGATTATATCTGTGATTTGTATAATGTGTTCGTAAACCTCCCCTAACTGCTAGTATGTCGGTTAGCAGGGGGTTGCACATTTCTGTAATGGTTTGTGTTTGTGGACTTGTTGGATTGTCGTGAATGGATAGCCGGGGATGTGAGACGAGTGTTTCTTTCATTCAAATGTAATTTGTAAATTGTTGTAATATTCTTTTGCGGGGCACATCCGGGCTGAGGTTGTAACCACCGTTGTATTATTTCATTTACTGTTTTCTACTCCTAAGATAGACCCAAGATGGGGTGCACAAACTACCGAGTACTTTGAAGTGTTTAGTGGCCTACTCATGTTGTTGAGGGAGACCGCTTCACTTCAGGTACTTGGCGGGTAGTTTGCCGTACCCGTAGGGGTCTAGGGTGGGGTTTTGGCTATCCATTGCGACTGTGTGATCCGTCTTTCTTTGCAGGCTCAAAAGAAATGCGGATTCGTAGAAAATCCAATATGTTCATCTGTGATCTGGAATGCCTATTATTGCGTCTGACGAATGTACAATATCTATATATGATAGCTATTAGACGTCACTTATGTTTTACACCCGCGCTAGCCCAGCCCCCACTCTATCGTTAGTTAAGTAACCTAACGGGTGAATGACGGGACCCAGTGGCGAATGCGAATGGCATGAGAGGACGTTGTATTTTCGTTGTTTTCTGCAATGATAGGTTAATTGATGGGACACATTATTTTAATGCAAAGAAAATAAACCAAAGTTGAATCGTTGGAACAGTTTAAAAGAAACCACTCGGTTATTTTTAAAACAGAAGATATTTTTAATTGCGGAGCTTTAACCACTCCTTTTAAAAGCTATCAGGTTCCTTCGATCATATCAAGTTCACTACATTCACGGTTTCGCCAAAACCATTCGTAGCCCTCCGTCATTTCATTTGGGTATTCAGTAGTATTCAAGCTATGTATTTTGACCTAACGCCAAGGCATAGTGTTTGGTAGCTGCTGGGTATTCATTTGTTGCATAGATATATGAGTTAGTTTGGGACAGTCGTATTATCATTTGGCCAACATCAGGGGTATGTACGGATGGGTTCAAATTAACAAGATAACGATGGGTAGAACTTGACATGTGACTTATGACATTTTGACCAAACGCCGAGGTCATAAGAGCATGGGGAAGAAATTTATATCGGGAATTTATAAAGAAACTGAAATTTGCAAAGAGATGCATACCATTTGGAGTGTGATAATTTTGGTAGGATTCCTTCAGCTTTATCACACGATGATATTTGGATCCCGGTCCTACTATGAATATCCGCTACTCATCAGGAGATTCGTCACTTAACGATCAATGCTATAAACCAAGTAGGTGTCGAGAAAGGTGTCAGCGGGGTTACGCCCCCAGAGAAAAGAGGTTATTTAATTAAGAAACTTCGCGAAAGCGTCGTAAAACCTCCCTCGAAGTACCGACACCGGCCTGGCTGAACGGTTAAGCAAGTATTGTACGGTGAGAATAATCCTGGCTAGTTCTTCCTTTTTGGTTTGAGGAGGGATTCGAGAAACAATAGGAGCCATCCTGTTTAGATAAACTAAAAACCATTCTAAACTTGCAAGAGCATCATGCTAAAATGTTCCTTCTCTCTCTCATTGCAGCGACCCAAAACATGACATGCCTTAAGTTACTATTAGAAAAAAATATATTGACAGGGCCAAACTATAAAGATTGGCTGCGGAATGTCAAAATGGCTTTTGACTTATAACAAATTAGGGTTTGTCCTTACTGCTAAGGCACCTGCTGTCCCTGGTCCAAAATCCAGTCTTGCGGATAAGGAAATCCACAAGTCCTGGGAGTTAGATTGAAAGAAGGCCAAATGCATCGTGCTTGCCTCTATGAATGATGAACATCAGAGGAGGCACGAGGATATGGATCTTGAATCCATATTTCTCCATACAAAAGATCTGTATGGAGAGCAATCTCGTATAGCAAGATACGAGACCTCGAAGAACTTGTTTCAGTCGAGGCTGGTCGTCGGATCATCTGTAGGAGAACATGTCCTAAAGATGATTGGCTATATAGAAGAGCTCGCGGACCTCGGAACGACTTTGGAGAACGAGCTCTATATAGACTTGATTCTTCAGTCCCTTCCTTCCACCTACGCCCAGTTTATTCTGAATTTCAACATTCAAAGAAAAGAAGTTGAACTTCCAGAACTCCTTAATATGTTGAGGAGTGCAGATGGCACCTTACAGAAGGCAAGGGAAACACCCGCTATATTTGTTCGCGGTGCTTCTTCTTCCCGGTCCAAGGCTAGGGTCAAAGGTAGGAAGACGAAGGCCGCTACCAAACTAAGAGGTGGTGTTAGTAAGGTGGGAACTAAGGGAAAGACAAAGATTATAGTGCCAGTAGTCGTAAAGGACGAGTGCTTCCACTGTCGTAGGAAAGGGCACTGGAAAAAAGATTGCAAAGCTTGGAATGCCAAGAACCAGGAACTGAAGCAAGCTGTGGCTTCGACTTCAGGTGCGTTTGTAATTGAAAATTGTCTGTCAATCAACTCTACTTCCTGGGTATTGGATACCGGATAAGGATCTCATATATGCAATTCATTACAGGCACTGAGAAACCGTAGAGTGCTGAAAGTTGGTGATATGACCCTCCAGGTTGCTAACGGAGCTAGCGTGGGTGCTGTGTCCATAGGGGATTATCACCTTGGATTGACGAGTGGACATATTTTGGTTTTGCATAACTGTTTTTGTGTACCCGATTTAACGTATAATATCATATCGGTTTCGTTGTTATCAAAAGAAGGTTATGATTTCACGTTTGTAAGCGATGTTGTTAACATCCACCTTAATCATGGTTTGATTGGGTCCAGTACACTAGATAACGGTATATATGTCTTAAACCAATTGCAGATTTTCAATGTCCAGAACACACTAAAAAAAAGTCTCCAGATTTAAATAAGGCTTTCTTATGGCATTGTAGACTAGGTCACATCAATGAGACAAGGTTAACTAAGTTACATAGATAAGGATATTTGGATTCGTTCGAATATCAATCTTATGCCACTTTTCAATCATGTCTCAAAGGAAAGATGACAAAGACTCCATTCACTGGACATGGAGTAAGAGCGAGCGAGCTCTTAGGACTCATACACAGCGATGTATGTGGTCCAATATCTACACATGCAAGAGGTGGTTTTTCATATTTCATTACTTTTATGGATGATTACTCTAGGTACGGATTCATTTTCTTAATGAAACATAAATCCGAGGCTTTTGAGAAATTCCAAGAATATAAGAATGAAGTTGAAAACCAGACCGGCAAAAGTATCAAGACACTGAGATCTGATCGAGATGGTGAATACTTAAGCGCCGAGTTCCTAGGTTACCTAAAAGAGAAAGGAATTCTCTCTCAGCTTACTCCTCCATACAATCCACAGCACAACGGTGAATCGGAGAGACGGAATCGAACCCTATTGGATATGGTACATTCTATGATGAGTAATACTGAGTTACCGCGATCTTTCTGGGGTTATGCGCTAGAATCAGCAGCATATCTTTTGAACAGGGCTCCTACCAAGACTGTGCCTACCACGCCATATCAGATATGGAGTGGGAAGAAACCCTATCTTCAGTATCTAAAGATATGGGGATGTCCAGCTTTTGTTAAAAAGCAGCATGAGGACAAACTAGAGGCACGATCAGTACAGTGTAAGTTTGTGGGATATCCAAAGAACTCCAGGGGGTATTTCTTCTATTAAGCAGAGGAACAAAAGGTTTTCGTTTCTCGTAATGCCCATTTTCTAGAACAGCTGATTTTAGAAAAGGAAACAAGTGGGAGCGCAATAAACCTTGAAGAAATTCCAGAACCACAAACTACTACTGAAAGTTTGGTAGAACCGGTAGTTCAAGAAGAACAGGACATTCCCGCACCCCTCCGCAGGAGTAGTAGGCCGTCTCATCCGCCTGAGAGATACTACAGTTTTCTCATAGATAGGGATAGAGAGGATTGCGTCATTGATGATGATGAACCTACTAACTTCCAGCAGGCCATCCAGAGTGGCGACTCGGTACGATGGCTAGATGCAATGCGGACCGAAATGGAGTCCATGTACACCAACAAAGTATGGACTTTGGACTTTGCTCCAGGTAGGGTAAAACCCATAGGATGCAAATGGATCTTCAAGAAAAAGATTGGTGTAGATGAACAGGTAGAAACCTATAAAGCTAGACTTGTTGCAAAGGGTTTTCGCCAAAGACCTGGTTTGGACTATGACGAAACTTTTTCTCCAGTGGCTATGCTCAAATCCATTCGGATCCTTCTTGCCATTGCCGCCTTCCATGATTATGAGATATGGCAGATGGACGTAAAGACGGCTTTTCTAAATGGTAATTTAGAAGAGTGCGTCTATATGGATCAGCCAGAAGGCTTCAATCAGAGTGGGAGCAGCGGGAAAGTGTGCAAGTTGCTTAAGTCCATTTATGGACTAAAACAGGCATCGCGGAGTTGGAACATCTGTTTTGATGAAACGGTCAAAGAATATGACTTTATCAAAAATCCAGATGAACCATGTATATATAGTAAAATTTTAGCACGAACTGTCGTATTCCTCGTCTTGTATGTGGATGACATTCTACTGATAGGAAATGACATTCCTATGCTACAATCTGTCAAAGGATTCTTGTCACACAGGTTCTCCATGAAAGACCTGGGTGATGCCTCTTACATTCTGGGGATCCGAATCTATCGTGATAGATCCAAGAGAATGTTGGGACTTTCGCAGTCCAGGTATATCAACACTATACTGAAAAGATTCAGTATGGAAGATTCTAAGCGCGGTAGTTTACCGGCTTGTCACGGAATCACCCACTTCAAAGAGATGTCTCCCAAGACTGATTTGGAAAGGGATCGCATGTCTATTATACCCTACGCTTCTGCGGTAGGCTCTATAATGTATGCGATGTTGTGCACAAGACCAGATATAGCTTACGCACTGAGCGTGGTAAGAAGGTATCAGTCAGACCCAGGGGAGAAGCACTGGATAGCAGTAAAGAACATTCACAAGTACATGAGAAGAACTAAGGAGATGTTCTTGGTTTACGGCGGAAAAGACCTCAAGATCGAGGCCTTTGCCGATTCCAGCTTCCAGAGTGATAAGGATGACTCTAAGTCCATGTCAGGTTATGTCTTTATGCTCAATGGAGGGGCGGTGTGCTGGAAGAGTTCCAAGCAGGACACCGTTGCTGACTCGACGATGGAAGCTGAGTATATTGCTGCTTGCGATGCCGCAAAAGAAGCGGTCTGGATGAAGAAGTTCCTCACAGAACTTCAGGTGGTTCCTACCATTGTTGATCCAATACCGCTGTATTGCGACAACAACGGAGCTATAGCTTTAGCAAAGGAACCAAGGTCCCATCAGAAGTCCAGACACATCTTAAGGCGGTATCACCTGATCAGAGAGATCATAGATCGCCGGGAGATCGAGGTCCGGAGAGTTGCTACAGAGGAGAACACTGCTGATCCATTCACAAAGGCCTTACCTCAGATTCAGTTCGAGAGGCTACTCGAGATGATCGGTCTTCGATATGCCAGTACATGGCCTAGTGCAAGTGGGAGATTGTTAGTGTATATACCCTAGGGGCCATTATTGTATCATACTAGCTTGTATATTACTTAATGGAAGCTTGGGATATTCACAGTTATATTAACAGTCTTGCTAAACATGGTAGTATGCTACTTGGTTTATATCTATCTTAATATGTGTATACGTATTGCTAGAGCCCTTAGGATCTTGCTTGACTACCAGCGTTGTGATGGCAGTCACACTAGTGGAGGCTGGGTAGTCTACAAGCATATCCTTTTTCAGGTCCCTAGTCGTAGGATTATCGAGACAGGGCATCGATACTCCGGAGTAGACTAGTGTGTACGCTTCTCATCCCAGTTGGGGAGATGGTCTGTCCCACAGCCATCAGTACATCGTACTGGAGATAGTATACAGGTGCTCGTTGGGTTACGGGTACACCAGACAGGACTCGCAGGGAACTGTTGGTTGGTATTATACCCGTCGTCGGTTAACAGTTCCCAGGTGACATGAGTACAGCATAGTCCGCGGACTTGACACTGCTGCTTCGCCTCAAGTGTGTTCCCACTGTTCTTAGATTGCTATCCTACCATGGCTCAAAGGAGTCGTGCAAACAGGTAGCAGTTGGGTGCAGTCCCGAAGCACTTGGAGGCAGTGGCGGTTAGACAGGATTCGTCTCTCCCGGTATTGGGAGTTGATATCGCGCTGTGTCTGGAGAGACATTACGCAAAGTCCCTGGCCAGGGCAAGCGAGATTTACTGGTAGGTTTTCCAGTAGTTTCTCAATGTGTAATGGGCTTCGCTCCGACACGACTTATACCGCTTTTAGCGGACTGACGCTTGCCGCCCCCTAGGCCCGATATGCGATAGTCATAGACAAACAGACCGGACCGTACGGAGATTGTCACATCAGGCTCAGTAGGAGTTCGGATGGGTTTCCTCATCGTCCTTCTTATCGACATCTACCTGGGGACCGTTACGTACAGCTAGTGCCGCTTGCGGTCTGTGGTTAAGCCCACTGCCAGCATAGTAGTCGAGTCTTTAGAGTCCCACACAGAGAGTTTCCCTACTTCGGGCGAAACGATATAGAGCTCGTATTGTTTCACGACAGGGTTCGGTCACGCGCGTGCATTTATGTACATACGATGTTCGGACAGTTTTTACTAGCGGGCTTTGGTTTAAGCCAGATTCTAGTAATGGATTATTGGATTTATACAGTCTCAGTATTTCCGTGTTTTCACGGATGGGAGGGGCGTTCTCTTAATTTGTCGAGAAGCTTCTAGAAGATTGATGAGTTGGAGGCTTAGGTGGCATTTGCATTAATTGGTTTAATGACTCATGGTGTGATTCATCCATAGAGTTAATGATGCATTTATTGTTTAAATGACTCATGAGATGAATCACAAGGTGAGTTAAGGAAGCATGATGATAATTGTTATTTGTTATTTCATTTAATAAATATCTTATGCTTCATATATTCACAACGATTCATTATTCCAAGATCATTCTCACTCTCACCTTCTCTCTCCTTAAGCTCTCTCTCTTCAAGAACTAACCCTAACCTCTCATGTGTTGAGATCCAAGGGTTAGCAAGACTCAAAGATCCCTAATCCTATTCTATATCCTCTAGGTTGCTTTGATTAGCACTTTTAGTAACCTAGTTACCTCACGTTAGAGGTCAAGCTTGGAGTAGTAGCTCTCGGGTGGATCTTCTATCACAAAGAGGAGGCCGATGAGGAAGTGGTCAAACGAGAACAAGAAGGACTTGGTTCATTAGGTATAATCTTCTTTCATAGTAGCTAATCCCTCCTATGATGTTGTTAGCTAGGGTTTGGCAAATATCCGTAAGTTAGTCGATGTTTGTTTTAAACAAAATGATTGTTTTACCTATTCCGCCTCCCCGCAACTCGTGGGGTGTTTAACGTCGACTTACAGCCGTCACGTGCCAATTTCGAGTCGTGACAAAGTTGGTATCAAAACACTAGGTTTTACCTTTCGGAGTGTAGGATGACCTTGGTATGATGGAGTAGGTAGCTTAAGCAGAGTAACGTAGTGTGTGTATGTCCGCAGCATACTCACGACGCGGTACTCCGCCTAAAGTGACCTAAGTACAAATTGCTTGAAATTCCTTCCTTGATAATATATCCTTATGATTCGATTTCCATGTTCTTATCGAATCTTATTTCCATTTATAGCCTTTGCCGCCGATGACTATGGGGACTCAGAGTGATGCAGCGAGAGCCGAGGTCATGATTGACTCAGGTGAGACGAGGATTGACCAGGATGGCGCGCTCGTTGCACATGAGCAGATGGATCCGCCTTCGACAGATCATCTCGCTAGGCTTGTGGCAGATATGCAGGATATGCGCCAGACGATGAGTTCATTGTTTGAGTCCATTCGAGCGCAGCGACAGGAGGTTGCTACCCCTGTTACCCAGTTGTTCCTTATGATCAGTACACAACATTCTGTCACCTACACAGCACCAGTGGATGCAGCCCCAGTTGACGAGGCACGTCTTCCAGAGACTTTGGGAGTTTCGGAATAGTGGAGGACTCGTACCGGTGTACCAGCTCCGAGACAGAGGCTTAGTCGTCGAGACAGATATCAGGCACATCACGGGAGTAACGGAGGCTTGGGACGAGGTCAGTCTTTTAGCTCGTATTTACCGGAGGGTCGGCAGCCATGGAGAGGATGCTATCGATGCGGAGACCTTCATCGCCACATCAGGCGTTGTTCCCTAACACCGCGTCAGGGTCGTATTCGGAGAGGTCGTGGACGTGGAGGATTCTCTCAGAGGGGACAGGTTAGCAGAGGAGCAGTTCAGCCAGTTGCGGGTAGGGGGCAGACACGAGAGTTTGCTTCTACTCATCGGGACGCACGGGCGTCCAATGCGGAGTTTTCAGGTATTCTTAATCCGTATGTTCTTTTGATGTACTTGTTTGTTTTACACACTTTGTACCGTGGTTGGGACGAGAGTCGTGTTAGCTAGATCAGTCGTTTGTTGTGTTAATTTCCGACAGCGATTCTTTTGTTGCGCAACACGTATTTCAGTCGTGTGCCAATTGGATAGGAGATAGAGATTCGTCCGTCGTTTTGATCCTTCTTGAGATGTTGGATTTGACGTTCTCCTGGGCATGGATTGGTTAGCTACGTGCTAGGCGTCTGTGGACTGCCGCGAGAAAACAGTCAGGTTTTGTTTTTCCGGCGAGTTAGTTCTTGTTTTGTAGGGAGACAGTGGTGCCGCCTCTCACAGCTTGAATTCAGCCTTTTTCGCTAGTCGGCTTTTAAGGAGAGGATGTCGAGAATTCTTAGCGTTAATTTATGATACAAAAGCCACAGTGGGTTTGTTGGACCGGGTTCCTTTCGTGCGAGAGTTTTTCGACGTTGTTCCAGATGAGCCGACGAAGCTTAGGGAGCTTAAGGATCAGCTGCAGAGTTGATTGTTGGGGGGGCTTGTGCGTCTGAGTGTTTCACTTTGGGGAGCTCATATTCTGTTCGTCAGGAAAAGGATGGCAGTTTGAGGTTATGCGTTGAATGATCGTCAATTGAACCGGCTTACGGTGCAGATAGCTATCCTTTACCTCGCATTGACGATTTCTTGATCAGCTCCTGAGTGCGAGGCATTTTTCTAAGTTTGTTTGGGATCAGGTCATCATTGTTGCAGGTTCAGAGTGATGACATTCCGAAGACTGCTTTTACACGTGCTATGGGTTTTACGTGTTTTGGTGGTGTCGTTAGACTCACCAATGCCCTAGCAGCATTCGTAGATATGATGAACCGGATTTCTTCAAGCCGTTCCTCGACCAGTTTATTGTTGTGTCATTGAGGACATTCTGGTCTATTCTAATGTGTCGTGAGGAACATGAGCAACACTTGAGGATTTGTTTTGCAGACATTGGGAGAGTGCCGGCTGTTTGCTAGGTTCTCGAAGTGTTCCTTCAGGCTTGATTGTGTTGACTCCTAGGTCTTGTAGTTACGGGAGACGGTTTTTGTATGGTTCCGAGGAAGATCGAGGCCGTACAGCTTTGGCCCAGACTTGTGTACGGGACGGAAGTCCGCAGATCTTTGGGCTCAGTAGGTTTTTACCGCCGTTTTGTGCAGGATTTCTAGTGTATCGCTGCACCATTAACTGGACTGACCGGAAAGGAGGTTCCTTTTTCTTCGGACTGAGGCATGCGTGCGGAGTTTTCGGCAGTTGAAAACTTGGTTGACAACTACACCAGTTCTTTCTTTGCTTTCTGGCTCGGGCAACTTTGTTGTTTAACTGTAATGTTTCGTGAGTGGGGCTCGATTGTGTACTAAGGTGACACTATAGAGTTATCGCTTTTACTTCCCGACAGTTGGAGGAAGTACAAGCAGGATATCCCACTCATGATCTGGAGATGGCCGCGGTGGTCGTGCGTTGGAGATTTGGAGACACTACTTGTTCGAAAAGTCGTGTCAGATTTTCACGGACCACCAGAGCTTAATGTACATCTTCCTGCAGCGGGTTTTGATTGTCGAGACTATCGTCTGCAGATTTACAGTTCTTGTGCGATCGTTGAGTACAGCTTAAGTTTGCCTCTACTGAGGGGACAGCTTGTTCATGTCCGCGCCCGACCATTTTTTTCCTTAATCGTTTTCGCGAAGCACAGCCTGCCGATGCTCGTTCATCAGAGATTCTTGAGCATACTCGGCTGGGTAATGATTCAAAGTCCTTGATTCGTGACCAGATGTGCTACGTTTAGGGATGTGTATGTGTGTACCTATTGCTGATGGGCAGAGTACGAAATCCTAGAGTAGGCACATCAGTCAACTCTCTGTATTCATTCAAGTTCCACCAACATTTGACGTGACTTGTGAGATAGTTACGGGTGGGTAGGGATGAAGAGTGAAGTTTCGGATTTCGTTTCAAGGTGTCTGTCTTGTTGTGTGCTAAGGTTGAGCATCTGATACCGGCTGGAGAGTTGCAACCTTTAACAGTTTCGGAGTGGGAATGGGAGCAGATCTCCATGAATGTCGTTGTGGTGTCTACTCAGGTTTAGTCAGGGTGTGACTCCATTTTGAGTTTGTTGTCCGGTTATACTCGGTTTGCTCAGTTTTCTTTGTTAAGTTTGTGCGTTGCACGGAGTTCCTTCATGGGTCGTATCCAATGAAGGCACCCTGTTCGCTTGCCTTTTTGGGCAGGAGCTTCAGAAAGCCTTGGGTACTGATTGAGCTTTAGCTCCGTTTTTCCATCTGCAGAATGATGGTTTTGTGAGAGCGGGCTATACCGACTCTGGAGGATATGCTTGTGCGTACGTACTAATTGTTGTCGGCAGTTGGGATCGTCACTTGCTATTGTTAGGATTCTCCTTCGATAACAGTTATCAGGAGATATTCCAATTGGCAACCTTTAGGTTTGGTTTGATAGGTCGTGTCGATCTCTAGTCTGTTTTTCTGACTCTGCGTAAGTAGGATTTTTGGACCCCAGCTAGTCTAGAGACTTCGGAGATGATCCAGTTGGTTTAGGTTAGGATGAGGACAGCCCAGTGCAGACAGAGGTCTTATGCCGACCGTGGTGGTCGCAGACTTCAGTTCACAGTGAGAGATCATGTATTCCTACGGATTTTTCCGATGAATGACGTGTTGAGTTTTGAGAAGCTTATCCCAGGATTGTAGGTCCTTTTGAGATTCTCAAGCGAGTTAGTTTCGTTGCCTTTAATTTGGCACTTCCGCCCAGATTATTGAGTATTCACCCCGTATTCCTTGTGTCGATACTTTGCAATTGCCTTCATGATCTTTCTTATATGATTCAGCACCCGACCATTTAGCTTGAAACGCGATCATTATTTCACCGACAGCCAATTGTGTTAATAGCTCGGCAGATGGAGAAACTTCGGTCAAGGGTCTTTCCATCTGTGAAGGGTTTTCTTGGACGTAGCCGTATAGTGAGGTGATCACTTGGGAGGCTACGAGCGAGATATGAGAGTTTTGTAATCTTCTCTTTGAAGGTACGCTTAGTGAGAATTTTAAATTCGGGGACGAATTTTTATAGGGGGAGATTGTAACGCCTTAGATTTCAGTTAGTGTTAGTTTAGACGTTAATGTGGGTTTACTGTAAAAAAGTTTACCAATTCGGGTTCCTCACATTTTATAACATTTAATTAATAATTTATTAATATTTGTTATAGCATGCACGCACGTGTGCACGTTAATGTGAGGGTTTGTTTTGTGTTAATCTAGATTAGCAACCATGGCAACTTAACCATTAATCTAATTTTTGCTTTAATCCTTTGCCTTAACCCTAATCCTTAATCTTTTCCCTAGATATTTTGTTGTGTGAAGATATTTCTTTTGGTGAGAAGAGGTGGCATGATGAGGTGCGGTGTGAATGCATTAAATGGAGATTTAATGTAAGGTTACACTCACCCTCACCCTTAACCTCACCTCTGTCTCTTTTTTCATCACACTCTCTCTCTTTCTCTCTCACTTATTGCTTTCTCTTTTCTTTTCATCTCCTCTCATTCCCTAAACTGAACAATATCATTTTCCATCACAAACCATCTCAAATCCTTCACAAATCTCACAAAAATCATATCTTTGAACTTGATTTGCCTCTTGGATGCCTTGGAGCTTGCCAAGCTTGGATCTTTGAGTTCTTTTGGTTAGGTAATGATCTCTTTCTGTTGTTTATGTTGTTTTAGTGTTGTGTAGTCTTGTAGTTTTAGTTTAGATAGCGTAAAGTTAAGTTTTTGTGCAAATATCGTATTTTTAGTGTCAATATATTGCATCTGTGATCTGCTGTGACCCGGAGAGTTCACTAGAAAACCAAACAATGTAGTTGTGTTGTACCTGAGACCATAGGACATCACCTGGAGCACGGACCCCTGGAGCTCGGACTCGGCCGGCGAATTGAAGGGAAATTCCGGCGACCTCGGCTCGGGGTAAGAGTTAGGGTTTGGGTTTTTGAGGGTAGGTGTCTGCAGTGGTTTAGGTGTATTTTGTCTTGTTTGGTTGTTGAATTTTCTCTGTATACAAAATCTGGGATCACATAGGTAGTTTCTTGTGTTTCGTTTACGCGCGATATGTTATACGACATGGATCGTGCACTTTGTGTGATTTTGCTCTTGGGTTGGTTTCGTCGTGTCGCTATGCACGTTAGCCACAATACGAACACTTGAGAGTATGTTTTGTGTTGTTGCGTAGGTCAAATATAGTTTGTACGCGTTTTGGGTCTTTTACTAATATACACTTGTTTTTATCGTTTTATTGTTTTAGGTTCGCAGGCGGAGACTTCGGGCGCTACGACAAAGGGAAAACAGGTTGTTAGCTTCACTTAGCCAGGAGCGTTGGTGAGTAGATTTAATATCTACAGGGGAATCGCCCGCATGGTGTTATGCGTCTGGGCTAGTGATGTTAATATTGTCGCATATTCTATTTCATATATAGAGTTGCGCATACACTTTATTGCTTAGTTATTGTTGTGTTTGGACTAGTACCCTTAGGACACTGCACTATTATTGACGACTCATATTGCACGAGCACTGATTGTATGCTACACACCGTCAATAATTTCCATGACATACACAACACACATATAGATATGATATTGTTTGGTTAGGGACATTGGGACATTGATTCATATTTCTTTATGCATATGACATATAAGATACCTGTATACCTACATGCTTACACATATGCCTTGACATGCTTACATGCTAGTTACCTGTATACCTATAGAGTATTGTACCATTAGCAATAGATACATACACACATAATGACATAGCTACATGTATACCTTGCATACATACTTCACTTATACCCGGAGGGTATATTTCATCATTTCTGATAGGTAGATACATATACCTTGCTATACCTTTATGTTTACACCTATATCTGGTTATAGCTACATGTGCACCTTTATTTGATGTTATATTAGACTTGGAGAAATTAGGAATCGCATGATTTATATATTAACTTGTTGCAGTTAAATAGCGGCTTTTCCTTTATATGCTTACATCTCAGTTTTATGTTGCATATATTATATTCATGGATTTTCGCATTGAGATATGGATTTTTCATGATGTTTTCTGGATTTGAGGACCGTGGTAGTTTCATGAAATTATGCATTATTTGAAAAACCCGGTTTCTCTTGATATGATATTTCAGCAGCCACCATGAGATTTATCGGTTCTGATATATATACCCCATGCGAGAAGCGTCGTGGGCCGTATGAGGGTATATGGTGGGGCCCAGTGGTACCCCGGGGAAAGAAGGTCGATGTAACATGTCGTTGTGGCCTGGCAGGGGAACCATACTCTCCGGTGACATTACCAATGACTTGGCGGTTATCGTGGGGATACCGATGGGAATCATGTGCGTATGGATACGTCGAGAGGCGAGGGTCAGAGCTAAGCACTCGAGCTTTCGGTATAGCGTATGATACGTACCTATCAGGGTGCCAGTCGTGGTGACAGCACTGGATAGATCTGCATTTCTGTGTCGATACTTGACACATTGTTTTCATGATATTTTTACTTCTAAGTATATATAACAGTGGAATGGGACGCTGTTATATATATATATATATATTAGTGGAATGGGACGCTAATATATATGTATACATATCAATTTATATACATCATCATAATTATTCATGCAATTATATTTAGGATATATGAGATTCATTTGATATTGGATTTGGGATATAGGAGATTTATTTTAGATTGGATACAAGATAAATATGAAATTGTTGATTATGTACATTCAGAATATATGAGATTTACTTGATATTGTACATTCAGAATTTGTGAGACTTATATTATATGAGAGCCAATTTGGGGGCTGATTTGAGGAATTGTGATTTGGATTGTCTTGATGGATTTTGGTCCTACCACGATGTCAGGATTCCGTGGAAATGACATGTTTCATACCATACTCCACATTTATTGTTTATGCACTGCTTCATGTATTAGTAGTACCTGTTAGTGTACCTTTCATGACTGTTGCATTTACATACTTCATTTTATATGCATTGCTTCATGTGTTAGTTGTACCTGCTAGAGTACCTTTCATGACTGTTGCATATATACATTTTCATATCATTATTGAATGATTATTGCATACCGATTGTCATATTATTGTTTCATGAATTATAGTAACCGTTAGTGTACCTTTCATGACTATTGCATTCATATGACCATTTATTTCTTAGCTTACATATGTTAGATTCGTGCTGTACGTGCATACTTGCGATTACCTGCATATGTTATTTATTATTCACGAGTTGGCAACTCACCCCCGTTGTGCCACAGTTTGTTTTGCAGGTTGTTTCCCCAGAGTAGTCGAAGCAGGCTATTCATCTATCTAATCATCTTTTGCTGCGGATACCGCATCGGCTCACAGTGTGCAGTTTTGTTTTAGGTGGGTTTTGTGGTTATTCGTTGTTGTATTGTATATTTGTTGTATCCTTATACTCTCCATCTACTATTTTTATGTTTGACTTAGAGACTTGATGTGAGGATGATATAATATATTATTTTATGACTTGGTTGTCTTTTATACAGTTTCCTTTTGATCGTCTTTTATTTTTTCGCTACGGCGTCGTATATCTGTTGTGGTGGTTGTTTTCCTCCTTTGGGCGTGTTTTTGCTCCCGTTTGGGGATGCTTTACTTATATTGATGTTGTACCCATTTTTTGGGCTGGTTTTTACAAAGGAGGTGCTGCCAAAATTTTAAAGAAAGAAAAGTTGGACTTTTTAAGAATTTGGGTTGAGATTTCAAAGGTTTTAAAATTGTTCTTATTTCTTACTAGTTTTGATGGTTTAGATTGCTGGGTTTTCGGCTTACTTAAATTGCGTTACGCCTGTAGACGTTGCGTAGTTTAAGGGCCGTCACGTGCCAATTTCGGGTCGTGACAAGTTCCTGGGTATTGGATACCGGATCAGGATCTCACATCTGTAATTCATTGCAAGCGCTGAGAAGCCCTAGAGTTTTGAGGAAAGGTGATATGGCCCTCAGGGTTGGCAACGGAACCAATGTGGATGCTGTTGCAGCAGGAGAATATCACTTAGGATTGACGAGTGGACATATTTTGTTATTGCATAACTGCTTTTGTGTACCCAGTATGATATGTAATATTATATCTGTATCTTTGTTATCTAATGAAAGATATAATTTTGCACTTGAAAGAAATGTCATAAATATTGACCAAAATTATGAAATGGTTGGGTCGGGTACACTTAATAACGGAATATACATTCTCAATCAACATCAAGTTTTCAACATCCAAAACACACTAAAATGAAAGACTTCAGAATCAAACCAAGGTTTCTTATAACATTGCAGACTTGGTTATATCAATGAAATACGGTTGACCAAGTTACATAAAGATGGATACTTAGATCCGTTTGAGTATCAATCATATGCAACTTATCAATCATGTATCATAGGAAAGATGATAAAAACTCCATTCACTGGACATGGAGAAAGAGCTACCGAGCTCTGGGACTCATACACAGCGATGTGTGTGGGCCAATGTCTACGCATGCAAGAAGTGGTTATTCCTACTTCATTATTTTCACAGATGATTTCTCAAGGTATGAACATGTATTCTTAATGAAACATAAATCCGAGGCCTTTGAGAAGTTCCAAGAGTATAAGAATGAAGCGGAAAAGTAAACCGGCAAAATTATCAAGATGCTCCGATCTGATCGGGGTGGTAAATACTTAAGTGCCGAATTCCTGGAATATTTAAAAGAGAATGGATTCTCTCTCAGCTTACTCCTCCATACACACCACAACACAACAGTGTATCAGAAAGACAGAATCACACCTTACTTGATATGGTGCGTTCCATGATGAGTAATACTGAGTTGCCGCCTTCCTTCTGGGGTTATGCACCAGAATCTGCTGCATACCTATTGGATAAGGTTCCAACTAAGTCTGTGCCCACCACACCATATGAAATGTGGAATTGGAAGAAACCCTGTCTTAAGTATCTAATGATATGGGGTTGCCCTGCTTTTGTCGAAAAAAAGTTCATCTAAACAAGCACGAGGCACGTTCAATATTGTGTAAGTTTGTGGGATACCCCAAGAATTTCAAGGGGTATTATTTCTATTACGCTGAGAAACAAAAGGTCTTTGTTTCTCATCATGCCTGCTTCATGGAAACTCAATTTCTTGAAAAGGAGATAAGTGGGAGCGCAATAGAGCTGGAAGAAATTCCAGAACCGCAAACTATTACTGAAAACTTAGTAGAACCTAAGATTTCAATGGAACCGGACGTACCTGCACCACTCCACAGATCTAGTAGGAAATCTCATCCGCCCGAGAGATATTACGGTTTTCTCGTAGACGGGAATCGAGAGGATTGCATCATCGACGATGATGAGCCGACTAGTTTTCAGCAAACCATCATGAGTAGAGACTCGGTGAAGTGGCTGGATGCTATGCGATTCGAGATGGAATCCATGTACACAAACCAAGTATGGACTTTGGATTTTGCTCCTACTGGGGTAAAACCCATAGAATGCAAATGGATTTTCAAAAAGAAGATTGGTGTAGATGGTCAGGTAGAAACCTACAAAGCTAGACTTGTTGCTAAAGGTTTTCGTCAAAGACCAGGATTGGACTATGACGAAACCTTTTCACCAGTGGCTATGCTTAAATCCATTCGGATCCTATTTGCCATTGTTGCCTTCCATGGCTATGATATCTGGCAGATGGATATTAAAATCGCTTTTTCTAAATGGAAGTTTAGAAGAGTGTGTTTATATGGATCAACTAGATGGTTTCATAGACAGTGGGAGCAGTGGAAAGGCGTGCAAGTTGTTTAAATCCATTTATGAAATAAACCAGGCATCACGGAGTTGAAACATCTGCTTTGATGAGACGATCAAGGAATTTGACTTTATAAAAAATGTAGATGAAGCTTGTATTTATAAAAAGATTGTAGAGAGAACTGCGATATTCCCCGTTTTATACGTGGATGACATTCTCATGATAGAAAATGATATTCATATGCTACAATCGGTCAAGCTATTCTTGTCACAGAAGTTCTCTATGAAAGACCTGGATGATACCTCGTACATTCTGGGGATTAAGATCTATAGTGACATATCTAAAAGAATGTTGGGACTTTTACAGTCAAGGTACATAGACACTGTATTAAAAAGGTTTAGTATGGAAGATTCTAAGCTCGGTAATTCGCTCGCTTGTCACGAAATCACCTTCTCCAAAGAGATGTCTTCCAAGACTGATGAGGAGAGGGCTCGCATGAGCATAGTACCCTACGCTTCGGCAGTATGGTCGATAATGTATGCGAAGTTATGTACCAGACCAGATGTAGTTTACACACTTAGCGTTGTAAGCAGGTATCAGTCCAACCCAGGTGAGAAACATTGGATAGCAGTAAAGAACATTCTTAAGTACCCGAGAATGACCAAAGAGATGTTCTTGGTGTACGGTAATGGGGACCTCCAGATTGAGGCTTTTACCGAATCAGGCTTCTAAAGTGACAAGGATGACTCTAAATCTGTCTCGGGTTATGTGTTTACCCTCAACGGAGGGGCGGTCTGTTGAAAGAGTTCCAAACAGGACACCATAGCAGACTCGACGATGGAAGCTGAGTACATCGCTGCTAACGATGCCGCAAAAGAGGCAGTTTGGATGAGAAAGTTCGTTTTTAAACTTCTTGTGGTTCCATTCATTGCTAATTCAATACCTTTGTATTGCGATAACAATGGAGCCATGTCTTTGGCAAATAAACCACGGTGCCATCAGAAATCCAGACATATCTTGAGGCGGTATCACTTGATCAGGGAGATCGTGAATCACTAGGAGATCGAGGTGCGGAGAGTAGATACAAAGGACAACACGGCAGATCCATTCACCAAGGCCATCCCTCAAGTCTAGTTCGAGAGATTGTTCAAGATGTTGGGTATGCGGTACACCAGCAATTGGATCTAGTGCAGACGTTGGGTACTTAATACGGCAATTACAAGCCTAAGTGCAAGTGGGAGATTGTTGGATATGTATGCCCTGGAGGCCTTCATTGTATATGATGCTAGGGATATGTGTGTACAGGACAATCTTGCTCGATATGATAGTATGCTATTTGGTTTGTCTTTATCTTAATCTGTGATGTGTTTTACTTAATATTTCATATCTTGTATACATGTTGATAAAGCCCGTAGGATGCTTGCTTGACTACCAGTGTTGTGATGACAATCATACTTGTGGGAGCTGGGTAATCGATAAGCATATCCTTAAAATGTCCCTAGTCGTGGGAGTAACGAGACTGGGCATCAATACTCCAGAGCAGACTGGTGTATACATATCTAGACCATGACGAGGGGCGATGGATTGCTTCCGTAGCCATTGGTGTGGTGCACCTAAAATTGTATACAGGTGCTCACCGGGGGTGAGTATACTGGACAGACCCGCCAAGAACTGCCTAGATGGTATTAGACCTAACGTCAGATAACAGTTCTCTGGTGACATGAGTGCAGGTAGTCTGTTGACCTGAGGTCGTCATTTGTCTCGTGTGAGTTTCCACTGTACTTTGATTACTACCCTACCATGGCTCTACCGAGTCGTGTAAACAGGTTTTAGTTGGGCACAGTTTCGAGCCATATGGAGGTAGTGAGCGACTGTTGGGGATTCTTCTCTCCCGGTATAGGGGAGTCGATGTCGCGCTGTGATTGGTTGGCCAACACCATAAGTCCCTGGCTAGGGCGGATTGAGAATTACTCGTAGTTAGACCAGTAGATTCTCGAATGGTCTTGAGCCACACCGGCATGACTTGTCACGTTATTAGGGGTCTGACGTTTTCCATCCCCTAGACCCGGCATGCGATACTCTGAGACGAACAGGCCGGACTGCACGGAGATTGTCATGGGCAAGCTCAGTAGGGGTTTGGATGAATTCGCTCGTCGGCCTTCTTTTCGACAGGTATCTGGGTAGCCGTTACATTGTAACGTTTCAGAAATCGTTTTGCGAATTTTTCCGTTTTAGGGCAAAATTGTCGGTTTTTCCCGTTTTAACCCGATTTCGATCAAACGTCCGTATAAGCTTGCCGGCACCTAGTTTACCTAAAATAAAGCTTGTACGCAAACTTTAGGGAGGTTTTTTTTCAGATAGAATTTTTCCCAAATAAAATATTATTTTAAGCGGTATTTGGTGCACGTAAATCGGGAAATTTCTTCTCTTGAGAATAAATTATTTTTTTTGTCACTAGAATATTTTGGAAATTTCTTTTTAAATATCTAGATATTTTTGGAGTGCAAAAGGAATTATTTTAAAAAGAAAAGAAAAGGTGTAAAGGTGGCAATTAGCATTTATTACTCTTTTTCCTAGCAATTTCTTCACAAAAAATTCACAAAAATACCCCCTCACCCCCTTGGCCGGCCTTTCCCTTCCCCTTGCTGCCCCTTATCATTTTCACCCATTTTCAACTCATTTTGCATCAAATAAATCATGAAAAATCCAAATAAAATCACAAAAACTCAAATATATTCATTTTCCTTCATTCTTCTTCATAAAAGTAGCTTGGATCTTCATTCAAAGCATCATTTTGGAGGAAAAGATGATGAGTTTGGTTTCTTGGTTTTGATCTTTTGTGGAGGTATAAAACCCTAACCCTAATCCTTTTTGTTGTTTCTAAATTTCTAATTAGTATATTAATTGTTTATTTAAGCTTTTAATTTCATGTTTGAAATTCAAGACTTGATTTTTATGATAATCTAGTTAGGGTAAAACTTGATTTATGTGTTTAATGTTTATTTGAAGTGTTAATTTGTGTTTTGGAGAAGATTAACCTAGTAGAAAATGTTAATTTTTGCTAATGAACACTTTGTTTAATTATGCAATTTTGCTTACTAGGTTTTTGCTAAAATTTATTTAGCAAGTGTTAAAAATATAGAAATGGATTTTATAGCTTAGTTAAGCTATTTTAAGGTGTTTATAATCGCTAGATATGCGTTAGCTTGAAACTAGTGCGAAATATTGCGATAAGTTGTTTGCTAGATTTCGGGGTTTTTCCGACGTAGGTTCGATTGGTCGTTGCGAGGTTATATCTATTGTATTCATCGTAATTTTTGTGTTGTGTTGCGCGATCGGAACGATCGGGGTCTAGACTTGTGTTTTGTAGTTTAGCGACCCCAATTAGGGTTTTTGGCTGATGTCGTGCGCGATAGATGCGCTAAGCGCGCAGTGTAATTTTCAGGGCGTCATTCTTGCGTTTCGATGTCTTTTCGTCGATGTAGGATATTTGCTTATGTGTTGTGTTTGTGAAATTTTAGGTTCGCAAGCGGGGACTTCGGACGCTACGACAAGGGAAAACAGGTGGTAGGCTTAACTTAGCCAGGAGCGTTGGTGAGTAGATTTAACATCTACAGGGGAATCGCCCGTATGGCGTTATGCGTCTGGGCTAGAGATGTTATTTCTGTCGCATATTCTATGTCATATTTAGAATTGCGCATTTACCCTGTTACTTAGATATTGTTGTGCTTGGACTAGTATCCTTAGGACACTGCACATATTATTGACGATTCATGTTGCACGAGCACTGATTGTATGCTACACACACCGTCAATAATTGCCATGTCACGCACAACCCACTTATAGATATGATATTGCTTGGTTAGGGACATTGAGACTTTGATTCATATTTCTTTACGCATTGACTTATAGCATACCTGTATACCTACATGCTTACACATATATTCTGACATATTTACATGCTAGTTACCTGTATACCTATAGAGTATTGTACCATTAGTGATAGGTACATGCACACTTTATGACATAGCTACAGGTATACCTTGCATACCTATTTCATTTATACCCAGGGGGTATACTACATCATTACTTATAGGTAAATATATATATCTTGCTATACCTTTATGTTGCACATATATCTGGTTATAGCTACATGTTTACCTTTGCTTCATGCTATTTTAGAATTGGAGAGATTAGGAACCGCATGATATTATATTAACTTATTACAGTTAATTACTGTTTTTCCTCTATATGCTCGCATTTCAGATTTATGATGCGTATACTTTATTCATGGATTTTCGCATTGAGATATGGATTTTTCATGATATTTTCTGGATTTGGGAACCGTGGTAGTTCATGAAATTATGCATTATTTGAAAAACTCGGTTTTCCTTGATATGATATTTCAGCAGCCACCATGAGATTTGTCGTTTACGATGTGTATACCCCACGCGAGGAAAGGAGGGGTCCGTGTGCGGGTATATGGTGGGGCCCGGAGGTACCCCGAAGCAAGAATGATGTCGTGGTGTCAGGCGATGAGGTTTAGGGGAACCATACTATCCGGTGACAGGACCAATGACTCAGCGGCTATCATGTGGATACCGACAGGAGTCATGTACATATGGATACGTCGAGAGGCGAAGGTCAGAGCTAGGCACTTGAGCTTTTGGGATAGCGTATGATACGTACCTATCAGGATATTAGTCTGGGAGACGGCATATAATAGATCAATATTTATGTGTCGATGCTTGGCACATTGGTTTCATAATATTTCTAATTACTCTTTGTATATATAACAGGGGATTTATCCGTTGTTATATATACCCTAACACCAATATTAGTGGAATGAGACGCTAATATATGTGTATTGACCTCACATATTTATTTATGTCATTATATTTAGGATGTTAGAATTTTGCTGGAGATTTAATTCGGGATATAAGAGATTCATTTGAGATTGGATACTGGATAGATATGTGAGATCCACTTGATATTGTACATTCGATATATGTGAGATATACTTGATTGTACATTCGATTATGTGAGATATACTTGATATTGTACATACGAGATATGTGAGATCCACTTGATTTTGTACATTCGATATATACGAGATATACTTGATATTGTGCAATTAAGGAGATGTGATACTTAGATGATATGAGAGCCAATTTGGGGGCTGATTTGAGGAATTTGGATTTGAATTGTCTTGCTGGATTGTGATCCTACCACGATGTCAGGATTCCGTGGAAATGACATACTTCACTCCATACCTCACCTTTATCTGTTTGTGCACTGTTTCATGTATTAGTAGTACCTGGTAGTGTACCTTTCATGATTGTTGCATATTTACTTTCTCATATCCCTATTGCATGATTATTGCATATCGTTGTCATATCATCATTGCTTTATATATTGGTTGTACCTACTAGTGTACTTTCCATTATTCTGCATTCATATGACATGTTATTATTGTTAATTGCATATCTTAGATTCACGCTTTACGTGCATACTTGCGATTACCTGCATATGTTATTTACTATTCACGAGTTGGCAACTCACCCCCGTTGTGCCACAGTGTTTGCAGGTATTCCTCAGGATAGTCAGAGGCATGCTATTATCACACATCTTATCATCTTTTGCTATGGATACCGCATCAGCTCACAGTGTGCAGTTTGCTTAGGTGGGTTTTGTGGTTATTCGTTGTATTGTATATTCGTTGTATCCCTGTACTCTCCATCTACTATTTTCATATTGACTTAGAGACTTGGTGAGGACGATGTTGTATATTATGTTGGATTTGTTGTCTTTTATACAGTTTCCTTTCTATCGTCTTCTATTTCTTCGCTACGGCGTCGTATATTTGTTGTGGTGGTTGTTTTCCGCCTTTGGGCGTGGATTTGCTCCCGTTGGGGATGCTTTACTTTTTATTTATGTTGTACCCATTTTTGGGGTTGGTTTTTATAAAGGAGGTGCTGCCAAAATTTTAAAAGGAAATAAAGTTGGATTTTTAAAGAATTTGGGTTGTGATTTCAAAGACTTTTAAACAATGTTTCTTATCTTTTCTTGTCTTTTACTGGTTTAGATTTCTGGGTTTTGGCTTTCTTTTACTGCGTTACGCCTGTAGACGTTGCGTAGTATTAGGGCCGTCACGTGCCAATTTCGGGTCGTGACACCATAAGTCCCTGGCTAGGGCGGATTGAGAATTACTCGTAGTTGGACCAGTAGATTCTCGAATGGTCTTGAGCCACACCGGCACGACTTGTCAGGTTATTAGGGGTCTGACGTTTTCCATCCCCTAGAACCGGCATGCGATACTTCAGACGAACAGGCCGGACTGCACGGAGATTGTCATGGGCAAGCTCAGTAGGGGTTTGGATGAATTCGCTCGTCGGCCTTCTTTTCGACAGGTATCTGGGTAGCCGTTACGTACAGCTAGTGCCACTGACGGACTTGTGGTTAAACCCACTGCCAGCGTACCGTCGAGTTTTTAGACTCCTACACAGAGGGTTTCCCTGGTTCAAACGAAACGATATAGAGGCCGTATGGTTTTACGTGCAGTGTTCCGATCATATACGTGTACTAACTGCACGGATGTTGTTCGGACGGATTAGCAAACTAGGTATTTTAGTTACCTTATTCTTGTGGTTGGAGCTTGAACCATAGACTCTCGGATGGATCGTCTTCGACATGAGGAGGCCAACGACCGAGCTTGATCCAAACCCTCTGGAGCTCAAGAAGAGGAGAATAAGACCCGAAGGACTTGTATTCTAGAGCTATAAAACTCTTTCACAAGTAGTTTATAATCTCTTTGTAGTTTAGCTAATTAGGGTTTCTGAAAGATCTTGGTTGTTTGGTCGATGTTGCAAGTCTAAAAATCGTTTTTTGTGAATTCCGCCTCCCCACAAACCATACGGGGTGCGCGACATCGACATTTAATGATTGATTGTATACCCTGTCTATCAGCAATCTACCAACAGATAACTTATTAATATATAAAACCCTTTAGGTAATCCTTGTTCAGATTTAGATGAGATAAACTGCTATAACTTTTGACCAACACAACTGCTGTTGACAGATGACAATTCGGCTTCATCTGAACTAAGAGCTAAAAAAACCCCAATATGATTGCCTATCCTTTAAGATGCGTGTCATGTGCTAGAAGACCAATTTGAGTGAAGATAATCGCTAGACAAGATATGCAGCAGATGGATGATAATACAATAAGATTTCGAAATGAGATTCTTGCAGTTTGATGACAAAATCCTACTGCCAAATCGATGCACCATTCCATACATTTTTTTTATTTTAAAATCCACATTCCTGCTGCATAGATATTTCCCTCAGACACCCTTTGTGCTCCTTCTACCTCATTTCCACATTATGTGTGTTGCTTCTAATTTCTTTCCCCATTGATGTTAATGGGTCTTCAGGGGTTTTCAAGGTGCAAATGAAGTTCATGGGCCGAGATTCCCTTGCCGATCGATCTCAGGAACATTGACTCTCTCTGCCATGCCCGAATCCTATGTGCCGTTAAATTTGATCTTCAGGCCGATTGCCTGGCCTCGAATATTGGGTAAGTTTGATTTCTCAATATAGGGTTATTAAATGGGATTTGTAGTGGTATTGCATACTGATACCTACAGTGAGCTGATTTGACACATACCAAGGGACTGTTTGGTTAGCAAAAGTAGATAATCCAACATTGGCTCCGTATAATAATCCTGAATTCCGTTGTTTTGTTGTTTGAAACTTTTAACCTGTTTTCCTAAACAAACTTTTGTGTTTGGTTGAAGACAAAAAAAAAAAAAAAAAAAAGAAAAAGAAAAAAAGGAAATGCAACATCTGATGTAAATATGCTTAATTAGGGTTGTTTATGACGAGCTTATACGGTTTCTCTAATAACTGCCATGCTATGAAGTTTGGACACGGGTACGGACACGGACACGAGACATGATAAATTTATAAAATGGAGGACATGGGGACACGATTATATTAATTTTTATTTTTAATTATATAAACATTGAACATAATCTAAATAAGCCAAAAGTAGCAACATGTCCCCATGTAACATTAAAAGCACAAAAAAATTTAAAATCATGGTCATACCTTTTGTGCACAAAAAAATTTAAAATAAACCGGACGTTAGTTAGTGTCACATTAGCTTCACCACCAGTTGATCCTCTTTACCCATTTTTGTCTTCTTTTGTTTCTTTTTCATTAGGATATATGTAGACGGTGTTTAAATGTCCATGCAGATTATAATATACCAATATTGCGATGAGACGCTTTCCAAGAATTATACAGCGGAAGTCGATACTGGAAGTGACCTATGGGTGAATTGTGCACCTTGTGATCGTTGCCTGTCTAATGGTCTTCTCAGTGTAAGTTCCCCCACTAGAAAATTCAATCTCATACTTTTATTTGAGAGAGTTAAGTTAGCTTGTCATAAATTATTATTCCACAATTCAATAGGTTATGTTTTACGATAAAATTGCTCTTAATACTAATGTTACTGCTTCGCGTTTTCTTTATTCTATTGTTGTAGAACCTGGAAGTTATCTTCGACCCTAATAATCTTTATTGAGCGAAATAAAATTTCTCTACGTAGTGGTTGGCCTAGAAATTTTAGTCGGTGGGGGCACAATGCAAATAGGAAAAGTTCATCGAGAAGTTTAACTACTTGACGTATAAAAAAAAGTATCATACATTTGCTAATTTAACATAGATCGTTTTATATTATTAGCAATAACCTTTGCTGATAGAACCTATAATTAATTAGAATGTATTCTATAGTCCATATTGTGAACAACATCATAAAATCCAGGCTTTTGGCGAATCAAATATTAATCAACCAAACCAAGTTCAATTAAAAAAATGTAACACCTTATTTTACGATGTGGGATTACTTCTAATTTAAAAAATTATTAATATGGGTCCTAAACTTTTCTCTGAATATTTCATCCGAGCCATATCCATTAAATAAAAATTCAAACATAAATGTGTATACGTGGGGGGGTTTGAACTCAATATTTTAATATGGAGCAAAGCATCCTCCCATTTGAGCTAGAGAAGTACACTAGTACAAAGTTGGATTGCCCTTAGGGCCTGTTTGGTTGCAGGATTATGGATTTGAATTTGGATTTTGGATTGTGGAATCCTGGGATTCCATTATTTTGTATTTGGTTGATAGATTTGGATTTCTAGGATTCCTTTGTTTTTTATGGAGGGTCCACCACAAAACAAAGATTCTTGAATCCTAAAAAATTTGAAGGATTTTCAAGGATTTGACACTATTTATTGTACTTTTAGATGGGACACGTGTACTTTATTTATTTAATAATCTCTCTCTATCTCTCTCTCTCTCTAAAATCCTCAAATCCAAATCTCACTTTTTTTCACCAACCAAACAAAGATTATAAGGACCTACAAATCCAATACTAGGAATCCAAAACCAACCAAATAACAAATTACCAAATCCAGAAATTTCAACCGTACTATTTTGGAATCCAAATTCCATAATCCTGTAACCAAACAGGCCCTTACAGATAAGAAAATCCGTAGGGTTAATTTTATGTTGTCCCTATGGTTCCAACCGTAGGGACAACTAATGCCCCTACGGTTTAGACCGTAAGAGCCAATATAAATAAAAATTTATAAAAATTTAACATATGCAGTTGATCCGACGATACCGTAAGAAAACGCCTTACGGTTATAACCGTAGGGGCAAAGTCGGGCATTTAAAAAAAACCAAAATTTCCCCCTCCCCATTACCACAGACTCCAATTTCCCAATTTATTTCCTCCCAAAATTTCCCCGCCCTCGAGTTACCTCCCCCCTCGTCGTCTCCGACCTCGACGTCGTCTATTCTCTCGTTGCCTTCTTCGATCTCTAGCGCCATCGTCCCCTCCTTTGACCTTGTTGCCTCCTCCCTCGTCACTTCCTCCGACCTCTAGCGCTGTCGTCGCCTCTTCCCTCGTCGTCTCCTCCGAAATCCTATGACCTCCAGCACCGCCACCATAACCTCCAGCGTTGTCTCGATCGATCGTCGTCTCCATCGTGCCCTCCTCATCAACGTCGATCATCGCCCTCCTCGTTAACGTTGAGCTTCTCCCCGGCTTTCTCGTCACCGTCGAAATTCTCAACCAGTTAGTTAATTTATTCAATTTAAAATTTTATTTTCCTAAATTGAATTTGGAGGGTAAAGCTTTAATTTGTGGGTTAATGTTAATTTGGGGATTTTGGATTATGGTGGTGGTCGGTGGTGTAAGTGCACGGCGGCGCCCCGGCCGTCAATCCGACGCCGGAATGCGGAATCGATGATTTACTTTAACTTTTCAAACCGGCACCACCGCGCACTATAAACCCGGATCGTGCCATTAAACTAGTCTTAGCTAACAAGAAGGAGGTAGAGAAATATACCGAGCGATCCGTGTCCTTCGGTCTTCTCGTCGTCGTCCCGATCTCCCCGCGGAATCTCCGGTCTCCACCAAGTCGCCGGAAGGGCACCACGTCGCCGGCTTCTTTTACGGGCTCCCACATCTGGACCGAGGCAACTCGGGCACAAAGTTGGCGAGCCTACGTGCCCAAGGTTTGCTGTAGAATACGTGCAGTGCTCTATGTCTCATTTGGGGTTACTTGAAGTTGCCTTTTGAGTGGAGGAATTGAACTATGGAATTTTTGGTGAACTTGGGGATTTTTCCAAACATCAAGAGAACAAAAATTCCCCACCAAAAATTTTGGGCAGCCCCTTACCCTCATGTGGCCGGCCATCTCAAGAGGAGGAGAAGAGAGAGGAGTGTGTATAGATCAAAAATGAGAGTGTGCCCATAATGCAAGAGAGAGAGAGGTCAAATGATATCATGAAAGGAAATGATCACACACTCAAACTCACACTCAACTAACCATCATCATTACTCCAAAGTCAAGCAATGATCAACAACCAAAACCAATACTCCATCAACTAATCATCAATAACCATGATGAAAAGAAGAAGAAGTCAAATGGTGGAGGAATTATCATGATACAAAGATATGCAAAGACAACCCTCCAAAATACTTATTTGCAAAAATGCAAATAAGCCCTCCTCCACCAATCTTCAGCCAATGAAAGATACAAAGAAATATGGCTGAAACGGAAAACAAACTGGCAACTCCAAAAACTGATCCTGTAATAAATTACAGAAAAACCCCGCTACTGTATATACATACCCGCATTTGTATTCCAACCGAAATACAAATGCAATGAGACAAAATCTACACCGTACAATACTAGCATCCGGCTTAAACCAAAGCCTGCTAGTATTATCCGTCCGATCCTGATCCGTGCAATACCGCACGTATCTGATCGAACCCTGCCATATATCCATACGGCCTCTAGTACTAACCGTCCAATCCTGATCCGTGCAATACCGCACGTAACTGATCGAACCCTGCCATATCTCCATACGGCCTCTAGTACTAACCGTCCGATCCTGATCCGTGCAATATCGCACGTATCTGATCGAATCCTGCCATATCTTCATACGGCCTCTGCAGCGTTTCGCCCAAAACTTGAGTAACTGAATGTGGGGGACTCTAAAGACTCGTCAATACTATGGCTGTAGATTTAACCACTAGCACGTCAGAGGTATTAGCCATACGTGACAGGCTACCAGCTATTGACCAAAAGGGATGTCGATGAGCGAACTCATCCTGACACCTTACTGAGCCTGTCAGTGACAATATCCGTACAGTCCGGTCCGTTCGTCTATGAGCATCGCATGGCGGGCCTAGGGGGTTGGTAAAAGTCAGACCCCCAAAAGCGGTACAAGTCATGTCGGAGTGTAGCCCAGAACACCCTGAGATACTACTGGAATACCTACCAGTAAATCTCCTGCCTTGGCCAAGGACTTCGTGTAATGGATCTCCTAGACACAGCGCGACCTCACCCTCAATACCGGGAGAGACGAACCCCTGAAGATCCGCTCACTGCCTCCATTTGGCTCGGGACTGTACCCAACTAAAATCTGTTTGCACGTCTCCTTTGAGCGTGGTAGGGTAGTAATCAAAGTACAGTGGGAACTCACACGAGACAAATGACGATCCCCAGGTCGATGAACTAACCTGTACACATGTCACCAGGGAACTGCTATCTGACGTCAGGTATAAGACCAACTAGCAGGTTCTCGGCGAGTCCTGTCCGGTGTACTCATAAACCAATGAGCACCTGTATACATCTTAGGTGAACCAACTGACACCAGTGGCTTGTGAGACCGGCCACCGCCTCTCGTCGGGGTCTCGACTGTATACACTAGTCTATTCTGGAGTATCGATGCCCTGTCTCGAAACTCCCACGACTAGGGACATTTAAGGATGTGCTTATAGACTACCAGCTCCCACGTATATGATCGCCCTCATACTGCTGGCAGTCAAGCAAGAATCTTAGGGACTCTATCAACGTGCAATAGTGACCTGTCAGGTCACCTAAAGCAGTACACGATGATAAAGATAAACCAGATAGCATACTATCATCTAGAGTAAGACTGTCCTACCGGAATAGGTCCTCCCTCAATAATTGCAATCACGTGACTGTGATCCAATAATTGACTCTGAGGGCACTATCTCCAACAATCTCCCACTTGCACTCAATGCCAATTATTGCGATGTCGCATACTCACAGCCCGTGTGATACCGAACACACAACTCCTCTACTAGTCAGTCTCACAAAGCTTATTTGCGAAACTATTGCGTTCGAGGAATAGCCTCAGTGAGTGGATCCGCTTTGATGTTTCTTTCTATGTCTCTCTATATCTCAAGTTCGCGGAGAAAGCCATCTCCCGAAATGAGCAACACCTGTCTTAGAATGTGTCTGGATGTCTGATGGGACCTAGCTCATAAATGAACTCCAAATCCAAACTTCTTAGACTGTATCGTCAACTGAACTTAATCAGTATCCTGCGCCATGCCTCCCTCAGTATTGCCTTGGACCACCTGTCCAAAATACTGCCCCTCGTCAGAAGGAAAACTATAACTCTGACAACCTCCTTGTCGTCCAGGTCACCTTGGAAGCCTGGAATGATAACTGTCTCCCGAATGAAGCTGTCGTTATCATATCCCTAGAACATTCACTTATGTTCTAAAACCGCTTTCGACTGTTTCTCCAGGATTGGATCAATGTCAACTTATTGTATCTAGTGCAAGAACAACATCTGGTGTGGTACTTGACTTCTCATGATTGACTCAATTGCCTGAGCAAGTGATTTACCAATCATGCACATCCCTCTCCCCTTTGGTCTGTAAGACATCTTTAGAGAGGGTGACTCCATCACCTGTAGGTACACTACCGTGCCAGGAGTCGTCCATTCTAAATACTCTTAGAATGCTGTCTAAGTACCCTTAATTGGGAAACTACCCAAATCTAGATCTAAAACCATAGATCTAGTAACCACTATGTCTGATATAATGTCCAAGTCCCATGTAGAGAAACCACTGTGTGACGACCAAAGTATAACCGATCGTAGTATAGGAATATCACTTCCTACTCTGTGTATGTCATCCAAATACCATGACATCACACCCTACCACTTTCTCAACAGATCCATCCCCTATTCTGATGAAGTCAAACCTATGACCGTCACATCAGAAATAGATGATCTATTTCCGCTATATCTGCTTTAGTATATAAATAGACATAAGCCATATGTCCACCAATGCTTCCGCTGCTCCCACTGACTACGACAACCCTCTGGCTGAGTCATATACACGTACACTTCTAAAGCTAGTTTAGAACGAAGCTATACTCATCCTCCTGCCGGGTCTCACGGTCTGGAACAACAGCAATGGCAAGTCTGGGTAAACTAGAACTTCCATGTCACCGTCCTTGAGGCTACCGGAGTACCTCTCGGGTGCCTGAAGTTACACACCTTATCTGCGGAGTGGCCAATGGAATGTCAAACTAGATTGAATCTTTAGGTTCATATCAAATCTTCAGTAATCGTTTGTGGTTTTGGAATCACTTCCAGTTCTACCATACTTCCACTACTGTTTTCTGAAAAAATCCATTTTTATTAAAACTGTGGCGAGTCTAGAACAATATCTCTATTGATCTTCCAAATGGTAGAAAGTCAACCCTCGTCATTGTAACCCTTCGAAAATCGTTTAGGCAGTTTTTCGGTAATCGGCTAACTTTTCGGCTTTTTCCGTAAAAAGTCAAAATATGTATTTTTCATTGTAGACCTAATTATACAAAATTTAGATAAGATATTACTATAATTTTGTCACTAAAATGTCACTTATAATTTTCTAGTTAAATAAATTTTTTTTCGTAATTAATTATTTTTTTATTATTTTAAGCTTTTTAAAATACATTAAATTAGTAATAAATACAAATTTAATTAGATAAATTTCATAATTAGGAATATTTATAAGCTAAAATATGGTGTTAATAAAATTGTATCATGACTTGCAAGATTTTGGTTTTATGGTTGGAATTTAATGAAAAAATGATGTAAAATGGTTTTTTTTTTGTAAAATGTTGATGTGAAAGCATTAAATGAGAACATAAGGTGTTTTTTTGACCTAGAAACTTCTTCCAAAATCCCACAACCTCCCTTCTAGCTGCTGGCCGAGCCTCCTTGCTGAAATCCCTCATCTTCTCACTTCATTCTTGCTTCAAATTCATAGCAAAATTCATTAAAAATTCACAAATTACTTCTCCAATTCAAAACAAAACCCTAATCCATTCTCTCCTCAAGCCAAATTAGTTCAAAACTTGAAGAAAGGAGACTTCTTTGGTGGCTTGAGCATGCTAGGGTTCCACTTGTGAGGTGAAATTTCTAAACTAGTTTGTTAACTTGTAGTTTAAATGTGCTAAAATTTAAAATTTGAAGTATTAATTTAGTTGTAATTGTTTGTTCATGAAAATCAAGAGAGGGATTTGATTTCAAATTAGGGTTTGAAGCATGGTTGTTGTAATTAAGTTAGGGTTTGGTTATCTAATTGGTTGGAGTGGTTAATTGTGTAATGTTACGCTCGCTAAATCGATAAAATTGCGATGTTTGTATCGAATCGGTATGCAATTGCTTACTAGATTTTTATAAAAATTAGGATGCGATCTAATTACGTTATATTAGTGATATAATTAGCTTCGTATACGACTATTAGAGTGCGTGAATGCAGGGTTTTGTCTAGTCGGGTTTTAGTTTTGCCGATTTCCCCAAAATGACGATTCTAGTTAAAGATTTAGAGATTTTCGTATGTTTTCCCGCGCACCGAGTGCACGTTATGTTTAATTCGAGAGCGTCGATATTTGTATATTGTCACTTGCATCATTTTAGGATATGTAATCTTATGCTTGGTGTTGTGCAAATATAGGATCGGTCGGGGAAACATCGGACACGGCGCGTAAAGGCAAGGCGGTGGTCGGATCGGATTAGCGAGGCATTCAGGTGAGTAGATATATTCATCTATGGGGGAATCGTCTGGATGGCGTGAGGCTCCCCCTAATTAGGATTACCCTACTTCTTGCAAGATTTATATTGTTAGTTAGCTTATCCCTTTATGTACATTGCATACCCTTATAGCTAACCGTATATTAGATTGCATGGACATTCATCTACACTTATGCGATATCACTTCGTAGGACACGAACACCATTACCATTGGCATCTGTTGCACGCGCACTATTCATGTGACACACACGTATTTGGTAATTGCCATGCCACGTGCACTATAGAACCGGTTTAACTTAATATCGCCACTTGCTTTCATACATGATATATGAAATTGCATAGCATGCATATACCTCACATTATCATCATATTTACATAGATTTCTAGCCAAAATTTACATCATATACATTGATATCATAGACATTTATCATATATAACATGTGAACATTATGATTTTCTTGAGGTTTTCAGTATTGCTGCGATTTCTGGGTTTTTGGGGAATACCGCAAGAATTTAACAAAAGCTTATATTTATCGTTTTTAAAACAAAGTTGCGGTTTTCTCGTGATGCATGTGTCGTCCACCATGAGATTTCATGTTTTTCTGTTGGATTTCGAGACCCGATTCGAGAAGTGGATGAACTGTCTCGGGTACATGGTGGGCCCGGTATGGTACCCCGGGGCAAGAAGATCGAGTTGTAGACGATGAGCCTGGCAGGGGAAGACTACCTACCGGTGATGTCTGGCGCGGCGGATATCCGGAGGATACCGACCGTTGTCGTGAGATTTGATGATATGGGCCGATCCGGACCGACGGAGCCCGAGATTTGTGTCATTGATACAGTGAGATATTGAGACAGATTTGATTTCATATTTGGTGTCGATGCTTGACACGGGTTTTCAGATGATTTCTTGATGGTTCTTAGCTATTATACAGATATTCATTTTCTAAAGTAAAGAATGCAGTACCCTTAGCATTTAAAACACGTAAAAATTTAGTAATGACATTGCATACATGTGCATGCATACTAGAGATATTATATCACATATGGACATACATGTTGTAACGCATTTGCGTGCATTCTTACGATTGCCTTATTAGATGTTATATTCTACTCATGAGCTGGCAACTCACCCCCGTTGTGCCACAGTGTCTTGCAGGTCGGACTCATCAGTCTTGTAGCGGCGGCTATCTTATCATCAGCTCCTTTTGCTCAGACTCGCGACATCGCCCGTAGGTGGGTTGCGAGCATACTTTATTTCTTTTTGCTCCATCATTGTATCTATTATTCTCCATCTACCACTTTCTATTTGTATATGCGACCTAGTGATGAGACTGAGAGATTTGTATATTTGTGGTTTCTTTTGGGTCGAGCTCACTTGAGCCGACGTGTGTTTTCTGGTATTTTGCATTTCTTTTATGCTCTTTTTCTTGATATTACTTATATATTGCGTGTGGTTGTGATCCGCCTTGGGCGAAGAGCTAGCTCCCGCTTGGGGATGCCATTTATGATTACAGGTTATATATATATCTTGTTGTACCCATTTTGGGGGATAGAAAATACCAAGGAGACTCTGCCGAAATTTTCGGAAATTTTTGATGTTTTTAAAAAGGGTTTCAATGCAACTTAATTGATTTACAAATCGTTTTCATGTAAGGTTTTCCTTCACTCTCTTTTGATTTTGGTTTAGATTTTTCTGGGCTTGGGCTGACTTAGGTTACGTTACGCCTTTAGACGTCTCGTAATCTAAGTGCCAGTCACGTTCCGTACTTTCGGATCGTGACAAAGTTGGTATCAGAGCGTAGGTTTTACCTTTCTGAGTGTCGGACGACCTTGGTAGATGGAGTAGGTGACTTAAGCAGAGTGGCGTAGCGTGGGTATGATCCGCGGCATACTTACGATACGGTACTCCGCCTAAGTGACCTTAGGACATAATTTCTTGTATTTCCTTTCTTGATTCCTTGCATTCCTTGATTCAATTGCAATGTTCTTATCGGTCCTGTTTCTTATTCCAGCTTCGATGCCGCCAAAGACTACGAGAGCTCAGCGGGCTGCCGCTAGGGATGAGATTCGGGCGGGCCCGTCTGAGGCGAGGATCGAGCGGGAGGATACGCCTACCCCTCAGGGTCATACTGATCCGCCTTATCCTGACCGTATTGCCAGACTAGAGGCCGGCATGCAAGAGTTGCGACAAATGATGGGATCTTTAGTTGAGTCCAGTCGGGCACAGAGATCCGAGGACGTTCCTTCCACCGCACAGACCACGATTGTACCTGCTGCACAGATGGTCGCTCCTGCTACTACAGAGACTATCCCTGTTTCACTACAGGAGTTCATGAGATTGAGACCTCCAGCTTTTACCGGTATGGATGCGACAGAGGACCCACAGGCATTTCTCGATAGGATGGCTCGGATTTGCCGTTCGTTGAGGTGTTCTGATGATAGATTGGTGGAGTTTGCGAGTTTTCGTCTGGAGGGTCTTGCCCAGACATGGTATGATTCAGTAGAGAGAGGCCGAGCTGTAGGTCTACCTTCTATGACATGGGATGAGTTTACATCTGCATTTCTTGCCCGTTTCCTTCCGGAGAGTGTCCGAGATGCTCGAGCCCGTAGTTTTGAGTCTTTGCGCAAGACTCCTGGGATGACAGTGTCGGAGTATGATATACAGTTTACCCAGTTGTCTCGATATGCTCCGTACCTAGTAGACACAGAAGAGAAGAGAATAAAGAGGTTCGTGCGAGGGCTTGATACACAGCTATTCCTTGCCATCGGCACCCAGCACTTTGATACATACGCAGCCGCAATGGACGCAACCTTACTTTTGGAGGAGCGTATTTCTGAGACTCCGGTCGTTTCTGGGTCGAAGAGGATCCGTACTGATACGCCAGCTCAGCGGCAGATGGGTAGACACCATGATAGATTATTTCCGGGAGATGGTGGAGGCAGAGGATTGAGACGAGGTCAGTTATTTGGTTCATATCCACAGACCCAGCAGTCGTCTCCAGGATGTTTTCGGTGCGGGAGTCAGTACCACCGTATCAGAGACTGCACCATGGGACGCCAGGGCACGGCGACAGTCCCGCATGTGACCTTACCACCCTCACCACCTCCTCAGAGAGCTCTACTTCCTACTCCTGATGATGCTCCACGCCAGCCAGATGCTTCTAGAGGCCGTGGGCGTGGCGGTCCGGTTCAGAGAGGACGAGGCGACAGAGGCAGAGGCCGAGGCCGAGGTAGAGGCAGAGGACAGCCAGCTATTAGTGGTGGACAGGCCCGAGTGTTCGCGTTGACTCCTCAGGATGCACAGGCATCCAATGCCGTCGTGACAGGTACTCTGCCAGTATGTTCTTTTGATGCACGGGTGTTATTTGATCCAGGCTCCACACATTCTTATGTATCCACGTATTTTGCACCGAGGTTAGGCCGAGAGTCTTCTCCGTTAGATCAGCCGCTTGTCGTTATTACACCGATAGGCGAGTCGTTTGTTGCTCGTTTCGTGTACCGATCATGTTCCGTTCGTATCGGGGAGAGAGATTCTTTAGTTGTTTTGATTCTCCTCGATATGCTAGACTTTGACGTTCTTCTTGGTATGGACTGGTTAGCCACCTGCTATGCATCCGTGGACTGCCGTGAGAAAGCAGTCAGATTCAGTTTTCCTGGTGAGCCGGTTCTTGTTATTCAGGGAGATCGTAGCACTACCCTTCCCAGCTTGATTTCTTCACTTCGCGCTGGTCAGCTCTTAAGAAAAGGGTGTCAGGGATTCTTAGCCTATGTTTGTGATACTAGCTCCACAAATGTTCCGTTGGACCAGGTCCCTGTTGTGAGAGAATTTCCTGATGTATTCCCTGATGAGCTGCCTGGTCTGCCACCAGAGCGCGAGATTGAGTTCTGTATTGACTTGATCCCCGGCACGGGGCCTATCTCTATGCCGCCTTATCGGATGGCCCCGGCGGAGCTGAGAGAGCTAAAGAATCAGTTACAGGACTTGCTGGACAAAGGGCTTATCCGACCGAGTGTGTCACCTTGGGGTGCTCCCGTCTTGTTTGTTAAGAAGAAGGACGGAAGTATGCGCTTATGCATTGATTATCGTTAGCTGAATCGGGTTACTGTGCGGAACAGGTATCCCCTACCCCGCATTGATGACTTATTCGATCAGCTCCAGGGTGCAGGGTTTTTCTCGAAGGTTGATTTACGGTCAGGTTATCACCAGTTGCGGGTTCGGAAGGAGGATATTCCGAAGACCGCTTTCCGTACTCGATATGGTCATTATGAGTTCTTGGTGATGTCGTTCGGGCTCACCAATGCCCCGGCAGCATTTATGGATTTGATGAACCGTGTATTCAGGCCGTATCTCGATCAGTTCATTATTGTGTTCATTGACGACATCTTGGTTTATTCTCGGAGCCGGGAGGAGCATGAGCAGCACTTACGTATCACATTGCAGACTTTGAGGGAGCATCAGCTGTTTGCCAAATTCTCCAAGTGCGCATTCTGGCTAGACAGTGTCGACTTCTTGGGTCATGTGGTGACGAGAGACGGTATTTGTGTGGACCCGAAGAAGATCGAGGCAGTTCAGCGTTGGCCTAGACCAGTATCAGTTACAGAGGTTCGCAGTTTTCTAGGTTTGGCCGGCTATTATCGACGTTTTGTCCAGGATTTCTCCCGCATTGCTGCACCGTTGACCGGATTGACCCGGAATGGGGTTCCTTTTGATTGGACCCAGGCATGTGAGGATAGTTTCCAGCAGTTGAAGACTCGTCTGACTACTGCACCAGTGTTAGCATTGCCTTCAGGATCAGGCGGGTTCGTGGTATATTGTGATGCTTCTCGAGTGGGGTTGGGCTGTGTATTGATGCAGCACGACAGAGTTATCGCGTATGCTTCTTGGCAGTTGAGGAAACACGAACAGAACTACCCCACCCATGATTTAGAGATGGCTGCAGTGGTATTTGCAGTTAAGATCTGGAGACATTACCTATACGGTGAGTCGTGCCAGATATTCACTGACCACAATAGTTTGAAGTATATCTTCCAGCAGCGAGATCTGAACCTGAGACAGCGCCGTTGGATGGAGTTGGTGAAGGATTATGACTGCGAGATTCTATACCATCCGGGCAAGGCGAATGTGGTGGCAGATGCTTTGAGTAGAAGGCCCGGAGGTAGCTTATCTTGTTTGAGCACAGTGCAGATGCAGTCGACGGCGGATTGGCAGGTGTTATGTGATAGCAGAGTGCAGTTCGAGTTTACTCCTACAGGGGGACAGCTGGCCCATTTCAGAGCACGCCCATAGTTACTTGACCGTATCCGCGAGGCACAGTCCGGCGATGCCCGTATATTAGAGATTATTGAGCAGATTCGGCAGGGCAGAGTTTCCGAGTTCGTGATTGACGATCAGAGGATACTTCGATTTGGGACTCGACTGTGCGTGCCAGATTCAGAGGGACTGAGGCGTGATATTCTCGAGGAGGCACATAGATCAGTGTACAGTGTGCATCCAGGTTCCACCAAGATGTACCGTGATTTGAGAGAGGTTTACTGGTGGGACGGGATGAAGAAGGATATTACAGACTTTGTGTCCAGATGCCTGATTTGTCAGCAAGTCAAGGCCGAGCACCAGAGGCCAGCCGGCGAGTTACAGCCTTTGCCCATCCCTGAGTGGAAGTGGGAGCAGGTCTCCATGGACTTCATTGTGGGTCTACCTAGGACCAGTCGAGGGTATGACTCTATTTGGGTGATTGTGGATCGACTGACGAAAGCGGCTCACTTCCTGCCAGTGAAGACCACTTTTGGATTTTCTCAGTACGCCCAGGTTTATATTGATGAGATCGTGCGACTGCATGGCGTTCCGACTTGCATCGTGTCCGACCGGGGCACCCAGTTCACCAACCGATTGTGGCAGAAACTTCAGGAAGCATTGGGCACCCGATTGAGTTTTAGCACAGCCTTTCATCCGCAGACTGACGGTCAGTCGGAGCGTACTATTCAGACTCTTGAGGACATGCTCAGAGCTTGTGTTTTAGATTTCGGTGGTAGCTGGGATCGTCATTTGCCTTTGATCGAGTTTTCTTACAATAATAGCTTCCAGGAGACGATTCAGATGGCACCTTTTGAGGTTTTATATGGGAGGAGATGTCGATCGCCTGTATGTTGGGCAGAGCTCAGGGAGAGCAGTATTTTAGGACCGCAGATCGTACAGGAGACGACCGAGAAGATACAGCTGATTCGCGACAGGATGAGAGCGGCACAGAGCAGGCAGAAATCATATGCTGACAGGCGCCGTCGCCGACTCGAGTTCGCTGTTGGCGATCATGTTTTCCTGAAGGTCTCTCCGATGAAAGGTGTGATGAGATTTAGGCGGAAAGGGAAACTGAGTCCTAGATATATAGGACCTTTCGAGATCCTAGAGCGTGTTGGTCCAGTCGCTTATCGGTTAGCTCTTCCGCCCAGCTTCCCCGATGTTCACCCCGTATTCCATGTCTCGATGCTCCGCAAGTACCTTCATGATCCTTCCCATGCAATTCAGCACCAGACGATCCAGCTAGAGCGTGATCTTTCATTCATCGAGCAGCCGGTGGTCATTTTGGATCGGCAGGTGAAGAAATTGAGGTCGGAGGTTATACCGTCCGTCAAGGTCCTTTGGCGCGGCCCGAGCAGCGAGAAGGTCACCTGGGAAACCGAGGTCGAGATGAGGAAGAGATATCCCCATCTTTTTGAAGGTACGCGTAGTTAAATTCTAAATTCGGGGACCGAATTTCTTTAAGGAGGGAAGATTGTAACCCTTCGAAAATCGTTTAGGCAGTTTTTCGGTAATCGGCTAATTTTTCGGCTTTTTCCGTAAAAAGTCAAAATAGGTATTTTTCATTGTAGACCTAATTATACAAAATTTAGATAAGATATTACTATAATTTTGTCACTAAAATGTCACTTATAATTTTCTAGTTAAATAATTTTTTTTCGTAATTAATTATTTTTTTTATTATTTTAAGCTTTTTAAAATACATTAAATTAGTGATAAATAAAAATTTAATTAGGTAAATTTCATAATTAGGAATCTTTATAAGCTAAAATATGGTGTTAATAAAATTGTATCATGACTTGCAAGATTTTGGTTTTATGGTTGGAAATTTAATGAAAAAATGATGTAAAATAGGGTTTTTTTGTAAAATGTTGATGTGAAAGCATTAAATGAGAACATAAGGTGTTTTTTTGACCTAGAAACTTCTTCAAAAATCCCACAACCTCCCTTCTAGCTGCTGGCCGAGCCTCCTTGCTGAAATCCCTCATCTTCTCACTTCATTCTTGCTTCAAATTCATAGCAAAATTCATTAAAAATTCATAAATTACTTCTCCAATTCAAAACAAAACCCTAATCCATTCTCTCCTCAAGCCAAATTAATTCAAAACTTGAAGAAAGGAGACTTCTTTGGTGGCTTGAGCATGCTAGGGTTCCACTTGTGAGGTGAAATTTCTAAACTAGTTTGTTAACTTGTAGTTTAAATGTGCTAAAATTTAAAATTTGAAGTATTAATTTAGTTGTAATTGTTTGTTCATGAAAATCAAGAGAGGGATTTGATTTCAAATTAGGGTTTGAAGCATGGTTGTTGGAGTTAAGTTAGGGTTTGGTTATCTAATTGGTTGGAGTGGTTAATTGTGTAATGTTACGCTCGCTAAATCGATAAAATTGCGATGTTTGCATCGAATCGGTATGCAATTGCTTACTAGATTTTTATAAAAATTAGGATGCGATCTAATTGCGTTATATTAGTGATATAATTAGCTTCGTATACGACTATTAGAGTGCGTGAATGCAGGGTTTTGTCTAGTCGGGTTTTAGTTTTGCCGATTTCCCCGAAATGACGATTCTAGTTAAAGATTTAGCGATTTTCGTGTGTTTTCCCGCGCACCGAGTGCACGTTATGTTTAATTCGAGAGCGTCGATATTTGTATATTGTCACTTGCATCATTTTAGGATATGTAATCTTATGCTTGGTGTTGTGCAAATATAGGATCGGTCGGGGAAACATCGGACACGGCGCGTAAAGGCAAGGCGGTGGTCGGATCGGATTAGCGAGGCATTCAGGTGAGTAGATATATTCATCTATGGGGGAATCGTCTGGATGGCGCGAGGCGCCCCCTAATTAGGATTACCCTACTTCTTGCAAGATTTATATTGTTAGTTAGCTTATACCTTTATGTACATTGCATACCCTTATAGCTAACCGTATATTAGATTGCATGGACATTCATCTACACTTATGCGATATCACTTCGTAGGACACGAACACCATTACCATTGGCATCTGTTGCACGCGCACTATTCATATGACACACACGCCTTTGGTAATTGCCATGCCACTTGCACTATAGAACCGGTTTAACTTAATATCGCCACTTGCATTCATACATGATATATGAAATTGCATAGCATGCATATACCTCGCATTATCATCATATTTACATAGATTTCTAGCCAAAATTTACATCATATACATTGATATCATAGACATTTATCATATATAACATGTGAACATTATGATTTTCTTGAGGTTTTCAGTATTGCTGCGATTTCTGGGTTTTTGGAGAAAACCGCAAGAATTTAACAAAAGCTTATATTTATCGTTTTTAAAACAATGTTGCGGTTTTCTCGTGATGCATGTGTCGTCCACCATGAGATTTCATGTTTTTCTGTTGGATTTCGAGACCCGATTCGAGGAGTGGATGAACCGTCTCGGGTACATGGTGGGCCCGGTATGTTACCCCGGGGCAAGAAGATCGAGTTGTAGACGATGAGCCTGGCAGGGGAAGACTACCTACCGGTGATGTCTGGCGCGGCGGATATCCGGAGGATACCGACCGTTGTCGTGAGATTTGATGATATGGGCCGATCCGGACCGACGGAGCCCGAGATTTGTGTCATTGATACAGTGAGATATTGAGACAGATTTGATTTCATATTTGGTGTCGATGCTTGACACGGGTTTTCAGATGATTTCTTGATGGTTATTAGCTATTATACAGATATTCATTTTCTAAAGTAAAGAATGCAGTACCCTTAGCATTTAAAACACTTAAAGATTTAGTAATGACATTGCATACATGTGCATGCATACTAGAGATATTATATCACATATGGACATACATGTTGTAACGCATTTGCGTGCTTTCTTACGATTGCCTTATTAGATATTATATTCTACTCACGAGCTGGCAACTCACCCCCGTTGTGCCACAGTGTCTTGCAGGTCGGACTCATCAGTCTTGTAGCGGCAGCTATCTTATCATCAGCTCCTTTTGCTCAGACTCGCGACATCGCCCGTAGGTGGGTTGCGAGCATACTTTATTTCTTTTTGCTCCATCATTGTATCTAGTATTCTCCATCTACCACTTTCTATTTGTATATGCGACCTAGTGATGAGACTGAGAGATTTGTATATTTGTGGTTTCTTTTGGGTCGAGCTCACTTGAGCCGACGTGTGTTTTCTGGTATTTTGCATTTCTTTTATGCTCTTTTTCTTGATATTACTTATATATTGCGTGTGGTTGTGATCCGCCTTGGGCGAAGAGCTAGCTCCCGCTTAGGGATGCCATTTATGATTACAGCTTATATATATATCTTGTTGTACCCATTTTGGGGGATAGAAAATACAAGGGAGACTCGGCCGAATTTTTCGGGAATTTTTGATGTTTTTAAAAAGGGTTTCAATGCAACTTAATTGATTTACAAATCATTTTCATGTAAGGTTTTCCTTCACTCTCTTTTGATTTTGGTTTAGATTTTTCTGGGCTTGGGCTGACTTAGGTTACGTTACGCCTTTAGACGTCTCGTAATCTAAGTGCCAGTCACGTTCCGTACTTTCGGGTCGTGACAGTTATAGCCTGGGTCAATCCACAAACAGCCATTACAGAAAACGTGCCTTGAGTTATCCAGAGTCTGGTTTTAAGCATAAGCCAGACAACTTCCCGTACCTTAACATCGTTAAGATATGAACTGTTCTATATCCATTATAGAACCAGAGGCACTGATTTAATTTAACCAGATTCAAATCATGCAGCTATCCCCAGTGCATGTCAACTAAATGGAAGGAGGCCGATCAGCGTTACTCAACTTAGGAATGCTTCCAATTATGAGTAACCTGAAAGAGAAGCAAGTTCTCTTAATCATTACCATTAACTGAATACCATACACAAGTATCTACATCTTCGATCACCTTGAAGAATCCCAATACTTGCAATACCTGGTTCTCTACTTTATTCATATACCTATAACTTCTCAAAATTTGGACCCTGTGTTTATACGAAACACCTGTCTAAAAACTAGAGAAGTCATAAGTAAACCGAATATAGTACGAGAAACAACCCCTCTGTCCTCATGGACGCTGGACAATATACAATACTCTGTATAAGTCCCTTGAGTCTGATAACTCAATCCTTGTGTGTCGTAGGTTGAAAACTGTACTTATGATTAAGAAGAATTACACCGCTGTTTAATACTCCTTACCTAACCATCCACTGATATAGGTAAATGTCATAGACATAATTTCAAAAAGGAATATCTCACTCTATAAAAATAGACGTACAGATATATCAATTTGAAATTGGTACATAACAGCGGATATTCAAAACCAAGTATTTACCGTCTGGTAAACAACCCAGGTGACTTCCTCAAATATCACCGATTACAACGAATCCCGATATAATGAGGATGATCACCCAATTCCCAATAACTTACTCCCATTCACCATCTGTAAAACCATACAGATGTGAGAATCATACCTGGTAAATACATGCCCTGGAGTAAGTATCTAATCGGGAAATCAGTTTTCTTTTAACATTACACAGTGAAACTGAAACATTGAAATGTTTCGATGGGGTATCCCGGTATTCCTAGTAATGCCTCTTCCATTATCCAGATTCACAACTGTAACCGTGTAATTCTTTGCCATCTTTCCAAATCCCTTTCTATGTCTTTAGTCATTATCTTCTGTACACCCCTTTAGGCCAAATGGTTTTCTTCCTTCCCTACCGTTGGCACCAACCTATGGTTTGGAAGAAGACTATCCAATAAGCATAATGGGTGTACTGTCCTAATCCCAGGAGCACTCGCAATGCGAGAGAAGGTGAAGATAAAAGACAACCGAATAAACCTTATTCCTATTTCTACTGAACCAGAATCCATCCCCGAACTGGAACAAGTTCCTTTCGAGTTCGTATATAACCATACGATGGAGTATCCAATAAACTGTGGATCTTCGTAGTGATACGGAGTATTCTGGATAAATACAAAGGTGATTTAGGATCGGTGAAGAAATACTTGGTCTGGTCGTGAATAGCAGTCGCAATTTACTTTGCCCTCTTACTAATCCCTTGTTATGTCTTTACTTAATACCTTCTGTACACCATCGTTAGGCTAATTGGTTTTCTTCATTCCTTACTGGTCGGCACCTGCCTATGGTTTGGAAGAAGACTATCCAATTTGCGTAATAGGTGTACTGTCTTCTAAACCAAGGAGCACTCGCAACCTGAGAGAAGGTAAAAATAAAAAGACAACTGAATAGTCCTATCCGTTTTCTCCAGAACCGGAAACCATCCTCGAATAAATTCCTTCGAGTTCGTATATAACCATACGATGGTTTGTCCAATGAAAGTGGACGTTCGTAGTAATACGGGGTGTCCTGGAGAAAAGGGTAAAAGTAGGAGTGGTAATGAGGTTAGCTACTCTGACAATCCAAAAGCCAGTGTTCAAGAAGCTTCGGTTAATTTTGGTCACTGAGTCATAGTCTTAGGGTCGGGTCAATGGTCGCTGCCAAAGAGAGAGAGAAAAGAAACACTCAGCGTGCACTCTATCCTAGATCGGAATGGTTACCAATTTATCTAATCTGGAAACCTCCCACTATACCGTCAAATTCTCCTCCAAACCTAAAAGAAGAATTAGTCGGGATCACCCAAGGAGTAAACCAACTCATCAGTGGGAATCGGGATCCAACAATCATCGCATGATAACGTGACGGAATCCGCTCACGTCATCACACTCCAGAAGGTATGCGCATATCTGGCAAGTTTTAGTTTCTTTAGAAACTCCCGATGTGGATTTTTACCCCATGCTCTTATGACCTTGACTTTAGCCAACAAATCATAAGTCGCATGTCAAGTTCTACCCGTCATTCTCCAGGTTAATTTGAGCCCACCCGCACAAGCCCTTGACTTTGGCTAACAAGGCTATACGACTGCCCCAAACCAACGCATCTATCTATGCTGCATATGAATACCCAACAGCTACCAAACACTGTGCCTTGATTTTGGCCAACAAACACAGCTTGAATACTATTGACCACCCATATGAAACGACGGAGGGTTACGAATGGTTTCTGGCGAAAAGCTTTAACGTAATGAACTTGATATCGTTGAAAGAACTGGATAGCTTTTATGAAAATATAGCGACAAAAACCATTGCTAAAGAGGTCACTACCGGTGAAGGGATCTCGGCTCTTTCTCCGTAGAATGAGGTGCAGGATATTCCAACTGAATACCACGATGCAAAGCAAAAGTAATCGGCTATAGTAAAGTTATTGCCCTGACGCAAACTTTTTGTCCAAGGGGTCACTCCCGGTGAAGGGATCTCGGCCCTTGCCTCGTCGACTGAGGAGCAGGATATTCCAACAGAATTCCACGATGCAAAACAAAAGAGAACGTCCTTGCAATAACAGCTTTTTTTGAAAAGTGTTCCAACAACATCAGAATAGGTTTGTTTTTAACTTGCATTGATTCGAATCAACGCAGTCCCATCAATTGATCACACCAATAAAGAACGAAAATGATGATGTACATATATGCCATCCGCATTCGCCACTGGGTCCCGTCATTACCCGTTAGGTTACTTAACTAACGACAGAGCGGGGACTGGACTAGCGCGGATGCAAAACATATACAACATCTACTAGTATATATATCAATATATAATATTTCGCTCAAGGCGTGATAAAATGCAATATCACAGAAATGTACAGCATCACAGAACAATACAGATATCTGGGATCCCCGGGTTTCACAGAGCCGCTACTGAAACCCGACGTTCCCCTGGTCGTGTGGATAGCCTGTGCAATGAAATCCTAGACCCCTACGGGCGCGGCAAGTTACCCGCCAAAACCTGAAGTGGGGCAGCCCCCTTCAGCAACGTGAATGGACCATCCAGCACTTCACGGAATCCGGTAACTTGGGCATCCCTCCTTGGTCAACCTGTACCCCCTACGAGTGCGGCGAATAGTCCGCCAATTCTAGAGCAAAGCCCCCTCCGTCTCAATGCCATGATATGCGGGCTTGTTGCCCTCCAGAACCAGGCTATCCGTGCACCCCACCTTGGGGTAATCCTAAAATATACATACAACGGGTACATCGACCTCGACCTGGTCGTGCCCCAAAAGAATAATATACAATCAGGCAGTAACGGTAGTCCACATGTCGGACACTCGCCCCGCAATATCAAACGTACATAATACAACCAAATCTGTACTACCATTGCATCCAGGCTATCCCCTACGACCAATCCGCAACATCACAGCACAACACAGAACATCAACGTGAATGTCACGTTCGCAAATCCGTCTAACCGGGGTATAGCAGTTAGACAGGATTTACCGATCGAGTGACATTCACGGTCGCAGATATAATGTAAATACTGTGAACTAACATGTTTACAATTTTCGATCGATCAAATTTTACCCAAGTGGGCCCCAAGCACTACTGTAGCACATAAAGAAATTCTGGGCCCAAAAAGAATGTTCCAAAACCCCTATTTTCAACTCAGGAGTGAAAGGTTCCTAGGCACTCTAGTAAGGTCTCACAAGGCATCGAACATGCCAATTTAAAATTTTGGTGCCGAGAAACCCTAGACTACGGATCTTAGACTAGATGTTTAGGCGAAATGATAAAGCTAGTTAACAAATTAACTAAAGGTCGGAAGCTACAACCTTTGTAGATCCGGATTTCCACCTCCTTAGCTCCACGTGGTCATGCCCTCGCTGTCCATCATGAATCCTCGACTCATTCGTCGGCTTCATCGGAAAAACGTGCGGAATAGGTCGTCGGCTTTGTGTCAAAGACGATCTACGTCGAGGTTGCACTAGTTCAAGCTCCGACTTCACAAAGTTGTGAAACTTATGAAGAGAACACCCAAAACAACTTGGCAAGAGGTAGAGGGTGAAGAAATAGGAGATGGGTTCACTTTAGATTTGGAATTCTCTCACTAGAACTCAAGTAGCCATTGATGGCATCTAAGTTTTTCTTTTGAAGATGATGAAGAAGAAGAGCTAGAATTATGATAAGTTATTTAAAATGAAAAGAAAAATCTATACTTATCATAATTCTAACTAAGGTTAGGTGTAGAGAATCAACCATGGTTATTTAGAGAGTTAGGGTTAAGCTAGTGGACAAGAATGGTTGCATAAAGTCAAGGCTTCATGAAGCTTCAACATAAAACAAGAAATGCCACCATTCTCCACTTAAGCTTTATCCAAATAAATGAATAAACAATTAAATGAATAAATGCATAATTAAAACCCTAATCTCAAGTTAACTATGGTTTAATTCCATATACTTAACCAAATGATCAAGTATCATCAAACATGATACTTATATGTGCACAAAAGTATATCACATATACAATGTGTAAATCAAGTGAGAAAAATCCGTTTAAAGTGAACCAATACTAGTTGATGCAAAGTAATATATCAAATATATAATTATACATTAAATCATTAAATCAACACTTGATTCAATGATCCGGTCATGTCGCACATAACCGACTAGTATTCAATGCATCGATTTATCGAATCAATGATTCGATAACTATGTCATATCTCATACAACCAATCGAAACATTTAACGCGAGAATGAAATGCGGTATCACATACACGCATTATTCTCGCTCCCGCACATATCTCATATGCGCTCCTATTTCGTTTCACTTGAGCTAGGAAACCTCTGTGTAGGACTCTAAAGACTCGTCAATACGCCGGTAGCAGATGATGATCATATCAAGCACCCACAAGCCGCAAGCGGTCTGCTAAACGTAACGGCCACCCGGGTATTGAGCGATCAGAAGATCGACGAGCTAGCCCGCTCACACTCCTGCGAATCCGACCAGTAACACTTGCCGTACAGTCCGGTCTCTTCGTCTGATATGTCGCATATCAAGTCTAGGGGTGGTAAACGTCAGACCCCAATAACCCGATAAGTCGTGCCGATGTGAGGCTCATAACGGGTCGAGAAACTACTGGTAACACTTACCAGCAAATCTCTGATCAGCCTTGGCCAGGGACTTCCCTGCTACGGCCAATCGAGCACAGCGCAACATCAACCCCTAATACCGGGAGAGACGAAACCCCTCCTATCGCTCATTGCCTCCATGTGACTCGGGACTGTACCCGAAGACCACCGTTTTACACGCCCTCATGGACATGGTAAGGTGGAGATCAAAGCACAATGGGAATCACACAAGACTCTATGACGATCTCGGGTCTACAGACTAACCTGTACAAGTGTCACCTGAGAACTGCCATCTGACGTGAGGTATAATACCATCTGGGAGTTCTCGGCGAGTCCGTCCAGTGTACCCAGTCTCCACTGAGCACCCGTATACCATCTCTGATGTCAAACACCAATGGATATGGGATCATCCATCGCCCATCATATGGGTCGAGAAGCATATACGCTAGTCTACTCTGGTATATCGATGCCCCGTCTCGATACACCCACGACTAGGGACCTTGAAGGATGTACTTATGGACTACCATGTCCCCACTAGTATGATCTGCATCATAGTCCAGGTAGTCAAGTACACATCCTAAGGGCTTTACCAACATGTAACTACAAGACAGTATAAAGAGACTAGTGTACATGTTAAGATAAAGAGTAACCAGATAGCATACTATCATATCGAGCAAGAAAGTCATCTCTATATATGTCCAAGCATCCAATATAATATACAACATCTGTACAATACTGGCCTCTAGGGCATACATACAACTAACAATCTCCCACTTGCACTAGGGCCAGCTGCTGTAGTATCGCATACCGAGCATCCCGAAGAGTCTCTCAAACTGTGTCTGGGGAATGGCCTTCGTGAGTGGATCCGCCGTGTTGTTCTTCGTGTCAACTCTCCTGACCTCGATCTCCCGGCGATCAACTATCTCCCGGACCAGGTGATACCGCCTCAGAATATGCCTGGATCGCTGATGGGACCTGGGTTCCTTGGCCAAAGCCACCGCTCCATTGTTATCGCAATACAAAGGTATTGGATGCTCAATGGATGGAACCACTCCAAGTTCAGAAATGAACTTCTTGATCCAGACAGCTTCTTTAGCAGCATCGTTGGCAGCGATGTATTCAGCCTCTATCGTCGAGTCTGCCACGGTTTCCTGCTTGGAACTCTTCCAGCTAACCGTCCCTCCGTAAAGGGTAAAGACAAAGCCCGACTGCGACTTAGAGTCGTCCTTATCACTCTGGAAGCTCGAATCGGTAAAGGACTCCACTTGGAGTTCTCCGTTGCCATACACCAAGAACATATCTCTAGTCCTTCGCAAGTACTTGAGAATGCTCTTCACAGCTGTCCAGTGACTCTCTCCAGGATCAGCTTGATACCTGCTCACTATACTTAGTGAGTATGCTACATCGGGTCTGGTACATAGCATCGCATACATGATAGAGCCTACTGCCGAAGTATAGGGTATCCCTTGCATGCGAGCTCTCTCCAAATCAGTCTTGGGAGACATCTCTTTGGAGAGAGTGACTCCAGAGATCGTGGGCAAGTTCCCACGCTTGGACTCTTCCATACTAAACCTCTTTAGTATGGTGTCAATGTACCTGGATTGGGAAAATCCCAAAATCCGTTTGGATCTATCTCTATAGATCCTTATTTCCAATATGCAGGAGGCATCACCAAGATCTTTCATTGAGAATCTTTGTGATAAGAAGAGCTTGACCGATTGCAGCATAGGAATATCATTTCCTATCAAGAGTATGTCGTCCACGTACAATACGAGGAAGACAACCTTACTCTCTGCCACCTTCTTGTAGATACAAGGTTCATCTGGATTTTTGACGAAATCAAACTCTTTGATAACGACGTCAAAGCAGATGTTCCAACTCCGCGATGCTTGCTTTAATCCATAAATGGATTTAAGCAGCTTGCACACCTTTCCGCTGCTCCCACTGTCTACGAAGCCCTCTGGTTGAGTCATGTACACGCACTCTTCTAAATCACCATTTAGAAAGACGGTCTTAACATCCATTTGCCAGATTTCGTAATCATGATAAGCAGCGATGGCAAGCATGATCCGGATGGATTTAAGCATAGCCACTGGAGAAAAGGTTTCGTCATAGTCCACACCTGGTCTTTGACGAAAACCCTTTGCTACAAGTCTAGCTTTGAAAGTCTCCACTTTCCCATCTACACCAAGTTTCTTCTTGAAGATACACTTGCTCCCAATGGGTTTTACCCCTTCAGGAGCAACGTCCAAAGTCCATACTTTGTTGGTGTACATGGATTCCATCTCGGACCGCATGGCATCCAGCCATTTCACTGAGTCCCCACTCGTGATGGCCTGCTCGAAGCTAGTTGGGTCATCATCCTCCATGATGAAATCCTCGCTTCCACCATCCATGAGAAAACCGTAGTATCTCTCAGGTTGGCGAGGAACCCTACTAGATCGGCGGAGAGGCTGAGGTTCATTGGGAGCTACTGAATCTTCTGGTTCCACTAAATCTTCAGTTACGGTTTGTGTATCTGGAACCTCTTCCAGCTCTACCACTTTGCCACTAATTTCTTTTTCAAGGAATTCCTTTTCTAAAAAGGTGGCATGCTGAGCAACAAACACTTTTTGTTCCTCACTGTGGTAGAAAAAATACCCATATGAATTCTTTGGATATCCCACAAACTTGCAGAGAACTGACCGTGCCTCGAGCTTGTCCGGATTTTGCCTTTTGACATAGGCCGGACAACCCCATATCTTAACTCGTTTAAAATATGGTCTCTTCCCACTCCATATCTCATATGGTGTGGTAGGTACAGATTTAGATGGAACTTGATTCAATAGGTATGTTGCTGTTTCCAGTGCATAACCCCAGAAGGAAATAGGTAACTCAGCTGTGCTCATCATAGAGCGCACCATATCTAATAGGGTGCGGTTCCTCCGTTCTAATACACCGTTGTGCTGTGGTGTATATGGAGGAGTTAGCTGAGAGAGAATTCATTGCTTAAGTATTCCCCTCCTCGATCAGATCGAAGGATTTTAATACTTTTTCCAGTTTGGTTCTCAACTTCTTGTTTATATTCCCTAAATTTCTCAAAAGCTTCTGATTTGTGTTTCATCAGGAACACATACCCGAACCTAGAGAGATCGTCAGTGAATGTAATGAAGTATGAAGAACCATTCCTGGCATGTGTAGACATGGGACCACATACATCACTATGTATAAGTCCCAAGAGTTCGGTAACTCTTTCTCCGTGTCCCGTAAACGGAGTTTTGGTCATCTTTCCTTTGAGACATGACTGGCAAGTGTCATAAGATGAAAATTCGAAAGGTTTCAAATATCCATCCTTATGCAACTTAGCCAGTCGTGTCACATTGATGTGACCCAGTCTACAATGCCACAAGAAGGATTCGTTGAGTTCAGAACTCTTCCTCTTGTGTGTGTTTGTTATGTTCAGAACTGTTGATTGATTTAGAACATAAATGCCATTGCATAACGTGCCTGATCCAACCAACTTTTGGTTACGGAAAATGTTCATAACATTATCCTGTAATACAAAATTATATCCTTCTTTACTTAATAAAGAAACCGATATAATGTTGCATATCAGGTTCGGCATGTAATAGCATTCGTTCAGAACCAATGTATTACCAGTTGGTAATACAAGGTGATATTCCCCGACAGTCTTAGCTGCAACAATTGCACCATTTCCAACTCTAATGTCTTTATCACCTTCTCCAAGTTCTCTACCTTTCCTTAGCCCATGTAACTGATTACATATATGGGATCCTGACCCGGTATCCAATACCCAGGACGTAGAGCAAATAGAGAAACAGTTCTCAGTAACGAACACACCCGAAGAAAATGCATCAACATGTACTTTCTTCATTCGGGTGGCATGGGAATCCTGGCATTCCCCTATATCCTTTTCATTCCTATAACTCTTATAGGAAAGAACGGAACCAACGTTCCCCAGCACAGTATAACATGCGGGTTCGGTCAATACATCCATATTATTATCTTTATTAGGGCATGAAATGGTCGCTACCTGGAGAGAGAGAGAAGAAAACACTTTAGCGTATGCTCGTGCAAGATCAGATTGGTTATTATCTTATCTAATCAGGATGGCTCCCACTGCTTTTTATCAAATCTTCCTTCAAACCCTAAAAGGAAAGACTAGCCGGGATTAATTACACACTACAAGTTCGCCAATCTTTCAGCCAGGCCAGTGTCGGTACTTTGAGGGAGGTCCCCCGTGCTTTCGCACGAACCTAATTAATGTAAACCTCGTTTTCCCAGAGGCATAACCTCGTTAACACCTTTCTAGACACCTACTTGATCGGCTAATTGTAATGTGTAAAACTCTCCCAGGAGTAACTCTTACTCACAGTGGGTATCGGGATCCAACTATCTCATAGAAGGTATGCAATCTCATTGCAAATTTCAACACTTGAAATTCCCGATAATATTTTGCCCCGAACGATCTATGACCTTGACAAGGTCAACAAATCATAGACCGCAAGTCAAGTTCAACCCGTCATTTCTTGATTGAATCAAACCCACCCGCACGACCCTTGACAAGGTCAACAAGGCCGTACGACTACCCTAACCCAATCTGCATCATATGCATAAACAGACAAATACTGGTTAGCTACCGCACACTGCGCCTTGACAAGATCAACAAACGCAGCACGAATACTAAACATGACTTATCTGAAATGACGGAGGGCTACGCTAGGTTTTTCTGAAAACCTATTGCGTAATGAACTTGATATCGTTGTAGAATCAAATGAAGTTTTGAAATGGAGTGATTTTGAGGCTTTTCTAGTTTTGCTAAAGGAGTCACTCCCGGCGAAGGGATCTCGGTCCTTTCCTCGTCGAATGGGGTGCGGGATATATCATATATATCGCTGTGCAAAGCAAAAACCCAAAAAGCAGTCAAAAGCAAACCGAGTCTGTAGCATCAGCCAGTTATTGCTAAAGGAGTCATTCCCGGTGAAGGGATCTCGGTCCTTTCCTCATCGAATAAGGTGCGGGGTATATTATATATACCGCTGTGCAAAGCAAGAACTGTAGCTACCCCTTTTTATTTTAAAATCTGATTCTACAACATCTTAGGTTTCTTATCTTTCATTAATCACATTAATGAAGTCCCATCATTTAAATACCTAAACATCACAGATTGATATGACGTACACTTATGCCATCCGTATTCGCCTCGATGTCCCCTCGTGCACCGTTAGGTTAGGTAACTAACGACAGGGCAGGGCAGGGCTAGTGCGGGTGTAAAACATAAGTAACGTCTATATAATATATCATATATACTATATATTACATCCATCACAGAGTCACAATACAGATATCGCAGCAGAATATACATATGAACTATTGGATATACTAGGACGTCCGTGTTTTCAATACGAGCCAGTATAAAACACGGATTCCACGGTCGTAACGAATAGCCAATCCCACACCCCTAGACCCCTACGAGAGCGGCAAGCAACCCTGCCAATTCTAGGGTTAGGAGACCCGGACTCGACTCCTCGAGTTGGTCTCCCACTGGACCCCAGAACCCGGTTACTTGTGCTCCCCTCCTTGGGTCTATCCTAATGCGGAAAAGTAAATAATATACAAAGGGTGACAACTTCCGCTACCTGGAAGTGCCCCAAATAAAAGAATATTACATACAAGTTTTTACATGAATGAAAATGAAAAACACTCATCTCACATAAAAACCCCCGGCTATTCGAATACGACGATCCAATATAACATATCCAGCAACACATAACATCACATGTCATCAACGTAAGTAAGTATGCATACCCCAATTGTCGTTGACGTATAGCAACGAAACCGGCGATATGAACATACTACACTTACGATCACAGAAAAGAAAGTGTAAAACTACAACAATTGGAATCCGCAACTTCTTTAGACATCACATGCCTAACAGATATAAATCCCGCATTTTAGTCTCATTATCGAAAACTCTTTTCAATATCATATGGGACTAAACTGCTAAATTTATAACATTCATTCAGTTATCTCATAACTGTTTGTGAATTCCAATTATTGTATCACATTCCAGATAAACAGAAAATGTTAAACTTTCCGATCGAACAGTCGAATACCCAAGTTTTCCCGATACAGTCCATCACATGAAATGAGTCTAACAACATTCAGTTCATGCCTCAGTACCGACGGTCCAGCCGTAGAAGGGTCAAGCCAACGCCTCACATGTGGCACGCCGTACTGCCCCAAACCCGAAGGTTCAAAGGGCAGTTCAAGACGGTCACATAATCGAGTTAAGGTTTGTTGTCTTCTAGAGGGTCCATCGCGTTACTTGCACTACTTAGAACGTCGTTAAACTACGGAAAAATCCAACACTTGGAAATTTCCCGACAGGGGAAAAGTTGGGTATTTATATCCGGTCGAACTACTTAACATATTCTATAAATTATCCGGAAATACACAAAGACGAAATTTGATAACCCGAATGAATAATTGAATCCCCAAAACAACCCAGAACATTCAACTCTGGAATAAATTTTAAATATTCCCAGAAACTCCAGAATAATTAAATAGGAATTACTGTGCAGAAAAGACATGATGACGTCACCAGGGGACCGCGGAACCGCCGCAGAAGCTGGGCTTCTGGCGCGGTTCCGCCGCCGTTTAGATGAATCTTTCGCCTGAGTTTGCACAGTAATTCTTATAATTATTTATTGAATTTTTTAGGCATTTTTAATACACAAAAATCCGCATTTTCGGAAAATTTCCAGAGAGCTATTTCGGGGTTGGTTTTTCGGTTCGTCCGGGTTTCAAACTCCGTCTAAACTTCGCCTAAGGCTCTAGCTAGTCTCTGATACCAGTGAAAGGTTCCTAGGCACTCTAGTAAGGTCTCACAAGGCATCGAACATGCCAATTTAAAATTTTGGTGTCGAGAAACCCTAGACTACGGATCTTAGACTAGATGTTTAGGCGAAATGATAAATCTAGTTAACAAATTAACTAAAGGTCGGAAGCTACAACCTTTGTAGATCCGGATTTCCACCTCCTTAGCTCCACGTGGTCATGCCCTCGCTGTCCATCATGAATCCTCGACTCATTCGTCGGCTTCATCGGAAAAACGTGCGGAATAGGTCGTCGGCTTTGTGTCAAAGACGATCTACGTCGAGGTTGCACTAGTTCATGCTCCGACTTCACAAAGTTGTGAAACTTGTGAAGAGAACACCCAAAACAACTTGGCAAGAGGTAGAGGGTGAAGAAATAGGAGATGGGTTCACTTTAGATTTGGAATTCTCTCACTAGAACTCAAGTAGCCATTGATGGCATCTAAGTTTTTCTTTTGAAGATGAAGAAGAAGAAGAGCTAGAATTATGATAAGTTATTTAAAATGAAAAGAAAAATCTATACTTATCATAATTCTAACTAAGGTTAGGTGTAGAGAATCAACCATGGTTATTTGGAGAGTTAGGGTTAAACTAGTGGACAAGAATGGTTGCATAAAGTCAAGGCTTCATGAAGCTTCAACATAAAACAAGAAATGCCACCATTCTCCACTTAAGCTTTATCCAAATAAATGAATAAATAATTAAATGAATAAATGCATAATTAAAACCCTAATCTCAAGTTAACTATGGTTTAATTCCATAGACTTAACCAAATGATCAAGTATCATCAAACATGATACTTATATGTGCACAAAAGTATATCACATATACAATGTGTAAATCAAGTGAGAAAAATCCGTTTAAAGTGAACCAATACTAGTTGATGCAAAGTAATATATCAAATATATAATTATACATTAAATCATTAAATCAACACTTGATTCAATGATCCGGTCATGTCGAACATAACCGACTAGTATTCAATGCATCGATTTATCGAATCAATGATTCGATAACTAGGTCATATCTCATACAACCAATCGAAACATTTAAGGCGAGAATGAAATGCGGTATCACATACACGTATTATTCTCGCTCCCGCACATATCTCATATGCACTCCTATTTCGTTTCGCTTGAGCTAGGAAACCTCTGTGTAGGACTCTAAAGACTCGTCAATACGCCGGTAGCAGATGATGATCATATCAAGCACCCACAAGCCGCAAGCGGTCTGCTAAACGTAACGGCCACCCGGGTATTGAGCGATCAGAAGATCGACGAGCTAGCCCGCTCACACTCTTGCGAATCCGACCAGTAACACTTGCCGTACAGTCCGGTCTCTTCGTCTGATATGTCGCATATCAAGTCTAGGGGTAGTAAACGTCAGACCCCAATAACCCGATAAGTCGTGCCGATGTGAGGCTCATAACGGGTCGAGAAACTACTGGTAACACTTACCAGCAAATCTCTGATCATCCCTGGCCAGGGACTTCCCTGCTACGGCCAATCGAGCACAGCGCAACATCAACCCCCAATACCGGGAGAGACGAAACCCCTCCTATCGCTCATTGCCTCCATGTGACTCGGGACTGTACCCAAAGACCACCGTTTTACACGCCCTCATGGACGTGGTAAGGTGGAGATCAAAGCACAGTAGGAATCACACAAGACTCTATGACGATCTCGGGTCTACAGACTAACCTGTACAAGTGTCACCTGAGAACTGCCATCTGACGTGAAGTATAATACCATCTGGGAGTTCTCGGCGAGTCCGTCCAGTGTACCCAGTCTCCACTGAGCACCCGTATACCATCTCTGATGTCAAACACCAATGGATATGGGATCATCCATCGCCCATCATATGGGTCGAGAAGCATATACGCTAGTCTACTCTGGTATATCGATGCCCCGTCTCGATACACCCACGACTAGGGATCTTGAAGGATGTACTTATGGACTACCATGTCCCCACTAGTATGATCTGCATCATAGTCCAGGTAGTCAAGTACACATCCTAAGGGCTTTACCAACATGTAACTACAAGACAGTATAAAGAGACTAGTGTACATGTTAAGATAAAGAGTAACCAGATAGCATACTATCATATCGAGCAAGAAAGTCATCTCTATATATGTCCAAGCATCCAATATAATATACAACATCTGTACAATACTGGCCTCTAGGGCATACATACAACTAACAAGGAGCTCTCTGTAAAATTTTGGTGCCATGAACAGTGAAAGGAGCGGCGGAACCGCGGCCCAAGCATGGGTTTGGCCGCGGTTCCGCGGTGGAAATATGGGATCATGCAACCAAAATTTCACAGAATGCTTACAATGTCCTGCACATCATTCTGAAACAACCTGAAAAATTTTTGGAGTCCAAAAAATTTCGACAGAGAACTGATGCTTGGAAAAACGCGGTTTTGGAATATTGTTCGATCGAAAATGTAAACACATTAGACAAAGCTAGACTAGGTTAATGGCGAGGCTCTGATACCAGTGTAAGTGCACGGCGGCGCCCCGGCCGTCAATCTGACGCCGGAATGCGGAAGCGATGATTTACTTTAGCTTTTCAAACCGGCATCACCGCGCACTATAAACCCGGATCGTGCCATTAAACTAGTTCTAGCTAACAAGAAGGGGGTAGAGAGATATACCGAGCGATCCATGTCCTTTGGTCTTCTCGTCGTCGTCCCGATCTCCCCGCGGAATTTCCGGTCTCCACCAAGTCGCCGGAAGGGCACCACGTCGCCGGCTTCTTTTACGGGCTCCTACCTCTGGACCGAGGCAACTCGGGTACGAAGTTGGCGAGCCGACGTGCCCAAGATTTGCTGTAGAATACGTGTAGTGCTCTATGTCTCATTTGGGGTTACTTGAAGTTGCCTTTTGAGTGGAGGAATTGAACTATGGAATTTTTGGTGAACTTGGGGATTTTTCAAACATCAAGAGAACAAAAATTCCCCACCAAAAATTTTGGGCAGCCCCTTACCCTCATGTGGCCGGCCATCTCAAGAGGAGGAGAAGAGAGAGGAGTGTGTATAGATCAAAAATGAGAGTGTGCCCATAATGCAAGAGAGAGAGGTCAAATGATATCATGAAAGGAAATGATCACACACTCAAACCCACACTCAACTAACCATCATCATTACTCCAAAGTCAAGCAATGATCAACAACCAAAACCAATACTCCATCAACTAATCATCAACAACCATGATGAAAAGAAGAAGAAGTCAAATGGTGGAGGAATTATCATGATACAAAGATATGCAAAGACAACCCTCCAAAATACTTATTTGCACAAATGCAAACAAGCCCTCCTCCACCAATCTTCAGCCAATGAAAGATACAAAGAAATATGGCTGAAACGGAAAACAAACTGGCAACTCCAAAAACTGATCCCGTAATAAATTACAGGAAAACCCCGCTACTGTATATACATACCCGCATTTGTATTCCAACCGAAATACAAATGCAATGAGACAAAATCTACACCGTACAATACTAGCATCCGGCTTAAACCAAAGCCTGCTAGTATTATCCGTCCGATCCTGATCCGTGCAATACCGCACGTATCTGATCGAACCCTGCCATATATCCATACGGCCTCTAGTACTAACCGTCCGATCCTGATCCATGCAATACCGCACGTAACTGATCGAACCCTGCCATATCTCCATACGGCCTCTAGTACTAACCGTCCGATCCTGATCCGTGCAATACGGCACGTATCTGATCGAACCCTGCCATATCTCCATACGGCCTCTATAGCGTTTCGCCCGAAACTTGAGTAACTGAATGTGGGGGACTCTAAAGACTCGTCAATACTATGGCTGTGGATTTAACCACTAGCACGTCAGAGGTATTAGCCATACGTGAAGGGCTACCAGCTATTGACCAAAAGGGATGTCGATGAGCGAACTCATCCTGACACCCTACTGAGCCTGTCAGTGACAATATTCGTACAGTCCGGTCCGTTCGTCTATGAGCATCGCATGGCGGGCGTAGGGGGTTGGTAAAAGTCAGACCCCCAAAAGCGGTACAAGTCGTGTCGGAGTGTAGCCCAGAACACCCTGAGATACTACTGGAATACCTACCAGTAAATCTCCTGCCTTGGCCAAGGACTTCGTGTAATGGATCTTCTAGACACAGCGCGACCTCACCCCCAATACCGGAAGAGACGAACCCCTGAAGATCCGCTCACTGCCTTCATGTGGCTCGGGACTGTATCCAACTAAAACCTGTTTGCACGTCTCCTTTGAGCATGGTAGGGTAGTAATCAAAGTACAGTGGGAACTCACACATGACAAATGACGATCCCCAAGTCGATGAACTAACCCGTACACATGTCACCAGGGAACTGCTATCTGACGTCAGGTATAAGACCGACTAGCAGGTTCCCGGCGAGTCATGTCCGGTGTACTCATAACCCAATGAGCACCTGTATACATCTTAGGTGAACCAATTGACACCAGTGGCTTGTGAGACCGGCCACCGCCCCTCGTCGGGGTCTCGACTGTATACACTAGTCTACTCTGAAGTATCGATGCCCTGTCTTGAAACTCCTACGACTAGGGACCATTTAAGGATGTGCTTATAGACTACCGGCTCCTACGTATATGATCGCCCTCATACTGCTGGCAGTCAAGCAAGAATCCTAGGGGCTCTATCAATGTGCAATAGTGACCTGTTAGGTCACCTAAAGCAGTACACGATGATAAAGATAAACCTGATAGCATACTATCATCTATAGTAAAACTGTCTTACCGGAATAGGTCCTCCCTCAATCATTGCAATCACGTGCCTGTGATCCAATAATTGACTTTGAGGGCACTATCTCCAACAATCTCCCACTTGCACTCAAGGCCAATTATTGCGATGTCGCATACTCACAGCCCGTGTGATACCGAACACCCAACTCCTCTACTAGTCAGTCTCACAAAGCTAGTTTGCGAAACTATTGCGTTCGAGGAATAGCCTCAGTGAGTGGATCCGCTTTGATGTTTCTTTCTATGTCTCTCTATATCTCAAGTTCGCGGAGAAAGCCATCTCCCGAAATGAGCAATACCTGTCTTAGAATGTGTCTGGATGTCTGATGGGACCTAGCTCATAAATGAACTCCAAATCCAAACTTCTTAGACTGTATCGTCAACTGAACTTAATCAGTATCCTGCGCCATGCCTCCCTCAGTATTGCCTTGGACCACCTGTCCAAAATACTGCCCCTCGTCAGAAGGAAAACTATAACTCTGACAACCTCCTTGTCGTCCAGGTCACCTTGGAAGCCTGGAATGATAACTGCCTCCCGAATGAGGCTGTCGTTATCATATCCCTAGAACATTCACTTATGTTCTAAAACCGCTTCCGACTGTTTCTCCAGGATTGGATCAATGTCAACTTATTGTATCTAGTGCAAGAACAACATCTGGTGTGGGACTTGACATCTCATGATTGACTCAATTGCCTGAGCAAGTGATTTGCCAATCATGCACATCCCTCTCCCCTTTGGTCTGTAAGACACCTTTAGAGAGGGTGACTCCATCACCTGCAGGTACATTACCGTGCCAGGATTCATCCATTCTAAATACTCTTAGAATGCTGTCTAAGTACCCTTAATTGGGAAACCACCCAAATGTTGATCTAAAACCATAGATCTAGTAACCAGTATGTCTGATATAATGTCCAAGTCCCATGTAGAGAAACCACTGTGTGACGACCAAAGTATAACCGATCGTAGTATAGGAATATCACTTCCTACTCTGTGTATATCATCCAAATACCATGACATCACACCCTACTACCTTCTCAACAGATCCATCCCCTATTCTGATGAAGTCAAACCTATGACTGTCATATCAGAAATAGATGATCTATCTCCGCTATATCTGCTTTAGTGTATAAATAGACATAAGCGACATGTCCACCAATGCTTCCGTTGCTCCCACTGACTACGACAACTCTCTGGCTGAGTCATATACACGTACACATCTAAAGCTAGTTTAGAACGGCGCTATACTCATCCTCCTGCTGGATCTCACGGTCTAGAACAACAGCAATGGCAAGTCTGGGTAAACTAGAACTTCCCTGTCACCATCCTTGAGGCTACCAGAGTACTTCTCGGTTGCCTGAAGATACCCACCTTATCTGCGGAGTGGCCAATGGAATGTCAAACCAGATTGAATATTTAGGTTCCTATCAAATCTTTAGTAATCGTTTGTGGTTCTGGAATCACTTCCAGTTCTACCATACTCCCACTAGTGTTTTCTGGAAAAATCCATTTTTATTAAAACTGTGGCGAGTCTAGAACAATATCTCTATTAATCTTCCAGATGGTAGAAAGTCAACCCTCGTCATAGCCTGGGTCAACCCACAAACAGCCATTACAGAAAACGTGCCTTGAGTTATCCAGAGTCTGGTTTTAAACATAACCCAGACAACTCCCCGTACCTTAACATCGTTAAGATATGAACTGTTCTATATCCAAAATAGAACCAGAGGCACTGATTTAATTTAACCAGATTCAAATCATGCAGATGTCCCCAGTGCATGTCAACTAAATGGAAGGAGGCCAATCAGCGTTACTCAACTTAGGAATGCTTCCAAGTATGAGTAACCTGAAAGAGAAGCAAGTTCTCGTAATCATTACCATTAACTGAATACCATACACAAGTATCTACATCTTCGATCACCTTGAAGAATCCCGATACTTGCAATACCTGGTTCTCTACTTTATTCATATACCTATAACTTCTCAAAATTTGGACCCTGTGTTTCTACGAAATACCTGCCTAAAAACTAGAGAAGTCATAAGTAAACCGAATATAGTACGAGAACCAACCCCTCTGTCCTCATGGACGCTGGAAAACATACAATACTCTGTATAAGTCCCTTGAGTCTGATAACTCAATCCTTGTGTGTCGTAGGTTGAAAACTGTACTTATGGTTAAGAAGAATTACACAGTTGTTTAATGCTCCTTACCTAACCATCCACTGATATAGGTAAATGTCATAGACATAATTTCAAAAAGGTATATCTCACTCTATAAAATAGACGTACAGATATATCAATTTGAAATTGGTACATAACAGCGGATATTCAAAACCAAGTATTTGCCGTCCGGTAAACAACCCAGGTGATTTCCTCAAATATCACCGATTACAACGAATCCCGATATAATGAGGATGATCACCCAATTCCCAATAACTTACTCCCACTCACCATCTGTAAAACCATACAAACGTGAGAATCATACCTGGTAAATACATGCCCTGGAGTAAGTATTTAATCGGGAAATCAGTTTTCTTTTAACATTACACAGTGAAACTGAAACATTGAAAAGTTTCGATGGGGTATCCCGGTATTCCTAGTAATGCCTCTTCCATTATCCAGATTCACAACTGTAACCGTGTAATTCTTTGCCATCTTTCAAAATCCCTTTCTATGTCTTTAGTCATCACCTTCTGTACACCCCTTTTGGCCAAATGGTTTTCTTCCTTCCTTACCGTTCAGCACCAGCCTATGATTTGGAAGAAGACTATCCAATAAGCATAATGGGTGTACTGTCCTAATCCCAGGAGCACTCGCAATGCGAGAGAAGGTGAAGATAAAAGACAACCGAATAAACCTTATTCCTATTTCTCCTGAACCAGAATCCATCTCCGAACTGGAACAAGTTCCTTTCGAGTTCGTATATAACCATACGATGGAGTATCCAATAAACTATGGATCTTCGTAGTGATACGGAGTATTCTGGAGAAATACAATGGTGATTTAGGATTGGTGAAGAAATACTTGGTCTGGTCGTGAATAGCAGTCACAATTTACTTTGCCCTCTAACTGATCCCTTATTATGTCTTTACTTAATACCTTCTGTACACCATCGTTAGGCTAATTGGTTTTCTTCATTCCCTACCGGTCGGTACCTGCCTATGGTTTGGAAGAAAACTATCCAATTTGCGTAATAGGTGTACTGTCTCCTAAACCAAGGAGCACTCGCAACCTGAGAGAAGGTAAAAATGAAAAGACAACTGAATAGTCCTATCTGTTTTCTCCAGAACCGGAAACCATCCTCGAATAAATTCTTTCGAGTTCGTATATAACCATACGATGGTTTTGTCCAATGGAAGTGGACGTTCGTAGTAATATGGGGTGTCCTGGAGAAAAGGGTAAAAGTAGGAGTGGCAATGAGGTTAGCAACTCTGACAATCCAAAATCCAGTGTTCAAGAAGGTTCGGTTAATTTTGGTCACTGAGTCATAGTCTTAGGGTCGGGTCAATGATCACTGCTAAAGAGAGAGAGAAAAAAAACACTCAGCGTGGTTACCAATTTATCTAATCTGGAAACCTCCCACTGTACCCTTAAATTCTCCTCCAAACCTAAAAGAAGAATTAGTCGGGATCACCCGAAGAGTAAACCAACTCATCAGTGGGAATCGGGATCCAACTATCATCGCATGATAACGTGACGGAATCCGCTCACGTCATCACACTCCAGAAGGTATGCGCATATCTGGCAAGTTTCAGTTTCTTTAGAAACTCCCGATGTGGATTTTTACCCCATGCTCTTATGACCTTGACTTTGGCCAACAAATCATAAGTCACATGTCAAGTTCTACCCGTCAATCTCCAGGTTAATTTGAGCCCACCCGCACAAGCCTTTGACTTTGGCCAACAAGGCTATACGACTGCCCCAAACCAACGCATCTATCTATGCTGCATATGAATACCCAACAGCTACCAAACACTGTGCCTTGACTTTGGCCAACAAACACAGCTTGAATACTATTGACCACCCATATGAAACGACGGAGGGCTACGAATGGTTTCTGGAGAAAACCTTTAACGTAATGAACTTGATATCGTTGAAGGAATTGGATAGCTTTTATGAAAATATAGTGACGAAAACCATTGCTAAAGAGGTCACTCCCGGTGAAGGGATCTCGGCTCTTTCCCCGTAGAATGAGGTGCAGGATATTCCAACTGAATACCACGATGCAAAGCAAAAGTAATCGGCTATAGTAAAGTTATTGCCCTGACGCAAACTTTTTGTTCAAGGGGTCACTCCCGGTGAAGGGATCTCGGCCCTTGCCTCGTCGACTGAGGAGCAGGATATTCCAACTGAATACCACGATGCAAAACAAAAGAGAACGTCCTTGCAATAACAGCTTTTTTTGAAAAGTGTTCCAACAACATCAGAATAGGTTTGTTTTTAACTTGCATTGATCCGAATCAACGCAGTCCCATCAATTGATCACACCAATAAAGAACGAAAATAATGATGTACGTATATGCCATCCGCATTCGCCACTGGGTCCCGTCATTACCCGTTAGGTTACTTAACTAACGACAGAGCGGGGACTGGACTAGCGCGGATGCAAAACATATACAACATCTACTAGTATATATATCAATATATAATATTTCGCTCAAGGCGTGATAAAATGCAACATCACAGAAATGTACAGCATCACAGAACAATACAGATATCTGGGATCCCCGGGTTTCACAGAGCCGCTACTGAAACCCGACGTTCCCCTGGTCGTGTGGATAGCTTGTGCAATGAAATCCTAGACCCCTACGGGCGCGGCAAGTTACCCGCCAAAACCTGAAGCGGGGCATCCCCCTTCAGCAACGTGAATGGACCACCCAGCACTTCACGGAATCCGGTAACTTGGGCACCCCTGCTGGGTCAACCTATACCCCCTACGAGTGCGGCGAATAGCCCGCCAATTCTAGAGCAAAGCCCCCTCCGTCTCAATGCCATGAGATGCGGGCTTGTTTCCCTCCAGAACCCGGCTATCCGTGCACCCCACCTTGGGGTAATCCTAGTACAGAAAGTAAAATATACATACAACGGGTACATCGACCTCGACCTGGTCGTGCCCCAAAAGAATAATATACAATCAGGCAGTGACGGCAGTCCACATGTCGGATGCTCGCCCCGCAATATCAAACGTACATAATACAACCAAATCTGTACTACCATTGCATCCAGGCTATCCCCCACGACCAATCCGCAACATCACAGCACAACACAGAACATCAACGTGAATGTCACGTTCGCAAATCCGTCTAACCGGGCTATAGCAGTTAGACAGGATTTACCGATCGAGTGACATTCACGGTCGCAGATATAATGTAAATACTGTGAACTAGCATGTTTACAATTTTCGATCGATCAAATTTTACCCAAGTGGACCCCAAGCACTATTGTAGCACATAAAGAAATTCTGGGCCCAAAAAGAATGTTCCAAAACTCCTATTTTCAACTCAGGAGCTCTCTGTAAAATTTTGGTGCCACGAACAGTGAAAGGAGCGGCGGAACCGCGGCCCAAGCATGGGTTTGGCCGCGGTTCCGTGGTGGAAATATGGGATCATGCAACCAAAATTTCACAGAATGCTTACAATGTCCTGCACATCATTCTGAAACAACCTGAAAAATTTTTGGAGTCCAAAAAATTTCGACAGAGAACTGATGCTTGGAAAAACGCGGTTTTGGAATATTGTTCGATCGGAAATGTAAACACATTAGACAGAGCCAGACTAGGTTAATGGCGAGGCTCTGATACCAGTGTAAGTGCACGGCGGCGCCCCGGCCGTCAATCCGACGCCGGAATACGGAAGCGATGATTTACTTTAACTTTTCAAACCGGCACCACCGCGCACTATAAACCCGGATCGTGCCATTAAGCTAGTCCTAGCTAACAAGAAGAGGGTAGAGAGATATACCGAGCGATCCGTGTCCTTTGATCTTCTCGTCGTCGTCCCGATCTCCCCGCGGAATCTCCGGTCTCCACCAAGTCGCCGGAAGGGCACCACGTCGCCGGCTTCTTTTACGGGCTTCCACCTCTGGACTGAGGCAACTCGGGCATGAAGTTGGCGAGCCGACGTGCCCAAGGTTTGCTGTAGAATACGTGTAGTGCTCTATGTCTCATTTGGGGTTACTTGAAGTTGCCTTTTGAGTGGAGGAATTGAACTATGGAATTTTTGGTGAACTTGGGGATTTTTCAAACATCAAGAGAACAAAAATTCCCCATCAAAAATTTTGGGCAGCCCCTTACCCTCATGTGGCCGGCCATCTCAAGAGGAGGAGAAGAGAGAGGAGTGTGTATAGATCAAAAATGAGAGTGTGCCCATAATGCAAGAGAGAGAGGTCAAATGATATCATGAAAGGAAATGATCACACACTCAAACCCACACTCAACCAACCATCATCATTACTCCAAAGTCAAGCAATGATCAACAACCAAAACCAATACTCCATCAACTAATCATCAACAACCATGATGAAAAGAAGAAGAAGTCAAATGGTGGAGGAATTATCATGATACAAAGATATGCAAAGACAACCCTCCAAAATACTTATTTGCACAAATGCAAATAAGCCCTCCTCCACCAATCTTCAGCCAATGAAAGATACAACGAAATATGACTGAAACGGAAAACAAACTGGCAACTCTAAAAACTGATCTCGTAATAAATTACAGGAAAACCCCGCTACTGTATATACATACCCGCATTTGTATTCCGACCGAAATACAAATGCAATGAGACAAAATCTACACTGTACAATACTAGCATCCGGCTTAAACCAAAGCCTGCTAGTATTATCCGTCCGATCCTGATCCGTGCAATACCGCACGTATCTGATCGAACCCTGCCATATATCCATACGGCCTCTAGTACTAACCGATCCTGATCCGTGCAATACCGCACGTAACTGATCAAACCCTGCCATATCTCCATACGGCCTCTAGTACTAACCGTCCGATCCTGATCCGTGCAATACCGCACGTATCTGATTGAACCCTGCCATATCTCCATACGGCCTCTACAGCGTTTCGCCCGAAACTTGAGTAACTGAATGTGGGGGACTCTAAAGACTCGTCAATACTATGGCTGTAGATTTAACCACTAGCACGTCAGAGGTATTAGCCATACGTGACAGGCTACCAGCTATTGACTAAAAGGGATGTCGATGAGCGAACTCATCCTGACACCCTACTGAGCCTGTCAGTGACAATATCCGTACAGTCCGGTCCGTTCGTCTATGAGCATCGCATGGCGGGCCTAGGGGGTTGGTAAAAGTCAGACCCCCAAAAGCGGTACAAGTCATGTCGGAGTGTAGCCCAGAACACCCTGAGATACTACTGGAATACCTACCAGTAAATCTCCTGCCTTGGCCAAGGACTTCGTGTAATGGCTCTCCTAGACACAGCACGACCTCACCCTCAATACCGGGAGAGACGAACCCCTGAAGATCCGCTCACTGCCTCCATTTGGCTCGGGACTGTACCCAACTAAAACCTGTTTGCACGTCTCCTTTGAGCGTGGTAGGGTAGTAATCAAAGTACAGTGGGAACTCACACGAGACAAATGACGATCCCCAGGTCGATGAACTAACCTGTACACATGTCACCAGGGAACTGCTATTTGACGTCAGGTATAAGACCAACTAGTAGGTTCCCGGCGAGTCCTGTCCGGTGTACTCATAACCCAATGAGCACCTGCATACATATTAGGTGAACCAACTGACACCGGTGTCTTATGAGACCGGCCATCGCCCCTCGTCGGGGTCTCGACTGTATACACTAGTCTACTCTGGAGTATCGATGCCCTGTCTCGAAACTCCCACGACTAGGGACCATTTAAGGATGTGCTTATAGACTACCGGCTCCTACGTATATGATCGCCCTCATACTGTTGGCAGTCAAGCAAGAATCCTAGGGGCTCTATCAACGTGCAATGGTGACCTGTCAGGTCACCTAAAGCAGTACACGATGATAAAGATAAACCTGATAGCATACTATCATTTAGAGTAAGACTGTCCTACCGGAATAGGTCCTCCCTCAATCATTGCAATCACGTGCCTGTGATCCAATAATTGACTCTGAGGGCACTATCTGCAACAGGTGGTGGCTGTTATTGGTGGTGGGTGGTGGCTGTGGTGGCGGCTGCTCTTTAATGGGGTTGTTTGGGAATGTGAGTGGTGGCGGCGGTTGTGGCGGCGGCTGTGGTGGGTGGCGGCGGCTGTGGCTGTTGTGGTGGGTAAAAAGGTCGGGGAACGTCGATGGGGACCAGATAGGTTGGGTGAGGGGCCGGGAAAATTAATTTTAGATGAGATTGGTGCTGGGGTGATGAGAAGAAGAAGAAGAAGATTGATTGTGGGTTAGGATTTGGTTTGGCTAGGGTTAGGGTTATGATTAGGGTTAAGGCTAATGGTTAGGAGTAGGTTTAGGATTAAGGTTAGTATCAGGGTTAGGATTTTGGTTAGGTTTAGGGTTTAGTGAGACAAATAATAGTTAAGGGTAGTTCAGTGAAGAATTTATAGGGTTTAGGGTTAATTAGGTTTAGGGTTAAGATAATTAAGGTTAGAGTTAAGAGGAAGGTTATGGTTAGGGCATTTTAGTGTTAGTGTAAGTGTGTGTGTGATAATGATGATGATATGTATGTGTATGTGTGTGTTTGTGATAATGTTGATGATGATATGTGTGTGTGTGTGTGTGTGAGAGAGAGAGAGAGAGAGAGATAATGTTGATGATAATATGTGTATGTTTGTATGTGTGTGTGTGTTTACGATAATAATGATGATGACACTCTCATATCAAATAAGGACAAACCCGAATGTTTACTGCTGAAGACTAGACTGGGATGTTGAGACATCTAGTCTGAATTTGGGGGCAGATACTATTTGGAACATATCTATCTACCTCTCCGAAAATACCAAGTTGATTTATGACACCATATATCGGAGGTTTGGATAGATGCGACCGATGTAGCAGACTTTATCAGATTCTCCCTCATTTGTGAGAGATTTTTGATTGTAGGGACGCTCTTCCCTGCAGGCGTAAACCTCTACAGTTAATTACTTTACCACTTTCTCCTGCTCCAGTAGTTCACTTCGTGTCGTGTTATGTTTCTTTTTATGGGGTTGCCCGTGGATTGTATACGGAGACTAGTTTATATCGTCACCTGTAGGGCGTGGATTAGTCCAAATCCGTACATATATTTTCATGATTTGTGTTTAGGTCAAGCGTTTTCTTGACGGGGTCCACGTTGGTAGCTTGGTTTGCCAACACGAATGAACTTAGGATGCATTTCTCATATTTGTGAGGTCCATCGGTTCATATGAAACTCGGGCTTTTATGTAAGGGTCATTAGTCTTATTTGAGACTAAGATCAACTTTGACGTTTTGGTTCAAGCATTTGCTTGACGGGGCCTGTATTGATAGCTTGGTTTGCCAACGGGAATAAACTTAGGACACATTTCTCACATATGTGAGGTCTATTCGTTCACAAGAAACTTGGGTTTGATCTAAGGATCGCTAGTCATATTTGAGACTAAGATCGACTTAGGAACAGTGAGCATATAGGCTCAACTGCTCATTAGATCATATATGAGTAGCATATGGATAGTACATGGTAGTCAATATATAGAGACATTCCGCAGGGCAAAACATATTAGTTTAAGGACATCGCGTTCCAACATCACCGTGTTTGAAGCGATGCGCCAGGGTAGGGACATTTCGATCTATTATTAGTTTAGGGACGTTTTGGTCCAACATTCTCATTTTGGGGACTAATGTTAGTTTACGAATATTTCGGTCCAACATTCCCATTTTGGGGACAAATGTGTGTTGGTTGTTGGGACCCGACACCTCTATGAAAATGTTGAGAAATTACAACGACATATTTTAGAGGTGTGGAAAGATATACTCTTAAACCAAATCCCGTATTTGAGGGAAAAGATCATGGTGGATCTAAGAATCGTCAGTCTTATATGAGACTAAGATTAACCTAGAAATATGAGATGAAGATCATTAGACGTATATGGAACTAAGATCAGTTTAGAAATCATGATCATATGGGCTCGGTTGATTCCAAGCAAAAAAGAAGCTCAAGCTTCACAGACTTAGCCAATTTGGGGCTAAGATTGGGTTTTTATACTACTCAGCAGTGCTAAGCATTTAGATATATAGCGCTTATGTGTGTTTCACGTGAGGCTCTGAAATAGTGCTAAGCACTAATATTTTCTGGCGCTCACATGTGTTTTATGTGAGGCGCTCAGATTTGGGCGCTCACGTGTGTTTCACATGAGCCGCTGAGCGTTTAGCTTCTTTTGAGTGCTCATGTGTGTTTCACGTGAGGCGCTGATTTTGGCGCTCAGTGTGTTTCACGTAAGACGCTGTCTTTTTAGAGATTTAATCTCTGTTGATATTTTTAGAGTGGTTAGACCCTTTTTAATGGTATTTTGACCATTAACGATCACCAAGATCCCTATTTTGAGGATCTGATATCAGGTTCTTTAAGAACTAAGTTCATGATTTATGAGGGAACTAAGTTCCTGGAGTATTATGGACTCCATCTTCTTCATATTCTTCTTTCCGTGTTCTCCCCTGAATCTTTGATTTTTTAGAATAAGATCTTCCCGATGAGAATTAAATTTTCAACTTGTGAGAGACTTCTCTTGTGAATCTCAGATCCAGAGAAGGAACTAAGTTCTTTTAAAGGGTTAAACTCCTAGATGTGGTATGATAGGTAAAGAAGATATTTTGATCTCTACTTTTTTCTTTACTTAGGGTTTTGAGGAGGAAGATCTTCTTATTTATTGAGAATTAAATTCTCTCTTTATTTTTGTGGAGCCTTCTATATTTTTACAGAAGTTTATGAAGGTCTCCTCTTTTTTTTATATACAATCCTTCCTTATCTCTTTACTCCTATTTATAGGAGAAAGCAAAAGAATCAATTTGTTAAGAAAGTCTCTCATTGAGAGATCCTTATTGATTTCATAATTAATCAAATTGATCTTTTAGATCAACCGGTGAATTTTTTAATTATCGTTGGATTTTTCATCTAACGGCTCTCTCTTTAATAGAGAATATCTTTCTTTTTTAGAAAGATCAGGAGAAATATTCTCCCAAAAATAGAATTTAATGCCATATAGAATTCAATTCTATCCGAAGCTATTACTTCAGAAAGGTGTTCTCACGTGTTTAACACGTGACCCCGTTGTGGGTTTTAACCTGTTTATATTTAGTGCTCATATGCTTTACATATGAATGCTCACATGCGTGATGCTAGTTTGGCCCTTTGGTTATTTATTTCCAGCGCTTATATGCTTTGCATATAAGCGCTCACGTGTTTAACACGTGAGATCTGTTCGGTCTTTAGTTATTTATTTTCAGAGCTTATATGCTTTGCATATAAGCGCTTACGTGTTTAATACGTAACTCCAAACTGTGGGTTTTAATTCTCCTCAAAGCCAGAACGCTCACGTGTTTTGCACATGGGAGGAATTCGTTTCTTCTTTCTTTTCTCCCCCTTTTTTTATAAGGGAACTACAAGCTCTGGGCTAAATTTTTTGGCAAGAACACCTAATTTTAAACTTAACACCAGAACTAAATCCAAAATATTAAACTTAACACCAGAACCAAATCTAAAATTTTAAACTTGATTAAGAAAACTATTAACTTTAAAAAACTTTACCCTAAACTAAAAACTTCAAACTCTTGAAATTGAAACGTAAACGTAAAACCAATTCAAGTTAAATCTTATAATAAGTGTATATATGATACTTGATGATAATATAAAATTTTTATATTCTCATCGATTGTTATATGTGAAAATCAAAGCGCGCCTTAGTCCCCGTCTATCGGCTAACATACGTTCGATATTCGTCGTGATATAAAACTATATGAAGGTTGTTAAATATCGAACTGTATCATTCGGTGTTAACAACCATCGTGTAGTCTATGTGACAAGAAAATTCAATCGTATGATAACCGATAGATTTGTCTAGTTTGGACAAATTAGGAATGTATAAAATAAACACCCGCATTCACTTGTGTTTTCATTCATTTCGAGTTATTTCGTTGATACTCTTCTGCTGATTCTCCATGTACAAAGATAGATTAGATGTTCATTTCAATGTTATTTCACAGCATTGAAATGATTATCTATTCTATTATAGTGTACTCAGAGAACAACGGGGAGGTGCTTCCGAAATTTTCTCGAAACGGATGACAGCACAAGTAAATGGGTGCCCGCTCTATATATTCTTAATAGGATATAAGCTTTACCCCCGACAACCAAAACACACACACACACACACACAACACGAATCCACAACACACACATACACAAAACACATACACACTAATAACCATACACTTAAGTGAAATCATAAATTGAAATACACATACACAAAATACAACTCATACTTGGGTATCTTCAAACATAACTTTATTAATCGATAATTTATCTTCTTCAATGACAAACTTGCCCTTCCCATTATCTTCTTTATCAATAACCATCTCGTTCTTAGATTTCTCAATGAAGTCACTATAAAAAACCAACTTCCATAACCTACAATTTATATGTTATACAGTTTAACATGCCCCATGAGTACATCAGAGTTAAGGATTGGATATGCGTGGATTGGCAACAACGCATGCAATCTAAGTTTGTCACAAGAGTTGCTGCTTTCATTGAATTTGCATGCGCACATAATAAGATCGTGTTAGAGAAGATTCTTTGGCTGTGCGATAGATGTGGGAATAAGTTCTGGCACAAGGTAGAAATCGTAGAGTTTCACATTGTTAAATATGATTTTACTAGATTTTATACAACTTGGATATATCGTAGAAAAGGAGAAGAAGAAGACGGTAATACGACGAAAGAAGAAGGAGAAGACGGTAATGCGGTGGAAGAAGAAGAAGATGATAACTTCTTTTCAGGAGAAAAAATGGAGGATATAGTAGGGACCGCCCTCGGTGACAATAATCCTACCAATGAAGACACTCTTTCCGTCAAGGACCGCGTGCGGATAAATATGAAAAGTTCATGAGTGATACTAGAAGACCAATTTATGAGAATGCAAAGTATTCCACCCTAACATAGTTCGTCCAACTTTTCCAGATTAAGTGCCTAAATGGATGGAGCAACAAGTTATTTACGATACTTCTGAAGTTCCTGAAAGATTCTATACGCCCAGGAAATAACGTGCCCGAGAGCTGGTACGAAGCCCAGAAGATGATGTCTGATTTTGGTCTGTACCGTGAGAAGATTTATGTATGTTCCAAATATTGCGTGTTATAACGGAAAGAGAATTCAGATTTGAAAAAGTGTCCAACATGCGGAGAGACCAGATATAAACTGAAAGTATCTGATAAGAAGCCAGATATACCTGTTAAGATAGCACGATACTTTCCGATAACACAGAGGCTACAAAGGCTATTCAGGTGCAAAAAAAAAAACAGTCGAGACAATGATTTGGCATCACCGTGCTTCTCCAAGCGAAAAAGGAAAAATGAGTCATCCAATAGATTCACCGGTATGAAAGTATTTCGATAGGAGGCACTAAACATTCAGTAGTGATTCTCACAATGTCAGGTTCGGACTGACTAGTGATGGTTTCTTCCTATTTAACTATATGTCTGGAAGCCATATCACATGTCACACCCGCTTCTCAGTAGATGGAAACGATGACGTTGCAAGCCCGCGGCATATTTATTCAGAGAAGGTCATTCCCTAAATAAATATACTAAGCGTATTGAAATAATAATACACAGTGCAAGAATAATTGGAGACTTTACAATTTTCAACAAATATTTTTATTTACATTCAAACTTGAAATTTTTACAGATAAATGGGTTCAACTGAAAATGTAAATACAATAAAATAAAATGCCTAAATAGATGACATATATAAGCTGAAAAAGTAGCCAGTCTAAAACCTCAGCCGCGATCTGGTCATACTCCTCCTCTATAACGTCCATCTCCTCGGTATCTGACGAATATTCCAAGAAAATAAAGGTGGGTGGAATGCCCGTCAGCGAACTAGCGCTCGGTAAGTCCCAAAGGTAAAAGTGGAAAATGAAAAGTATAGAATTATCATGAAATAATGTATATGGCAAGTAAAAAGTATATGTAATTGAACATGGTATATATACTATAGGTCTCTATATGTCATTATGTTAACGTTAAGTTCCAAATGTGAATGTCAACGCAACCGTAGAAGTATTCACGAGCTCAAGTGTGGGGCCCTAGGAGCAAGGAAACACGGTCCTATTTCATGTGTTAGTATCGGGACTCCAAGCTGTGGAGGAGTCGACCCGACTGAGATTCGAGTAAATAGAAAAAATAGGTTAATACGAGACTCCTGAACCTCCGTTGGATTCACACAAGAAACTATTCCAAACACCCCGAGTATAATATATATTATAACCGAAAGTTTTCCTTAGTTAATTTGATTGGTTGATTATAACATATCTTGATCGAAACCATAGATTGCAAAAGTTGAAGAATAAAGTAGAGTAAGTCAAGTAGAATGCGAGTCATGTCAATTACAATCCTGGCTTGAGTCAAATTAGTCGAGTAGATTGATTTCGAGTTCACGTTCAAGTTTAGATTCGAGTTTGATTAGAGTTCGGGTTTAAATTTAAGTATGGATTCGAGTTTGTATTCGAGTTATAGACATTTCTTGTAAATGGATTTAACTGTGGAAATTCTTAAGTTCGGGAGTAATCGGACAACTGCTGCACATGGATGACAGGATTTGTGTCTTTTTCCAAGACAATTGCTATTGATAACTCCGTTAATTTGCAGTGTTGTCTAACCTAAATAGGCAAGCACTCACTTTCTCCGGTTCCCTGGAGCTCAAAAGTAATGATACCGCTTAAAATTATGTTAATCTAGAGTTCTTAAATATTTATTATTTTTGTTTACATTGTATTTATGTTGTTTGCATTTCTCGAAGGGGTTTTATGAAAAATACTTTAGTATTGTTTAAAAATAATGCTCGAGGGTGATTTATATTATTAAGAGTTTTTTTATGAATATGTATTTTAATGTTAGTGGTATTTTAGAGATGAAATCTAGTTTTTTTTAAAAGTTTATGTTATTTTAATGAAAACTACTCCTTTTGTAAATTTGGTGGTATTTTGTTAAAAATTTAATCTTTCCTCTAAAAAGATTTTTTTTCACAATTTGTTTTTATTTAAAATACGGATTCATAATTTTATATAATTTTCAAAGTTTTAATTTGATTTAGAAATGGTCGTATTATTTAAATCGTATTTTTATTTCCTTTCGAGATCAAATTCTCCATGAGGAGTTCTGTATCTTACTCTACTATCCCAAGAACGTGTGACAACCCGCACCATCCGTAGATGGGTTCCCCTAAAAGGGTTGTAGAAGCGCAATTGCAAAGGATCCAAAAATATCAATTAAAAACATTTATTTGTAAAAGCGATGGTATTTTATTGAAAACCCGTATTTTTTAAATTAACCATACATCTAAAAACTTTGTGCTATGAAACCGTAGTGTGTGTGATAGGGTAGGTCATTACCCCGTGAGTTTTTTAGAGGTATATATGCTGATTATCGAATAAAGTGTACTTTTAAAGTTCATGGTATTTATATGAAAAGTGTTTGATATGTGTTTATTTCGCATGAAATTTTAATTTCATTAAAAGGTAAATAATGTGAAAAGATTGTAAAGTGAAGTTATAGTATTTGTGTGACATGTTAGGCCTATTAAAGACTATAGAAGTGTTTTAAAAGAAGTGATATCAAAGCTAACTCCATTTTGTCGATACCTTTTTAGAACTTGTTTTGAGATGAAAAGAAAGAAAGAGAAAAGGGACTTACGGTTTTGAAGCATTAACAAAATAGGAAAAGTGGGAGGGGAAGCTTCGGGGATCGTGGTATCATCGGAAAAAGGCTCCGGTCTTCAACGGATGAAGTCAATCGCTAACTTCACTTGACTAGCCTTAACTTTTCTTGAACTTAGAGAATTTTGAGAGAAATTTTTATAGAGATTTTCAGAATGGGGAGAGCTAGGGGATGGTGTGCATTTATGGTGTAGAAGTGAGGGTGTGTGAGTAAAAGAATTTGAATTACAAAGAATTAAAATAGGATTAATGAGGGAAATGAAGGGTCTCTGGTTTAATTCAGAGAAATCAAACATTATAAAGGAGTAGAGAGGAGTCAAAGGGATGCGTGAGCGAAGCACGGAGGCATTTGGCCTCATTTTAGCCACCGGTAGCGACCAAAGGTGCAATTCCAGCGGTAGGATTTGTGCCATGTAGCTCGAGGCTTTGGGCATGGGTATTATTCTGTATTAACTCTTCATTTATCCCGTTTGATTTTTCTGAAAGTTTTTTATTCTCCATGTATTGCATGTGCAACTCTTGGGCTTCCGAAAAATTAAAAAGAAAAATATTAAAAATAATTGGGACTGATGGGAATCGAACACACAAGATATGTCACATCAGTGTAGAGATTTTACCAGTGAGCTATAAGTTGTTTTTTGCTTTTATCGAACAAAAATAACTTATAACTCTTAATCAGGCTGAAATACCCTTTCTATATGTTAAACAAGTTAATTTTGTACAGGGATTTCAGAGTTGTTACATTCTACACTCTTTATAAAAATTTCGTTCCTCGAAATTTACACAAAAACTAATTTTCAAAGAGGCGAGGGTATCTCGCACGCATATCGTCTTCTCTTTCCCAAGTTTATTCTCCTGGCGAATCCTTCCTCCACATCACTCGGACTAAGTTCACATCCTTGTTTTGTAGTGTCTTCATCTTTCAATCCAAGATTTCGACTGGCTGTTGCTCGCAAGTCAGATCGGTCTGTACAGTAAGCTCTAAGTGATCAAGTATATGGTTGGGGTCGCTCACATATCATCGTTGCTGGGATATGTGGAACACATTGTGCACCCCTTTCAATGAGGGTGGTAGTGCCAACCGGTATGCCACTTTTTCAACTCGTTCAAGTATGTCGAACAGTCCGAAGTACCTTGGACTGAGTTTACCCCTTTTACCAAAACGTATCACTCATCTATTCGGGGATATTTTCAGAAACACATGCTCTCCGGGTTGGAACTCCAGATGTCGACGTTTTGCATCTGCCCAATACTTCTGTCGGTCCTGGCTATGTGTATCTTTTCCCTGATCGTGCAAACTACATCCACAGTTGTCACAATTATCTCTGGTCCAAGAAGTTCACGATCTCTAATCTCCTTACAACTCAGCGGGGAACGACACTTTCGTCCATACAGTACTGCGAATGGTGCTATCCCAAAACTTTCCTTCTAGCTGTTGTTATAGGAAAACTGCACAAGGTGTAGGTGATCTTCCCACGAACCGCCGAAATCTAGCATACAGGCTCTCAGCATGTTTTCTTGGATTGAATAGTCCGCTTGGACTGTCCGTCTGTTTGTGGATGATACATCGTGCTGAAATTCAGACTCGTTCCCAGGCTTATTTGAAGACTCTGCCAAAATTAGGATCAGAATCTAGTATCACGGTCAGAGACGATGCAGATAGGTACCCCTATATAATCTCACGATCTCCTACATGAGTTTATGGGTATCAAGACAAGTACGGTACATCTTGAAGGTTTAAATCATACTTTAGATTTCTACTCACCTCCATGTACTTCCTCGCCAACGTCTTGGTTGACTGGTCAACTCTGAATAGAATAAAGTGAGCCGACTTGGTGAGCCAATCCACAATAACCTATATTTTTTCATTACCCTTCGTGCTGCAAGGGAGAGCAGTCACGAAGTCCATGGTAATGTGCTGCCATTTCCATTCAGGGATTAGTAACGACTGAAGTAGACAGCAGTTCTGTGATATTCAGCCTTTACTTGCTGACATATTAAGCACTTTGCTACGCTTCTTGTTGGGTTACCTACAACGACATCAAGGTTTCGGGAGGCATCATCCATGCCTTGTTAAAATTTTGCCATTGAAGATAACCCTAAACCTAGGAATTTTGACTAGAGAATCAAACCAAACAAGCAAGTTAACACTATAACATCTAAGAGATAGGGATTACAACCTTTTTAGTCCGTTCCTTCGCTTCATAAGCTCCGTGTTGAGGTCCCTTCACTACGATCATCAAGTACCCAAACTCTAGAGAGGCTCCATGAAGAGAAAGATGCAACCTTGATTCCAATCTTCAAGAACTAAGATGATCTACCTTGAAGAAACACTATCCCAAGCTCTTGCTTCACTAATCAAGTATTAGTAAAGCAAACACCCTAATCTAAGTGGCTAGAATAGATGAGGATGGTGAAGTAGGAATTTTGCTCTCTTTTGTTTTCAATTTCTTACAATATATCCATCACTTATCAAAAGCTAGAAAGCTTTTAAGAGAGGAAGAAGAAGAAGAATTTCTTTTGTGATGAATAAAATGAATTATTGTCAAGGTTAGAAATACAACCATAGTTTAATATGTGTGATGGCTAACTCATGTAGAGAATTAACCATAGGCTAGGGTTCAACTTGGGTTAACAAATATCAAGGATAAAACAAAAAGGGTGGATAAAGTCAAAGGAACAAGAAGCTTCCTCAAAGCTCATCCAAAAGAAAATGAATTATCCTTAATAAAATGCTAACCCTAATCTAAAACCCTAGCATGGTTTAAACTCTAAACCCTAGTTGCATTTGTAACCCTCACATGTTACAATATTATATATCACATATACAATATTTTGTAACAAAAGAAAATAATAAAATTAACATATAACACATATATATCAATGTATTATCCAAGTGAGAAAAAGAATCTTCAAGTGAGCTTATATTAGTTAATGCAATGTAATATATCATATATATAATTATACATTAAATTATCGAATCAACACTTGATCCGATAATCCGGCTAGTTCATAAATAACCGACTAATATAAAATGTATCAGTTCATCGAATCAACACTTGATCCGATGACCCGGCTATATCACATATACCCGGCCGATATCACATATCGTGAGAATCGAATACAGTATCACATACTCGTATTATTCTCGGTCCCTCACATATCACATATGTGCTCCTACTCCGTTTTGCCTGAGCCAGGAAACCTCTGTGTAGGACTCTAAAGAATCGTCAATACGCCGGCAGTAGGTGATGATCATATCAAACACCTACAAGCTGCAAGCGGTCAGCTAAACGTAACAGCTACCCAGGTATTGAGCGATCAGAAGATCAACAAGCAAGCATGTACATTCTCCTGCGAATCCAATCAGTAACACTCCCGTACAGCCTGGTCTCTTCGTCTGATATGTCGCATATCCAGTCTAGGGATGATAAACGTCAGACCCCAGTAACCGATAAGCCATGTCGATATGAGGTCCATAACAGTTCGAGAAACTACTGATAACACATACCAGTAAATCTCAGCAATCCTGGCCAGGGATTTCCAGTTATAGCCAATCGAACACAGCGCAACATCAACTCCCAATACCGGGAGACGAAACCCCTCCTATCTCTCATTGCCTCCATGTGATTCGGGACTGTACCCAAAAGCCACCGTTTTGCATGTTCTCTTGAACGTGGTAAGGTGGAAATCAAAGCACAGTGGGAATCACACAAGACTCTATGACGATCTCGGGTCTACAGACTAACCTGTACCAGTGTCACCAGAGAACTGCCATCTGACGTGAGGTATAATACCATCTGGGAGTTCTCGGCGAGTCCGTCCAGTGTACCCAGTCTCCACTGAGCACCCGTATACTATCTCTGATGTCAAACACCAACGGATATGGGATCATCCATCGCCCATCTATATGGGCCGAGAAGCTATACGCTTGTTTACTCTGGTATATCGATGCCCTGTCTCGATACACCTACGACTAGAAACATTTGAAGGATGTACTTAGCACTACACTGTCCCCACTAGTATGATCTGCATCATAGTCCTGGTAGTCAAGTACTCATCCTAAGGGCTTTATCAACATGTAACATAGAGACAGTCAAGGTACATGTTAAGATAAAGAGCAACCAGATAGCATGCTATCATGTCGAGCAAGAAAGTCCTCCATATATATATGTCCAAGCATCCACTGCAATATACATCGTATGTACAGTAATGGCCTCTAGGGCATACATATCACTAACAATCTCCCACTTGCACTAGGTCCATTTATTGTGGTATCTCATACCCAACAATCAGCTGTGGTTGAAATATCTCATACTCAACCATCTCATAAAAGTCTCTACTGGGAAATAGGCCTTTGTGAGTGGATCCACGCTGTTGTCCTCTGTATCTACTCTCCTATCCTCGATATCCCTGGAGATCAACCATCTCCATGATCAGGTGATACTGCCTAAGAATATGTCTAGATCTCTGATGGGACGGGGGTTCCTAGGCATAAGCCACAACTCCATTGTCACACAATGGTAGGAATGAAGTTCATCTCATGAACTTATATATAACCAGACTGCCTCTTTAGTAGCATCCTTGGTAACGATGTATCTTGCCATTAATCGTCTAGTTTGCCATGGTATCTAGCTTGGAACTCTTCCAACATATCGTCCTTTAACTGAGGGTAAAGACAATGCCTATGACTGACATTCAGTCGACCTTACCACCCTGGAAGCTTTCCAGTGATTCTCCCCAGATCGATTGATACCATCTCACTACACCTAGTGAGAATCCTAACATCCATTTAGATCTATCTCATAGATCCAAAACACAGGATTTAGGAGATATCACCTTGATCCTATATGGAGAATCTATGTGATAAGAGAAGATTGACCGAGCATAGCATAGGAAACTCCTTCCCTATCAAGAGTATGTCATCCACGTACTATACGAGGATCATCACCATACTCCCTACTACCTTTTTGTATATAAAAGGTTCATCTACCATTTTGATGAAGTTAAACTCTTTGACTACCACATCAAAACAGACGTTCCAACTCCGCGATACCTGATTTATCCCATAAAACAACTTGCACACGTTTCCGCTGCTCCCACTGTCTACGAAGCCCTCTGGCTGTGTACTTATAGACGCTCTCTTCTAAATCATCATTTAGAAAAGCAGTCCTGACACCCAACCGCCAGATATCGTAGTCATGGTATGTAGCAGTGGCAAGTAGGATCTGGATGGACTTAAGCATAGCTTTGAAAGTCTCAACCTTTCCATGTACACCAAGTAATCTTCTCAAGATATACTTGCTCATGATAGGGATTTAACCCTTCAGATAAACCAACAAAAGTCATACTTTGTTGGTGTATATGGATTCCATCTCAGATCGCTAAGCATCCAGCCATTCTCACAGAGTCCCCACTCTTGATGGCCTGCTCGAAACTAGTTGGGTCATCATCTCATAATGCAATCCTCGCTTCTACTGCTCTAGAGAAAACCGAAGTATCTCTCAGGTGGGTGAGGAACCCTACCAGATCGGCGGAGAGGCCGAGGTTCATTGGAAACTATTGAATCCTCTGGTTCTACCAAATCATCAGATGCAATTTGTATCGCTGTAACGTCTTCCAGTTCTACCTCATGACCACTAATTTCTTCACAAGAAATTCCCTTTTTCTCAAAAAGGTGGCATGCCGAGAAATAAAACACCTTTTGTTCCTCGGTTTGGTAGAAGATATTCCCTTGCGAATGCTTAGGATATCCAACAAACTTCCACAGAACTGACCTTGCCTCGAGCTTGTCTGGATCATGCTTTTAGACATAGGCCGGACAACCCCAAATCTTAACATCCTTAAGAGACGGGCTCTTCCCATACCATATCACATATGGAGTGGTAGGCATCTGATTTGATTGGAACCCTATTCAATTGGTATGCAGCTTCACAAGTGCATCACCCCTAAAAAGGAAATAGGTAACTCAGTAGTACTCATCATAGAGCACACCATATCACATAGGGTGCGATTGCTTCGCCCCGATATAGCAACGTGCTGTGGTGAATACGGAGGAGTAATGCTAAGAGAGAATCTCATTCTCCTTTCGAATAGTCCAGGAATTCCATGCTCAAGTATTCTCCTCCCTGTTCTCATCAAAGGACATAATACTCATACCTATATTGGTTCTCTACTTCTAACTTATATTCATTGAATTTCTCAAAAACTTCATACTTGTGTTTCAACAGGAACATATGTTCGAATCTTGAGAGATAATTAGTGAATGTAATGAAGTACAAAGAACCGGTCCTGGCATGTGTAGATAGGGGATCTTACATATATCATCATGTATCAATCCCAAGAGTTCACTAACTCTTTCTCTGTTTCCATTAAACGAAGCTATAGTCATTTTATCTTTGTGGCATGACTGGAAAGTTTCAAAAGATGTAAGTATAAACTAATTTAAATATGAATCTTAATGTAACTTAGCTAGTCGGGTCGCATTGATATGACCTAGTCTACAATACCTCAAGAAGGATTCTTTCATTTCTGAACTCTTTCTCTTGTGTGTGTTCTGTACATTAAGAACTGTAGTTTGATTTAGAACGTCTATGCTTTTAGATAACGTGCCTGAACCGATCAACTCTTGATATAGGAAATGTTCAAAACATTATCCAACAATACAAAATTATATCCTTCTTTACTAATAAAGAGACCGATATGATGTTGTATATCAGGTTCGGTATCTAATAACATTCGTTCAGAATTAATGTATTTGGTAATACAGGGTGATAACTGCCAACAAACTTGGCTGCAACACTTGCACCGTTTCCAACTCTTGAAACTCATCACTCATTCTCAGTTCTCTACCTATCTGTAGCCCATGCAACATATTACATATGCACGATCCTGATCCGGTATCACATATCCAGGATGTAAAGGATACTGAGAAACAGTTCTCTGTAATGAACACACCTGTAGATGATGCATCAACATGCACTTTCTTCGTTTAGGCGGCACGGGAATTCTGGCAATCCCCTATTTCCTGCTCGATTTTATAACAATTATAAGTTGGAGCGGGACCAACGTTCCCTAGCACAGTATAACAAGCGGGTTCGGTCAATACATCCGTATTATTATCTTGATTAAGGCATGACATGGTCGCTACCTGGAGAGAGAGAGAAGAAAACACTTAGCATATGCTCTTGCAAGTTAATATATCTAATCAGGATGGCTCCCACTGTTTTAATAAATCTTCCTTCAAACCCAAAAAGGAATGACTAGCCAGGATTAATTGCACCCTACAAGTTCGCCAATCTTTCAGCCAGGCCAGTGCCGGTACTTTGAGGGAGGTTCCCCGTGCTTTCGTACGGACCTAATTAAAATAAACCTCGTTTTTCTAGGGGCGTAACCCCGTTGACACCTTTCTATACACCTACTTGATCAGCTAATTGTAATATGTAAAATTCTCCCAGGAGTAACTCTTACTTGCAATGGGTATCGGGATCCAACTATCTCATAGAAGGTATGCAATCTCATTGCAAATTTCAACACTTGAAATTCCCAATAATATTCTGCCCCGAGCGATCTATGACCTTGACAAGGTCAACAAACCATAGACCGCAAGTCAAGTTCAACCCGTCATTTCCCGATTGAATTAAACCCACCCGCATGACCCTTGACAAGTTCAACAAAGTCACACGACTACCCTAACTCAATCGCATCATATGCTTTTGCAGATAAGCATAAATAGCCACCGCACACTACGCCTTGACAAGGTCAACAAATGCAGCACGAATACTATGAAGTACTTATCTGAAATGAAGAAGGGCTACGACAGATTTGTATGAAAACCTTTTGCGTAATGAACTCGATATCGTTGTAGAATCAAATGATTTAAATGGAGTGTTTTTTAGGCCTTTGCTAGTTTCGCTAAAGAGGTCACTCCCTGTGAAGGGATCTCGGCTCTTTCCTTATCGAATAAGGTGTAGGATATTTCACAAATACCATTATTCAAAGCAAGAACTAGAAAAGAAATCAAAAAGACAAACCGAGGGTTGTAGCATCTGCTAGTTTCTCTAAAGAGGTCATTCCCGGTGAAAGGATCTCGGCTCTTTCCTTATCGAATAAGGTGCTGGATATTCTACAAGGAACACCGCTATGCAAAGCAACAACTAGAGCTACCTGTTTTTGAAAATTTGATTCCACAACATCTTTAGGTTTCTTTTATTTCATTAATCTCATTAATGAAGTCCCATCATTTTAGTTTACCTAAACATCACAGATAAATACAACGTACGCTTATGCCATCCGCATTTGCCTCGATGTCCCCTCGTGCACCGTTAGGTTAGGTAACTAACGGCAGAGCGGGGCAGTGCTAGAGTGGGTGTAAAACATAAGCAACGTCTATATAATATATCACATATACTATATCCAGTATCTATCTCAACATATCAAATGATCACATCACAGATATCGCAGCAGAAGAAACATATGAAATATTGGATATGCTAGGAGGTCCGTGTTTTATTGCGAGCCTGTATAAAACACGGATTCCACGCTCACGATGAATAGCTAATCCCACACCCCTAGACCCCTATGAGATCGGCAAGCAACCCTACCAATTCTAGAGTTAGGAGACCCAGTCTCGACTCCTCGAGATGGTCTCCCACTGGACCCTAGAACCCGGTTACTTGTGCTCCCCGCCTTGGGTCTATCCTAATGCGGAAAAGTAAATAATATACAATGGTGACATCATCCTCAACCCGGAAGTGCCCCAATAAAAGAATATTATATACAATGTATTTTACATGAATGAAAATAAAAAACTCTCATCTCACATAAAACCCCCGGCTATTCAAAACACGACGATCCAATATAACATATCACAGCAACACATAACATCACATGTCATCAACGTAAGTAAATATGCGTATCCCAATTGTCGTTGATGTATAGCAACGAAACCGGCAATACACCATATATTACACTTACGGTCGCAGAAAAGAAAGTGTAAAACTACAACAGTTAGAATCCGCAACCTCCTTAGACATCACATGCCTAACCAAATGAATTCCTTAGACATTGCATGCCTAACAATTATAAACCCCGCATTTTAGTATCGATCTCGAAAACACTTTTCAATATTTAGTCGGGCAATTCAACAAGATTCCCGACATCCTGATCGAATGCTCGTCGTAAACTTTAGTAGACGGCCGCACCCCCGGTGCCGTCGACGAAGTGCACTAAGGCGGAACCGCTGCCGCGAGCACCCGAACGGATGCTTTTGGCGACGGGGTTCTCCTACAGTCATTTAGTCGGGGCTATGAGGCGTGGCTATCTATTAAGTTTACCCGGCGAGTATTCGCGTATGCTACGTGATTGTGACAAAATTTTGATCGCATCAAAATCCCTTGGCAACCGATCAACTGAGACTAAACTGCTAGATTTATAACATTCAAATTAGTTATCTCATAACTACATGTGGATTCCAAATATTGTATCACATTACAAAAAAAGTTAAAAGATGTTAAACATTCCGATCGAATCAACAAACACCCAAAATTTCCCTTTAGTTCTCAACACTTGAAATTAGTTTAAAAGCATCCATCACATGCCACAGTACCAATGGTCCAGCCGTAGAAGGGTCAAACCAACGCCTCACATATGGCAACGCCGAACTACCACAAACCCTAGGGTTTAGAGGCGGTTCTGACGGTCATATAATCGAGTTAAGGTTTCGTTCTTCTAAAGGGTCCACCGCGTTACTTGCACGACTTTGAATGTTCTTTGACTAAGGAAAAATCCAACACTTGGAAATTTTCCAGCAGGGGAAAAAGTGAGTTATTGATATCCGTTCGAACTTTTTAACACTGTCTAAACAAACCGAAACAAAGCTAGAATTGCGAATACGAAACACTCCGAATTAGTTAATGCAGTAAATTAACATCTCATGCAAATTTAGCAAAGATAAACAACACCAAAAGTACCAAACCCCTGAGATGAGAACACCACCCAAAACTCAAACCCCAGCTCTCCAAAAAATCTGAGCAGGCCGGAATTTTGGGCCTTCTGGCCGGCCAAAATCCGAACAGGCCGGAATTTTGGGCCTTCTGGCCGGCCAAAATCCAAGCAGAGGGGATGGGTTTTGGGGTGTATTCATATTGTATCTCATATAACATTCTTCATATGTTTGAAAAAATTTTAGACTACAAAAATAATTCGACAGAAACTAGGGTTTGATATCGGGTGTTTCGGAATTGTTTCGGTTTCGTAATCCTACACTTATCCGTCTAATTCACTAGCTAGGCTATGATACCACTGTTGGGTTACCTACAACGACAGTAAGGTTTCGGGAGGCATCATCCATGCCTTGTTAAAATTTTTCCATTGAAGATAACCCTAAACCTAGGAACTTTAATTAGAGAATCAAACCAAACAAGCATGTTAACACTTTAACATCTAAGATATAGGGATTATAATCTCTGTAGTCCATTCCTTCGCTTCATAAGATCCGTGTTGAGGTCCCTTCACTGCGATCATCAAGTACCCGGACTCTAGAGAGACTCCATGAAGAGAAAGATGCAACCTTACTTCCAATCTTCAAGAACTAAGATGATCTACTTTGAAGAAACACTAACCCAAGCTCTTGCTTCACTAATAAAATATTAGTAAAGTAAACACCCTAATCTAAGTGGATAGAATAGATGAGGATGATGAAGTAGGAATTTTGCTCTCTTTTGTTTTCAATTTCTCACAATATATCCATCACTTATCAAAAGCTAGAAAGCTTTTAAGAGAGGAGGAAGAAGAAGAATTTCTTTTGTGATGAATAAAATGAATTATTGTTAAGGTTAGAAATGCAACCATAGTTTAATATATGTGATGGCTAACTCATGTAGAGAATTAACCACAGGCTAGGGTTAAACTTGGGTTAACAAATATCAAGGATAAAACAAAAAGGGTGGATAAAGTCAAAGGAACAAGAAGCTTCCTCAAAGCTCATCCAAAAGAAAATGAATTATCCTTAATAAAATGTTAACCCTAATCTAAAACCCTAGCATGGTTTAAACTCTAAACCCTAGTTGCATTTGTAACCCTCACATGTTACAATATTATATATCACATATACAATATTTTGTAACAAAAGAAAATAATATAATTAACATATATATCAATGTATTATCTAAGTGAGAAAAAGAATCTTTAAGTGAGCTTATATTAGTTAATGCAATGTAATATATCATATATATAATTATACATTAAATTATCGAATCAACACTTGATCCGATAATCTGGCTATTTCACAAATAACCGACTAATATAAAATGTATCAGTTCATCGAATCAACACTTGATCCGATGACCCGGCTATATCACATATACCTGGCCGATATCATATATCGCGAGAATCGATACAGTATCACATACTCGTATTATTCTCGGTCCCGCACATATCACATATGTGTTCCTACTCCGTTTTGCCTGAGTCAGGAAACCTCTGTGTAGGACTCTAAAGAATCGTCAATACGCCGGCAGTAGGTGATAATCATATCAAACACCCACAAGCTGCAAGCGGTCAGCTAAACGTAACAGCTACCCAGGTATTGAGCGATCAGAAGACCAACAAGAAAGCCTGTACATTCTCCTGCGAATCCAATCAGTAACACCCCCGTACAGTCCGATCTCTTCGTCTGATATGTCCCATATCCAGTCTAGGGGTGGTAAACGTTAGACCCCAGTAACCGATAAGTCGTGTCGATATGAGGTCCATAACAGTTTGAGAAACTACTGATAACACTTATCAGTAAATCTCAGCAACCCTGGCCAGGGATTTTCAGTTATAGCCAATCGAACACAGCGCTACATCAACTCCCAATACCGGGAGAGATGAAACCCCTCCTATCGCTCATTACCTCCATGTGATTCGGAACTGTACCCAAAAGCCACCATTTTGCACGTTCTCTTGAACGTGGTAAGGTGGAAATCAAAGCACGGTGGGAATCACACAAGACTCTATGACGATCTCGGGTCTACAGACTAACCTGTACCCGTGTCACCAGAGAACTGCCATCTGACGTGAGGTATAATACCATCTGGGAGTTCTCGGTGAGTCCGTCCAGTGTACCCAGTTTCCACTGAGCACCCGTATACTATCTCTGATGTCAAACACCAATGGATATGGGATCATCCATCGCCCATCTACATAGGTTGAGAAGCTATACGCTAGTCTACTCTGGTATATCGATACCCAGTCTCGATACACCTACGACTAGGAACATTTGAAGGATGTACTTAGCGACTACACTGTCCCCAGTAGTATGATCTGCATCATAGTTCTGGTAGTCAAGTACTCATCCTAAGGGCTTTATCAACATGTAACATAGAGACAGTCAGAGTACATGTTAAGATAAAGAGTAACCAGATAGCATACTATCATGTCAAGCAAGAAAGTCCTCCATATATATGTCCAAGCATCCACTACAATATACATCGTATGTACAGTAATGGCCTCTAGGGCATACATATCACTAACACTTCTTGCTACTTTTCGCTTCATTCCATGCCACCAGTAGTGTTACCATAGATCCTTGTACATTTTCGTCCCGCCGGAGTGTACAAAATAAGGCGAGCTATAAGCTTCTTTCATAAACTCTTCTTGAACAGAGCCGACTGGCATGTATAAATGGCTCCCATACCGTAAGGATCCATCTTCGTAGATGATGAAATCAGTTCGAAGACCACTTTCTACTTGTTTTCGAATATTTTTTTAGCTTGGCATCATTTGCTTGAGCTGCCTTGATCCGATTGACAAGAGTAGATTAGACTTGTAAGTTCATCAATGATGATGCATTACCTGGCATAACTATTTCAATCTCTAATCAGTGCAGTTCTTGCTGTAGTCTTCATCGAGCGGTGAGATTCATTGCTAAAGATTGGTGATTAAGTGCATCAAGAACTGCGTTCACCTTTCCAGGATGATACTGTAGGTTGATGTTGAACTCCACCATGAGTTTTAGCCATCTTTTCTACCGTATGTTGAGTTTCTTCTGAGTAAATACATACTTCAGACTTTTATGGTCGGTGTATATATCCACTCGTTCTCCCAAAAGGTAGTGACGCCAAATCTTGAGTGCGAAGACCACGGTTGCCAGTTCCAGATCATGTGTTGGATAGTTGCGCTCATGGATCTTTACCTGTCTTGATGCAAAAGCCATAACCCTTCCATGCTGGTGTAGAACACATCCTAATCCTTTACCGGACGCATCACAATGTACATCGAATCCGCCAGATCGATCTAGTATTACAAGAATAGGTGCAGAGTTTAATCTCGAATTGAGTTCTACAAAAGCATTCTCGCATGCTTTTGACCACACGAATGCTTCGTTTTTATGTGTGAGCTTGGTCAGGGGTGTTGTGATCTTTAAGAATCCTTCGATGAAGCGTTGGTAGTATCCTTCTAAGCCCAAGAAACTTCTTATATCTTTCACCGTCTTTGGTGTCGGCCACTTGCTGACAGCTGACACCTTAGCTGGATCCACCGAGATTCCTTCGCCTGAAACGATATGTCCGAGAAATCCGACTTGAGCTAGACAAAATTTACACTTGCTGTACTTGGCGTAGAGCTGGTGTTGTCGTAATGTCTCAAGGACAATGCGTAAGTGCTCGGCGTGCTCTTTCCGATTCTTTGAATACACCAGAATGTCGTCGATGAAGATAACAACGAACCTGTCTAAGTACTCTCGGAAAACTTGGTTCATCAGGTTCATAAAAATGGCTGATGCATTGGTCACTCCAAATGGCATTATGAGATATTCATAATAGCCATAACGAGTCCTAAACGCCGTCTTCAGAATGTCGGATTCCTTGACCTTCACCTAATGATTTCTTGAAAGAAGATCTAACTTTGAGAATACACAAGATCCACTTATTTGATCGAAAAGGTCATCGATGAGAGGTAGTGGATACTTGTTCTTAATCGTTACTTTGTTCAGAGCTCGATAATCTACACACATCCTGTAGGTACCTTCCTTCTTCTTTACCAGTAGCACTGGAGATCCCCAACTTGAGGTACTGGGTCTGATCCAACCTTTTTTCAGGAGTTCGTCCAACTGAATACGGATCTCCTTCAATTCCTCTGGACTTAGTCGATATGGAGCTTTGATTACTGGTTGTGCGCCGGGTTGCAAATCAATACTGTATTCAAGAGCTCGATCGAGAGGCAAACCTTATGCTGTTGGCACGAGGATTATAGACTGAAGAGTATCTCCAATCTATCTTATACTGTTGTGCGAAGCGGCTGATTTTATGGCTTCTGTAGGATGGCCCATTATCCAAGATAATTCATCGCGGAGTGCCGAACCGATAGATGACATATGTCTTAAAGAAATGGAGGATATTCTCCGTCTTCACTTCCCTTAATGGTACTGCTTCTGCCCACTTAGAAAAGTAGTCGGTCGTTTCCAGTATGAACAGATGTCCTTTGGACGATGCTGGTTCAATGGGGCTGATTATATCGGTTCCTCACATTTCGAACGGCCAGCTAGCTACTGTTGGGTGTAGTGGATTTAGATGCTGGTGGATAAATTCCCCGTGAATTTGGCACGAGTGACACTTCTTCGCATATTCGAGACAGTCCTGAATCATTGTAGGCCAATAATAACTCATTCTTTTGATGTTCAGCTTCATTTTGGCCCAGCTTGGTGAGAACCGCAGAGTCCGTCGTATGTTTCTTAGATGACTTTCTTCGCTTCTTCCGGTCTCAGGCATCTTAGCCACAGACAGTTGAACGATCTCTTATATAGAGTATTATCGACGAAGGCGAAAGACAGAGCTCGTTTCATGAGCTGATGTCTAAACGACGCATTTTTGGGCGTTCGTTGGGATTTGAAGTAGTCTATGAAGACTTCCCTCCAATCGTTGACCTTTCCTTCGTCCTCTATTTGGAGGGCTACTTGTTCGGTCGTTTCTTTTTCTTCGGATGACTCTGTTAATTCCCCCAAAGATATTTCTGTCGGTGCGAGGATCCTGCGACTTTGCACGATGATCTTAACGTCATCGAGGTCTTCATCGGTTAATTCCTTAGCCAATTTGGCCAACGCATTCGCCTTGCTGTTTTCCACACGTGGTATACTCTCCAGGATGTAGGAGGGGATTTGTGTCAACAGTTGCTGCACTCTTTCGCCATACTTTATCAGTTCTGGCTTGCATGCCTGATAGTCGCCCTTTACTTGGCTAACGATCAGTTGGGAATCTCCATATATGAGAAGGTTTTGATTCCCATGTCTATAGCGATCTCGAGACCTGCTATCAATGATTCATATTCAGCTTCATTATTAGTCCTTGGCTCCGTTAAGGAGAGGACGTAGCGCAGTATCCCTCCTTGCGGAGTTACGAAGATAAAGCCCACCCTGGCTTTGATTATGGCGTTGTTTTGCTTTCGCTTCTTTAAGGAATATGCTCCGTCGAAGTAGAGTTCCCATTGGGAATCATTTTCTTCTCTCTCTCCTTCGATTGTGTCGAACGTATGTTCATCCGGCAACTCGCAATTTAAGGGGGGGTCGGCTGGTATCGGATGCTCGGCGAGAAAGTCGGCGATGGCCTGGCCTTTCACTACTTTGAGAGGTCGATACGTTATCGAGAACTCCATCAGGAGGAGGGCCCATTTGGCAAGCCTTCCAGTTAATATAACCCTTGACATCAAATATTTGAGAGGATCCACTTTTGATATGAGACGGACCTCATGTGTCAAGGCGTAATGTCTGAGCTTCGTTATCGCGAAGATCAGTGCCAGGCAATGCTTTTCAATGGGGGTGTAGTTGTTTTCTACCTCCAGGAGAACTCGAATCAAATAATATAGAGCTCTCTCATTTTCTTGATCGTTCTCTTGTGCCTATAGTGCGCCTAAAGAACCCTCAAGGGCCGTCGTATATAGGATAAGGGGTTTTCCTTTAACCGGAGCGGCCAATATCGGCGGATTTTGCAGATATTGCTTGATTTCGTCTAGTGAATTTTGGCACTTTTGATCCCAGACGAATGGGGTCCCCTTCTTCATCAGATGACTATAGGGACGGCATTTTCCGGAGAGGTTGGTCATGAACCGCCGGATATATGCGAGCTTTCCTTGAAGGGGTCATAACTGTTTGATGGTCCTTGGCGTGTGCATTTCCGTAATCACCTTGATCTTTGAGGGATCGATTTCGATACCCCGGTGCCGTATGATGAATCCTAGGAATTTTCCTGAGGAGACCCTAAATGCGCATTTCATAGGATTTATCTTCAGATTGTACTTCCGAAGACGTTGGAACACTGCGTTTAGATGTTCCCAATGTCCATCATAAGACTTGCTCTTTACCGCCAGGTCGTCGATGTAGCATTCGACAATCTCATGGATGAAGTCATCGAAGATCTTCGTCATGGCCTTTTGGTAGGTAGCGCCAGCGTTCTTTAAACCAAAAGGCATCACCTTATAGCAGAATATGCACAGTGGAGTCCGGAAGGCGGTATGTTTTTGGTCTTCAGGATACATTTTTATTTGGTTGTATCCTGAAGATCCATGCATGAAGGAGAAGACCTCATAGGTTGACGTGTTATCGATCATCATCTTGGTAACAGGTACTGAGAAGTCATCCTTCGGGAAAGATTTGATGAGGTCCCGAAAGTCCACGCAGATGCGCAACGTCCCATTTTTCTTCATCACCGGAACGATGTTAGCGATCCAGTCGGGATATTGAACTTCTTGGATGAAGCCGGAGTCGATCAGTTTCTTAACCTCAGCATTTATACTCATCTCAAGTTCAAGCCGCATTCTTCTTGGTGCCTGTTTGACTGGCTTCATGTCCGGCAATATGGCCAGTTTATATACTACTGCCATTGGATCTAGACCCGGCATTTTGGAATAGTTCCATATGAAATAGTCTTTATACTGCATGAGCACGTCTTTTAACATGGCTACCTATTTTTAGATAGCAGTTCACCGACGAACGTTGACCTCGGATTGTTTTTCGTCCCTAAGTCAATTTTCCTTAGGTTGTCCACCGTAGTGTGTATCCCGTCGTATAGCTCTTTTGGTGCTGGTGGAAACTCTAAGATCACCTCGTCCTCGTCTTCATTTGCGAAGCAATTGAAGGGGTCATCTATAGCCTCGTGCCCTCCTTCTTTTGAGAGTGTTATCATATGGCAGGTACGATGTAACGCCCCACGCCCCAGTACAGATGGTATTGTCCGCTCTGGCCGAAACCGCACGGTTTTTCCTTCTAGAGCGAACCGGACCCGACCAGGGGCCACTTCCCAGGAGGTCGCCCATCCCAAGACTTCCCTGGCCCGAGCACGCTTAACTACGGAGTTCTCAAGCTCCTGTAGTTCCGGTTCACTTAAAAGGCGTCTCTGTATTAAAGAGTGGTATCATTTCATTTATAGTACCTGATCTGCCCTCTTTCGGAAGGTATTCCAAAGATTCCCCTTTGTTCTACAGTAGGTCCCACGGACTCAAGTGGTGGCCCCCGCGGATTCAAGAGACACTTGGCGTTGCACTTTGTTCCGTGTGGCACTTTGCTCCGTGAGAAAGAACCGGGTCCCAACATTCTCCCCACCTTTGAACAACGGTTCATCCTCGAACCACAGACCTACTATTGAGAGACCATCTCTGATACCATTCTGTCACGCCCCATCCCCAATACAGAAGTATCGTCCACTCTGGCCGAAACCGCACGGTTTTGTCCTTCGGGGCGAACCGGACCCGACCAGGGGCCACTTCCCAGGAGTCACCCATCCCAGAACTTCCCTGGCTTGAGCATGCTTAACTACGGTGTTCTCAAGCTCCTGTAATGCCGGTTCACTTAAAAGGCGCCTCTGTAATTGAGGGTGGTATCATTCCATTTATAGTACAGATCTGCCCCCTTTCGGAATGTATTCCGAAGAGTCCCTATTGTTCTACAGTGGGTCCCACGGACTCAAGAGGTGGCCTCCACGGATTCAAGAGGTGGCCCCCACCCACTTAACACGACACTTGGCATGGCACTTTGTTCTGTGTTTCACTTTGTTCCGTGAGCAAGAGCCGGGTCCCGACATTCTCCCCACACGTCTTCGAACCACAGACTTACTACTGAGGGACCTGTATCGGCCACCAACAAAACCTATCACGCCCCGGTTCCCGGTATACAGGCAGAGGAAACGACGAGGCCGCTACGCATTTACTCAGAAGTAAACTTGCTTAGCGTATCTAAGCAATATAAAAGTAAGTGTACATAAGAGACATGATGTAAATAAATATCAATTTTATTTATTAACATTCTTTTTACAATACATCTGAAAAGTAAATACATGGAATGGAAAGCAATGCCTAAACAGTGGCATAACAGAAATTGAAAATACAGAATGTAAATGTGTACAAGTAATCTAAAGCTCTGGGTCGAAAGTCAGCTGATCCAAATCCTCGCTGATGGGCTCGATTTCCTAAAGGTCCGATCTACCTGACAACATTCCAAAGAAGAAAGAGAAAGGAATGTCATCAAATAACAATCGCTCGGTAAGTCCCAAAGATAAGGGAGAAGTAGAATAGACAGAGAGAGAAAGAAAGAGAGAGAGAGAGAGAGAGAGAGAGTAACTTTTAAAGTGGTATTATATTGTTATGATGTTGTATTTAGTGTTAACGCTGTTGTTTGTAGCTTGGTACAGAAGATACCAGTGTATACAAGAGGAGTCTCACTTTCATTCGATCACAGGGGCTACGAGTACGATTCCATTTTTTGATGTTGAGCTGGTCCTATCCATACGGTATAGGTCCTCTTTGGTTCATGCTTTTGCGGCGGGGCTACCCTCCAGCTGTCGGATAAAGCGAACCTGCCTTGTTGATACTGGTCTTCGACCCAGTCTTTGAAGGTGAAGCAGTCTTCAAGGGGATGACCTATTGCTCGGTGATAGGAGCAATAATCCGGGTGATGGACCTCGTTTATTTGTTCGGGGTGACGAGACTACGGGAGCGCCACCATTTGGTGCTTCATGACAAGATTGAATATTTTCCTTGTCTTGTCTTGAGAGAAAGAGTATTCCCGATCCATGTTCTTTATAAAGGACGGGTTTCAATCAACTTCTCCTCGATTGCACGGCTTCTTGGATCCGCTTCGTTGTTTTCGAACGTTGTTTGCGTTCTTTGCCCTATTTTTCCTTTATTTCGGGATTTCCCCTTTCGCGAGGACATATAGCGGGCTGGGGATGAAGGGCATTGTAGTATTCTTTTTCCGCATACTGCTGATTAAAGCGTTGTGTCTTGGCTTTTTCATAGATAGCCATTTCGCGGCTGTGGTTGTCTCGACTCCTTTTGCAAGTCTCCTCTATTAGCTTGTCTATTTGTTCTTTGAGCAAAGGACTTAACGTTCTTAGAGCGGGATTTCGCTCTGTTTCAACGTCATGGCCATTCAGAAGAGCATTTTCCTCTTCTCTTGATCTGTTTATGATGCGGCAGCTATGGAACTACTCCTGTCTCCTGGATCGAACGTATCCTAGCCCGGTTGTCTCCATCTTCCCATTGGGCATCTTTCGCTGGGTCTCAGGGATATCCCAAATCTTTTTGTATAATTGGGCTTACCGAACAGTTTGTTCGAAGGGTACACCTTGGCATCTTAACAGCCTTTTCAATCCCTCCGCGTAGTATCTTGGCAGACTGATTAATTGAAGCCTGTCGAGTGCAAAATCGGTACCGTGACTGACTTCTTTCTCTACTCTGGTCTTCGTAGATTGGTAAAAGAGAATCGCTTTTTCACCTCTTCACCTGGGAGGCACGTAGAAATTCTGTAATTCCTGTACGCTGTATGTATTGAGTGCATCAAGTTCCTTGTAATGCCGAGGCGGAACCATTGTGATTTGCAGGCTCTAATCTGCTTCGTCGAGGGTTTGCATTGGCGGGTGGATGGAGAACACTTCGTTAGCCTCATCCTCAGAGTCGCTTCCAAAGACCAAAATGGGAGTAGATGGTCCGGGCTTGTTGTCTTGGGGTTGCCCTGAGTAGACTATTTCTTCATCTTCTTCGGTATCGCTCCCAAAATTCGGGATGGTAGCGACAAACTTCTGTTTATCCTCCAGCTTATGACACTTTTCTGTATCTTTGAAGTCTGGTAGGAAGTACTTTGCGTCTTCATATTTCTGAACCTCGTTTATGAAGAACGGGTTTAGCTCTCCCGTGACGGTGTATTCCGAGCCGTCCTCGAAATACTTCATACACTGATATTGTGTAGAAGGGATGACGTTGTATTCGTGTAACCAAGGCCTACCGAGCAGAGCGTTATAGAAAGTCTTGGCGTCAATGACGTGAAATTTAATGTCAGTGATGAGCAACCCGAAGCGTAACATCATTATTACGGACCCAAGTGTCCGTGACGATTGTGAGTCGAACCCGGTGATGGTAATTTTGTCTCGGGCCAAGTGTTGAACTTTCATGCAAATCCCCTTCAGCACTTTCACGTTGAGAAGGTTGACGGAGGATCCGTTATCGACAAGGATTTTTCCTATCTTGATATCGTGGCAGTACCCGGTGACGTATAACGGGCGGTTATGCTCGCACGTACCGAGGAGGAGGTCTTCATCGCTGAATGTAATGTCTGCTGTATGAACCTCCGCCAGCTCATCCTTCATCTTCTCTTCTACAAGGAAAGCTTGGAACTAATCAGGCTCTTGTAATGCCTTGATCAGAGACTCTCGTTCCTCTTTGGACAAGAGGAGAGCATCCAATATGCTCAACTGTGAGGGTATTTTCCTCAAATGTGCTGGGACATTGTAATCCACCTTGATTTTCCTAGGCGGGTCCCTGGCTGCGAGCTCTTTGAAAACTCCATCATCAATGGCAATTTCCCCAGGGATTTTTTCTTTCCCTGTATCTTTTGCTCGAACCTTTGTTTGTAGGTCCGAGATTCTTCTCAGACAGCATGCAGTTACGCAGCTGAATGTTCTCGCAGTTCTTCTCCTCATCTTCTTTTTCGGAGGTGGAGTCATTGAAGAGAGGGCTGAGGGTTATTTCATCCTCAGAATCGCTCCAGAAATTAATAACTTGGGGTTTTTCCCTTTCCAAACTGGTATCAACCATATGACAGTTGCCAGTCGTTTTATTACGCGTACTTGTCGCACCTTTTTGCTATCGACGAGCTTCGCACTTCATCCTCTTGAAGTGTTTTGATAGGCAACATATCCCTGCCACCACTTCTTGAAGGTACTGCATTCTTCGGTGGGGTGGGTCACTCTCTGATGGTAGGCAGTAGTTTGGATGTGAATCCTCTCCGTCGAGGCATATGACCCCGGGAGTGTTTCCTACCAGAGGTGGCAGCTTCATGCTCATTGATAGAGCTTTGGCGAACCGCTTCTCTGCCTTGATCCTTCTCTTATTTGTGGCAGGGGTGCTTCAGTTTGGTTGGAGTACTTTACGACTCATCCTTGTTGCAGCTTCTTCATCTTGACGCTGACGCTTAGCCTTTTCGTATATGGTTGTCTCGCGTTCTCGGTCAGTTTTGCTTTTTCGAAAGGCTTCGTTTAACTGCCTATCGATTGAGTCTTCTGGCAGTTTCGGGGATTTTAGCGCCGATTCTACCCCCAGTTCCTCTGCGATGTTTTCTGACGCTGAGGGAGCTTCTTCGTCATTTAACAACGAATGGGAGACCATGTGGCAACTTGCTACATAGTTTTCGGTTTCTTCTGATGAGTCATTTTCCTCATCGTTGTCACCATCTTCGTTCTCAAGAATATGCTTGAGGAACTCTTCGAGGGTGACCGGTGTCCGCGCCTTCTGGTTGTACTCCTCCAATGCGTTGATGTACTTTTGTATGTTTGTGCGCTTGTAGTCATACTCGGCAGGCTGCACAGGCTTCTTGGTCTTCTTCTTTTTCTTCGAAGACTTTGAAGGCTTGACTTGGGGATTTTGCCCTTTGTCAACAACTTTCGATATGGGACGCGGTTTCAACATCCCTTCGATAATTTCAGGTTCAAGTGTGCTTTTCCACCTAAGCGTCGAACATGCCTGTAGATCCTTCAGCATTCTTTTGGTTTTTGCTGAAAGAACGACTTCCTATAGAGTTTCTTCCAAGAGTGAGCATGATGCCCCCGGTGCATCCACTTTTTTGGGAGTGTGCTTTTGTGGTGGGTTCACCCTCTAGTTCTCAGAAAGCGCGAACATCCCCTGTTGATACCGATCCTCGACCCAGTTCTTGAAGACGTATCATTCCTCAATTGGGTGGCTCACTATTCTTTGATAGGATCAGTAGTTGGGGTTTTTGATGTCGCCGGGTTGCAGTGGACGCCGTGGGTCTGGCAATATGATGAGTTTGTTATGCATTGCCAACTCAAATAGTCTCCTCGTCTTATTGCGGGGAAACGAGTAAGCGCGTCCTATCCTTTCTTTCAGGGATAGGCGTGGACATGCATTATTTTAGCGAATAGTCGATATTGGGTTTCTCGGTTGTTGTTGAGTGTTGGCGATGAAGGCCGCTTTTCCTTTACCTTTAGCATTTCGAGGGTCCTTATTTGAGGAGGAAGGCCCATGGCCCATCTGGTCCATTTAGGCCAGTTTATCGATCAAAGCCTGGAAGGTGGTTGGCTTGAAGAACATTATGAACTGGGACACAGTCGTTTGAGGATCAAGGGTCCCGATGAACATGCCCACGGCGGGGGATTCTTTGATGCGTTGTTCGCACTTAAACCATAGGTTCCGTCACTGGATCACGTATTGGACCCAGGTTTCTCCCGGCTTTACCCTGGTATTGATTAATGTCGTGATCGGGGTGCGCTCGCTCGCTCTGGCTAACCGCTGTGTGAACAGCAGCTCCATCTCTGTGAATATCCTCAAAGAGTCATTTGGGAGTTTTGAGTACCATTCAAAAGCTGTCTCTGACAGGCTGCCAACGAACTAGCGAAGTAACAGTTTGTCGTCGCCTCCAGTGTTGCCGCACAGGGCTATGAACTGTACGACGTGCTGGTGTAGGCTGCATGTCCCCTTGTATATATGGAACTTAGGGATCGTATATCCCGGCGGGTACTTGAATTGGTCATACCAGCCTGGATATAGTCGCCCAGTTATGACAGTTTGGCCATCCGCTTTCTAAGTCAATGTCACGCACTCCGCGGGTTCGCGGGGAGGCGGAATACACAAAAAACGATTTTTACGGGACTCGCAAGAACCCAGGATCGACCATAAACCCTAGCTAGCACAACTACTATAAAAATTAACTACTCGGAAGAAAGTTATATCTCGTAGTATCAAGTCCTTCGGGTCTTCTTGCTGTCCTCGTCCTCGTCATAAGCTCATACGGATCGTACGGATCGCACCTCCTCGTCGGCTTCCTCAAGTCAATGACGATCCACCCGAGAGTCTATAGTTCGAGTTCCAACCTCAATACCGAGGTAACAAGGGCACCTAGTTCGCTAAACTAGATGGCTTAGAGGATATAGAGAGTGATGATGGATTAGTTTGTCTCAAAATACTCTAGGTTTATCAACATATGAGACATTTAGGGTTGAGGAAGAAGAAGAGAGCTTTGGAGGAGAGAGAGTGTTGAAGAAATAATGAATAAAGATGGCTAAGTCTTTTGATGAATGAAACATACCAATAATTTACAAATGAAAATATCAAGCATGCTTCAATAGTCACAAGATGAGTCACCACACGAGTCACCAAGTAGCCATGCTTCATTTTTTGTCAAATAACACCTCATCCTCCACCTCATTATCCATTTAAACTAAATGGATTATACAAGAAATGAGGCGTCTTCTTCTAGAAGCACTCTTGAGTAAATTACAAGAATACCCCTCATCGTATATACATGCCCCTATCCGTATTCCGAAATATACGAATACAAAGAGACAAAATAATCCAAGAATATAATACTAGGATCCGGCTAAAACCAAAGCCCACTAGTATTATCCGCCCGAACATCATACGTGCACAAGTACACGTATGTGATCGAAACCCTGCCGTAAAACCATACGGCCTCTACATCGTTTCGTCCGAAGCAGGGAAACCCTCTGTGTGGGACTCTAAAGACTCGACAGTATGCTGGCAGTGGGTTTAACCATAAGCACGTCAGCGGTACTAGTTGCACGTAATGGCTACCCAGGTATCTGTCGATAAGAAGGCCGATGAGCAAACTAATCCTAACTCCTACTGAGCCTATCTGTGACAATCTCCATATAGTCCAGTCTGTTCGTATAAGATATCGCATATCGGGCCTAGGAGGCGGTGACCGTCAGACCCCTAATAGCGCAATAAGTCGTGTCGGAGAAGTGCCCAAAAACATCTTGAGAAACTACTGGAGTACCTACCAGTAAATCTCGCTTACCCTGGCCAGGGACTTTGTGTAATGGCTTTCCGAACACAGCGCGATATCAACACCCAATACCGGGAGAGACGAATCCTATCTAACCACTACTGCCGCCCAGTGCATCGGGACTGCACCCAACCACTACCTGTTTGCACGCCTCATTAGAGCCGTGGAAGGGTAGCGATCTAAGTACAATAGGAACACACTCGAGACGAATAGTGATGTCAAGTCAACAGACTAAGCTATACTCATGTCACCTGGAAACTGCTACCTGACGATGGGTATAATACCAACCAGCAGTTCCCTATGAGTCCTGTCCAGTGTAACTCATAACCTAATTAGCACATGCATACTATCTTCAGTACGACGTACTAATAGCTATGGAACACACCATTTACCCTGCTGGGATGAGAAGCGTATACAATAGTCTACTCTAAAGTATCGATGTCCTTTCTCAATAATCCTACGACTAGGGACCTGTATAAGGATGTGCTTATAGACTACCCAACCCCCACCAGTGTGACTGCCATCACAATGCTGGTAGTCAAGCAAAGATCCTAAAGGCTCTACCAATATGTATTAGCGATATGCTAAAAGAAACATATACACATATTGAGGTAGAATTAAACCAAGTAGCATACTGCCATATCGAGCAAGACTGTTATTATAACCGTGTATATCCCAAGCTTCCAAAATGTAATATACAAACCGGTACTATACAATAATGGCCTCTAGGGCATATATCACTAATAATCTCCCACTTGCACTAAGCCCATGTATTGGCAAATCGCAGACCTATCATCTCGAATAGCCTCTCGAACTGTGTCTGAGGGATGCCTTTGTGAGTGGATCTACAGTATTGTTCTCTGTATCTACTCTCCGCACCTCGATCTCTCGGCAATCCACGATCTCCCTGATCAGGTGATACCGGTTCAAGATATGCCTGGACTTCTGATGGGAATTTGGTTCCTTCGCTAAAGCTATAGCGCCGTTGTTGTCATAATACATCGGTATTGGATCAACAATAGACATAACCACCTGAAGTTCTGTTACGAACTTCCTTATCCAGCTTCTTTTGCGGCGTCACATGCAGCGGTATATTCTGCTTTCATCGTCGAGTCAGCAACGGTGTCCTGCTTGGAGCTCTTCCAACAGACCGCCCCTCCATTGAGGGTAAAGACATAACCCGACATGGACTTGGAGTCATCCTTGTCACTCTAGAAGTTGGAGTCAGCAAAGGCCTCGATTTGGAGGTCCTTTCCGTCGTACACCAAGAACATCTCTTTCGTCCTTCTCAGGTACTTGAGAATGTTCTTTACTGCTATCCAGTGCTTCTCCCCTGGGTTTGACTGATAACTGCTTACAACATCACATACATTATTGAGCCTACCGTAGAAGCGTAGGGTATAATAGACATGCGATCCCTTTACAAATCAGTCTTGGGAGATATCTCTTTGGAGAGGGTGATTCCGTGACAAGCCGGTAGATTATCGCGCTTTAAATCTTCCATACTAAATATTTTCAGTATAGTGTTGATATACCTTGACTGTGAAAGTCCCACCATCCGTTTAGATCTATCACGATATATCTGGATCCCCAGAATGTAGGAGGCATCACCTAGGTTCTTCATGGAGAACCTTTGTGACAAGAATCCTTTGACTGATTGTAGTATAAGAATGTCATTTCCTATCAAGAGAATGCCATCCAAGTATAAGACGAGAAATACCATAGTTCTCGCTACAATCTTACTAAATGCACGGTTCATCTGGATTTTTGATAAAGTCGAATTCTTTGACCGTCTCATCAAAAAAGATGTTCCAACTTTGTGATGCCTGTTTTAGTCTATAAATGGACTTAAGCAATTTGCACACTCTTCCGCTTCTCCCACTCTGAATGAAACCCTCCGGCTGATCCATATAGTCGCACTCTTCTAAATTTCCATTCAGAAAAGCGTCCTTTACGTCCATCTGCCAAATTTCATAATCGTTGAAGGCAGCAATGGCAAGAAGGATCCGAATGGATTTGAGTATAGCCACTGGAGAAAAGGTTTCATCAAAGTCCAATCCAGGTCTTTGATGAAAATCTTTTGCAACAAGTCTAGCCTTATAGGTTTCAACCTATCCATCTACACCAATCTTCTTTTTGAAGATCCATTTGCTGCTTATGGGTTTTACCCCTTCTGGAGCAATGTTCAAAGTCCATACTTTTTTGGAGTACATGGACTCCATTTCGGTCCGCATTGCATCCAGCCATTTTACCGAGTCTCTGCTCTGAATGGCTTGCTGGAAGCTAGTTGGATCATCATCGTCGATGATGCAATCCTCTCTATCCCCGTCTATGAGAAAACTGTAGTATCTCTCGGGCGGATGAGACTGCCTGCTACTCCTGTGGAGTGGCGAGGGGATACCTGGTTCTTTCCACACTTCTGGTTCCACCATGCTTTCAGTAATAGCTTGTGTTTCTGGAATTTCTTCCAGTTCTATTGCGCTCCCACTTATCTCTTTTTTATAAAAATTGAGTTTCCAAAAAGTGGACATGACGAGAAACAAAAACCTTTTGTTCCTCTGCGTAATAGAAAATATACCCCCTAGAGTTCTTTGCGTATCCCACAAACTTACGCAGTACCGCGCGTGTCTCGAGCTTGTCCGCATGCTACTTTTTTACAAAAGCTGGACATCCCCATATCTTCATATAGGGTTTCTTCCCACTCCACATCTGATATGGTGTGGTAGGCACAGTCCTGGTAGGAACCTTGTTTAAAAGATATGCAGTTGTTTTTAGTGCATAACCCCAGAAGGATAGCGGTAACTCAGCATTACTCATCATGGAACATACCATATCCAATAAGGTTCGGTTCTGCCTTTCCGATACACCATTGTGTTGAGGTGTGTATGGAGGAGGAAGCTGAAAGATAATTCCATTCTTTTTTAAGTAATCCATGAACTCGACACTAAAGTATTCACCACCTCGATCAGATCTAAGTGTCTTGATACTTTTGCTGGTCTATTTTTCCACTTCATTCTTATATTTCTGGAATTTCTCAAAGGTCTCGGATTATGTTTCATCAAGAATACATGTCCATACCTAGAGAAATCATCCATAAAAGTAATGAAATAGGAATAACCACTTCTTGCATGTGTAGACATTGGGCCACACACGTCGCTGTGTATGAGTCCCAAGAGCTCGCTCGCTCTTACTCCGTATCCAGTGAACGGAGTCTTTGTCATCTTTCCTTTAAGACTTGATTGATAAGTTGCATAGGACTGATATTCGAACGGATCCAAATATCCCTCTTTATGTAACTTCGTCAAACGTGTTTCATTGATGTGACATAGTCTACAATACCAAAAGAAAGCCTGATTTAATTTTGGAGACTTTCTTTTAAGTGTGTTCTGGACGTTGAAAACTTGGTGTTGGTTTAATACGTATTTACTGTTGTTTAGTGTACCCGACCTAATCAAATCATGATTTAGGTGGATGTTTACTACATCGCTTACAAATATAAAATCATAACTTTCTTTAGATAACAAAGATACAGAAATGATATTATAAGACAAACTAGGTACACAAAAACAGTTGCGCAAAACTAAAATATACCCACTTATCAATCCTAAGTGATATTCCCCTACGGACACAGCATCCTCGCTCGCTCCGTTAGCAATCCTGAGGGTCATATCACCCGCCTTCAAAACTCTACGGCTTCTCAGTGCCTGCAATGAATTACAGATATGAGATCCTGATCAGGTATCCAATACCTAGGAAGTAGAGTTGATTGACAGACAGTTTTCAGTCATAAACACACATGAAACCGAAGCCACAACTTGCTTCGAACCCTGGTTTTGGACTTTCCAGGCCCTGCAGTCCTTCTTCCAATGATCCTTTTTGTGACAATAGAAGCATTCTTCTTTCCTTACTGTCGGCCCCCCAACTTTTGCCTTGCCCTTTTCCTCTACCTTACTGACACCGTCTTTCGGCTTTGGTGGGGGCCTTCTTCTTCTTCCCTTTGGCTTTCGCCTTAGATCTAGAAGAGGAAGATCTCCCAATAAGCAGAGCGGGTGTCTTCCTGGATTTTTGCAGGGTGCCCTCAACGCTCCTCAACATGTTGAGGAGTTCTGGAAGTGAAACTTCCTTCCCTTGAATGTTGAAATTCAAGATAAATTGGGCGTAGGTAGAAGGAAGGGATTGTACAATCAAGTCAGTGTATAACTCGTTCTCTAACGTGGTCCCCAGGTCCACGAACTCTTCAATCAAGCTGATCATCGTAAGGACATGTCCCCTACGGATGACCCGACAGCCAACCTTGCTTGAAATAATTTCTTCTAGGTCTCATATCTTGCGATACGGGATTGCTCTCCATATAAATCCTTGGTATGGAGGAAGATGGAAGCAAAGTCCATCTTATCGTGCCGCCTCTGGTATTCATTATCCATAGAGACCAGCACGAGACACTTGGCTTTCGCACTTTTAATTTCCCAGGTCTTATGGATCTCAATATCCGCGACGCTGGAATCTGGACCTGGGACGGCGGGGGCTTTGGCAGTAAGGAGGTAGCCCAGCTTGTCATAAGTTATGGCCATCTGGACATTTCTCAGCCAATCTTTATAGTTTGGCCCCATCAATATGTTTTTATCTAATAGTAACTTAAAGCCGGTCATCTTCGTCGCTGCAATTAGGAGAGAGAGAAGAAATACTTAGTATGATGCTCTTGCAAGTTTAGATTAGTTTTTAGTATATCTAAACAGGATGGCTCCCACTGTTTCTCGAATCCTCCTTCAAAACATAAAAGAAGAATTAATCAGGATTAATCTCACCCTACAATTCTTACTTAACCTTTCGGCCATGCTAGTGTTGGAACTTTGAGGGAGGTTTTCCAACGTTTTCGCGAAGTTCCTTAATTACATAACATCTTTTCCCTGGAAGCGTAGCCCCCTAACACCGTTCTAGACACCTACTTAGTTTATAGTATTGATTGTTTAGTGAAAAAAATCTCCCGAGGAGTAGCGGATACTCACAGTAGGATCGGGATCCAAATATCATCGTGTGATAACCTTGAAGGAATCCTACAAAAATCATCACACTCCAAATGGTATGCAATACTAGCAAGTTTCAATTTCTTTAGAAACTTCCGATGTGGATTTTTGCCCCAAGCACTTATGATCTTGACGAAGGCCAACATATCATAAGTCGCAAGTCAAGTTCTACCCGTCATTGTCTAGGTTAATTTGAACCCACCCATACATACTTTTGACGAAGGCCAAAATAGTAGTACGACTGTCCCAAACCAACGTATCAATCTTTGATACAGATGAATATCCAGCAGCTACCAATCACTATGCCTTGGCGAAGGTCAAAATACATAGCTTGAATACTACTGAATATCCATCTGAAATGGCGGAGGGCAACGAATGGTTTTGGTGAAACCGTGAACGTAATGAACTTGATATAATCGAAGGAATCATGATAGCTTTTAAAGGAGTGGTTTAGGCTCCGCATTTAAAAGTTACTTTTTGAAGAAAACCGAGTGGTTTTGAAACCGTTCCAACGAATCAGCTTTGGTTTGTTTTCTTTGCATTAATCAATTAATGTTGTCCCATCATTTAAACCTATCATTGCAGAAAGAAACGAAAATACAACTACGCTTATACCATCCGTATTCGCCACGGGGCCCCGTCATGCACCATTAGGTTACTTAACTAACGGCAGAGTGGGGGCTGGACTAGCGCGGGTACAAAACATAAGCAATGTCTATTATATATATATATATATATATATATATATATATATATATATATATATCCATTCGTCTTACGCAATAATAAGTAAATATAAACATCACAGAGAATGGAAAAATGGATCAACTATGAACATATGCATTTCAACGAGCCACCTATGAAATACAGTCTCCCACGGTCGTGTAAATAGCCAAGTGTGAATCATCCTAAACCCCTACGAGTGTGGCAAGCTACCCGCCAATCCTAGAATTGGATGACCCGGGTCTTGACTCCTCAAGATGGACACCCATTGAATCCTAGAACCCGGTAGCTGTGTACTCCTCCATGGGTCAAACCTAAATGCGGAAATGAAAAATAAAATACAACCGGTGACTACATCCTCAACCCGGATACGCCCCAATAAAAGAATACACAAGAATTATTACATGAATTACAAAGAATCCACTCACATCTCACATCTAGATTCACACCGAGCCATTCACACGATGATCCATGAAACCATTCGCATCCAAACATCACAAGATATGTGCTACCCTTTCTAATCGACGTATAGCGATTAGACGACGTTTAAGAACATATATACACATCACAAAGCTTGTAAATTAACCCACGATGTATAAAATCCGCGCACAAATAGCGAACGAAACTATTTTTCAAGACTTGAAAAACTGTTCACTAAAGTCACCAAAAATTTCGTTTTAAGCCAATCCGGGAGTCGAAACAAACTCGAAACCCATCCGAACCTTCATGGAGGCGAGGGGGAAAAATTAATTATCGATCCAGGGGCCTCGAGGGGGTACCCACCTTCGGGGGACACCACGAGGTGTCCCCCAAGGGGAGGCAGACCCAAGAGCACCCTTTTGAGGTGCTCTCGGGTCACCACCACAAGGCCACCTTGTAGTGGACTTGGGGGGTGGGCCTGGCCTTGGATATCCCCGGGGTATCCCTGGGGTGCCCATGCTCAATCCCGTGGCTTTTCGGTTCAAACCGTGAGCCCTTGGGGGTGTGCAAACATCTTAAAACAACTTTTTCGAGACTGTTTTTGTTGGCAGTCCGTGTGCGACAAAAACGACGGATTTTAAACGTCGCTACAAGCTATCTAAGGCTTATGGAGTGGCTCATATACTACTATAAGTCGATGTCGCGCATCCCGTGGGTTCGCGGGGAGGCGTAATATGCAAAAAACGATTTTTACGGGCTTCGCAACACCGACTTGAACCTAGGATCGGCCATAAACCCTAGCTAGCACAACTACTATTAGGTTTAACTACTCAGAAGAAAGTTATACCTCATAGTATCAAGTCCTTCGGGCCTTCTTGCTGTCCTCATCCTTGTCATAAGCTCCTCGGATCATACGGATCACACCACCACGTCGGCCTCCTCAAGTCAAAGACGATCCACCCGAGAGTCTATAGTTCGAGCTCTAACCTCAATACCGAGGTAACTAGGGCACCTAGTTCGCTAAACTGGATGGCCTAGAGTATGTAGAGAGTGATGATGGATTATTTTATCTCAAAATACCCTAGGTTTCTCAACACATGAGACATTTAGAGTTGAGGAAGAAGAAGAGGGCTTTGGAGGAGAGAGAGTGTTGAAGAGATAATGAATAAAGATGGCTAAGTCTTGTGATGAATGGAGCATACCAATAATTCACAAATGAAAATATCAAGCATGCTTCAATAGTCACAAGACAAGTCATCACATGAGTCACCAAGTAGCCATGCTTCATTTCTTGTCAAATAACACCTCATCCTCCACCTCATTATCCATTTAAACTAAATGGATTATACAAGAAATGAGGTGTCTTCTTCTAGAAGCATGCTTGAGTAAATTACAAGAATACCCCTAACCGTATATACATATCCGTATCCGTATTATGAAAAATATGAATACAAAGAGACAAAATAATCCAAGAATATAATACTAGGATCCGGTTTAAACCAAAACCCACTAGTATTATCCGCCCGAACATCATACGTGCACAAGTACACGTATGTGATTGAAACTCTGCCGTAAAACTATACGACCTCTACATAGTTTTTCCCGAAGCAGGGAAACCCTCTGTGTGGGACTCTAAAGAATCGACAGTACGCTGGCAGTGGGTTTAACCACAAGAACGTCAGTGGTACTAGCTGCACATAACGACTACCCAGGTATCTGTCGATAGGCCGATGAGCAAACTCATCCGAACTCCTACAGAGCCTATCTGTGACAATCTCCATACAGTCTGGTCTGTTCGTCTGAGATATCGCATAGGGGGAAGTGACCGTCAGACCCTTAAAAGTGCAATAATTCATGTCGGAGAAGAGCCCAAAAACAGCCTGAGAAACTACTGGAGTACCTACCAGTAAATTCGCTTGCCCTCGTCAGGGACTTTGTGCAATGGCATTCCGAACACAGCGCGATATCAACCCCCAATATCGGGAGAGACGAATCCTATCTAAACACTACTGCCTCCCAGTGCTTCGGGACTGCACCCAACCACTACTTGTTTGCACGACTCATTAGAGCCATGATAAGGTAGTGATCTAAGTACTGTGGGAACACATGAGATTAGTTTGTCTAGGGCACCTAGTTCGCTAAACTGGATGGCCTAGAGTATGTAGAGAGTGATGATGGATTAGTTTGTCTCAAAATACCCTAGGTTTCTCAACACATGAGACATTTAGAGTTGAGGAAGAAGAAGAGAGCTTTGGAGGAGAGAGAGTGTTGAAGAGATAATGAATAAAGATGGTTAAGTCTTGTGATGAATGGAGCATACCAATAATTCACAAATGAAAATATCAAGCATGCTTCAATAGTCATAAGAAGAGTCATCCCATGAGTCACCAAGTAGCCATGCTTCATTTTTTGTCAAATAACACCTCATCATCCACCTCATTATCCATTTAAACTAAATGGATTATACAAGAAATGGGGTATCTTCTTCCAGAAGCACTCTTGAGTAAGTTACAAGAATACCCCTAACCGTATATACATATCCGTATCCGTATTATGAAAATTATGAATACAACGAGACAAAATAATCCAAGAATATAATACTAGGATCCGGCTTAAACAAAAACCCTCTAGTATTATCCGCCCGAACATCATACGTGCACAAGTACACGTATGTGATCGAAACCCTGCCGTAAAACCATACGACTTCTACATAGTTTTGCCCGAAGCAGGGAAACCCTCTGTGTGGGACTCTAAAGACTCGACAGTACGTTGGCAGTGGGTTTAACCACAAGCACGTCAGTGGTACTAGCTGCACGTAACGAATACCCAGGTATCTGTCGATAAGAAGGCCGATGAGCAAACTCATCCGAACTCCTACAGAGCCTATCTGTGACAATCTTCATACAGTCCGGTCTGTTCGTCTGAGAGTATCGCATATCGGGCCTAGGGGCAGTGACCGTCAGACCCCTAAAAGTGCAATAATTCATGTCGGAGAAGAGCCCAAAAACACCCTGAGAAACTATTGGAGTACCTACCAGTAAATATCGCTTGCCCTCGTCAGGGACTTTGTGTAATGGCATTCCGAACACAGCGTGATATCAACCCCCAATATCGGGAGATATGGATCCTATTTAAACACTACTGCCTCCCAGTGCTTCGGGACTGCACCCAACCACTACTTGTTTGCACGACTCATTAGAACCGTGATAAGGTAGTGATCTATGTACAGTCGGAACACACCCGAGACGAATAGTGATGTCAAGTCAATGGATTAAGCTGTACTCATGTCATCTGGGAACTGCTACCCGACGATAGGTTTAATACCAACCAGCAGTTCCCCACGAGTCCTGTCCAGTGTAACTCATAACCCAATGAGCACCTGCATACTATCTCCAGTACGACGTACTAATGGCTATGGGACAGACCATCTCCCCTGCTGGAATGAGAAGTGTATACACCAGTTTACTCTGGAGTATCGATGCCCTGTCTCGATAATGCAATGACTAGGGACCTGTATAAGGATGTGCTTATAAACTACCCAGCCCCCACTAGTGTGACTGCCATCACAACGCTAGTAGTCAAGCAAATATCCTAAGGGCTCTACCAATATGTATTAGCGATATGCTAAAAGAAACATATACACATATTGAGGTAGAATCAAACCAAGTAGCATACTACCTTATCGAGCAAGACTGCTATTATATCCGTGTATACCCCAAGCTTCCAAAATGCAATATACAAACCGGTACTATACAATAATGGCCTCTAGGGCATATATCACTAACACGCTTCATTTTCTTGATGAGCTCGTATTTGTTGAGTGATGTAATCATCAAGAGCAGCCTTGGAAATCGTTTCCTCCTTGGCCACTGATAAGGCCGGAATAGGGTTTGATGTTTCCCCTATGTCATCATCGATGATTATCGACGGATCTCCGGCTGGGGGTTCTGGCTGGATCATCATTCCAACCATGTCCTGAAACAAAAAATCCATCTGCTTTATGTTGGCAGCCTGCTCAGCGGCTTCCTTATCTTTTCTTTCAAGCACTCTTCACGGGAACTCTGTATCGATCTCCTGCTCTTGGCCCTGTTCAGATGCCGGTTCCGGACTTTCTTTCTATCCGGTGAGTGCTGCCATTTTGGTCAGCATTTCCTGGAGCTTTTGTTGTTGCTCTTGAGCATTTTTTAGCGACCGAGTTTGCGGTTGATGATCCACGGAAGCATGACTTTCCTCTTTCCCGGAAGCCATGTAGACTGTAATCACGGTCATGCCCCCAACCTTGGGGCGTTTGGGTCCATCGCCTTTGGAATTTTCCGTAGGCAATGGGATTTTCTCCGGCCTCCTCCTTTTGTGGGAGGTCGAGGTTGAAGGAGCCATTGTAACAGGCAACCGTTTGGAAGAAGTCCCTCGCTGTATGGTGGATGGATGGTCTTCCTCTTGCCGAGCCTTCGATTTCTTCGGTCGACGAGAGTAGTTTTGATCAATCACGGAGTCCTGGACTTTTTGCCAGGCTCTATGAATTTGGGAGGAGAGCCGTTGACGGGGCTACCCCATCTTTTCTTGCACTGTGGTTTCTGCAGGCGGGGGCGATTTCTTTAGATCCTCCGTTGGAGAGTTCTTGCATACCCTCCCGAGCAGATCAAAACTATTCCTGGTTGGAACAACAACGTCAACTTCCACCGTTGGAGTTGATGGAGTAAGTCCAGAGGGGGAGTTGCCCCTAGCTTTTCTCACCCGGCGTCGGTGGCGACATCGAGCGTGTCTTGCAGAGGGGACCGCCTCAGTTTTGGAAGTGGGTTCTTCATGTCCCTGTCTTTGGTGAGGGATTATTGCTGGTGTCAGCCTATTAAAGACCGACGTCCTTGGTAGGGTTTGTGGAAGAACGACCAATCTTTCAAAGACCGATCTTCTGGTAGGGGAAGCACTTTTGACGACTTCACCTGCAGGAGAAGTTGGGATGGCTATCCGTTTTGGGACTACACCTTCAAGTATGACGGGCCTCTATGCGAGCCCGTTTTGGTTCTGGCTTAGCCTATTGAAGACCGAGACGTATGAGGTTCGGCTCAGCCTGTTGAAGACTGAGGCTTCGGATTTGGACGACCTGTTAAAAGGGGCCGTTGTGATTGCCAGTCGATCGAAGATCGACTTCTTGGGAGCTTCGTCTTGCGGTGATGGGGAGCTGAAACTCGTTGGTGGGATCATGGTCCCGAAGAACAATCCGGTAGTGGCTCGAGTTATTTGCCTTACCGGCATTAAAAAGATGGAGGCCGCGTTGGGCCCATAAGTCACTCCTCCAGTTGGTGTGGAGCGGGAGTTGCTGTTGCAAGTTGTGCAGCTGGAAGTCATCAATATTCTCTTCCTCTACACAAGAACAAGACACCGAATCTTAGTACCTCGAATCCAAGGTCAACTATAGCGAATCACGATTTTGTTCACGAACACGACACACGAAGTGTGGAGTGGAAAGAGGAAAATGTCCTACCGGGAGTTCCAGAATCTGTTTACCGCCGGAAACGGAGACGAACTGGGATGGTTCTTCTTGCCTGAATCTGGGGGCAAATGCTATTTGGATTTATCCGTCCACCTCTCTGAAGAAGCCAAGTTGATTTATGGCACCATATATCGGAGGTTTGGACGGATGCGGCCGTTGTAGCAGACTTTATCAGATCCCCGTCATTTATGAGGGGTTTTTGATTGTGCGGACGCTCCTCCCTGCAGGCGTAAGCTGCCGCAGTTAACGCATCGCGATAACCACTTTATCCTTCTCTAAAAGTTCACTTCGTGTCGTGTGTGTTTTTTGTTTGTTTTGTTTGTCCGTGGATTGTATACGGAGACTAGTTTATGTCGTCGCCCGTAAGGCGCGGATTAGTCCAAATCCGTATATTTTTAGATTTGGGTTTGGTTTAATTAAGGACCGTTAATCTTATTTGAGATTAAGGTCGACTTAAACATATGAGCATTTGGGCCTAATTATTTTAGTTTAAGGACATCAAGGTCCATTATTGCCATGTTTGAGGTGAATATTAGTTTAGGGACATTTCAGTCCAACATTCCCATTTTGGGGACGAATTTTAGTTTAGGTACATTTCGGTCCATTATCGCCGTGTTTAATGCGAATAATTATTTTAAGGACTTCTCAGTCCGAAATTCCCATTTTGGGAACGAATGTTAGTTTAGGGACACTTCGGTCCATTATCACCATTTTTGAGGCGAATAATTAGTTTAAGGACTTCTCGATCCGACATTCATCTGGTGCGCACGCGTATTTGTTACGTGACGAAGTGAACAATATTGATATAGAATGTGCCCAATTTGGGGAACGATCTGATTTGAGGCATGCACGTCAATTTGGAAGTGTATCAACGAAAGAAGTTGTTGGTCGTCGGGACCCGCCACCTCTCTAAAGACGTTGAGGAATTACAACGACATGTATCAGAGGTGTGAAGAGATGTACCCTTGAACTAAATCCTGTATTTGAAGGAAAAGGGGTTATTGTGGACTTAATAATTTTTGGTCATATTTGAGACCTTGGAAATCAAAAGCATATGGGCTCGATTGATTTATAAACAAAGAGATTTAATCTCGGGAAACTTAGCCAATTTTGGGCTGAGATTGAGTTTCCATAATTACCCAAAAATGCTAAGCACTAGGACATACAGCACTCACGTGTGAAACACGTGAGGCGCTGTATTAGTGCTAAGCACTAGAGTCCTGCGACGCTCATGTATAAAACACATGAGGCGCTCAGATATGAGCGTTTCCCCAATCAGTGCGAAGCACTTTAGACATTTTGACTAATCTTAAAGTGCTGAGCACTCAGCATGGTACTCACGTGGGAAGCACATGAGGCTCCATAACAGTGCTAAGCACTAACGAGACGCCAAGTTATTCTTTTTGTTTTTTTCCAGAGATATTGATCTCTGTTAATGACAATTTTAGTAATTGATGATCATCAAGATTTTGGTTTTGAAGATCTTGGATCATCATCATTGTTTTTATTGAAGAACAAAGTTTTTTTATACATTTATAAGAACCAAGTTCTATATATAGAGTTAAACCCTAATTTTTCCTTTTTGAGGAATTAAATTCCCATATGTTCCCGTTCCTTCTTTTTTTTTTCTTGAACCTAATTCTTTTCCCCTAAGTTTTAAATCTACAGAACAAAATCCCCCAATAAGAGTTAAATTCTCAACTTGTAGGGAAATCTGCTTCTGCAAATCTCAACCAAAGGAAGAACTAAGTTCTTATATAAAGGGTTAAACCCTTATGCAGGCAAAGGAGAGATAATATGATCTCTGTGTTTTCTTTACCTAGGGTTTCAACGAGGAAAGTTTTCTTCTATGAGAATTAAATTCTCTCTTCTCTCAAGATCTCACTGTAATATTTTTTGCAAAAGCTTGTGGGGAGTTTTCTCCTCTGTCGATGTATCTCTCTCTATCTATCGAGACTTGAAGTCTCAGGTCCTTTATATAGGTAAGGCGGATTGTTAATTAGTTTTTTGAGAAAATCTCTCATTGAGAGATTCCAATTGATTTAATTGGTCTCAAAATTGATTTGGGGAATTTCACCCACCATTGGATCTTTGATCCAAGGACTTCTGTTTTTACAGAATATGAATTTTGGTTTTTAACGAGATTGAGGAAATATTTTCCCTATACAGAGTTTATTCTATAAGATGGTGATTTTTTTAATCACCATTTGATTTTTAATCCAAGGGTAATCTATTTTACAGAGAGCAATGTTTCTTGTTTAGAATGATCAAGGGAATATATATTCCAAAAATAGAATTTTACTCTACCATTGGACCTTTGATCCAATCGAGAGTATCTTTATTTTAGAAAGATTTGGGCAATATTTTCTCCCAACATAATTTAATTCAGTATTTTGATGATTTATCATCCCCGTTGGATCTTTGATCCGATGGCTCTGTTTAACAGTAATTCTACTTGGACGCTAGCGCTCACGTGTTGTACACGTAGGCGCCATTTAGGACTTTAATTCTAAAGATGGGTATTTCTGTGCTTTGCACATTGGCGCCCGCGTGAGGAGCACGTGCGGTGCCATTTAAGAGTTTAACTCTTATTTAATAGATTCTTTGGTGCTTTGCACAATGGCGTCCACGTGAGGAGCACGTGCGGTGCCATCAAAGGATTTAATCCTGGCGTTGGTGCTCTCGTGGAGAGCACGTGAGACGCTACCTCATTTAATTCAAACAGAGCTTTGCTTTTTTTATTAGGTTAAATATTGGGGAAACAACAGTGTTTGAAACATCAGGGATGGAGTGTCATATGCCATTAGAAACCCAGGGATGTTTACGATGTCCCAGAATTCGAGGATCGTATGGAGGATAGCGATGATGATGAAGAAGAGAGAAGACTTAGAGTGCTCTGACCGTCTGTCTCCAAAGACGGGTTGTGTTCGGCTGAGCGTGAAATTACGTGGGTTAGGAATGATATCGATGATGAAATCCAAGTAGATATTCCTAAAGCGTCTAACGCGTCTACGATACAGAAAAGTTTATCAGTAATGTTATATTATTACTTCACATTTTCTATGATCTATACATATATTGCATGCATATGTAATGATTATACTTTTATCTAGATTTGACGATGACGCCGGGAGCAGCGAGGGGCGGTAGGAGCACCAATCGGGGCAGAGGCGGCGGAGGGGTAGCGGCAACGCAGTTATGCCGCCCGGGGAGCTGTGTAGGGAGCTCCAGAGGGATGCTCTTGCACCCTGATCCGTATCCCCTTCGGATGACTCCTTCCGTGTGGAATTTGCCACACCTCCAGGTATATTGCACGCATATTCATTTCGAATGTAATATTATAGATATACACGCATATTCATTTTAAAATTACTTATATAGTCAATTTTTAATTGTCTAATTGTAGGTGGCGCTTTCACATCCGAGGCAGAGGCTACTATCGCACCTGTAGGTATGTTAACATATCCTATAATGCATGCGTATTGATTTAAAATGTTATATTATAGATATAAACACATTCTTTTATCAATTACTTATATAATCAATTTTTGATTGTCTAATTGCAAGTGGTGCCTCCACATCCCGGGTAGAGGCCACTCACGCACCTGCAGGTATATTTATATATCTTATATTGTATGTATATTGATTTAGAATGTTATATTATAGATATACATACATTTTTTTTGCAATTATTTATATAATCAATTTTTTATTGTCTAATTGTAGGTGGTGCCTCCACATCCTGGGCAGATGCCACTCCCGCACCTGCAAGTACGTTTATATATCCTATATTGCACGCATATTGATTTAAAATGTTATATTATAAATATGTACACATTCTTTTTGCAATTACTTATATAATCAATTTTTGATTGTCTAATTGTAGGTAGTGCCTCCACATCCGGCGCGGAGGCCACTCCCACCACTTCCGTACCCTTCTCACAGTCTGCATGTTAGTATTCTTAACTATAAGCTCTTTTTCATAAAAGAGACAATGAGTTGAACACACTAGCCTATCCAAAAGGCCCAAATTTGACCAACAACTATCATTTTGAATTTAGGGTTTGCATATATCTCTATTTTCATAATGCAAATGATTTAAGCTCTCAATTAGTTCTACCTTTTTAGTGGATGCAGTCGGCCTTTATTTTTTATGAAAATTAGTTTTTTCATTTTACATATGCTCTAAGAATAATCATGAACTTCATGTAATTTATTGTCAATATTTATTTTCTAGTTGAAGAGGATGCATCCACGTTCGCGTCATTGGCTGTTCCTCACCGGAGGAACTATCGTCCCGCTCGTGCTGCTGCCCGGGCTCAGGCTCGTGATGCTGTCTCCGGAGGTATATATCTCACTTCAATTTCGTTAATTCTTGAATTCTAAATGTCGTTTTGTCTTAATTGATTGTATATCTATTTTTCTTGTAAAAGCAAGGCTACCACACCGTGAGAGGGGGACTCGAGAGCCAAATTAGTCCTACAGGCTGAGGCCCGATAGAGTTAGGAGGAGGCACCATTCCCCCTTTTCTTTATCCCCGATTATCTCTACACCGACGATTATACCGAGAAGTTCGGCCGGTATATGAGGGATGAGAGCCGCATCCAAAAGAAATATTCTTTTCACGTTGATTGGGGTGATCAGTATCGACGCTTTTTTTCCCTATTCTGGGATCAGGCTCGGGTATTAATTATATTTTTATTTAACTTATCAAATAAATTTACTATTATTTAACACTTATAATTTAAAGACATTATTTTCTTGTATTTGCAGTTGAATTACGACTTTCAGCCTGTACCCGATCCTGACCACCCTGACAAAGTGCTCGATCTTCACACTTTTTATCTGGGCCTCATGAAGAACATGCAATCTATGATCCGATATAATAGAAACGAGCTGAAGGTCGATTGCTACATGCTATGGCTGGAGACCCCCGAGACGGAGGGAGCGGCTTTCTTAATGTCTCCGACCTTTACTAGAGTCGATGTAGATACATGGCCTCTTTTGTGCCGGTATTATGAGCCTGAGTGCAAACAGATTTGTAATTTAAATGTAATTCATTATTTAGTATGTAATTTATTTTTTTGTGTTGTTTAATTAGAAAACTAAATCTGATTGTGTTGTGCAAAAACAAGCTGATCAAAATAAGAAGAATCGAAAGTCCGCGAAGAGGGGTCGTCCTATTTACACAGGTGGCTCAAGGAACATTACTCGTGCCATGGAGGTATCGGTAAATTACAGTATATTTATTTTGATATAATGCAATATTAAAAGTTATTTATAATATATGTAAATTTTTGACGAATTGCAGAGAGCTCAGACCCTGGCGTAGGGTGGTACACTGAGTGTGTTGACCGCGTATCTGGCCGTCCACGTCATCTCGACAGATCTCGCCACGGGTGAGTTTCGATTCCCCGACACTGCTATCCAGGAGTATTGCGTAAGTGTTAATATTTATTCTAATTTGAATGAATTTTTTTTTTGATAAGTTCAAATTTATACGATATACTTATGTTTTAATACTTAAAATGGGTGTAGGAGCTGGTGATGTAGCAGGCAGAGGCATCGGGGATTGATTTCAGTGCACGGACCGATCTGATCATACTAAGCCAAATTCTAGATGCCGCATACGGAGGGACCATGGTGGTTGGGAGAGAGGCTAGGGACTTGGTCTTAGCAGGGCCCATATGAAATTGGTCTCCACTCCGGCGGTTACTTCCCCTACCCCTATGAGCGGCGTCTGGAGCTTGATGTTGCCTCATTGAAGACCATCGTCGAGGGGTTGAAGGAGATATTGGTACGTATATTATTTATTAGAAAAATATTATATCACATTATAGATAGTAACATATGCAATATTAGTAGCCTGAGCTTGTTTGGTTTTAGACTTAAATTTGATTAATCAGACTTACATAAAACTATATCTAAACTGAACTCTAATCATAACCATGCCACATCTTTATTCATTTTGGAGTTTAAAAAGTTATGATTATCCAAACTCAAAACTTGAGAAGAAAACAATTCTTTGGAAATTAGATAACTCCAAAATCAAACATCCCATCAAAGCTAAAAAATTAAGGAGAGATATGGGTTTACAAATTAGAGTAAGCATTATTTCTACCTCCATTTAAAATAAACTACGGTTTTCCAAACTAGATAATCAAACTAGACCTAAGACCCTAAGTATTCTTAAATTGGGGGGAAAAAGCGAAGCCCTGAATGTATGGAATTTCAATATGTATAAATTCTTATACATAACATATGAATTTCAACATAACGTGTGGAATCTCAACAAAACATATATAAATTCGTGGTTCCGCAATAATCCGATATTGATACGAATTCGTCTAAATCAAGTACACCGTTCTTACTCATGTATTACACAAACACAAAATTTTACAGATTCGGTAGGCTACTTTGACTGCGGCTCCACATACCACTTTTTCGGCTGCGACTACGCAAGCTACTACTTCGTCTGTAGCTGCGCAGGCTGCTCCTATGGTTCCACAGCCCATCCATACTCATGCACAAACCACTCAGACTCCTGCACAGACCACTCCTTTATTAGTCGAGTTTTTGTCGACCCATGCTGCACCGAGGAGCAGATACGTCAGATTTCGGCGTTTATTAGAGGTGGAGGAGCTAGACCGAGTTAGGATAGGTTTATTTATATTTTTTTAGGATGGATGTACTTATTTGATACATATTGTATGTTTTGGACGATATCGGTGGTTGTTTCGATGTTTACGGCGATTTTAGATTGATTTCGTAATCTGTTTGTTTATTTCTTTACATATTATGCGCGCGATGTTGTTTATGAATATTTCTATATTTGGCTATATGATATATATATTATTGTGCACAGGGCGGGAAAAAAACATGAAGCTCCTTTATAAATTCTTTTTGTTGATATATTGACCTTACGGATTAATCCGTAGGGGGAATTGTTGCACCTACGAATTAATCCGTAAGGACAAAATATCAGAATATCTGATATTCCTATGGACTTAGTAATAGGGGCAAAACATGCCCCGACGGATTAATCCGTAGAGGCATTTATAATCCTCTACGTATAATTTCGTAGGTACAATATTTTTTAAAATTTTTTTAATAAAAAAATTAAAAAAAGATTTTCTCCCTACGGATTCATCCGTAGGGATAACTGTCCCTGCCCTTTAAGCCATAATTGCAACGTTTACTCCGCAGGGACATGTACAGGGCAAAGACCCGCACTTACGGTCTTTGGACCTACGGAGGTATTTTAAGTCCTTACGGATTAATCCGTAGGGGCTATTGGTTGTCCCTACGGCTAAATTCGTTACGGATTAATCCGTAGGGGCTATTGATTGCCCCTACGGCTAAATTCGTTGGGGCATGTGGATACTGTAGTAGTGGATATTTATATATATATATATATATATATATATATATATATATAAAACATGAATTCAAATGTTCCACTCGTGATTGATATCCTATGTTTGTCAAAATTTCAGTGGGGGCACTTCAGTGGGGGCACGTGCTGCCGTTCCCCCTCTGGCTTACCTTTACGTCCACCCTAAAGACAACTATCCATTCAAAAAATAAAAATATCTATAATTTTTAATATAAATTTATGTTGCTAGACAATCGTATGGTTGATCGAGTTTTCAGAATTTATGGTTTCACTAATGGTATCTCTTTCATTAGTTTTCTTACTCTTAGTATGAGGATTACCATAATTATTAGTTAATCCTGTATTTATCTATTGTAACCTTAAATAATAATAACTTAACATGACATGCCCAAGGGTAATTGCATACAAGATCTACATGTGCATTCCTCTTATAGCTCTTGTCATCCTCCAACCAGTTTATTACCGCATAACACCCCAAGAGTAAGACTCGATATGACTTATCATAGCAAATTGACCTAATTGTATCCTAACCTAGAGGTGTTATATGCTAGGAAACCAGTTGAGGAATGATACGTGTTCTCGGTTGGGGAATCTGATCGCTCTTTAACTAACCCTACTACCCTAGGGGGCTATTATGTGCTAATAAACTTTAAGGATTTAGGTGCTAGATGACGTATATAGTGAGCTGTTAAAGGCATTTAACCCTAATATTTATAATAATCAATGAACTAGAAAAGTTGTTTGGCCAACTCTTTGACCATGGATTCAATGATATCAGGATTCAGGAATGCCACACGACTTGTTAGAAGGTCACCTTATCTTCTCTTAGTTTTATTCTTCCAAAAAAATCAATTTATTTATTTATTGCCTTCAAGCAGAGAAAAGTGCCTGCACCTCCAACTTCAAAAGCATTAAAGCGCGATGATAGTTTTTGCCAGGCACTAGGAGAAGAGATGGTCCACTTCCAGAATTCCCGCTTAATAGGCCATGCGATTTGTGATTTATGGTGATGGAAGCTCGACTACTGTATATTTCGTAACGGATTCAGTCGGTTACGACAAACTCTCCAAGGATCACCAAACGCATCTATCCGTTGCAAACGATTTCATTCGGGTGAGTAATATTTAGTTGACATTGAATCATGCTTCACTTTATTATGATCACCTTGTAAAGAATATGATATAAACAAGTTGTCTTCATCACAAATTTTTGGGGCCGGCAATATGAATTTGTTTCTTTCATTATGTTCTGCGAAAAACTGTCTTCTCAGTTAAATGGACAATCAATATATTTTTTTAATTGTATATATCCATGTATGTTTAGGCCTGTCTCTAAGGCTCCCCGTCCCTTTAACTACAATTTTGTGGCTTCTTCTAATTGGAGCATTCATTGGATTCATAGTAAAAGAAAAGTTGCTATAGAATATTTAATTCCTTAGTTTTAGACCATGTATCTATATTTATTTCCATCTTCTTGGTTTTAGACTATGCTTTAAAATCGTAAGCTAATAATGTACTCTGGAATCCTGGATATTGATTGGAATTTAAACTTGATTTCCATCGTTAGTCATTTGGTGGACAATTGGTTCCAAAAGTTTGTCCATTATTTATCGTTCGCACCAATAACTAAGTAATTTAAACTTCACTTTCCATTATCTTTTTAATTGACCAACTCCAAAGATTGAAATAAATAGATAAATCCCTTTCACTGTAGCAGCCGACAAGGTCTCTCCTTAAGTATTATAGTTGAAATCTTATATATTTATCAAATTTACAATTTCTCTGAAGCTTATCTTTTGTGCTTTACAACAATGTTACTTTACCTAAATAGAAATTTAATGCTCGCTCATGGGGCTTTATGCATGTTATAATTATCTAGAGGACTAGAGCATTGCATTATCATCTTTTTGCCATTAATTTTTAATTTCTTATATCTTTTTATTTATTATTGCCTTTCTGCTATCCATATTTATCATTTAATCCGTCGAAATGCCAGTTTTCAGACAAGTCTTCTTCACATTATCGATTTACATATTTAGGATGAGAAACTCATGCTGGAAAGAAGGAAAATAATGTTGCTTTTATGTTTGACAATATTTAGTATCACTTTGTATTCAAATATTAAATCTACACTGTTGACCTGACTTTATCACAAAACAAATGAAAGCATTTGTATAAATCTATCTATATTGTTGATATGTATTGAAGTCCGTAAATCTTGATATCTTTTTTCCATCATCCTCGCTTGTACCATGCATATATTGGAATACAGATACACGTACTTATATTTTCTTCATATTTAATCTTTTTTTTGTTTAAACTTTTACAGTTGTGTGCTGCTCATCAAGGTGGCATGTCAGATGTAGGACTTGAAGGAATAGTTGGTTTTGGGCAGGCAAATTTTTTGTGGATTTCACAACCGACGTCTTCTGGAGAAATACCGAAGATATTTTCTTATTGCTAAGACCCTGTGAAGGGAGGAGGAATTTTGGTTATTGGAAATGTGGTGGAACCGAAAGTGAACACGACATCTTTGGTACCCAATATGTATGTTACCACTAAAGATAACTATCCAATCAGTTTTAACATGGCCATGGCATTCCATACGGAGAATAATAAAGAAAAGGTGCCGAGAAGGGAAAATCCCTGGTATGGTGGTCAAAGAGTCAACCCACCCACTTTTGGATGAGTGTTTCTGTTCATTTTGATCTCAAAGATCTGCTGCAAGAGGCACCAACTTATTTTTGCATATTTCTTGATTTTTCATAGAAGCAAAATTAATGTGATCGAGATCGGAATCTTCCTCAGATGTTGTTCTCTGTCGATCATGTAGACAGCAGTGTTAAACGGTTGAGATTTAAGATGAGGGTTGAGCGTGTGGATCTTAATGGGTTGTTGGTTGTTATTAACGCCGAGCTACCTGCAAAGGAAGTCCCGGGGTAGGAAACCACCGTAAGACCCTTCGACAATCAAGTAAGTACCGAGAAATATTAGAGCAGAATAGCGGTGTATTGGAATGAGTTCAAGATATCTGAATCGTCTGGAGGAGGGATTTATACAGAGGTCGCATTGGAGCGAGCCGATACGAGATTCTCGCCGTCCGTTTCTCCCTTGCGTCACGCTCACCTTGATGGAGGGATGCACCAATAAATGGCGAGATAAACTGATTAATGGTGTAATACGTTGGCAGGGGATGTGAGACGTGGAGCGGCGGAGATCTCTCGCGGCGAGATACACGAAGTCATTACGGGGGCGTTCGTGCTCCGTGTTCTCGGTCAAACAGGGATGCTGAGGAATCTCAGCTATAGGGTAGCTCAGAGACGAGCAAGTGAGCTGAGAAATTTCGGCTATATGATAGCTCGGAGACGAGCTATTGGCTGCGGGTTAGCCGTACTCCGGGGAGGTCTTCGAAAAGTCGGGTGCGACCTCGTAGGCGAGGCGCCGAGGAATGTCTTCAAGACATCTCATAGCCTCCAGAAATCTAGTGGGCTTATATTGATGACACGTCATCTGCTACGTGTCGATATGTGAGGAATTTCTATTTATGAGTATCATCATTAGCCCTCACTCTCATTCCGACTTATTTATGGGTCAGGTCGAGAGGTCTACTCGATTTTCTCTGGTCAGCTGAGTGCCGGGGATTCTTCATGGCAGATTGTATGGTAACGACATGGCGTTTGACGGTTGCATTTCTTCGATCCCCGAGACTACGTGGCGTCTCACTGTCTTCTTTAATTTTCGCGCGGATCCCCGATAACATCAGCGGATCACTGAAAGAGCACTGTCATAATGGAAGCGTCGCTTCGTCTGTTCGGGCCATCGATTTCGTGCCACGTGGGCGTAATTAGATGGCGGATTGTAAGACGTTGCTTCTGCCGGTTGGATCTGCCTGATGGGGAAGAGCCCAATGGTTGGCTACCGCATGGTGTCATCTGGATCGTTAGGCATGACGTTTAGTTTTGGTAGGAGCGGATCTGGGCTGCCAGATGGCCTTTGCTAAGTGTATAAATAGGGGTGCACAGCCCCCAGGGAACATCTTTATTCACTTGCGCTCCTGTCGTCTTTTTATTTGGACTTGTTTTGTTCTTGAGTTTCCAAGTGTTGAAAGACCGAATATTAGCTCGGGTAGGAGTCAACCTGCTGTGGGTAAGTGCGATGAGCAGGAAGCAACCCGGCCACCTTATGATGATGGATTTGAATCCAAAACGTTGTTGGGCAGAAAGCTACCCACTGCGGATAGACCGAGCAGGAAGCTACCTATCGGCCTCGTGATGAAGGCATTAGATCCACAGTGCTGTTGGACAGGAAGCTACCGTGGTGGACGGACCGAGCAGGAAGATACCTGGACGCCTCATGATGAGGGCTTTAGATCCTCGTCTTCGTTGGGCAGGAAGTTACCCGTGGTGGACAGGCCGAGCAGGAAGCTACCCGGCCTCCTCGTGAAGAGGGCTTTAGATCCACGTTGTTGTTGGGCAGGAAGCTACCCACGGTGAATGGGTCGAGCAGGAAGCTACTCGACACCTTATGATGAGGGCTTTGAATCCAAGTCTTCATTGTGTAGGAAGCTACCCACTGTGGATGGGCCGAACAGGAAGCTACCCGACCACCTTATGATGAGGGTTTTGGATCCGCGGTGTTGTTTGGCCGGAAGCTACCTGCTGCGGATGGGCCGAGCAGGAAGCTGCCCAGCGGCCTCATGATGAAGGCTTTGGATCCACATCTTCGTTGGGCAGGAAGCTGTAAGTCGATGCCACGCACCCCGTGAATTCGCAGGGAGGCGGAAAGTGTAAAAACAATAATAAAATGCTTCGTAACATCGACTAAACACCAAGATCGAAACTAAACCTTTAACTGACTATAAGTCAATGAGGTTTTAACTACAAGTGAAAAAGTTATACCTCAAGTAACCGGTTCTTCTTGTACTCGCTGTCCTCCTCTCCTGCGTGAGCTCCTTGGAGTAGTACGGATAGCGCCTTCTCGTCGGCCTTCTCGAGTCGAAGATGATCCACCCGAGAGTTTGTAGATCGAGCTCCTACCTCCAAATAGAAGTAACCAGGACACCTAGTTCGCTACACTAAATGACCTAGATGATGTAGAGAATGTTGATGGATTGGTAAGTCTCTTTTAGCTTTATGATTCTCAACACATGAGACAAGAAAAGCTAGAGGTAGAAGAAGAACTATATGAAGAAAAGCTAGTGAGAACTTAGCATGAAAAATGAGAATCAACCCTTGGTGTAAACTGAACTCTCTCTTCTTTTTTCATAGAAAAACCTATTAACAAAAATAAGAAAGGTTCAATAATCACCTTAGTGAGTCATGGGTTGAAAATACTCCATGTGTCACTAAGAGCCATGCTCAAAATTATGTATAATTCCACCTCATAATACAATAACCATTTAACATAAAATGATTAATAGATAATATGAGGATTAATTTTCTAGAAACATTTTTGAGTAAATTACAAAAATGCCCCTCTAGTGTACATACATACCCGTATTCTGAAAAATATGAATACAAAAGAGACGAAAATAATCTATCAGTACAATACTAGGATCCGGCTTAAACCAAAGCCCACTAGTACTATCTGTCTGAATCATCATGCGTGCAAAAGTACATGCACGTGATCGAACCCTGTCGTAAAACCATACGACCTCTACATCTTTTGCCCGATGCAGGGAAACCCTCTGTGTGGGACTCTAAAGACTCGACACTACGCTGACAGTGTGTTTAACCACAGGTCGCAAGCGGTACTAGCGGCACATAACGGCTCTTAAGTATATGTCGATAAGAAGGCCGATGAGAATAACTCATCCGAACTCCTACTGAGCTTATCTGTGACAATCTCTGTATATTTCGGTCTATTCTATTAAGAGTATCGCATATCCGGCCTAGGGACGGTAGCCGTCAGACCCCTAATAACGCAATAAGTCGTGCCGGGGTAGAGCTCAAAACACCCTGAGAAACTACTGGAGTACCCACCAGTAAATCTCACTTGCCCTGGTCAGGGACTTTGTGTAATGGCTTTCCGAACACAGCGTGATATCGACCCCCAATACCGGGAGAGACGAATCCTATCTAACCGCCACTGCCTCCATGTGTTTCGGGACTGTACCAAACTACTACCTGTTTGCAAAACTCAATAGAGCCGTGGTAGGGTAGTAATCTAAGAACAATGGGAACACACTCGAGGCGAAGCAGCAGTGTCAAGTCAACGGACTATGCTGTACTCATGTCACGTGGGAACTGCTACCTGACGATAGGTATATTACCGACCAACAGTTCCCCACGAGTTCGTCCAGTGTAACTCATAACCTAATGGGAACCTGCATACTATCTCCAGTACGACGTACTAATGGCTGTGGGATAGACCATCTCCTCTGCTGGGATGAGAAGCGTATACACTAGTCGACTCTGGAGTATCGATGCCCTGTCTCGATAATCCTATAATTAGGGACTAAAATAAGGATGTGCTTATAGACTACCCAGCCCCCACTAGTGTGACTGTCATCACAACGCCGGTAGTCAAGCAAAAGATCCTAAGGGCTCTATCAATATGTATTAGCGATACGTTAATAGAAACATATACACATATTTAGATAGAAACAAACCAAGTAGCATACTACTATATTGAGCAAGACTATCATAAAACCTGTGTATATCCCATGCTTCCAAAATATAATATACAAACTAGTACTATACAATAATGTCCTCTAGGGCATATATCACCAACAGAAGCTACCTGTGGTGGACGGGCTGAGCAGGAAGCTACCCGGCTGCCTCGTGATGAGGGCTTTGGATCCACGTTGCTGTTGGGTAGGAAGCTATCCGCGGTGGATGGGCCGAGCAGGAAGCTACTCGGCCGCCTCGTGTTGAGGTCTTTGAATCCACGTCTTCGTTGGGTAGGAAGCTACCCACTGTGGATGGGCCGAACAGGAAGCTACCCGGCCGTCTCGTGACGAGAGATTTAGATCCACAACATTGTTGGGCAGGAAGCAACCTGCTGTGGATGGGCCGAGCAGGAAGCTTCCCAGTGGTCTCACGATGAGGGCTTTAGATCCACGTCGTTGTTGGGCAGGATGCTACTCGCAATTGATGGGCTGAGCAGGAAGCTACCCGGACGTCTCGTGATGAGGGCTTTGAATCCATGTCTTCATTGGGTAAGAAGCTACCCACTGTGGACGGGCCGAGCAGGAAGCTACTCGGCCACCTCGTGATGAGGGCTTTGGATCCACAACATTGTTGGGCAGGAAGCTACTTTTTGTGGATGGGCAGAGCAGGAAGTTGCCCGGCGGCCTCGCGATGAGGGTTTTAGATCCACGTCACTGTTGGGAAGAAAGCTACCTGCGGTGGATGAACCGAGCAAGAACCTATCCGGCCGCCTCATGATGAGGGCTTTGAATCCACGTCTTCGTTGGACAGGAGGCTACCCACTATGGATGGGCTGAACAGGAAGCTACCCGGCCGCCTCGTGATAAGGGTTTTAGATCTTCGGCGTTGTTGAGCAGGAAGCTAATCGTTGCGGATGGGCCGAGCAGGAAGCTGCCCGGCAGCCTCGCGATGAGGGTTTTAGATCCACGGCGCTGTTGGACAGGAAGCTACCCGTAGTGGATGAGCTGAGTAGGAAGCTACCCGGCCACCTCGTGACGAGGGCTTTGAATCAACGTCTTCGTTGGGTAAGAAACTACCCACTGCGGTTGGGCCAAGCAGGAAGCTGCCCAGCGGCCTCGTGATGAAGGCTTTGATTGGCTACATATAGGAACCTCCGAGCTTCATTTACTTGAATGAAGGCCTGGTCTTTGTTTGACTGGCAGGAATCTACCTGCCGGCCAGTTTAAACTCTTATTGTAACAATTATAAAATTCCTATATTTTCGCGTATCATTTCTGTCGGGACCCGGTTCTTGCTCACGGAGCAAAGTGCCATACGGAACAAAGTGCCATGCCAAGTGTCGTGTTAAGTGGGCGGGGGTCACCTCTTGAATCCTTGGGGGCCACCTCTTGAGTCCGTAGGACCCACTGTAGAACAATGGGGACTTTTCGGAATACATTCCGAAAGAGGGCAGATCCGTACTATAAATGGAATGATACCACTCTTCAATACAGAGGCGCCTTTTAAGTGAACCGGCACTACAGGAGTTTGAGAACTCCGTAGTTAAGCGTGCTCGGGCCAGGGAAGTTCTGGGATGGGTGACTTCCTGGGAAGTGGCCCCTGATCGGATCCGGTTCACTCCGAAGGACAAAACCGTGCGGTTTCGGCCAGAGCGGGCAATACTCCCTGTATTGGAGGTGGGGCATGACAATTTCATTAATAAAATATTGCAATTATTTATTTTTGGTATATTTTGTTTTCTAATAAATATATTACCACTTCATCTATTTTATCCATTTTATAATTTTTCAAAGCCTAAACCCAAGCCAAGACAAATTCATTTGATTTTTTTTCTTTTTTTTTTCTAAGCCCACTTTTTTTCAAGATACGACATATATTTAATGCTTATTAAATATGTGCATGAACAACTTTGTAGTTTATTGGTTAAGTCCTTACATTGTTATTCCATAAGTTACATGTTCTAATCCTCGTATACCATAAGTTACATGTTCTAATCCCCTGGTCGGATCCGGTTCGCTCCGAAGGACAAAACCGTGCGGTTTCGGCCAGAGCGGGCAATACTCCCTGTATTGGAGGTGGGGCGTGACAATTTCATTAATAAAATATTGCAATTATTTATTTTTGGTATATTTTGTTTTCTAATAAATATATTATCACTTCATCTATTTTATCCATTTTATAATTTTTCAAAGCCTAAACCCAAGCCAAGGCAAATTCATTTGATTTTTTTTCTTTTTTTTTTCTAAGCCCACTTTTTTTTCAAGATACGACATATATTTAATGCTTATTAAATATGTGCATGAACAACTTTGTAGTTTATTGGTTAAGTCCTTGCATTGTTATTCCATAAGTTACATGTTCTAATCCTCATTCTTGCAATAACTTAATCCAAGATAAATTATATTCCATACAGGAAGTAACAGTGCTTACTAATAAATATAATAAAAACTTATGTTAAGAAAAACAATTTCATAGGGAATTTTACGATATTGCAAGTTGACATGGTGAGATATGATACGAGGTCAAGATTCAAATAGTCCAAAACATTTTCACATCTCTTTAGCTTAAACAACTATTGTTAAACTTAGCTATTGATTTTATCCCTATTGTCAATTGAAGAAAGAGATGATGAATCTTCAAGCTATCTATGTTAGCCTCAGCTAAGAGTATGAAACTTAGCTAAAATTATAGGTCATATAAACCCCACTAGCCGTTGCTTTCACACTTTTCATTTTCACAGTAAAACGGAGATTTATCAACGGCCATTAAATTATTAAATTCGTACTTTTCTTGAGATCGTAGAAGAAGATGTTTTGAGCGATCTACCGGCTTGTGTCGAGTAAGTCCCATTTTTTCCCCTCTCCTCAATCTCACTATTTAAATCTTGACTCTATATCATGTCTCACCATGTCAACTTGCGATATCGTAAAATTCCCTATGAAATTGTTTTTTAACATAATTTTTTATCATATTCATTAGTAAGCACTGTTACTTCATGTATGGAATATAATTTATCTTGAATTGAGTTATTGCAAGAATGTTGATTTGAACATGTAACTTATGGAATAACAATGAAAGGACTTAACCAATGAGCTATAAAATTGTTCATGCACATATTTAATAAGAATTAAATATATGTCGTACCTTGAAAAGAAAGTGGGCTTGGAAAAAGAAAAAAAATAAATCAAATGGATTTGTTTTGGTTTGGGTTTGAGTTTTGAAAAATTACAAAATTGATAAAAATAGATGAAATGATAAAATAATATATTTATTTGAAAACAAAATATACCAAAAATAAATAATTGCAATATTTTATTAAAGAAATGATACGCGAAAATATAGGAATTTTATGATCGTTACATTCTACCCTCCTTAAAATAATTTCATTCTCGAAATTACATAAGAAGGATATGCTAATAGAGTAAGGATGCTAAATGTGGTCGCATTTCGTCGTCGCTCCATCAGTCGGTACTCTAATTGATAAGAGAGTAATATTGAATGTAAAAGATGGTCAAAGAGATACAATGAGACATATAAACGAATATCAAGAGAGCAAAAATGATCTTCAAGAAAATCAAATGAAAGAAGTGAGATAGATTCAAATATAGGGAGTCGTTACAGTCTACCCTCATTAAAAGAATTTAATCCACGAAATTCGTTTAAGAAGTACACCACGATAAGACACGGAGAAAAACTAAGGATAACGTCGTTTTAGGGCTCCGTCGATTGATACTTTAACCTACTGAGCTAATAGGCCTATGAGATAGAAGTAGAACGAGTGAACTAGAGTTAAGGATTCAAAACTCAAAAGATAATCTTCAAGGAAGTCGAAAGTGAAGTTCAAGATGGATTCAAGAAATAAGATGAGATTCAGAGGGAGGATGAAATGTAATAATTGGATTTCATATTTCTTGTATCATATTGCTTATGACTTCATGCAGAATTGAGCTGCATGGCTCACCAACAAAACCTGTCATGCCCCGCTTCCCAAAAGAGCGGTAATGGTATGTAACAAGCCCGCGACGTATTTATTTCGAGAAAATCCTTTCTCGAAAATAATATGCTAAGCGTATAAAGCAATATAAAATGACAAGAAAACACATGATAATGAAAATCCAGCTTTATATATTTACATTCCCAACTTTCACAAGTTTCAAACTGAATACATGATGTCTGGAAACAAAGATATATAAAAGAAAGTGCCTAAAAAAGTGGCATACAGGAAGTAAAAACTGAAAAGAAAGAACTAGCAGTCGGTCTACTCCGCAAGCTGAGAGTAATCCTCCTTACTCGGCTCGATCTCCTCAATCTCTAGATTATCTGACGAACATTCCAAGGAAAAAAAAATGAGTGGAATGCCCGTCAGCGAACTTGCGCTCGGTAAGTCCCTAAGAAAGGTGGGATGTGAATGTGTATAAATGAATATGCAAGGTGACATGTGATATAGTATGAATGGAAATAAAATATGAACAAGTATAACATGGTAATGTTAATGACAACTATGTAAGCACGGTCATATAACATGAGCATAGCAAACAAGTATAGTATGATCATGGAGTATAGGTATAGTGAACATGAAGTGAATGTAAGTGTCCTAAAAGGTCTCTAAAAGGGTAAAATCAACTAACGTGAGTTCAAGTGTGAATGTCAACCAATCTCAAGAGTATTCTCAAACCCAAGGCTATCGTCCAAGGGCAAGAAATCGCGGGCCCAAAATAGCGGGACTTCAATTGTTATTGAAGTATTCCAAACCCAACAGGCTATCATCCAGGGGCTTAGAAACATGGGCCTTCATTCATGAATTAGTGATGTGCCGTTTCAGCCCGGTACCACAGCAACATTATTTATACCGTTTCAGCCCGGTACAACAGCAACGTTATTTTAGTAATGGGACTCCTGAGATTCCGTTGGATTCATACTCAAACTACCCCAACACCTCGCGTATATTTGTCTGTGATTGAAGTTATAAGTCTTGCCCAAATCCAAGAATACATAAGAGAGTGCAATTCAATTATCGAGTTGAGTTCAAGTATTCAAGTCAATTGTTCATGTATTCATGCCAAGTGTTTATGTCAAGCCATTACGTATTCATGGTTCGGTACAAGTCGAGTCAAGTGTACATCTTGGGTTCAAGTATTAATGATTGAGTCGTGCCAAGATCAAGTCAATTCTATTATATAATGGTTTAATCATAAGTCATATACATAAAAATAAATAAGCAATCACAGAACATGATATAAGTATACAAGTAACGTCCAAAAACAATATTGTAAATAAGCATTGTATACGTCTAATCAGTCAAGTCAATAAATTTCAGAATATAAACATAAATCTAGATCTAAGTGTTGTGCACGCGTGAGTTCCAATCTTGCCTAATTACGTCTACTGGTTTGGGAGATATACTCATTTTCGTATCGTCGAGTAAAACAGATCAGAATCTATTCAGCACCATCATATATTTTTAAAACACAGTTTGAATTAATTTCCATCCGGTTTCAGGTTAAAAAATTATTATAAAAATGTAGGTCTTTCGGTTTGCATATCCAAACAATTAAGGTTCGCGCGATTTGGACTCCTGAAGCTCTAGTTACGATCATTTTAATATCAGCTTTTAAAACATAAATTCAGATTTCTGGACAACAACTATATGTTATATTGCAAAGCCTATATCGGGTTGTTTCATACATTTCTAAGTAATATAATATATAGTAAATTATAGTTCTATCAATTTTTCATCTACACATCTAAAGTTTGTCACGAACGGATATTGGAAGTTCGAGTTATGTCTTATTTAAAAACAATGTACGAATCAGGACGGATTCAGTCCAGATTCGTCGCTTAATATTGTAACACAGTTTTCTATATTTTACGTTGATTTTCAGTAAAACCTTAAGACTAAGAAAATCTATATCTTTCGATATAGATGTTCAAAACATCTGAAAGAACTTAATTTGAATCAACTATTATAGATTTATGGTCTCTCGAAGAAGACTCTTATTGGCAGTTTTCTGGTTTTAAAAACAGTGAATAAAAAAACTATGCAACTTCTAAACCGTTATTTGGTTTGATATGAAATTTTTACTGTAAACCTGAAATTCTATCTAGCATATAATATAGTTTTTCTAGAATATTCAGAACTCAAGATTGATTTTCTAAAAATTATTTTGAAGGTAAAGGTATTTCTTCAAGGTGGTATTTGAGATTGACAAGATCATGGTATTTATTTGAAATCTTGTTTTCTTTTAAAACTAAATATAAATAAAATAAAATAAAAATAGCGAGAAATAAATTATGAAAGGCATACAGAAAAGCATACGAATCGGTCATGATATATATACTAAAATCGATATAAAAGATTAATAAAGATTCTGCACAAAAATTATTAAACAATTTTCTTTTGTTTTGAAAAAAACGATCGTGTTATGTGATGGTATACAATATAGGATGATACGATTCACATATTTTCATAACCACTAAAACATGAAATAAGATAATCACTACTGGTTAAAAATGTATCATATTCATAAAGGTAAATTAGTTTATAAAATAATTAACTATTAGGTTATCTATTTATTTTATGTGCGTTTTCTAAATAAGAAGTTTACAGACGAAATGAGCAAGTATGGACATCAGTGAAGACATGACAAGATGAGAATGATTCAACAAAAGGAGGAGAAGAAATGAAGGGGACTTACGTACACAAGCCGGTATTGTCATCGGGCTTGTCTATCCGCCGATAGTCTCACGTTACTAGCGAAATTTTCTTGAGAACTTCTTCATGTTCTTCATCGAGAAATCTAGATGAAGAAGAAGATGAGAAATGATAGAAATGTGTGATAAAGAAAAGAAAGAGAAGTGACATATAAAAAAGGTTTATGCCCACCATAATTCTAATAAATTATGGCTTATAACTATTTTAATTATTTTAGGAGTTAAAAGGAAGATGAAATGAAAGGTCTCATTTATAGATTATGAGAAAGATAAAAATTGATAAAAAAAATTGCAAGAATGAGAATTTGAACATGTAACTTATGGAATAGCAATGCAAGAATTTAACTAATGAGCTATAAAGTTGTTCGTGCACATATTTAATAAGAATTAAATATATGTCGTACCTTGAAAAGAATATGGGCTTAGAAAAAGAAAAGAAAGAAATCAAACAGATTTGTCTTGACTTGGGTTTGGGCTTTGAAAAATTATAAAATGGATAAAATAGATGAAGTGATAAAATAATATTTTTAATAGAAAACAAAATATACGAAAATACCAAAACAAATACGGTATTTAAAGAAAAGTAATATGACTGTATAAGAGTTTTGGGTGATTACACTCCTGCATTGAATGAACGGATTCAGTGGGTGTCCTTGTTGCTCGGACTCGGGTCAGTCGGTGACGACCATGATCTGCCCGATCGTCAGCTCTTCGGCTTCAAGTTGATTGGCTTACCTCTTATCTGCTTGACGTTTGTCTCGCAGGTATTTTGCGAAGTGACAAGAGTGGATCATCTCCTTGATGTAACCGCTTAGCTGTTTACAATTCTCGGTCGGGTGCCTTTGCGTCTGATGATAGGCACAATACGGGCCACGGGGTCGCTTGCCCAGCTTTCGTGTCATCGGTGGCAGCTTGAAGGATTTTTCGCTCCTTACCTCCTCTAACAGCTCGGCCTGGGAGACATTGAGAGGCGTGTACTCGCGAAACCTCGCTGTGTAATGTTTCGACCGATCGGCCTTCTTCTTGTCTTCTTCCAGGTCCTTTTTTCTTTTGGTATGTCCGGTATCCTCGGAAAAGGTGAGCGTTAATCTCGGATTCGAGTTGGATTTCCTGCTCGGCCCAGACCTTTATCTCGATCAAGGTCTTAGGTCGCGCCAATGCTAAAGAGCGGAGCCACTCTTTGAGCTTAAGACTATGGTCTTAGGTTGTGCCAATGAAAAAGAGCGGAGCCGCTCTTTGTGCTTAAGACCAGACCTCAGGACGGTTATGACCATCTCATCTCGGTGCTCGGGTATCTCCAGAAGGGCATTGTAGAAACGGGCAGTATAGTCTTTGAAAGACTCTTTGTTCTCGCACTTGATGGTGAACAGGTAGTCAACCAACATCTTCTGTCGCCGGTTGCCAACGAAGTGGCTGAGGAATCGTATGGCCAATTCTTCAAAGGTCGAGATCGAGCGTGGAGTTAGATTGTGGAAGCAGTCTCGTCCTGCTCGAATGAGGGTGGTGGGGAATGCTCGGCACTGAGCGGTGTCGGAGTTATCCTGATAGCTTATGTCCACGGTGAATGTGTACAAGTGGTCTTTTGGGTCAGACTTCTTGTCGAGAAAAGCAACTTTGGACAGCTTGTTCTGGGAAGAGACCCACTCTCTCAGTAACTGCTCAGTATAGGGCTTCGTAAAAGTGTCCGACAAATATCTCATCGACCTCTAAGGTAGGCGAGCGGTGATCTACATGTCCTTGATCTTCTTCTCAAGGACGTCGAGTCATTGCTGGTATCCCGAGGATTCTCCTTGATCGGAGTCCCCGCTATACCCGTTTCGGGCTTGGACGACAGAACGACTTCTGCTTTGCTCTATCACGTTCCTTAGATTCTCGGGTTAAACTCTTTGTGGTTCTCCCTAGCGAGCGCAATGTGCAAGATCCCGTTGATTAGTGCGACGTCGGTCGTTCCTGGAATCAGGTGTTCTGACCGACGTTGTCTCAGAGGGCGAGAGAGTGTGGGGAACGTTGAACTGATATCTCGGCGTTGAACTGTTCGGCGCCCAACGAGTCATGAAATCATTCGTCGTATAGGGGTTGTGATTGCCGGAACCGGCTCGCCGATATTCCCTGGTGTCAGGATTAATACGAGCGAGGCCGAGAACTTCAGCGTGTTCGTCCGCCGTCTCGTTCCCGCTACCATTCTGAGAGCTGGTGCGGCGGCTTGCTGGGCCTGGGCGGCAGTTTGAACGCGAACGAGTGCGTCCACTATCGCCGCCAATCGGTTGATCCATGCCATTAGGACTTCGATGACGTTTGGAAGTGGAGTAGAACCACCCCCGCCTTCGTTGCGAAGCGAGAGATGGCTCGCGCATGGACCTCCGTTGTGATGATCGTTGGTCATTATATCGAAGGCATAAAATCAACTTTTGTGGTGGAAAAGTTTTTCGTTTCCTACAGACGGCGCCAGCTGATGGAGGTTGAAATCTCCCTCACAAGTTGTCCCCCGTCGATCTTATTGGCAGCGGTGCTGAACGGTTCAGATTTGAGCGTGTGGGTCTCACTGAGTTGTTGGTTGTTGTTGATACCGAGCTACCAGTAAAGGATGTCCCAGAGTAGGAAACCACCGTAAGACCCTTCGACGATCAAGTAAGTACCGAAAAATATTATGGCGAAGTAGCAGCGTATTGGAATGAGTTCGAGATACCTGAATCGTCTGGAGGAGAGATTTATATAGGGGTCGCATTGGAGTGAGCCGATGCGAGATTCTCGCAATCCATTTCACCCTTGCCTCACTTTCGCGTTGATGGCGGGATGCGCCCATAAATGGCGTGATACGCTAGCGGGGAAAGCGGGACGTGGAGCGGCGGAGATATCTCGCGGCGAGATACACGGAGTCATTACAGAGGCGCTCGTGCTCCGTGTTCTTGGCCAAACAGGGATGCTGAGAAATCTCAGATATAGGGTAGTTCGAAGACGAGTAAGTGAGCTGAAGAATCTCAGCTATATGATAGCTTGGAGACGAGCTACTGATTGGGGGTAGCCGTACTCTGGGAAGGTCTCTAAAAATTCGGGTGCGATCTCGGAGGCAAGGCGCCGAGGAATGTTCCCAAGGTATCGTACTTATTCCAGCTCCATAGGCTTCAGGAATTTTGTGGGCTTACATGGCCGACACGTCATCCGCTACGTGTTGATATATGAGGAGTTTCCACTTTTGAGCATCATCATAATGGTTTATGGATTGTTAGAAGTATGAAAATCTCATGAAATTTTTTTTATTTATGATTTAGACCACAAAAATAAAGATGGAGAGTGGCGATAATCCTAAATAGTGGTATAGGTTTGAACTTTTGATTGCAATAGGCAGGAATTTCCCTCATAAACACCTTTTCTATATCACATCTTCTATTTTTAACATATTTTATAGCAATAGTAAAAGTTGGCTCACGATCCTTCGTCCAGGAAGTTCTGTTGGATTTTCAAAATTAATGAGAACCATGTGAATGATAGAATACAATGTAAATACAATTTGTGATGGGATTTGCACATTGGTTAATTTTCCTTCCATGTTTTAGGTGAAGCAATGAAATTAAACTTAGATGATTTTTATAAGACACGAAAATTGCTTCCAATCCCAGCTATGCTAACTATTAATTAAAGTGCAAGGGTAATTCCAATTCATTTTTTTATTGATATGTCTTAACATGATGCAAGTAAGATGAGCTATAGCCCCCGCAATTACAATTCAAATTAGTTTTATTCATTCAAAGTCTAGTTCTTTTTTAAATTGTCACTATAATAGGCTTCATTACAATGTCAATTTGAAGTCCATCGCGGTTGGTAGCAAGACTCTGCAACTGCCAAAGTATTTGTTTGTATCAAGAGACCATAAAGAGACGATAAATGAGAGCGGTACAACCTTGGCTTATATGCCCGCCGAAGCATTCGATCCCTTAACAAGGGAGGTATGAACTCTTTATTTTCCACTTGTTGCTTTTTTCTAAAAGTTATATTTATAATTCTTTTTTTAAAATTTGTGGTCCTCTTCTAGATCTTTGCCAATAAAAATGCAGTGAAGGTTTTGAAAAACCTAGACACCTACTCAAATTATTCTAAAGGGGATGAATAGGATGATAACTCTAAATTAAAAATTATTCGATTTTTACTTGTTAAATTAAACTAATTAATAGCTAATGCAGAAAATAAACAAGCAGAAAAATAGCAAATAATGCAAAAAAGACAAATCACAAACACAGAAAATTATTCAGAAGTTCGGCATCCATGCCTATGTCTCTTACCCACCTCTCAAGGATTTCTAACCATTTTCTTAACCAAAGAAATAAACTCTTTACACTTTCGGGTGGTGAACAAATCGTACAAGCCGATATCAAAGAAAAATAAAAACATCTATTTTAAATCAACGATCACCTCTAATAACAAGGTGAGATAATTCAAACCAATTAGATATAGAAATCTAAGCATAGAAATATCCCAAATCCTAATACAATTGTTCTAACAAAAAATAAAATCCTAATAAATGAGTTAGAATAATTTCACTAAAATAGCCTTGTGGTTTGGATGGAAAATCTTTCTTGAATTCGAATTTTTGATGAGTGAATTGAAGCCTTTTCTTCTCGCTTTACTGTCTGCAAAGATAGGAATTTTTGTTGCTCTCCAACCCTATATATAGAATAGGGTTTCAGCTATATAGGCCCTAGAGATTAGGATTTCAGCTATATGAGCCTTGGCTGTTCCTGGGCTCGAATGCGCCACGATATCTCTATATCAACTTTTAAGCTTTTTAACTCTTCTCAAATCTTCATATAAAACATTGTTAATATCTAGTATGTCTATAACAAGGTCTTCACCAGCTCTGAAAGAATATAGACATGATTTTTTCGATTTTTCCATATATTGATGCTTCAATTTCTTTTACCATGTGTGTTTTCCAACTTATGAACACTTATAAATCTTTTCACCTGCACTCATGAACTCAAAACGGAGTTTAGCAATATGTGTACTTGTTACCTATTATCAAAATATTCAACAATGGTGAATGTGAAAACATTCGAAACATGACACTTAGGTTAACAATCTTCCCATTTTTTATGATGGCTAAAAAGTACTTATAAAGACAAATTGAAGTGTGATTTTCGTTTAAGATTTTCAAACATAATAAATGAGACTTTCCCTATCTATATGAATGAGTTGAAAAAAAAATTATTCTTTCTAAAAACTCCAAGTATTCCCCTTTAAACCACAATTCTCCCTTTTATGACAAAATTTTAAATTCACAAAATTTGTTTTCTTTTCGCCTCTTTCGACATCTATCGACAGATAGTTATCAAAAATCATTTTTCTCAAATTTCTAGTAGAATTCATCAAATGACAAAATATAATATGTTAGTTATCATGATGAATAATCATTGAATAAAAATGCAAGACTTTGAAAGACCGGTTTAAATGAAAATACTTATTCCCCACAAATTCATAGTGCATGAAAATTATTTAGTTTACCATAATTAGTAAAATATAGTCAATAGACGAACATGTTCATCACCTCAATACACAACTAGGAAAAACGATATTAATCGATTTAGGTTGTAACAAATGGAGACTATATAGATAATACCAAAACACACAAAAATTCTCAATATAGCCCAATGATGCATATATATGAATCTCAAGAATTTTTAAATTAAACTATATCAACTAATTTGAAGCATATAAATTTTATAGTAGGAAAATAATTTATGAATATGAAGCTTAATTTCTCTCTTAATAAGGGGATCAAGATACGAAAAGGCATATTGCTTGGACTGTCAAGCTTAGAACACATATAATTTCATATGCATTCCTAGATGATAATTTTTCTGTTTTTAACTTTCGACTCTCATATGAGATTTGAGATACACTAGATGATATTTAACTATTGTTGTTGCGGATTAATCGGTAACCATCTAGATACGGCCATATTTTATCGTTAGTATCATATGCAAGATAAGTAACTCCTTTTTCTTTTCACTTATCCATATAATTGTTTTAAAACAATGACGCATGAAGGTATCATATGTTCGACTCTTACTTTTCTCAAAGGAAGTCATTCCCTATTGGTCACCTAATAGCAAAGCGTTCTCATGGTTAATACAATTAGTATGTAATTCATGCACATGTTTGAGAAATTTTCACATTTTTATACTTTTCATGATCATGTTTCAAGACATTTTAATGCGATAAAAAATAATGTTTCAATAGATCTATAAATCATCCAAATGTTTTGTTAGTTTGTATGTGTGTTAATCCTAATCATGTTCTAAAGTAATTTAACATAAACAATAAAAACGTTTTATGAGTTTGCACTAATAATATGAAAATTTTATAATTTTCATCTTAACAAGTTCTCAAAATCAATTTAATGCATGAAAATCATTGAAAACTATCATAAATACCACATATAAAAAATAACATACTTGATGAAATGAATGCACATACCTAAAATCAGCTTATATAATGAATGTAGCAGCCTTAATACAAAGTTTAGCATATGTATGTGTAATGTACCACGTCGCTTAATCAACTAGTGATGCCATCCCCAACTCTCTTCGAATAAAGTAAAATTGCTTATCATCTAGAGCTTTGGTGAAAATATTGGCTAATTGATGTCCGGTATCAATGTATTCCAAAGAAATATCAACTTTATTCGTATGATCTCTCAAAAATTAATGATGGATATCTATATGTTTTGTTCCAGAATATAAGATAGGGGTTTTAAACAAATTTATAGCACTAGTGTTATCACAATAGATATTTGTTCCCTTATAAAAAAAGGAGGAGAAGAAAAAAAAAGCGAATTCTTTTCATGTGCAAAGCATGTGAGCGTTCTGGCTTTAAGGAAAATTAAAACCCACGGTTTGGCCTCACATGTTAAACAAGTGAGCACTCATATGCAAAAATATGAGCACTGAAAATAAGTAATTAAAAGGCCAAAAAGACCCCATGTGTTAAACACGTGGCACTCATATTCAAAACATATGAACGCTGAAAGTAAATAACCAAAAGCCAATTAGGCCTTACGTGAGCACTCATATACAAAGTATATGAGCGCTGAATATAGACAGGCTAAAACCCACACTAGAGATCATGTGTTAAACACGTGAGCACATCATTTTAAAGCGGTAACTTCAAATAAAATTAAATTTTATATAGAATGAAATTCTGTTTGGGAAAATACCCCCCCCCCCCCCGATCTTTTCAAAACGAGAATAATTAATCTTATTAAAAACAAGAAAAATATATTCTGTTAAACAGAAAATCAATGGGTCAAAAATCTAACGATGGATAAAATTTCTCGAATAATCTTCGAGACTAATTAAATCAATTGGTATCTCTCAAATGAAAGATTTTCTCAAAACTAATTTACAGTTTGCTTTACTTATATAAAGGACTCAAGACTTTAAGTCTCATATAGAGAGACCCCCCATAAGCTTTGGCAACTACAACCGAGAATTCAATTTTTTTGCTGAAGAAAAGTCCCTTCTTCTCTCAAATCCCTAGGTAAAGAAAAAATGTAGAGATAAAAAATATCTCATTTGCTTAATATATATAAATATAAGTGTTTTAACTCTCCAAAAAGAACTTAGTTCTTTTTCTGGATCTGAGATCTGCAAGGCAAATCTCTTATAAGTTGAGAATTTAATTCTTATCGGGAAGAGTTGTTTTTCAAACTCAAGATCTAGAAAAAAAACTAGAGATGAGAAAAGAAATAAAAAAAGATGGAAGTTACATTGCAGGAATTTAATTCCTCTGAAAACAGGGTTTAACCTTATCTAAAGAATTTAGTTCTTACAAAAAAAAAATAAAAGAACTTAGTTCTCAGAAATCTGATCCCAATGATCGTTAATGGCCAAAATGCCATTAATAGAAGTTTAACTTCTTTTCAAAAGATTGTAAATCTCTAAAGGGCTCAGCGCCTCACGTGAAACGTACGTAAGGGCCTAAAAACTCAGCGCCTCACGTGATACATGCGTGAGCGCTCAAAAAGAAGTGGGCTCAGTGTCTCATATGAAACGCACGTAAACACTTAAAAGCTCAGCACCTCAGGTGAACGCTTAGAAGCTCGACGCTTCACGTGGAACACATATGAGCGCTTAAAAACTCAATACCTTACGTGAAACGCACGTAAGAGTCTAAGAACTCGGCGCCTCACATGAAACGCATGTGAGTGCTGAACAAAAGTGCTTAGCAATATATATACAGTCAAAAGGCTAAGTGCTTAGCACTGCTGAATGAGGGGAAAAGCCCAGGAATAAGCCTAAATTGGCTAAGTTTCTCAAATTTCCTTGTAGCCGAGCCCATATGCTCTGTTGAAGGATCTTAACAAAATTTAATGATCTTTAAATATATTTCTAAGTTGATCTTCGTTTCATACAAGACTAACGTATCCTAAGTTAATATAAATTGAGCCCATATGCTCATACATATATTTAAGTTGATCTTAATCTAAAACTAGATTAACGGTCCTTAAATAAAAAATAAAATATTCTTTGAACTGATGGAACATACAACCTAAGTTCAAACTAAAATCTAAGTTATACGGATTTAGATTAATCCGCGCCCTACGGGCGACGATATAAACCATTCTCTGTATACAATCCATTGGCAACCAAAAATAAACCAAATACAACATGATACGAAGTGAAATACTGGAGCAGGAGAAAGTTGTTATCGCAACGCGATAACATAATTAACTACAGGGGCTTGCGCCTGTAGGAAATAGCGTCCCCACAATAAAAACCCCCCCTCATAAATAAGGGAGAATCTGATGAAGTCTGTTACATCGGTCGCATCTATCCAAACCTCCGATATACGGTGCCATAAATCAACTTGGTATTTTCAGGGAGGTGGATGGATATGTCCAAATAGCATCTGCCCCCAAATTCAGGTTAGACATCTCAATGTCTCAGTCCAGTTTTTGGCGGTAAAAAGATTCTGGTATGCCCGGTGATACATCTTTCTCTTTCCACTCCACACTTCATGTGTCGTGTTTCGCGAACAAAATCATGGTTCGCTATATTCATGGTTGCCCCTGGATGCAAGATACTAAAACTTGGTGCTTCGTCACTGTGCAGAATCAATAGCCATCAACTGCACTTCCTACAAAAGCAACTCTCATTTCGCCCCAATTGGAGGAGTGGCGTACGGGCCTAACACGTTCTCTATCTTCTCAATGCCTGTAGGACAGGTCACTCAAGCCATTACCAGACTATTCTTCGGGACCATGCTCCCACCCATGAGCTTTGGTGCCATAACACCATAAGAAGAACCTCCCTAACGATCTGTTTTCGATCGGCTGGCTACTGAGATGACTCCTATCAGCAAGCCGTCCAACTATGAAGTCTCAGTCTTCAATAGGATGAAGAGAAACTCTAACGGGCTTATAAACAAGCATGTGATTCTAGAAGGGGTTGCCCTAAAACGGCTAGCCTTCCCTGCTCCTACCATACGCGAAGCCAACAAAAGTGCTTCGGTCTTCGACTGGTTGGCCAACTTTACTCGAGCTTCACCAAGAGCGTCCGTCTTCAAGAGGCTGACACCAAGCAAAACTCCCCGACAATGTCGGGGCATGATGAAGGTGCCTCAAATACTGAGACAGTTCTTATTGCAAGACATGCTCGACGTCGCCACTGGCGCCGAGTGAGACGGGCAGGGGACAACTCTCCTTCCGGGCTTACCCCACCAACTCCTATGATGGAAATTGACGTTGTTGTTCTAACTGGCAACAATTTTAAACCGCTTAGAAGAGTGAGCAAAAACTCCCCAACGGCGGTGCTGAAGAAATCATCCGTACCAGCAAAAGGTACAATGTAGGCAAAGCCAGAGCAGCCTTATCAGCGTCTCTCCTCGTAAATTCATAGAGTTTAGCGGAAAGTCCAAGAATCAGTTCTTGATGAAAACTATGCCCGTCGACCGAAGAAATCTAAGGCCCGAAAAGAAAAGGAGTCCTCCTCCCCTATACAACGGGGGACTTCTTATAAAGAGATGCTCGTCACAGCGGCTCCTCATGCTCCCACCTCTCATAAAAGAACGAGACCGGAGAAAAATCCATCGCCAACAGAAAAATCCAAAGGCGAAGGTTCCAAACGTCCTAAGTCTGGGGGCATAACTATACATACAGTCTATATGACCAACGGAAAAAAGAGAGCCATGTTTTTGTCAATCACAGACAGCAAACTCGGTCGCTGACAAAGGCTCATGAGCAAAAGTAAAAGCTCCAAGAAATGCTGACTAAAATGACAGCACTCACCGGACCTAAATAAAGTCCAGACAAAGAAACTGAACAGTGACAGGAGCAAGAAACTGATACAGAGTTCTTACAGCGAGTGATAAAGAAGAAAGATAAAGAAGCTGCGGAGCAGGTTGCTAATATAAAGCAGATGGCTCTTCTCTTTCAAGATATGGTTGGAATGATGATCAAAGCAGAGTCACCAGCTGAAGATCTTCCGGTGATTATCGAAGAGGATAGAGGGTAAATGTCAAAACCTTCCTAGGCCTTTTCGACGACCAAGGAGGAGACGATCTTTAAGGCAACCCTAGATGATTACATTGCTCAGCAAATTAGAGCTCACCAGGACAATGAAGCTGCTAACCAAATCATCAAAACCGGACGACCATATCCGACCTAGTACGACCAAATAAAGTACATGCCGGGATATACTATCCCAAAGTTCCACGTATATAAAGTAACGGGGAATCCCCATCAGCACATCGCACAGTTCAAAGCTCTGTGCGGCAATACTGTAGGCGAAGACAAATTGCTGCTTCGTCAATTTGTCGGAAGCTTATCGGAAACAACTTTCGAATGGTACTTGAACCTCCCAAATGGCTCTGTAAAAAACCTTATATAAAATGGAACTGCTCTTTACACAAAGGTTTGCCAGTGCGAGTGGGTGCACTTCGATCACAGCGCTAATCAATGCCAGGGTCAAGCCAGGCGAAACGTGGGTCCAATATGCGATCCGATGTTGAAACATGTGGTCCAAATGCGAACAGCGCATTGAAGAGTCTCCGGCAGTGGGAATGTTCATTGGGACTATTGATCCTTAGTAATCGTGTCCCAGTTCATGACCTTCTTCAAGCCCACCACATTTCAGGCGCTGATTGATAAGTTAGCGCAGATGGATCAGATGTGTTATGGTTCTTCCTCCACAAGTAATGATCCTTGAAACAATAACAAGGTCAAAGGGAAAGAAGCTTTTGTTGCCAACGCGCAGCAATGATCGGGCAGTCCGAAAACACTTGTCCGTCAAAACAACCCACATACGCACCCGTCCTTAGAAGAAAGGCTGGAACGTGCATACCCGTTCCCTCACAATAAGATGAGGAGTTTGTTCGAGCTAGCAATGTGAAATAATCCGATCACATTACCAGACCTGTGGCGATCTACACAAGCCGGCGACGTTAATAACCCCAACCACTGCTCCTACTACAGGATAGTAAGCCATCCAATCGAGGATTGCAATATCTTCAAAAACTGGGCTGAGAACTAGCACCTGCAGGGGAAATTCGCACCATCCGATGGTTAGAGGGTAGATCCGCCCCAAAAACACGCTCCCAAAAAAATGGATGCGCAAGGGGCATCCTTCTCTCTTGTAGAAGAAGCTCCTTGCGAAGTATTTTTTTCAGCAAAAACTAAAAGAATTTTGAAAGATCTACAAACATGTTCGCCGATCAAGTGGAAAAGCCCTCTTAAGCCTGAAATTATAGAAAAGATGCTGAAAACATGGCCCGTGCCAAAGACTGTTGACAAGGGGAAAATCCCCCAAGTTAAGCATTCGAAATCTTCGAAGAAAAAGAAGAAGAATAAGAAGCCTGTGTAGCCTACTGAGAATAAGAATTCCTCAAGCATATTTTTGAGAACGAAGACAGCGACGATGATGAGGAAAATGATTCATCTGAAGAAACGGAAGATCGTATGGAAATCTGCTACATGATTTCCCATTCATCACTATATGATGAAGAAGCTCCGTCCGCGTCAGAAAGTGACGTGGATGAACTAGGGGCAGAATCGACGCTAAATTCCCTGAAACTTCCGGAAGAAAACCCGATTGAAAGGCTACTTAATGAAGGTTTTCAAAAGAGCAAAGATGACCAAGAACGCGAGACGGACATATATAAAAAGGCTAAGCGTCAGCGTCTGAATTAAAAACTTGCGGTAAGAACGAATCATAAAGCGCTCCGACCTAACCAAAGCATGCCTGCAACAAATAAGAGCAGGATCAAAACTGATGAGCGGTTTGCCAAAGCCCTATCACTGGGGATGAAGCTTACACCTCTCATGATGTGCACGCCTAGGGTCCCACATTTCGATGGTGGAGAAGGATACCCAAAATACTGTTCATACCATTGAAGAGTCGCTCACACCATCGAGGAGTGAAACACATTCAAGAAGTGGTGTTAAGGATATATTTCCCACAGAAAACATTTTAAGAAGGAGAAGCATGAAGCTCTCACTCATCGAAATGAGAATGGCAAAATGGCGGCATACAAAGAAGCAATTGGAAGTTGTCATATAGCTGGTGCCAGTTCAGAAGGGGAAAAACTCCGAGTTCTTACGTTCGGGAGCGATTCTGAGGATGCAATACCTCTCAATTCTCTCTTTGAAAACTCTCCCTTAGAAAAAGAAGAGGAGGAGAAAGACCGTGAGAACGTCCATCTGCGTAACCACACGCTGCCAGAAAAGAATCTCGGATCCACAAATAAGGGTCCAAATAAAAAGGATAAAGGGAAGGGGAAAATACCTGACGAGATTTTCCTTGATGAAGATGTGGCCAAAGAGCTTGTCGCGATAGACCTGCCTAAGAAAACTAAGACAGATTGTAATGTCCTTGCCCAGCTGAGAAAAATACCCTCACAACTGAGCATACTGGATGCTTTGTTCTTGTCTAAAGTGGCACGAGACACTCTGATCAAAACCTTGCAAGAGCCCGATTAGTTTCAGAATTTCCTTACAGAAGAGAAGATGAAAAACAAATTGACAGAGATCAACACAGCTGACATCACATTCAGCGATGAAAATCTACTTCTCGGTACATGCGAATATAATCGACCGCTCTATATCACCGGGTACCGCCATGATGTCAAGATAGGAAAAATTCTTGTCGACAACGGATCAACCGTCAATCTTCTCAACGTAAGATTGCTGAAGAAAATATATATGAATGTTTAGCACATTTCCTGAGACAAAACAACCATCTCAAGGTTAGACTCGTAGTTGTCACGGACACTTGGGTTCATAATACTGACGCTCCACTTTGGGCTGCTCATCACTGACATCAAATTCCATGCCATTGACGCCAAGAATTGTTACAATGCTCTGCTCGGCAGGCCCTGGTTGCATGAGTACAACGTCATCCCTTCTACACAATATCGATGTATGAAGTATTTCAAAGAAAGCTATGAGTACACCGTCACAGGAGAGCTTAATCCTTTCTCGCTGAACGAAGTGCGAAAATATGAGGACGCAAAGTACTTTCAGCCGAATTTTGAAGACACTGAAAGGTGCCATAAACCGGAGAATAAGCAAAAGTCTGTAGCTGCCATCCCGGTCTTTGGAAATGATACTGAAGAAGATGAACAAATAGGCTACTCGGGACAACCTTAGAGGGAGAACAGTAAGCCTGGACCATCAACCCCTATTCTGGTCTTTGGCAGCGACTTTGAACATGAGATGAACACGGTGTTCTCCGTTCGCCCATCACCACAAACTCTAGCCAAAGCGGATCAAAGTTTATATATTATGATGACTCCATCTCGACTTTATAGGGAACTTGACACGCTCAATACATACAGTGTGCAAGAGCTGAAAACTTTCTACGTGCCTCCAAGACGACGAGGTGAAAAGGCGATCCACTGCTGCAAATCTATGGAGATTAAGGTGTAGAAAGAAATCTGGCATGGTCCCAACCTCACTCTTGACAGGCTCTAGCCTATCTGCATGCCGAGATATTATGCGGAGGGATTAAAGAAACTGTTAAAGCGCCAAGACGTACCTCTTGAGCAAATGGTTTGGCAAACCCAATTCTATAAAAAAAATTTGGGATATTCCTAGGACTCAACGAAAGAAGCCCAACGGGTAGATGGAAACAACTAGGCTGAGATATGTTCAGTCCAAGAAATAGGAGAAAATCTACAGTTTCCACGTCATAAACAGCTTGAATGAAGAAGAAAACGCTCTTCCAAATAGCCATGATGTCAAATTGAAGCAGTACTCCTATTGGAGATAGAGCTCCTCTCGCTACGAGTAGCAGTTCAATACGAGCTAACGGATGAAAACAATGTTCATCTTAAGCTCGAGGAATTTGATGCTTTCGACGAAACCCGCCTTATAACACAGCAAAACCTAGAGGCTTATAAGGCAAGGATAACACAGTCATATGAAAAAATGACCAGGCCGAGAACATTCCGCCAAGACGATCTCGTGCTTGTCATCAAAAGACCAATGATCCCCAATCGTGCAAAGTAGGGAAGGTTCGAGCCAATCTATGAAGGACTATACATTATAGATAAGGTCTACCAAAGTGGAGCTTATCTGTTTATGGATATGCATGGCGAAAGGCCATTCCGGCCGATAAACGGTTGATTCCTTAAAAAGTACTACGCCTGAAGAGTCGCGACTTAGGTCAATGATAGATGAAGACGCTTGTTTCTGCTTGCTATCTTCCTGAGTCAAAACTCTGAAAGTGGTGCTAAACTAAAAATAGACCGAAATATCCTTAAACAAATATTCTTCCCAAACACGGCGATAATGGACTGAAATGTCCTTAAACTAATATTCGCCCTAAACACGGTGATAATGGACCGAAATGTCCTTAAACTAATATTCGCCCCAAACACGGCGATAATGGACCGAAACGTCTCTAAACTAATGATGGACCGGGATGTCCTTAAAATAATATTCGTCCTAAATACGGGAATGATGGACTGAAACGCCCCTAAACCAAAAATAGACCGAAACGTCTCTAAACTAATACTCACCCCAAACACGGTGATAATGGACCAAAATGTCCCTAAACTAATGATAGACTGGGATGTCCTTAAACTAATATTCGTCCCAAATACGGGAATGATGGATCGAAACATCCCTAAACTAAAAATAGACCTAAACGTCCCTAAACTAATATTGGACCAAAATGTCCTTAAACTAATACTCGCCCCAAATACGGCGATAATGGACCGAAATGTTCTTAAACTAAAACTCGTCCCGAATACGGGAATGATAGACCAAAACGTCCCCAAACTAACAATGTACCACTACGTTCATAAACTGGTATTGGACCAAGATGTCTCTAAACTAATAATGGACCGTAATGTCCTTAAACTAATATATTGCCCTACGGTGAGTCTCCATATCAAGTACCGTACACTGTTCCCTGGCCCCATATGATACGCTCCTTCAAAGAAAATCGTGGTCAACAACTGTTAGTGTGTTACCTTATGGGCCGCCTAAAAAGGGGGGTATGTCCACAAGTGAAATGGAAACGAATGAATATCCGAAGGGGCACCGTGAGTAAAAACGGCAGGGCTACCGACGAGCTTGTGAAAACCCGAGAGGGCGCAAACTCGTTAAAAGAAAGAAAGAGATGCACTTGCAAAGTCCTCACTATTTTGTAAAGAGAAAACATCTGCGTGAGATCCTTACGACTCATAAAGGAGCAACACACATAGGAATCCATACAATCCCTAAGGAGAAAATATACTTATGTGATCCTTACGACTCGTAAGGAGAATATATCCTCTATGGTTTATAGAATTCAAAAGCCTTAGGTTATAGGGATTTGAACATGTTTTTAAGCCACTAAAACCCCCACTAAGAATATATTTATTTCTCGTTCCTCCTCATTCCAGCAAGGTGCTGTTTACACCAGTTTAAGTTTCGTTTATAGATATGTGTGAAAAAAGGCTCATTCATATACGCGCGTGGAAGGTTCGTGCATGACACGAGCACATCAGAGGCGTTTCCACTTAGCAAAAACTCCTAAAGGTGAAGTGCATATGCAAACATGTAGGTTGCAACAATACGATCAAAGGAAGAACATGTGTTAGAAATGAAGCACTCGGTGGTCAACAATAAAAGGAAAGCATTTAAATAAACATTTTATGCTATAGGAAATAGATCACAAAACACGGGATCAAAAGTACAAGGGTTTATAAAACTATGAATAAATTTTTCTAAATCCCTCTCATCCTTCTCCACCATGTCGAAGCGGCGATATTCGCGAGGAGTTGCTCCCTATCGGTTAGCGCCGTGCCCATTGGTGAAAGCAGATATGATGGTCCGCTGAGCCCGTATCTGGCTTAGCAGCAGAACAGAGTGATCCCTCAGAGGCTTGATAATCAAAAGTGCCTCATGAAAGCACTCGATCTTGTCCTCCACTGCTTCGAACATCGCTGGAGTCATCTCCGCTGGATGAGGAGGAATGTCATCGAGCACGGACAACAAGATCATCCAGAGCCAAATGGAGCCGATGGGGAGAGGAGATCCTCTACGAGTCAAAAGCTCGTGCAGCACCGTATCACATTGGTTATCTGTGAGAGCGGGCTTCACCAAGCGTGCAACAAAACGAGTAACAATTTCCTCGATAGGCACTTCTCATGGCTGCCGATTAGCATGCAGACGATTACAAGCCATGACTCTTCTCTGTTAAAATGATTCTCTGAAAGTGAGAGAGAAGAGGAGAATTTCTTATATTATGAAGGGAGGCATTTAAGTCTCGGGACAGAAAATGTTGTGCATGGTGGAACTATTTCCAAACTCTGACAAAAGAAGGCATTGGAAAAAAAGTTTGACTCAGAAAAAGCAGAGAAAGAAGGTGAAAAGAAACCTTCATCAATGAGGCAGCGCCTCACGTGCTTTCCACGAGGGCGCCAGCGCCAGAACCAATCTTATAGGATTAAATCCTATGGTGGTGCCTCACGTTCTCCTCACACGGGCGCTAACGTGCAAAGCACAGAAGAATTCATTACATAATCGTTAAACTCTTAGATGGAGGCACACGTGCTCCTCACACGGGCGCCAATGTGCAAAGCACAAGAATACCCATCATAAGAATTAAATTCTTAAGTGGCGCCCATGTACAAAACATGTGAGCGGTGCCCAAGTAAAGATCAATAGAATTAAATTCTACATGAGGATATTTCCCTAAAAATTGGGATACTCTCTATTAAACAGAGCCGTTGGATCAAAAATCCAATGGTGATGATAAATCACCAAATAACAGAATAAAATTCTATTTTTGGAATATATTCCCTCAATCTTTACAAACAAAAAGATTGCTCTCTGTTTTCTCTGTAAAACAGAGAGCCCTTGGATTAAAAATCCAATGGTGATTAAGAATCACCGTTTGACAGAATAAATTCTGTATATGGGAAAATATTTTCCCAATCTTACTAAAAACAAGAAAACATATTTTGTCAAAACAGAAACACTTGGATCAAAGATCCAACGGTGGGTAAAATTCCCTAAATCAATTTTGAGACCAATTAAATCAATTGGAATCTCTCAGTGAGAGATTTTCTCAAAACCAATTAACAACTTGCCTCTACTATATAAAGGACCCGAGACATCAAGTCTCAAGAGGGAGAGAGATAGAGACGGAGATAGAGGGAACCCCCCATAAGTTTCTGAAAAATACAAAAATCTTCCAAAACAACAGAGTTGAATTCTTGAGAATGAAGAAAACTTTCCTCCTCAAAACCCTAGATAAAGAAAAGGGATCAAAATATCTCTATCACATCTAAGGGTTTAACCATTTTAATAGAACTTAGTTCTTTCTCTGGATCTGGGATCCACAAGGCAAATCTCCCATAAGTTGAGAATTTTAATTTTCATCAGAAAGATCTTGTTCTTGAGAATCAAAGATTCAAGGAAGAACAAATTTTAAACGGAGTCCATGATGCTCTAGGAACTAAGTTCTTTCAAATCAAGACCTTAGTTCTTTAAAAACTCAACCTAAAATTCTCAAATATAGTGATTTTAGCGAGCGTTAATGGTTAAGGCACAATTGATAGAGGTTTAACCTTTCTGAAAATATCAATAGAGATTAAATCTCCATATAAAAGAAAGTAGCACCTCATGTGCTTCTCACGAAGGTGCCCCTCTTTAAAAGCACCCAGCGCCTCACATAAAAGACACGTGGGCGTCCAAAACAGAAGGCCAGCACCTCACGTGAGACACATGCGCCATATAAAGGTGCTTAGCACTTCACATACAACCAAAATGGCTGAGTGCTCAGCACTAATTGGGCAGCGCCCAGCGCCGCACGTGCTCCTCAAGTGGACGTCATAAAAATAATGAGAGTTCTTAACACTCCATAAATAGCCAAAACGGCTGAGTGCTCAGCATTGATTGGGCAGCACCCAGCGCCTCACGTGCTCCTCACATGGGCGCCAAAAAAATAATAAGAGTGCTTAGCACTTCTTAAATAGCCAAAACGGCTGAGTGCTTAGTACTGATTGGGCAGCGCTCAACGCTTCACGTGTTCCTCATGTAGGCGCCACTAAAAAAAGAAGAGAGAAAATTGTTTAACTCTTCATAAACATCCAAAATGGCTTAATGCTCAGTGCTCATTGAACAACGCCTATAATTGAATGCTTCACATGACACCCATGTGAGTGTCAGAGCATCAAATAAGCGCTTAGCACTTTTACATAGAAAAAGGGGACTGAATAAACAGAGCCTAAATAAGTGCTTAACACTTTTAAAGAAAGAAAAGACAAAGCAGACTAAAGCCCAAATTGACGAAGTCTCTAAAGTTTCTTGCAACTGAGTATAAATGCTCTGTTATTGGATCTTAAGAAAATGTAATGATCCTGAAATTTTTGCTAAGTTGATCTCAATCTCAAAAAAGACTAATGTATCCTTAGACTAAAAATAAATTGGACCCAAATGCTTATATAATTAAGTTGATCTTAATCTTAAACTAGATTAACGGTTCTTTAACCAAACAAAAATATTTCTGAACTATAGGAATATATAACCTAAGTTCAAAACCCCGTCATGCAAATCCTTGACCCAAACCTAAATTTAAACTATAGGGATTTGGACTGAACCGCGCCCTACGGGCGACGACATAAACTAGTCTCCGTATACAATCCACGGGCAACAAAAATAAACAAAAATACACACGACACGAAGTGAACTGCCGGAGCAGGAGAAAATGGTTACCGCAATGCGGTAACATAATTAACTGCAGGAGCTTGCACCTGTAGGGAAGAGCGTCCCTACAATAAAAAAAACCCTCGTAAAGTGAGGGGGAATCTGATAAAGTCTGCTACAACGGCCTCATCTGTCCAAATCTCCGATATACGGTGCCATAAATCAACTTGGTATCTTCGGAGAGGTGGACGGATAAATCCAAATAGCATCTGCCCCCAAATTCAGGCAAGACGATCCATCCCGGTTTGTCTCTATATTCGGCAGTAAACAGATTCTAGCACACCCGGTAGGACATTTTCCTCTTTCCACTCCACACTTCGTGTGTCATGTTTCGTGAACGAAATCTCGATTCGCTATGGTTGCCCTTGGATTCTAGGTACTGAAATTTGGTGTCTTTCTCCTGAGCAGAATAAGAGAAAATCGATGGCTTCCCACAGCACCTCTTGCAACAGCGACTCTCGCTCCACCCCAGCTGGAGGAGTGACCTACGGGCCCAACGCGGCCTCTATCTTTTCAATGTCGATGGGGAAAGTTACACATGCCACTGTTGGATTATTCTTCGGGACCGTGTTCCCACCAGTGAATTTCGGTGCCTTGGCGCTGCAAGAGATCGTTCTTCGATCGACTGGTGACCACAACGGCCCTCTCAACAGGCCGTCCAAAGCTGATGTATCAGTTTTCAACAGGATGGGCAAGAACCCAAACGGGTCCGCAAAGAGGCTCATGATATTTGAAGGGGCTGCCACAAAACGGATAGCCCTACCTACTCCTGCTGCGGGCGAAGCTGTCAAAGGTGCTTCCCCTACCAGAAAGTCGGTCTTTGAAAGATTGGTCGGCCCTCCTCAAAATCTGCCAAGGACGTCAGTCTTCAACAGGTTGATGCCAACAGCAGCCCTTCAGCAAAGCCAAGGGCACGAAGAAGCCGCTTCCAAATCTGAGGCGGTCCCGTCTGCAAGGCATGCTCGACGTCCTTGGCCCACCAGCTCCAATGGTGGAAGTTGATGCTGCTGTTCTAACCAGGAAAATCTTTGATCTATTTAAGAGGGTACGCAAGAACTCTCCAATGGAGATGCTAAAGAAATCACCCACGCCTATAGAAGACACAGTGCAGGAAAAGACGCCAGCCCCATCAGCGGCTCTCCTCGCAAATTCACTGGGTCTGGCTGAAAGTCTAGGACTCTGTGATTAACAAAGATTATTCTCCTCAGTCGAAGAAATCGAAGGCTCGGCAAGAAAAAGACCATCCCTCCGTCATACAGCGAGGGACTCCTTCTATATAGGTGTCTGTTACAACGGCTCCTTCAACCTAGACCTCCCACAAAAGGATGAGGCCGGAGAAAATCTCACTGCCGGCGGCAAATTCCAAAGGCGATGGAACCAAACGCCCCAGGTCCGGGGGCATGATCGTACATACGGTCCATATGGTTTCCAGGAAAGAATAAAGCCTTGCTTTCGCAGGTCATCGATCGCAAACTCGGTCGTTGGCAAAAGCTCAGGAGCAACAACAAAAGCTCTAAGAAATGCTGGCCAAAATGGTAGCACTTACCGGGTAGAAAGAAAGCTCGGAAACAGCAGTCGAACAGCGCCAAGAGCAGGAGACTGATACAGAGTTCCTGTAAAGGGTGCTTGAAAGAAAGAACAAGGAAGCTGCTAAGCAGGATGCTAACATAATGCAGATGGCTCTCTTGTTCCATGATATGGTCGGGATGATGATTCATCCAGAACCCCCGGCCGAAGATCCACCGATAATCATCGAAGATGGCAGAGGGGAAACATCAAATCCTCTTCCGGTCTTATCGGCATCCAAGGAGGAAACAATCTCCAAGGCTGCTCTTGATAATTATATCGCTCAACAAATATGAGCTCATCAAGCTAATTAAGCCACAGGCCAAATCGTTAGAACTGGGCGACCGTATCCAGGCTGGTATGGCCAAATTAAATACCCGCTGGGATATACAATCCCCAAGTTCCATGTGTACAAGGGGACAGGCAACCTACATCAGCACGTCGTGCTGTACAGAGCTCTGTGCGGCAACACTATAGGCGACGACAAACTGTTGCTTCGCCAGTTCGTTAGTAGCCTATCAGAGACGGCCTTTGAATGGTACTCGGAGCTCCCAAATGACTCCGTGAAAACATTCACAGAGATGGAGCTGCCGTTCACACAGCGGTTCGCCAGCGCAAGCGAGCGCACCTGGATCACGGCATTAATCAATACCAGGGTAAAGCCAGAAGAAACCTGGGTCCAATATGCAATCCGGTGGCGGAACCTATGGTCAAAGTGAGAACAACGCATCGAAGAATCGTGGGCATGTTCATCAGGACTCTTGATCCTCAAACGACTGTGTCCCAATTCATGACATTCTTCAAGCCAACCACCTTCCAGGCTCTGATCGATAAACTGGCCTAAATGGATCAGATGGGCCACGAGCCTTCCTTCTCAAGTAAGGAACCTCGAAACGCCAAGGGTAAAGGGAAAGAGGCCTTCGTTGACAACACTCAACAACAACCAAGTGGCCTAAAACCGGCTGCTCGCCAAAACAACGCGTGTCCATGCCTATCACAGGAAGAAAGGCTAGGACACGCTTGCTCGTTTCCCCGCGATAAGACGAGGAGACTATTTAAGTTAGCAATGCATAAAAAACTCATCATATTACTAGACCCATGGAGTCCACCGCAACCCGGGGACGTCAACAACCCCAACTACTGCTCCTATCACAGAATGGTGAGCCACCCAATTGAAGATTGCTACGTCTTCAAGAACTGGCTCGAGGACCTGTATCAACATGGGAAATTTGTGCTGTCTAATAACTAGAGCGTAAACCTACCACAGAAGCACACTCCTAAAAAGGTGGATGCGCCAGGGGCATCATGCTCGCTTGTGGAAGAAACTCCATGGGAAGTCATTCTTTCAGCTAAAACCAAAAGAATGCTGAAGGATCTACAGGCATGTCCAGCAGTCAGGTGGAAAATCCCACTTGAACCCGATCATCGAAGGGATGCTGAAACCATGTCCCGCACCGAAGATTGTTGACAAAGGGAAAAATCCCCAAGTCAAGCCTTCAAAGTCTTCGAAAAAAAATAAGAAGACCAAGAAGCTTGTGCAGCTTGCTGAGTATGACGACAAGCGCACAGACCTATCAAAGTACATTGACGTGCTGGAGGAGTACAACCAGAAGGCACGGAAATCAGTCACACTTGAAGAGTTCCTCAAGCATATTCTTGAGGATGAAGATAGTGACAACGATGAGGAAAATGACTCATCAGAAGAAATCGAAGACTATGTAGCAAGTTTCCATATGGTCTCCCATTCGTCGTTAAATGACGAAGAAACTCCCTCGGCATCAGAAAACAACGCGGAGGAACTAAGTACAGAATCGGCGCTAAAATCCCCGGAACTGCTAGAAGATTTGATAGATAGGCTGTTAAATGAAGCCTTTCGGAAAAGTAAAGCTGACCGAGAACGCGAAACCACCATATACTAAAAGGCTAAGCGTCAGCGTTAGGATGAAGAAGCTGCGGCAAAGAGGAGTCGTAAAGTATTCCAACCAAACCAAAGCATATCTACGACAAATAAGTGCAGGATTAAGGCAGAGAAGCGGTTCGCCAAAACCCTGTCAATGGGAATGAAGCTGCCACCTCTCGTAGGAAACACTCCCGAGGTCATATGACTCGACGGAGAGGATTCACATCTAAACTTCTGCCTATATCATCGGAGGGTTACCCACCCCACCGTAGAGTGCAGTACCTTCAAGAAGTAGTGGTAAGGATACGTTGCTCATCAAAAACACTTCAAGAGAATGAAGCGCGAAGCTCGTTGACGGTAAAAAAGTGTGACGGATGCGCGTGAAAAAAACGACTGGCAACTATCATATGGTTGGTACCAGTTTAAAAGGGGGGAAACCCCAAGTTCTTACTTTCGGGAGTGATTCTGAGGACGAAATACCCCTCAGCCCTCTCTTCTAAGACTCCACTTCCAAAAAAGAAGAGGTGGAGAAGAACTGCGAGAATATTCAGCTTCGTAATCGCATGATGCCTGAAAAGAATTTCTAACCTACAAATAAAAGTTCGAGCAAAAAAGACAAAGGGAAAGACAAAATCTCTGAGGAAATTTCCCTCGACGATAGAGTTGTCAAAGAGCTCGCAGCAAGGGACCCGCCTAGGAAAAATAAGGTGGATTACAATGTCCTAGCACACCCGAGGAAAATACCTTCACAGCTGAGCATATTGGATGCCTGCCTCTTGTCCAAAGAGGCATGGGAGTCTTTGATCAAGGCATTACAAGAGCCCGATCAGTTCCAAGCTTTCCTCGCGGAAGAGAAGATGAAGGAAGAGCTGGCAGAGGTTCACACAACTGACATTACATTCGGCGATGAAGATCTTCTCCTCGGTACGTGCGGACATAACCGCCCGTTATACATCACCGGGTACTACCACGACATCAAGATAGGGAAAATCCTTGTCGACAATGGATTCTCTGTCAACCTTCTCAATATGAAAGTGCTGAAGGAGATTTGCATGAACGTTCAGCACTTGGCCCGAGACAAAATTACCATCTCCGGTTTCGACTCACGGTTGTCACGGACGCTTGTGTCCGTAATACTTACATTACGCTTCGGGTTGCCCGTCACTGACATCAAATTTCACGTCATTGATGCCAAGACTTGCTATAATGCTTTGCTCGGCAGGCCCTGGTTGCATGAGTACAATGTCATCCCTTCTACACAACATTAGTGTATGAAATATTTCAAGGATGGCTTGGAATGCACTGTCACAGGGCAGCTAAATTCGTTCTCCGTAAACGAGATCCAGAAATATGAAGACGAAAAGTACTTCCTACCAGACTTCGAAGATACAGAAAGGTGTCATAAGCCGGACGATAAACAGAAGTCCGTCACCACTATCCCGATCTTTGGGAGCGATTATGAGGAAGATGAAGAAATAGTCTACTCGGGGCAACCCCAGGAAGAAAACAACAGGCCCGAACCATCTACCCCTATTCTGGTCTTTGGCAGCGACTCTGAGGATGAGGCCAACGCAGTGTTTTCCATCCGTCCGTCAGTGCAAACTCTCACCGGAGCAGATCAGAGTCTGCAAATCACAATGGCTTCACCTCGGCGTTACAAAGAACTTGATGCGCTCGATACATATAGCGTACAAGAACTATAGACTTTCTACGTCTCTCCAAGGAGAATAGGTGAAAAGGCGATCCTCTTCTACCAATCTATGGAGACCAAAATAGAAAAAGAAGTCTGGCATGGTGCCGATTTTGCACTCGACAGGCTTCAACCGATCCGTCTGCTAAGATACTACGCGGAGGGATTGAAAAGGCTGTTAAGACGCCAAGGTGTACCCCTCGAACAAACTGTTCGACAAGCCCAATTATACAAAAAGATTTAGGATATTCCTGGGACTCAGCGAAAGATGCCCAACGGGAAGATGGAGACAACCGGGCTCGGATACGTTCTTTCCAAGAAACGGGAGCGGTTCCACAGTTGCCACATCATAAACAGCTCCAGTAAAGGGGAAAACGCTCTTCCAAATGGCCATGACGTTGAAACAGAGCGAAATCCTGCTCTAAGAATGTTAAGTCCTTCGCTTAGAGAACAAATAGACAAGCTAATAAAAGAAGCTTGTCGAAAGAGCCGAGACGATCACAGCCGCGAAATGGCCATTTATGAAAAGGCCAGGGCCCAGCGCCTCAATCAGCGATCCGTGGAGAAGGAAGACTATAATGCTCTTCATTCCCGGTCCGCTGTATGTCCTGGCGAAAGGGGAACATCCCGAAATAAAGGAAAAAGCAGGGCAAAAAATGCAAACAATGTTCGAAAACAACAAAGCGGATCCAAGAAACCGTGCAATCGAGAAAAGGTCGATTGGAACCCGTTCTTTATAAAGAAGATGGGTCAGGAATATTCTTTCCCCCAAGACAAGACGAGAAAAATATTCAACCTTATCATGAAGCACCAAATGATGACACTTCCGGAATCTCGGCACCATAAACAAATAAACGAGGTCCACCATCCAGATTATTGCTCCTAACACCGAGCAATAGGTCATCCCCTCGAAGACTGTTTCACCTTCAAAGACTGGGTAGAAGACTAGTATCAGCAAGGTAGGTTCTCTTTATCCGACAGCTAGAGGGTAACCCCGCCGCAAAAGTATAAGCCAAAGAGGACCTATACCGTGAGGATGAGACTAGCTAAACATCAAGAATGGAAGCAAACTCGTACCTGCCATATGATAACACTCTCAAACGAGGGAGGGCATGAGACTGTGGATGACCTCTACATGTGCTTCGCAAATGAAGACGAGGACGAGGTGATCTCCGAGTTTCCACCGGCACCAAAAGAGCTGGAAGATGGGATACACACTACAACGGACAACCTAAGGAAAATTGACTTAGGAACGGAAAATGATCCAATGCTAACATTCGTCGGTGAGATACTATCTGAAAAATATGTAGCTACGTTAAAGGACATGCTCATGCAGTACAAAGAATGCTTCGCAAGGAACTATTCCGAGATGCCAGGTCTAGATCGAAAAGTAGTAGTACATAAACTGTCTGTCATGCCCCGCTTCCCAGAGTGCGCTAAGATAGGCACGTGACAGAGCCAACCATGCTACCTGTGGATAGAAAAAATCCCCCCACAATCACATTACGGCTGTAGAAATATCAAGAACAAGAAAGTAAACAAAACTGTCTCGTACATGTCCATGAGCCAGAATAAATGAGTCAAGAAATAATATAATATGCGGAAGCAAAAGATCCAATAAATAAACACCTGGAAAGTAAAACTGGATACCAACAGGATCCTCACTGCTCGGTTTGACAGCGGCAGTACTCCTGATCAGCCTGCGACAAAGGTAGAGGATCTGGGCCATGCAAAACCCAGACGTCAGTGCCTCATAACATCAATAATAATATAATCAGGGGTAACGAGTCATGCAGGCATGAGTATAAACGGTAAAACAGGTATAACAGTAATATAAGTGAGGACAGTGAGGGTAATGTGTAGTGAGTAATCTAGACCGGTCTACTGGGTTAACTACTCTTAAGTCTTTGAAATCAATTTGATGAATCATCGATGTAACTCAATAGTATCCCGTGCGTGCCCGGGACCACGGTCTAAGACTCTCGGGCTGAATTCGAGACGTGCCGCAAGGCAGTAAAAGGTGGTAGGTAACGACGAATGATGTCAGCAGTATCATCCCGGGGCTGTCCTAGCCCGTAAGCCTGATCAGTAAAGGTATCGAACTGTCGAGTTACAAGTCAGGTTTCATCATTGATTTCCCTATACCCCCAAGTTATGTGTTCAAGTCAGGTATTAATAAATCTGGAGCTAATACCAACACAGGATAAAGTAGGTACAAGTTTGTCTGGATAGACAACAGGAAATGTCCGTAGGGATAACAGGTCAAGATTGTTGGCAATAGTAACAAGATCAGGTAACAGGTTAAGCTATGGTACATCAGGCCAAGTCAGGTAGTGAACAAGTATCAATCAAGTCAAGAAGTGCACAGGTATCAAGTCTTATCAAGTAATAGTGTATCAAGTCATGTCAGGGGTGCACAAGTGTCATGTTGGTGCTCAAAATCAAACTATACTAAGCATGGGTACACAAAACAAGTATGAGGTACTAATTGTAACAATAAAATGGAATAGTATGATGTGGTATACAAATAGGTATAAATTCAAACACATGGATGCATAGTTATCGATTAGGGTTAAAGTTATAGTTCTGACACTAAATAGGATGCAATTTGTTAAACATGGGGTGTCAATATTAAAATGTTATATATTCAAGTGATCTATGGATGCAATTATATGTATATTAGACGAGATGGATGTAAACAGGTATCCGAAAGATTATACACTATAAAAGGTACTATGGAATGTATAAATAAGCACTATGTGATATAAATAAGGACATGGGTACAATGTATAGTAATCTAATATGCAACAAGATATGTTTTCATGTTCTAGATCTAAAATGATATAAACGGAACATCGAAATGTTAAAATGAAATATGGAGCACTAGATTAAAACAACAGGTTTAATATGTATTTAAATAAGTATATAATAATTTAAATAGCATGTAGCAAGATTAACTTGCCTGAACGGATCACAAAACGGAATGTGTACACAGCGTCCAATGTCGGTAAAAGTCTCGATGCACGCTCGCGCGTACAAGACAAGACCAGGCAAAGCAAGAAGGTGACCATGCTGGCTGTGGACGTCCACCGGGTCTCCCGGATTGTCGGTGACGGTTACGGCTTTGGGGGCGATCGGAATCAAGAATTCAAGAAAGAGAAAAGAGAAGGAAAAGTTGAAGAAGAAGAAGGAGAAGAGTGTTGCTGTGGTGTTGGATTGGGGTATCTGGGACAGAGGAGAAGGAGAGTGAGACGTGATGACGAGTCATGAGTTTTCTGGCGAGGTTTCACGGCCAAGGAAATAGGTTCTTGAAGTTAGGGATCGGGGTCGGTTCTGTGCAGAGAAATTCTCGGGCCCTGGGGAAGAGGAAGTGATGGAGGTGGTGGTCATGGGTTGCCGAGGGTGAGGGGGTGCATCCGAGGGTGTTGACGAATGGTCGTGGGGTCATCGGCGATGGAGGTGATGGGTTGCGGGTGCAAGGTTAAAGCTCGGGGATTGGTTGTTGGAGGGAGTGAGTTGGCTTCACGAAGAAGGAGGATAGAGAGGCGGTGCATGTGACAAGGGGAGGCCGACGAGGATGGTCAACGGTGAGGGTGACGACGACAGCGAAGGTGCAGGCGTGGTGACGAGGTTCCGTTCGGCAGGGTTCGTCGTCGGGAAAGGGGAGTGGAGGAAGGAGAGGAGGAGATGGAGGTGGTGACGAGGGTGTCGAGGTCGACGGCAACGATGTCCAGAATTGGAGTCGACGGGAGCATGGATTGCTCGGTGATGAGTTCATCTTGGGGTTGTAGGTTAGGTAGTAGAAGAGAGAGGTGGTGTTGTCGGAGAGGGAGATGAGGGTGTCGGGCGAGGGTGGAGGACGAGAGATCGCCGGCGTGATGACGACGATGACGAAGATGATGGGTGCGGTGAGGGTGCAGTGGGTTCGCCGCAGGGGTTGGAGAGAGGGAAGAGACAGGTGGGGTGATGGAGATGAGGATGAAGAGGACGATGGCGGGAGGCGACGACGACGAGCGTGAGGCAGGCGAGGGCTCGGCGTGGGTTCGATGATCGCAAGGCGGGAAACAGAAAGAAATGAAAAGAAGAAGATGAGGGAGAGAGAGGAACGCGAGAATATATGGTTTAAGATTAATATTTATATATATATAAAATTATATTATATATATATATAAGGAAAGAGAGAGAGAGAGGGAATTGTGAGAGAGAGAGAAAGAGAGAGAGCAGGCGAGAGGAGAGAGAGAGAGAAACCGAGAGGAGAGAGATAGAAAGAAAAGAGAGATCAAGAGGAGAGAGAGGGGGAGTGAATAGTGAGGAGATATGAAATTGGAAGTATGTGGGGAGAGAGAAAGAGAGGAAGAGAGAAAGAGAAAGGAAAGAGAGAGGAAGAGTGGGGCCGGGAGTAGAGAAAGAGTTGGGATTGAGCTGGAAAAGATTTAAAAAATTTTAAAAAGATTTTAGTTTGTTAAAAGAAACTTACGAAATGTCAAAAATAAATTTTAAAAGAACTTTTAAAAAATTTAAATAATTTGAATTTTGGCGGGATACAAAAGTATTCCAATACACGCCCTGGTCGGGTCTACAAATTCAGATTTAAAATACGAAAAATATATGCTACTTCCAAATTTCAAAACGAAAGCTCGGGTAACTAAAATGCTTACCCCCAAGAACGGATGCACGTATGGTGCGTAGCCATCCAAACACGTCCGTTTCACTGAATGGGACGAGAACAAGATACGCGGATGCTACCACGGGGTTAGGGGTATCATGCAAGCCATGAAATGCAATTTTAATTTATTTTCTATGACTTAAAATGTTATATGATAAAATATGCGATGCTAGATGAAATGCCAATATGCAGTATACATGAGATGCACGTGTCTATGTAACAAGTCAGGGTAATCTATAAATATGAATCAAACAGGTTCAAGTAAGCGGGTTGGGTCGAATGCAATGTAAAATGTAAAATACTATTCGCACCCAAAACACGATAAATAAGGAAAATACCACACTTAAAGAAATACGAGAACTGGAATTGGTATAAATGAACTCGGTTGTTACATTATACCCAACTACAAAAAGAATTTCATCCTCGAAATTCCAAGAACAAGAAAGGATAAACAATCAACAAACTACAAGAATAGATGTGGAAACTTCTGTCGGATTTCATCTTCTCGTTCACAAGTTGATTCTCCATGCGAGCGATTTCCCCACAAAACAAGTACAAGAGGGATAACCTTGTTCTTGAGAACCTTTTCTCTTCGATCCACAATCGACATCGGTCACTCCTCAAAGATCAAATCTTCATGTACAATCAGCTCCGAATGATCCCGCACGTGTGTTTCATCTCGAACATACTTACGGAGTTGAGATACATGAAACACGTCATGAACATTCGCCAAAGATTGCGGTAAAGCCAATTGATACGCCACTTCTCCAACACGCTCTAAAATCTCGAAAAGTCCAACGAATCGAGGACTAAGCTTTCCTAGACTTCCAAAGAGAATCACTCCTCTAGTCGGTGATATTTTCAAGAATAACAAATCAGCAACAACGAACTCGGGAGGTCTTCTCGATGTATCCGCCCAACTCTTTTGTCGGTCTTATGCTGCCTTCATATGATTCCGAATAGTGTTAACCTTCTCAACTGTTTGTATGATCAAATCCGGTCCCAACAATGTTCGTTCTCCAACATCATCCTAACAAACAGGTGAACGACACTCACGACCATATAATGCTTCGAATGGAGCCATTTGAGTTGTCGCCTGGAAACTGTTATTGTACGAAAACCCCACCAAGTGTAGATGATCCTCCCATGGTCCCTTGAAGTCTAACATGCAAGATCTCAACATGTCTTCAAGAGTTTGGACCGTTCTCTCCGACTGGCCATCTGTCTGAGGATGATAAGCTGTACTGAACTTCAATCGAGTCCCCAAATTTTCCTGTAAGCTCCTCCAGAAATGTGATAAGAAACGGGTGTCACGGTCGGACACGATGCTCACCGGTACTCTGTGCAATCTTACAATCTCCTGCATGTACCGTTCTGCCAAAGCTTCTGTTGATTGACCAACTCGAAATGGGATGAAATGAGCTGCCTTGGTCAATCGATCAACAATCACCCAAACTGCATTGTTGCCTTTTAGACTCCGCGGTAGGGCCGTCACGAAATCCATGGTTATATGTTCCCACTTCCATTGAGGAATCGGAAGTGGTTGCAATAAACCAACAACCCTTTGATGTTCAGCCTTAACTTGCTGACACACCAAGCACTTCGTTACAAAGCGGCAATCTCCCGTTTCATGCCTTCCCACGAGAAATGCTGTCGTAGATCTCGGTACATCTTCGTACCTCCTGGATGTACGGAATATGCGGAACTGTGCACCTCCTTCATAACCTCTTCGCGAATATCTCCTTTTGGCACACACAAACGACTACCATAACGCAAAGAACCATCTTCATGGATTAACAAGTCCGTTCGAAGTCCAGCTTCAACCTGTTCTCGAAACCTTTGCAATCTTGGGTTCTTCGACTGCGCTGCTTTAATACTCTCGATCAATGACGACTGTACTTGCAGCTGCATCAACTGTCCTGAAGAACGCGGTAGCACAATCTCCAACTCGAATCTCCGAAAGTCTTCGATAAGCTCCTTCTGTGCAGTCAACATCCGAATCGCTGGCAACCGACTAAGCGCATCCTGCACAACATTAACTTTCTCCGGATGGTATTTAAGATCAAGATCGTAGTCAGCCATCAGCTCCAACCATCTACGCTGCCTCATATTAAGCTCCTTCTGTGTGAACACATACTTCAAGCTTTTGTGATCAGTGAAAACTTTGACCCTTTCGCCCAGTAAGTAGTGTCTCAAAATCTTCAAAGCGAAGATCACAGCTGCGAGCTCCAAATCATGAATTGGGTAATCCTTCTCATGGATCTTCAACTGTCTCGATGCGTAAGATATAACCTTCCCATGCTGCATCAAAACACATCCCAATCCTTTTCTAGATGCGTCGCTGTGAATCACCAATCCTTCGGAACCGTCTGGTACGGTAAAAAATAGGAGCAGTTATCAATCTCTACTTCAACATCTCAAAAGCTGACGCACACTTATCATCCACACAAATGGTAGTTCCTTGCGCGTAAGCTTGGTCAAAGGCTCAGCCAAACGAGAAAAATTCTCCATGAACCTTCTGTAATATCCGGCAAGTCTAAGAAAATTTCTGATCTCTGCTACGTTCTTCGAAATCGGCCAATCTTGAACTGCTGCAATTTTCTCGGGATCAACGGCGATTCCATCTCCGGACACGACATGCCCTAAAAACTTCACTTCTTCAAGCCAAAACTCGCACTTGCTAATCTTAGCATACAATCTTTCTTGCCTCAATGTCTGCAGTAGTGCGATCTTCAAGTGTTCTGCATGCTCTTCTAGGCTCCTTGAGTAGACCAGAATATCATCGACGAACACCACTATATACTGGTCCAAGAACGGTGAAAAGATTCGGTTCATCAAGTCCATATATATCGTCGGTGCATTTGTTAGTCCGAATGGCATCACTAAATACTCGTAATGTCCATACCGAGTTCGGAATGCAGTCTTGCAACTATCCTCTGATTTAACTCGGACCTGATGATATCCGGACCGCAAATCCAGCTTCGAGAATACCCTCGCACTACTAAGCCGCTCGAACAATTTTCCAATGCGAGGGATCGGGTACTTGTTCTTAATAGTCACCCAGTTTAATTCTCGATAATCAATGCACATCCTTCTTGTGCCACCTTTCTTCTTGACTAGAAGAACTGGAGCTCCCCAAGGTGAATTGCTGCTGTGAATCCAACTCTTCTCTAACAATTCAGTAACCTGCTTCTTTACTCCATCCAACTTCACTTGTGCCATCGGATAATACGCCTTGAAATCGGCACTGCACCAGGAACAAGATCGATCGCGAACTCCACATCTCGTTTTGGCGGTAAACCCGAGATGTCTTCGAATACATCCATGAACTCTCGAACTACAGATGGCGCTTCCTCCTTATTAACTTCCATCGACGAAAGAACATTGTTTGTCGGCCTAGCCCTAAACTCGACTGGCCCGACAGAACTGCTTCCTCCAGCAAAAACAAACTCCGGATGTCCGGGAATCTGGAAAATCACTTTCTTTGCCCTACAATCAATGTGAGCGTGGAAAGTGCCGAGAAAACCCATTCCCAAGACAACTTCAAACAAAGGAATGCACCAGAATTAAACAATTCTAATGCGGGGAAGGCATGAACAAGTAGGATACCCGAAACGATTTCACCTGAAGCCAAACATTGAAGAAGATAAGCACGGTAAACATGATTCAAGCTTGCGATAAAACATGAACTGGAAAGCAAAAGAAGCAAGGCAATATAACGACCATGAAACAAGGAAGTGAATCAAGACCAGGACTCCAAGTACTTAAATAGAGCACCGCATTGTAACCATGCTAGAGTTCATGGGTACAATCACATAACTCCGTTCAAGTCGCCCAAATCCTAGTATCAGAATCAAAGGAACATGGGGAAACAATAAGAAATCGAAAGGTTTCAAGCCGAGATGCAAAGTCGTTTGCATATCGTCAAGACAAGGATCAAGAGAAAGATATGATTCAAGAATCACGATAACAAGGTGGCAGGACATGTTCCTAATCACGGATTTTACGATTCGTGTATTGGGTCAATACCCAACTACAAAAGAATCAAACCCGATTAACCTATATCCTATGGCTCTGATACCAAACAAACCCTGTCACGCCCCTCTTTCCAGAGTGCGCTAAGATAGGCACGTGACAGAGCCAACCATGCTATCTGTGGATAGGAAAAATCCCTCCACAGTCACATTACGGCTGTAGAGATATCAAGAACAGGAAAGTAAACTAAACTGTCTAGTACATGTCCATGAACCAGAATAAATGAGTCAAGAAATAATATAATATGCGGAAGCAAAAGATCCAATAAATAAACAATTGGAAAGTAAAACTGGATACCAACAGGATCCTCACTGCTCGGTCTGACAGCGGCAGTACTCCTGATCAGCCTGCGATAAAGGTAGAGGATCTGGGCCATGCAAAACCCAGACGTCAGTGCGTCATAACATCAATAATAATATAATCAAGGGTAACGAGTCATGCAGGCATGAGTATAAACGGTAAAACAGGTATAACAGTAATATAAGTGAGGACAGTGAGGGTAATGTGTAGTGAGTAATCTAGACTGGTCTACTGGGTTAACTACTCTCAAGTCTTTGAAATCAATTTGATGAATCATCGATGTAACTCAATAGTATCCCGTGCGTGCGCGGGACCACGGTCTAAAACTCTCGGGTTGAATCCGAGACGTGCCTCAAGGCAGTAAAAGGTGGTAGGTAACGACGAATGATGTCAGCATCATCATCCCGGGGCTGGCCTAGCCCGTAAGACTGATCAGTAAAGTTATCGAACTGTCGAGTTACAAGTCAGGTTTCATCATTGATTTCCCCATACCCCCAAGTTATGTGTTCAAGTCAGGTATTAATAAATCTGGAGCTAATGCCAACACATGATCAAATAGGTACAGGTTTGTCTGGATAGACAACAGGAAATGTCCGTAGGGACAACAGGTCAAGATTGTTGGCATTAGTGATTGATTTTTTTTTGGTTCCGATTGTGTCGTGTAACTCGAATAAGTTTCTTTGTGTCGGTATTTAGAAAATGAATAAAATTCACAATCAAAGAACTATTTGACCGCAATCAACTACGGTGTCAGATGTAGATCGTTAGCGAGTGCGGATCGTCCACAGGGATTGTGCGATTCGTTTGTAATTTTGATTTATTTGAATTGAAAAGTTAATAGAAAAGAAAAGAAAACACGATTCAAGATTTTTATCGATGGTTTCAAGTGTCACTTATTCTAATCAAGAATCAAGAAAATGATAAACAATCGAGAATCGAGTTTTGATAGAATTCCAACCACTTTATGGTTTCAAGATTTGAAGTAAAACTCGTAGGAATCGAGTAAATTGTAGATGTGGTGAAGATTCCAGATTACGATTTCTTATCTAGTAACAAATTGATGCTAAATCGATGTCGAATTCATCGAGGATCAAGGATCTTGCGAGGAATTAGGGTTCCTCATCATATCATTTGTCCTTTCGATGGATAACATTCACTAGATAGCTTCTTGAAAGTCGAATGATCAATTGTCGATCTCTAGATCGTGCGAAAGGAATCAAGAACATATTCGCATCTATCTAGATCACCGATCAATCGATTTTCAAGAATTTACAATTGCTTTAAGACTTAAGAAAACGTTTAACAATTCATCAACATCATCATTTTACAATTGTTTCGATTCCTCCACGAGCGGAGTTTTATTCAAGCATCATCACAAAGTACATATTCAAGAATCTAAATGAATCATAATGCTTGAATTGAAATGTAAAAAAGTTAAAGAATCTTCACCTTCATTACATCAACTAGTAGTTACAACTCTCGAGATTTACAAGAGGTAGGAACTTCGCTCGTCGAATCTTGCATCGCTCGGCTTCTTTAGTCTTGGATCGCTTCGATCTCGTGCTCCATTGAATACCGGCTTTGCTTCTAAAGGATGCATGAAGACTTGCTTTGCTTGAAATCCATGGATCTTGAATTGGGTATTTCTTGATTGGATTAGGGTTAGGGTTTTGAGGTTGAAAGAATGTGGGTAGATGAAGAACTAGGGTTTCTAATCAACAACTAATGATCAACCCACAAAATTTATTTTCAATATATGAGATTATATCTAAGATGAGATTACAAGTGAGCCTAGGGGTCTATTTATAGGTTTCCCAAACCCTAGGTCTAGGTTTTGAATTTGCAATTCCCTCCAAAAGTTTGTTGTAAGTTAGTTAGGAGTTTAGCTTAGACATTAAGCTAGGAATGTTTATCTTAGAAACCCTAAGTTTGCTGAACTAGCAGAAGCTTCTGGAGTCTTCTGGAACTTGCATCGGTTTTCTGAGGTGTAGGACCTGAGGTAAGAGTAATGAGCTGAAGTAGATGGGGTGACGTGGGCAAGCCGCCGCGGAACCGCGGCAGTAGGCGGCTCCGGCCGCGGTTCCGCGGCCACTTTGTTGGCTTGGGGCTTCAAACTTGCAGTGTTGCTTCCTGATGTCTTTTGATGCATTTCCTGCTATGTTGAATCTCTGAATTCTTTTTAGATCAATACCAGATTCAAAATCCTTGAGTTGTCGTATTCTTTAGCAGTCTTTGTTTTGTAAATTGACCATTCTTCTGGATTTTCCTGCACAAACTTCGGAACACAAGTTGCGATATATAGGAATGATGCCATGCTATGAAATGCAGTCAATTTCCTTTATAGTGCCGGTTTTAGAGTCTAACACATGCAATCTGATATTTAACGACTGATTTGCTAATATGTGCGATATAAATGCCGAACACTTCTATATGAATGCAAATGATAGGGAAATTGCCGGTTAAGAGATGCAGTATTTTCGACTGATCAAATATCCCCAAACTTATTTTCGATCGTCTCGAGCGAACTTTTTATTAAAAAGAAGGAGAAAATAAAGAAAGAGAAAAACTAACTAGCACACTTTCGTAGGCAACACGATTGCACCGAGCACGTGCAACAAGCCTTTAAACCTCTAGGTGTTCCTAGTAGGAGGAGTGTTGTCTCCTGAGGATTTTCAGCGGATTGCACCCAAAAAATCCAATTATAAATGGAAGATTATGAATATTACATTTAAAGAAAAGAATTGTAAAAGAAAATCCTTGAAAATTAGGGTTTCCTTCTAAGCTAGCTTTTCGGTTGTCATGAGCCCTATCTTAATAGTCATGAAAAGATGTCGGAAATCACGTCCTCCCTCAATAAAATATCGTCTTATTCTTCATTCCTATCTTTCTTCCAAACATCGATCATATAACCCTGCGTGTGTGTAAAGACATCCCTACAACTGGAGAATTCAATTCAAGCTATCATACTCTTGCCCATCAGCCTCAGTACTTTTTAATTAATGAATATTTAGATGAGATTGCTCACATACTTTCATGCGACCGTTAATACTTCTTGAGGTACTAACCGACCGATTACTCCTGTGCTTGCTTACTTGGTGTATTTTCCTCGTCTTGCACCACCTAAGGCTTAGCAGTGACTCCCAGACCAGTTGGCCTTAGTGCACTAGGTGAAGAGGCACCATCGCTATATTTTTTTATTGCTGCCTTGGCGATAACAAAACCAGTGTTCATTTTTCCCACCACTTTATATTTTCTTCATTTTTTTATTTCCTTCATACTTTTGGCTTTAAGACAAGAGCATTTCAAGGTATCCTCTACTATCCCAGGCTTTAAGACGTGTGTAAGTGCGAATAGCAGGGTATCAACGTTCAAAATGTTTGGCTTCCTGAATAGAAACTATTTTTCAGACTTATTTTTATCCTCAGATTAGTGACGTCCTTCATCTTACTAACCCTTGGGACAACGGCTCATAACTACTTATTACTAGTTCGTATAAGAAAACTTCTAATTTTCTTGATTTTCTTAAATTTTTCTAATCTCATGGATGTAATTTTTCACTATCTAAACTTTTATTATCTTATTTATGTACAAAAAATGTTAAATATTAAAATATTTTTATGATTTGAAAATTTTAAATTTTTATGGGTTTTGAAAATTTTTAAATTTTTATAAGTTTTTAAATAAATGTTTTGTGCTTATGCAAATGATATGCAAATGATGCAAAAATAAGCACAAAGCTCCCCCAAACTTGTTTTCAACAGTGTCCTCACTGTTGCCAACAGCTATATCTACAAAACCTGTAAGCCTGGGAGGAATTTATTAGTGGGGGCAAAATATATAAGTGAAGATCCTTCCCCAAACTTACTCTATTCACTCACCTCCATTCAAAAGATGATGCAGTGATATGCAGGATATGAAGGTGAGACGGAGGAATTTTAATCAAGATAAGCTGGCTCCTGTAAGAACAGGAGCTCCTCCGTGGGGTCAGTGGAAAAATACGGCTTCAGTCTATGTCCATTCACTTTGAAAAATGTGCCGTTTTTAACATTTTCTACTTCTACTGCCCCGTGCGGGTATACAGTCCGCACAACAAAAGGTCCCTTCCACTGAGATCGAAGCTTACCCGCGTGAAGGTGTAATCGTGAATCATAAAGAAGGACTTGTTGACCAGGTGAAAATGTTTTCCTCAAAATATTTTTATCGTGAAAAACCTTAGTCCTATTCTTTACTATCACAGCGTTATCATAAGCTTCATCGCGGAGTTCGCTTAGCTCATTTAGTTGCAGCTTCCGAAAGTTGCAAGCTAGGTTTAGATCAAAATTTATTTCCTTAATAGCCCACAATGCTTTATGCTCAATCTCGACGGGTAAATGACATGCCTTCCCAAACACTATCCTATATGGAGACATCCCTAGGTCGGTTTTAAATGCAGTTCGGAATGCCCAAAGAGCATCCGTCAGTTTGGTTGACCAGTCTTTTCTATTCTTAGCAACAGTCTTCTCCAGGATTAGTTTGATCTGTCTGTTTGAGATCTCAGCCTGCCCGCTTGTTTGGGGATGATAGGGTGTAGAAAATCGGTGGTTGATTGAGTATTTCCGCATCAGAGTCTCGAAAGACCTGTTGCAGAAATGTGTCCCATTATCACTAATTATAGCACGTGGGTGTCCAAATCGCGAAAAGATATTCTCTTTCAAGAACTTAATGACAACTTTCCTGTCATTAGTGCGACATGGAATGGCTTCAATCCACTTTGAGACATAATCAACCGCCAGCAGTATGTATAAATTCCCAAAGGAGTTGGGAAAGGGACCCATAAAATCAATGCCCCAAACATCGAATATTTCAACAACCAAAATGGGTTGCTGATGCATTTCATTTCTCTGGGAGATTCTACCCGTGTACTGACATTGTGTACAGGTTTTGCAATAGTCAAATGCGTCCTTGAATAAGGTCGGCCAATAAAATCCACATTGCAAAACCTTCTCCGCCGTCTTTTTAGGACTGAAGTGACCCCCGCAGGCCTGATCATGACAAAAAGAAAGAACACTCTTGAACTCTTCTTTCGGGACACACCGGCGAATGATCTGATCAGGACAATACTTAAACAAATATGGATCATCCCAGTAAAAGTGTTTTACTTGGGATAGAAAGCGGTATTTGTCCTGTTTTGACCAATCGCTGGGTATAAGTCCCGTGACAAGATAGTTCACAATATCCCTGAACCAAGGTTCATTGGATACGCTCAAGAGTTGTTCGTCAGGAAACGAATTATTGATCGGCAGGGTCACAGGGGAAGAAGAGATGCGTGAAAGATGGCCGGCTACTACATTTTCACATCCTTTCTTATCTTTAATAACAAGATCAAATTCTTGTAGTAGAAGGATCCAACGTATTAGTCGACCTTTTGCATCTTTCTTCGCCAGAAGATGTTTTAAGACAGAATGGTCAGTATACACAACTATAGGTGAGCCAATTAAGTAAGGCCTGAATTTTTCTAATGCAAATACAACCGCCAAAAGTTCTTTTTCGGTGGTTGTATAATTGATTTGAGCATCATTCAGGGTCTTACTTGCATAGTATATCACGTGTGGCATCTTTTCGATGTGTTGTCCTAAGACTGCACCTACTGCAAAATCGGATGCGTCACACATCAGCTCAAAGGGGTAGTCCCAATTTGGAGATGATAGAACGGGGGCTGAAGTGAGCGAGTGTTTAAATGAGTCGAAAGCTGTCTCAAAGTCCGAGTCAAAATGGAAGGTCGTATCCTTGGCCAGGAGAAGAGTTAAAGGTCTAGCAATTTTGCTAAAATCCTTAATGAATCTCCTATAAAAGCCTGCATGGCCAAGGAAAGATCAAATATCTTTGACGCTTTTGGGATGAGGGAGGTTTTGAATGACATCTATCTTAGCTCTGTCAACCTCAATGCCTTTCTGTGAAATAACATGTCCAAGTACAATTCCTTCTTAGACCATGAAATGGCATTTTTCCCAGTTCAAAGTTAAGTTCTTCTCTTTGCAACGAGTAAGAACAGCGTCAAGATTCGCTAGGCAATCAGAAAAAGAGTCTCCAAAAATCGAGAAATCGTCCATAAAGATCTCCAGAAAATTCTCTACCATGTCAGAGAATATCCCCATCATACACCGCTGAAAGGTAGCGGGAGCATTGCATAACCCAAAGGGTATGCGACTGTAAGCAAAGGTACCAAAAGGACAAGTAAAAGTGGTTTTATCTTGATCCTTTTTGGCGATGGGGACCTGATTATAGCCTGAGTATCCGTCCATAAAACAATAATACTCTCGTCCTGCTAAGCGTTCCAGCATTTGATCAATGAATGGTAGAGGAAAGTGATCTTTCCTCGTGGCAGCATTGAGTTTTCTATAATCAATACATACACGCTACCCAGTTTGGGCGCGTGTCTGAATCAACTCATTTGCCTCATTGGTTATAACAGTGATGCCGGACTTCTTAGGGACGACATGTATAGGACTCACCCATTAGCTATCGGAGATGGGGTATATAATACCATTATCTAGGCATTTGACGATCTCTTTCATCACTGCTTCCTTCATGACGGGATTCAACCGTCTCTGTGGTTCTCGGGTTGGTCTGGCATCTTCCATCACATGTATATGATGTTCAACAATCAAGGGACTAATCCCTTTGATGTCCGCCATAGTCCAACCAAACGCCTCTTTGTTAGATCTTAATACCGATAAAAGTGCATTCTCTTGCTCTGATGCTAGAGAAGCGGATATTATAACCGGTAAATATTCCTTCTCACCTAAATAAGCATATTTAAGATGAGAAGGTAAAATTTTTAGATCTAATTCAGGTGGAGAAATGATAGAAGGAGGGATCATCGAGTGATTTTTGGATTTACAAAGAAGCTCAGAGCCTGTGAAAGATACAGACTCGGGTGGAGAAAAATCAGGAGTGCAGGACTCAAGTGTAGGAAAAGTGTCCTCACTAAGATCATGTGTAAATTCAAACAGAGATGTGGTAATGTCGTCGAGATCAGTAAAGCAAAGTTTCTCAACTCCGCAATTATCGGGAGCGATCTCGTGGACAGAGCACACATCTAGAATATGAGCAGAGGGTTCTGATGGCTGACTTCCAACTTTGTAGATATTTAGTTCAATGGTCATATTTCCAAATGATAAGTTCATTGAACCGTTTCTACAGTTTATAACAGCGTTGGAAGTGGCAAGGAAAGGACGACCCAGAATCACAGGAATTTGGCCCTGGGGGTTTGCTACAGGCTGTGTGTCAAGTACAATGAAGTCTACAGGGAAAACAAATTCCCCGACCTTTATCAACACATCCTCTAGTTTACCCCTTGGTTTGGTGATTGAACGGTCTGCCATTTGGAGAGTGCAGTGAGCAGGTTTCAGCTCTCCAATCCCTAGTTGCTCATATACAGAATATGGAAGTAGGTTAACACTTGCGCCAAGGTCTAAAAGAGTACGATTTATGTTTTTACCCCCAATAGAAATCGATATTGTAGGGCATCCTGGGTCCTTTCGTTTCTTTGGTAGCTGGGGAATAAAAGCAGTGCTAATATTATTGGACATAAAGACCTTCTTTGGCACTTGAGTCTTCCTCTTCCTAGTGCACAAGTCCTTAAGAATTTTCGCATAAGCAGGGACTTGTTGAATCGCATCTAGGAGAGGGATGTTGATGTTAACCTGTTTGAAAATTTCCATAATTTTCTCCATATGAGGACTCGTTCTATTACCCCTTAACCGATTCGGGTAAGGAGCTTTCGCAATAAGCGCCGGGTCCATAATAGGAGAAGGAAGAGGGGGTAGACGAGATCCCAAAAGATTTGTGGGGATCGTCTGTGGAGAACTATAATGAGGTGTCGAGCCTAGTGGGAAATGGAGAATAGGCTCGCGAGAAGGCGGTGGGGTAGAAGAACAAGGATCAGAAGTAGAAGTGTGTGTGTGAGGAAAGCTCTCAGCCGGGGTGTTATTGATAGGATTTTCAATATCATCAATTCCTTCCCCGACATTTTTGTTCAGCACTCTTCCCGATCTCAACGTTGTGATGGCATTTAAATTGTAATGCCCAGGATTCTGTAGGGGTTGAGAAGGAAGTTTCCCTTTTTCTCTCGCACTCATCTCGGCTTTAAGTCGTGCAATTTCAGCTTCCATCGATCTGATACTCTCAGCTTGGGACGCTGAGTTTTTCTTTATCTCACTGACGGAAGTTCTAATTTCAGCCGAAACCTCTATGAAATTTGACAAAAGTGATTTCATGGTTTGAGTGAATTGAGAGAGTTCGTCAGAACCGGTCAACTGCATAGGATTAGACTGTGCAGGAGTGTTGACCTGGTTGTGGAAATTTTGTGACTGGTAGGGGTGCTGAGTGAGTTGAAGTGGTTGCTGTTGTGGTGGAAGAGCCCTTTGAAAATTATTTTGGCTTGGAACTGTGTTTTGAGATTGTTGTTGGTTCCAGGCAAAATTCGGGTGATTCCTCCAACCCTGATTGTATGTGGAAGAATATGGATCGTTTCTAGGTCTTTGAAATGCGGCATTAGTATGCTCGTGACCTTGAAACACAGTGTTTAATGGACATTCTTCCGTTAAATGAGACGGATCAGAACAACAGCCACATACAGTTTTGGGGAGCGACATTGGGTTTAGGGAGGCTGCAGAAAATTTGTGTTCCATAGCGTCGAGCTTCTTTTGCATTGCTGCCATCTCAGCTTGAACACCTATGGACACATCTATTTGGTTTACGCCACCCCTATTCAATGATTGGGTTCCACTCTCCCACTGTAGTGATTTTTCAGCGAACTCTTCTAAAAATTTCCAAGCTTCCCCATCATCCTTGGTCATAAAAGTACCTTGACACATGTTTTCAAGGTTCTGTTTAGTATTTGGGTTAATGCCCTCATAAATGATTCGGCAAAGATCCCATCTCGGGATGACGTGATGAGGACATTGAACCAATAGATCCTTGAAACGTTCAAAGCATTTAGAGAATGGTTCAGTAGGGAGCTGGGTAAATTGATTCAGTTCGCTACGGATTCGAGCTGTCTTTTGCATTGGGTAAAATTTCTTAAGGAATGCCGCGACGAATTCTTCCCAATTCGTGATAGAGTGTGCGGTAGTGTTATATAGCCACTTCTCGGCTATATCGCACAAAGTAAATGGAAGAAGTCGTAGACGCATAGCATCCACTGAAAGTTGTGACGTTCCCATCATTGCGCATACGTTTTCAAAGTTGGTAATGAAAACGTAAGCGTCCTCAGTCTCGAGTCCGTGGAATTTGGGTAAAAGGTTGATGTATTGGGGTTTAATTTCAAAATTATCCCCGTTGGCTGGTGGAATGGATAAGCAGGTCGAAAGAGGACCTCGCAGTGGATAGCACCTCTCTTGGAGAGAGATGCGGGGTGGATTCTGCGCACCAACGGACGGCGGCAGATTAGGGTTAAAGAAGTTCGATGGAGGTGGATCCATCGATGTGGGTGTGGTGGTGGGTAAAGAAGAAGTAAATGGAGAAATACTGACTTCGGAGTCGATAAAGGGTACGCGGACTAAACGGGCACTAGAATCTCGTGTCCAGCCTATCTTGTACTAAAAAGGGTTAGTACAAGTGGCAGCGTGGCTTATAATTAGGGGTAATGAATGAATGAATGCAGTGTTTGTTTTGAAAATATGACGGATTTTTGAAAATATGATGCAGCACAACAAATGCAGCACACAAAACCCTAATTCTAGGGTCGTCTAGGTCAGATCTCTAGACCGCTCCTAACTGCCAGAAGACAAGACGTAGGATAAATCCTCCACTGCCTCTTTGTCTCTCCTGTGGCCAGGTAAGTGCCAGGTAAGTGGGAGGTTCTCCACTACGTAAGTAGTGGGCCTAATTAAGTAACCACTAGCCTTCGACACACTTGCCTAGACACCATAAGAGAAACGCGGATAAGCAATGAATTACCCACGGTCTTCTTCTGTCCTAAGTGAGCGCGACGGTCCTTAGAGTCATCTCTAGATCTTTTTTAGTTAATTGGGGTAAATGCGGATGCAAGTTTTGCGATTTTCGGGGCTTAGGAAGGGTAATGAACTCCCCACCTAATCTGGATTTGGTCTTTGCCCCTTAATGTCCGTATTAATTATGCAAACAACCACTAGAATCAAAACAAGCACAATTTAATTTTGCTATTTGCGCGCTGCGATTATTTGCAAAGAAACCTGCACAAAATGTTAATTGGAGCAGATTTAAGAAGGAGATAAGAAAGTAAGAAGTTACCTGAGAATTTTGATGCAGAGACGACTTCACAAAGCCGCGGAACCGCCGCAGATGGTGGCTCAGACCGCGGAAACGCGGTGATGTTGAGGAATTACTGCACAAAAATTCTACAGAATGCTTCTGTTCACCCCCTGAGTCCTCTGGAATTCTCCAAAAAAAGTTTCCAATTTCACAGCAAGCTCCAGATTTCCTTACAATAAACCACAACAAATCGTTTAGATTTTGCGCGAATTTTGATCACAAAATTACAATGGAATAAATCTTTCAATTCAAATTTCAATATAAAACGAATTAGCGCGCGATCCCTGGCAACGGCGCCATTTGATTGATTTTTTTTGGTTCCGATTGTGTCGTGTAACTCGAATAAGTTTCTTTGTGTCGGTATTTAGAAAATGAATAAAATTTACAATCAAAGAATTATTTGACCGCAATCAACTATGGTGTCAGATGTAGATCGTTAGCGAGTGCGGATCGTCCACATGGATTGTGCGATTCGTTTGTAATTTTGATTTATTTGAATTGAAAAGTTAATAGAAAAGAAAAGAAAACATGATTCAAGATTTTTATCGATGGTTTCAAGTGTCACTTATTCTAATCAAGAATCAAGAAAATGATAAACAATCGAGAATCGAGTTTTGATGGAATTCCAATCACTTTAGGGTTTCAAGATTTGAAGTAAAACTCGTAGGAATCGAGTAAATTGTAGATGTGATGAAGATTCAAGATTATGATTTCTTATCTAGTAATAAATTGATGCTAAATCGATGTCGAATTCATCGAGGATCAAGGATCTTGCGAGGAATTAGGGTTCTTCATCCTATCCTTTGTCCTTTCGATGGATAACATTCACTAGATAGCTTCTTGAAAGTCGAATAATCAATTGTTGATCTCTAGATCGTGCGAAAGGAAACAAGAACACATTCGCATCTATCTAGATCGCCGATCAATCGATTTTCAAGAATTTACAATTGCTTTAAGACTTAAGAAAACGTTTAACAATTCATCAACATCATCGTTTTACAATTGTTTCGATTCCTCCACGAGCGGAGTTTTATTCAAGCATCATCACAAAGTACATATTCAAGAATCTAAATGAATCATAATGCTTGAATTGAAATGTAAACAAGTTAAAGAATCTTCACCTTCATTACATCAACTAGTAGTTACAACTCTCGAGATTTACAAGAGGTAGGAACTTCGCTCGTCGAATCTTGCATCGCTCGGCTTCTTGAGTCTTGGATCGCTTCGATCTCGTGCTCCGTTGAATACCGGCTTTGCTTCTAAAGGATGCTTGAAGACTTGCTTTGCTTGAACTCCATGGATCTTGAATTGGGTATTTCTTGATTGGATTAGGGTTAGGGTTTTGAGGTTGAAAGAATGTGGGTAGATGAAGAACTAGGGTTTCTAATCAACAACTAATGATCAACCTACAAAATTGATTTTCAATATATGAGATTATATCTAAGATGAGATTACAAGTGAGCCTAGGGGTCTATTTATAGGTTTCCCAAACCCTAGGTCTAGGTTTTGAATTTGCAATTCCCTCCAAAAGTTTGTTGTAAGTTAGTTAGGAGTTTAGCTTAGACATTAAGCTAGGAATGTTTAGCTTAGAAACCCTAAGTTTGCTGAACTGGCAGAAGCTTCTGGAGTCTTCTGAAACTTGCATAGGTTTTCTGAGGTGCAGGACCTGAGGTAAGATTAATGAGCTGAAGCAGATGGGGTGACGTGGGCAAGCCGCCGCGGAACTGCGGCAGTAGGCGGCTCCGGCCGCGGTTCCGCGGCCACTTTGTTGGCTTGGGGCTTCAAACTTGCAGTGTTGCTTCCTGATGTCTTTTGATGCATTTCCTGCTATGTTGAATCTCTGAATTCTTTTTAGATCAATACCAGATTCAAAATCCTTGAGTTGCCATATTCTTTAGCAGTCTTTGTTTTGTAAATTGGTCATTCTTCTGGATTTTCCTGCGCAAACTTCGGAACACAAGTTGCGATATATAGGAATGATGCCATGCTATGAAATGCAGTCAATTTCCTTTATAGTGCCTGTTTTAGAGTCTAACACATGCAATCTGATATTTAACGACTGATTTGCTAATATGTGCGATATGAATGCCGAACACTTCTATATGAATGCAAATGATAGGGAAATTGTCGGTTAAGAGATGCAGTATTTTCGACCGATCAATTAGTAACAAGATCAGGTAACAGGTCAAGCTATGGTACATCAGGCCTAGTCAGGTAGTGAACAAGTATCAATCAAGTCAAGAAGTGCACATGTATCAAGTCGTATAATGTAATAGTGTATCAAGTCATGTCAGGGGGTGCACAAGTGTCATGTGGGTGCTCAAAATCAAACTATACCGAGCATGGGTACACAAAACAAGTATGGGGTACTAATTGTAACAATAAAATGGAATAGTGTGATGTGGTATGCAAATAGGTATAAATTCAACCACATGGATGCACAGTTATCGATTAGGATTAAAGTTTTAGTTCCAACACTAAATAGGATGCAATTTATTAAACATGGGGTGTCAATATTACAATGTTATATATTCAAGTGATCTATGGATGCAATTATATGTATAATAGACGAGATGGATGCAAATAGGTATCCGAAAGATTATACACTATAAAAGGTACTATGGAATGTACAAATAAGCACTATGTGATATAAATATAGATATGGGTACAATGTATTGTAATCTAATATGCAACAAGATATGTTTTCATGTTCTAGATCTAAAATGATATAAACGGAACATCGAAATGTTAAAATGAAATATAGAGCACTAGATTAAAAAAACAGGTTTAATATGTATTTAAATAAGTATATAATAATTTAACTAGCATGTAGCAAGATTAACTTGCCTGAATGGATCACAAAACGGAATGCGTACGCAGCGTCCAATGTCGGTAAAAGTCTCGATGCACGCTCGCGCGTACAAGACAAGACCAGGCAAAGCAAGAAGGTGACCATGCTGGCTGTGGACGTCCACCGGGTCTCCCGGATTGTCGGTGACGGTTACGGCTTTGGCGGCGATCGGAATCAAGAATTCAAGAAAGAGAAAAGAGAAGGAAAAGTTGAAGAAGAAGAAGAAGAAGGAGAAGAGTGTTGCTGTGGTGTTGGATTGGGGTATCTGGGACAGAGGAGATGGAGAGGGAGACGTGATGACGAGTCATGAGTTTTCCGGCGAGGTTTCACGGCTAAGGCAATAGGTTCTTGAAGTTAGGGATCGGCGTCGGTTCTGTGCAGGGAAAGGCTCGGGCCCTGGGGAAGAGGAAGTGATGGAGGTGGTGGTCATGGGTGAGGGGGTGCAGCCGAGGGTGATGACGACTGGTCGTGGGTTCATCGGCGATGGAGGCAATGGGTTGCGGGTGCAAGGTTAAAGCTCGGGGATAGGTTGTTGCAGGGAGTGAGTTGGCTTCAGGCAGAAGGAGGATAGAGAGGCGGTACAGGTGACAAGGGGAGGCCGACGAGGATGGTCGGCGGTGAGGGTGACGACGACAGCGAAGGTGCAGGCGCGGTGACGAGGTTGGGTTCGGCAGGGTTCGTCGTCGGGAAAAGGGGAGTGGAGGAAGGAGAGGAGGAGATGGAGGCGGTGACGAGGGGGTCGAGGTCGACGGCGACGATGTACAGAATCGGAGTCGACGGGAGCATGGATTGCTCGGTGATGGGTTCATCATGGGGTTGTAGGTTAGGTAGTAGAAAAGAGAGGTGGTGTTGTCGGAGAGGGAGACGAGGGTGTCGGGCGAGGGTGGAGAACGAGAGATCGCCGGCGTGATGACGATGATGCCGAAGATGATGGGTGCGGTGAGTGTGCAGTGGGTTCGCCGAAGGGGTTGGAGAGAGGGGAGAGACAGGTGGGGTGATGGATATGAGGATGAAGAGGACGATGGCGGGAGGCGACGACGACGAGCGCGAGGCAGGCGAGGGCTCGGCGTGGGTTCGATGTTCGCGAGGCGGGTAATAGAAAGAAATGAAAAGAAGAAGATGAGGGAGTGAGAAGGACGTGAGAATATATGGTTTAGGATTAATATACATATAAAAAATTATATTATATATATATAAGGAAAGAGAGAGAGAGAGAATTGTGAGAGAGAGAAAGAGAGAGAGAGCAGGCGAGAGGAGAGAGAGAGAGAAACCGAGAGTAGAGAGATAGAAAGAAAAGAGAGATCGAGAGGAGAGAGAGAGGGGAGTGAATAGTGATGAGATATTAAATTGGAAGTATGTGGGGAGAGAGAAAGAGAGGAAGAGAGAAAGAGAAAGGAAAGGGAGAGGAAGTGTGGGGCCGGGAGTAGAGAAAGAGTTTGGATTGAGCTGGAAAAGATTTAAAAAAATTTAAAAAGATTTTAGTTTGTTAAAAGAAACTTACGAACTGTTAAAAATAAATTTTAAAAGAACTTTTAAAAAATTTAAATAATTAGAATTTTGGCGGGATACAAAAGTATTCCAAAACACGCCCGGGTCGGGTCTAAAAATTCAGATTTAAAATACAAAAAATATACACGACTTCCAAATTTCAAAACGAAAGCTCGGGTAACTAAAATGCATACCCCCAAGAACGGATGCACGTACGTGCGCGTAGCCATCCAAACACGTCCGTTTCACTGAACGGGACGAGAACAAGATACGCGGATGCTACCACGGGGTTAGGGGTATCATGCAAGCCATGAAATGCAATTTTAATTTATTTTCTGTGACTTAAAATGTTATATGATAAAATATGCGATGCTAGATGAAATGCCAATATGCAGTATACATGAGATGCGCGTGTCTATGTAACAAGTCAGGGTAATCTATAAATATGAATCAAACAGGTTCAAGCAAGCGGGTTGGGTCGAATGCAATGTAAAATGTAAAATACTATTCGCACCCAAAACACGATAAATCAGGAAAATACCACAATTAAGAAAATACGAGAACTGGAATTAGTATAAATGAACTCGGTTGTTACACTGTCTATATTGCCGGGCATAAAGCCTGTCAAACAGGCGCTAAGAAGAATGCAGCTCGAACATGAGATGCGTATCAACGCTGAAATCAAGAAACTAATCGACTCCGGCTTCATCTAAGAAGTTCAATATCCCAACTAGATCGCTAACATTGTTTCCGTGATGAAGAAAAACGGGACGGTACGCATCTGCGTGGACTTTAGGGACCTCAACAAAGCCAGCCCGAAGGATGACTTCCCAATACCTGTTACTAAGCTAATGATCAATAACACGTCTACCCATGAGGTCTTCTCCTTCATGAATGGATCTTCAGGATACAATCAAATAAAAATGCATCCTGAAGACCAAAAGTATACCATCTTCCGGGCCCCGCTGGATATATTCTTCTATAAGGTGATGCCTTTCGGTTTAAAGAACGCTCACGCTACTTACCAAAGGGCCATGGCAAAGATTTTCGATGACCTCATACATGAGATCGTCGAATGCTATATTGACGACCTAGTTTTAAATAGCAAATCTCATGAGGAGTATTGGGAACATCTAAAAATAGTGTTCCGATATCTTTGGAAGTATAATCTGAAGACGAATCCTCTAAAATGGGCATTTAGAGTCTCCTTAGGCAAATTCCTAGGATTCATCATATGTCACCGGGGTATCGAAATCGACCCCTCAAAGATCAAGGCGATTATGGAAATGCCTATGCCAAGAATCCTCAAACAACTGCGATCTCTTTAAGGAAAGCTCGCATATATCCGGCGGTTCATAGTCAACCTCTCCGGAAAATGCTGTCCCTGTAGCCATTTGATGAAGAAGGAGACCCCGTTCGTCTGGGATCAAGAGCGCCAAAATGCACTAGAAGAAATCAAGCAATACCTGCAAAATCCACCGGTATTGACTGCTCTGATTAAGGGAAAACCCCTTTATCTTATATACAACGGCCTTTGAGGGTTCCCTAGGCACGCTATGGGTACAAGAGAACGATCAAGGAAAGGAAAGAGCTTTGTACTGTTATTTGAGTCGAGTTCTCCTAGGGGCAGAAAACAATTACCCCCCCATCGAAAAGCATTGTCTGGCACTGATCTTTGCGATAACGAAGCTCATACATTATGCCTTGGCACATGAGGTTCATCTCATATCAAAGGTGGATTCTCTCAAATATCTGATGTCAAGGGCCATATTAACAGGAATGCTTTCCAAATGGGCCCTTTCCCTGATGGAGTTCTCGATAACATATCGACCCCTCAAAGCTGTGAAATGTCAGGCCATTGCCGACTTTCTTGCAGAGCATCCGATACCAGCCGACACCCTCTTAAATTGCGAGTTGTTGGATGAACATGCGTTCGACACAATCAAAGGAGAGAAGGAAGAAAATGATTCCCAATGGGAACTCTACTTTGTTGGAGCATCTTCCGTGAAGCTACGAAAGCAAAACACCCCTATAATCAAAGCCGGGGTGAGCCTTATCTTCTTGAATTCACAAGGAGAGATAATGCGTTTCGCCCTTTCCTTAGCGGAGCCAAGAATAAATAATGAAGCTGAATACGAAGCTTTGATAGCGGGTCTGGAGATCGCTATCGACATGGGAATCAAAAACCTTCTCATATATGGAGACTCCTAGCTGATAGTTAGCCAAGTATATGGTGACTATCAGACATGTAAGCCAGAGCTTAAAAAGTATGGCAAAAGAGTGCAGCAACCGCTGACACAAATCCCCTCCTACATCCTTGAGAGTATACCGAGTGCAGAAAACAACAAGGGGGATGCATTGGCCAAATTGGCTAAGGAACTGGACGATGAAGACCTCGATGACGTAAGGATCGTCGTGGAAAGCCGCCGGGTTCTCGCGCCAGCAGATATATCTTCGGAAGGCTTAATAGTGCTATCTGAATGAAAAGAAGCGACCGAACAAGTATCCCTTCAAATAGAGGATGAAGAAAAGGTCAAGGATTAGGGAAGTCTTCATAGACTATTTCAAATCCCGACGAACGTCCAAAAATGTGTCGTCTAAACATCAGCTCATGAAACGAGCTCTGTCCTTCGCCTTTGTCAATGATACTTTATATAAGAGATCGTTTGACTGTTTATGGCTAAGATTCCTGAGACCAGAAGAAGCAAAGAGAGTCGTCTAAGAATCTCACGATGGACTCTACGGTTCTCATCAAGCTGGACCAAAGACGAAGCTGGAGATAAAAAGAATGGATTACTATTGGCCCACAATGATTTAGGACTGCCTAGAATATGCAAAGCAGTGTCACTCGTGCCAAATTCACAGGGACTTCATCCACCAACATCCAAATCTGCTACATCCAACAGTAGTTAGCTAGTCGTTCGAAATATGGGGAACCGATATAATTGGCCCCATTGAACCAGCATCGTCCAAAGAAAATCGATTTATACTGGCGACGGCCGACTACTTCTCTAAGTGGGCAGAAGAAGTACCACTAAGGGAGGTGAAGACGGAGAATATTCTCTATTTCTTCAGAACCCATGTCATTTATCAGTTCAGCACTCCGCGACGAATTATCTCGGATAATGGGCCAGCTTATAGAAGCCATAAAATCAGCTGCTTCGCACAACAACATAAGATAGATTAGAGATACACTTCAGTCTATAATCCTCGTGCTAACAGTCTAGCTAAAGCTTTCAACAAGCCTTTGACAAAGATTATAAAGAAAACAATGTCCAGAAATAAAAGAGACTGGCACGAAAGGCTGCATGAAGCTCTTTGGGCATACCGAACAACGTTCAAAATGGTCACGAATACAACACCATATGTGTTGGTATTCGACACGGAAGCAATGTTTCCCCTTGAAATAGAACTTCCTTCTCTACGAGTAGCGGTTCGATACAAGCTGACAGATGATGAAAATGCTCATCTTCGGCTTGAGGAGCTCGACACCTTCGACGAAACTCATCTTATAGCACGACAAAATCTGGAAGCTTATAAGGCAAGGATGACGCGGTCATACGAAAAAATGACCAGGCCGAGAAAATTTCGCTAAGGCGAGCTTGTGCTAGTCATCAAAAGACCAATGATTCCCAATCGTGCAAAATAGGGAAGTTCGAGCCCAACTATGAAGGCCCGTACATCATAGACAAGGTCTATCAAGGTGGAGCCTACCCGCTGATGGATATGCATGGCGAAAGACCCTTCCGACCAATAAAAAGTCGATTCCTTAAAAAATACTACGCTTGACGAGTCACGACTTAGGTCAATGATAGATGACGACACTCATGTCTGCTCGCTATCTTCCTGAGTCAGAATTTTGAGAGTAAAAAACGATATGTCCACAAGCAAAATGGGCATGGATGAAAACCCGAATGGGCGCCGTGAGTAAAAACAGCCGGACTGCCGGCGAGTTTGTGAAAACCCGAATAGGGCACAAACTTGTAAAATAAAAAATTCATGTGCACTTGCAAAGTCCTCTCGACCTTGTGAGGAGAAAATACTTGCGTGAGATCCTTACGACTCACAAAGGAGCAACATACTTAGGAATCCCTATCATTCCTAAAGAGAAATTACACTTACAGGATCCTCACAACTCGTAAGGAGAATTCCTCTTATGAGGCCCTTACAGCTCATAAGATTCAAAAGCCTTAAGCTACTGAGATCTGAACCTGTTCTTAAGCCGTCTGATTGGTAGTTTCTTTGTGTATCGGTTTAGAAAATGAATAGAAATCACAATCAAAGAATTATTTGACCGCAATCAATAACGATGTCGAATGCAGCGCGTTAGTAAGTGCGGATCGTCCACAGGGAAAGTGTAATCGTTCGTGTTTCGATTTAGATAAGTTGAAACTTTAAAGGAAAGAAAACAAGAAATTCATGATTTGTAATTGAAGTTCAAGAATTAGAAAATCTAGATCTAATAACAAGAAAACGATAGAATCAAGAATTGAGAATTTGTTGATTTTCCAAACCAAATATCAAGAATCTAAATGAGGCTCGTAGGAATCGATCGGATCTATAGATGTGATGTAATCTAGCGATGACGTATTCTTATCCATCGATGAATTGATACTAGATCGATGATGATCAATGAGAATTAGGGATTTCTTGTGAAACTAGGGTTTCATCATTTATCCCTTGTTCCTTCGTCGATATCATTCACATTCTAGCCTCTATTAAATTCAAGAATCGATCGTGGATCCCTAATTTCGAGCGATCACAATTAAGAAAGCATCGCAACGAAACTAGGTCGTCGATTCTTCAATTTGCCAGGGTTTACAAAACTCGTAGGACTTAAGAATCGTTTTAAGATTTGTTACATCATCATTCTATTGATCGTCTCGACTCTTTTTCGAGCGGAGTTTTACTCAAACATCACAACAAGAACTACAATCACACATTGAGATCGAATCATGATGCAAGAATTTAAAGAAAGCAAGATTAAAGAATTTCACCTTTTATTTATATCAACAATTCCGTTACAATAGCTCAAGAACTACAAGAGGAAGAACTCGATCGTCGATTTGGCTTCGCTTGTCTCCGTGAGTTGCGGATCGGCTTGGATCACTTGCTCGATTGAAGATCGGCTCCGCTCCTAAAAGGTTGAAGGCTTCTTGCTTGATTTGGTACTCGGGATCTTGAATTTTGCTTGGATTTAGAATTTAGGGCTACAAGATGTGTCACTCAACTTGTAGATGGAAATTGGGGAAGATGAAGATTGAAGAAGAAAAAATTAACCCTAGATCTAGGCTCCTTTTTATAGACCATCAAAACCCTAGATCTAGGATTTCAAATTTGAATTTTACCTCCAAAAGTTTGTTAAAGAGAGCCTTCTAGATGAAGTTTGTTAAACCAAGCCTTCTAGATGAGCCATGTAGAGAATCGGGAGTCTTCTGGAAGCTTGAACCGTTATTAGAGACACGTGTAAGAAAATTGAGGAGCTGAAGCCATAAAGCCGCCGCGGCTCCGCGGCGCAAGAGGGCTCCCGCCGCGGAACCGCGACGCTTGTGAAGCTTTAGGGATTGGAACTTTAGGGCTTTTCTGATACTGACATTTGGGCCTTTTTGTGATATGTTGAATTTTGTTTTTCCCTCTAGATTGCTACCAGATCTCAAAACTTGGAATTGGTGTATTTTTGATCAGCTTCTTTTGGCTTTTGTTTCTGCAATTTCCTGCATAGACTCAGAAACAAGTGTTGCGCAATACAAGGATGATGCGATGCCATGATAAACAGTCAATTTCTCTCGAAATACCGGTTTTAAAGTCTAACACATGTAATCTGGTATTTCAGGACTGTTTTGCTAATATGTGCAATATGAATACCGAACACTTCTAGATGAATGCAAAAGATAGGGAAATTGCCGTTAAAAATGCAGTATTTTCGACTGATCAAATTCCCCCAAACTTATTTTCGGTCGTCTCGAGCGAACTGTTTTATTAAAAGAGAAGGAGAAATAAAAAAAGAGAAAAACTAACTAGCACACTTTCGTAGGTAACACGATTGCACTGAGCACGTGCAACAAGCCTTTAAACCTCTAGGTGTCCCTAGTAGGAGGAGTGTTGTCTCCTGAGGGTTTTCAGCGGATTGCACCCAAAAAATCCAATAATAAAAGGAAGATCATGAAATTTACATTTAAAGACAAGAATTGTAAAAGAAAATCTTTGAAAATTAGGGTTTCCAACTAAGCTAGCTTTTCGGTTGTCATGAGCCCTATCTTAATAGTCATGAAAAGATGTCAGAAATCACGTCCTCCTTCAATAAAACATCGTCTTATTCTTCATTCCTATCTTTCTTCCAAACATCGATCATATAACCCTACGTGTGTGTAAAGACATCCCTACACCCGGAGAATTCAATTCAAGCTATCATACTCTTGTCCATCAGCCTCGGTACTTTTTAATTATTGAATATTTAGATGAATTTGCTCACACACTTTCATGTGACCGTTAATACTTCTTCAGGTACTAACCGACCGATTACTCATGTGCTTGCTTATTTGGTGTATTTTCCTCGTCTTGCACCACCTAAGGCTTAGCAGTGACTCCCAGACCAGTTGGCCTTAGGGTACTAGGTGAAGAGGCACCCTCGCTATATTTTTTTATTGCTGCCTTGGCGATAACAAAACCAGTGTCCATTTTTCTCACCATTTTATATTTTATTCATTTTTTTATTTCCTTCATACATCGGCTTTAAGACAAGAGCATTTCAAGGTATCCTCTACTATCCCGGGCTTCAAGACGTGTGCAAGTGCGAATAGCAGGGTATCAACGTTCAAAATGTTTGGCTTCCAGAATAGAAACTATTTTCAGACTTATTTTTATCCTCAGATTAGTGACTTCCTTCATCTTACTAACCCTTGGGACAACGGCTCATAACTACTTATTACTAGTTCGTATAAAAAAACTTTTAATTTTCTTGGTTTTCTTAATTTTTTCTAATCTCATGGATGTAATTTTTCACTATCTAATCTTTTATTACCTTATTTATGTACAAAAAAAAATATTTTTATATTTTTTGAAATTTTTTAAATTTTTATAGGTTTTCAAAATGTTTTGTGCTTATGCAAAGTGATATACAAATGATGCAAAAATAAGCACAAACCTCCCCCAAACTTGTTTTCAACAGTGTCCTCACTGTTACCATTCGCTATATCTACAAAAAACCTGTAAGCCTGGGAGGAATTTATTAGTGGGGGCAAAATATTTAAGTGAAAATCCTCCCCCAAACTTATTCTTGGCTCATCATTTTGTGTAAAAATTTTCTTATCAAGAGCCAAATTATACCCCCCCAAACATGAGTTAAACAATGTTAAGCTTTTGAAAATCATATGAGGGGGTCAAAAATCATTGGTCGATGCCAAGCTTTGCAAAGACCGAAGGTTAACACCAACCATTCGAAAATTTTATCAATGCAGTGCTCTGGTTGGTGGAAGAAGAAGTGGAGAAAGGGTAAGTGGTGGAATAGAATGTGTGTGCGTCTCATTTTGGAGAGACGATGCAGTGAACGTGATGGATTACTCGCATTCTTTTTACAGTTCAGAAGAAGGGGTGGAGGTTCAATTTCATTGATTGGGAGATGATTCATCTCAACACCCGTGTCATTCAAAAATGCGAGTTCATCAGCGAAGATCTCCTCAAAAGTTCCATCAATACCCCGATGAATAATGTCATCACAAAGTGCGGGGTGATCTTCAGACTCTAAAAATAGTTCATAATCAGTGTTAATTGTTGACCCGGACATCTCGGTGGAAGAGTCCGTATGTGTTTGATACATATTTGGGTCAAACAATAATGTATGAAAAAAGTCAAGATCAGTGTCAAGAGGATCATCAAATTCGCTGCTGTCGACATCCATTAAGTCGACAGAACAGACCTGAGCAGTAGGTTCGGAGGGTACACTTCCCAACTTGTAAATGTTCAGCTCTATTGACCTATTCCCGAAAGATAGGGTCATAGAGCCATTACGACAGTTGATGATAGCATTGGAAGTGGCCAAAAAGGGGCGACCTAAAATCACCGGAATTTGATTCCGTGGGTTCGCTACAGGCTGTGTATCAATTACAATAAAATCCACAGGGAATACGAATTCCCCGATTTTTATTAACACATCCTCCGGTTCACCCCTAGGTTTGGTGATTGATCGGTCAGCCATATGGAGAGTTATGCTCGAGGGCTTTAACACTCCGATACCTAGTTGCTCGTAAACCGAATATGGAAGCAAGTTAACACTAGCGCCAAGGTTTAGTAGAGCACGGTTGATGTGTTTTTCCCCAATAGAAATAGAAATAGTAGGACAGCCAGGGTCCTTACGTTTCCGTGGTACTTGTTGGGGGAAAGCCGTGTCTACAGTCTTTGCCATGAATATCTTCTTGGCCACTTGAGTCTTCCTCTTCCTAGTGCACAAGTTCTTAAGAGTTTTCGCATAGGACGGAACTTGTTGTATAGCATCTAGGAGAGGGATGTTGATGTTAACTTGCTTAAACATGTCCATAATCTTCTCCATATGTGGACTCGATTTGTTAGCCCTTAACCGATTAGGATAAAGTGCTTTAGTAATAAGCGCTGGTTCTATCATAGGAGAAGGAAGTGTGTGTGGACCTGATCCCAGAATAGAGGTGGGGATCGTCTGAGGAGAACTAGAAGAGATGGGCTGAGGTGGCGAGCCTTTTGGGAAACGAAGAATAGGCTCGCAGAAAGGTGGGGTAGAAGAACTGGGGTTAGAATTAGAAGTAGAAGTGGAAGGAAAGGTCTCAGCCGGGGTATCATTGATAGATTTTTCTGTGTCATCAATCTCTTCCCCAACGTGATTGTCAAGCACTCTTCCAGATCTTAACGTGATTGCATTCACAAGATGTGAATAGCCAGGATTGGGTAACGGTTGAGCTGGAAGTTTCCCTTTCTCTCTTTCACTCATTTCGGCTTTTAGTTGTGCAATTTGTGCTTCCATCGATTTGATATTCTCATTTTGAGAGACAATGATCTTCATCACATTCTCGACGGAAGATTGCAAACTTGCCGTCCCTTGGATGGATTGTTTCATGAAAGTATCCAAGGTTTGTACTAGTGCAGAGGTATTATCTGTACCGGTCAATTGAAAAGAGTTTTCATGTGGTGCAAAAGTGTTGGCCAGATTTTGGAAGTTTTGTGATTGGAAGGGGTGCTGACTCAATTGAAGTGGTGGTTGCTGTTGTGTTGGAGGGACCCTTTGGAAATTGTGTTGGGTTGGAACCATGTTTTGAGATTGTGATTGGTTCCAAGCAAAGTTAGGGTGATTCCTCCAACCCTGATTATATATGGAAGAATATGGATCGTTTCTAGGTCTTTGAAATGCGGCATTGGTATGCTCGTGACCTTGAAACGGAGAATTTCATGGACATTCTTCCGTCAAATGAGAAGGATCAGAACAGCATCCACATACAGTTTTGGAGAGTGACATTTGACTTAGGGCGGCTAAAAATTTGTTTTCCATAGTCTCGAGTTTCTTTTGCATAGCCGAAATGTCAGCTCTAACTCCTATGGAAATATCATTGCTATTCCTAGATGATTGACTCACACCCTCCCACTGTAAAGATTTTTCAGCGAAATCTTCTAGAAATTTCCAGGCTTCCCCATCATCTTTGGTCATGAAGTTGCTTTGACACATGGATTCAAGGTTCTGTCTTGTGTTAGGATTAATGCCCTCATAAATGATTCTGCACAGTTCCCATCTAGGGATTCCGTGATGTGGACATTGGACTAACAGATCCTTGAAGCGTTCAAGACATTTTGAAAATGATTCATTTGGAAGCTGGGTGAATTGATTTATTTCGCTACGGACTCGAGCTGTCTTATGATGTGGGTAGAATTTTTTAAGGAATGCTTTGACGAATTCTTTAAGGATTTGAAATGGAATGTGCGGTAGTGTTATACAGCCACTTCTCAGCTATATCGCACAAGGTGAAAGGGAGAAGACGTAGACGCATAGCATCCATAGAAAGCTGTGAGGTACCCATCATCGCGCATACATTTTCAAATTTGGTGATAAAGGCATATGCGTCTTCAGACTCGAGACCGTGAAATTTTGGTAGAAGGTTGATGTATTGGGGTTTAATTTCAAAATTTTCCCCGTTGGCTGGTGGAATGGAAAGACAGGTGGAAAGGGGACCTCGTGTAGGATAACACCTCTCTTGGAGAGAGTTGCGGGGTGGATTCTGCGCACCAACGGACGGAGGCAGAGTAGTGGTAAAGAAATTCGATGGAGATGGATCCATCGATGTCGGTGTGGTGGTGGGTAAAGAAAAGGTAAATGTAGAAATACCGACTTTTTGGTCGATCGGGGAAACGCGGACTTAAAGGGCACTAGAATCCCGTGTCCAGCCTATCTTGCACTAAAAAGGGTTAGTACAAGTGGCAGCGTGACTTATAATTAGGGGAAAGAATGAATGTGATTGGTGTTTGTTTTGAAAATATACGGATTTTTTTGAAAAAAATGATGCGATCACAACAAATGCAACAAGCAAAACCCTAATTCTAGTAGTCACCTAGGTCAAAGCTCTAGACCGCTCCTAACTGCCAAAAGACAAGTCGCTGAATCAATCCTCCACTGCCTCTTTGTCTCTCCTGTGGCCAGGTAAGTGGGAGGTTCTCCACTACGTAAGTAGTGGGCCTAATTAAGTAACCACTAGCCTTCGACACACTTGCCTTAGACACCACAAAAGAAACGCGGATAAGCAATGAATTACCCACAGCCTTCTCTTGTGATTTTTGGGGCTTAGGAAGGGAAATGAACTCCCCACCTAATCTGGATTTGGTCTTTGCCCCTTAATGTCCGTATTATTATGCAAACAACCATAAATAAAAAACACGCACAATTTATTTTTGCTTTTTGCGGCGCTGCGATTTTATTTGCAAAGAAACCTGCACAAAATGTTAATTGGAGCAGATTTTGAGAGAGATAAGAAAGTTAGGAAGTTACAGAGGAGTTTTGGCGCAGTGATGACGTCAGCACGCGGCGGTTCCGCCGCGGGAGCTCGCTATTGCCGCGGAAGCGCGGTCCTCTGGTGGGATCACTGCACGAAATTTTTACAACAGGCTCCTGTTCACTTACACAGCTCTCTGGAATTATCTGAATTTTTTTTTCACAGCTCCAATGATTCCAGATTTCCTCGCAACAAATCACAACAACTCGTATTAGTGTTTGCGTGAATTTTGATCTAAAAATTATAATGGAATAAATCTTTCAACTCAAATTTCAAAATACGAACAATTAGCGCACTATCCCCGGCAACGGTGCCATTTGATTGGTAGTTTCATTGTGTGTCGTTTTAGAAAATGTATAGAAATCACAACCAAAAATAATTTGACCGCAATCAATAACGGTGTCGGATGTAGCACGTTAGTAAGTGCGGATCGTCCAAAGGGAAAGTGTAATCGTTCGTGTTTCGATTTAGATAAGTTGAAACTTTAAAGGAAAGAAAACAAACAATTCGTGATTTGTAAATTGAATTTCAAGAATTAGAAAAATATAGATCTAAGAAAACATTAAAATCAAGAATTGAGAATTTGTGATGATTTCCAAATCAAATATCAAGAATCGAAGTGAGGCTCGTAGGAATCGATCGGATCTATAGATGTGATGAAATCTAGCGATTACGTATTCTTATCCATCGATGAATTGATGCTAGATCGATGATGATCAACGAGAATTAGGGATTTCTTGTGAAACTAGGGTTTCATCATTTATCTCTTGTTCCTTCGTCGATTTCATTCACATTCTAGCCTCTAGTAAATTCAAGAATCGATCGTGGATCCCTAATTTTGAGCGATCACAATCAAGAAAGCATCGCAACGAAACTAGGTCATCGATTCTTCAATTTGCTAGGGTTTACAAAACTCGTAGGACTGAAGAATCATTTTAAGATTTGTTACATCATCATTCTATTGATCGTCTCGACTCCTTTACGAGCGGAGTTTTACTCAAACATCACAACAAGAACCACAATCACACATTGAGATCGAATCATGATGCAAGAATTTAAAGAAAGCAAGATTAAAGAATTTCACCTTTTATTTATATCAACAATTCCGTTACAAATCGCTCAAGAACTACAAGAGGAAGAACTCGATCGTCGATTTGGCTTCGCTGGTCTCCTTGAGTCGCGGATCGGCTTGGATCACTTGCTCGATTGAAGATCGGCTCTGCTCCTAAAAGGTTGAAGGCTTCTTGCTTGAATGGTACTCGGGATCTTGAATTTGGCTTTGGATTTTTGATTTTTGAGGCACAAGTTGTGTCACTCAACTTGTGGGTGGAAGAGGAAGAGATGAGAGATTAATGAACTAATGAACAACCCTTAACCTTAGATCTATGCTCCTTTTTATAAGCTTTCATAACCCTAGATCTAGAATTCAAATATCAAATTTCCCTCCAAAATGAACAACTTTTCCCTCCAAAATGAACCACCTCATTTGAATTTTCCCTCCAAAATGAACCACCTCATTTGAATTTTCCCTCCAAAATGAGGTTGTTAGAAAGAATCTTCTAGAAGAAGTTTTTTGGAGAGAATATTCTAGAATGAGGTTGTTACAAGGAGACTTCTAGAAGAAGGTTGTTATAAGGAGGCTTCTAGAAGAAGGTTGTTGGAGAGAGCTTTCTAGAAGAAGGTTGTTATAAGGAGGCTTCTAGAAGAAGTTAGTTGGAGGGAGGCTTCTAGAACTAGGTTGTTAAGCCGAGCCTTCTAGATGAAGCCACGTGGAGTTTCTGGAGAGTTCTGGAAGCTTTGCCGTTAGAAATAAGCACATGGGGAAAATATGCTTCTCTGCTGACGTCATCATGCCGCAGATCCACGGCGGGAAGCGCCCATTGGCCTTGAATAAATTTCTGGAATAGTTTTACACCTTATTGTTTACTGTCAGATCATCAGACTTAGACTTGGTGTAATTTTGATCAGCACTTTTGACAATTTGGCTCGGTTTCTGGAATTTCCTACACAGATTCTTGAGACAAGTGTTGCGCTATACAAAGATTATGCGATGCAATGATAAACACTCAATTTCCCTCAGAAATGTCGGTTATTATATATAACACATGTAATTTGGTATTTTACGGCTGTTTTGCTAATATGTGCTATATTAATACCGAACACCTCTAGATGAGTGCAAATGGTAGGGAAATTGCCGTGTTAAAAATGCAGTATTTTCGACTGATCATCGTCATATCCCCCCAAGTAGCCTTACAGGCGGTCCAATACTGACCCTTGTATACAATATACGGGCATTAATAAATACTCTCCCACCAAGTTCCACCAATGGCGAGAAATGTCCCCATACGGCGAGCGACACTTGTAAGTCCTCACGATTTATAAGAAGAAATAAACTTTTGTGAGATCCTTACGACTTACAAGAGAAAATGCACATAGGAATCCTCATGATCCCTAAGAAGAAAATACACCTACGAGATCCTCACGACTCGTAGGGAGAAACACCTTTATGAGACCCTTACGGCTCATAAAGTCAAAAAGCATTAGTCGACAGGATCCTAACCCTGTTTGCTAAGCCATCTTTGTTTAAACCAACAAAGGCAAATGCTGATTCTCTCCTGGCAACATTCCAGTTGTAGCGATACTGATGCCGAAACAGGTGTCAAACTCGAAGTCCTCTCACGGCAAATGATGATTCGCTCATGGCAACATTCCAGTTGCAGCGATACTGATGCCACAATGGGTATCAGGACCAAGTTCCCAACCCGCGACAAAAATTAGCGAGTAAAAAATTATGCAATAAAAAGCCAAGATATTTAGGCAGCGAGTAAATAAAAAAATAGCTGAAATGATTGGGCACCGTGATAAATAGTCGAAATGATTGGGCAATCGTGACTTTAACGATATAAAAAGCTGAAAAGATAGAGCATCACGAAAACTAAAAAAATAAAATAAAATAAAATTTCTTGTGCCCTGCAAGTATGTCCATATTGACTCATGTATACGATCCATGGGTGCAAATAAAGGAAATGGGTACTATATTTTCCCACTACGCTTCGTCGTAAGGAGCTCCGAGTCTCGACGGTACATATACAACCTCGAGATTATCCCTATGTCCCCTTCCTCATCCCAGCAGGGGCAGACACAACAGTCCAATAAAAATGAAGTGACGGCAAAATCCTAACTTCAGATCTTAATGGCAACATCTTCAGCCTAGAGATCTACTCGATGTTCTTCTTATTCTAACAGAGTGCAGACGTGACATCAACAAAGTTCCAAAGAGCCAAATCAAAAAGGAGTAATGGAAAAATTCCGGCTCCAGCTCGACGTTCCTTCTCGGTGCAGATGCAACGTCAACAAAGGCTCCAAGAAGCCAAATCAAAAAGGAGTGATGGAAAAATCCTAACTCCAGCTCGACGTGCTTCTCATGCCAGCAGGATGCAGATGCAATGTCATCAAAAGACCCAAGAGTCAAAGCAAAAGTGGAGTCACGGAAAAATCCTAGCTCCAAGTCTTAATGGTTCATATACAACCCAGAGACTATCTCGACGTTCCCCTTATTCCAGTAGGATGCAGACGCAACTATCAAATGTAATTGGAGCAATGGCATATTCCTAGCTCCTGACTTCAATTGCAATACATACAACATAGAAGTCCTACAGATGTCTACCCTACTTTAGCAAAAGAACTGCATGAAATTGTTAAAACAAAAATGAAGTGACGGCATATTCCCATCTTTGGGTCTCGACGGCAAATCATATAAAACCTAAAAGACTATCGAAGATCATCCCATAACAGAGCGGAGTGGTTATGACTCATCGGGGCTCCAAACTGAGCCTAACCCCAAGTAAAAAGCGTCATGGAAAATTCCTTACGTTTGCTCTTCCGAAGGTAATATGACCTAAGAAAATTACTTGAAGACGTCTTGTCCAGCCCCCGAAGGGATCAGAGATACGACAGTCATCGGGCTACTCGAACAGTGGCTTAAAGACCGCATATCAAGGAATACATCGGCCAACGCGACGGTAACACGGACTAAAACCCTAGTACCACAAACCTAATGGACCTTTGTCGTAAAGAATGGGGGTTATCTGCATATAACGTTAGGACAAGTTTGCCTGTAAACCTAAGGGAGGTAAACTAAAAACACTCTGAAATGAGTGCATAAAGTAGAAACTCTGAAACGAGTGAATAAACTATAAACTCCGAAATGAGTGAATAAACTAGAGACTCCGAAACGAGTGAATAAACTACACACTCCGAAATGAGTACATAAACTAGAGACTCCGGAACGAGTGAATAAAATAAAAACTCCAAGATGAGTAAGTAAACTAGAGACTTCGAAATGAGTGAATAAACTAAAAACTCCGAAATGAGTACATAAACTACTTCACTCTAGATTGAGACATCAAGCAACAGAAGGGTGCAACTCAAGGACCTCAGGGTATAGAACTACATCCCTTAAGAATTGAGATTTGATTTAATGATAGATGAAGACGCTTGTGTCCGCTCGCTATTTTCTCAGATCAAGATTCTAAAAAGTTATATCCGATACGCCAGCCCGAATCCGGTTGTATGCTACGTATTACTCTACACTACTTCATTCACGTGTATACCTCCATGAGTAAAGTAGTGGGGGGCATTTGTTTACACCAGTTTAAGTTTCATTTACAAATGTGTGAAAGAAGGCTTATTCATATAGGCGCGTGGAAGGTTAGTGCATGACACGAGCACATCAGTGGCATTTGCACTTAGCAAAAATCCCTAAGGGTGAAGTGCACATGCAAACATGTAGATTGCAACAATAAGATCAGAGGAAGAACAAGTGTTAGAAGTGAAGCACTCGGTGGTCAACGATAAAAGGAAATCATTTAAATAAACATTTTATGCTACATGAAATAGATCACCAAACACGGGATCAAAAGTACAAGGGTTTACAAAACTATGAATAAAGTTTTCTAAAGCCATTTCAGCCTTCTCAACCATATCGAAGCGGCGATCTTTGCGAGGAGTTACTCCCCATCGGTTAGCGCCGTGCCCATCGGCGAAGGTTGACATGATGGTCTGCTGAGTCATTATCTGGCTTAGCAGCTGGACAGAGCGATCCCTCAAAGGCTTGGTAGTCAAAAGTGCCTCATGAAAGCACTCGATCTTGTCCTCCACTGCATCGAGCATCGCCAGAGTCATCTCCGCTGGATGAGGAGGAATGTCATCGAGTACGGACAGGAAGATCATCTGGAGCCAAATGGAGCCAATGGGGAGAGGAGATCCTCTATAAGTCAAAAGCTCGTGCAGCACCGTATCACATTGGTCATATGTGAGAGCGGGATTCACCAAGCGAGCTACAACACGAGGAACGATTTCCTCGATAGGAACCTCCCATTGCTGCCGATTAGCATGAGGACGATTACAAGCCATGACTCTTTTCTGTTAAAATAATTCTCTGAAAGTGATAGAGAAGAGGAGTATTGCTTAGATTATGAAGGGAGGCATTTAAGTCTCGCTATAGAAAATATTGTGCATGGTGGAATTATTTCCAAGCTCTGACAAAATAAGGCATTGGAAAAGAAGGTTTGACTTAGGAAAAGTAGAGAAAGAATGTGAAAAGAAAGCTTCATCAATGAGGCAACGCCTCATGTGCTCTCCACGAGGGCGCCAGCGCCAGAGCCAGAGCCAATCTTATAGTATTAAATCCTATGATGGTGCCTCACGTGCTCCTCATACAGGCGCCAATGTGCAAAGCACAGAAGAATTCATTACATAAGAGTTAAACTCTTAGATGGCTCCGCACGTGCTTCTCACGTGGGCGCCAATGTGCAAAGCACAAGAATACCCGTCATAAGAATTAAATTCTTAAGTGGCGCCCACATGCAAAATACATGAGCGCCGACGCCCAAGTCAAGATCAACAGAATTAAATTCTACATGGGGATATTTTCCTAAAAATTGGGACACTCTCTGTTAAACAGAGCCGTTGGATCAAAAATCTAATGGTGATGATAAATCACCAAATAACAGAATAAAATTCTATTTTGGGAATATATTCCCTCAATTTTTACAAACAAAAAAGATTGCTCTCTGTAAAACAGAGAGCTCTTAGATTAAAAATCCAATGGTGATTAAGAATCACCGTTTGACAGAATAAATTCTGTATATGGGAAAATATTTCCCCAATCTTGCTAAAAACAAGAAAACATATCTTGTCAAAACAGAAACACTTGGATTAAAAATCCAACGGTGGGTAAAATTCCCTAAATCAATTTTGAGACCAATTAAATCAATTGGAATCTCTTAGTGAGAGATTTTCTCAAAACCAATTAACAATTTGCTTCCACTATATAAAGGACCCGAGACTTCAAGTCTCAAGAGGCAAAGAGACAAAGACGGAGATAAAGGGAACCCCCATAAGCTTATGAAAAATACAAAAAGCTTCCAAAACAACAGAGTTCAATTCTCGAGAAAGAAGAAGACTTATCTCCTCAAAACCCTAGGTAAAGAAAAGGGATCAAAATATCTCTATCACTTCTAAGGGTTTAACCCTTTTAAAAGAACTTAGTTCTCTCTCTGGATCTGAGATCCACAAGGCAAATCTCTCATAAGTTGAGAATTTAATTCTCATCGGGTAGATCTTGTTCTTAAGATCAAAGATTTAGGGAAGGATAAATTTTAAACGGAGCTCATAATACTCCAGGAACTCAGTTCCTTCAAATTGAGAACTTAATTATTTAAAAACTCAACCTAAAATCGTCAAATATAGTGATTTTAGCGAGCGTTAATGGTCAAAGCACCGTTGATAGAAGTTTAACCTCTTTGAAAATATCAATAGAGATTAAACCTCTATATAAAAGAAACTAGCGCATCACATGCTTCCCACATGGGCGCCCTTCTTTAAAAGCGCCTAGCGCCTCACGTGAAAGACACGCGGGCGCCCAAAACAGAAGGCCATCGCCTCACGTGAAACACACGGCACCATATAAAAGTGCTTAGCAATTCATATACAGCCAAAATGGCTGAGTGCTCAGCACTAATTTGGCAGCGCCCAGTGCCGCACGTGCTCCTCATGTGGGCGCTATAAAAATAATAAGAGTGCTTACCACTTCTTAAATAGCCAAAACGGCTGAGTGCTCGCTACTGATTGGGAAGCGCCCAGCGCCTCACGTGGGCCGCACAAAAATAATAAGAGTGCCTAGAACTTCTTAAATTGTCAAAGCGGCTGAGTACTTAGCACAGATTAGACAGCGCCCACCGCCTCACGTGTTCCTCACGTGGGCGCCACTAAAAAAAGAAGAGAGAAAAATGCTTAACTCTCTATAAACAACCAAAATTGCTGAGTGCTCAGCACTCATTGGGCAGTGCCCATAATTGAATGCTTCACATGACACCTATGTGAGTGTCAAAGCGTCAAATAAGTGCTTAGCACTTTTGCATAGAAAATTGAGACTAAATAAATAGAGCCCAAATAAGTGCTTAACACTTTTAAAGAAAGAAAAGACTAAGCAGACTAAAGCCCAAATTGGCTAAGTTTCTAATGTTTCTTGCAACTGAGTATAAATGCAATGTTGGATCTTAATAAAATGTAATGATCCTGAAAATGTTGCTAAGTTGATCTTAGTCTCAAATAAGACTAATGTATCCTTAAACTAAAAATAAATTGGGCCTATATACTCATATGGTTAAGTTGATCTTAATCTCAAACTATATTAATGTTCTTTAAACCAAACAAAAATATTTCTGAACTATTGAAATATACAACCTAAGTTCAAAACCCCGTCAAGCAAATCCTTGACCCAATCCAAAATCTAAAATATACGGATTTGGACTGAATCGCGCCCTACGGGCGATGACATAAACTAGTCTCCGTATACAATTCACGGGCAACCAAAATAAACAAAAATATACACGACATGAAGTGAATTGCTAGAGCAGGAGAAAGTGGTTACCGCAATGCGGTAACATCATTAACTGCAGGGGCTTGCGCCTTCAGGGAAGAGCGTCCCCACAATCAAAAACCCCTCGTAAAGTGAGGGAAAATCTGATGAAGTCTGCTACAATGGCCCCATCCGTCCAAACCTCTGTTATACGGTGCCATAAATCAACTTGGTATTTTCGGAGAGGTGGACAGATAAATCCGAATAATATCTTTCCCTAAATTCAGGCAAGACGATCCATCCCAGTTCGTCTTTGTTTTCGACAGTAAAAGGGTACGGACGCAACTATCAAATAAAATTGTAGCAATGACATATTCCAAGCTCCAGACCTTGATTGTGATACATACAACATGGAGATCATACAGATGTCTACCTTATTTCAGCAAAGAATGAGCACAACACCAAAACAAAAAAAAGAGATGAAGTGGCGGTATATTCCTAGTTTCGGGTCTTCACGGCAAGCCCAGAGACCATTAGAGATCATCCTAACCCAGAAGGGTGCCGTTATGATTCATCGGGGCTTCAAATCTGTTACACCCTAGTTCAGTTATACCATGTTCGTTTTGATGATTTATTTATTTTATGGATATTTCTTAATTTTATTAGTTTTGGGTGCGGATAGTGTTTTAGTATTCTGTGCTTGGTATCCGACCCGATCCGCATGCTTGAAACCTGTCTTAGTTCCTATTTATGTTTTATCCCCATTAGTTCCGAGGATCCATGAATACAAATGTTATGTTTACCTGCACCATATATCTGGCATCTACATTTTTTTAATAATACAAATATAGTTAAATAATATATTTTAAAAATATCTAGCATGGCCTGCATCATACCTCTGACCCTACGGTGGCATCCGTACATCTTGTTCACATCCCGTTTAGTGAAACGGACTCGTTTGGATCGCTACGTGCATACTACGTGTATCCGTTCTTGGGGGTATGTATTTTCTTTAACCGGACATTGTTTTTTGGTTTTGGTTAACACATATACTATCCGTATTTTCAAACCATAATTTTAGACCCAACCCGGGCATATTTTGGATTATTTTGTATTAGCCAGAAAACTGAAATATAATTAATATTATATTCTAATATATAAACTGTTAACTTACGTTTAAAACAAAAAAGATATATTTCCTAAAATATATTTTAAAAACCAAATCAAATATAAACTCATCTTTATATGCACTCTCTCTCATCCTTTTATATTATATTATTTCTTTTAAATATTTTAAACCCATTCTTAAACCCCACGTCCCTCCATACATCCACGTCTTCTCTCCTCTCTCTCTCTCTTTCGTATTGATGATACTGAGAACTCCCCAGATCACGACACGTGGCATATGACGTATCCTAAGGCTTTCAAGAAAGAAGTAAGAACGGTATGTTGAAGGCGTGCCCCGGGCTTTCCTTCCGAGGATGTTCACGAAGCTCGATGGCTTTCCTAACCACTCCTATGCTCGTCTTACAAATAACAATTGGCTCGCCTCCGAGCCCCCCTGCACGCTGAGATTCCTCATCCCTCCCATCTTCCCCCGAGCTATCACAGAACCAAGCTTGCTCGGCCTTCCGCTCGCCTCCGAGCCTCCCACTGAGCTCAGCTTCCTCGGTCTCATCGACCGACCCTGAGCGCAGATCATCAACGTCCCGGACATAGCCCCGCGAATCTCGCCATACGCGAGATATCTGCCGCCCCACGATCCTGTGCCCCATGCCATTGCGTTCTCCCATTAACGGACATATCTCGCCATTAATGGAGGATCCCTCCATTCGCGTAGACGCGGCTCTAAGGGCGTAACGGCCGGCGTAAATCTCGCACTCGCCAGCCCATGGCTGCCACTATATAAACCCCCTCTCAGACTACCCAGGTAAGGCAATTATTTCCCAATAGGCCACTACTATGCCAAATACCTCGACTAACTTGATCGTCGGAAGGTCCACGGTGGTAAAACCACCTCGGGACTTCCTTGCAGGTAGCCCGGTTTTATTCTAAATCAAGCCCATTGAGATCCACACGCTTCAAGAGGCAACCCTCAAATCCAATCTCAGCCATCCATCAATGTTCGCTATAAATCAGTGGAAGACAACATCTGAAGGAGATCCAGACCTCTATCAGTTGGCGCCGTCTGTGGGAACTTCCAAAATTCCACTCAACGAAAGTTGATCTTCCGATCTCGGAGTTATGGCGAGTGATCACCACGACGATCCCAGTGCTAACTGCCGTCCTCCTCACAACGGGGGCATGGATGGAGCTCCTCCTCCCTCGAACGCCATTCACGCACTGTATGCGCGAATAGATCGGCTCGCGTTCGTCGTGGATGCGCTTGTCCTTGTCCAAACAACGGGACAAGCTCCCCAAGTCGCCGCTCCCCCACCTCGGGAGCGACACATAGAAATATAAGACACTGCCCGTGCCGGCACATCCAAGCACCGTCTCGCTATCTCCGGCGGCCACAGATCCCCCGTGGCGACCAATTCGATGACCCGCTGGGCGCCTCACAGCTCCACGCTGAGGTCTCATGAAAGAGCACCCTACCCTGAGGCACATCACGCTCCTGTCCCTCCTGAAGAGGTGTCGGTCAGCTCGCCTGCTCCCAGGCATGGACGATTCCCTCTCCCTCGATAGGATCGCGCAAATAGAACTCACCACGGTAGCTCGAGGACAACCTCGCCAGGGGACATGCAGAACCTCATAGAACAGAACCAGAACCGTGGCCAGGCGTAGGTCGCCAGCAGCAGGGGCTATAAATCCGAGTATGCCGAATCCTCGGGATACCATGACCGACTCGATGCCCTCGAAAAGAAGATCGATGGTATATATTGGGAGAGTCGTACTTCAAGCGACGGGGCTAGATATGCCGCCGAATCCCTTACGAAGCCCTTCACTGAAGAGCTGTTCGCTGTCCACGTCTCCTCCAGGAACAAGCCCCCGAAGGTATCCCTCTTCGATGGAAAGTCCGATCCAAAAGACCATTTGGACGCGTTCACGGCAGGGATGAGCTTCCAGGATAACTCCAACGCCGCACAATGCCGTGCATTCCCTGCCACTCTCATTTGCTATGGACGAGACTGGTTCTGAGGACTCACGCCACGCTCCAT